>MU391928.1:0-1329707 GCA_022578705.1 Xylariaceae sp. FL1019
GGTGACGGGCGATTAGGGTCTAATTTATCGACACTATAAGGGTGGGTGTAGTGATGGGGAGGGTTTTGAGAGAGTGTGCGCTGTAGGATGCCGTAACTTATGTTCTCCGTAGCTCGGAGCTCATTGTACGTATTGGCTGATTATATCGGCTCCAAACAGAGCGCGTAGTTTCACCTCTCTTCAGATACCTTAGGTTATGCCAAATCCGTTTGCAACATGAGCCAGCATCATTTAATTGATCGTGAGAGTCATACCTGGGAAATGAAAATGTAATCGAGGTCAGGCGCACTAAATGTGTGCTTGCCGGTTTGCTCCGAGTGAAAGTTCTGATCGGACCTCAATAATATCATTAATATGGCTACCACCTCGGTACTATAGTCTTACGTCGAGCACAGAGTTCAATTATTCATTTCGTGATCTAATCACTCATTGATTCACTCGCTTTGTGATTGCTTCAAGACTCGGATAGTGTCAGAAAGGGTTTCCCACTCTGTCTGCTCACTAAAAGTACCAGTTTGGCGGTAAAAACTATACCTACATAAGATAAAAGTAGAAGTATATGAATAGTGACTTGAGGAACCGAGTTTTCTTCTCAACGGTCCATACGAAGTGGTTACTCACGCATTCAAATGCAGAATGCTCCTACGTGTGTCTTGAGCCTATCTGACGTTCTCTCAGTATCTGCCACTGCTGAGTCCACATACGTTGCTGCCGACGTCAAAACTCAGGAAGTGATGAAGATGACTTACACGATGCTGGTATTGACCAGGTTAAGAGCACAACGCCGCCTTCGACTACGCTGTGTTGAATAATGGGGTCGTACCCTTTGTATCAGTTAGTCTCCTCTTTTCCACTTGATGAGCCAGTATAATACATAGCGGCAGATTGAAGACTAGGTTTCTACGTAAGCCCAATTTGCCAATCTACTGTTTGATTCTATACAATAAACTCACTCTCCAGTAGGTGACAATACTGTCATTCTGGTCTTGCAGAAACGGAGTATAGATATCTAGGGCTTGGAAGACTTATTCGCATTAAAAAATTATTACGTATAGCGGTCGTTGTACTAAGTGGGTAGGAGATTAACAAGACTAATATTTTTTTTGCAGTCCTGCACTCAGGCATCTGTCGTTTACTTGCCCATATTAAACTTTATAATTAACAAACAGTTCCACTTACACATCATCTTTCTGTCTGTTGGAATGACACGAAGTCGTGTTGGCACGCGATGCTAGAATGATGGAAGCCTAAGACACACAAGACGATCCTTCGCAATCTTCCTCCATGTCTGTTTCGCCGGTGTCAACTCATGGTTACTTCATACTTCTTGAGGACCGACAGAAAACCACGGCTCGTGATGTTGTATATAGTGTCACATGTATTCCGTATGCGGCCTTGATTCAGGACCATAACCATCCATGGAACTCCAATATCTTAGGTTGACTGCATAACTACATAAGTTAGCGGCAGATACTGCTTTACCTCTGTAGCGACGACTGGGTTATAAACACTTTGGTACTGTTTCAGCAGTGTTGGCCAAGTCGTAGGTTTGGCGGGAAAAGATGAAACTACAAGGGCCACATGGCACCCTCGTAACCAGTACCTAAGTTTCACTCCCGGGCGAGGAGGATCTTGACACCTGTAGTTTGCCCTTTGGAGAGAGCCGCGAAACACTTATTAGGAAAGAAAAACATCATTGCGACTATCTAAACATTGCCATTATCATCTACGAACACCTTGCTTTTGCATGAAGTGCCAAAAAGGAAAAGCCTCGGCCGCGCTCAGGGGTTTGGCCCATGCGCGCACGTAACGAGCGAGATGAGGCAACTCGGCTGCTTACGGAAAGTGGAGGGGCACTTGGAATCCTCCCGCTCGCGATATGCTACGCTGTCCAAGCAGGATGAAACCCATGCCAGTACATTTGCGGCAGGTGTTCGCAGGCTCCAATTGACTTTATTGCCGAGCTACTCATACAAGGACCAATCGTCCACCCGACCACCATATTGTGCTCGGAGACTTGGGTCTGAGCACATAGTAACAGTCTGGGTCAATTAACTTTGTCTGAGAATGCATCGATGAATTGCAGCGAGTGTCGACTCACATTGCGCCCAATACCGGAGCACTCCTATCCAGATCCCGAATCCCCAAGTCTATCCTACCCTATCCTACCTAGGCCGAAGTCGAGGAGTGTTATATACAGATTATCGGACCGATAGCTCCTGGGTGCTATATTGTACAGCACAGTCAAACACCTCGTAATCGATATCGTTTCATTCGTAATTCGGCATGTGCCATAATGATACATGTTTGATTAATAATATATGCGCGTCGGTGCTTTTGGTTCATGTTTTGACATCAGCTTGTTGGAATGATCGCGGCGTGGACGGCGTCATTCCCACTCGGTGGTGTCAAAGCTGTTGTGTTTTGCGGTCCAGGTTTCAGATAGCAATTTCCAGGGGCGTTTCCTATGGGGGGTCAGTTACGCTATTCCCTCGACGATGTGCAAAGACCAACGCGGATCGAGAATGGGTCTTTATGGACATTGCACCGACAACACACTTGTCAACGTACCAGCCTGTTCCTGTGCATAGGTCCGGTTCGTCCAATTTGGAATGAAACTGATTCCAGCACAGGTCGCATTGGAATTACTCGGGGCTTTCGGGAAGTTGTCAGGAATGTAAGACGAGTAAAATCCACATGCGTCCATGCAATCCTGGATGTTGCCGACGAACAAGGAGATCAATGGGGAATTCGGTGCATCATTGTTGCAGTAGATCTTGAAAGTCGGCTTGTTATTGTCTGTCTTCGAGATCAGCGGACGCAAGACTTTGCAGCTCTGAGTTGAAACGCACAGTCTGAGGTGTAAGTCGTGCCTGAAACTGCACCAGGGTCTGCCGAGCAGCCTCCATCTATCGCTTTGGTGCTGGAATTGGCCATGAACTGAGCCAGCTTCGCCTCTGCGTCGTTTGCTCGATTTGATTGAACGCCAGTGCCTGCCGCGAGCCCGACCGTCGCCACCAGTAACGCAGCAATCGCCGTAGACAGCACAAACACCAAGAAAGGAACACCGCAGATTCGTCTCGATGGTTCCCTTGGAGATTCGTACGTTGCTAGCACGTGGTCCATCGATCGACCATCGAATGTATAGTTGGAAGTGCTCATGGGATATGAGGATTTTGGCGTTTCCGTAATTGGCGTTGACTCGAACATTCTAAGGGGTATACCGGAAGACGGAATAGTTTCGTGACGTTGCTGATGTTGCTGGTATCCAACATTTTGATGCGTGCCCTGAGGTTCGACCGGATAGTATACCTCGGGATAATTAGATGCGCCCGCAAGCTCGGGAGCCTCACTCCACTTTCAAGAGCCTTGGTCAGCGATACATTACGACGTTGACGTAGACGATATCGACTTACTACTTGGTGGGCCATTCTGCCCTGCAGATATGAAATAACCAGAGGGTTGTACGTGAGGTATCAATGTGTATTAGAGGAGGTAGATGTAGGAGGTAGTCTTGCGATCTTGAGACGCTGTCCAGTGATAATGATCGAACTGAGGGGCTCTTCCGATAAATGTTGTAAAAGAGAAAGGTGTAACAGTATTTTGCGAGTCACGTCGAATAGGACTTGTAGCAGATGTTCCAGGAGCCGGTACAAGGCCCAGTGCGGTGCCGAAAAGAGACTCTTGTTTGAAAGTTCTTACATGCCACATGCAGGCTCGACAGGGGCATATGTATTCCGTAACCACTGCACATGGCGAGAGTGCCCCTCACGCATGTCAGGCTTGGTTGAGAACATATATCTCTGCCTACTCAATTGATTTCGTTCCCTTGCTGGCAGCGTATTGAGGATCTATTCGAAGAAACCATGTCACGCATGTAATGCACTCTTGTGCTCAGTCTGATGACTAGACACTTTTCTACCAACTTATGGATACTGAAGACGAGCAATGAAGACTCGGGTGCATGGATTGCTTGGATACTGAGCCGCCGCCGTCCCAATAAAGCTCTATTAACCGGTGTCGCGGGGATCTGAGCGCTGGTTATCGTGAGGCTATACACACACGGGACCTAGACTCGTCTCGCGAACAACAGAAGGGTTTTTTGGCAGTTCGGGCACGACGACAAGCACTAACTAGTTGCTGCAATCTAGAACCTCGATTCTCACGTCAGAAACAATGCTAATCTCGAGGACGGCTCGCGGCAGGGGTGTGACTTGACCTTCAGCCCCAGCACCTGTCGAAGAGCCTACCGTATGCGGCAGGTGACAGGTTTTGCATGCCGTTGCCGTTACTCCCCCGACCCGTGCTCAACTTTATTACATAGCAGCGCATGCTTCTGCGCATGGTGGTGGTCCCCATCAGAGACCCATGTCTGCAACATATAATTGCATGACCTGGAACGCAACAGCCCTACAGCATCGTAACCGAAAGAGGCGATGTGATGATACCCTCTATGTATTCATCGGCTTGCCCTGCCGATGGCAGCTGATGCATGTCGCTTGTAACTCTCAAACACACGCTGGCAGTTTGCGATTATTTCCTATCTCCATGATGTACGAGATATGTGCAGTCTAGCTGAAAGGTGATACGACAAACCGGGAGCTGGAGATCGGGGTGAGCAATTTCTCGTTCAGACCAATAGAGGACTCCTGTGGCTTGAGACATTGGCTGACGGCTGACGGCTGACGGCTGACACCAGGACTTCGTTTTCCATTGCAGACGTCTTCATGCTGACGAGAGAAAATGCGATTGGGGGCTATGACAACTACATACGCCCAATGTTCGCTGTCGATGGGTGTCTTCCGGTGCGCGACAGGATCCAGGCGACTAGCTTACCTTACCCTGCTATTTCGTGGTTGACATCCCGAGTAGGTAAACATTAAGGAATTCCCGTCGTGTCCTGATGTTTTGACCTAGTTGTATGTCCTTTTCTGGCTTCAACGACACGTATTAGGGGGCGGGCTGGTGGGTAGTTCTGAATGAATTCAGAATTCGGTGATGTTTCGTTAGATCCAGCCGGAGGATATCGATTTCTTGGGAGAATTTCGCAGACGAGCATCGGTTCCGAATATTTGGTTCTTTCGATATGTTTGCACTAGACCAGTGATCTTCCACGTTGCAGCGCAAGGCACCGAGTTGGGAGGCGTCCTTTTCACCACAGACTTTCTAGATCGGTATCTAGAACTCGACTCGTGCCAAGCTAAGTTCGCTAAGTCGGCTGGTTGACGACCTCGAGGTTTGAGACGACCCCACTTAGAGTCGTTAGGACATCAACTTTACGTTATGCTAAACTGTTATGCTTTGATTATATGCTTTGATTATCTCAGCTCTAAATACCCCTTACATTTCGTCAAATTATCATAGCTGTCATGCTCCCGCATAAGGCTTACAAGTTATCGAGGACTTCAATAGACTCAGACCTTGTTCAGCATTTTACATATTAGGCTTCGGCTGTGATTTTACTAGGCATTCTCGACATGGTCGGTTCCGTGGATCGACTCTGTTCGGCCCCGACTACGAAACCGAGGAGACAACGTATTCACAAACAGCCCTCGTCGCTATCAGTTCCAGATATCAACGACAATGCCGCCGAACGAAAGCGAGTTTTGAACGTGCTAGCGCAGCGCCGAGTAAGTACCTTACCATGATTACCTCTAATTTTGAATAAGCTGTAATGGTTTTCATTACGGGAAGAAATAATTTCAAGCCAATACTTTTACCATTTCACAGCAAGACACTAATACATCATGTTGGACATAGTACCGTAAGATTGCTCAACGTATATCTCAACTTCATTGTTCTAACAAGCGCACAAGGCGAGCGTAAGCGGCAGACGCCAGGTCGTGGTCCATCTCAGAGTTCCGCCATCGCCTCTGAATCGTGCTCAGGGGGTAACGAGCCTCGTCCTCTAACAGACGTTGACACCTCGCAACCTGCTGTCCATCACCAAGATAATGAACCTTCATTATCAATATTTCTAAATGGCACTTCCGCGTCTGGATACACGACTGCACAGTTTCCAGACCTGACCAATACGCAATCTCTAATTCCTGACATATTCTTTGGTATGGACGATGCATTCACCAGTACAGAAGGACTCGACCCGCCTTTGATCCCGTCTTCTGAGGAATGCAGCACTATCCCATCGCCCTTACTCGGCGCAGATTCGATACTGGCAGTGCTTGGCTCATCATCTCCAGCGACCCCTTCGCTCTCTGAGGACTCCGACTTGCCCGTTTCCGTAGACTCATACTATCTTCCCGTAAACGAGTTGACTCTGATGCGGGGTCTTCTCCGCATAGCCAACCGTCTGCAGTGTAACGCACAAACGGTACGTATAAATACACCCTGTCATCATTCATCTTAGACTTCCCTTTCTAGAAATCTCTATGCTAACATGTGCTGTAGTAGGTACCACCTGTTTTGATTGAAAGGACTCGACAACGGCGGGGAAATACAGAAACATCAAGGACATGAGGAATAGACAAGCAAACTAATTCTCTTCATCTTAAATCAGCATATGGAGCCTAGAAACCGCATCGCCGTTCGTCGATGGAACACAGACGGCTCTAACAATACAACAGCTACCTCCGACGTGGCAGCCAACCTTCTCACAACGTTCTATACCACATCATCCTGTGATCGATCTCTTCCCTGTACGTTGGGGGCCGGAACGCCTAAGCTATGTCACAGCTCTGTCCACGGGGCGTTCAATGGTGCTCATAGCTAATCCTAATCACAAGTGGCCTAGTGTTCGAGATCGTATCCTTCTATTGTTGACCCTCCCGGATGAAGCTCGACCGACTGTCGCAACTGGCCCCCTGGCTATAGTACAACTGGCCTATGACCTCGAAGACGTGGCCGAAGGAGCTCGGATTTGGGGGGGTGACCCATGGTATGTATCCGGGATTCCCATATTAGACTCTTCGGCCAAGGCTAATTGATGTTGCAGTATGTCATACCTTTGTTTCTGGCACGATCCCGTCTCATAATCCGCAGGTCCTAGACATGTTATGTGCAATAGCTGAGCTGACATGACCTTACGAATAGACGAAGTCACCTCGTGGGAGGTTGGCCAGGCCCTTTTTGAGCGGTGGTGGTTTATCTTTGACCGGCAGGTAATCGAGCAATCCAATTACTGGCGAAAAATGAGAGGCGCACCAGCGTTGACGATGAAGAGCGAGAGGCCATGAGAGTCATTTTTGGTGTGATTTAAGGTATATACGCTACCTGACCGAACTTTTCCCTGGAGCGATTACCCCCGCGAGTTGGAATTGCTCACGTGCATACCGCTAAAGAGCTATGAAGTGTTTATCCCCTTGGAGCCTAAGGGGAACTTCCTTCGCGTCGATCTGGCGAATAAGTAGTTTGATCGCAATCTGGAAGATGGCTACGAAATACACCCGAGGAAATGCCTTTATTAAGACTCACTCCGCAGCTATAAGTCTGAGCGACGAATATTCATCACGGCCATATGGCTCTCCCACTTCAAGCTCAGAGACCCTTGGTAGTTTTGGGCATCTCCTTCTCATGGGCATTCTGGATCTCAATCCCAGCCCCAAGATTTGGTACGTGATTGAGCTTTCGACCGGCCATCATTCCATGAGCCATAACCGAGACACGGAATAGAATATGGGCTGACTGTTGAGGAGGATGGCAAAGGAAGGATCGGTGCGTCTTGAATAAGAGATCCTTTAGCTATCTTCGTAGAAATGTAGTGGAGCTTTAAGGTTCTTCCTGTCTAGCACTGGTCTGTTGTATAGGAAAAAGCATATTGGGATGAAGAAACGGCCCGTCTTGCGAAAGAAACATCGCAAATATGCGAGTTAAGGCCCGATGCTTGAGAAGAATGAAGTCACGAGATCGTTTTGGGGGGTTTATTCTAGACTTTACCGATATCTGTTAAGTCTTTGTCCAGATGCTAATCTTCGTCATCTTAGGTCAGAGGCAAGAATTTCCACAACCATTGCCTAAGTCAGAGCAATGCTTCGGCTAATAGTCTTCGTCACTATCTTGTAAGATTCATACCAAGACTCATACGCAAGATTTCCTTGCCTAGCTGCTAAATACGTACGTAAGAGGTATTTGAAGACAGTTATTACGTCTGACCTTTCGACCTAGTAGTGTCTCAAGATGAGATGTCAAAGGAGTATTAGCTGGAGCTTTTCGGCAGGACGAGAAAGGTCGCGGCACTAATGACCTTTACAGAGAACCGTCTATTGGGGCCTTCGGATGCCGAATCATTACCATCTCTACCTAATCCCGCGAGGGTTCTCGAGCACACTTTCGACTTACAATCAATGCCGTGCTTCAGCCCATGATAGTCTCTCTGATATCACTACACAATAAAGACCACGTTTAGTTTTTTTCAATGTGATCATGGCATTTTTGCAAAGCTAGCCGTGCCCGAGAGATATAATGTATGTCTTACGCCATGGCACTGAGATGATGGATAATCCGGGATGCTCCGGGCCGAGCGAAGTAGCTAGGTACCGGTATGACATGACCTGATGCTTGTGCTTACCTCATGGGTCCAAGTAATGTTTCCAAGTTGATTACTGCAACAGATGCCTCCGCCAACCGATCAGGGAGCCTACTTGGACTAAATCTCGCTGTGTGCCTCCGATTCAATACGTATTGTTCGTTCCTGAAGGCCACTATAAGGTGGTGGGCGCGTCGCCTGCACAGAAGTACTCTGTTCGCTGCAGGTAATGGTACTAGTGTTCTCACTTTTACCTGCAAGCCAGTGCAGATTAGGTACCAAACGAGGTCGAGCGGGGCGCCGTCAAAAGGAGGGGCACACACGGATGTACTACTGTAGTTTGTTGTCCGGCCTAGGAGCTGAGAGCTGTCTACAGATTATACCGGGCGAGCAGGGACAGCTTAAGTTGCGTGTCTTTTCAACGGCCGTATAATGGAGCGACAGCCTTCCACGGGCAAACGACGAGCTGAGAAGCAACTTCAGGACTTTATGTCGTTGCAGTCACGGGGCAAAACAGCATGGGGAGCGGGCCGAGTGGGCAAAGTGCGTTTGTTAAGGCTCGCTCATTTTCAGGGTCCAGGGATGGCGGGGATGGGAGAGGTACAGTAAGGCGGACGCAAGCAACGCTGCGGGCGCGGACTTTGCCTCTGGCAGCCAGACGTTGAGATTTCTTACTGGCATGCTGCTAGTCGCCATTAGCCAATGGTTCGAGTCTGTCGGGCACGCTGGTGGATGCCGCGCCCACCGCCTTCTCTGCTCATCCCACCTCCCAAGTACAAGAGACGCCCACCGACCCCGCGCCGCCCTGTCGCCCACAGCAAGAATCTGCACCCAGCCGAAGTACCGGGTACGCGGCCTCTCGCACACAGCCGGTGGGCAAAACCCCGTGATGACTGCACCAAACCTCTCTGCCCGTACCTTTCACCTCAGCGTGAGGACCAGCGTGAGGACCACGAAGTCTCCCTTGCCGTTTATGATGTGCATATTAAGCCCGTAGAACTCCTCCTCCACTCGCACGCCGACTCCGACTGGGACTAGAAGATCAACATTTTCAACTTCCTCGTCCTTTCTTTTCTCCCTTCCTGTCTCCTCCACCTCACTTCCCGTCACCCTCGCGTCCTCCGTGCACTGTAATCCCAGCTCCGTGCTACCCTTCCTCCGTGGTTCCGGTGCTCGGCTTCCTTGCCTTCTTTTCCGCTTCACCCTCCGCGGACCAGCTAGACGAGAGGCCAATTGGTCGTAGCCCTGTCCCAGAAGCTGCTTATCCTTTATACCTAATCATATTTATGGTTATTGTGGCTCGGTAAGTTGATTTCTGTCCGGTACAGCATTCCTAAGCCGTAGTCTCTACTAGCTACCTCTTCAAGTAGCCAATTACCAAAAAGCTTCGTGACGGGTTGAGAATAGTTTTATGCTACTCTTCGCCCTCATTTTGTCCCCACTACTATACTTCCATTTCGACACATGACGTGAAATCAAGCGATCGTCCGCTAATCTCGATCAGCTAGGTGCCTCGCCAAGTTGAAGCTCTTCCGAATGCTCCCTCACAACCCGCTATAACCCTTTACCTCAGAAAACACCGTCACCATGCACATCAACGCCATGATCGCGGACGCCGAGAGGACCGGCCAGCCGTCCTTCTCATTCGAGTACTTCCCGCCCAAGACCGCCCAAGGTGTGCAGAATCTATACGACCGCATGGAGCGTATGTACGACTTCGGGCCCAAGTTCATTGACATCACCTGGGGCGCCGGCGGTCGCATTGCCGAGCTCACGTGCGATATGGTCTTGCAAGCCCAGACATTCCTCGGCCTCGAGACTTGCATGCACCTGACCTGCACAGATATGGGCGAGGATAAGGTAAACGATGCTCTGCAGAGGGCTTACAAGGCCGGTTGCACCAATATCTTGGCTCTGCGCGGTGACCCCCCCAGAGAGCAAGAAAAATGGGAGGCTGCTGAGGGTGGCTTCCACTACGCGAGGGATCTCGTGGCCCACATTCGCAAGAAGTACGGCAACCACTTCTCCATCGGCGTTGCTGGGTATCCCGAGGGATGTGACGATAACAAGGACGAGGAGTCGTTACTCGACCACTTGAAAGAGAAGGTTGACATGGGCGGCAGCTTTATCGTTACCCAGATGTTCTACGACGCCGATAACTTTGTGCGGTGGGTAGGAAAGGTCCGAGAACGAGGCATCAATGTCCCCATCATCCCTGGAATCATGCCAATCGCCACCTACGCCAGTTTCATTCGACGAGCCAACCACATGAACTGCAAGATCCCTGAAGAGTGGATGGCAGTACTAGATCCTATCAAGAACGACGATGCCGCTGTGCGAGACGCTGGCAAGACTCTGGTCGCCAACTTGTGCCGTAAAATCATGACAGCTGGCATCGCCCATCTACATTTTTACACCATGAACCTTGCCAACGCCACTCGCATGGTCCTGGAGGAGTTAGAATGGACGCCCAGCTCCAAGGCCCCGCGCCAGCAGAATCTCCCGTGGAAGCAGTCTCTTGGCCTCAGGCGTCGCGAGGAAGATGTGCGGCCAATCTTTTGGAGGAATCGCAACAAGTCGTACATCTCAAGAACCTTGGAATGGGACGAGTTTCCGAACGGTAGATGGGGTGATTCTCGCTCTCCGGCTTTTGGCGAATTGGACGCGTATGGTATTGGGTTGACAGGAACAAACGATTCCAACCGCAAGAAATGGGGCGAGCCAAGTTGCATCAAGGATGTTTCGGACATTTTTGTCCGCTATCTCAAAGGTGAACTCGATTCACTCCCTTGGAGTGAAGCCCCAATGGCTACCGAGTCCAACCCTATTAAAGATGCTCTCGTTGAGCTGAACTCGCGCGGTCTTCTCACTATCAACTCGCAGCCTGCGGTGAATGGCCTCAAATCTACCGATTCTACCCATGGTTGGGGCCCGCCAAATGGCTATGTCTACCAGAAGGCGTACCTGGAGCTATTGGTTCACCCCTCTCTGTTCGACGAGGTAATCCGCCGGATCGAGAGCAACGATGATCTGTCATACTACGCTGTCCACCAGTCAGGAACGTTTTCATCAAACGCTCCTTCGGAAGGGCCTAATGCTGTCACATGGGGAGTGTTCCCTGGCAAAGAAATTGTACAGCCCACAATTGTGGAAAGCGTAAGCTTCCTCGCCTGGAAGGATGAGGCGTTCCGACTTGGAATGGATTGGGCGCATTGTCACGATGCAAACAGTCCCAGTCGCATCTTGATCGAGTCTATGATGAAAGACTGGGCTCTGATCAATATCGGTATGTTCTTTATCATGTCCTCCTTTGATTTAATCACTCGTCTAACATGATTATTCAGTCAATAACGACTTCCACGACTCCAAGACCATTTTCGATCTGTTTGATGGGTTGACTATCCCGAACTTTGACGTCCCGGTTTCCGCGCCGGAGACCAATGGCGTCAATGGAACTCACCACCAGACAAATGGAGTAGCTACCAACGGCGTAGCCACCGCACATTAGACTTTCATCACGAATTTAACGACATGGCGCATCTGTAAATTGTACATTTTCAACAAGCATAAGGCTGCAAAAGGCCAACAGGTGTTTTACTGATTCAACAAGCATGTACTTAGAGGCGTTCAGGATTTTCAACAAAAAAGGTTCGGGTACAGCGGGCGAATTCAATTGGCGGGGACCATACCCTTAAGGATAAGGGCTTAAACGGCTGCATCAAATATCTCAACGATACGATACCCGGAACGAATGAGGCATGGTGTTTTTTTTGCTTTTCATGGTAAAATGCACCAATACTAGGGTCTGGATTGATGAGGTGGAAGAATTCACACGACAGAGCTCAACCGTCTGTAGATGAGGATGGGGTGACATATCCTATTGCATATGGGCTTCTGTAGAAGCTGACGACTCTACCTCCAGGTAGGGACTAGAACTGAACAGTGAGAGTTGGACCAGAAGATAACGGGGTATGCAATTATGTGTGACAGAATTATGAAAATTCTTCGTAGGAACCCACTACCACAGACCTAGACTTCACTTTTCCTCCAAGGAATATCATAACATGCCCCTTGCGATGTGCCACGCATTGTAAGTCGGGCTAAGCAACTGTTCTTACCTACGTGGCGTTTCAGTCAGATGTCTAACACCGCAATGACCGCGCTGATAACCCGAGCAGCATCCTCCCACACGGGATTGATGGCCCGGCGTAGAATAACGAGGAATGGTAGGAACAATGCGTGGGGTAGGGAGAAACAAGTGGCTTCTGTGAGGACTGTAATGGCTAGTTGTCAACTAAGCAGACGATCGAGCGAACGGTCAAAACAGCCGAAATACCTATGCCTTAAACAATGGAGTGGTTATTGCGGGCATTCGTAGTAGGCGTTGGCCGCTACAACGTCTTGAGAGCCAGACTAGTGTGCTTTTATAGCACTGCTTGGGCGAAGGATCGATGCCAGAATTCTCCTGCTAACGGCTCTTGTGGTTTTAGATCGTCTTGGTAGTAAGAGTGAGAGAACCAATAACTGCACTGGTTTACCTTCACATCGGTGATGGTGTAGCTCGAGCGTTGTTAAAAGAGCTTCATTGGACATTTGTCTATCATCGTAAGAAGAGTGGATGGTCGATGCACTGCGAGAGTGGACAGAACACCATGAGATTCATGTAGTGTCACAATGTTCGTGCTAGTACCGATGTTTAGAAGCCATCAAGTGGCAGTTTGTAATCTGCCTGCTGAACATGGTCATGTGTTCTAAGGATTAATGTACATTTCGTCTTCCTTTGTCGTCATTCCTCTTCGCGCTTTCATTGAAATTCGAGGCAAGTCCTAACACACAACCGATTCAACCAGACATAGGTACTTTTCCTAGAACTTCCGTTACATTATCTGGAGTTGTGTTGGCTCGCATATCGACATTCTGCTCGACCACAGCTGTCTGATAATAGGGCTTAGAAGCCGTAAGTGTTTGTAAGATTGGTCCTGCATATTGAACTGCAATCACGATGCGGTAAGGCGAGAAGGGAAAAAGAATGATACTGGCACCAAATTAGCACGAAACCTCATTATGCTCGAGTTCTCAGACTGCTGCTCGACTTTTCTGCTCATTTGCCCACATGATCAAGCTCCTGCGACACTCCTATTACTCAGAAGCTACCCGGCAAGAGGTTCTGTTGCCGAGGGTCCCGTTATCCAGCACTGAGCTCCCCACCTAGAGCGCACCAGCTCGCCAGTCATCGTACTTATTAGGCAACTACTTTACCTAAGGTACCAAGGTCTGTACAGTGTAAGGTACCTCCTACCTGAGATAAGGTACTAGTACATGGTAGAACTACATCATCACTCGACTGGTCGCAGCTTCTTCGCAAATACACAATTGCATTCGATTGCAGCAACTACCGACCTACGCAAGGTTTGGGTCAGCGCTGTCAACATTGAAGTCCCTTTGAAGTCCCTGTAGTACCTACTGTGTAGTAGCAGCCCAATTCATCGCCATCGTTATCGCTGTCGCGCAACCTGAGTCACCGCGCAGCCTGAGCTACAGAAGAAGTTCACCTGGGACCCTCTGCATCCGTACCCGACATCCTCCCTATGATCTCCAGACTATCACAACTCTCACGCCACCTCTCTAAGACCACCCCGAACATTTCCCATTTCGCTGTTGCTCCTACTGCACGGTCTGGTCTCAGTGGTGTTGCATCGAGAATTATGGCTTCCCCGGACGAGCGCAATAAGCGCACTATCCACACAGCTGCATGCCTCATCATTGGGGATGAGGTGCTGGGTGGTAAAGTATGTTACTCTTGAGCCATCAGGTTTTGTTAGAATGAATAATCTCATATTTCCCCAAGCCTTTGTCAGCTTCGACTAATGACGTTCATAGACTGTGGATGTAAGCAGCGATCACCACCTAGTCAAATCTGCTCTAATACGATAACAGACGAACTCCGCCTTCATGGCAAAATGGTGTTTCTCTCTAGGCATGGTACTGGCAGTCCCTCCATCTCGCTACGCCGAAAACGTAAAAGAAGGAGAACGGCTCTAACATTCACCCGACCTTAGAGTTTGAAGCGGGTAGAAGTGATAGAAGACGACGAGGATGAGATTGTTGCAGCTGTCAAAAGCATGAGCGATCGCTATGATTTCGTTGTTACAAGGTACAGCTCAAACCCTCACCATCCTGCCATTTGCGTGACTGTGACTGATCCGTCATGGTCAGTGGAGGAATAGGGCCTACGTGAGCTGAAATATTCGCAACCTTGTAATCCATCCATCTGACAAGGTGAAGCCACGATGATATTACCTATCAATCAATTGCCAAGGCGTTCGGCTTACCGCTGAAGCTCCACGACGAGGCTTACGAGCGGATGAAGAAACTCAGCAAACCGCACAAATCGCAACCCAACTTTAGCTGGGATGTAGATTCGCCGGCCAAAACGGCGCGTCTGCGCATGGTCGAGCTACCGGTTGATGAAAACCGCGACTTGGCTAAACAGGTCTTGTTTCCTCGTGACGAGCTATGGGTTCCAGTATCGGTCGTCAATGGCAACGTCCACATCCTCCCGGGTGTCCCTAGACTGTTTGAGACTTTGTAAGCGTCGAAGCAAGAAGCTCCTGTTGCGGAACTTGACATTATTGCCATGACGCGAACTCAGCTAACGCTTCCTAGATTGGAGGGCCTCAAGCCGTTCATTGTCGACCGACTCTCAGACCCTGATGGTAAAGGTATTTTCCGAGTTATTATCTCGACACCTATGGCTGAGAGCTCGGTGGCCGGCTATCTGACAGACTTGGCTGCAAGAGTCGCGCCGCAAGGTGTTAAAGTCGGAAGCTATCCTCGATGGGGCAAGAAGAACAATACAGTCACCCTAGTAGGACGCGATCAGGCTTACCTTGATTCCCTTGTCCCAGAGGTGATTGCCAATGTGGAGGGGAAGAGGATCAACATTGAGGGAGAAGACGACGAGCCTCATCAATAGCAGTAGAAGTAACGTCGGTGTGTCAGGTATATATGGCAGCGTTGTGGGCTTCCCCGACACGACTTATGCGGACTAGTAGTAATTCCATCTTGGGCTGCAGATTATCAAATGACTTCGAAAGATTTAAAAAAAAAAACGAATCATGTAATAAGATCAGTCGACGATTATCAGCTCTTGTTAACTCCGTCAGTCACGGCCATCGAACGTGGAGCCCTTCATAGCACCATCTCGCAACCCGACTTGTGTATTGTTTGCTGGTAAGAGCCGATTGTCGCGCAGATGTTTGCTTTGGGCATACAGTTATACGGATGATCTGTTTTGACGGCACCCGTGTATGTTACTACGTTGGTAACAAATCGGAAACATGCCTCTTCATGAAAATGATGCAAACCTAGAACCAATGGACGGCGAGTTGATTTCGTGTCTGGTGTGGAGTTGGCGATGAAGTAAGTGTCCACTGTCCACCGTTGAAATGCCGCCAACGACCCCAATCATGCCCAACCCCAAGCGAACCCAGTCTCTGAAAACCACGTTCCAGTTGCAGCATGCATTGCATGCATGCACGAGGCGATATTGAAACGGGCGCGCGTGGGGGACGAGGGGTTTTCGGGCTTTCGATTCCCACGGGCCGGCAACCTGCAGGCATCCTAAACTTCTGGAACCTCTCTAGCAATCGGCTCTAAAAGGCCCTGTTATTAGACCCTTCGGGGTGATTAAGTGCTACTTTTAGTTAGTTTGGACTTCCGCGTTATTGTTTAAGGAATAGCGGGAGTTAGGTTGGTTTCGGTTAATTTTAGTCGGTTTTAAACTTTATTTTTCGAAATATTTAATTATAGTATATTGTTAAATATTTAAAAAAAAAAAACGCGCTAATTTTTATTTAAAGTTTGTACTTTTTTAGTTATATAGGCTTTTTAATTAATTATAGCTTAATTTATTACTTTTAATACAAACTTTAAAAACTACAGCTTTTTTAAACCTATAGTACGGACGTATAAGGCTTTTAGCTATACGTATTTAATCTTTTTTTAACTATTGCTTTATTTCGTTTAATTAGCTCGGGGCTTTTTTTTAAACTTTAATACGTTTATCGATTATTATAGTTTATTACCGCGTTTATACTATATTATTTTAAAATTATTATAATAACCGCCGCCGCCGTAATTATTAAAACTACGATTTTTATTGTTTTTTATTTTAAAAAACGTATTAACTATATTACGTAATTTGTTTTTTATTATATATTTTTTACTACGTTTAAAACTATTATTATTATAATTAATATAAAACATTTAAAACATTTCTTTTTTTTTATTTAATATTCGTAATTATATAATATCGATTTAATACTTTTTTATTATTTATTATATTTTCCGGTATTAATAATTATAAGCTATTTTATTATATTTATTAAAAGTTTTATATTATTTTAAATCGAAAAAAAAGCGTTTTTACCTTTTTTAAGCATAAATTAGCCGTAATTAATTATATTATATTTAAAATACCGCTTTTACGACCGCCCGCTATTTAAATAAATATTATAGCAAAATATATTATATATAATTAAAAATATATTTTATATATCGATAAAAAAACGCGGGTTTAAGTTTTATATTTAAATATTAAAAAGCTTTAAAAAAGTATTTTAATAAAAGCTATATAATATATTTACCGCTTTTTTAATTTTAATCTTTTTTTTTTAATAACGTTTATTAACGGCGTTATTATTTATAAAGTTTAAAACTAATAGTTTTAAGCTGTTTTTCGAACTAATAATTACTTACCGCTTTTTTATATTATTACGGTTTTCGATATTTTTAATTTTGTTTTTTCGAAACTATCCGATATCGAATATTAAGCGGTTAAAAATAATAATATTAATACGTATAAGTTGTTATTTAAACTAAGCTATTTCGCAAATAATTTTATTAAATATATAAACTTTATTAGTTTTATTTATATTTTTGCTATTATTAAGCGTTAATAAATAGTTTTCGATTTAGTTTGGCTTTACGTTATCGATTAAAATATCGTAAACTAGATTTATAAACTATTAATTAATAATAATGCTTAATATCGACGATATTAATAGATTAAAATGCTTAACGAAAATTATATTAACGGTAATACGTATTTAAAAAACGCTTAAAAAAATAAAATCGAGAATGTTTTTTTGTTTTTTATTTCGAATTAGCGTATATTTAGCTAAATATATACTAAAAACAATATACTATACCGATATTATAGTTATATTTAAAATATAAAACACGATTTTCCGTTTTTTTAATCGATATAATTTTTTAGGCTTTATTAATTAACCGAGGTTGTTAACGAAAAATATTTTAAAATACGCGGCGTATATACGTCGATTAGGTAGTTTTAAATAATTAATTATACGTTATAGTTATTAAATATGCTTTATTAACCGTATAAACGGCGTTTTTTATATATTTAAATTAATAGTAATTTTTTATATAATTTTTTTTTTTTCTTTTTTAAATCGTACGTAATTTCGTATTATATAAAAAACCGCGTTATTAAACTTTTTTAAAAAGCTCGTTATTAATTGTTTATATTTAATTATTTAAATTAATTAAATAAGTTTACGTAAATTTTACGGCTTTATTACTGCCGCGTACGTTATTAATTTTAAATAATAAAATATATAATTTATATTATACTTTTTAAAAAGTAAATTGCCGTATTGTTTACGTTTATTTTTACGCGCGTATTTATTAATAAATATATAGTTTATATAAAATCCCCGATTTAAAAGAAAAAAACGCCGAAATAAAAGCTTTTTATATTTATTATAGCAAGCGTATAGCCGGCTTTATTACTATTGCCGGTTTGTTTTTTTTACCGCTTTTTTTTTTTAAAAAAAACGAAAAGAATAAAAACGGCGATTTTATCGATTTAGGCGTTACGCCGGCTATTATTACTATTATTACCGCTTTAATTACTATTGCGTTTATAGCCCTTTATAGCCGCCGCGTTCCGTTCGCCGTTATCGCCGGTATTTATTACCGCTATTTTTATAACGCGTACGTAAGCTTTGTTTTAAATAGCGCTTTTAACGGATTTTGTTTAAATATTATCGGCTTTTATAATAAATATTATTTACGTTATTATTAAAATAACCGCGTTTATTGCTTTTAATATATATTAAACTATTTAAAAACTTAAACAAACGTAATATATTAATATTAATTGCTATATAGTTTTATTAACGTTATTTTTATTGCTTTTATATTAATAAACCGCTTTTTTGCGGTTTTTTAAAACGTAAGTTTTATTACGGCTTTTTTTTTATACGATATAATTAATTAAATACAGTTAACTTTACGTTATTACTACTATTTATATTATAATACGTTTTTAATATATTTAGCCCGGTTTATTATTTATTGCTTTTTTTACTTCGGTTGCCTTAGTTTTTACCGCCGTCGCCGTTACCGCTATATTTGCCGAAATTATTTATATTATTATTTTTATTTTTTAGGATATAGCCGATAAAAAAAAAAAAAAAATCGAAAAAAAAGAAGAAAAAAAGGAAAAAAAATAGTACGTTTTATTTCGTTAAATTTATATTTTAAGCTATATGCTTTTTGTTTTAGTTTTGTTTTAAACCGGCGTGTTTTTAATAAAAATCCCGTTTAATTAATTACGCGCGTTAATATTATTTTTATATACGTATTTATAAATATTATAAACTGTTTATATTATAAATATAAAAACAAACGTATAATTTTAGTAAAGTTTTTAAATAAAAAAAGCTATTTTAATAGCTTTTTTTATTTAAGAATTTAATACCTACGCGGCGTATTCGTTTTAAAATATTTACGACGTAATATATATAATTACGGATATAAATTAAATAAAGCAGGTTTTTATAAAAGCTTACGATTAAAAGATTTACGGCTTAATCGGATAAGATTATAAAAAGCAAACGATTTTATTTATTTATAATAAGCAGTAATACGTGCGTAAATAGTTTTTAAAAACGTAAATAAAAAATATAGGCGATTAAATATTATTTAAAGCGTAGCGTAGAATTTTACCGAAATCGAATTAGTACTTTTTACGTAATTTAGTAAAGATTTTAATTAATGCGGTTAGAATTTTTTAAAAACCCGCCGTCTTTATATTTTATTTACGTATTATTAATAGTATTAACTACGCGTATTAACCCCTAAACGTAGGCTATAGTTTTCGTATTTATTTAATTACGATTTATAAATAACTACTTTAAATAAAAAATCGATTAATAAGTTTTATAAAAACTAAATAGTTATTTACGATAATATTTATTATTAATAATAACATTTTTGTTTTTTTTAATATAGTTCGATTATTATACCGATTTAACCGACGTTTTTTTGCTTTTTAACGTATTTATTGTTTTACGTTTAGGGTTTTTATTTTTTTTCGGCCGATATTTATTTTTACCGGCCTTTTCGGCTTTTTGTTTTATTATAAAAATATTTTTGTTTTAATAAATTATAACTTTAACGATTTAAATAAAAAAACGGAATATTTTAGCTATTTAAATAGTTTTATTAAACGTTTTTTAATTTAAATTTATTAGGTTTAATATTTATTTAGTTTATAGCCCGTAATAAGTTTAAGGCTTTGTATTTAAAATAAAAGCAATAAACTAAAAAGGATATAAATAAAAACTAAATAGTAAACTTTAATAATTTACGTTCGGTGTTTTTTATTTAATTAAACGACGTTTTAGCTAGCTTTTTTACGCGATTATATAGCTATTATAGAATAGGCGTCGAGGCATAAATCGGGCTATAAAAGTCGCAATTAAAGTTAGTTTCGGATTATCGCTTAATAGTTCGGTAATATTTTAAGGCGCTAGTTTTAAAAAATAGCGTCGTTTGTTAAAAAAGCGTAATGCTATTTTTATAGTTTAAATCGAAAAAGGCATTATTTATACGGTCGTTTTAACGGCTACCGTTAATACAAACTATAATAAAGCCGATTTCGTTCGAGCTAAAAACATAAAATATAAAGTATATATATT
The DNA here is from genome assembly GCA_022578705.1 of Xylariaceae sp. FL1019. Taxonomy (NCBI): domain Eukaryota; kingdom Fungi; phylum Ascomycota; class Sordariomycetes; order Xylariales; family Xylariaceae; species Xylariaceae sp. FL1019. Next base: position 20,494 of record MU391928.1, read on the forward strand.
ATAAAAGTTTATTTAAATAACGGACGGCTAATAATAAATGCAATAGTACCCGGGCAATAATATAATAGTACCCGTTTAGCAATTTTTTTATTTAAAAACTGCAAGTAAGTTTGATAATAAACCGTAGTTTAATATAGTTCGCTGTTAAATTTGTTTTAATAATATAAACGAAGTTAATGTAATATATCCGTATTTATAACAAATAAATAAATATATATAAAAGAATAAAAACTTTAAAGCGTAATTATATAAAAACGGCGTTTTTAATCTATAAATACCGTATAGTAAAACCTAATTTATAAATGCTAACTTATAAATATTAATTTATAAATGCTATATAATAAAACCTAATTTATAAATGCTATTTTATAATGTTTTTTTTTAATAAATGCCTTTTTGTTTTAATTATATCGTCGATAATAAGTAAGGTAATATACTATTATAAAAAAGCTGCTCGCGATTTAAAGCAAGTTAATCGTATTATTTCCTGTTATATTGTTTTTTTATTTATTTTTTTTTTTTATTAATCGTATTTAAAAGCTATTTTTAGTTTATTTTTTCGATTAAAGCACTTTAAAAATAATATTATAATAAAGCAATTAGTCGTTATATAAAAACAAAGCATATATATTACTTTATTAAGTAATATTTATTTAGTTTTAACGTTTTTTTTTTTTTTTTTTTAAATTCGGTTATTAGTTGCGTTTAGTAATATTTTTACTTATAGTCCTTTACCGGTAGATTTCCTATCGTAATAAAAACGTGCACTAATTATTTTTTTTTTATTTTTACTTTAATTTTTTATTACGCGTTATTTTTTGTTTAATTATAATTAAAAAACCCTATATATACGTTATTAATATACGATATTTTAAAAAAAGCATGCTTTAAAAATATTGCCGCCTTATATTATTCGTTATTTTATTTAGCAATTTTCGATTATTTTTTTATTAATAAGCATTTATATTTACTTTTATTACTTACGATCTACTTACGTTAAATTAATACTATTAAATATTGTTATATAATATTTTTTTTTAATAAACAAGTTTATTAATAAACCGTTTTTATTTTTATAACTACGATAAAGCTTATCGCTTTTATTAAGCCGTTATACGTTAGTATAAAAATAAATGCGATCGAGCAGTTTTTCGATAATATAATTAAAAAGGACTAAAAAAAGGACTTTAATATATTACTATTTTAAATATTTACTTATTACCCCTTTTCGCCCCTTTTTTTTTACTTTTTTTGTTTGTTTACTAACCTTTTCGGTCGAATTTCGCGATATAAAGACGAAAATAATGTTTATATATATAAACGAAAAGCCGTTAATAATAGTTACGATATATTTCGATTAATTATATTTTTTTCCGTCGATATAACTAGTTAAATATATTAAATTAATTTATACGTTCGGCTTAAAAAATAATATCCGCTCGTTTAAGCTATTAAAGCCTAATTAATGCCTTTTTTTTTTTATTTAGCGGATATTTATTTAAAACTTTTTTTATTTTTTTTATCTTTTTATTACCGTTTAAAAATAATATAGCAGTTTTAATAGAACTTAATTTTATTAATAACAGATAAACGAACTTATTAATATTGCCGAAATATTAAGCGGCAATTCGGAGTTAACTTTAAATATAACTTTTATAGCCCGTTTTATGCTTTAATGCGTGTAAAAAAGCTAGTTAAAGCGTTTATCGGGAAAAAACGACGCCGTTTAAATATAGCGACTTTACTGTTTTAAAAATTATTTATTATAGGCTAAAAAAAACGGACTTTAATATATTATTATTTTAAATATTTATTTATTATTTAAACTTTTTTTATTGCTTTTATCCTTTTGTTATTATATATATTGGTTTAATTGCTAGCCGTATAGTTTAGGCAAATTAACTATTATTTTTCGCTGCCGTCCGGCGATACTAATACCGAACGAAAAAAAAAAGACGTAAATTATATTGTTATTAATTCGGACTTAAAAAAAAAATAGGATTACGTTTTTATAATTTATCGAACGACATTATATATATAATAAAAGCATTTTTTATAATGCCGTTTATACCGCCTTTAGATTAAAAGCGTTAGTATAAATTCGGAAAAGGAATATAAAACGGTAACGTAAAAAAATACGCTAAAGATTAAAAATAATAACCCTTTAGTAATTAAGTTTTATTTTTTTATTGCTTTCGAAAAACCTATTCGCTAAGCGGTTATTCGGTAATACTGCGATTATTACGACTATTGCAACTATTATAACGAGCTTTATTAAAAAGTGTTTGTTATATTATAATTATCGATTTGGATTTAGAAAAAGAATATAAAACAATAATGTAAAAAAATATACTAAAGACTGAAAATAATATTAACCCGCTATTAATTAAATTATATTTTTTTATCGCTTTTAAAAAACTTATCGTAATATAAGCTAAAAAAAATAAAACGATAACTGTTTAACTATTAAATTTAATCCAAATAAACAATATATAAAGAAATTATTTTACAAAAAATACTTAAAGTTATAACTAATTTAATTTACGTAGTAATTTTTACGAATTAATTAAATATCGATAAAATAATATAAGCTAGTAAACTAAATAAGCCCGTTTTGCGGTTTTATTTTTTTTTAGCTTACGTTTTGCCTATTCGGTAAGCGGATATTTAGCTAAAAAATAATAAATATATTATAGCTATACGTTTAAAAATATTTAAGCTAGTTTTTAATTAACGCAGTTAAGCTTTTGCAAACTGTCGATAAAATATTAAAAAAAAAGGCATAAGCGAAATTTATAAACTTTTGATTTAAATAATAAATACGACCGCTTTTAATATTAATTAAGTATTTTTTCCGTTTATCGATATACGCTTAAGCTAGCTTTAAACTAACGTAGTTAAACTTTTATAAGCCGTTAACGAAGTATTAAAAAAAAAAGCATAAACGAAGCTTATAAATTTTTGGTTTGTTTTTTTCGGCGATTAAATATTTTTTTAAATAATTATTCGTTAGTTATTTAGCCGCTTTTAATAAAAGCGTAACGTCGTTTTAATTAGTAACGCCGTAATAAACGTAAACTATAGCTTTTATATAAATTACGGCAATTTTTTTTTGGTTTTATATTAAAAACTATATACGATTTTAACCGATTTCGAAATATAATTTTTTAAAAACGTATAATAATAAAGACTTTTTATAAAAGCAAATATTTAGTTTTTTAAACGACCTATATAATAAAAAGCTTAATTTAATTTTTATATTACTATTAACCGAATAAAATAATTTTATTATTCGAAATAGATTTACCCGAGCTAATCGTATCCTATTTTTGCTTTTATTAAAAAAGGTCGGTAATAATCGATTTAAAGCTATATAAATATATATTAACCCGTTTTTATTAAAAGAGGTTAGTAGTAATTAACCCGAAGCTATACGGATATATATTAATTTAAAAACAATAGTTAAAAGTTTATAAAGTCGACGAGATCGAAAATTAGTTTATAAAATAAAAGGCTTCGGGAATTAATTTATAAAATAAATAATAAAGATAGCTCGTTATTATTATAATACGTTTTTAATTTTTAAAATTTAGCTTTTATATTATTTTTATATAGCAATATAATCGAGAATATATAATAGCTCGCTAAAAAACGAATATTATATTCGTATTTATATACTTTATTATAGATATTTATATATATACTTTTTTGCATTTTTTTAATTTTTGTTTATAATAAACATTATCGGCTTTATTAATTACTCGTCGTTTTTTAAATTATTAAAAAACGACCTTTAACGTAAAGCAATTTGTAAAAAATAACGTAATAAATTATATAGGTCGATTATAAATAATATATAATCGTATAGTTAAAACTTATAATTGCAGTTATTATATCGGTAAATTATTAATTAAAAGCTTAATATAATCGCCGTAAAAAACGCCTATTGTTTATAATTAAGGCCCGTTTATCGAAAACGCGCGATAGCGGCATTAACTAAAGTAAAAAAAACAAAAGCATTGCTTATATAACAAAAAAACGTTGTATTAAAGGAATATAAAACGTTTAATTTAAAAAGCAAATCTTTAATTATTATTAATACGTTATAAACGATAATTTTATATTTTTTATTCGAAAATAAACGCTATTTAGCAAATAATTAACGCTTGTTTAATAATTTGATATATTAAATCGTATTAATATAAAAAAATATATAAACCGTATACGAAATTTTTTTATAATAGCGTATATTAGACCGTACGGAGGTTATAACTTAACGGCGTAAAGTATTAAATCCCGAACAGCTGCTTTTTGGCACGCCGAATTAATCAAAACGGGGAAATAGCGACGCTATTAATTTCGTTTATATTAATATCGGCGGTATATTAGTTATAAAGCGTTAGCTATAGCAGGTTAGCGGTTAACGACGGCGGGTTAATAAAAACGGGCCGATAAAAACAGGCTAATAAAAACGGGCTAATAAAAACGGGCTAATAATAGCAAGTGGATAATAGCGGGCTAATAATGGCGGGCTAATAATAACGGGTAGATAATAGTGGGTAAAGGATAGTAAATAATAAAATAGGTAATTTTTTAATTTGCAAAAATGGCTAAAATATATACTAGCTAACAAATGCCCGTTAGCTATATAACTGCTAATAAATACGGCAGTAGTTTATAAAATAAACGGTTTCGAGCTTATAATTAGCCTATATAATAAATAGCTTAAAAAGTAAAAAAAAGGCTTTAAAGTTTAGTTCTATAGCGTAAATAGCGTAAATAGCTTTAAAGTTTAAGTAAAAGCGTTAAATATATATATAATTAATTTTATAAAGTAGATAGCGTTAAGTTTATAATTAGTTTATAAAATAAACGGCTCGAAATTTATAAAATATAACTATATAAATACTATTTAAAATAGCAGATTATATATCGTTTAGCGTTTTATAACTATTATATTATTAAATAAATATAGAACGTAAAAGCTATATATATATATAATATTTTTATATAGATTTAACGATTATGTAATAACCGTAGCCGATATATAGATTTAAAGTGGCTTTTTTTTTTTTATGCTTTTTTTTTTTATACTTTTAGCCTGCTAAACCCCTATAAAGTTCTTAAGACCGCTTTACGACTGTTTTTCGATTTATAAAAAAACTTAATACATTAAAAAATGGCATATTAAGATAAAAAAAAGCATAATGCCTTTATTAATTAATATTATAGCATAATATATATAATAGCGAGTTTTATCTTTTTAATTTTTTATATATAAATTTAATCGCTTAGTTTAAAGCTATAACATTATTAATATATAAACTGTTTTAATAATTATATTATATATTAAATATAATAACGAATGCTCGTTTTTTCGACGAAAAAAACGCGAAAATAAAAAAATAGCAAACCGATTTTTAAAATAGCTATTATATACGTAAAATACCGTATAAAATAATTAATATCGTTTTTTAAATCTATATCGGTATTAGTTAATATTATTTCCGTAATATCGCTTTATATTTAATCGCCGTAGTACGTTTAATATAATTGTTTATACATTTTTTTTAAAAAGCGTTGAACTAATGTTAACATTAATTTTCGATATAGGTAGGCGAACGGCCTAAAGCTATTAAATAATAATCGGTAACTATATAATTCAATCCCGGTTTTAATACGATAATTAAAATAAGCTATTAAAAAACGCCGCTAAATAAGCAGTAATCTTTTTTAACGATCGCGCGATTAACCGGTAATAAATAAGCTTTATAATACTGTTTAAAAAATATTACAATATATAATAAGTTTATATTATTTAAATTATTTATTTAATTCTATTTATTATTTAATATAAAAAACTTTATTTATTAAATATATAAATATATATATATACTATTTTCGGCTTTATTTATCCCCGCTTTTTGCCCGCTTACTACCCGCGTACTATTAATGCTATTAATAACGCGTATTAACCCCTAAACGTATTTAAAGCTATAGTTCCCGCGTTTATTTAATTATAAAACTAAATATTATTATATTATAAAAATCGATTAATAAATTTTATAAATACTAAATCGTTATTTACGATAATATTTATTAATAATAAATAACGTCGCTTTTATTTTTTTTAGTATAATAAACGATTATTATACCGATTTAACCGACGTTTTTTTGCTTTTTAGTTTATCGTTTTGCGTTTAAAGTTTTTATTTTTTTTTAACCGATAATTATTCTTTAAGGCTTACCCCTTTTAGCCTAAATTCGAAAAAGCCGATTTAATATATCCGTAACGTTTAAAAGCTGCGAAAATATAACGTTACGTTATATATAATTTAATACGAACAAAACGCTATAAACTACGTAATTAAAATCTATATAATTTTAATAGCAAATAAACAGCTAGTTTAGTATATATAGTGCTCGTAAACTATTTTAGCTAATTATTACCGTAATAAGCTTAATATCGCTAACGTTTATACGTAGTATTAATAAATAATACATTAAGCAATTTTTAAGTATTATTAGCAAAATACGCAGGTTAAAATAATAAATTAAGCCTAGCTTTTATTATTTATTTGTTTATATAAACTGCTTAGCGTCGTAAAAAAACGGCTATTATAAAACGGGCAAAAATCCGGATATAATTTTTATAAAATATACGATAAATATAGTAAACTTTAGTGTTTTTATTATTAAAAATAACCTATTAAGCATTTAAATAAAATGCTTACTTTCGATTAGTCCTGCCTAGATTTTTAACGCTTAACGCTAAGCGGTAATATACTATCGTATATATAAAGCTATTTAAAAGTATTCGGTAAAGGACTTAAAAAAATTTCGAACGATTTCTCCGGATTGGATATATAAATTTTCGAAATATCGCTAAATACCGGTATTTTGATTAGTACGTATATTATACTATAATTAAACAAATATAACTAGCCGCCGTACGTAGTTAAAAACGGTTTCGAAAAGCACGCAAGTAATAACGGTTTTGTTATATTTAATATAATCGTAATAAACTTTATTACATTGTTTAAAGCTTAAAACGGACTGCAAATTTAAAAAACTAAATAAAATATAGCAAATTAATTTTTAAAGTATAAATAATATACGGCAGATTAAAAAGGCCGCTATAGTTATTTTTTTACGTATTAAATATAAGCTTAAATACGAAAAGGAATAAATAAATATCGGGATAAAAATAAATAAAAAACAAGCAAAATAATTAAATAATCGTAAATAAAATAGCGGACTAATAAGCTTTATATTTAAAAAATGCTTAAGCCCGTTTTAGTTATTAAAATATATAATTTACGTATTAATTATTAAGCAAAAATATTAAAAATCGTTAAATAGCGATATATTATATTTATTAAAAATCCGTAGCTATTTTTTTTTTTTTTATCCCTTTATACCGGTCGTTATTAACCTTTTTTTTAATCCTTCCGATATCGAGCGGCGTATTAATAAAGTTTCGGCATTGCTCGCTATTTTTATTTTTTTTCTTAATCGTAAAACTTTCGTACGTATCGCCTTTTTTTTATTTGCAATTATACCGAATCGATATTATTTTATTATACCGACCTTTTATAACTATTTTTCGCCCGTTATACTAAAAGCCCCCGTTTTTTTTTATTTTTTATCGTATTTAAGGCCTAATATTCTAATTATAAAGCGATTAATAATAAAGCTTATTAATACTAAGCTATTTACCGTTTACGGCTTTTTATTTATAAAGGTTTAAATAATAGCCGCCGGGTTTTATAAAAACACCGATCTAATTAGCTTATTATACGTTAATTTTTTTATAAACGATTTATTGCTTATATAACGTGCTAAAAACGAAGCAAATTAATATAAAAAGCATTTACGAAAAAACTTAATATAGCATTACTAAAGTATAAGCTATAATAAGCTTTCGGAATATAATAATTATATATTTAATAGTTTAACGTTATTTCGTTTTATTATCGATTAGTAATAGTTAATAAATATAATTATACGGATTATATATATATATAAAAGTTATCCTAATATATTAAACGTTTTAAATTTATACTATAGCCGGCTTTGGCTATGTTTTTATATAGCGGTTAAAGCACGACGTATAAACGTTATAGCTAAATTAGTCGAAACTAAAGCTAGCGTTAACTAATAAAGCGGCCTTACTATTTTTTAAAAACGGCAAAATCCTAAATTAATAAGTTTTGCGATTATATTATTACTAACAACGTTGTTTTAGTTTATAAAAACGTTTTAAATATAGTTTATAAAGCCGGAAAAGCGGATATTACCGAAATAATGTTTTATTACGGCGCTTAAATCCGTAAAATCTAAACGGCCTAGTATTTAAAAACTATCGGCATTAAACTAATAAAATTCGCCATTAATTATTAATCGCTTTTCGAAAACGTGCTTTATTCGGAATTAATAACTTAACGTATATAAATAGTTTAAGGCGTAAAGTATACAAACGTAATTTAGGCGTTAGGTATATATTTAAAAAATCTATACGAAAATAAAAAAGTTAAAATAATTAATAAATTTAAAGCGTAAATGCCTATTTATAATATAAGCTTATTTACTAAATGCTTAAATATACCGTCGTTTATATATAAATATATATTTTTATTATTTATACGAATAAAGGTAATATACGACTAATTAATTAATAACTACATTTATATTAATTTAATAACTAATTAGTTTATTTAATATTTAAGCATACGTATTTAAATAATTTATACGTTTAAAATAAATATATAGTTAAAATTTTAATTAAAGCCTATAAATAAAATACGCGATATATTTGCAATTGTATTTTTTTAAAAAAACAGCAAAAAAATAAAACGTACGTTTTACAAAATATAAAAATCGAACTTTTACCGTTATATAAATAGGCGAAGTTGTAAATTAATAACAAAGCTATAATTAATTACAAAACTATAACTAATTACGTTAAAATACCGCATTCGCAATTTAGGCTAAGCTATAACTAAAACGCCGCGCTAAGTTTTAAATGCCGGCTAGCGATATACCGTATTATTTAGTATTTAAATAAAACTATATTAAAAAAAAGAAATAATTAAAATAACTATAAATTAATTAAAAATATACTAATAATCTAAAAACGGGTATAATAAATAAAATATATAAAAAACTAAAACGTAATATTATATTCGGCGTAAAAATATTAATAAAACATTATATAAATTTAAGTTTTATACTACGTTTTTTATTTCGTAAAATAAAGCAAAAGCAAATATAAAACTAATTAATTTTAATAAACCTTTTTTAAAACTAAAGCTTACGTTTAAAAAATAAGGTTAAATATTTAAAATGTTTTAAAACTATTTAAAGTTATTAATCGCAAAGTTTATAATATAGTATTTATAAAATATTTAGCCTTTAATAATTTAAAACGTAAATAATCGAACTAAATTATTAAATATTTATAATATTACTAAATATAGTAGTTTTGTAATATTTTAAAATATTTTATATTAGTTTAGGAAAAACGTATATAATATAGGTTTATACGGTAAATAGTTTCGGAATAAAGCGTTGCCTAAGTTTTTAATCGTTTTTTACGTTTTATTATTTTATTACATTAGCTTTTTATTTACTTTTTATTATTATTATTAACGTTATCGTTATTATCGTTTTTATTACTATATTTTAATATAAACTCGCTATTTTACTGTTTATATATCGCGTTTAATAGTAGCTTAATATTTTTTTTGCCGATAAGGCCGAAAACCGCCCGATAAAGCGCGTATATCGCCCGGTTATAAAGTTTAATATATTTTTTAGTTTTTTTTTAACGTTTATTGTTTTTATTATAAGCATTTTGGCGAATAAAAAAAAACGTACTAAATTTAAACCTTTTATTTACTAGTTTTAAAATAAAAAATCGAGCTTTAAAAAAACTAAATCGATATTCGAAAACTTTTTAAAATGTTTCGAGCTTAAAGGCTGCCTTTATTACGGCTAAACGCTAAAGCGGCTGCTTAAAAATATTAAACTATTATATAAAAAAATCTACGAACTAAACTATTAAAAAAGAATTATTTTAGCCGTATTAATAAAAAAGGTTATAATATTTTATAGGATTAAGCGCGTTGTTTTCGAATAAAACGTCGACGATACGACGGTTAAAAATAATACGACGGCTAAAAACAATGTAACGGCTAAAAATAATACGACGGTTAAAGATAATGCAACGGTTAAAAATAATACGATAGCCGTATATAATAACTTATTTAATATCGTTTAAAAAACCTTAAACGCAAATATATACGAGCGGTATAAAAACTTTTAGAATTTTTAAATATATATACTTTTATTAAAATTAATGTTTTTTTTTAATATTTTAAGCATAAAGCGGCAAAACAATAAACTAATACTTTTTATTCGCGGCGTTAATATTTATTATAAAATAGTTAATAATATTATAATCGCGTTTAATACGTTATTTTTTTTTGTTTTTATTTTTAGCGTTGCTTTTAGTTTTAGCGTTGTTTTTATTAATATACCGAGCATAACGTAAACAAATATTTTTAAAATTAATAATCGTAGCAATATTACGAAAAAAGTTAATTACGTATTAATAATAAATATACCGAACGATGTTTTTTTATAAAAAACTATAATCGGCTTTACCGATTATATTTATTATTTTTACGGCGTAAAATATATTAACTAAATATTTTATCGTTTTATTAAAAACAATATTATCGCAATATTTATAAAAACTAAACTAAGCTAATTAACGGAAAAACCTATATTATAGCTCGGTATATAAACCGCCGCCTAATATATTTATATATATGTTTTTTATTATATAATATGCTTTAATACCCTTTTTCCGTTAATTAACTTGCTATTTATTTAAACTGTCGGAAATAATTAAAAAATTTACTACGTTTGCGATTTAAGCACTTTTATTGCTTTTTATAGTTTTTAGCCTATTAAAAGCATAAGCAATATCGGTAATATTTACTAATTACTTCGTTTTTTTTAGGCTATTAAGTTATAAATCGAAACTACGTTTTAAAACGTTATAAAAAAATAGTTTAATATTTCGGTAAAAAAACTAAATAAAAAGTATTAAAATTTATCGACGTTAATTAAAAGCAGATTAAGCTAAAGCCTATTAAAGGATTTAGTTTAAAAAGTTAATTATTAATAATACGGTTTTTATAATTATTTAAAATAAGCGTTATTTTAAATATTATATACGTTATATTATATTTAATGTTTATAACGTTTGATTTAATATTATAACTAATTATAAAAATAAATAAGCCGGGATATAGCCGATATAATATTTATTTATTTTTTATTTTATAAACGTAGCTTTTTATATTAGCCGTTATTATTAACGTATTTAAAGCAGCTTTTTTACTTTTTATATTAATTATAATTATTCCGGCAAACGTAATAATTTAAATATATTTCGCTAAAAGCTTTTAAAATATCGGGGCGTAATAATAATACCTTAGTTAGGTTTTATATTTAACTAAAAGCTTATTAGTAAAAAACGCAAATGTTTTCGGTATTTACTATGTTTAATAGCTAATATATTAGTTTTGCGAAAATAGCTTCGAACGGCTCGAAATACGGTGCTATAATCTTTACCGCAAAGGCTAAATAGGCCTAGGTTTAAAGCGATATTGGGTGTTTTAAGAAATAATTATAACTATTTTTAAACTTGTTTATATTAATAATATAAGGTTTGTTTTTGTTTTTATGTATTAATTTAGTAAAATCGAATTTCGTATTATGTTTAAACCGAATAAAAGCTAGTTTAATATTAGCGAGTATTAATAGTAAATAGTCGTAAACGAATTGCTAAAAAATATTAATATTAAAAAATACGGCTTAATTGGCTAATTTAAGGGATTAAGCTTAAGAGGCTTATTTTTTTTAAATAGTGTTTAATATAACGAATATACTTATTAAATTAAAAAGGGATATAATTATAGCGATAAATATTAAGTTTATCGTCGAAACGTATAAAGTATTAAGGAAAACGCGGCTAAAATAAACGATATTAAAGATTAGTTTATTATTATTAACGAGTATTTTAAATAAAATGGTATTTTGTAAGCGTTTAAAAAATATAAAAAAAAGGTTTAAAAGCGAAGAAAATATAGTTATTATTTATTAATTATGCGATAAAAACTGGTTAATATATTTATAGCGCTTTAGTTAATATCGAAATTAATAAATATTTATTAAATGTTTTAAAAAATAAACGTATTTATATAAAAAAAAGGTTTAACGATAAAATACGGCTTTATTTAATATATTATTAACGTTTATATATTTTATATAAAAAGCTTTATTAATGTTTATTAAATATATTAAATTTTTACGGTTATAATTTATACAATATATTATTTATAAATAATAGTTTAGTTAGTTTTGCGTTAAAAATTTATTAAATAGTTTTACGCCGTAATACTTATTAATTAAATATGCTATAAATATTTAAATTACGTAAAAAGCTTATTATTTATTTTTAATAAGCTTTTTAATTAAAATAGTGCTGCTTTATTATATAAAATAAATAAATAGGTCGTAAGTTATAAAAAGTTTTAATAGTTTAAAGAACTTCGGTAAAAGTGTATTATTTATGCGTTTATTATTATTAAGGCGTTATTATTAAAAGCGATTTTAAAACGCGTTTTGATTTAAAATTTTTCGGCTATATTAATATTATAAAAAGTAGTTTTTAAAATAGCGATTTTTTTACGTATTTTTAAACTAATCGTTATTAACGTATATAGTTTTAGATATTTTAAAATTTTAAAATTTAACTTTTGTTTATTAATAAGTATATTCGCCGAATACCGAGCATTTTAATAGTTTATACGCGGCTTGCTAATTTTATTAAATATATATTATTATTATTATGCTTTTATTTTTTATTGCCGATTAATTATTCGCTATAGTTTACGTTATAACGTAGTAGTAGCTTTTATAGTATTACGCCCGTGTTTTTATTTAAGCTTTCGAAATTATTTAGTTTTTTAAGTAAATATTTAAATATTTTTAACGAGCTTTTTATAATTTATTAACGCGATCGTAAAGCATTTTTAAATAAAAAAAAAAAAGCCTTTTATAACTCGGTTACTTTTTGCCGTTTTGCTTTTTTCGTTATTAGCTTAATTCTTACTGCCGGCGCTTTTACTATAGCTTTGCTAATTATTTATATTTTTTTCGACGGTTATATTATTAACGTGATTTTTATTCTTTTACCCGCGTTTTTTAACGCTACGTTATATACTTTTTTAGCTTTTAGCTTTTTTAAAACTTTTTACGCTTTAATTATAGCTAAAATACTAAATATATTACTGCGATTTATTATTTATGCCGCTTACGTCGTTTATAACGTTATAAAAAAAAAAAACGATAACGAGTTTGCCGTTAACGAGTTTTTTGCCTTTATTATTAACCGAGCTTTTTATTATTATTAGCCGGTAGTTAATACCGGGCAGTATTAAAAAAACTTTTACCGCCGTTACGTAAATAGTTTATTACGTAGTCGTTTCGCCGGCCGTTATAAAAAAACTACGGGAAATAGTAACCGTTACGTTCGTTATATTTTCGGGCATTTTTTATACGAAAAAATATACGTTTTATAACGAGCTTGCTATTTATTTATTTATTAACGTTAATTATAATCCCGCCGTTATTTATTTATTAATCGCCCGTTTTACCGAGTTTATTAAAGCCGGCATTTTTTTTTATAACGAAAACGCTAAAGCATATTACTACGTAATTTGCCGCGAATTAAAGCGAGCCGAAAACGCCGTTAACGCTGCTTTTTCGGGCAAAAAAAAAAAAAACTTTTTTAATTATAAGTGTTTTTTAAGCCCGTGTTTTATTACCGTTTACGGGCGTGTTTTTTGCTTATATTATATTTGCTGTGTTTTTTTATATATGTTATATTTTATAGCCGTATAGCCGTATGTTTTTATATATGCTATATATCTAGGGTTTTACGTTTATTAAAAAAAATGATTTGTTTACGGCCCGGTAATAAGCTTTTTTTTTAATTATAAAATGCTATAAATAAAATTAGGATATATAAGTTTATTAGGCTTTAAAACTATTAATTACGAGCAATGCTTTTATTTGCTTTTATTAACTTTAATAAACTTTGCTTTATAGTGGTTAAAGCTTTATAGTGCTATTTATAAGTATATAATTAAAATGGCTAAATATTATATTTAGTATTACTGAAATAAAGCTTCGATATAAATAAAAAAAGCTTTTATACGTAAATATAACAGTATATTAATCGGGGATTAAATAGTAAAAATAGTAATTTATTTAAAAATATAAAACTTTTTTTATATAAATTAAAGCTATTTAAATAATATATTATAGTAGTTTAGGTAAAAAGTTTAAATTTTAGCTTAATAGCTTATATTTAATTAATTTAAATAAATTTTATATTAAAAGCAATAAATATAACTTTTTAAACGAACTATGTTTTTTTATAATTTAAGCGAGCTATAATAATATAGGTTTTTAAAAATTTTTTTTTATTTAGTTTTAAATTTAAATAGCTAAAGCAAAGAATTTACGTTTTTTTTTTAATTAAAATAGCTAGTACGAAGGCATTATTATTTAATATTACTTTTTTTTTCGTAAATATAAATAGTACTATAAGCATTTCGGTTTTTATTTTTTATAAAAAGAATATATACGTTAACTAGCTTTTAATAGCTTTAAAAAAGCGTTATCTTATTTATTAAAAAGCGGGACGAAAGATTTAAGTATTTAGTAAACGATTTTATCCCGTTTATACAATATATATATTATAGATTTAAATAATAGTAAGCTTAATATATTTAAATAACTATTAGGGATTTTTTTTAACGATTAATTAAAAATAGTTTGTTTTAGTAAATAAAAAGCAAAAGAAAATAAAAAGGCATTAATAATGTTATAGAACGGAGTTAATAATGCTTTAGTTATATAATATACGAGCTATAATATAGTATATATAACTTTATTTTTTAGTTTTTATTTAAATAGCTTTTTTTTTCCTTTTATATATAATAATAATAGGCATTATTAAATTTTTATTAGTAGTTATATTGTAATAAATAATACTACTAACTAAAGATTTATAATCCTTTTTAATTTAAGTAATATTAAAAAAACTACTACCGACGGCTTTTTTTACGCGTATAAAACAGGGGTATAATTATTAAAGTAAGGTTAATATAATAAAAGTAATTAATATATTAGTAATAAATAATTACTTTTTGCAATAATAACGCAGATTTTTATTTCCGGTTTATGTTTTACCGATTATTTAGTTTTAGTTATAATATTATTATTACCGTTATTTTCGGCTTCGGCTTTAGTATTTATTTAAAAATATGCTTTTATAAAAAAAGCGTTATTGCCGTTATATTTATATACGAAACGATTACTAATAGCTTTAAACTAGTAATTATATTTTACTAAAGGGTACCGGATTAAAAGCTCGCTTAGTTTTTTGGCGTAATAAGTTTATAGTTATTTTAAAAACTTAAAAAAGTTTAAAACAGCGTTACCGGCGTTCGCTAGCGCGAAAAATATATTTTCGGGATAATTAGGGGTTTGTTTAAATAAACCGCAATATAATTTTTTTAATATAAAAAGGCTAAATTTAAAGAAATTATACTCGTAGTTTATTACGTAATTAGCGATTAGTTAGTATTTATTATTATAAAAAGCAGTTATTATATATAAATAATCTATATAACGAAATTACGGTAAATAGTTTAAGCTGCTTCGGATAAAAGCTAAAGTAAAGTTATATTGCAATAATTATAAACGGGTTTTTAATATTTATATTAATAAGGCAAAAGTAAACGGTATATTAAATTAAAAGCAAACAATAATTAAAGGAAAATAATAGTTAAAAAAAAATAGTAATTAAAGGAAAATAGTTTATTAAAATAGGATAAAAGCGGATTATATACTTTATAAATATTTACGATTATTTTATACTAGATTAACGTCGGTTGCTTTTTCGATTATTTTTTTAATTGTTTTTTTTCGTTATATTTTTAATCGTGTTTTTATAAAACTTTTTAATAAGCTATAACGTATACCGAAATATAATATAAAACGTAGTAATAAACGTATATAAAAACGTAGTTTTAGATATATTATATAGAAATACGATTTAAAAAATAATAAAAAAAACGATAAAATAACGGCTTAAAATAACTGTTTATTATATAGCGTATTATGCGTTTTTTACGTAACGGTAGGCAATATAGATAATAAATTTTAATTAATATATTTAATATTTTATATAAGCTTTAACGTTTTACCGCCGGTTTTTATATAAATTTAATAATAGCTATTTATTATTAGCTTAATAAATTTATTTATTAACGTATATTATTTTTAGCTAGCAAACTTATTTGTTAATATATACTATTTTTAGCTAATAACTTACGGCGTAGTAACTAGTTTAACTCTAATTTATAAAGCAGGCTTATAAAATACGATAATAAAAAAAGCGGCGTAGTTTAATTTATAAATTTATAAAATACGATAATAAAAAAAGCACCGTATTAAAATTATAGCTTAATCGTTTATTAAATTAGCGTTTAACTTATTAAATAAAGTTTAACGCTTTAATCGTTATAAATAGTTCGTATAAGTTATATATATATATTTTTAGCATATATAAAGCGAATATAAGCTTTTTATATTTTTATTTCCGTTTATCCGGGTTTATTTCGTATTAATATAGCTATTATAAAAAGCGGGTCGATTTTAGTCCTAATAATAAAAATAAGCCGTATTAGCTGTTTACCGAAAGCGGGCGACGGTTATAAAAAAAGCGCGTAAAAATAATAATAGCGCGCTTTTTGTCGTTTTTATTAAAAAACTAAATATCGAAAGCTTTACGGTTGTCGTTATTTTTGTAATTAAAAAACGGTACGTTAACGGCGTTTTTTTTATCGCTTAAAACTAAAAAGGCGGAAAAAAAGCATTTACGTTATTAACGATTATTATAAAGCTTTATATTAATATCGGACACGTTATTGTCGTAAATTTTTATACTAGTAAAAAAAGCAAAAAGCATATCCCGGCCGTTTTAAGTTATAAAAGTGGCATTAGTTCTTAAAATAAAAAATAAAAACGTATAATTTAAATTATTTTTTACAGCGTTTAAATCGTTACTTAAAATATATAAAATAACGTTAGACTCCGATTTGGTTAAGTTTTTACCGAATTTATCGGTTAAAATAGTTATTTTAAAAAATACGGGAATACGTAATATAATATTGATTTAAAAAAAGGCTTACGGTTGCGGTAAAAATAATAATTAATAGTAAATAGTAATTTTAAATACGGATATAATAGCTAATAAGCGAATATAATAATAAACGAAAGCAATTATACGTATAAAAAATAAAACTAGTAGTTTTTAAACAGCTGTTTTTTTTAAAGCAACCGGTTATTATAAAGCTTTTATTTTTGTTTTTATTTAAGGTTTCGAAAGGCTGTTTTGTAGTCCGGTAATTAGTAATACGTTTTTATTCGCAATTAGTCGGCCTAAATAATAACTCGCGAAATAAAAGTTTCGAAAGTTTAGGCATTTATTATTTATTATTTAGAATAGTTTCGTAGTCGAGGCAATATTATAAACGCTTATTTTTTACTGTTTTTATTTGTTCGGTAAACGGTTATTTCGCGACGTTAATATAGCTTAAAGCTATATTATATTATTAGTATATTTACCGGTTAATTCACTATTATTTACGTTTTTTTTTCTCTTTTAAATTATAAACTTATTATACTTTTATATATTATATAATATACTTTTATATATTATATAATATAACAAACCTTTATATAATATATAATAAACTATTATTAATATATAATAACTTTTATATATTATATCGGATACGTATTATAATAACGGCTTTAATACCTCCGTTATTAAACGCGTTTAAAAATTTAAAAATTACGTTATTAAAAAGTATAACGATTTTTATAACGGATTTAAAATCGACTTAAATGCTAATATTTTTAATTTTTATAGCCCGGGCGCTATAACGGACGCTTAAAAAGCCACTGTATTAATTAAAGACTTAAAGGGATAAGTTTTATAAGTCCGTTATTAAAGTAGTTTTACTTTAAACGAGCGTTTAAAAAAACAGCAGTTGTTTTTAACTAAGTTATTTTCGCTAATAAAATATATTACGATTTATAATTTACGTAATACTAATTTAAAGCATTTTAAGCTTTAGTAAAGCTTTAATTCTTTTCGGCTTTAAACGATAGGCGTAAAGCGACGTAGTTTATATTAAAAAGTCTTTTTTTCGTAATTATTATAGCTTATAGATATAATAACCGAAACCGAAAAGTTTTCCGTTTAAATCGGCTCGCTCGGTTTAAAGGCTTTGCGGAGTAATATTTGCGCGATAAATAAATACTATAATTAAAAGCTTTTTAACCGTTTAATAAATATTTTAATTCGGTTTTTAAAAAAGCAAAAAAGTTATTAATAACGTTAATAGGCTTTTAATTAAAAATAGCAAAAACGCAATATAATTAATATTAATCGTTAGATTAAGGTTTGCAAACGTAAAGCTAAAATTCGGGATAAAAAGCTAAAGTTTGTAAATATATAAAAATAATAAAAAGCATATAAAATAAGATTTAAAAAAGAAAAAAAGGTGTCCGTACGAAAGGTTTAATTAAGCGTTTGGCGGTAGCTGTATTTTACGCGATTTTATAAATATATAAAAATAATAAAAAATATATAAAATAAGATTTAAAAAGAAAAAAAAAGTGCTGTATAAGGGTCGAACTAGGTATTTAGCGGTAGCTAGCTATATTTTACGCGATTTCGCAAGTATTTAACGCAGTATTTTATTCGAAAGCGTTTTTTTTAACGAAATATTATTTAAATCGCTATTAAGTAGTATTTACGTAAATCGTATTTAATAAACTAGTTATTTTAAATTTTTTATATAAAATTCTTTATATTTTAATTTTTAATAAACGGTTAAATAAAGCATATTTTGTAGTTATATTCGGATAATAGGCGTTAAACGGCTTTTTAGTAAATATTAAAAAGTTTATTTTATAAACTTTAATAGTTTTTTATTAATATTTTAAAATATTAATTAATTCCCGGTCGATTTTAGTTTAAAAACGTTAAATATAGTATAATTAGTTACTTATTTACTTATTTTTTAATTATTTAACCGATCCCGTATAACGTTAATAAATTATAGTAAGTAATTAATAAAAGGCTAGCGAATTACTACAATAAGTATTATAGCGGGCTAGCGTATATAAGCGTTACAATTATTGCTTTAAGTACCGTAGTCCTTTACGTAATAAATAGCTTAATTGCCCTTTAAAGGCGTTAATATAGTTATTAATTATCGCAATATTTTATATAATTGCGTTTAAGCGTTTTATAAATTAACTATAAAATAAATAAATATTTATATATATTATATAATAATTAACTAATTTTAAAATTTAAAGCAATTTTATTTATACGTTAAGTTATAATAGTTAAATTAGTAAATTAAGCCTATTAATAATAAAACCTTTAGCTATAAAAATTATTAACGATAGTTTCGTATATATATAATAAGCGTAACTAGCAAGCTGGTTTTATAATACTTTAAATAACGTTATTAGTAGATAAATCGCTACGTATATTATATAACGCGTTTATTATAAGTTATCCGGAGTTTTTATAATTTATTTTTAGTATTATTAATTACGTAAAACTTAAAAAAATTACTAACGTAACGGCTAAAAACGCTAATAAAAACGAATACCGCTTTATTAAGTTTATAGTTTATTTAAGTTTGTTTTAAAAATGCTTTTTGCCGAAATGCTTCCGCGGCTTTTATTTTTAATAGCTATTAGTTTGCTATTATATTTTTAATTAATAAAACCGATATTATAAATTAATAAAACCGATACTATTCGAATTAATAAAACCGAAAAACTAATAAAACAAACGATAAAAAAGCTCGTTCGGATTATATATAAAAAAGGAATTCGACTTATTATAGTTTATTAAAATTTAATAATTTAAAAACGTAAACCGTTATTATTTTGTAATTAACGTTATTTTAGGATTAAACGAAAACTTATTTAATAGTTTTATATATTATATAACGTATTATTATCGCCGTTAAGCGTTTAATATAAACTTTTATATAGATTTATTATATAAAATTAAATATAAAAAAAGTAATAAAACTATTTTATAATTAAAACATAAAATAGAAAATAAAAATACGAAAAGGTATATATAATATAATAATAACCCGTTAAATTATTACGGTTAATAAGTTATTAATAAATGCACCCTCGAAATTATTTTAAAAAATTCGGATTTATTTATTAATACGCTTAATATAAAGCTTATAAAAAGAAAAAGTCGTAGCGGTTATAATTAAAACGATAAAAGTAAAAAATCGTAGCGGTTATATATAAAACGATAAAAATAACTGCGATTTTAAATAACGTTTATAAAAAACTTTAAGGATATTATCTATATAAACAAACAATTAAAAATAGAGGTAATAAAAAGATTAAACGTAAATAATAGGGCATATTTAGTTCGGCGCGTTTTTAAATGCTTTTTAAAAGCGTTTAAATTAAAAAATATTATAACAAACTACGTAACTTTAAGTACGTATTATTATATAATACCGCTAACGTATTATCGTAGTATCGTATTAAATATATAAATTAAATAATATTATACGGATATATACGTAAAAATTATTATAAACGGTCGGTTATATTAAAAATAAAACCGTTTAATTTAATAAATATTCGTTATTACGAAACGAAATAACGTCGTATGTTTTAAAACGGATATAAGCGGCTTTTTAGTAAAAGTTATTTAATTATATTATTTAAATAAATAAAACCTAAAATAGCGAATTAAAATTAATAAACTTAAATTAATCGACAGTAATAAATACTATACGAGTATAAAACGAAACTAATTATAATAAATAAGCGATATATTTATAAAAAATTATATTAAATTTTAAAACCCAAAAAATATATATTTTTTTTAATAAATTAAATTTTTTTTAAAAAATATTTTTTTTTTTTTTTTTTTTTTTTTTTTTTTTTTTTTTTTTTTAAAATGTTTTTTATATATTATAAACTAGCGCTTTATTTAATATTATATAATTAACTTTTTTATTTTGTTTATATATAATCTTTATAAATAGCATTGTTTATAATATAAATATAACTATTAATACGTTAGGCGGCTATAAAAAGCACGAAAACGTTAGTAATTTTAGTTTTATAAACGGCCGATAATTTTTAATCGGCATTTTTAATATTTTTATTATACGCTTTCGTTTATTATTACGTACGGCTAAAAAGTTTAATATCGAAGTAAACCGGTAATATTTAACGGGCTTATTTACGGTTAACGTTATAAGTTTTTAGCTATAAAGCGGCGAAAGCTTTTTGTTAAGCTTCGATAATAAGTAAAATTTAAGCAAAACGGCCGAAATTAAATAAAGTTATAGTTTTATTAACGTATCGCTTAAATTAGCGCAATGTTTTTTTAGCCGATAAATTAAAGGCTTTATATTTTTTAATATCGGGGCTAAAAATGCTATTCGTATTAGTTTATCGCTTAATATCCGCTAAAATAATAGCGAAAAAGCCGATTTTAATTATAGTAATCGAAATGTTTAAAAACTAATCGCGTTATAATGTAATAAAAACGTTACGTATATTTTATATTTAAACTTTATACGTAAATAAATAAGTAATTAATATAGTAAAAATAAAAAGAAATAAAGTTAAAACGTTTAAGTTAAATATATTAAATAGTTTTATCGAAAATGCTTTTTTAAAGCTTTTTCGTATTAAAGCAAACTATTTAAATAATTAATTATTTACCGGTCGGTATATAGTTTTTGCCGTAACGTTTATAAATAGCGACGATATTAACCTCGTAAGTTGCCGGGTTTTAAAAAAAAGCCTAGCTTTTTATATTGTTTATAATATAGTTTTAAAAACCGTTTTACGTTTTGCTATATAAAATTAAATATAATTGCTAAATATAAAATAAGCGATAAAAATAAAAAACGTAAATATAAATATAGATATAAAAAAAAAAAAAAAAGCTAACGAGGTAAAAAGGAATAATAGTAATTAAACTTATTATAATAAAGCTTTTAATAAAATGCTTACTACGTATACTTATTTAAGTCGGTGCTTTTTATTTAATAAATAAATTAAATACCTATTTAATAAATACCTAGGTATATATAAATAAGTATTTAAGTACTTTATTAGTTTATATTAAATACGCGTTCGTTTTTACGTATCGACTCCGGTTAAAAAAAAACGTATTTACGCCGTATTTAACCGATATATAAGTTTTAAAAAAGGAAAACGACGAAAAAAAAAAAGAAAAAAAAATAAATAATTATTAATATTGCGATAAAACTTAAATTGTTTAAAAAAAACCCCGAAATATACGTATTTATTATAGTTTAATTATATTTAGTAATAAAGTTATTAAAAATGCCGTTTTTTAAAATAACTTTCGCCGAAATTTTAAACAAAACGTATTTTATATCGAAATAAAAACGGCTAAATTTATAAAAAACTTTTTATATTTTATTATACGAAAAATCTATAATTACGTAATTTTATATAAAAATAAAGCTTAATAGGAATTATATTATAATTATTTAACGTAGTTTTAAAATTTAAGCCTGCTTTATTTATTTCGTTATTTATACGAAAGCGTGTTTTTATTTATATTTTATTAAAGCATTTTTTAATTAATATAACGCGCTATTAAGCTTTTTTCGCTTTACGGCAATATTATTAAATTCTTTTTTTAAATATGCCGTTTTTTATACTAGTTTATAAGCATTTATAATTTCGCGACGCTTTTTTAACGCTAAATAGTTAAATTTATCGTATATATTATAAAACTTACCGGTTAATAACGTTATTTTATTTTTTATTACTCGATATATTATTAATAAAAAGTTATATTTAAATTTGCTAATTTAAATATAGCTTTTTAAAGCACGTTATATTAAGCGTTAATAAACGGGCAGCTTTTTAACTCGTTTCGATTAATTATTAATTAACGTGTTTTTACCGTCGAAAAAACTACGGTTATCGATAAAAACCGCTAATTCTTTTTACGTATTTAAAATCGCTTTAATATATAAGCGTTTATAACGGCGATTAAACTAAAAATCGGAAATAAAAATAAATATATATTTTTTTCGCGTAAAATAATACGGCGATTTTCGAAACTTGCTTTTTTAAAAAACACTTTTTTTAATAGCCCGGTAGTTTTTATTACGTCGGTTTTTTTTAATCTTTAAAAAGTTCGTAAAAGCGGTAAAAACGGCGTTAAAAATACTATTTACGCTAGCGGTATTATTTACGCTAGTAGTACTATTTACGTTAAAAATATTATTTACGTTAAAAATACTAATTCGAAAGCGCTTTTTTTAAAGTTTGGCGTAAGCTACGGCGCCGGTTAGGATAATATATTTAAAAATACTATTTATTTTAAAAATTTTAATTCGAAAACGCTTTTTTTAAAGCTTAACGTAAATTATAACGCCGGCTAAAATAATATATTTAAAAATACTGTTTGTTTTAAAAACGTTAAATCGAAAGCGTTTTTTTTAAAGCTTAGCGTAAATTACGAAATCGGTTAAAATATAGTGCTTAAAAATATTATTTACGTTAAAAAAGCTAATTTAAAAGCGCTTTTTTTAAAGCTTAGCGTAAATTACGGCGTTAGTTAAAATATTATATTTAAAAATATCGCTGTAGTTTTGGGCTTACGTTTATTTATTAATTTTTTAAAAAACTCCGCTAAAAACGGAACGTTTATATTTTTTTGTACTTTTTTAACCTTTTTTTTAACTTTTTCGACTTTTATTTTAAAAATAAGGGCTATTTTAAAAATAGAGGCAAAAAAGGTATTTTTTTATAAAAACACTACTAAAACCGTAATAGCGTTTATAATAACGGCTTTTTTTATTTATAAACGGAATATTTATTTTATAATAGTAGTTTTATTCCGGCCGATAAAATTACAAAGCCCGAAACTTACGTAATAGCCTTTTAAACGGTTTTTCGTATATTTAATAAACTTTAACGCGTTAAACGTGCTTATTTATTTTTTTTATACGTTAAAAACTTTTAAATCGTAATAAATACGGTCGAATTTTAGTATAACGAGGTTTCGGCCTTTAGTTTTAAAACTACGTACGGAATTTTTTTTTATTAAATCGGCTTTTTATTAATATAAACAAATAACTTTTTCGGCGGGTTAAAAGCCGTCGTCCGTTTATTTGTTTATAATATAAACGTAATTACCGTAATTAAAAAATAAAATAGTAAAAGCTTTTTAATAAATATAATAAGCTTAAAGCTTAAAAAAAAGTATATAAAATAAAAAAAAATAAAAAATTTTAATAGTTATAATATATTAAATATTAGTAACGTTAAATATAGTTTATAAATTATTTACAAATTAAAAAATAACGTTATATAAATATAATAAATACGCAAATAAACAAACGATATTTAATAAAATATACTATATTTTACGTTTTAGTTTATAATATTACGGTTTTAAACAAATTTAATAACTTATAATGTTTTAAATTTATACGGTTTTAAATAAATTTAATAATTTATAATATTTTAAATAGTATTTATTTTTATATAGAGTTTTATTTATAAAAGTCTGTATAAAAAATAAAATTTATTTTCGTCGCTATAATATAAACGTTAGATTTAATTAATTAAAATAAAAATAAAAACGTTATATTATAAAATTAATTAACGATATATAATTTATTTAGGTTTATAGTATGTTTTAAAAAAAGTCTTTATTTAAAATTTAGTTTATTTTTTTTATAATAAAGCCTTTTTACTTATTTTGCGTTAATATTTTTATAATATATACGTACGTTTTTTATAGTTTTGCCGTTTTACGGGTTTTTGCGATTTTTTAGCCGTTTTTATAATTCCGGTATTTGTTTTATAAATGTTTTTATAAAAATATAATAATACTAAAGCTTTTAATTTTAAAGCAAAGTTTATATATTAAAGCTAAACGGCGTAAATAGCGCTTTAGCAATTAAACTCGACGGTTTTTAAGCTTTACCGCGACGGCCGGGTTTTAAAAGAATATCAAAAAAAGCCGGGTTTTAAAAATAAAATAGCGGTAAAAAGGCGGCCTAAATAAAAAAGCCGCGGGCGCCGTTAATCCGTACGATTTACGATAAATAAAAGCTTATATATAGTATTTTTCGAATATAATTAAATACGTTTATTAACGTTTATTAATAAAAACGAAAACAAAACGTAATTAAAAGTCGTAGCATTTATTTATATAAAATATAAGGGCTCGTACGTATTATATAACGGTAATATTTAACGGTTTTCGTAATATATCGCTTACGTTTGCTTTAAATAGTTTTAACGTTTTAAATTATCGATAACGGTTTTAAAAACGATATATACCGGAATAACGTAAAAAGGGTTATAGCAATAATAAAAGCTATTTATACGGGTATAAAGCTTACGTTTTTATATTATTAATACCGTTTTCGTATTAAAGCGATAAAACTTATTAATAAATATTAATAACTATTAAAATCGGGTATATTAATAATAAAAAAACCGACTTAAAAAGTTATCGAGCTCGATTTTTTATTATAATTAAATTTTATATTAAATAATAACGCGCGCGAGCTATATCGTATAATTCGATAGTTTAAATACGGCTCGAATTACGTAAATTAAAAAGCAAACTTCGAAAAAAAAAAAATCAACGATTTTGCCGGGCTTTAATATAGCCTAGTTTTATAACTAAATAATACAAATATTTTTATAATAAAAAATAAATCCCTACGTTATTATTAAATTAATAACGTAATTATTTAGCTTTTTTTTATTAGCTTTAAATAATTAATTTATATTTTATTATTAATTATATTATTTTAAATACGGTATTTTATATAACAGAAAGGTTTTTTTAAAGCGGCCGCGTTTTAAAACTATATTTATTTACGGTATTTTATTAAAATCGCCGCGGGCTAAAAGGCTTTAGCTCGTTAACAGTTAAATTAAAAATAAAAGTAATAGAAATAAAAACGACGTCGTTATTGTCGCCGATTTGTTTAAGTTTTGTAATAAATTAACGAAAAAAAAAAAGGAAAATACGCCCGTTAACGGCTATTTAAAACGGCGAAATACCGGCTAAGTAATAAAAAAAACGATTTAAATAAAGCCGGCCGTAAAGCTTATTACGCTATTTTAATAAAAAACTCGCGTATATTTTTAAAAGTTTTACTTCCGTACGAATTGCCGGCCGTAAATATGGCCTTAAGCGGTACGCTAATTGTAATAATACGACCGCTTACTATATTTAAACTTTCTAAAAGTTTTTATATTTAAAATTATAAATAACGAATATATACGTATTAAACGGCTTAATATTATAATATAATATAAACGAACGTATTTCGTCGGTATAATATTAAACCCGTTAACGGCGATTAATAGGTTTTTTACAATATAATTATATTATATCGGTACGTTATATAAATAAATCGTATAACGCTTAATAGTTAAATATAAAGTTTAATATTATAATAGTAAATAAAATACGATAATAAATTATAGGTTTTATTTCGTAATAAAAGCCGTTTTGTTTTTTTATTAAAATCGTTATATATAATATTAAAGGCTTAAAAACGGTTTTAAAGCGATAAAAATAAAAAAAACGTCGGAAATATTAAAATTTAAAACCTATATTTACTATTAGGTCTAATTTTTTTTCGTATATATATATATTCGTAAACGTACTCGAGTTTTAGCACAAAATTTAGTTCGATAATAGGCTCGTTAATTTAAAACTATATACGGTTAAATAAAGTATAATTATTTTAATTCGCCGATTGTTTATAAAAGCGGTATTATTTCCGTTATTTTAAATATATCGTAGTTTTATATTATATTTAACGGTTTAGTTAATTTTTTAATTATAATAAAAAAAAGGATTAACGCTTTATAGCAATATTTTCGTATATTTAATCGCAGTTTATAAAACGATAATAATTTAGTTATTAATATATAAATCGCATAATAATACTAATACTATTAATATTATTATTAATAATACTATTAAAAACAATAACAATAGTAATAATAAAGCTTTAATATATTACTAAAGTATAGTAATTGCGTTAAACGCGTAATAACGTACGCAGTTTAAGCTTTTTATAACGCGTACTATAATAATATATATAACTAAAGCTTTTTATAACGTATGCTATAATAATATACGCAATTAAAGCTTTTTTTAACGCTTTATAACATATTAATTAAAACACGTTTTAGTTTTTTTATATCGTAGTTTAATTAACGCTACGTAGCGAAAAACGTATTAAAGTAATTAAGGTTATTTAAATAAAAAACTTAACCCTTTTTTTAACTAATTTTTACAGGCTTAATTAACTTCGAAATAAATATAAAAGGTTATAAAAAAGATTTTTAAATATAAAATATAAACAAATAAAAATTAAACGATTTCGTTTTAAATACTAATTAAGGGAAAATTAATAATAAAATACTAAACTATAATTTAATCGTTTAAACAATTCGTTATATAATATTAAAATATAAAAATCGTTGCCGTATTTTAATAAAATTAAACGACGATTTAAAACAAGCGTTTTATAATACTAAATTACTAAATATAACGTAGTAAAAGCTATAACGTTAACGTATTAATATAATACCGGGATATAAAAAAAACGATTTTATTTATACGTAAAAGATTATTAATCGAAAGCTTAGTTAACTTTTTACGTAGTAGTTTTAAACGAAAATATAAAGCGTTTTAATAACGTAGTTAATGTTTTAGTCGCAATTTATATCCGATTTTTTATTTCGTTTTAATACGCGTTATAACGATAATAATAGCTAATTTTAACGTAATCGTAAACGTAAACGTAAATATAAAGCTAATTACGTTTTTATATAAAATATATAATATATACATTTTAGTAAACAATACGTATAAACGTTATTTAATTTGTTTTATAAGGTTTTAATTAAATATAAGCATATTACGGTATAATTTAATACGCGGCGTATATAGATTATTTTAATTTATTATTATATTTTCGATTTATAATACGCGGCTTTCGACTATTTTTTAAACTATAATAACGTTTACTATTTTGCTTTATTATTTCGTTTAATATATACGTCGAAAACGACTTAAACGTAAATAATTAAGCTTTTTTAACTTTTAAATATAACCCGTTAACGTTCGAAATACGTATATAGCAAACTTTTATTTTAAGCCGTAAAAATAATAAAATTTTATTTATTATATAAACGTAAAAAAACGGCGTAGCTTTTACGTACTATAATTTAATAAACTTCGTTAAAATATTTTTAAATTTCGACGTTTATACGCGATATATATAAAAAAAAGCGCTTGTTTATTTTTTTTAATATCGTTTAGCTTAAAATAATAAACAGTTTAAAAAAAAAGCTCGCAGCGTTATTAAAAAACGGAACTATTAAGGCTTTATTCGATTATTAAAACGTTTATATTAATTAACCGGAGTAAATTTTAATTTAGGCCTTTTTTAATTAGAACGGCGATTAAAACAAAGTATATAAAAAGGCCTTATTTAGCGATATTATTAGCGAAAATTTTTATAAAGCTTTATTTCCGGTCGATTTTTAACAGTTTATTATAGGCTTTTTGCTATTAGCGACGGGTATAATTAACGCAAGCGGTAAAAGTTTTTTAAAAAACTATATCGAAAGCTTTTTAAAAAGCAATACTATATACGACCGGATTTTACTAAACGTAGCACGGGTATAGGCCTTAAATAAATACTAAACGCGTTTAATACAACGTTTACGCAATATTAAC
The DNA here is from genome assembly GCA_022578705.1 of Xylariaceae sp. FL1019. Taxonomy (NCBI): domain Eukaryota; kingdom Fungi; phylum Ascomycota; class Sordariomycetes; order Xylariales; family Xylariaceae; species Xylariaceae sp. FL1019. The sequence continues at coordinate 49,505 of MU391928.1, forward strand.
GATTAAATAAACTCGATTAGCGACTTTATAAAAAAAAAGTTACGAAATAAAGCTTATTATATATAATAAATTAAAAATTTCGCAGCGGAACTAAAAAGTTTTTAGCTTTTAAATATTAAACTATTATAATTTTTTAATTATAAATAAATATTAAATTGCGATAAAAATAGTAATAAAAACGGTATTATAATTATAATAATAAAATAAAAAATTAATTTTATTTATATAGTTTTATAATTATAATAAATAATAAATTATTTTAAAATAACTGCTATTTTTAATATTTTTGCATTTTTAATTATTATAGCTTTTTTAGTTATATAGTTTTTTTACGTTATAGTTTTATATAATATAAGTCGTTTTTTTTTAGCCTGTTTTATAACAGTTTTTAATTAATTATAGCATTTTTATCGCTTTTAGCTAATATTATAGCTTTAATTATATATAACAATAAAGCTTTACGGCAATAAGGTTTTTTAGCGATAAGCCTTTACGGCGATAATAGCTTTACGGCAATAATACTATAACGTAGTAATAAAGCTTTATAATTATAATAAGCCTATTTTCGATTTATTATTGCTATTTTATATTTATTTTCGTTAATTTACTATTTTTAATTTATTAGCTTTAACCCGTTAGTTTTAACCCGCTAGCTATTTTTAATTTATTACTATTAATTTATTATTATTAATTTTAACCTGTTAGTTTTAACTTATTAATTATTTTTAACTTATTATTATTAATTTAACGTTATTAGGCCTGTTTTTAAAACATTTATTTTAATTTTATTTTATTAGTTTATTTAATCCAAACTTAATTAATTTAATTTAATATTTTTGTTTACGGTTCGCCTTTTTATTACGGCCCGGCTAATTCGCAAAAATAACGTATTTATCGGCTACGCCGCTAATATAAATATAAATAACGTCGTTTTTTTTTAAATATTTTAAATTTATTAAACGTTTGTTTTTTAACTTGCTTTTTTTATAACGCGCTAAATATTTCGATACTATATTTTTCGCGTTAAAATAATATTTGTTTTTTCGGCGGCTATAAAGTATTATTATTTTATTACTTAACGTGTTTTTAATTATTAATATTTATTAATTATTATATATTTATTCTACGTATTATAAAAAAAATTTAGGCGGTTTATACGTTTTAAATAAACGTTATCGATTTTTTTAAACTTAAAATATTAATAAATTACGATATTATTATTTATATAAACGTTCGACGTTATTTTTTTTTTAATAACTTTAATACTTTTTAAATAAAATTAATAGAGTTTGTTTTTAATAACGAATTTTGTTATTTAATTTTAAACGTTACGGATATTTACGCCGTATTTTATAACGAAATCCTATATTTTATAACGAAAGCTTTAAATAGTATTAAGTTAATATAATAATATAAACTATAATAAAAGCATTAGCTTTAATATATCGTACGCGGATATATTAAAACCGTATTAGTTTATTTGCCGGTAAAAAACAATAAATTACGGATATTATTAAAAAAAAGTAAAAGTATTAAATAAATAAATATAAACAGTTTTTTAATTAAATTAACGCGTTATATAATTAGCCGGGTTTTTTAAAACGTTTAAGTAAATTTTATAATAAAAGCTTAAAATAATACCGGGATAATATAGTAATACGAACTAAATTAATAATACTATTACTATTATATTGTACGTAAATACGTTAAAACCGTATTAAACTATTTACGGGTAAAAAGCAATAAATTACGGAAATATATTAAATTATATATATAAATATTTACGCTATAATATATAAATATAAATATACCGCTTGTTTATTAACGGTTAATTGCGTTTTTTCGATTATATTACTATATAAAAATAATACGTAAACTATATTTAAATTGTTTTTATTATTTATTTTATAAATTAATTTTTAAAACCGCCGACTTTATAAGCTTTTAACTATTATTTCTATATTAATATACGGTATTAGTTTTTAAAGCTACTGATTTTACGGACTTTTAACTATTGTTTTTATATTAATATACGTTCGTATAGCTTTAAATCGATTACTACCGATTTTTTTTTATATAATTAAAAATGCCGCGATTTAAATTAACCGCTTTTTAATCGAAATAATACCGTATTGTTTTAAACTTAAAATATAATTTCGAAAACGTAACTAGAGCGTAGATTTAAAATATGTTCGGGTTTTTTAATTAATTAGTTAAAACGATATTGCGTTTTTACTAAAAGTAACGTTATAAAAAAGTAGTTATTCGGGTTTTAATAGCTCGAATAAACGCTAGTTGCTTTTTAAACAAAACGTATAAATATATCCGATATATCGTAATTAAATAGCTAACGAATAACTATTCGAAAACGTAGCCGAAGCGCAGATTTAAAATATATTTAGGTTTTTTAATTAGTTAATTAAAACAATACTACGTTTTTATTAAAAGCGACGTTATAAAAAAGTAGTTATTTAGGTTTTAATAGCTCGAATAAACGTTAGCTGCTTTTTAAATAAAACGTATAAATATATCCGATATATCGTAATTAAATAGCCGAAAAATAGCTATTTGAAAAAATATTTAAAAACTACGCCTTTATTAAAAATAACGTTACGGAGGGTCGGATATTTAGGCTTTAATAACTTATTGCCTTTTTTTTCGGCAATTATAAAGTGCTATTGTTTTATTATTTGGTATAAAAATACTTAAATACTACGTTTTTATTATAAATAACGTTATAAAAAGGTAGTTATTTAGGTTTTAATAGTTCGAACGAATATTAATTGCTTTTTAAACAAAACGTATAAATATATTTAATATATTATAACTAAATAAACTAAATAGCCGATAAATAATTATTTAAAAAAATACTTAATCGCCGAAAAGTATAGTTTAAAAGTTCGAAAGCTTTATTTGTATTTTTTTTTTTAGTATTTTATTTACCGTTTATAAACGTTTAATTACGCCGATTAAAAGCTAGCTCGAACGTATATCGATAAACGGAAAAAAAACTTAATTAATATTAAAAACGGTCGTATTTATTATTCGGATTAAAAGTTTACGAGCTTTTGCCTTTATTAAAAGCGATTAAATAGCTAACGAGTAGCTATTTAAAAAAATATTTAATCGCTAAAAAAAATAGCTCGGGAGTTTATAAGCTTTATTCGTGTTTTTTTTTTTAATGCCTTATTTTAATTAATAACGGGTTAATATTATTTTCGGTTTTTAATATATTTTTTTTTACGTTGTTTTAATTAAACTTTAATAATTTAAGCAAGCGGGTATTATATTTTAAACCAAACGTATAAATTAATTTAATATATTTCGATTAGTTATATTAAAAAGTAATATAACTAATTAAAATATATTAAAAATATAAACTTTGTTTTTTTTAACGTGCTTTTTATCGTTATACCGAATAACTATTTAGTAAATAAATTTTTTAAAAGCGATAAAAAAATAAAACTTAGTTATTAAAAGGTTATTATTTTTAGTTTTCGGTATATTTTTTTACGTTATTATTTTATATTTATTTTCCGAATCCGAATCGATAATAATATAATTTGCATTTTTTTTTTTTCGTTTAATATTATTATCGCTAAACGGCAAAAAAAACATAGGAAAAATAAAAAAAATAATAAATAAATATTTTATATATAAATATACTAAAGTTTTTTTATTAAAGCTTATAGCGAGTATTACCGATAGTTTAAAGGATTATTTACTATAGTTTAATAATTATTCGAAAATATATTAGATTGCTGTATTAATATAATAAATAAAGTAAAAGGGGTTATAAATAAATATTTAAAATAGTAATATATTAAAGTCTTTTTTTTAATAGTTTAATGATTATTTAAAAGTATATTAAATTATTATGCTAGTATAATAAATAAAGCAAAGGGGGTCGGGTTATAAATAAATATTTAAAATAGTAATATATTAAAATCCTTTTTTTATAGTTTATAATAAGCTTGTCGTTTAGTGCTTTTTATTTAATAAGGCGACGCTTTAGTTAGCTTTTTTACGCGCGTTAAAACAGTACTAAAAGCTTAAAGGATTATTTACTATAGTTTAATAACTATTTAAAAATATATTAGTTAATTGTATTAATATAATAAATAAAGCAAAAGGGGTTATAAATAAATATTTAAAATAGTAATATATTAAAGTCCTTTTTTTATAGCTTATAACGAGCTTGTCGTTTAATGCTTTTTATTTAATAAAGCGACGCTTTAACTAGCTTTTTTATACGCGTCGAAATAGCTAAATTAATTTTTTTAATAATTAAGCTTTACGTAATTTATTAATTCGGTAATTCGGCTTTAAGTAAATAAAAACAAATACCGGATATAAACTAAAAGCTTAAAGGATTATTTATTATAATTTAATAACTGTTTAAAAATAATGCTAGCACGATAAATAAAGCAAAAAGGGTTATAAATAGATATTTAAAATAAATATATATTAAAATCCTTTTTTTATAACTTATAACAAGTTTATCGTTAAGCGCTTTTTATTTTATAAAACGACGCTTTAATTAGTTTTTTTACGCGTATTAAAATATAGAACGGGCTATAAAAGTTATATTTAACTTTATTATATCGTAATAAGTTCTATTATATATAGGTCGTTAATTTTAAAAGGATTAACGGCGTCGTTTTTCCCCGATATATTAACTCCGGATTATAATTTAATAGCGCTAGCTCCGAAAATGGCGTTGTTTATATAAAAGGCGTAATGCTATTTTTATAATTTAAATCGAAAAAAGCCCGCTAAATTTAAAAGCGAAAAAAAAAATACTTTACGTATTTAAACCTTAATAATTAAAGCGTTAGTTTCGAAAATGGCGTCGTTTGTATAAAAAATATTATACTATTTTTATCGTCGGAATTAAAAAAAACATCTTTTACGCGGTCGTTTTAATAATTACTATCGATCGATAATTTTTAAATATAAACAAAATAAAAATACTTTCGACGTTATTTATATTTACGTATAAACCGTAAAATAAGTATATTATAACAGTTTATTTAAAAACTATAAATAAATTCGATAATAAACCGTATTTTAATATAATCCGTTATTAAATTTATTTATAAAAAAAAAATACGATAGCGCGTTTAATAGGTAATAAGCCGAATATAACGATTAATAATTTAAATCCGACGAAATTAAGCCTAATTAAAAAGCGGTTTCGAAAATATAGCCGAAACGTAGTTCGAAAAATTATTATTAACAAAAAACGTTTGCCGGCAAAACTTTTAAAATCGTGCTTTTTAAATATATTTGCGAAAATATTCGAAAAATCGAATAATTTAGTTTTTATTAAAAATCTAAAAACGGCTACGATTAAGAAAACGGTAACGTTATTAGTAAAGGCCTCGTTATATTTAGCAATAAAGCTTTTTAAATCGTTTTTTTTAAATATATTTAAAATATTATATAATGTAAAGTTAAAATGTTTAAAAGCTAGTAACTTAATAACGACGGCTCGCTAAACCGAGTAAAGCAGTTATAATTAAAAGGCGGCGGAAAAAATAATAACGGCGCTATTAATATAAGCTTTGTTACGTTCGGCAATATAATTATTAAAGTCGTTTTTTTTAAATATATTTAAAATATCGTACGACGTATAATTAAAATGTTTAAAAACTAATAACTAGTTTAATATAATAGTCCGTTTAATAATTAGGCTTAAACCGAATAAAACTATATATCGAAATTTTGCCTCGATTTAATTTAGTAATAAATACGGCTTTGTTTAATAGTTTTAACGAAAAAATAACGTTATAATAAAAAGGTTATATATATTTTTGCTTTTTTTAAAAAAAAAAATGTAATAATTTAAAAAGTAATAAAGTTTAAACCGAATAAAGCTAAATACCGAAACTAAGCTTTAATTTAGTTTAGCGATAAATATAACTTTAATAATAAAACGAAATCGGGATAATAAAATTATACGTATTTTTAATTTATTTAGGTTAAAAAAAAAGATAATAATATAAAATTTTATAAAGCCTATATCGAATAAATTTAAATATTATAGTAAGCTTTAATTTGTTTTAACGAAAAATATAACTTTAACGAAATAGCTTTAACGTTAAAACGAAATTAAAATAAAATAGTTATACGTACTTTATTTTTATCCGTATTAAAAATAATATTAATAAAAAGGTGTTTTAAATTGTTTATATAAATAAAAAAAATAATATAAAGTATGTTTTAGTTTGTAAAAACAAAAAGGGGATAAAATAAAGGCCGATTTTTATATTTTAAATTTAAAGTAAAACGATATACACTAGGTAATTATATATTAACGCTTATTTTTTATATTTACCGTTATTAAACTTTATTGTTTAACGCTTTAATAAATACGTTTTCGCTTAATTTTATTTAAAATAAATATATACGTATTTATAATACGTAAGTTGTTTGTTATTCGGATTTCGATTAAATATTTTCTTTTCGATAGTAATATATATTATAAGTCGTTTTTTTTTTCGTTTATATTAATTTTTCCGAATAATATTCGATAAACAGGTTTCGGGGCAAAGCTTTATAAAATAAATAATAGCAGCTTAAATATAAACAATAAAATATCGTTAAATTGTTTTTCGCGTATAAATAATATTGTTATTTTTAAATATATTAGCTTTTTTTTATTAATACTTTATAGTAAGTTATTTTTTAAACAGTAAAACCTACGTAGTAATAATATTATCGCTATCGGATAAATTAATTTGTGTTTTTTTTTAACGATAAAATAATAATAGTTTAAAAACTGACGGCAAAATGTCGTCGGATTTTTCTCCGTTATTAATCTTTTTTTAAACTATTATATTTTTGTTTATTTTTTAATAGCCGATTTAATTATATGCGGTAATTTTTTTATAAATAATATATTTAAAAGGTTTATATCGCTAAATCGGATAAATTTATATTGTTTGTTTTTTTATTAAATAGTTAATTAATTAATTATTAATTTGCGTTAAGCGTTTATTATATAGTTTGCTTTAATAATAACTAGTAATTAATTATATATTTAGGTTTAAATAATCGTTATTACTAATTATTTAATATTTTTTAATATAGTTAATTTTTAAAAACATTTACGTAATTTATAAACCGTATTCCTTTATTAGGGCGTATTAATATATATATTTTTATCCGTTTTATATTACGTTTAAAGCTTTGTTAATTTATTGCTTTAAAAACTACTAGTATAAAACTTGCAATATTTTAAATACGTTGTTTTTAAAGCGATTATTTAGCTATATTAATTCGTTTTTTTTCTTTTTGCTATATACTTTTTTTTATTAATAAATATAAAACTAACGTCGTTATAATTTACGTTATTCGACGGTAAATACGTATTAGCCGTTTTTATCGAATTATTATTATTGCTATAAATATACTTAATAGTATTTGCCGAAATCGGCAAGCGTTATATATATTACGATATTCGTAATTAATTCGTTAAATATTTTAGTCGTTTGCTTTATATTTAGTTTATTTATTAAGCCTATTAGGCGTTAGTTAATAACGCGGCCGTTTTTTTTATACTTATAAATAAACGTCGGTTAGATTTTAAAGCTTTAAGCGCGTAAAGCGTTCGCGATATATATAAGCAAAATGCGTCCGGCGTTTCGGGCAGCGGTAATTATTTTAGTACTTTATACTTTATAAAGTTATTAAACGTAATATTATTAATAAAAGCATTTCGATATATATTTATAATATATTATATAATATAATAAACGATATTTTTTTAAAAAGTTGCGTTATTAACGTTATTAAAATATACCGTATTACCGTCGATTTAGTTTAGCCCGATTAATTAATATTCGTTATAACGAACAAAGCGTTATATTTTTATCGATAATGTTATTTTTTTATATATATAATATATTAATCGCTAGTAATTTTCGGGGTATATAATAGCGGCTAAAGCGTAATCGGTTCGATTTATAAATATTTAAATTGCTTTATTAACTATTGGGTATATTATTAGTTATATATTATTTTCGGTACGTTAATATTTTATAAACGTACTTAATAATATACGCTATTAATTATTAAAGCTCGGTAATTAATCCTAGCTAGCTTAAATAATATTGCTTTTTTTTAGTTTTTTTTCTTTTATTTCGCCCTTTATTTCGTAAAAACTTAAAGCTTAAATAAAGTTTTTAGTTATAAAGCTAAAATATATATTATTTTTATTATATTTTTATTAAAACTAATAAAGTATAATAGGTTTAAACGTTATAAATAGTGTTTAAATTATACGGTAAAAAAGTTATTATTATTTAGTTTTTTATTATTTATAATAATAAATTTATATATATATTTTTAATTAATTTACTTTTTTCCGTTTTTAAATCCTACGCTTTTTAAATTATTGTTTTTATCGTTAATATTGTTTAATAATTAAATAAAATTGTTTAGTTTATTAAATATAGTATTTATAGCTATTTATAAAATCGTAAATAAAACGTTTGTCCTAATTTCGACGATTACGGCATTATATTATATTTAAATTTTTTCGTACTAAAATATTAATTATATAAATAAGCCTATATTAAACGGGAATATTATAGCAAAACAATTTATTAAATAGCCGTTAACCTAGTTTTTTATTTCGTTTAATTTTATATTTAAGTATTTTTTACTAATACGATTGGCTATTTACGTTTTGTTTGTAACGATTACGTTTATATGCTTATTTTTTTCGCGTAATGCTTTTTAATTATAAATAACGTTAAATATGTTTTTTTTTTATTTATATTTAAATATAATAAATTAGATTTTAATATAGTTTTCGGCGTATTTTTTTATTTCGCCGCTGAAGGCCTTTTTTATAGTTATTATAAAGCGAAATATTTTATTTCGGTTAATAGCTATATTTAATATCGTATATTATACGGCGTATATAAGCTTTATTTTTTAATCGGCGTTAAATCGGTATAAAGTTTTAACCGGTTAGTATTAATTATTATTATAATCGGTTAGTATAGTACGAAGCTATTAATTTTATGCTTGTCCGGTATAGTATATAGTTATTAAAAATATGCGCCGAACGCTGTATAAATATTTACCGTTTTATTAGTTTAAGTAATTAACGTTATTATAATATATTATAATATATCGTTTATAGCTACCGACGTATACGTATACCGGTACGAAAAACGCTTATAATATAAAATAAAAACCGGTAGGCAGTATTATATAAATAAATATATATATATTGTTCGATATATTAAAAAGTATATATATTAATAAAAGTAATAAAATATAAATATAGCGTATTACCGCTTAATTTATTAAATAAGTTTGCTATATAAATAAAACTATAATAGTTTAAAGTAATTAATTTCGCGAATAAAATATAACGTACGGCCGGATTTAGTTTTAGGTTTAAAAATGTTTATTATAATTAGTAGTTATTATTTAAAACATTGTTAGTAAAACTAGTTTAGTTTTGCTTCGAATGGCTTTTTTTATTAAGCTAATATTTAAAACACTATTTATAATAAAGCCGGTTTAGCCTTATTTTAAAAGGCTTTTAATAAAAATTTCTATTATATTGTTTTTTATATAGTTTTCGATTAAACTACCGTTTTTTAGTTCGTTATTTTTTCGTTATTACTAAGCAAGTTTTATATATAATCTATATATACGGCCTTAATTTAGCTACTTTTTTTAAATTTAAACATTACTTTATTATTTAAGTAACTTGTTTTTTTACATTTTAAATTAAACGTTTATTAATAAACTATTAATCGTAGCTGCTTTTTGTTTTTTTTTTAGCAATCGGTACGTATTATTTATTCTTACTTTATAGTTCTTTTTATTATTTAAAAAAGTTATTTATAGCAATCGGGATACTTTTTTTTATTTTAACCTTTATTTTTTTGCCTAGTTTATTTAATATAACTAATATTATTTTTAAATTCTTTTTTATCGAAAAGTATATTTAGCGGCCTTATTAAAAAATATATTTTATATCTTAATTTAAGCAATAGATTTTAGTTTTTATTATTTAATTTTATTAGTTTTATTTTTATTAGCTAATAATTATATAGTCGTGATTTACGTTTTAGCTCGCGCTTTTTATTTTTTACGACCTTTTATTTATAAAACTATTTTAGTTTATATTTATTGTTTGCTTATTATTATTTTTTTGTAATTAATCCTTTTTTAATACTTTTTTAACCCTTTAGTTTTCCTTTTTATATTTTATTTTTTTAATCGGTTAACTTTAATATTAGCCTAATTATTTAACTTTGTTTTATAAATAGTAATATTAATTATATAGTAAATAATCTTTATTTATATTTACGGTTATAAAGTCTGTTTTATTATTTGCTTATTTATATATTATTTAATATTACGACCTTTATTTTTTATTTTAATTACGTTAGCTTTTTTTTTAATTGCCTTTTTTTTAAGCAGTAATATAAAATATATAGTAAGTAATTTTAATTTTTATATCCTATTTATTACTAAATGCTTCGATTTAACGTTTGCTTTTTTATTATTTTAACTTTTCGCGTATATTTTTTACATTAATTAAACTTGCTTTTTTTTTAACTGCCTATTTTTCGATAAACAATATAGTATATATAATAAATAAGTTTTGCTTTTATTTACTGTTATTTTATTTTATTTCTTATCGGCAATTATATTTTTTTATTTTACCGGGAAATTTATATTTTATATTAAATTAAATAATAGATTTTATCGATTGCTATTTAGGCCCTTTATTAGCTTTAATTTTATAAGCTATATTTTTTTTCCGGCTATAACTTATTTTTTAATTTATACTTTTTAATTTTTAACGCTATTTATTTATAGTATTGCTTTACGCCGGTAGTTTGTTTACTATTATTTTTTCGTAATTTAGCCTTATAATATTTATTTTTTATAGGAATTTGTTTTTTTTTAATTTATTTTTATTTTTAATCGGCTTTAGTTTTATTTTATCCGTTTGCCTTTATCGTTCGAACAATAATATAAGTTTTATAATAAATAGTTTTTCCTTTTATTTATTATTACGAGATTTTAATTTAACGTATATTTCTTTATTTATTATTTCCGTTTATTACGTTTATTTACTATTTCCGTTTATTACTTTTATTTATTACTTTAATCGAGTTTGTTTTTTTTTTAACTGTTTGTTTTTTTTTTTTTAATCGCCTGCTTAAATCGTTTAAGCAATATTTTACGCCCGGTATTAATCGAATTTGCTTTTTTTTTAAATATTTATATTTTAAGCAACTATACTTAATTTATAGTAAATTATTTTTGCTTTTATTTATAGCTACGAATTTCGGTCTAGTTTATACTTTGTTATTTATTACTTTATTTTTTCGTGTTTTTTTTTTTTAAATCGGTTAAGCCCGTTTTTTTTTTTATTATTTACTTTAAGCTTTAAAGCAATATTCCGTTTTTTACGTTAATTAATATTATTGCTTTTTTATTTTTTTTTTAACTATTTGCTTTGTTTTTTAATTAATATTATACGGTAATATTTTACTTTTTTATATTTTATTATTTACGTCGATCGATTTCGTTTTATTCCCTTATTAAATTGTTTTTTTTTTAGTACTATATCGTAAAATCTACTGTACGAAATATTTATATACTGTAATAAATATTAGTTTAATAGCAGCTGGTTTTATTTTTATTACTTTATTAATAGTTTAAAATATTTTTTTACTACTGTATTTTTTATTTTTTTTATATATTTATATTTAATTGCTTTCGGTTAAATTATTTACGTATTTAAGCATTTAAATTAACTATAATTTGTTTTTTTTTTATTTTAATTTAAAATTTTATACGATCGAATTTATAGTTTTTATACTTTTTTTTTATAGCATTTCCTTTTTTTAATTACGGTTATTTCGTTTTGTTTTTGTTTACGGTTTATAGCGATTATTCGGTTTAATTTAGTTTCGCAAGTTATAATTCGTAAATTATCGCATTTTATCGACTATTATACGCTTTGTTTTATCGGCGGTCGAATGTTTTTGTTTTTTTAAATTTTAATATTAAATATTATAATAAGTTTTACGTTTTTTTACCGTTCCGTTATCGCGATTTTTTCTTATTTCGCTACCGATTTTAAACACGCCGTGTTTAGTTTTTATTCGATTTTGTTTACGTTTTAAATTACGTTAATTTTAGTTCGGTAATAATTATAGCAAAATAGTTTTAATATTATCGTTATTAAAATAAAGTCTTTAAATTTTACTTTTTAGTAAATAATTACCCGTTAGTTTATAAACTATAACTTATATTTATTTACTTTTATAAACCGTAATTTACTTTTTTTTAAAAAATATATTTAACTTTAGTTAAAAATCGATCCTTTTTTTATTAATTTTAAATAAATTTAGGTTTATATCGGTATTAAATTTAATAACCGGCGTTTGTTTATATAAAGATTTATTACGAGCTTTTATAGTTTCGGGATTAAAACGTATAACTAATAGTTAGATAAGTTTAAATTAATTTTTAATAAAGCAAATATAAACGTCGATAAACTAAAAAAAAAGCAATAAACGTATTTTATCGAGGCATTTTTTTTAGCTCGTATTTTATATTTAAAAACTACGCGTAAACAAATATAGGACGTAAAAAACATATATTTATAAAACTATAAAATAAACGTAAATTTGCGAATTATATTATTTAATATTAAAACTATCGAATTATTAAATATTTTAGTTATTAACGATAAATAAACGTAAAAAGCTTTTAAACTGTTTAAAAATATCGCTAAAAAAATTAATAACCGTAAAAAAAAAGTTTTCGTATTTCTAATAAACTATAAATCGTAAAACTATTAAAGTTTTGCCGTTTATATAATTAATAAATAATTCGGTATTTTTTAAAACTTTTTGCTTATTATTTCGGCTAATAAAAATATTATTCGCTAGAATATTTTAATTTTTTTAATTATTAATAACCTTTTTTAAAATAACGTACGTTAAACTTAAAAATAGTGTTTTATATAACGATATAAATATATATGCAGCTATTATATAATTTCGTCGGTTAAAGCGTTTATATATAAAGGATTTATTAATTTTTTTACTTTTTTTTTATATAAGGACGTCGGGTTAAAAAACTATAAAACTAAAATAATAAAGTATATAAATCTATAGGCAATAGTTTATATTAATGCAATAAAGCGTACAGAATTCTTCCCGTCGATTATTACTCGTAGCCTATTTAATATATTTTTAGCTTTATTTTTTTCGTCGGTTTAAAAAGTTTAAAAAAATCTAATATAACTTATATACTCTTTTTTTTAACAGTAAATAATACGTATTATAACGCAAATTTTTAGTTATATACCGAATTATATAAGTAAAAATTAATAAAAAGAAATAATTAAATCCGAACTTAATAGATTTGCTATTAAATTTAAATACGTAAAACGCTTTTAAATTAAATACGAATAATTTATATTAATATTATATCTAGTTTTTATTATACGTAATAGGTTTTTATTTTTAATTCCGATAGCTTTATTATCGTCGTAAGCTTATACGCCTATAAGTCGTCGATTTAAATATATTAGTTAGCCCGGTCGTATTTTTTAATCCGTATTAAATATTTATTAATTGTTAATTTTTATATTTAACGCTATATTTACGGTTTGTTTTTACGGTTATAATATTTATTATAGTTTTTAAATTAATAAAGGTTCGTTTTAAAAAGTGTTTAATTTGGTTATATAAAATAAAAATAAGTTTTAAATAGTATTGTTTTAAAAATAGTAAACGTTTTTTTTTTAATAAAACGGCGATATTAAAACGTTTATAAAAAAAGCTATTTATTATTTTATACCGCTAGTTAGGAATATATTACGTTATAAAAAGTTATTGGTTATAGTTTTGGCAAACCGAGGTAAAAAGTTTTCGGTTTTTAAGCGCGATTTAAAAAATAAATAAGCTAGCGGTTAAAAACGGAGGTTATCAAGGTCGCCTTTTTTATAATCGTTTTATTTAAAGCTGTTTTGCGTTAATTTTTAATGTTTTTTTTAATAAAATAGCTTATATATACGTTAATTTTAGGCTTTTATAAATTAATTGCAATTTATATAAACGATAAATAGCAATTACGTTATATTTTTTATAATATTTATAATTTATTAAAATAATATAATTCGCTTTATAAAATTAAAATAAAATTTGCTTAGTAACTTATATATATATAGATATAAAAACAATATTAGTTATTACGATATTAATAAGCACGATTTATTATAATATATCGAGTTTATTAACTTTAAATAATAATATATATACTCGAATTAAATAAAAAAAACAAACGTAACGCTATTTAACCCGTTTTGTTTTAGTTTATTTAGTTTAAATATTATATATAAAAAATATAAAATAGTTATTAAAACGAAAGTTTTTTATATATATAAATATTAAACTTTATATATTTTTTATTATAGCCCGAGCTCGGTAAAAATCGAAACGAGCGGTAATAAAAATAATTAAAAACTTTAACGTCGTTTAAAGTAATTTGTTAAAATATTAATATATTAAACTAATAAATATATTAGTTTAAAATATTTATAGCTAATTAAAGGTAACGCGAAAAAAAAGGCGAATGATTTATATATTATTTAAAATAAAATTTTATAAAAACTAAACGACGAAACGTTATAAAACGGTTATTAAATATAAGCCGTAATATTTATAATAGCTTGTCGTATTATTATCGTATTAATATCGTAGCGTAAATTAAGCGAGGTTTTTATTATTTAAAGTAGCTATTTTAGCGTTATAGCAATATTTATAGTATTTTTAGTATTAAATACGTTTTATATTATAAATTTAATTAAATAAGGTTTTTTTAAAAATATAACGCTTAATAAGGTTTAATCGTAATATAGGACTTACGTCGGGTATAATAATATAAAGGTTATTAGCTATACGAAAAGTAGCGGGGACTTACGTATTAAATAACTAGCGTCGGTTAACGTATTAAAACTATATAATATCGGTTTATAGCAAATAGCGGTATAGTATATATAAAGCGACGATAGTACGGTTTAAAAATTACGTTAACGAGTTGCCGATATTATAAAGTATATAAATTAGCCGAAAACACAATAATTAATCGATAACGGAATAATAATAAAGCTTATTAGCGGTTTTTAATATATTAGCCGTTATAGCCGCCGGTTTAAACGCGGCGTTTAAGCGCGTACGTAAAATGGTTAATAAAAAGTATATTTAATCGAACGTTAACGACGTAAAAAGTAATAAAAGTAGGAAATTTAATAAAAAAAATTAAAAATATAGCTAGCTAAAACTATTGCTTTAACGATAAAGGGCGTCGTTAAGGTTAATAATAGTAAATGCGGAAAGTTTGATAAAAAAGGTGGTGGAGGTGTTCTATACGGTAATATAATAATGTCTCGTATATAGGAGGCTTATGGCCTATGCGTTATTTTTATAGCTGTTACGATTTACGATTTATATTTAAGTTAAATAAGTCAGAATTATTACCTGTAACTTATTATATATTTTCCTATATATTTTGATTCTATAATTTAATATATATAAATAAATTAATATATTTAATATAAACGATTGCGGATATGTTTTATTTATTATAAAGTTTATATATTAAACTTAAATAATAAATCGATATAATGTTTAAATAGCTATATTTTCTTTTTATTCTCTACTTTTATACCGCCTTTACTTTTACGCGTATCTTTATCGCAAAGTAGCTATAATGTTTGCTTAACCGTATATTTACCGAAAAAGGCGTTAAAAGCCTACTAAACTATTTAAAATATAACTTTAGTATTTCGATTGCTTTTTGTAATAATAAACGTTTAGGTTATATAAAAGTAAATATAAGCTTAGTACGCTTTTAAAAAGCTTTAAATATCGGCGGAAAGTATTTCGATAAATATATTACAGAACGTACGTAAGTTAAACCGAATAACGTTATAAACGGTAAAAGCCTATTAAGGGTTAAAGGCATTATTAAATTCGACGTCGTTTGCGTATTTATTAACGGGCTTATTAATAAATACGTAAATAAGCTTATTAACGCGCTTTTTAACGGGCTTAACGAGCTCGTTAATAAACTGTTTATTAGTTTTGTAAGTTTTAAATATAAAACTACTGTTTATTTTAAGCAGGCTTTTATTTATATTTAATAGCGGATTTTCTTTTTCGTATAGATTTTTAAGCCGTTAAAGGATATAAGTAATTACGTCGGCTTTAGTTTTAAATAATACGTTAATAATACGTAAAAAAGCGAAATTTTTAAATATATCCGGTAGCCGAATATTAGCGAGCAATATAACGAATTTAGTATATTTTTTACGAAGTTTATTAGGTTATAATAGATTTTATATATATTTTAGTGCTTATATTCGGTTTACCGTATACGGTTTATTATTAGTAATAGAAGTAAGTAATTTTTTGTTTTTATAACGGTAATATATATTAGTTTTGTTTATAGGGTTAAATACCGCGTATTTGTTTAAAAGCTTAAATAAAGGCTGGTTAAAATTTATTTATAAACTATAACAAGTTTACAGCAGTTTTAACGCTTAATATTTAACGTATATTGTAATTAATTATTAAATATATAATAGATATTTGCTGCTTAATTGCTATTTTGTAATAAAGTGCTGCGTTTTTAAGTGTCTTTAATATAATAGAAAGCAGCTATATTAGCGAATAAAGCTAAAACACTATTATAAACTTGCTATTTTATAAAACTGCTGCGCTTTTAAGTGTTTTTAATATAATAAACCGGTTTAAAGTTAGCTATATTAGCGAATAAAGCAAATATGTTATTATAAACTTTGCTATTTATTAATTAAAAACATTTATGCCTATAATTATAAATAATTAATTATAACAGCTGTATAAATAATTGATTATAACAGTTATATAAATAATTGATTATAACAGCTATATAGATAATTAATTATAATAACTGTTTTTAAATTAATATATTGCTTTAAAAATATTTAAAAGCCGTCGTTTAGGCATTAAAATCCGCTTTATTATTACAAAATTTACTATTTATTAATTAAAAACAGCCATATTTATAAACATTAAAAGTAACTAATTACCCTAGCTGCCTTTAAATTAATATATTGCTTTAAGAACATTTAACTAGGCATTAACACCTGCTTTAATTTTAAACTTTTAAAGTCTCCTCTTTTTCCGACTTTTATTAGCACTTATTCTTTATTTTATTACTTATATTTAACTGTTTTTTAAATAGTGTTTATTTTAACGAAATATTACTTTTAAAGTTTACGACCATTAATATAAACACGTTTTTAGTCTTTATTTAATTATTTTTTCTTTTGGTTAAACGTTTTGTAAATAAACTAGCGGCGCTTTTTACTAGTTTTATCGAGCGCTTTATGCTTATTTTCTTATATTCTTATTTATTTTAACAATTTGGTCGCTATTATGGTTAATATACGTCGTAGTACTAAGGGCAAAGCTCGTGCTTTTAAAAACATTAATACTATTTAAGCTTAAAGCGGTAGCCGGAATAACGTTTATAACGATAATTATTAAAACAACGATTATTATAATAGTAATAACGATAATTTCGATTTAAATAATAAGAATCCTAGTTTTAACGGTAAAAAAAAGTTTGGTACAAAGTCCTAATAATTTAAAGTCGCTCGTAAAAAAATAACGGATTTTATAAATGCTCGTTATATAATTCCTTTATTTAAATCGTTAATAAATATTAAATTATTAATTTAAAATTGCTAAAAATAAAAACGGCTAAAGTAATTTCGATTTCGATAACTTTAATTTAAATAAAAATCCTAGTTTTAACGGTAAAAAAAAGCTTAGTATAAAGTTTTAACAGTTTAAAATCGCCTGTAAAAAAATAACGGATTTTATAAATACTTATTATATAATTCCTTTATTTAAATCGTTAATAAATATTTAACTGTTAGTTTAAAATTGCTAAAAATAAAGACGGTTAAGGTAACGTTTATAACGACGATTTCGATTTAAATAAAAATCCTAGTTTTAATAGTAAAAAAAAGCTTAGTGCAAAGTTTTAATAGTTTAAAGTCGCCCGTAAAAAAAAAAAGGTTTTTATAAATGCTCGCTGTATTTTTTTTATTTAATTAAGTCGTTAATAACTATTTATTATTAGTTCGAGATTGCTAGAAATAAAAACGGCTAGTTTATTTATTAAAAAAAAAACGGCTTTAGCTATATTTTAATAGGCTACGAAATCGAAAACCTAAAAAATACGGTTTTATACGCTTTAAAAATAGCGGCTCGACGATAGTTTATTAAGCAAATTAGCGATATTACGTTAAGGGATATTTATAAATACGTTTTTTATATAATAAATAACGAATATTAAAAGCTTAAAGATTACGTTATAAACGTATGGTTTAATCGACCTGTTTTTTATATTAGTTTAAACGGAAAAGCATAAGTTTAAATATTTTATAACGTAATTAGAGTGCTTTTTAATTTCGCTAAAAAGGTTAATTCTATTTTAATTAAAGCAATATTGCTATATATACTATATACTTTTTCGGGTAAATAAAATTTGTTATATTATACGCTAAATAATATCGTTATAATAGCGAAGTTTTTTAATTTTATAAAAAGGCATTATATCCTATTCGTATTTAATATTTTTACCGAATATTCGAAAATTATATACGACAATAGTAAATTATTACACGATCGACGGCTATAGTTTTTATAGCTTTTAAATGCCTTTTTAAACGCCGAACATTTTAACGTTTAAAGTCGATAAGGCCGGAACGACTTAACCGAACGGCTTATAATATAAAGCAAAAGCTTATTTCGCGATAGTAAATTTAAATCGGACTTTTTTAATAATTTTATTAACGCCGCTCGGATTAAATAAAAAACGAAAATAGTCGATAAACTTAAAATAAAATATTATATAAAAATAGGCATTAAAAAATAAAACGGATAAATATACCGCTAAAGTTTAAAACGAACTTTTTTATCGGCTATTTTAAAAAATATTAAACCGTTTTAAAAAAAATATAATAAACTATATAAACTAAATATTTAAATTAGGACAATATATAAGCTTTTGCTAAAAGATTTCGAATACTATTTAATAACTAAATCGATTAATCCTTTCGATAAAAGGATTTTATTTTTTTTTTACGTCTTAGCTCGTAATTAATATAAATAAACTAATATAATTTATTACCGTTACGTTTAAAAAGCAAAAATTATAATAAATAAAAATTATAATCGGAATACCGTCGCTTTTAGTATATAAAAAAACCGCTAAATCGAACACTTGCTTTTATATAAAGTTTACGTAGCTTATTAATAGTTTCGAAACCTTAAAAAACAATTTCCCGATAAAAAGCGTTATAATTTAAAATAGCAACTATTTTATTATAAAAGTTTTCTAATATACTTTTTTTAATATTTATCGCTAAAAGCAAGTTATAAAAAACAAAGCTAATACGCGATTAATATAAAAACTTTATTTCGTAATAAAAACCTTAACGCTAAAAGTTTCGATCTAGCCGATTTAACGAAATAAAACCCGGATAAAAGCATTATTATACAAACAGTATAGTTTATAAACGTAAATTAATAAAAATATAACGACAAAATGCTATTTTTAATCTACGTAATACTTTATTATATTCCGCTTTACGGATTAAAAACATTGTTTATTAATAATTTTAACATAAAAGTTTAAAGCGTTTTAACGGTATATAATATTAATAAATATTAACCAAAAGCCTTTTCGTTTAAATTTTTAAACAATATAACGGTTTTATTTTCGAAAAAAAAATACTTCGATAGTTTTATCGAACTAAATTACGATTATATAATTTATAGCAAAAAATACTATATATTAAAAGCACTAATAAATTACGTTAAACGTAATTACTATAAGTCTTTATTCCGATATATTTACGGTTAATACAAAAACAGCTAGTACGTACTAAACTTTTATAATAAGCGGTTTTACGGTTTAAATATTTTAGGCTATACGTAAAACTATTAAAAGCGGAACGAAATTAAGCGTATATATAACTAATGCCGCTCGATTTTAACTTTTTGTAAATATCGTATAAAATATGCTTTACTTTTATATTCGTTTTTTTATAATGTTTACGCCGAGTATTAATTTAAGTTTATTATTAAAATCGGGTATTACTCGTATATTTTAAACCAATATTTTAAAATATACGCTATAAAAAAAATACAACTAGCGGGCAAGCTAATTATATATCCCGATTATAACTATTAAATATTTATTAAAAACTTTATCCGGTATTAATTCGTAAAGCATAATTTAATATCGAAAAAAGTCGAAATAATATATTTAAAAAACGACTATAAAAATAAACGTATTAAAAACTAAGCTTTATTTTAGTTTTATAATTATTTAAACAATCGATATAACGATTATTAATATAAAAACTACTAGGTTTAGTTCTTTAATACTAAAAAAAAAAGGACGTATATCGATAAATCCTATAATTTAACCTTTATATACGTTAAAAAAATCGGTAACAAATAACGGTGCTTATTTTATAACGATAACGATAACGATAATAATAACGATAAAAAACTAATAACTATAATTTAATAAAAAAACCATTTATAATATCGTTATTTAAAATATATCGTTAAAAATTACGGATTCCGATATTTTAAAAAAGCAAACCTTTAAGCTTATTTTATTAATAACTACTTAGTTTATATTTATTATAAGCTTAACGATAATAATAAACAGGTTTAGGTTTTAAACGGCGATATATTAGCTATTTATAAAGCGGGCGAAAACTTGCATTATTAATAGTATAATAAGTTTTTCGGACGTATTAAGCTATTAATATTTTATTAATTATATAACTATTTTTCGACTACGATATTAATAGTTTTTAAATATATCGAAATCGCTTAGCGGATTAATAAATAAAGCTAAACGGCACTAATTTTTATTAACGCCTAAAAAAATAGCTTAAAGCTTATTTAATTCGATTTATCGTAAAAAAAAAACGAGGTATAGTTTATATTCGATTTTTAAACATTAATAAAATTTATTAATTAAAACGAAAACAGGTTATACGTTTACGACTTATTTACTATTACTTACCGTTTCGACAGCAAAGAACTTTATATTAACGAAAATCAAATACAAATAAATATTAATCTATTTTATTACGATTTTTTTAAAATTTTTGTTTATTTTACTTTTAATTTAATAAATTATAAAGTTTTTACCGAAAAGGCTATTAAAGCTATTTTAATTTTAATACGGGATAAAATTAAAAAAGGCGATTATAAAATATTCGTATCGGTCGTTTATAATAAAAATAAGTGGTCTATAGTACTTTATAACGTAGTCTATAATTAACTCGTTTATTATAGTTTAAGGCAAAACGATAAAAATATACGCCGCGTAATCGTTATTTTTTATCGTTTTAACAAAATATAGGAGTCTTTACGAAACGAGCCTAAACTAAAGCGTATTGTTATTATAAAACAAACGTAAACGCGACGGGAAGTTCCGATTCCCTAATACGCATAATAGGTGTTAAAATTCGTCGTTTATACCGTCCGTAACTTAAACGGCCTTTAACGGTTTTTTAAAATCGAAAAACGACAATATAGGTTTCGCGATGTTTTAAATTTAATAATATTAAGGCTAAAATATTAGCTATTTAATTAAAACAACGAAAAACTTAATATAAACAAAAAACCTAATATAAAAATCTAATTAACTTTTAAGCCTAAGTTTACTAAAACGAATTAAATCGAATAAAAAATATAGGATAAAAAAAACGTAAACAAATTACGGCGGCTAAAAAGTTTAAATTAAACGTACGTATAAATTAAAAAACGGCTTAAACGAAATTAGTTTTTAGTTTAAAAAAAATAAAAAAAAAATAAAAAGTAACTAAAGTAACTTTTAATTTAAAAAGCGCGGGAACTAATTATTTTTTGCCTTATTTAAATTTTTTGTTTTAAAGCGATCTTAGGGGGCAGTTAAAAGCGCGCTATATAATATATCGGTAATAGTTTTAGTTATATATACGGGAATAATGTTTTACGATTAGGCAAATTTAGCTTTTATTAATAAGCTTTTATAAATATTATTTATTTTTTTTTTAAATAGCTATAAAATATTAAATAGCTTATTATTTACTATTAAAGACTTTAATTTATTAATTAAAGCTATTAAAATGGCTTATAGTAATATTAACGAAAATAAGAATAAAAGTAATAATAACGTTAAATAAGGGGTCTAAAAGGCGTTTAAGCCTTATATTATATAATAAATAGTTAATTAATACTATAATTAAATACGATTGCTTTTAACGTTAAATATAGCCTTATTTAACCTCGTTTAAATAATAATACTATAGTAACAGTTATATTAATAGTTATAGTAATAAACTGCGGAAGCCTATTATCGTTAAGCCTGCTGCATTTTACTACGTGCTTTCCTATTAAGTAAAATAATTAACTAATAACGCCTTTATTTTTTATTAATTTTATTCGAGCTTTTTCGCCGAGTTTACCGCATTTTACCACGCGCTCTCCTATTAGTTAACCAACAGTTAATTAATAGCCTTCGCCTTTTGCCTTTTGCCTTTTGCCTTTGCTTTTTGCTTTTTGCCTTTTGTTCGCTTTTTTCTTATACGGAAAGCTTTTATTTTTTTATCTTATTATTTTAATAATATATTTTAACTAGCTTTTTTATTTAAAAAGCGAATATTAAAAAGATTAAAAAAACTAATTAAATTAAAACAGCTTTTTTAGTTTATTTTAATAGCGCTTTTTATTCGGCTTTTAAATATTCATTTTACGCTTTTTAATCTAGTAAAAAATGCGGCCTTTATATTAAAAATGTTTAACGCGTAATAAATTTAATATACCGAACTAAAAACGAGGCGTTAGTTATAACGGGATTAGCCCGCTGTTTTTTTTTACGATAATACCCTTTATTATAAAATTAAAAATATAATTAACTACGTATATATTTATTATTATATATATCGCAATAGTTAATATTTTAAAATAGTTTTATTTTTTATTTTATTTAATAATTTTAATAAATCCGTAATATTTATTACTACTTTAAGCTCGATATATACTTTTGTTTAGACTTATAATAAAATATTAATAATTAATACTCGAAATATAAAAGCTAAAAACTTTTAATTATACGCCTTTTATTTCGGATTATTTAACCGTACGTATTAATTACGTAATTTGCTAAATTTTTTTTATTTTTTAATATTACGCAATAATTTAATATAAAGTAAAGTATTTCGTTTACGTAAATATTATACTTTTTTCGCTAGCCGTAAGCAACTAAATCGTAATTAATAGTAAACCTATAGTTTCTGCTTTTATTTTTTTAATAAATCCCGAGTATAAATTGCTAGTATATATAGCACGTTAAGTATTTGTTTTAACTTTTATTATAGCCCGTTAATTAACGGTTTTATTAACGTTAAGGAATACCGAAAAATATAAAAAACCAATTTGGTTTTTCGTTAATTATAAAAAGCGGAAAAAACTTTAATTCGTATACTATATTTTTTTTAAAAATGCTTTAAACTTATTTATAGTTAGTTATATTATACGCTAATTATTACCCGAATTAGCGTATAATTATAATTAGTAAAAAAAATATAATATAAATTAAAAATATTAAAACTATTTGCTAATTATAGCGTATATAGCGTTTTTATAGGCTTAAAATTTAAAGATATTAGTAAATAATTAAAAGATATTTTAATAAACAAACGTATTTAAAAAAGCCAGTTCGGCGTTTAAAAAATCGAATAATTATTTAGCCTTTTTATAAAATATAAAAAGGATAATAGGCTATTATAAAATTAAGAAAAAAACTAAGCTATAAAATTTTACCGATTTTATAACTAAAAACTAAATATTTTTTTAACGACGTATTATTTTAATAATACGATATATTTTATTTATTTACTACGTTATTAAAAATTAAAGCGAGATTATTATTTTTAATTATAAAATTATTTAAAACGTAGTTTTAAAACGGATTTTTATCGTAGTACGATCGTAATATATAAATAAATTACTTAATAAAAACTTATCCTTTAAATTATAATAAATTAATATATATTATTAATATTAGTTTTAAAATAGTAAACATTATTTTAAAAAGTTAGATTTTAATACCGAAACCCCGTTTTAAACGTTTTTGCGTTTTTTAATTTAATAAAAATATCGGCTAAAGTAAATATTCGTATTTTTATATTTAATAATCGGGCGTATTTTATTTTTGCTTTTTTTTTTCGTAATATAACATTTAACGATTAATTTAAACAATATATTATTTATATATATATTTGCTATATTATAAACTACGGTTGTTAAAATATCGCGATTATTTTTTATAATATAGCCCGGGCTATAAAAAAAACCGTAATAAAAGTTAATATTTTAAACGATATAAATACTTTCGTATTTGTTTAAACCGGGTATTATATTAGTTTTATTAAAATAAATAAAATAAATACGTATTACGAAATAATTAGCTATAATTGTTTTTAATATATTTTTTTGCTTGTTTTTAGGTTTTAAATATTTTACGGTAGCTTAAAACGAAACAAGCTATAATTTTATTATAAATAGTTTTATTATATTTTTTTAAAATATACAACCTTTCGAGCTACTATATAATATAATATTTATTAAAGCACGTTTATTAACCGCTTAAATTTAAAATTTATTTATTTCGTTAAAACTACGAAAGCCCGGTAAACGTAAAAATTTAGTTTAACGCTTTATTTAAAGCGAACGATTAAATAAACTTTAAAATATAAACTATATTTTTTTCGTATATTTTTTATTAATTTCCGTATTTATTAATATCGTATATTAAATAGTTTTACGTTAATTAATATAGTTTTATTAAATAAATAACGATAAAAAAAACATATAAATACTAAATAGTATTATATCCGACGCCGTTTAAACCGCTTTTTTAACTTTAATAGGCTTTATTTATAATATTATTTTAAAAAGTTTATAATAAATCGAAAATAAATTAAAATATTAAGTAATTATTATTATACGATTATATAATAAATAAGGGATATAGTAATAATAAAGGTTATATATATTAAAGTAAAAAGTTAAAACTCCGACCGGTTTAAGTACTTAATTATATATATTAATTAGCTAGTGCTTAAAGTATTATTTCCGATAAAAGCTATAAAATAACTAATTGCATTAAATAATTAATATAGTAGTTAAAAACCGCTGTTTTATTTATACGTTATATAAGCTATACTAATATAAAGGCGTGTTTTTTTTAAATAGTTAAAAATAAAGAAAAAAAGGGATAAAAAAAACAATCGTTAAATTAAAACACCATTTCCGAAATATAACTTTAAAGTGCATATATACTCATTTTAACCTAAATAGGCGACTATTAACCTATAGCGTTGGGGTCCGCGCGGGGATTTTCATTTCGAGGATTGCTTGTTTCGAAATTCGAGAAAAGGAATGATTCCGACGCTGCCTCACCTACAAACTGACGAGATTCCTCGATTGACTCACTTTCCATGGGCAGATGTCTCAATCGTGTGCCGGTACTTATGTGCCCGCGATCAACAGCGTACAGAGTAGCTTTTGGGTTTGCCATCTCGTTGCCACTGTCGGCCCGCAGCGATCTACTTTACTGCAGCTAGTCAAAGATAGGGAGCTAAGGTTCTTGACAAGGAAACGAACCCCAATTCGCATTGTGGGAATCATCTGTGATGGAGTTGGGCCATACAGGAGACTGCCGAGACTGCATTGGCATGAAGGTAGTGAAGTTAGGCCCTCAGTGCTCACGGCCATCAAATGAGTCAACGGAAATAGACGGAGACTAGCCAGATCAGTCGACTGTGACGAATGCATCGCATCGTGCAGAGACGGCATCTCCGCTAATAGGCATGGACGTTCACCGGCCCCACGATCTGTATGGAGTGTGGCATGAAGCTGTTCGGTAGCTGTTCATTAGACCTCTACATAGTAGCCGTGCGGAGACTACATACGACGCAGACTACCTACATACGGCGCAGACTTCAACTTCAGGTCCGCCGGATGCTAGTTTCGGTGTCCGATGGCCACATCATGCACGGAGATAATTATAGAGAGGCACGTCGGAGTACGTATCACGAGTATGATGTCGCATGCCGAGCACAGACGGAACGGGGTCCTTGGCACGCACGAAACAGCTGCCCATAACTAGTGCCGGCCTCCTGCCAAAGGTACTCAAAGTCCGCAATGGTCTATGTAGGTAGGAATGGTCTCAGGCGGAGCGACTCAGCCCTGCGCGTCTTGGAGTGCGGTGGTATGCATCGTGCCTCGCAAAGGGATTCTGAGATTTGCAATCGCCGATCGTAGTCAGGCCTCATTGGCCGGGGGGTCGAGGGATGAAAGCGGCGAGGTGCTATCGGGAGAATGTGCACCTCGTTGCGCGCAAGAGGATTCTTGATAGTTCTGGGAATGCATCCCTCTGCTGACACTCTCACACCACCACTTATCATACCCCGCCTGTGATGCTACCCCCAGAAGGCTCATTCATCTCACTCTTGTGTCCATGACCTGCCCGCCTGCCTTATGAAACTGTCCTTGGTTGTGGCTGCACGAGACTACCTACCTGTAATTGCGACACCTTCGTCAGTGGCGTGCATAGTCGACCTAGACGCAGGAATATACCGGCACTCTGCTGATGAATATGCTCAGTGGTAGAAGGAGAACAACGGTACTGTACCGGTATTCCGTACCAGTGTACCTCACAATATTACGGGCTGGCTGGCTGGCGACTGACATGTTGCCATTTGACGTTCTACTCAGCCTCGCCGATGAGAGGAACTTACCTAGTAATCCACTTTATCAACAGAACGACTGGTCTGCATGAGTTCTGTCATATGTAGAAAGCAGAGAGCATGTAAGTTTTTTGGCCGTACTGCCGGTATATTGCTCGTCAGTCTTTGTCGAATAAATGCTGCTCCTATACATACCCCTACCTAAGGTATCACCAGGTAATGCCAAATACGGGGCGCACAACCTGGACTCGTCAACGAGTGTTGACATCAACTGATGCGGTGACTATATTACTTGATAAAGAACACGCCACGAGAATCAGACCCGCTAGCTACACAAGAATAGTAGGAAGTTTCTCCTGTACATGGGGTTTGGAATGATGGACAAGCGATGGTTGTTCAGTCTGAACTGTCAGGGTAGTAGCCAATCCTTTTGAAAGCATGTTTGATGGGTTACATAAGGTCTCTTTGATCGCGGTTAGGTAAACGACGAAAGTACTCCTCGGCGAATTGAAAGCCCATTCGCGCTGAGGCATGTTAGGTACTGTGTGTGGCCTGCAAGATGCGCTGTCGGGCTTGAGCTTGATGTTCACCTCTGCTCTGTACCCTCCTATGGCCGAGCTGCTTCTAATACTTCATAAGTGCAATTATTGCATGCTACCTATGCTGGAGAGGCCCTCGTCGCGAAATTTGAGAGTCTGGGTTTTTATCATGAGATGAGCCGATATGAGCAGAGGTTGAAAAGGAGCCCCTTTTGCTGGTCAGCCCAGAGCGTTTTTAGTCAGTAGGGAATCTGGCCAGTCAGCGTGGGCCGTCAACGGCGCTGCCCCAGAACTGAGCAATGTGGGATCCATCAAATGTCTTAATCCTCCAGCCTGACCCCTGAATAGACCCCGAAGGAGACAGATACCTGGCACTCCCGACTACCTACCAGACGACGCCCAGATTTCTAGCTAGCGGCAGAGTAGTGAGGTCGCAGACGAGTAGAGTCCCAGCGGCCATTGACTGACTCGACTGACAGCAGCCCCCCCTGCGACCTAATTAAGCTCTGCAACGCTGGAGCTGCAGCTGGGGCGACGCCAGTGGACGTTGACGGTGAAGAATTGAGCAATTCCAGTTGGGCCCAACCCAGTCGAGCAGTGATCCCTCTTTACCCATCCACCCAACCAATCTAAGTACCCAGGTAGCTTCCTAACCCTTAACGGCATCTACCTAACATTGGGAACGGTAGGTACCTAGGCGTACTGGACCTCCCAAGCAAGCACTTCCCTCGCACTGAGCACCACCGGCACCAATCCGATCCAATTCAATCCACGCCCAGCGCCCCGTCGCCGCCTCTGACTGCTCGACTGCTCTGCTTCAATTCCTGACATCAACAAACCCTCGCCGTCCTCGCTCGACTGCTACCCATCTCCCTGACCACTGACGACGACACCTGTTGATACCATTCGCCGCGCCACGACCCCGTCCCTGTGTCTCGTCCAGCCTGCTGCCCCGTTCTGCCCTGCCGCTGTTGTAGTTGTCGTCTTGCAATCCGGATTGCCGCTTTACATCGTCGACGCCCATCGCAAGAAATCTGCGTCCCGTTCCACAATGGCTTCCAAGGTGAGCCGCTCTCTTGCATTCCCATCCTGCCTGCGCTTTGTCCGCGCCCGCTCCCCATCGCCGTGTCTCTTGCTCACCATCCGCCCTACAGCATTTGCGCGAGTACAAGGTCGTTGTCGTTGGCGGAGGTGGTGTCGGTAAATCATGCTTGACCATCCAGATGACCCAGGACCACTTCATTGATGAGTACGACCCAACTATCGAAGGTACGCACACATCCGCATGTCCCCCTCTTCCCTCTCTTCGTCTGATCTCGATCTCAAATGTCTTCGCGCCACGGCCCTTCGCTATTGCTCGCACTTCATGCTCATCATGTGACCTCTAGACTTGGTGTTTGATTGTGAACTGACTAAAAGCTCTGATGAACAGATTCGTACCGCAAACAGTGCGTTGTTGACGACGAGCTTGCGCTTCTCGACGTCCTCGACACCGCTGGCCAAGAGGAGTATGCCGCCATGCGGGAGCAGTACATGGTCAATGGCGAGGGTTTCATGTTGGTGTTCTCCATAACTTCACAAGAGAGTCTCGATGAGATCCACGCCCTCCACCGTCAGATTCTCCGGGTCAAGGGGAAGCAGGAGGGGGAGCACTTCCCCGTCGTGCTGGTAGGCAACAAGTGTGATCTAGAACACGAGCGCGTCGTCTCGAGAGAGAGTGAGTGGTGCTCCTAATCCTTCTCACACCCGAATGATCTTTCTAACACCAGTATCAGAGGCCGAGAGAAGTGCCGCCGAGTTCCAATGCCCCTACATCGAGACCTCCGCCAAGTCCCGTATCAACGTAGAAGCTGCCTTCTTCGATGTCGTTCGCGAGATTCGCAACTACGACCGCAACCTGGGTGGCATGTCTGCCAACAACGGCAGATCAGGAGGCATAAATGGGCCCGACAAGATGGAGATGGACAATGGTGACCAAGAGGCCGGCTGCTGTGCGAAATGCGTCATCCTATAATTCTTGCCCTGTTTCGTCCAGTCGCCGATTGCGCAAGCAAAGCATACACATTCACCAACTTTGATATCGATAATGAGCAGAAGAGACACTCGAGTTGTCTAATCTTCACCAACTACTACGATGAACGGTTCTTGGCGGCTGTTCAGAACGTATATAAGTCATGTCGGCATGTTCTCGTCATGCACACAAAAGGAGTCTAAAGTCTAACGGATCGTATACGGCCGGGATCTTACGGATGGAGCAATCACCAGCATTTGGCAGCCAGGGGCATCTATAGCAGTCCAGCACGATTGCTTAGAGAGAGATGTGTCATTGGCAATACAGATCACCGAGTCAACTCCGTCGTTGGCAACGCGACGGGTATTCAGTTGCGGTCGATACCCTCGAGAGTTTGAGACGAGGTCGTGGTAATGGATCTCAACTGGTCTTTTCATAACCTTTGTAATGTTCTTCACTATTCAGTTGCAGTCTTCTAGTGGTCCATAGATTTCACCACGGGGCCAAGTCAAGTTCCTAACTACACCTACCGTCCATCCACTGTTGCTGTTGCCTATCGCATTATGTTAAATTTTGTTCACGGTGATTGATTCGCCACCAGACGACCAAAATGCACACCATTTCTTTCGTGGAGATACTCACACCCTCACTTACTGACTTAAAAAGCCGCATGTAGGTCTTACTCGATCGCCGACTCACTACCACCGTCTTGGTTGATCCAGAAATGTGAGTCAATGTTATTCGAAGCTTATACATATATTAATCTAAGGCTCGACTACTAAATCACGGATGCTTGTTCCCACACTTTCTACTACTATTCGGCCATAAGAGCTTAACTTGAAAATGCCCAGCATGCACATCCTGTTGTTGAACAGAGGCCGATCCTTGAGGCTTGACACGTTCACAGAAGACCAGCCGGCAAGCTTTGGTCAACATCATGTGGCCAAGACAAAGCGAAACCGTTAGGTCTTTCACAGAACAGTCTATTGCTAGCCTTTCACCATCGCAATAAGTTTCAGCCACCACACCTCTCTTATCGAATCTTGTACAATCAGATTGTTAAGGCCCTTATTGCAGACAAGACAATAATGTTGTTGCAACGACTAGTCATGATAAATGTGTCTAAAAGCTGTCCATGACCTCCATGAGAACGTTAAGCCCTCATAGAACGTACTGAACTCGTTTATAGGCTGCACTGACTACGTTGAGCACCGAAATTCTTAACCTTATCACGTGCTCAAAATGGAAGCAGCATTGATGACCGACGATGGCTTGATTCACACCGACGGATATACTTTCATTGACTTGGAAATACCAACAAATCCACTGTTTGACGTTTGGTATAGCGAGGGGTCGCTTGGTGGCGAGCAGAACATAGACAGGTTCCGTGCATGGAGACAGTACTTCTACCCAAACAGCCCAGATGATTGCAATCGATGCCTGGTTTTCAACATTATCTGTTTACCAGGGGGCGATGGATGTGTGGCATGCAACGAAGTCGGCGTCCAGTGTTTAACAACGCACACTCGCCCAAGTTCCACGCCAGCCCTAACGCCTCAACGAAGACTGTTTTCACCAACTGGTTTCACTCAGCGTCGCCCACAGGCTTCGCTATTTCAGACAACACCGACAGATCAAGGTATGGGGGGTTCTGCTAACTCCAATTATGATTTCACTGCGTTTGCTCAACCTCAATCCCAACACAATGAAGGACATGTTGTTTCCAGCTTTGGTTGGATCGGAGATCCTCCAAGTTACCCTCCTTCGCAACCTCAACGTCAACCCCTGCCTACAGTTGCTGAGATTCAAAATCTGTCTCAAGTTCCACTTCCACCAGTTCCACCTCAACCTCAACCTCAAAGTCAAAGTCAACCTCTGCCTCAACCTCAAGACAACGAAAGAGATTTCTTTTCCGGCTTCGATTTGACCGGGAGCCCTCCAAGTCACCCTCCTTGGCAGCCTCAATCTCAACCCCTGCCCCAACTTGCCCATAATCAATATCTATCTCAAATTCCACCTCAACCTCAACCTCAACCTCCACAGCCTCTACAGGACCCCATGGGCAGAGAACAACTCGCCTGGCAAACCCATATCGCCCCTGTACCGCAGCCGAATGCTCAGCACATTCCTGGTCAAGCCACTCTCCAACCTCGACCCGGAGAGCCACTCGGACCAACGCCCGATCCCGTGTACCATCCGGTACTGGCTCCTGGGGCAAACACTACGAACTCAGCTGGAGTGATGGCCCCCCCCAGGACAAAATATGATGGTACTCCCGCATGCCACGCGTGTCAGCGGACGCTCTTTCAACACGAACGCATTGTAGATGGTTGCAACTATCGAAATGCGGGGACCTGGTCCGTCGGTTGCACTCGCTGTCGGAGAGTCGGGGTCGTCTGTGTCGTCAACGGAACACCCATCACAAGGAATGTTGACGTTGAGACGGTGTCGACCTACCACGGTAGATCGGTGGACAGGGGCTTCTACCAGTGTCTAAATTGCCACGAAAAATCCGGAGGTAACTATGGGAATTGCGATAGGTTACGACCATGCCTTTCTTGCCAACGTCACAAAGACGTATGCCGTGACCCGCGCGGTACGAGGAACGGGCTGTTCTTACATCCAGTCCCAGGCACAGACATGGACGTCTACTACTCTACAATGGGCTGGGGACCTGGAGGCCCAACTGATCCGAGACCTGACCAACCTGTCATCCAGCCTGGACCGAACCATCACTTGGAATGGCTTATCACCCACCCCAATGACCCAAATACGGTACCGATCCAGGGTCCTCCACCCGGTGCTCACCCTAATCAAACTAGTGGTAAGTACTGGTTCTATCCAACGGAGCAGCTCACATGAGACGACTGTTGAGAGGTAATGTACAAGGTTTGGCGGCGTGTGAAAGCTTTCTTCTGGTAGTGTCACCCCTCGTTGATCACGTGCATTAGGGCGGAGCTGTGCAAATGCCTACCTAGGTACCTCGGCACGTAATGGCCAAGCAGTAGTACAGACTGCATTTTAGCAAGTACCCCGGTGGTGCAGCGGTTAGTATACTCAGATGTAGTCTTTAGTAGACTAGAGCCTGCAATGCCTCGTATCGATGCCTTAGGTGAGTAAGTGCAAGGACCCCAGCTCAGAACTGGGCGTGGGCGTGGGCGTGACGTCCTGTACATTTTTCTTATCAGGTAGGTAATGTCTTAATGTTTGGCCTAGTTCCCTCTGATTACCTTTATATTATATATACATGCCCAACAATGATCCGCACTGAATAGTATTCCCGGCTGCTGGGTAAAAGGTGAGGTAATGTTACTCAAATCGTCACGACGTTCTATATGCCTAAGAGGTTGATTGTATTTGATGGCACCATACAGACTATTCTTATCTGTAAGGGCTATTATCAATTGCGGACCTAGGTCTACTCGATAGAATATTACAAAGGCGGATATGTAACTACAATAAAAGAAACATTATCGTAGCTATGTCTCAGTCGAACGTCGACTTCTCACGAATTGTTCAAGCCAGAGTAAATAATCAGTCTTGCGGTGCCAATTTTTCCGGCTCGCCTGCCACTTTGCCAACTGTCTGCGATTATCATGGCCATAGACTAGGAAACGGTCGTTTATGAGTATAGTAGGTGGTACTTGTTATAGACGTAATAACTGATGCTTATCTAAATGTTGTAATAAGGACATTGTAACAGTGATAACAGGTATAAAGTCTGAGTGATAGTTACACAAGGGAGCAAAGAACCGATACAGAAGGAAGAAGAAAGCTCCGAACCCAAAGGAGGTAGCCGGGGCGATTTGCCGAATTGATTCAAATTCCAATGGTCGTCTCAATGGATGTTATGTGCCTTATACTAAATTGCAATCTTTGAACAAAATTGTGATTCCAAAGAAGGATGACATCCCTTGAAACGCGATTCGAACTAACCGAGTTCAAAGCACGAAACATACAATAATGCCCGTCCTTCCCAAGCTCTTCAAAACACTTACCGAACACTTAAACACCACCAAACCAGCAATACACAAATCCGCCTGCACACTCAGAAGAACGACCCGATCCCCCCGACGATTCCCCCTATCCAACCGCCCTGGCCCCAGCCCTCTTTCACACCATCGGTAAAAGACTGCGGCTTCTTGGCCAATTCAGCCTGTTCATCAGCCATCTTCTTCTGTCGAGCCACATACTCCGACGGCGAGAAGACGAGCTGGAAGTTCCCGTCGATGCTGATATACTGCTCGAGGTTTATACTGGCCCACTTGCTCGTCGGCAGGAACCCGCCGTCTTTGAGCTTACACTCCATCTGGACTTGCCACGACGACTTGTGCAGTTTGATCTCGCTGACGGAGTGCACGAAGTTGGACGCGTTCCACTGTAGGAAGGGACCCCAGAAGTTGGAGCCCATGCTATTTGCGTGGTGGTGCATAAGTATTCGTGTCGTCTAGCCGATAGATAGGTAGGGATGATGGTTAGATACGGTAGCTTACCCGATGCACGTGTTGAGGTCGAGCTTTGCGTCAGGCCGTCCGTAGTGCCTGGGAAACCGGGCAGTGAGGACGCCGCTCTGGTCCACGTCGTAGCTTTCGCAGCCGTTTTGGAAAGACATGTTTGCCGCTGGTTGAGATACGATGTGGTTGAGTTTTGTGACAAGTAATTTCAAACAGGCCGTATAATGCTACGTTGCTGTTGTTCGTATTTTTGTGTAATTTATTACTTGATATGTAGACAGATCGTAGCAAGTCAAGAACGTGTAACACACGGCTCTTATGCTATCACTTGTCGGACATGAGATCTCTTATATAGACTATATGCTTGCGGTTGGACATTCTAGACTCTACACTGGTTCCTCCATGTCGCATTGCCGTTGTCAATAGTTCACAGCTTCTAAATGGCGTTTGGCAACACTTTCGCACGGCGCGACCGATAACATGTCTTCCATGTGAGAGCTTGTTGCGACTCGTCACGGCATTTACGGAGTAGTTCGTGAGTATGTGCCAGCTGAAAATGAAGTCTGGATCAGTCCAGAAGCAACATGCCGGCCGGTGTTTGTCTTTGCCCCTCCCATAGTTCCGTGCGGCTGAGGTCTTGGGGGCACATTCAGGGCAAATAATAAACCACACTACAGCTTGGTCTTGATTGATTTCATAGAATTCTCACCAGACTGATGTTACTCAATCGGTTCAGATGTTGGTAATTTGTAGATCGATTTACCAAACCTCTACTCCTCTTGAGGCTTTGTCGAGTTGAGTTCATGGATTGAGGTTGGTCTGCTCATGTTGCCTGACATGTAAGCCAGCCTCTGAAATATTCAGAATAGACCACGCATCGCTCCAAAGAAGGCCATATGGGACAAGACGAAAAGAATTACATTGACCTCTACCGTTACTCAATAAGCATGGCTAGAGAGCAGCATGTCGAAAGGCTTGGCTAGACATTGTGTTGAGCATGCTTTCAACAATGGCCGTCTTACTGATGACTGATAAGTGATGGCCAATACATAACCAACGATTCACTGCATGGCAAAGCAGGTTGAACACGTTTTTTACAGTGAATTTTTATCTGGGATCACCCTTAAGCTGAAGGCTGTCGGTGTTGATGCAAATCATGTGCAAACGACCACATACTCAAACGACGAGGGGAACATCAGGTCATCTCGTTGGCAGTCATCAACAGACTCCTTTTACGTCATGACGTTGACCACATTCCAACTGTGGGCCACTTTGCCCTCCAAAGCTAAAGCCCAGTAGCCAGACAATCAGAATTACTGGATCCTTTTCTCCTCTACGCGACTCCAAACAGGGCAATTGGTATCTCTCGCAACCGCAATATCAAGAAACCAGAGCCAGAAGGCTTAGGGGTCGCAATAACGATCCCACACGGGTATCATACGTCCCTCGAAACAAGAACTTTAGTACTCGGCTTCAGTCTCATCGGGCTCGAAGCTGTCAGCAGCAACCTCCTCGTAGTCCTTCTCAAGAGCGGCAAGATCCTCACGAGCTTCAGAGAACTCGCCTTCCTCCATACCCTCTCCGACATACCAGTGGACAAAGGCGCGCTTGCTGTACATAAGATCGAACTTGTAGTCCAAGCGAGACCAGGCCTCAGCGATGGCTGTGGTGTTGGACAGCATGGACACGGAGCGATCGACTGAGGCAAGACCACCGTCGCTGGGCGATGTAGTGGGGACGGCCATGGGCTTCTGGAAGTTGATGCCCAGCTTGAAACCAGTGGGGCACCACTCAACAAGGTTGAACGAGGACTTGGCCTTGAGTGCAGCGATGGCGGCGTTGCAGTCACGAGGGACGACATCACCACGGTAGAGCAGAGCAACGGCCATGTACTTTCCGTTGCGGGGGTCGCAGACCACCATCTGGTTGTTGGGCTCGAAGCCTAAAGTAGACAATGGATTACTAATCAAGTGCAGACATGAGAGGCAAAAAGAGGGGCAACTCACATTGGAAGGTCAGCTCCTGGACCTTGAAGCTCTCATGAGAGCTCTTGGCGGCCGAGACAACGGGAGCGTAGCTGATGAGAGGGTAGTGAATACGGGGATAGGGGACCAGGTTGGTCTGGAATTCGTTCAGATCGACGTTCAAGGCGCCATCAAAACGCAGAGACGAGGTGATGGAGCTGACGACCTGGGCAATCAAGCGGTTCAGATGCTCGTAGCCGGGACGAGGAATGTCAAGATTGCGTCGGCAGATATCGTAGACAGCCTCGTTGTCGACTAGGAATGTGCAGTCCGAGTTCTCAATGGTGCTGTGGGTCGACAGAACAGCGTTGTAGGGCTCCACGACAGCAGTGGACACACGAGGAGCAGGGTAGACAGCGAACTCAAGCTTGCATTTCTTTCCGTACTCAGCCGAGATGCGTTCAAGCAGCAATGCACCAAAACCAGAGCCAGTACCACCACCGAAAGAGTGGAAGATCAGGAAGCCCTGGAGAGAGTTGCAGTTGTCTATTTATCAGATGTCAATACTCGTGTTGTGCTAATATGTGGAAACAGATGTCTTGTAAAGACATACCAACGACACGGCGGATGCGGTCGAGGCAGCTGTCTACCATCTCCTTGCCGATGGTGTAGTGGCCACGGGCGTAGTTGTTGGCGGCATCCTCCTTGCCACTGATGAGAAGCTCGGGGTGGAAGAGCTGGCGGTAGCTGCCGGTGCGAATCTCGTCAATGGGCGAAGGGTCCAAGTCGACGAAGATGGAGCGGGGCACGTATTTGCCGCCACTGGTCTCGGTGAAGAAGGTCTCGTAAGAACCACCGTCGACAATATCTTTGGCGTTGGGGTCGGGGCGACCATCAAGTCCAAGGCCGTGCTCGAGCAGGTAGCTGCAGCAGACGGTCAGTCGTGAGTTCCATGTTCTTTGGCGGCTGGCATATATGTGTATATATGTTTTGTAAGAGCCGGTCGATGTGCAACTTACAGCTCCCAAGCGCTGTTGCCGAGCTGGGTACCAGCCTGGCCAAGGTGAAGATGGAGGATCTAAGGCATCGACAAGAATTAGCTGGCTGTTAGGTCAATATCGAGGTTATTGGACACCGTGTTTTGGCGAAGCCGTTAGAACGCGTCAAGCTTGATGTATGCTCTGAATTGGCTGGACCAAGCAACAAAACAACAAAAGGTCGTCGTCACTCAAAGGTGGCGATGGTAAAAAGAGCAGGTGGAAAGCGGTAAACTTACCTCGCCCTTCATTGTGAAGTCGGTCTGAGGGCAGGGACGGCGAGGCAGATGAAGATGGGATCAGAGGGAGAGACGAGAGAAATGGGATAAGTTACGCAGGTAGAAGTCACGGCGAGGACTGCGCAAGGGGAACACCGGGCAGGCGAAGCTCGCTGAGGTTAGGGAGGAGACAAAAGGAGGTGTGGGTGTGTCTGTGGGGAGTCGGAATCGTGAAGCGACGAGCGGTGCGATGCTTTTGCCTCGATACACGTCGACTATCCCTCTGTGTGCAGCTAGTACAGTTTACACAGCATCATGTCAGTTTGGGACGTGTGAAGTGAGGGGCCGGCGAGGGGGGCCAGGGGGTCACAGTGGAGGTACCCGCAACTGGCAGCGTTCACTGAGCGAACTGTCGCTACCGTGCAGGGATCTGTTCAGGGGCATGGGCGCTGCTGGTTGTCTGTCATTGGACCTTGATGGACATGGACCGCAGGAGCTCTGCATGAGCTCTGCAAGAGCTGCCGACTGACCGACTAACTGGACCCAATTCAACTTACATACATACAGTACACGTCCTCATTCCGTGCCTGAGAACATCACCAAGTTCTATCAATCTGGGCATCGG
Organism: Xylariaceae sp. FL1019; assembly: GCA_022578705.1. Lineage (NCBI taxonomy): Eukaryota > Fungi > Ascomycota > Sordariomycetes > Xylariales > Xylariaceae > Xylariaceae sp. FL1019. The sequence continues at coordinate 87,237 of MU391928.1, forward strand.
ACAAGACAAGCTCAGGGAGTACAGAGTAGTGCTAGCTGAACGGAGCTTACTATCAGTGTCTCTGCTGCATGGCACTTTGCAAAGCACTTTTGATGTCGAACTTCAGATTCACACCGCTCAAATCTCACCAACGACTGCTCCCGCGCACCCTTGCCTTGCAGGTGGGACCGGGGTCTTGCCGTTTACGCTCAAAGTGGCTCTACTGTACCCTCTCTAAGTCGACTATGCCGGAACGGTCTAACGCCAGAACACGTCTCCCTGTCCTTTTTTGCGAACCCCTACCTTCTGCCCTACCATCTCGTTATTTTCTATCGTCACTTTCCAGTTTTTGAGCTTTCATCACCCAATTTAACCATCTTTGTGAGGGCGCTCCTAGTGGTGAAGTACATTTTAAGCATTATACTAAGCACCACAAGCTGATTCGAAGCATCTATCTCATGGGTGTCTTGTACAGTGGAACTACGCCCAACAAAGCAAGGGAAAGAGGACAACACCTCCAGTTCTCCATCTGCTAGTTAAGCTCATCGGCCGACAAGGATCAGCTTGATAGCCAACGAGCAATTTGCAACGAACAGATTGTACATAGATCTAAAAAAGTTTCTGGGAGCCTGAATGCTGCCCCAACCCCGGACTCTTCATAGGCAAAGCAACATCATACATACCAACAGCGCTCGAGCTCGGGATGATGCCACACTCGATGTGATACACCCTGTCTCTCTTTAGTACAGCATTCACCTGTTGATGTTTTCATGAGCCCACCATGGATGGCTTTGCGCAGACACGGCTTACGGGGTAGCCTGTCGACTCCTTGGACGTCTTGCACATCCAGACCCTTCATCCCATATGTTAACGCGAGTCGGCTGGCGCCTCGATTTGCCCCTCGGCAGTCCCGTCGCCAACTCCTGACGCTCGCCATCGAGAGTTCCTGCGATGACACCTGTGTGGCCATTCTCGACAAGGCACCCTCTGGCGGCGCCGTACTGCATTTCAACGACAAGATAACCTCGGACAACCGTTCGTTCCGCGGCGTCCATCCCCTCAACGCCGTCGTGTCCCATACAAATCACCTGGCACCGCTGATCCAGAAAGCGCTACGTTCTTTGCCCTTGGCCCCCGAGAATGATGGACGTGAAGCGGCCGCGAACACCACGAACCGCGTTCTTACGGTCGACGGACTTGCGCGAATGAAGCCCGACTTTGTGTCTGTCACACGGGGGCCCGGCATGGCGTCGAACCTAGCAACTGGATTGAACACGGCCAAGGGGCTGGCTGTCGCCTGGGACGTGCCTCTCCTCGCCGTGAACCACATGCAAGCTCATGCATTAACACCACGGCTTGTCAACGCACTCGGCTTAGGTCGCAGGAACCAAGATACAAAAGCGGTGCCGGTAGCAACTTCTGATAACGCGGACGAGCCCGCGCCACAACCCGAGTTCCCATTTCTCTCTCTTCTTGTATCCGGCGGCCACACCATGCTTGTCCGCTCGCAGTCCATCAACGACCACGCCATCCTGGCCACATCACTCAACATCGCCGTCGGCGACATGATAGATAAATGCGCGCGCATGATTCTCCCGCCGGACGTTCTTTCCACCGACACCTCTACAACCGGCATGTACGGCCCCTTATTCGAGAAATTTGCATTTCCAGAGCCGAGTTACAACTACGTAGCCCCTGCCCGCCGCGCAGACGAGATCGCAATCTTTGACTCGGGCCTCGGCTGGACACTGACACCGCCTCTAGCGCTCATGGGCCAGGGTCCAGAGGCGGTGTCTACATACGACTTCTCCGGTCTCAACGGCCACGTGCAGAAGGTTGTGGCTGCCCGCCCGGAGATGGATGTCGATGAGCGGCGACTCCTGGCGCGAGAGGTCCTGCGCCTGACCTTTGAGCATCTGGCCAGCCGCGTCCTGTTTGCGCTGCGCGATAGCGAGAAGGCAGGGGAGCGGGTCAAGACCATCGTCCTCTCCGGTGGCGTAGCGAGCAATAAGTTCCTTCGCCACGTCGTGCGAGCTATGCTTGATGCCCGCGGGTTTGAAGACATTCAACTCGTGGCGCCGCCCGTTTCGCTTTGCACCGACAACGCGGCTATGATCGCATGGACGGGCATCGAGATGTATGAGCAAGGCTGGCGGAGCAACCTCGACGTTCTCGTTTCGCGAAAGTGGCCTCTTGATCCCCGAGACGAGGGCGGTGGCATCTTGGGGCTCCCGGGCTGGTATCGGGTTGAAGAGTAGCGGGTGTTGGCAAGCTGTACGAAGTCTTCGTGTATTATTTGTTGTAAGGAATGCATGCATAGAATGGCGTTAAGCGTATATATCCGTAGAAACCAACAAGAGAGAAAGCATTGAGAATGAAGCACACTAACATGTCACGTACTCTGGCCAGTGTTCGCAACTCAGGCAGATGAGGACGAGCATGCAGGTCGTTCAATTGGTCATATAGTTCTCATGGTCTTTGAATGGCGCAACAGCACCTTCTTTCGTAGTAGTACATGTGTGTCATTTGTCACCCACGGCCCCATGCAGATACGTTCAGGCCCCAAACCAGCCCATCCTTCAATCTCAGCCTCTACTGGCGTGGGGAACCGAGCCGATAGTCAATGCCATCGTCCACGCTCGTGTGCCATCACTCAGGAGATTCGGACACCCATCTTTATGCTTGCTGACGAAGAACCAGACCAAGTGCTCGGTTCCTAGTCCAGCGCGCTGGTCACGTTGGTGAACTCACCCTTCTCCAGCTTCGTCTTCCAAAAGATGGGATTCGTGTCGTTGAAGCCGTGCTTGACCCATCCTTCCTCCTTGACGTGGTACAGATTGATGTAGCCGCCCGAGTAGGCATCACGGTGAGTGGCGGCGAGAATACTGCGGCGGCCGAGCTCGAGGGCGTCCTCCGCGCTCAGGTCGTATTTGTACTCGGCGTCGAGTACACCGTAGGCAAAAGTCTGGCCGGAGCCGACGCAGAAAAGGTTACCGGCGAGGCGGGTGCCGTCGGAGTCGATGTAGTATAGGGCGGGCCCTTCCTCGGGGGTCACGCCGGCGCACATGGTGCCCATGGATAAGCCCATGCCCTTGTACTGGTAGACGAGGTTGGCGAGGATCTTGGAGGCGGCGGCAACAGAGATGCGGCGCTTGTGGCGGAGCTCGTGCAGGCGGCACTGCATGCCCAGCCAGGCGAGCCAGTACTGACAGTCGGCGGCGCCGCCGGCCATGGTGCCAAGCAGACAGCTATTGATCTCGATGACCTTCTTGACGGTCTGGGAGGCAATCCAGTTGCCGGCGGTGGCGCGGGAGTCTGTGGCGACGATGATGCCGCCCTGGAAGCGGAAGGCGAGAGTTGTGGTGCCATGGGCGATCTTGATGGGGCAGTGGGGATTGGCGTGGTCGTCGCTGGCGGCACGTAACCATGCGGAGGGCTGAATGAAGAGCATCAGAGACGGTACGGAAGACATGAAGACGGGGCCTAACGCACCTGTGCAACGGGAGGCATGGCAAATTTGAGGGACAGACTCGGGGTCATGTCATCTTGTAAATCGTGGTGCTGATCCTCTGCGAACGTATCGTCCTGCAAGGCCGCGGGACGGCTGTAGCGGGCGACAAGAGAGTCCATGTCGACGGCGGGGGGGAGGTGAGGAGGGGAGGCGAAAGAACGACACCAGACCGAAGGAAGATGGAACTGTACCAAGCGGATGAAGTTGGTGGTGATGTTGTGCTGTAGCGTTTACGAGTTATGTGCTGTGTGTGTCGTTGTGTCGTTGACGTTTGGAGGACTAGTAGGCGTTGTGGTATGTACAGTTTACAGCCCGAGCTGGAGGTCGCAGGGCAGGCAGCTGGCTCCCCACGCGTCCGCATCATTGGCAAGTACCTGCAAGGTAGGAATCGAAGGTACCTGCCCGCCCGAGCTGGAGCTGTCTGGTACCCGAGGTACCTTATTACACTACATGCACCTTTTCATTAGTGCCGGGTTTCGTCATACTTACCTGGGAAGCATGGGGGCATCTCTAAAGCATCGGACAACATCTTCAATGATTAAAGTAAACATCACCACATCATCGTAACTTGATTCCATGATCTACTTTCGGTGACTGCATGAATTATACATCCAGATGGAAAATCTCGCTGATTTTGTGTCCCTTCCGTGTTCGCCTCGCTAAGAACAAGAATAACATGGAAAGTCTATTATACATATTGTATCGTCACACGTCAAGCATTGCTAACAAACCGCTCAATTCTCTGATGTCCTCGCCAGCATTATATCCGGTATGGCCTGTAGCTACTACCGCTTTTATATCGTTGAGGGCCGTTGCCAACGTTCGGCCCATGATCATTACCAAACCCCTCAAGATTCGGTATCGTAGGTTGACGGTCTATGTGGATTGGAGCTGCATGTGAGATAAGGTGCTCCTGACTCTGGCCGAGTACCCACGGTGTGATCGGAGTGACCGATCGGCTTTGGCTCGGAGGTTGTACGAAAGAGTTGCTGCGCTCCAGGGAGACCCCTAGCGCCGGCTGGGCTGACGATTCACGTCGAGCCGAATCGATGGTAGGTGCTTTGCTCTCGGCAATAGGGCTAAGTCTGCCAAAAGTATGAGTCGTCACCCGGGTCCGTCTTGTTAGAGCCTTTCAGAAGGGAGTTGCGCGCATCGAGCGGCGTCAAAGTATCACGCTGCATCGCCTTCTCTACAATTTGTGTTCGTGGTTAATATGAGTGCTACTCGTGAAACTCATGGCTCTGACCACTTACCCATTGCTTCAAGACGTTTTTGGTGGGGATTCCGCCGGCAGAGCGAGAGTATCGCGTTCCAGAAGATCAGGACAGCAAGAGCGACAGCCAGCGCAGACTGGACGGCGATGAGCGCTACGCCAGCTACCGTCTGTGTCGTCTGTGCAAGGCCAAGTTCCTCGACAAAAACGAGGATCAAAATTACAGAGAGCACTCTGACGACCTGGATCGTGATATTGATAACATTGCTGGCCTTGCGTTCGAACGGGCGGTTCCAAATCAGGAGAATCAGGAATAACGCCTCGATGACTAATGAAGCAATGGTTTGCGCCATAGCGTAGCCGTCTGTTACAGCGATCACGGTGCCTTTTGCAAAAAGATAGACGATGGCAGGGATAAAAGCCCACCAACACGACTTCTTGTCTGTAAACACATTAGCGGTCATTCTTACCCTTGCCAAAAACCTCGTGGCCCATGTCTTACCAAAAGGCGAAGAGTCAACTGGCTTGTGATGGGGGTTTAACTCACAACTATCATAAAACAGAGAATACTTCCGCCAGTATTGCTTATCCTCGTACAGGCCTGTTACGTCCCCTTCTGCTTCTTTGAGCTTCTTTGCCGTACTCCAAATTTTCCAAGAAAAGAAGGCGAGAATCCCGGTAAATAACGCTAAAGTCACCGCGGCAAGCGTCTGAGCTGCCCATGAGTCGCCCTTCGTAAATTGATAGATGCAGTAAAGAACCCATACGCCATAGAGAAGCAAGATGAGAGAAGTCACACTTCTAGCGATACTGCCCCAGTAATGCTTCCTAAACTCCACGAGCTTCTTCGGAAAGTTCCCAAATAGAGCCCAAGCTTCCAAGATAACTTTGACAAGCAGAATGCTGACAATTATGACCCCGATGACGATGGCCACAATCTCGAGAATTGTCAAAAACGTATTTGACTCGGGTACGGACAACATGTTCACATAGCCCTGAATCCCGGAGACGGCTCGGCGGATAGTGGTTTCCATTGTAGTGCCGTTATTAGCCGTGTCGGTGGAGTTGATAGATGTGTTGATCTCTCGAATTGCTAGCAGAAAGTCCTGAGGTGCACGCTTGAAGACGGCGCTGCTATTGGCACTCGACGTAGACCCGTCTGGGAAAACCAGCGTTGATTTTTCGAGCACCTCCACGCTATCCCTAGTGAGATTCCCGCCGGTCTTGGAGCGGAGGTTATCTATTCCTATTTGCATGTCTCTCCAAGGAATGAGGCCTGTACTAGAGGTGTTAGCATTTGCCGTATCATAGGAACTATCTATAGTCATCAAACTCATAGGGGTTGTTAAACATACCGGTAGAAAAAGCGAAGTTCTTCGAGAAAGACCTATAGACCTGAGGAAGAGATGCGCACATCATGCCGTTGAGAGCAAAGCCATGAAACACTCCAAAGACTTCACCGAAACTTGGGCTTATGGTACCAGCACCGCCAACGCCCGAGGCTGCGGCACCGGCACCTCCTGAGAGTATAGACCCGACTGCCGTTACACCAGTGAGCACGAGAGCACCAGCCGCTATCGAGGCGGCCACATATGATACAGCAGGTACGGCGACAGTTTTGCCGTTCGTGATCTGCGACTGGACACAGCCTATTGTAGAATTGTCATCTAATGATGTAAGCGTAAGAGTAGCGTCAGCCGAGATATCGGGAATTTGAAATGCAATCGCTGGAATTTGATCCGCATATTGTTGAGGTATTTTCTGGGTACCATTTGCTGCGAAATTGCCGACGGGAACTGCAAAGAAAGTTAGCGAAGAACCAAATTCAAAAGAGGCTTTACGTACCAGGGCAAAGCTGCTGGACGAAGGTGGATGGGTCGCATGGCTGGAATTTCTGGGTGAAGGCAACTTGACCATATGCCCTGACTTGGATAGTGGCCTCGACTTTCTGTTCTCTGGTGTTCGACCCTGCTACGTTGAAAATGACGGTCTGATCGGCATTGTTGTAGCGAATATCGACATCCTTCACCATGATGGTGGTCCCATTGTCTGTTGCGTCGCAATTGTCGAACCCATTGGTGACCAAAAGGTTATCGCCTAGAACCCCTATGGCGAGAGTGGTTGCCCATAACGCATAGCTTCGAACCGACCATGATACCATCTTCGGTTACTAGCCGGCCACTGTGTCGTGCAAAGTGCTGTACTCGCGATCCCCGAGGAGTAATGGCCCAGATACTGATCCTTTTTTATGTCGCTCTCTGTTTCCCTTTATTTTCGCTGTCTTCGTGAACCGGGATCGCCTGGACCCTAGGTATGGAAAAATGATCGTGAAAGGTATGAACTTTTCTCTCTTGAGATTGATATTTTCAATCTGCTGCGCTCCAGAGGCAATAGATCTCAGATTACGGGAGTTTCTTGCGTGTATGTAGGTAAAGGTCGGGACAAAGGGTAGAATACAAAGAAGACGAATCTCTCATCAAGAAAGGATGTGTGAAAATTGAAATCCCGAGAATGAATGGGCCGAGGGTCAACCACGAAAGAACGGAATATGCTAAAGCGAGTATATTATCTGCCCGTTGAGCAATGTTGAAAGAAAGGGAGGATAGACAGAAAGGAGGGATATGTGTGGCGTGGGAACAAAGTCAATGTTCCCGACCTTTCGTATAGATGCCACGAGAATATTGCAAGACACCAAGGACAAAATACGACGTAGTGTTCAACACATGACTTGAAACGAACGAGTGGATGAGCCAGCGCCAAACGGAAACGAAGACAAAAGCTGCAAACCCATATGACCAAAAGACACGATCAGAAATAGACAATGGAGCATGCCAGGCGATATGGTCAAAAACAAGGAAAATTCGTGAGCAAGGAAGCAATTGGTTGAAAAAGACTCCCGTCAGGCTTGAGGAGGTGCCGAGGTGCTTCAGAGGGTGACCCCCTGACGGCCGATGAAGGCCCATGCAGTAGATCGTCAGCCCGTCTGCCGACAATCTACCTACAGTATGTAGACGAAGAAGATGCCAGCCAGCCTGCTGCATCATCAACAACTCAGTGACCTTTGTCATCTGGTGGTCCACTCTGGGAACTGCATTGCAGTGTGATACAGTACAACAAAGTAGCCGCGTTGGATAAAAGGCCCCTGCCGCCGCAGCACGATTGGCTCTGGGCGACTCTCGAGAGAGCTCCCCTCGGTATCGACCCCACGTCGACCCAGCCGCCGTCTGAAGCGAGCTAAGTAAGATCTGAAACTCACACATGGCTTCAACATCTCTCTCTCTCTCTCTCTGTCTCTGTCTCTCTGTGCTGTGGCCATGCTCTCTTCTGTCATGAAGTCACCGATCGCAATATTGTAAAACAAAACTCTAGGTAATTCTGGGACAGGTCTATCTGGAGACATCTCCCTTGAACAACTCGCAGAACCAGACAACTGTAAACTGTAGAGATTAGCACCCAGGTAATTGACATTGGAACTGGTGTGTAGCTCTTAACCTGGTCGCCCCCAGGTCACGATCGCAGGGGTTGGTGGGTAAGTGTAACGCCGATCGTTACAGAAGTGGCTGATTCTCATAGGCCACATGAAATGGTCTCGGCCGACGTGTTCACACATCAGATGCATAGATGTATTTTACCAGATAAAGTGTAGACATCGCGCTTTGAAATAACGTCGTAATTCTTATCGCTTTATAACCAAGGCTACTTATCATTTGAATAGCATCAAGTCCAGAATAAGTAACTAGATCCAAAAATCACCGTGGGATGAGATCTACAGTGTATGTCTTCGGCTAAGTGTGACGTTCGTCCAGAAGGTGAAGAAATGAAAAAAAGTAGAAATGTCTAGCTGTGCCCTTTGGGAAAACTTAAAACGCTAGAAAAAGCTTTTTTGCAAGGCATATAGGAGAACTTCAATTGCAGGTACCATTCACTGAGTAAGCGTCGGTAAACAACCCGTCCACGAACCAGACTGACAGACAAGCTTTGCACAATGACGAATGCACTTCGTTGCATGTGATCAGATCGCATTTAGTTACCACATATCAGACGCCAACTTTCATGAGCGAACTATCGCATAATTCATATAAGAGCTCTTTATAAAGGCAGCTAACGTAATGTCCGAATCAGCGCGAACCCCAAGCCAATACCCCTAGACTTGCGTCCCTAGCCTCATACTTATTGTTCCCGCATGATTCCTTTCCAAGTCATTAAGGCATTGCACCAGAAAGAGAGTAAGAAAAGAAAGAACGGGCCACTGTATACTCCGCGATCCTGATGCCATGCAAAACAGCCGCTAAGTCAGCTCTCATAATGCGTTTCCGTCTACAAGAAAGGTGGGAGAGGATGATGATACACAAAATCATTTCCACAAGATCGCAACTAGCAATACTGAGAAATACGCCAAATCGTGACAGTAGTTGGACCCGACAGCGGATGTGGTCGTTAGCAATCCGGTCATGAATGAATGCCAAATAACGCCAGAGGGAAGCATGGCAGTTGAGATGCCGTTAATGAACTGGTGAACTGTTCCCAAACGGGCTCGCCACGTAATTTTTCTGGCGACATTTTCCAATTCTCAGGGCATATATCCAGCTCTAGGGTATCATGAAGTAAAACAAATCGATAACATAGGCTGCAAATAAAGGACGGGCGGGCAGTTGAGAAGTCGTCGGTCATCTCAGGAGTTGTAGAACTGTCCACCCTGGTGTGGGGAATGCGAATATGGCGAGACCGAGCCTTTGCTGCTGCCGTATTGATCAACGGCATGTAGCGTAGGGTTGCCCATAGTGGTGTATGGCATGGATCCGGTCACGTCCTGAATGCCGAGGGGGTTGAATACCGGAAATGGTTCTGTTTCAGGCATCGTCATACCCATTGGATACGGATTTGGGGCATAGGGAGCTGACGTTACAGGCATCACCGGATACGACGGCTGCGGTGTATATTGCGCTTGCATCATCATGTTGTGTGGCTGGTGGGACATGTCGCCATATTGCTGAGATTGGGGCTGATAGAATTGACCTTGCACAGGCATCTGAGGGATAGGTGAAAACCCCATCGTATTTGGAGGAGTAGTGTAGTTCATTACATTACTGCATGTCCCAGTGTGAGTGCCTTGTGGGCTGAATCCCTGAGGCTCAGCCTTGATGACTGGTGTCGTTGGAGGGATGCCGAAATGTCTCGGAGGAGGGTCGTGTACGGGACTGATGATCGTGTCGGCCTCAAGCTCTTTGTTCTTGACGAGCACCAAGACAGGCAGGCTGATTTGCTCCATGTGTTTCGCTAGGTGCACTGTAAGCTTCTTCCACGTTGGGAATGTTTTGCTACAGAAGCGGCACGGCTCCTCGAATGGCTTCTTCGATGTCTCGACATGGCATTGCTCCACCTTTTGCCATGTACGATCAACACCTCCAGCTCTCTTAATAGCAGCTTTGGTCTTGTGCTTTGGTTCCGTAAACTTGTGTTCACGCACCAGATGCTGCAAAAAGTTGTCTCTTCTGTAACACTTATGACGGCAATCCTCAACGTCACAAGTCCACCACTCCAAGTGGCGGTGGCCTTCGTTTTCATGACGAACCCAATCTGCTTTTCTCTTGAACATCTTAGGCTCACGACAGCGATCCCAAGTGCACGTGAAAGGTTGCACATCTTCATGCACATGCTTGGTCCAATCAGAAGGCTTGTTAAACTTCTTATTCGTAAAACAAAGCTGGCATTCGAATTCTGCGGGCAGAGATGTTGCAGGAGGCATCGGAATACCTGTTGGAAAGCTCTCCATATTGATGCCGCCTTCAAGCGGCGTCATATCCTCATCGGACGAGATAGCTCGGGTTGGTATTGCATCGATTCCGCGCTCGAACCCGCGACTGTCAGGATATTTGACTGTGCCTCCAAGCGACAGACAGGAGGTACCCGACGGACACTCTTGGTTGCTAACATGACTCAAATGTTTCAGCTTTCCATTCAGGAGCTGCTTGTAGCGACCCGTCAGCTGATGAGCGATCCGGTCGACTAAAAAGCCATTCACGTTTTCAGCCCCATCAAGGCTCGGATTAAGTCTTAGAATGTGTGCTTTAAATCCATTGAAGGTTGGCTCGATGTTGTCTGCCCTGCAGGGCGCGACTTTGAAGTCAATTTCATCACCTGCTTCATCGTCGTCGTCGTCTTCATCTTCGATTTCATTTTGAGCAGAGTGAGTTTTCAGCTGTTCATCAACAAAAGCATTCGTGGTCTTGCTGCGGTGTGAGCGTGCCAGGCGAGCTACAGGTGGCCCACCCTGGATTCTCAGCATATCCACCAGGTGAGGATGTGAGAGTCCGGCATTCGAGGACGCCGCTGCTACATCTGTCTTACTTCGCTGTCTCCTTAGCTTTCCAACAGGTACAGTGAGCGCCGCAAATGGACTCTTAGGCGATGTGATGGGGGTTGCACTGATCGATCCACTGCGAGCATGGTGTGTCCCAATAGATGCGGCACTGGTTGCCATCCCTACTAAAGCGGTGTTCAAGCTCGGTGTTGGCTTCTTGCCAAGTCCCCAGCTCGATGTACGAGATGGGGGCGCAAGACTATCTTTCGATTCGTGCCGATCAAGCTGATGTTCAAATTCCTCGGGCGGTAGATCGCTTGCATTACTACCTTTGCGCTTCCGTTGTTGATTAGTGCTGTTTTTGCGGCCAAGACTAGGAAATCTCTGGAGAATGCTTGGTCGGCGGGAATGATTGTTGCCACCGAGAGAAAGCTTTTTGAGGAAGTTTCCACCGATCACGCCCTCCACGTCGGCGACACTGGGAAGGCTCCGTCGCCGCGTACCCCAAGTAGCGGCTTTCGATAGAATTGAAGCATTGTCCTGGCATTGTCGATAGAACCTGTCAATTGCCGCTTGTGAAGTCTCTGGCTGGTAGCGTTTATCACCAGATTGAATCGCATGAATGCTGGGTGAGTCCTTCCAAGTACGTAGCTGTCGCATTAGATCGAAATCGGTCTCGGTGATCGGCCCACCTTGTCCATCAACATTGAAATAAATCTGGTCTGGAATATGTCTGTTGACCGTATGGTTTCCCATGGGAATTTCAGCTGACGGAATACCATCGCCGCCATCGTTATCCTGTGTCTTCATGAATGCGGGCTGCTCGCCCGTGACGCCGCCTGACTGCTCTGTTATCCAATTGTCGACTTCTCGATTTTTTTCTTCTCTCTCACGGTGTGTAGCTTGTTGGTTGAGACTTTGGACTTCTTCCCTTGGGCGTTCACTCGGCGCAAGACCCCGATGTCCAGTGCTTGTGTTGGGCATCCAGTTACCATGGATATCACGAGTGGCGTGTGACAGATTTCCGAGGGAGGTTTCGTACATTAAGTCTCCAGCGACGCTGTGCGGTGGGCGTACGGTGCTGGGGCTCTCAGCGCCACTTGCAAACGATCGATCAACGCTTTGAACTTGATCGTCATCTTCCTTTCCCCACATCGAGACAGTAACGCGGGGGCTTTGGGCCACCATGGTAATGGCGCCTTGCGCAGGCGTCTCCGCGCTTGACCAACTGCCGGGATTCGTGTCTGGCGTAAGCTGGGGATCCGATTGACTAGAGTCAACCGAGTCTGTGAATAGATCCTGTTGAGCAGCGTAGTCAACCGTTGCTGCAGGCTCCGGCACGTCAACAGTGAAGTGTTTGCTGGGTACGAAAGTCTGGTCATATGGCATGGAGGGTGTCTGATTAGGACTCAGAGGGTAGGTAACATTGGCGTTGACACCTCCCAACATTGGATTGACAACGAACTGTCCCCAGTCTTCAAGGCCATAGGCTTCATCAAAGCCAGCGCCGAGGAACGGGCCTTCGGTGTACTCAACTGTCGAGATAGTATCGGCTGGCGTGTCTGAGTTCAGTGTCGGCGAGGCGGTGCTGCCACGGGCATGGGATGAATAAGGCGACAAGAGATTGGACTCAGGTGTGACGGGTCCTTGACGAGAATGTTTGGACTGGTGATCAATATTATGAGGTATCTGGTGGCTGTTGGTGTGCTCCCGCAAATCGTGAAGCGACGCAGGAGATACTGTACTATACATGGAAGACATAGCTGAGGCTCCTAGTGGGGTGGCCGGCTGCCAGATATATCGAATTTGATTTGGCACTATGGTAACCCAGGTGTCCCTCGATCTACGGTCAAATGTAGAGCATATTCTAGATCCGAGAGCGGCGCAGTATAGAGATGTACGAGGAGGGGGAGCCCGCACACTGCGTCAATTATCGAAACTCGGAACTCAGTTGTTTCGCGTCGCAAAGAGGAGAGGTGATGCCGCGATATGTTTGCGATGCTGAAACGTAGACTTGGTCCTCAACGGGATGGTGAAGGGTGTGAGCCGTCGCGTTGCAGGACGGAAACATGAAGCTGAGCTGCTCGATTTCGAAATGGGGGGGCTGCGTTCCTAAACCTGGACCAGGCGGCGGCGGCGCTTATTCTTAGTGGAGCGAGTGTCCTCGGGCTGAATGTGGAAATACTTGGCACCCAGAACAGCAAGAATCGCACTGGGATGATGCAGCCGTATCTCTTCGATCAGGATTCAGAACACACGTCGAGGCAGTGAGAAGTACGATGACGATGAACGCATCGAAGCTCGTACACATGAGCCGCAGACTGCAGTGAGGCCGTGCACGATGCTTGTCGAGGACCTCGGGCGAGGGACGATGGTTCCCCTCTTTGCTATTGATGCGTGCTCCAGAACGACAGGCTCCAGATTGGCATTACACAGGCTGTGAGTGTGGCAGAGGCAAAGGCGAGGTGTCCCGAGAGGCAGACAGGCGAGCGAGCAGGCCACGGCCATGGAGGACGACCTAGGACGACCCATTGACTAGGCGAATGCGGCGGGCGAGGCATGTTCGCGCACCATGATCCTTGGTGGGAGGCATCTGACGGCCGGTGGCTATTGGCTCGTCAAGATCGCCAATCGGTTTGTGATCGCCTGCTCGCCTGGTGTGCAAAGCCAGCGTGCAGAGGAGCGTGTCGGAGCACCAGGCGGACCAGGGATGTTGTTGGGCGTTCTTGCAGTTTCCCGAGGCCCTGCTCTGGCCCTGCTTGTCTCGCATACCTTACCTTCTCACTGTTTTCACTGTTCAGCCCCCACCGGGAATCACCTTCTCCACTCCGTTGTCTTAGGTACTGTACTGTATTTTATTGCCGCAAGGCGCAAAGACGAGGACCGTGCAGTCAATTCTCACATGTCAGAAAGGATGCTGCCTCACCAATGGATTGAATTGCAAGACAATCATTACGGGAGCTATGGAGAGTAGAGAGTCTCTTGCCACTCGTAGACGTTATACTAACTTCAAACCCATCCTCAGGATTTCCTACCCGCGACGTGTTTAGTGTCTCGTGACCTTCACCAGGTACGGCTGAGGACGGAAGTATCTAACTGACTAGAGCTTGGTATGTAGCTCTCTGGAACCCCATAAGCCAGCCCTTTCGCTGATATAAGGGATCGTGCGGTGCAACATTGTCTCACAGACTGAAGACGGGTAAGTGTCTCTAACTTTCACAGGCTCTAACGGTGACGTCTCAGAGACATGATGAGAGACCTTGGATAGGTAGGGAGGCAGGCAGTGAAGTCAGTTACATCAGACGAATTAGATACGAATATCTCCAGAGTCGAACGTTGAAGATTCCCAGAGAAGCTAAGAGCGGTTCGAGTCTTGCAAGCTTGCCGAGCCGCTCGGGAAGGAGTCAGCCCCCTTGCACAGCCCGCAGGGACAGTAGCTATCATGAAGCTATCCAAGGACGCAATGTAGCTGTCAACATACGTTTCTTGTAGCAAATGTCATCCCCGATGTCCGCTTTCCAACGTGGCACAAGAACCACGAGATTCTCAACGACAGAACAAAAAATAAGCCTGAGCGACATCCATGTACGATATATCTGTTCTGCTCGGTGAGTCCCGTAATTCCTCTTTGTCCGCATGATATTGTGGACCAGTAAGTCTGGATAACGACAAGAGACATTTCGCTTCTAAGATCGCTCAACTCAATATATAGTCCCCCATGCGCCAAGTAACAAGCGTCAACCTCAGTCCCCATGTTCACCTGACATACCTCAAGCAAGCGCTACATGTAGGGTTCGTATTGAACGTAACGACATGGATACTGAATATTCTACCCAGAGCGAGAGTACTATTCAGTGAGAACGAGTGGTGCAAGCAGCTGAACAGGATGTTCAATTTTAAGTATTGAAGATGGGTATTAGATTGCTTTCGTCTTTCGTGAAAGCACGGTGCCTAGGTAGAACAGGTAAGAAACATACCTTCCTGATTTACTAGGCTATTGGAACCGGAACTGTAAAAAACGCTTGTGCTCGCCTCGCTCCATCGCAAGAGCAAGCCAAGCGAGCAAAAGGCAACGCTGTGCGGCGGGACATACTACCGTCTGTGGGATAGGTGTGGCCTTGAACAGCTGAAGGTTATTTCTTCTACTTAACTGAAATACAGGTTTGCACTACCAGTCTGCTTAACCAGACGTCCATCTCACCTCTAAACGAGGGAACGGAAAACTCGTTTATGTTGAGTCCCCTTTAAGTACAAGATACTCCATATATAGGACGCCTTACACGTGAACCGCTTAGCGAGGTCTTTATAGCATGCTACCTCATAGACCTCTATTGAAGGCACTCACTGCGATCTCGGGTTACAATAAAGGCGTGCCAGCACAGACCTGGGCCTCAATCTGCGACCGTTAGGCAGATTCTAGGTTTTCTATGTCGCCGCCGCCATATCGCTCAAAGCTCTTGACGCGAATAACAGGCCAGGTGTGCCCATAATCGTTGCCGGATTTTGCAAACATGTTTCAGGTCCGTTAATATGATTCCCGACGTTCAGACAGGTCGGCCATCGACGAGGCTTTGAGTGTTTCGTGTCACCTAAGTAGTGGCGCAAGCAGGCTTGTGTTTCCCAGAACTCCGCCAACTTATTGTTTGCGTTCATGGCCCATGAGGTCGGGCTGACCGATTGTTTGGCTCAGCCACATCCAGAAGATCGGTTACATCTTCGCTTGCATCGCGCTCGCTCTGTGGTACTGACAGCTCAAGAGTGAGTGAGGCCTTCCTCTACCGTTCTTTTATTGCTCTAAGCAATGAGCTATGCGCACCGTGGCCTCTTTGGACTAGTGGTGTCTTCGTGCCATCAATGAATGCTGATTTGCTATCATAGACTCGTCGGTACGTAGAAGATCACCTCATACCTTTCCGCATACTCTTGCATTCTCCAAAGGTCTATGCTGATATGTGGCATAGTGAGTAAACACCTGTTGCGGATCCGATAGCAGGCGAAGCTCAAGGGGCTTAACGAATGAATCCAAGCTGCAAAGAATATATGGCAAGACTGATATGTTTCACGCACAAGGAGATCCGAGCTGCGCAAAGAACCTTTGAAGTTAGTATTCTTGGCTTGACGAATACCCATACTCAATATCTCCTCTTTTCCATCATTTCCAAGTAGGGGAAAAGAAAAGTGCTAGGCTGACGTCTACTCTATCAAGGGGGCCTATATGCGGACTGCTCTCTCGCAATTCAGCTTCGCTCTGATCATTCTCAAGGTCTTCACCTCCGAGTTCTACGCAATCGGTGCCCTCTTCGCTGTGTACGGCGCTGCAGTTCTGATATGCTCAATTTATCGTCGATACGAAGGCAACAGGCAGTTCTTCAGCACTACAGACAACGATGGAGAAATCAAGAGCCGGTTTCGTACAAGCGGTAACAGCGTCGTGCTGCTTACAACCCTCAGTCTTGGCGCGTATGTTGGCTTACTTGTTCTGACCTGGCAACTGGCGACATAACCATGATAATCCTCCGCATTGGGTTGACCGACTTATTTTGCGTCGATGTTCCTTCATCGGTCACTGCCCACAGATAGCGCTACACGTAACTCAAAGTCTGGACTACCTAGGTAGTTTGCAAACATCGCGGTTTGGGACCATCAGCGCTACAGCTGCTCAAGTGCCTCACATAAAGGAAATCCATGCCATGTGCTCATAAAAAGCTAAGGCATGTTCCAAGTCATATAAACAAGCAAGTCCAATGCAGTATGATGGCTGTCAGCCGTGCCTTTCCAGATATCATCTATGAGCTAATCTGGCCTAAATCGAGTCTATAGAAGGATGTATGATTGTATTTTTCCTGGATTAAATGTAAGAGAGCACTAATATCCTCTTGAATCAGATCAAATTCCGAGACCTGCAGAATCGGCACGATACAAGGGGAAAGAATCACTGAGAAACGAAATGTCCATCGGAACGGAGGTAACGAAGGCAATATGCAAGAATATGTTGTCGCCAAAAAAAAAATTGTAAAAATGGTCGAATGAGTCTAAGTGGCAAGGTCTTGTTGATGATGGGAGCGATCAAAGCTGGAAGGCTGTCTAGTAGTAGCTTTATAGACAACAGGGCTTCATGGAGTGGCGGGGAGTCGGACTATGTTTGATCGTAGGCGGGATAAATTGAAGACAAATGACGATTGTTTTGCATCCCGTCCCTCCAGTATGTAGGTCGATATGCCGGACGGCGAGGCTTGATGGCCACTGCCCAGTAATATCAAACCACTCGAGTAAGGGACGGCTCATGGTATCCGATCGCTTTTGCGACAATCCAAGTTTTCCCTTCTCTTGGCGTAGTTGCGGCTTGTCGCTGTCGTCTGGCACACACGACAGACGGCAACACGCGGCATACGCGGCCTGGAGACGGAGAGTGCGGAGCAACGCGGCCTAGAGACAGGGGAGCAGGGCAGCAGTATATCATACAGACTCCCGCATGCGTCTAAGCTGCCTCGATTGCAGGTCCCATCTTGCATTCCTCGCTTCTTCCATCGTTGTCCTGTTGGCGCTTTCGTAACGTCCCTTCCGCATGTGCTTCCTCGGTCCATCGGGACAGGCAAGATAGACCTCGCGTATAGTCATCCGGAGTCGATTTACTCTTTGTAGGTGTATTTTGGTTATACCTAGTGCAGTTTCGAACCCGTCCCGTCGCTCTTGGAAACCAGTCTTAATCTCAATGGGTGTTATCCTGCCAAAACGCAACACTTCCCCAATCAATAACGAATTTTGGAGCATTCCTTGCGAACGACACCCGTTGTCCCCTTTTCGGTACAGCTCCAAGACGCTGTTCACCACGTGCTTAAACATCGCCAGAACGTCGCTTATCTGTTCGTTTTGCAGGGCTGGGAAAGATACGAAAGAAAATCAGACGGACACACACACACACACAGAGAGAGAGAGAGAGAGAGAGAGAGAGAGAGAGAGAGAGAGAGAGAGAGAGAGAGAGAGAGAGAGAGAGAGAGAGAGAGAGAGAGAGGGCGGGGAGGGGGTGGGGGGGGATGACAACGGAAAGGCCAAAGGGGACAGAAGGTGGTGAGTGAAATGAAAAAGAAAGAAGGCGCTTGGTCATTGTTCATGGGGACATCTTTTGAGGAAGGAGCCCCTAGTCGACGACGTTCCTTTCGTCTTCTATGTTCCCGACGCAGATTTCCACTTATCTCTCATAATACATCGTATCAACTTGAGAAGGGTTCTCGGCTGCGGACTGCGCTTGACCGCCCTCTACGTACCACGATTGTTGGTACGGTTGCTGCCACGCTGCGTACGAAGTCGACGGGACGCTCTCGATGCTTGTTGGCTGGTATATGTCTGAGGAATTGGTCGCCCTCCTGTCATTGCCATATTGCGCCGCTTCTTCCCCGCTAAACGACATCGACCTCATCGGTGCCTGATATGGCGTCCAGGTTTCCTCAGGTCGCGAAACTGCTTCCAAAGACGTGGTTGTTGCCCAAGTCGCGCTCGTCGGAGGTGGCGGGCCAGGATACTGACCAAAGTCAGAAGTCACTGGCGACTCGGGAGGGTAGTTCCTCCATTCAGTCATATCATTTGGCTTTGCTGAACTGGATGTTGTATCCGCCGGGATCCAATTGCCCATGCTTTGCCCGTATGGATATCTGATATGGGACATGCTCTGTTGATCTAGCCAATGTTCAGCATTAGTCTCGCGAAGCCCAATAGAACTGACAACAGCCTACCTTTTGCTTGCTCTAAATACTGCTCTGGTCGCAGCGGTGATTTCTGGAAAGATTGAGCTCCTCGCACATCAGCCAAGTGACTCGGTATCATTGGAGGCGATGTGGTTGTTGATGCAAGGACTGCTCTTGTATCTGGCCTCAGCCCATTTTTCATGATTGACGGATCTGTTGGTCCTTGATCTACAGCGTAGTACGCGCATGGCTTCTTCAGTCTGACGCATTGGTAGCAACGATCGTCATTCTTTATAGCCTGGCATCTGATCTTCCTTTTCCGACAGTTCCCTATAGCCTCGTTCAGCAGCGCACAGGGATAAACTCGGAGCTTTGTGCATCTCTATAGACATACCGCAAGCCATGTTGGATCGCGCATACCCAAGCCTATTTCTTTTCTTCTCCCCGGTCATACCAGGATTACCGTCGTCGGAATCATTCATCCCCTGTGGCCTGACGTTAGGGGTCGAGCGGGATCTTCTGAGTTTCAAGGCTTTGGCATGGGATTCTCGTCGTTTGGCCAGGGGAGGGTGGATGGCTGGGGGTAGGTACGCTGAAGGTGGGAGAAGAGGAGCTGGAATCTGGGCTGGAAGAGGTGGTATTGAAAGGACTGGCTGCTGGGGAGGTCTTACCTCCATGGAGGAACTCGACTGCGACGGATAGTTAGGCTCATAGGATTGCGGTGGCAAGTCCATAGCTGCACCACCATGTGGTGAGGATGAGTACGGGAAAGACATTGTTAGTCCTATGGGAACAATTGGCCTCAAGGCGGAGACGTGGTAGTATTCGAAAAGGATGCTCTAGTTCGTCCTGCGAAATAGTGTTGTATGTCATGAGAGCACTTTTCAATCACAAGAGCAGCTCGACTACCGTAGTTGAAGTGCGCGGGCGATGTTCTTATACGGAACTCCTGAAGCTAGAGTCTGGATCGTCTATAGGGCAATATCGTCAGTGGGTGTGGCGTTCTGATCGGAGTGTTCTCTATGATGCTTCCGCTCCTTGTTGGGCAGGCACTGATTCTGGTTCTATGAAATCGAACACTATGACAATGCTCCAAATCAGGGATCGGTGTCGGATGCAGTGGAGTGCCAGTCAGTGCGGGCCAATGAGTATGTGAGCCGGCGTGAGGACCTGGATTCGAAGGGCTGCGGCAACCAAAAGTATTCCCTGGCTCCCGTTCGTGAAGTGTTGGTCGAGGGGGTAATGTTCAGTGCGTTCGAGAAGTCTTTAGTCCTTGATATCCGCGCGAACGTGCCTAGCTAGCCAGCTCCTCTTCCTGAAACCCTGCCAAGATGTAGTACCGCGGACGATGAATGAGATCCAGAGGCTTTGGGAGGCTCTTATACGGAATTTGGTTGAGCTAAACGTAGGGAGCACCTCTAAGCCAGGAACGGCCGTTGTGAGCTAGACCGTCACTCTGCAAAGGATATCTGGAGGAAACTCGGACCGGGGATCGACTTCACGACCCAGTCTCATTCGCCGTGTCAAGCTTTGGATGCTCTGAATATCGAGTCCGTCTTAATCAAGTATTACTGGGTCTCGATGGTTTGCGAAACCGAAGTAATTCGACGCCACTATGAGCGCTATGACCGATTCAGGAACGACAATCGCATTAGGACTTATGTGAGGGTATCCTATAATTGAGTAGATTCGGCGAGATCTTCTGCACGGATCCTTTGCCTCGGGTCTCCCTTGGGAACAATGCTACAAGCCCGCACAGCTGGAGCCCATGATTAGGTCAGTAGACGGGAGAACACTTGGCAACGCAACTCTCTGGGGAACCCTGAAGTCTGAACGGAGAAAGTGTAACTTACGAAGAGTTGGTTTTATCTCTGTCGCGTTGAGCAGTATGCTGACGTTCGTGCTTTAGTGAAGGTTGGATTCACAGCTGGATGACCGTGGAGAAGTCAAGGTTCAATGCATGATATAGATCCGCAGTACCAGCTGGAATTCCATGAGTCCCAAGGGGTATTGGTAGCTCGAAGCAAAGTCACAGGCATTCTGGCAAAACAGCGTCCAATTTGAAGCACGAAGTCCGACAGAATTTTGCCTTAATATCGAAAACTCGAGACAGGTTTGGGATATCACGATATGGGTAAGTATCGGCTGTCTAACTGGATAACGATCCTAGTCTACGTCGAATAGACGAGTAGGCCTGGCCCACGAATTCATGGGTGATGTGTAGACAGAACCTTTCGTCACTCCCTTGCAAAGGCTCAGTCTCCATGGCGAAACCCCCGTGCCATGTGGTCGGAAAGTTCTCTATCCAGAATCACCACTACTACAGACTCTACATCACTGTATAAGGTCCCTTGAAGGTAATGAGGGTCTCCATGACTCCAGGCATTCTTAATGCCCAAGCAGTCAAGGTTATCACTAACTGTTGGTACAGCTGCACGGAAGCATGCGCTTCCTACGCCTGATACTCGTCCGAACCTTCATGCCAACCCGGCGGGAGATACGTCGGGGATCTTGCATGAGACGTGATGCTTCAACTCACCTTGGATGGGCGCACAGTGGAACAGTTCGACCGGCGGTTCAGATCGTCGCGAGTACATAATGCGAATGCAGCACCCAGGGCCTGCTAGACATCACGTAGGCACGATACAGACAATTCACACCAGACACGGTTGATCTTCAGTCTGCAAAACTTCTGTCCTCGTATGGCTGTTCTAGTTTTTCCAGATATATTTTATGTCCGGCACTGTAGCTTGTGTCGAAAGCGACTCGCCGCAGGTGCGGAGATCAAATGGTAGAAGCAATCCCTGCAGAACACCTGTCGATCCCGGCATTAGGAAGCGTCAATGCATGCACACATGGGACGAAAAGAACCCAACTGCGCAAAGCCCTTGCCCGAGATGAGCCAATAAGGTGACGAGTCCGCGTATTGGGTCTTTCTTTTGCCATATAACATATTACACGTACTCAATAGAGATGTCCACAGTTTGATCCTCTCGCGACTGGCTAAAAAACCCAGCCTCACCAATATTATCATGACCAGAATAGCCTGAAAGGCACTGAAGTCGTGATGTTGACCGTGGTGTGTACATCGAACTTGACATCTATCAAGCCCGTGGAAATAGCACGCAGCCGATGGGCACGACGGGAGTCAACCTCATGGTGGCTGTACCGATTCCATTCTTGCATTCTGGCCGTACCTTAATTTCGCTTTATGAACACAACACCCACTTCCATGATGGTTGTTCCACGCTTTTTATCCCTGCCAAGTGAGGAAGCTGTTGGTTCAGTTTGGCTGCGAGAGATGGGTCAAGAGGACTAAAAAGAATCGAGGTCTTATCGTCAGCACAATGTGCTTTCGCGTCGGTATCATCGGGTTTGCAAAGGACCAGATCCGTAGGGTATCATGCAAATGGTACGTCGATCACGAGTCGCTATGCGTGCCATTCGCATGTGGATGTTGTTAGGCATGATCAGTACAGGATGCTCGTATGATTCACAGAGCTCGCTTGAGTTGCCATGTTGCAAGTAACCGCCATCTTCTTGGGTCCGGAATAAGATAGGATGAACTAGATTTGTTGATGTGCTCGTTTTTCATGCAACGCCGGGCGTCGCTGTGCGCTTTCTACTCATCTCGCGAGCCAATACTGCCCCCTGGCGTCGATCAAGTAATGACGTGCGCCTCGACCCGACCAGGCTGTGTGCCTGGCCGCTTACCGGCGTCTATGTAGATTGCATCAGGCTGTGTTCGTTTGCCATAACCTACTTTTCACTTATTGACTTCTGGAGGTACTGCCCTTGCAAAGCCCTTGCTGTACCAGGGCTCTGCCAGGGCATCAATGTCAAGGCCACCTTGTCACGCCAGTACTATTCGGGAAGTCGGACCTTCGAGTAGTCACGAAAAACCACTTCGACGGTGGTCATGGAATTCAACGCTTAAATGATCGCCGTAGGGTGTCTGCACCCAATTAAATCGACGAGAACGATTAAGCGAATAACCCATTAAAAACGGTACTTCCAGTACTTTAGCTAGCGTCAAAGTCGATACATCCGCACCGCCACAACCAGGACACCCATGGAATCTCGTCAAGTACCTCGTTTCGACTATTCCCAATGGGATAATAAGTCAATTTGGGTTATTGCAAACGAACAGTCCCTCAAGATACGGAATAGATTTTCATGAGTTGGAAAGTGGAGTGATCGTGCCATTTGCGTAGTATCCACAGACGCGCCACGGTCGCGCTTTATACGGCATCCTACAGCGAGCGCATACCGTCTCAAAACCCCGACTTTACTAACTTTACTACAACCACATCCAGACTTTTCAATATACCCTATTTATATAAGATTTTTTTACGAATACATTGACGGCTATGCGACGAATAGACAGCTACCCACTACAATGAATGGATAGCTATACGACAAACCAATGGCAATGACCACAATAAAACTTCTAGGTAACCTGTAGCCCTGTACGGAATAGGCACCCATTGATGGTTCAACCTCGAACTCCTAGCATAGGTCAGAGTCCCAGAGTCCCAGAGTCCCAGACCTTCCGGAACGACGGCCAATCGGTTGCCTTGCGCGACAAGTGTAACCTATGCGATTCATGCGGGCGGTTCGAATGCCTCGCCTTGCTGAAAGCTGAACAGGATGTGGTGTGCATGATCGGAGGCTCTGTCGGCGTATCTGGACTTCCCATGTTTGATCTTCCTTTAGCCAGAAAGATCCGACAGATGTCGACCCCCACAACCTGTCTGCCAAGACGTGCCAGGGTCACCGAAGAAGCTCGTTCCTGGGATCTCGGTCGACGGCCCGGTACACCTCTAAGCAATCAAATCTCGACACCAACACTCTCTCTACGTGGCCAGGCTGACGCGTTTTCTTCTTCTTACTTTGAAGTTTCCGTATAGGCATTTACTCATGGCTTGGTGGCGAAATACGGTCTACAGATTCATGATTTGTAATCTGATCAATTCCTAGAGCTGGTACAGATGAAGAACACAGGAGACGGAAGTCCGAAGTTACCACCACGAAAGCGACTTTTATGTCATCTTCGGGCCTCGATAAGTACAATAGCGGAATTACTTTTCTTCATAAGATAAGGATGACTCTTGCAAGTGGGAAACAAAGTTTGGTGTTTTGAACCAAGATGGTCAAGCACTAGTGGTCCAAGACCTCATAACCACCCCGTGAAAGGACCATTCGTAGCTCACCATGTACGGTACCTGAGTCTATGAATACCTATCGTCCATATCTGCTGGAGTGAATAGAAATCTGTCAACTTTTTTACCCTTCAATCGACTGTGGGCTCTCTCGAGCTTTGTGTGATGTAGACTCGCAATGGGTATAATAATCCATGCACGGGCTCACTTTTTTGGCTTCGCATATAAGGCAAATCGGCATGCTCTATGCAGCATTATACAGAGGTGCAGATGTTATTTATCCAGTAGTGATCCGTCAGATTATGCGGTATTTCGTAGCTGGAATCTCTTCCCATTATAAATCGTCTAAGTGAGCGTCTACAAACTTTTCGAAGCTTTCACTATCACTAATCTCTTATCTGTGTGAAAGCTTTGATTCCAACTATACCGAACCCTCGTGAATGAAGTTTTTGACCGGTTGAGTGATCCGTCTCGTCCCCCATTTGCCTTTGGTAAGTTGTAACAGGCTGGGCCGCTTGGTAATAGTTTTTTGACGCCTTGACCCCTTATGAGATGATGTACCGATGTCGATAAGATGAGTTTCTTTGACATCTTCTACCGCTATGGCTGAGTCAACAGAGGGAAGAGTCAATGCAGATTCTCCTGAGCGACCTCCCCTGTCACCGTCAACGAATGTCGCGCGCAAGAATTGCAGAAATGTATCGACATCTCTTTGCGTCGACATTGCTCCTATAGATGCTCGAACGATGCTGGCTCGTTGAAATTACGTGTAAGAGTTCAGCTCCTCTATATTTCACAGATATGTAGGGGCAGAGACCTACCCTGTCGGTACACCGTGGATCACACCAATTCCAAGTTGAGAACTACACTGGTGTCCTGCACTGAGAGCTCTATCGGACATCCACTTGCACAATGTTAGCATATTGTGGGTTTCTATCCGAGATCGCCTAGTGATGTCATGAATGTAGCCCATGGGCGAATTTTGGGAGTTCTCCGACACTTACTGGCTCATATCCAAGAAGGGACGATATTCCTCCAGGGTTGCATACACCTGCATTTGTGTTAGCCGAAAGACATAAGTTTTCGTATGGCTAACATACCGCCAGACCGTATATAAATGTTTGCGTCGTTTGCTACGCGCTCGACTTCTGTGTAGGGAATATAGGATCCGTCTGACTTTAGAACATTGAAAGCGATCGTTGAGCCTTGTTGGTTGGGGTCGCCAAAATCTTGATTTTCGCTGTAGATGTAGCATACTGGCTGGTAATTTGAGTGGCATAGTCTAGACATGCCCGCGTGGAGCCTCTCAATCAGGTAAGAACAGTGCTCTGAGATCCTTCTCATGCTCCTATACAGTCGCCGATGCACGCCAATTGCCTCACCAAGAGCGAGTCTGGTTTGCCAAACACGTTAGCATATTTCTATAGTCGTGATGTTGTTGAAGAACCCTGGGCCCTCCCTTTCTTCCCTTGACAATTCCCCCCGACAACAGACGATCACTCACTTTTGACACATGTTAGTGTGTATACTTGTAGAATCTGACAGTTCTGGAGATGGAACGGAATGGTTCAAACGTACCATACTATGAAAAGGCAGTGTTCCGTCCTCTAGGCCTTCATGTATCTTGTATCTTGGAGACTGCAACCCTTTAGATCGATGCCATGGCGCCCCAAACGTGGTCACCATCGACACTGTCCCTCCACCGAAGTATTTTCGCAGAGCGAGAATGTGTCCTGACTGTTTGCGAATGACCAATGCTCCGACATCTGGAAAGCCAAAGATCTTGTACAAGGAAAATGCAGCGAAGTCAGGAGCCTGGTCAGGGTCCTGGAAAATCGTTTCCATGGGGAAGGTCATGGCTAAAGCAGCGCCGTCAAGCAGCGTGTAGGTATTCTGTAGAAAACTCGAAACCCGGGTTCGCCACGACCACGAGAGGGGCAGTCTTCGACCAGTCACTGTGAGAATAGAGAGTCAGACAGTTTCGTTGAAGCTATAGAGCGATCCAATCAAGAGCCTTGCGTGTGACACGAGTAAAGGGGTCAGCGAAGGAAAGCAGAAGCCTCCAAGTACGCACTGTTTGACTGCCCTGGATACGCGAACAAGCCGAGGCTATTGATACGACGGCGATTTGTATTGATCCTCTCAGGCGAGTGCAGCCATTGTTCAACATCCTCGTCGCTTTGGAAGCAATGGGATTGTCCATGTGTCATTTCGCGGACGCCCACGAGGCTCGTATGGCTATCCTTGTGATACCCGTACCACCAGTTTCGCTCATTACTTTTTTCTGCGAGGTCCCTAAATGATTCTCCTACTAGTTTGATCGCGGCAGTGGCGTTTGCAACGAAAACTAGATCGAAATGCTCCTGGCTTGCTCCAAAAAAGTCGAGGAGTTTTGCACGGACCTCATCGACTTCATTTCCGGAGAGTCTTGCTGGTGAGTTTTCCGAGTGAGGATTGCCATACAAGTTGTTGATCATTTTTGAAGTAAAAGCTTCGACTGCAGACTTGGCGTAGATTGTTGCACCGGCATGGTCCAGATAGACAGCATCACCACCATTGCGCATATGCGAATACTCGCTCTATTAAGACTTAGCATTGGCAGCGTGTGAACCGAAGAGGGAAACTTGTGATAAGAGTGAGGACTTGCATTGCGGTAAGCCTTAAAGAGCGTCAAGTTAGTCCAAGAGCTGCAATTTCATGTGAACAACAACGTTAAAGAAACATGGAGTTACTAGCCTCAACTTCAGAATTATAACCTCTCGACATTCCTACCAGGGGGCAATGGCCAAGACTTAGCAACAAAACTTTCACTCAAACACCATGAAAAATGAGTAGATCAATATGAGCACAACGCTTCAAGAGATACGCAGCCCAGTTTGCACACTTATGCGAGCAAATGGGCGGATAGAGAAAGATTCCCTTTGAGCACATTCTGTCAGACTCGTTTGAAAGAGGCTATGATCCGGTACTAAGCTTTATATTTGTCAGCGTTGGTTCTCTGGGGCGCTTGTAAGACCAACGGATCGCAGGCATCTCAGCGGGACGAAGGTATGCTTCGGGCCCATCAAGAACTAAATGCGGTGCTTCAAATAGGAGGCAACAAGCACACTTGGCACCATCATCCCGCGGAGTTACACGCACGCCATCGGGCATATAGATAACATGCGTGGACTCGACTCCATCCATCACATCGCTCATGATGTCGTTCACGAAGCAAACAGACATGCGAATGGAGTGCAAGTGATGGCTACCAGGAGACTTGATTGGAGGGTGGCATCCATCAGGAATCCTAGCCTGCCCGAAGGTCGGACTGACAACGACAATTCAGAACATCATTGGTGAGGCCCTTGCACCTTCGTTTTACTTCTGATCAGTCAGAAGCCAATGACAGAAAGGTGCTTGGGTACGGAATTTCCCAGTTGAGCCCAAAGACACATCTCGACTGCCCGTCACCTCCGCATCGTGGGATGAGGAGAGTCGTGAAGGTCTGAGACGCCTTGCGGAGCTTGGTTTCCAGATGTGGAAATGATGACAGAAGAAATAGAAAGATGAGAGGAAAGTGTGGCAGTTGCTGACAGACAATGATCCTTCGCCCCATGTTCGTATAAATGGTGCTGCCTGAGCATTCTAGCAAGTTTTTTTGATTTTGCAGGCCACTTTGAACCGCAGTAATAAGATTTTAAGATGTTGGCTGTTGGCGGCCAGGGAACCATAGAGGACTAGCGGGGCAGACTCGGACAAAGCGTAGCACTGCAGTCCATCCCGTTCTTCCGAGGTTACATCTCGAAGACACTCGATGAGAACGGAAGGCTTGTTAATCAGCGAAGAGGCCACAAATCAACAAGTTCCCAAAGCAGAGAGCATGTTGGTGCCCAGTATACGCTCAGTGTGTGCTCGATATGGGGTCGTGATGAACCAGCAAAGTTCTCCCGTCGCTGATTGGGTTCCCAGCTGGCTTGGCTTGCCAGGATCACACACAAGGCGAGCTGGGAAACAACTGGCATCGCAAGACTGATTGCATGTCTAGTCGACGTGATTGTTTCCGAATATATCTACGTGGATAACCTCTACATTAAGTAAGCGATGGTGATGATGATGATCCTAGGAGAGAAGATAGGAGGAAGATGTAATCCAACGTACTACCCGACTTCTCCACGACCAATCTACCTCTCGCACTAGACTGCGAGAAATCCATAATTAGCACGAGTCTCTGCATCACCCACCAAAGCCACAGCCATAACCAGCTATGGAATCGAGATGCTTGTTCGGCACCATACTGGCTCGCCTCGTTGCAGTTAGGGTGGCGTTGAGTCCCACTCCCTCAGGAACTTAAGCACAATGTTCGCAGATTCGACCCTCAGTCTGTCTATCCGCTCGCGCTCTACCACCTTTGCGCTACTCCAAGACGTCTCTGTATATCTGCATATGGACTTGGAGGCTTTGTCCGGAAACGTGCCTGGAATTGGCCAAACCTACTACTCTATGCCCATGGACAATGTAGCTTTTGGCACGCTGCTGGTGAGATAGACGCTGTCATTTGGAGTAAATTGTTTCCGAGATCTGAATAGTTACAAGTCAATTGCTGTCACCCATTGTTTGTGCATTGTAGTACGGGAAGGATTCCATATATCTTGTCTTTGCGTCGGGCAGAGTGAAACACGCTGATGATCCGGAAGCCTGTGATATGTATTCCTCTCCCATTTTTGAGTGTATGCTCAGTCAGAAGGATTGAGTGATCGTAGGACCTATGCATCTACTGATAGTCTACATCTTTTCCCTTCTCACAATCAACAAATGTCTGGCCGTTGACCAATCCTGAGAACCCTTGGCTGCTATCAGAGCCAGAATAGCATGACCGTGAGAGAAAGTAGAGAAAGACCTCCCGTGGCCTTCACGATCATTGCGCCAGCGGTGGGAGATACGGTGGTCGTGGCCGTTGGTGTAGCTGTAGCTGTTGCACTAGTAGGAGTAATTGTACCGTTTCCTTGCATGGGGCTGAAGTTTGCACATGTTATTCGAGTTTTGTTGGCAAAGTGAACGACCAGGCTGCGATTGAGAAAGTACGATCCAGGGCCTTCTTGCATCGAAGTGAAGTCGTCGTGAAACTTGACAGTGTAAGGGTCCGACGTGATCTTGCCTAATAAGATACTTCAGTTAATGATCGATGATTCCACATCTTTGGGGCGGGAGTATTGGTGAGGTCGAGATCACATACCGTACTTGCCGCTCAGGTCTCCAACCTGGCATGTTTTTGGGTTCGATGCATCGCATGCAGGGTCTTCTCCTCGGACGAAGGGATCGAGGTGAGCCAGTGTCGCAGTGCAATTACCTTCGGTGTTTACAGGGTCGACATGCAGGTGGAAAGCTGCGAGGTGAATAATTAGCGACCCATGGCTCAATTTCCTGGCCCGATTGTCACTTACTGAAAGGACCACCCTCGGTTGGGAGATTTGAGAAGGTGGCTTCGAAGTCGACACCAGCTCCGTTGGCTCCAGATGTGGCTTTCAAAGATCCCTTGACGTTTCCCTTCAAGGAGCCTGCAGTCCCTATCCCATTCTATGTTAGATGTAGTGCAATGGACCAGACTGCGGAGAGGGAACGTGGTTGTGCTTACAGAAGGGGTCGTTAGGAAGAGTGGCAACCGAGATCTTTCCAGTGGGATTGTTCGTTACGACGACTGCGTCTCCCTGTTTCTGTAGTGAGCGTGCATGAATATAACTGCGTTGTCCCCCAAGCTGCCGGAAGGATGGATTTCTTACCCCAGTCGCAGTGTTCTGTGCGGACACGGCAGCGACGCCTGCAGCGACGAGGGAGAGGAGAATAGCCAACGACTGCATCGTGTGAAGTCCGTTGGTTAAGGCTGTTTGGTTGCTTCCGATGTTTGCACGAGGTCTTCAGGTGACAAAGTTCTTCCTGTTGGCACAACGTGGAACAGGCAGCGCTAGAGGAGTTGGGGCCTGTGTACAGTTTATATGGTAAGAATTTGAGCAAATTCAATGTTTCCAGTAAGGAGATGGGAATGCGGCGGGGAGCAGTACCAAAGAGTACCAACAACCACCTGGCAGAGACGTCACAGTGTACACGGGCAGTCGCGATCTGGCCCTGAGGTCCGTGAGATGGAAAGAACGACCCGGAGCTCCAGAATGCTCAATTGGAATGTACAGAATGTACAGAATGCAGTGTGTCTGAGAGAGCCAATCCTCCCCAACGGCGGCCGTAGAGTGAGTGACAAAGACCGGACACAAGAGCCAGCGATCCCCAGGTTTGAAGTCGGAATGCAATGACGTAGAGACGGACAAAGAACCCCTAGGGAAGAGGCGATATTAGGACCTGCGACATCTTAAATAGCAATCCTCAGGGCCAACGCAGAGTGTCATATGAACCTCACTGGTGGCTTCCGAATAGCCGCTGTACTTTCTCTTGTTTCTCAATATCTTTCGCACACACCGACCCCATCTTTGTGCACGCTCATTGGTACCCCGTGCGACGGGCACTTGGGTTGTTGGTGACACGATGCCATCAACGGACGTTGGAATTCCATGCTCAATTCCGGCCAATCGGGAAGCAAAGCTGTGCGTGCTTGCTGCCAACAGCAGCCTCCATCAAGACGGACAGCTGAAGGTCAACACGGAACCCTGCAGCAATGGCGGATGGAATGAAGGGAGTCAACACTAGTATGTGACAACACAAGGCAACATGAATCAATCTAATTTATATTGCGGTACCCACTTCAACCTGTGGTCGCCCATGATCGTCTCGAATGCGCGTGAGAACACCCTGAGAGGCCACCTTAGTCATAGGAACGTTGTTTTATCCAGAATGTTGCATCAGCATCGTCACCGCTTAGGGCACAGCTATGTACATCATTATAGAGCAATCAACTCTCCCAGTGGTGTTTCATCTTCATTTTCTTCCCTTGTCTTTCATCCTTGAACCGGGGTCTCATGTATGAATGACATTTCTCATCTTTTGAGCAACGCTCCTCGAGTGTTGCTGTTTGATGTAAGCATTCAATGTGGGACTGACCAAATTCCCCTGCAGTATATACCTATACGCAACACAAACCCAGGGCCAAACCGAGCAGCATTCATTGAACCGTGTCACGTGAAGCATAGACTCCAGGGTATGGGCCTGTCACGCTCACTAAGCCTTTGGCAAACACGATACTCATCCTCCCAATTTCCACCACCAGTCCCTCCCGTGCGACGCGCTCGTAATTTGATCTGGTTCCCTCGTCACATCTTGCTGCATGTTCTCCGTATCGAGTTTGCCTTGACCGTCTTGGAGACACGCAATGTCGTTCTACCTGTCACTGTCGAATGCTTCCTATTCCTGTCGGTCTGAAGGATGACCACACACTCTTCGGATAGACGTTCGACTAATAGTTAGCTTCGACCACGTACTACCTAGGTAATTTGTAGTTTGGATATTTGTTTAGTAGCAGATGTCTGGCGGACCTTTTCTGACGCGGGTGTTCCGGCTCCTAGAGCCCAAATAGACACGAAGGGGGAGAAAGCGTAAGGAAAATACAAGGTGAGAAAGAAATAGAAAGGGGGACGGGGTCCAGCCTGTATGCCAGAATAAGAGGGACTTCGTCTCATTGATATATAGTTTCGATTTGCAATTTCCGCTCCCTTTCTCCTAATTGTTTGGTTATATGTGATTTTGTGCGCGTCATGTGTGTATGAACATTGGGCAATAATCCAACTAGAGCAGGATAACTATGTATATCAAAGCCGTTATTACTCAGGCGTTGTCGAAGAATTGGCTGCTGCCAATACACTTTGAAGACCTTACAGCCCGCCTTGATAGCGGCATTCAATCGTACAACCTCTCATACCAGATCTTTGAATCATCTGCCCAGTGTCTGTTCCAAGCCGGGGCCTTTGCGCCCACAGAACGGGTCGATCTTAGACTCGTACCTTTTCACACCCTAAAATGACAACTGTCAGAACGAGTCTGAGCTGGCCAACGATGGAGTCGCATGGAGATTACGAGGGGGCACCGAGTTTAGAAGCGCAGTCATGCAACACTATTATATATGTGTGTATATGT
Organism: Xylariaceae sp. FL1019; assembly: GCA_022578705.1. Taxonomy (NCBI): domain Eukaryota; kingdom Fungi; phylum Ascomycota; class Sordariomycetes; order Xylariales; family Xylariaceae; species Xylariaceae sp. FL1019. Next base: position 119,140 of record MU391928.1, read on the forward strand.
ACATGCTTAGAAACAGGCGGGGGCTATGATCGGCTGAACTATCGCAAGGCAATGGCACCGCGTCGGTTTTCGCGCATATGTAGGAGACCTTGAAGCCCGCAGCATACAAGGAATGCCTGGGGAGAAACGCGTAAGTAAGCGAGCGGTCATCACCTGAGAGACGGAGGCGTTCTACATACCACATAGACTACAACGGCTGTGAAAATTGTATTTGCGACTGCGCCGGCGTCCTTTTCTTCCGGGTCGTCGGTGCCGCCCACGACTTCATGATGTTTGCTGCGATATAAGCCGCCGAGGACGGAGAGAACGACGATGGCAAAGAGCGAGATGACAACGCTGCAGAGCGTAACAACGACACCTGTCAGCTGGCATGTTCGATAGCGGTAAATGCGAAAATAGATGGATACACCTGATAAACAGGCGATCAGTGTAGATGGGTGACATACCAAGACCAAGCTTGCATCGCCCCGACGACGGGCTTCATGATGGAGGCTGTGGGCTGGCTACGACTTAGGAATGTGTGGATCAGGCAGCCTTCGGCTTCTAGTCGTCGCGCGCGAGGATAATAGCGAGAATAAGAGGTATGTGTTGAGCGTGGGGGCTTGCTGTCGTTTGTTGTCGTGGTCTGTCGATTGATGAAGCTGATCAATGATCAGGGTGGATGGGAACGCATGCCGCTGCCTTGGACCACTAGCACCCGCTGATTAGATAAAGCTGTACAGTCGTGGGCAAGCTCTGGGCTTGGTCGACGTCAGGCCTGCAATTGCCTGTTTAGGCCAAGCGGCTGGTGTTAACTCTACATGTACGCGCAATGTACCACTCGTGTTCATGGGCACAACCGACTTCCCTAAAACATAGAAGCATACATGCGGCAAGTTGTTGATCCCTTCTATTGATCGCTACGTTAAGCTTAAAGGCTTGACATACGGATAACTGAGATCTCAATACCGACCGTTGCGCTTCAGCCAAATGGCCTTTCGGACGCTGCGTCTGTTCGATACGTGGAAGAAAGCCTGAATCAATCTTGAAGTTGCACACGCTGGGTCATGGTTATAGTCGGCCAGAGGTGAGGTCTACTTGTATTTCATGTCCGTCGTATGTTCTGCTACGAGATTGCCGCTTATTCGGCTGCTTATCTTGAGGAATTCGGCTTGCTTCATGGAGCATTATACAGGGGTTTGTATGTGTATCTTATATATACAATGTTATTCGCCCGTCGAATCGGCAGTTCACCGGAGTCTCAACCTGTTTCCCCCCATTTTGTTGGTGAGCGTTTATAGCACTTCCTAAAGCTTTCCACGATCAGTCAGTTCCCACCTCCGTGAGATCTCATCTTTTCTCTTGCCCCCGTACCCTTGGTTTCCCTCACGGTTCGTATTGGCATGGCGTACATGATTGCACGCGTTAGCTAGTCTTGCTACCATTCATGAGTGGCAGTACAACCCTGAGCTCAGGGGTCGAGGGCCGCGACAATGGTAGAGGTGACGGCGGCACTAGAGGAAGAGGCTTCATTGTATAATCGACCGCATCAAGGCGGCCTAGGACCACCTCTCCTGATGGTTGTGAGATGACACGAATGAAGGTCCGCACCTTGATCTCTTCCCCTGTGGGTGGACTTTCACGATCGTATTCCATCAACTCCGTATCTAGATCCATGTCCCACCGAGTAGCATATGGATTGTGAGCTCTCGACATTGTGCATCTTCCTCTGTCCTCGTGCTTGAACATTCTCTGTGCACTTATGTCTGGTTCCGCGGAGACGATAGCCATGCTGTCGTCTTCGCAGAATCGCGGCCTCGTGGGCGACATTTGCCACGGCAATGTGTCGTTTGGCGATCGTAAGTTGCAACGCTTGTGCCCGAAGCCGAGCTGGCGAATTCTTCTCTGAGGTCGCGCATCAGTTATTAACCACGATTTTCCATGTTGGCACCGAGCTTCGATACAACAGCCTGATTCTTGATGAGGGCGGCCAAGGACTCACTATATAGAGTTAGTATAACTTATGAGGAATGCGGTTAAAGATAAGTCTTGCGCCATTTTCTCGTACATACCCAATAGCGGAGACAAAGTCGCCAAGCAGCCTGCGATTATACCAAGAGACAATTCTATGATCGCAGTTATGGATACAGCCCTAAAACAGATCAATACACAGGTATTCTCTGCTCGTAGCATCCCACTGACAATGTAGCATAAATCGAAGTCTTAGACGTGACGACATCACTTTTTGCTATGTATATCAATCGAATTAGAAGGGCGGTACCGGCACTAAGTTGCGTCAGCACCTTGCTGTGTGAGTGGCAGGAGGTGAGACGGACGTGATTCCAAAACTCAGTAAGAACACGATGCCAACCTTCGTCTGCCGACTGATTCTCACATTCCACTACAACTCAGTTAGGTTCAATTCGACTTCCTCTTGAGCAGAAGTTGAGAAAGATCCGCAGTATAACTCAAGTCGGATCGGGTAGCGAAGGTAGCCAAATTACGGAACATGGTGCACAATGAAAGGGTCGTCAGGTGAGCTGCTCACTAGAACTATGGAAAATTAGTATATAGCGATAAAGTGTGAAGTGTCATTACCCGGCGGTGCAATATATGACGTTCATGATCAACCAACGATATTAAATCCTTTCGCTTACTAGACCAAGTCAGTCGGGGTAGAACAATGTATAGCTCAACGATTGTGGGTCCCAAGGCCTCGTGTGGAGGAGAATAGAGCATACCTCGCAACTGGAAGGAGACCGAGCGTCCAGTCTGTTGCTACACCGAATGAACCAAACACCAAGCTCGCAACGTGGACAGCATCTTGGCGACTGCAGCTTCCGGACGAACCCTCCATCAACCTCTGCCAGAAATAAGAAGGCGGCGAGCATTGTAATAGCACAATAAAGAAGTAAACAAGACTGGTCAAAGCCGCGAGGGTGATTATTGCGTGGACGACAACTCTATGCCACTTGAGTACGGCAATTTGCAAAAGGAAAAGAGCGATCGAAATTCGAAACAAAGCCGACACCGGGCCTGACAAGGTCATGTTGGCGAACCAGCCCCTGAGACTCACTGCCGAGCTGTCTAAGCTGAGGACAGCCGGGGACAATCCTAAGCCGCCATCTACGACGGCGCTGAAAGTAAAATATGCAGACACTGAGTATCCAAGCTGCACAAGGAACATGTTAGTAGCATTGAGTGGGATGAGTGGTAAAGAAGATAACTCATACAAGCGCCAACTGTAAAATGGGGTGTTAGCATGTCTGTTCGAAATATATCAATCCAAGTTCGAACTGTCATTTTCCAGAGACGCACCACAGTCTCGATTATTCATATGCACATGTATACCGTATCTTCTTCGAAGATAACACATTGCGCAGATCGAAAATAAACTGGTAGCTTACCAGCATGAGATAGTCGTCGATAGTGACTTTCTTGAGGATGATGATCTTCACCCATGCGCGCAGAATGGATGTTATCCAAGCGAGAACAAGAAATACAAGTTGAATAATGAACACTATGGTGCCGGGACCGTTGACTTCGAAACCGAGATACTTGTTACTCGTCATCGAAGTATGCGAGAGTACAACGCCCTCTCGTGTGAAGTAGTAGGTAAACGCGTAGATGTAAAATCGATGGAGTCGCAGCTTAGGAATAGATGTCCCTATCTACCATCTGCTATAATAAAGCACCCTATCCCCTAAGAGTTACTTTCTGGGAAAACACGCTCGAAAGGCCGACGATTGAATGTTGTTCCTGGCAAAGCAAGCACTGTACGCCACTGAAAGAATATATACCAGTATGCCTTTAAAAACCGCGGAGAAATACGCAAATCGGGAGATTGGATATTGTAGGTAGGGTAAACATTAGAGAAGTTCGCAAGCAGTTCCAGCTCAATAAAAGAAACACCATCAATGGCGTTCGACCCCAAACCAGAGACCAAAAGCTGAGAGGGTGTGGATTCTCTGTCTTCGTGTTGCATCCAGTCGCCTCGTGGCTGGTCTCAGGGGCATTGCGACTGTGTCTTCACAAGGTCGTACAATATGGCGTCGCATTTCGGCTGTGGCTGCAACAGTATCGTCGCCGATAATCGTGCCCGTTTTGCCAATGGGCCATGAGGATTCTTGCCGCTTCCTCTGGTTTCACTTTCATGCTCTGCTACTAACTATTCGTCGCCGTGCAAATGACTTTTCGCCGCCCCGACATTCTTGCGCAGGGCAAGTCGCTATGTCTTGCTAATCCAATGGGATATCTGGGTAGCTCAAACCCCTTCACTACACTATAGTAAATTCTGGGATGGCCGCACAACAATCTAGTCTTCAGATATGCGTAGATGATTGAAGCAAATGCCAAAATAGATCCCCTAGGCTACACGCTGCATGTCTCTGCTCTGCGCCCCCGTGCTGCTCCAACACGATGTCAGCTCATGCCTGAGCATCATTGGCCAGCGAGGTAACACCGAAAGAATCCAAGCTGATTCAAACCGAATCTGTAAGAGGATTTGCTTCTGAGATGCTTACCGTGGTAAGCATTGCTCATTCACGAAAGGCCGAATGAGCTCGATCCGTCAACCCAGCATCTCGGGCTTTTGTTGGAAATAATCTGTGGCCTCACAACTCTGTACCGTGACATACTGTTGTGCTCGTCACGACAGTCGGATGTTCGGCGCTGGTTTGCATGAGACATTTGCTCGCTGTCGCGACGCGCGACTCGGGAGGGATTCTTCAGCACATCAGGCCCCCCAAAACTCGCCTCCGTTTGCCACCACCATTAGGCGATGCAGTGCAACGTCTGGAAACGAAACATTTATTTTAGGGAGGCGCGGAAGACGAATGACAGCCAGAAGCCAGCCAGATGATGCTGATTCCATCACTTAGTCCATTATGCGACCAGCATGTACCTAGCTGGGTCGTGCACGCAAGAAGTGCAAGCCGCAAAATTAATGGCATTGCAAGATGGATTGCATTCATGCATGTGTATAAGTTTGGTCTCATTGACCACTTTTCGGACTGACGTTCGACGAATACGTAGCTGCGAGAACGTTATTTTTGACACCTTAGGTTAGACATTCGTCTAGTTATTCGAAATCCATTGCATACTTGTAGGTAAAGTAGATCTAGGTCTAAATGCGTAACCCTCGTTGGGTAAGAATGCCTACCTTAGTCTTTACGGTGCCATTTATTTCGCGACTCACCTTGCGAGGACGACCACGGAACAGTCCACGCATTGGTTTCGTACTAAATGTTTCCAGATATTAAAGGCAGCTTTTGGCCTTAGAAAGAAACAATCGTACGGCTCTAGAAGAGGTAGATACTCCTCAGACAGAACTCTAGGTATTTTTGTGGTGCGTGAGGGTTAGAGCCAAGTAGGTAGGCGCCATTTTCAAGAATGGATAGGACGGCGCAGAGGGAAAATTGAGCCGCCTTCGAAACAACAGGCTGACTAAGGTACGAGTTGGATCGTTGATCGTTTGAAACGGAAATTTCGGTACCCAATGCAGCCGTAGCGCTGAGTCGACAGTGCATGAAGAAGTTCATACGGTACTTGTACCTACTAATATCATTTCAGCTTTTCCCCTCTTTCCCCCCTTTCCCCTCCATCCCCCACTATATCAACTTGGCGTACAACAGTGATAGATTTTACAAACTTTGCGATGATCCAAGCCACAACCTGAAATCCCAGCGTGATGCCGACGTGGGTTGTTAGAAGAAAGGAAGACAAGCGTTAGCGGGCGATTTCTGGTCTACATTCCCTCACGGCTAGAAGGAGCAGCAATAATGTCCTCAAAGTCCAAGGGGATGTTCGCGGAGCAGCTCTCAACACGAGCCGTACTTGTCACTAAAGTACCGTTATGAGCACTGAGGAGCACTGAGCATGAGGCGCTACAAAGTGTTGATTTCCGTTCGTGATGGCCACCTAATAACATCTTCCAGGGGAGTTTACGAGCCACTAAAGCGGGAGAGGCCGAGAGCCGACTCATACATGTACCTATTGAGTCTTGCCTACGCGCGTGCGGCCCGTACTATAGTAGGTAGACTGTCGAGCTGTCAGCCCCATAATCGATCTCGAAATCTACATGTATGATACGTAAAGACTACAGGTACCTCCTAATGTACATGTACCGTAGATAAGGTAGATAGCCAGGAAATGTTCCAGTGGTTGCATTCCCATCAGCAGACTGCATTCTCACGCTGCACAAGTGAGTTGATACCATGCCACGTCTCGGTCCCGCAGAGGCTATGCACAATCTACGTAACTTGGCTCACGGAGAATATGCTCCAGCCGAAAATAGATCACGATGAGAAAAGCGGCTCGAAACTTCCAAACCAAAATCGCTGATGATGTCATGACTGGCAAACAAACGTGCAGTGACTGTCATCATCGTGATATTGGACGCATTGCTGCAGTCCAATCATCATGATATAACACTGCTGTGGATTGAATAGAAATCCTCTTCAATAATTTTGACTTTCCCCTCCGATCGGACAACGCAGGTGAGAACTATTGAAAGCGTCCTGGGATTCGCATAGATCTTGCAGTACACTTCTTCACCATCAACCTTCACTATCCGATCTGCCTCCAGAAGAACTTCTGTGTACGACCTCGAAACATCGCCCTCATCATGTCTGATCAATTCAAAGAGGGTATGGCTTTTGACCATTGCGTTTACACAAACCCCTATCAATCATGATGAAACGATATAAGCTAATAGTGTGTCGGGAATGCCAGGACACACTGTCCCCGTTACTCATCAGGAGTTTCCTGGCAAGGAACACAAGCTTCCTATTCAGGCTCAGTATGACACCCTGCCTGACGAGAAGGGGGGTTACCAGAAGTACAAAGCAGCTGGAAAGCTGGAAGGCAAGAAAGCCATTATCACAGGTGGCGACTCGGGCATCGGACGAGCAAGCGCCATCCTTTTCGCCATGGAGGGAGCCGACGTCTACATCGCTTATCTTCCTGATGAGGAGAAGGACGCACAAGAGACGAAGAAGCTCGTGGAGAAGCACAACCGAGCCTGTCACTTGCATCCAACCGATTTGACGAAGCGGGAAAACTGCGAAAAGCTCATCAACGACGCAGTCAAAGCCATGGGTACTATCAACATCCTGTTCAACAACCACGCGTATCAAATGATGAAAAATGACATTTCCGAGCTCAGCGAAGAACAATGGTTACATACCTTCAACACAAATATCCACCCATTCTTTTATTTGTCCAAGTACGCACTACCACACATGAACCGTGGCGACACGATTATAAACAACGCGAGTATCAATGCCTATATCGGCCGGCCTGACTTACTGGACTACACATCTACGAAGGGTGCCATCATCTCCTTCACGCGTGGACTGAGCAACCAGGTTGTCTCCAAAGGCATGCGTGTGAATGCCCTTGCGCCGGGTCCAGTCTGGACACCCCTGATCCCGGCAACGATGAATGATGAGGCCCAAAAGTCTTTCACTGCCCCAATGGTATAGCCTTCAGGCTCCTTAGTCACATCGTTTTTGTATGTTGCTAACGACTTACAGGGTCGACCTTCACAGCCCAGCGAGATCGCGACATGCGCCGTGTTTCTTGCCTCACCAGATAGTTCATCGATCAGTGGGCAGGCTATACACTGCAATGGTGGCACTATTGTGAACGGATAGACGGTTCCGTATGTCAAGCTGGCCGTCAATAATTTGCGAAGAAAGAGGTTGGAGAAGACACGAGTACTCTTGCCTCGATGCCTTTCTGAGTCACGATACACAGCCGCTATCGTCCATGAACAACCGAGTTCGTGTAATCCAATATTCGTTTCAACATTGACTTTTCGTAATGTGGTTTATCCGCACTAAACCACTTCCAAGGGACATAGGCAGGAAAATCATTATCGATCTTAACTGGTGCATTATATAATCTTCGCCTGATTTTGTATCGCTCTGATATATGAGACGGAACGACACACATGAAGCTATTTCGACAAAACGTTTGATGATCGTAGGGGTGTGTTCAATTTGTGTGTTCAATATAGGTACACGTATTATCAGGAAGATGGTGACGTTTGTGCAACTAAACTTGTTGCTAGGTACCTTCAATGGCTTCTGTCTGCGGGCTCGGATTCCATTGATTACAGTCACGCCCTTAGCACAATCTGGAGGTACTTATGCTCTTGTCTCGATCCTGCTGTAGCTGTGCAAAGCACTACCCGAAGATTTATTGCACCGCTCTTTCCTAGCTACCATGCCATACCATGCCATACCATGCGACTAGGTAGACTACCTTCATCTGTGCTGTAGTGAGACAGCTGATGTTGTTGATGCTGCTGATGCTGGAGGCGGACTTGAGGCCCGGGTGGGGCTAGTTTTGCGGAGTTTGAGTGACTTCATGTCCGCCAAAGCCTCATTCGCGCCTCACATCTCCGCCAGAGCCTGCCTACCCGTTGTCTAGGAAAAAGATGATGGCAATGTCTGCACAGTAGTCGTGTGATTACAATGTGAAAATGGAGGGTGCCGACTCGATGGCTTCTTCATCGCCGTACCTACCGATATCGCGGCAAAAGAACTGCAATAGCTGCGTCCAAGCTAAACGACGATGCGACAGGCGAACCCCCTGCTCCCGCTGCGTAGAGAAGAAGACAAACTGTATTTACAGCAGAAAGAGATCAGACATTCAACCAGCCAGTGCCCGTGACGGACCGGATCTCCCTCCGGAGTCTCCCTTTTTTAGGGACACTGACTCTTCTCTTCTCGACCCCAGCATGTTACTCGATAGTCAGGTTGAAGGCTCATCATCTCAGCAGTCTCAACCTACTACCTTTCATGACATAGATCAGCTGCAAATAGAATCTGCCTTTGACTATTCTATGGATAGTTTTATGGACTTGATAAATGGTAGCTTACCGGCGGCGCCTGATCAATGGCTGATCCAACGCGACTCTACTGATCGTCCGGGAACTCCAGCGGATGAGGAAATCACTCAGGCATATGCTAAGATGGCGCCGTTCTGTGTAAGCTCAATATGATCTACCAATACACGTTCCACGATCGGCGCTGCATCTTATGCTGATACGTCCCAGGACAACGCCACACCATGGGATCTCTACGACCCTACTTCTCCATGGCAAGTGTCTTTCCTCAGTTGCGGCTCTCTTGGCCTTCGTGTCCAGCTTGCAGCGAGGACTAATTTCGGACACAGTATGAACTATTGCATCCCATCTTCAACCAAGGTGACACGGTCTGGTCTGTTCCATACTACAAAATCTTTCAGAGGCTGACAGGACACAATAATCCTGCCAGTGCACTATGTCGTGAACCGAGTCAAGAACTTCACAAACGATATGGCAACGCGGAATGCAACACCTTTCTTACATAGACATCTCTACCGAAGTTACGCGCCGGCATGCATTATGTCTTGCTTCTCTATCTGCGTCCTCTATACCAATGCTACGCCCGCCACAATGCCAATGATGATGCGAGCTCTTCATCACAGTCGACGCGAACTTATTGCGACCGAGGCTGGGCGTACCATCGCCACACCTACCGAGAAACTTGCCCGTGCTCAAGCATTATTTTTGTATCAAGTGATTTGCCTCTTTGATGGTACGTGTTGCCCCGTGCCTTACCGGATCTTGGACGTGGTTACGTGGCTCCGCAAACCGCATTGTTCTATGCTAAGGTGTGTTGGTAGTGAGTGTGATGAGATACTGCCTCCCCTCTAAAAAGCGACTTTGGCACTATTTCCACGAATGGAATCGGCATGGAAACGGGAGATGATGATGCACTTTGAGGACCTCCACATCTCGGATACGTTATTATGTTGGGGGCTAACGGTTTACAGGGAGATATTGCCCTTCGCACGCAAGGCGAGAAGGACACACAAATGGCACGTATAATTTCATCCCTTTCCGTCCTTTTTCTCTGTCCTCCCTTGGAATGACCTGTGCTAATACATATCATAGTAGCTACATTCTATCTCGGTCGCATGATGAATCGATTCCAGACTATGGCGAATAGAACACAGACTGACATAATCTTATACCCTAGATTTTTGACATGGCTCGGTGAGCTATGTAAGATACGCGAAAATATGGGGGACTTTGCTCATCTAGAGCAAAATGTGTTACGGACGCAACAACCGCCAAAAGATTGGGAGGTTGTGGTCACTCTGTCCCTTCTCGTGATAGCTCGCCTACTGACTGACTTACAATCAGAGATGGATATTCGCCGAATCTCTGCGTCGGACCATTGTGATGGCATATGCAGTAATATGGATATATAAGCTGCTACAGGATTCAGAAGACGAAGGTACGCTGCTCGAATTGATGAACCTCCGCAGATCCTATCCTGATAAAACAAATGAAGACCCGGGTCCATGGGCATTCGTACATCGCTTTACGCTTTGTCGTCCTCTATGGGAAGCAAGTTCTTCGATCGAATTCCAGCGCCTTTGGAAGCAGACGCCGCAGTTCATCATTGCAAACTTTTCTTTCGAAAGGTTCCTCGAGAATGGAAGAGGAACTGACGTGGATGAATTTGCAGAGATCATGTTGAGCGTGTAAGCATCTTTCTTAGACAGGATGGTGCTTTTCGATGCTAATTCGGATCAGATACATGGGCAGAGATGCAGCAAAAGATTTCATTTATTCCGGACAAGAACAGCCACCCACTCTGAGTTGAACCAATAGCCGACGCGCTTCGTTCTTGTATCGGTGTCATTGCGATACATCTACGATGTAAATGTTTGCGAAGAGAATACACGATGGCAAATTAACACAATTGTAGAATCGCGGCTCGACCTCGCGTCGCAGAATCTGTACTGAAGTTTATGCGCATACTCAGTACAGCCAAGAAGATGTAATGTAGTAAATACCGGTACCTGAAAAAAAGTGCCTGCAGGCTGCAAGTATCTACGAAAATTGCTGGGTCCTCACAAAAGCACCCAAGCTACCCAATCCGTACCTTATGTGTACACTAAGTGACATTCCTGTTCCACCACGCCTTCCAATCGATCGTTTGCTTGTCCCGCCTCGCCTCCTCCGCCGCAAATACTAGTGCATGACTCCTGATGATTTCCTCAAGATCGCACCCGATGAACTCGCGCTGGGCGTCCTTAGCACTCCAGCCATGGTTCTTTACCTTGTCGACAGCGAGTACAAACTGTCTCGTGAGGCCGTGGTCACCACCACCATGACCTAGGCTCTCTAGCTTCGGTTTGTACGTCTTGGTCGTACCAGTCTTGAAGTCCTCGACCGTAATCGTGCTCGAATCTGCGTATATTTCTCCTTCAGTACCGTATAAGTACGTATATCGCTGACACTGTTTCTTGGTCTGTGCAATCATGTGAAAAGTGGCCTGCTTGGCACCTCTTGTTCCCAAGGAATCCTGTGCCGCGGCGCTTGAGGATGGAAGAGGCTCGTCTTCCCACGTGATCGTAACCACCTGTTCGTCGCACACATCATTGTCAGACTCAAAGACGCAACGTCCCCACCAGTTCTTACTATCGATCTCTTCTTGTGGCGTCGAGTCATCATAATCCTCGGCTAGTACTGACAGCAGCTTGGCCTGGGCCTGATCGATGTCGCCTCCAAAACTCTCTATATCAGGAAGCACTACACTGATCGGCCACCGGGTATTGCCAGTGGCGACTCCCAGATGTCTCGAACCATGGTAGATTCTCTTGCTCGAGTAGATGCAGTCTGGCTCAGCTGGGCAAGATAAGCAGTTAGTAGCGGTACCGGCGGTTTTTGGCTTTCTGCTCTTCCTGAAGAATTGTAGAGACCCTGCTGATGAGACAGAGCTCGGTAAATGTGCAGGTTCTTCTGAGGCAGGCGGGGGCGAGCACATTAGCCAAAGGATGATGTCAATATCATGGCAACTTTTGGTCAGTAGGGACGGGGCAGTTGTCGACTCTTTCCGCCAATTCCCACGGACGTAACTATGCGAGAAATGCCAAAAGCCGACCGGTTCGGTGTGGTTCACGCTGATAATGCTACCAATCGCATTATCTTCCAGTATTAACTTACGTAGCATTATGTTATGTGGCGAGTATCTCATGACTATTGTACAATTGGAGTCAGTCATTACTCTTTCTTTTTAGCATACTCATGGCATCGCTTTGCAATGATTGATTGTCTTATGAGACGCACAGAGAGACCAAACTCCTGGCCCCCGAGAATTGGAAGAGAGAGAAATTGTGACTGCTCACCATGCCCGATCGAAAAGACCTTGGATGTTTGAAGCTTGCCTAATGCATGATATATGCCGGTGCAGTCTTCGAGGGTTGTCGCTAGCGGCTTTTCGCAAAGTATATGGAGATCCAAGGGAGCAAGGTCCATGATAACATCACGATGCAATTCATCACGTACGCAGATGAACACAGCATCGACGCCCTCTGGAACCGACTGGCCAGCCTTCTCTCGCTCGCGGCGATCAAGTTCCCATGCGACGAACTCCTTCCAATGCGAGAAACTGGATCCTTCGGGAGGGGAAGAAGAAGTCTTATCATCCCAGATGAAATGCTTGACGAAGTCTTGACGCTTGTACGCGTCGGGCTCGGCGACGGCGGCTACGACACCGTTGCTCGACGACAGAGAACATCTAGCGTACACTCTGCCTCGCGATCCGGCACCAATGATGAGCAGACGTGGCGGTGATTCGGACATGGGCGGTGGGGTCGGCAACCGGACCTCAACGCCCGTCAGGTCCTGCTCCAAGTCGACCGGGCCCTCATGCTCAGCGTCATTCTGTTGCTGTGCAGGGGCTCCCATCTGGACTGGAGCGTGAGGCAAATCTGAGGGAGAGATGGTGGAAGACGCTGGGTGAATTGTACTATGTGCGCTTTTCACTGTGGTGTATGACAGCGTGTGTTATCGAAATACAACTGGCGATACCTGTCGAGACCTGAACTAATTAAGGCCCATCTTCCGTGTAAAGTCAGAGCATGCGATGCGATTGAATTTGCCAGAAATGCTCTGGCTTCTTAAACGGCCAAGAATGTCTTTTTATTCACCCACCAACGACCGCTTCTCTGAGCCGATGGTCAACATGAGGAAGACAGGTAGCTTGGCGCGGGGCCTGAGCTGCAAGCAACGACAATGCACTGCGACTATCCGATGCTACTACATTAGCAATCTAGCTACGGGCTGTCACACTCGTTATCTCGCTTGCGCATTCCATGGCTATCAAAAGTGCATGTTTGTTTGGAGTGGCCAACTCGTGATACTACCTGCGACCAACAGAGGCACGACTGACCAATACCAGTCGACTCATTGGTCCTTTTGTCAAAAAGTAAAACGAGGCAAGGAGGATGGAATATTCCCTGTCAACACTGTTGTCCCGGTGTTTTGATAAGTCTGCCTTATATATGTTGCATCGTAACCTGAACGCCGGCCACCATGTTATGGTTGTAGGATTTTAGTACCCGTACAAAAAGTTTCATCTTCAGCGTTCCGTAGTTCAGCTGCTGGTAGCCGAAGTGCCTGGTAGAGCAACCACAATATGACAATAAGCGGGAAGGAAATATCCACATCGGCGGCAATTGACGTTGTGATGCAGTATGGATTGGCTGACCGAAGAGGAACTCACCGATGAATTAAAGATTGAGAAGACATGTCCATAGGGGAAAAATATCAAAAGGAATGTGGACGAGTAGGGATTTGAACCCTAGACCTTTCGCAATTTGTGCTAGTGAGCTTGCAAAGCGAACGCTCTGCCCCTGAGCTACACGCCCCTTGGGCTGGGACCTGTTGGATGATCGACGAGCTGTTATTGGTGTATATCAATCTCTTGGTCTTGGGTGAGGGGTTTCTGAAGCGAGGTTACACCCAATTCGCATGTTTTCCACACCGGCTCGATCGGCCTACAAAAGACCAGCCCTAAAGGTACCTAAGTTTAGTGGTGTGTGGAAGTGGGGGAAGTGTGGATGTGCGCTCTATCATGTCCGTAGCGGACGGACGGACTTACGGGCGGTTTCAGTATTGCAATTTCCATCTCGCAGATGGTTAATGAAGCATCTCCAGCCCGACATGGCAAATTTTCTATTTTCCGAGTAACATTATTTAACATTATTCCTGCATACTAAATACTCTTACATCGGTAGACATCGAAGTATGCTAGGCGATCATACGGATTGTCCCATCACCGACATCACTGCGGTGGCCCCAGGAAACGACTATACCACAAAACTTGGTGGCAAACCAAAACCCCCGAGTATATGAATATCATTTTTTCGCCTTGATGGATACCGAATTGACCGTCTTTAAACCTGATTGTCGGGTTATAACTGATGAGTGAGGCAGTATATCTGCTTCCAGAGACTATGCCGCACGCTTCACGCAAAAGGGATTGGGCGTGAAGGTCCCATATGGATCGGCAGCTTTTCTAATGTTCTGTAGTCGCTCATATTTAGCGCGATTGTCATAGTAGCAATCCCAGACTTTGTCGAGATTCCAATCACCATAGGAACCCCAGAGCTGCGTCAGACAAAGCGCTGTCAGTTTGTTTTCGAACTCGTTGGTTTCCAGAAATCTAGACAGTTCCAAGTACGGAGCGGGATTATTTTTTACGTACCACACGACGGTCCTTCTTGGAGAAAACCCCATTGGGTCCGATCGCCTCTTCGTCGTTGACCTTCTGCCAGTCCTCTGCGCGGACCTTGGTTTCGGGATCATGGAAACAATCCATTGTGCACCCGATTGACGTGTCGCGCCAGCTGTACGATGTGCCGTTATCGGCATTGCGCGTGAACATGGAGTTCTTACCGCCGAAGCATTGCAATTGCGCTGACAGCCAGCAGCGGTTAAAATCAGGACGCACAACTGCGTCGATGCGGTTGACGGCCCATTGCGCCCAGCCGTCTTGACCGAGCGTTCGGGAGTTGGTTGTGTACGTCCTTTTGACGTATGGCTTCTCGAACTCACGCACGTTCCGGAAGATCCAGTCGCCAGTGAGCTCTGACATAGCTAGCATCACAAAAACATGTCAGTCCGTTTCTTTATTCGTCATGGCCCAGAGTCGCATCGTTGTGCTGTAGAACTTCCTAGCCGTTGCCAGAACCTTCCGAATGGAAACGACTAGTACTTACTACGATATACGTTAGCATGAATCTTTCAGGAGCAGCGGAGGGAACAGGAGCAGCGGAGGGAAGAACGGAGTGGTTGGGTACATACCGCTTCTCGTTGACGTCGTTGTTGCCCAATATCCATTCCGAGCCCTCTTTGATACGATCGAACCATGATAGGTCGCACTCGTCACCACTCTCGAATGGAACCCATTGCGCATAGACGGCGATGGCTCTTGGCCATGCAATGATCCCATTCTTGCCATACAACCTGCGATAAGACCCATTAGTCGGTTCCAGGTTGTACTGGCAGTCTTGCACATCACCATGCTTATTGCCTCAAAAGCATATTATCCGAATTGATATATGGTCCATCACACTACTCACTACGAGATAGCAAAGTCAGTGAACGTCAACTGTCATGGTGGGCTCAAAAGCTACTTACCTCTGGATGTTCGCGGGCCATGTGTTCATCTAGACCTGGGCAGAGATCAAGGAGTGGGAATGCCGAGCTCAATACGCTGATACACAAATCGTAGTTCCGCGGGAAATTCTCGTCATCGGACATTTCTACTAGAATGTCTAGCAACCGCTTCAGTACCTTGGTGTCGTAGAAGTACATGGCCTTCATCCCGCGAGATCCATTGTAATCCTCATCTTGATGAGCTTGGATCGTGAAATGAGTCAACACGCCAAAGTTTCCTGGACTACCACCGAGGAACGCGAAGAATAGGTCTGGGTTGTTGGCCTTCGTGACCTCTTTGGTATTGCCGTCGGAGTCGATGATCTCTAAAGACAAGACCTGATCCCCAAGGAGCCCAAAGCTACGGGCAAGTTGGCCGTAACCTACGAACAAATATCAGATAGGGTTCACTCAGCACTGAGCGAAGTATATCTTGGTAGAAAGCAACCGATGGTACCGACCTCCTGATTGGACATGACCCCCAAGATGAACTTCAGTACATTGCCCATGAGGCACGAAGACCTTGTTTTCCGCGAGCCATGCGTTGAACTCCCCCAGACTCCAGCTAACGCTTGTGCGAGCATAGGCTTTGCCGTCTTTGCGAAAGATAGCTCGATCTAGGGGTCCCCTGAATGTCTTCTCCAAATCCAGCTGGATGTTGGGCGCCGATGTCGAGCTCGCACCGGAATACCTGCGACGATGTTACTTTGATTGCCCAGGTACTACTATAGGTTTCGCAGAAAACCAACTGGTGACCACCGGTCTTGATAGCGACAGCTACTTTTTTCTCCTTAGCATATTTCAGAGTCTTTATAATATCGTCTATGTTGAGCGGCTGCACAATGAGTGCGGGGTTTAGGTCTCTCTCCACGCCGTAGGTGGAAGTTGCATATTGATATTTGGCATCTTGGTAGACTTCAGTCCCTGGCTGCTCTTGTGTCAGCACTCCATCTTGTGTATCGATACATTACCATGAGCAACCCGAGAGGGCTATTTCATACCGTGAATTGTGCGCCACTGAGTCCTGCGATAGTAACCATTTGTGATGATGTTGGTTTTACTTTGGTGAAGACGCCGTCATACAGGCGTCGAAGGGTGGAGAGTACGTAACCCATTTCGATCGTGACACTGAGGTCTTTCGTTCAGATATCTAAGTCATCGACGCCTGCGATTATATATTTCATCGCTCTTAGATACAACGCTGCTACAGGTCAGCTTTCTGTCACATGGAATGCTGCTGAGCCTTACGTTATGTCGTTCTAACCGGGATCAGCATCAGCTTACAACCTAAGCCAGAGTCACATTGCGATCCCAGTGGCCATTGAACGCTTACGCCTACAGCCTGCTTGTCCGCCGTTCATCCCGGTTTCGCTTCGGAGTGGCTCACGACCGACGCCTCAGGGCTCTTCAGCTGCATGATAGCACCTCGTCTTGTCTGTGTCGCAGCCAAGTCTCGCAAGACAAGGCGTTAGATAAGTGGCGTGGCGTTGCTATATATTGGGGGCCTACACAGGTGCCAACACGAGATCATGTTGAGGGCTGGGCCTCTCTGTGAGGTCCCATCGATTCAAAGAAAATACAACGGCGGCATGCCGCGAACCGCTAGATGTGATTGTCTCACCGTGATAGCCGTGTATAGGAACTATAGCCACCAACATAAGGAGTGTCGAGGTGCACTAGACAGGCCGCCTTCGCAAACTAGTCTCAGCCTCTCTAGAAGAAGACCTGATGTTTCTCATTGCCATTGTGATTCACAAGGAAATCATCTTCTTGAGTCTTACCAACCTCCTTCACGTCTCCAATAGACCACACCATTGAACTGGTCTCATTAGGGAGAGTCGACATTCCAGCCGCTAACAATACAGACAGCAGTTGACGATCTCGCTTACTCCCGTGTGTCTGTATATAAGGGAGGAATCCAAGAGTGACACACTGGGACTCGGGCGTTCGGGTGAGCCGGAATTGGCACAGTTGGAAATGAGAGAATACATTGGAGTGGCGGCTTATAGTCAGTTAACGATGATCCCGACTGTAGATACCTAGATAGTGTAGCAATACGCAGACGCCCTCAGGAGTCATGTAGGCCGGGTGTATACCCTTGCGCGCAGTATGCAGTCTGCATAATACTTGATATCTGTACCCTGGCCACATAAGGGCTTGAACGATTGACATTCAACACGAACGACATCCCCCATTCTACTCCGCCTCTCTTGTGACACCCCAGTATTGCAGCTCTTTGATTACGTTCCTACGTGATTCGTAGCCCATGCAGCGTCTGCTCCGAGGTTCCATCCAAGCAAGCCAGGGGAGCTGCAAGATTACCTTACGCTCTTTAGCGTAAAATTTCGTGACAATACGACGTCTCTAGCATTCTTGAAGGAAGGAGTATGCGATGGCGCACAACGCCCGCTGCTATGTTCGGTCAGCTTCGGAGTGAAGTAAAATAGGTCAGTTCTGGTACGTCAAAAGATATCTATCACTGAATAGCATTAGAATGATACGGTTATCTCGTGTGATGTGCCCTAACTACAGCACCCGGCTTTGAATCCAATGATTGGATACCTAATATACATATGTAGGTATATTTCGCATCGTTAACAACCCACTCCAAACACCTACAGTGTCACATTATCCAGGGCCTTCCATCTCTCCGACAAAATCGATGTGAGTCTCATACCCTAACCAAATGATCTGATTAGGCTTTATCGGGCAATCTCAACTTCCGTCTCAGCAGCGTCGTCAACCCTTTCTCAATCGATCCCGCCAGCGCAGCGTTGACAAGCATATGCGTACTCTGCGGCGGCGCGGCGTAGAAGACTTCAGGTACAATCTCAATATCTCTGATTCCCTTAAGCGTCGCAACATGCGTGATCCAATCCAGACAATCAAACTTAAGTCCAAGCAATAATTCCAGCTCCTCGCAACTGATTTCCCTGGGACCATCCCAGTCACTCGAGGGTCTTCCAGCCTGTACGACAAGCCTCAACGTCTCGATGAGCGTATGGTCGCTAAGGTACATGCACATTGCCTTCCACTCAAATCTGTCCGTCTCGTTGTCATAGTGAGGCGCTTTCCTCAGCTCAACATGCTTGATCATGTTCCGGCTCGCGGGCGTGAGATCCGACAGAAAAGGCGCAACGGCCTCGGCGTCAGGCCCAAAATCGAAGGCATGTTTCCCGTATACTAGTGCGGCGGTCTCTTGATACAGGAGTCTGTTCACGCGCATGACCTGTGCGCATAAGCTCGCGGACTTAGTCACGAGGGTATAAGTCGTTTCGTAGCATTGCCTGTGGAGAGATCGATCGATCACGTAATATCTTCTTCGGAGCCTCGATCGTTCACTTGGAGTGGATGAAGATGGCCGGTTGTCGTTGCGAATTGATAGCTTTTTCTTTCGGCCTTGCTCCGCGTCACCGATGTTGAAGAGATGGCCGTATATCATCAATCGCAGCTCGGCTGGAAGCATCACGAGTCGCGAAGACATGACTGCTTGTTGTACTGCACAGTTTTGGGTTTCATCTACGACAGGAACAAGAAAGGCACGGTGAATATGGCCCTACTTAGCAACGAGAAAGTATGTTCAGGAATGTATTTCCAAGAGATCACAAGAGTAGGTATGTGACATGTATGGCGGCCACCGAACTAATCTTCCTTCCGCGCCAGCAAGGTACTCCTTTTTGGCCTCTACGCGATGGGCGGGGTGGACCACATAGACCACCCGACCTAGCAGACAGCCACTTCTTTTCGCCTTTGGAGCGCATTGTTACATTCACTCGTTTCGGTTGATGCTTCGCTTCTCCAAGACCTTATCGTTAAGTATCCAAGGATCGAGTCATGAGACCCCCCTCTCCCCTGGAAGCACACAACTTATCACGGAGGTACTGCAATCTTGGCATGAGGTCGATATGAGTCCGCACCGCGACTGCTATTGTGAGTATTGCACCGACAGGCAGCGGCTGGTAATAAGCATCATTTGAGGGATTCTTGTTAGCTCCTTGCGTGGTTGACGTTTTAGCCAGATAGTCGAGCCCGTAGCTCCCCTTTAACATCCATCAATTGCTAACGTGTCTCGTCGAGTTGCGTCGCTGACTGAAATGAGCTATCATATACCGCCTGTCTGGGGATAATGCGCCTGGCTACCGGTTTACTTAACTCGTACTCGAATTAAAGAAACCCCCGAAACAATGGACTAGTGTCACTTATCATCACACATCCCAGATTGGCATTCAAGCGGTGGGAGAGTATAGGACAAAGTGAGGCTAGTTTTCTATGCCGTGCAGCAGTCAGCACGGTTGTATCGGGTATGTACTAAGTATGCCGTTTTCGTCCACATTCACAACATAATCGTGATCGTCCGAACCCCTTTTCTGGACAAATGCATGGCCTCGCAATTAGCGTACAGACCGACTCAACACGACACCCGAACGCCAAGCCATGCCTTAATTCGAATAAGTGAATAGTGGTGATGATTGCACATTATAGTAGTCATAGTATGCAAGAAACGGTGGGTTACGAGGTCGAAACGAGCGCTGTTGCCGCACTCTTAATGATCTTTGCAGTTTTGTCAATGATGGGCTGTGCCAGAAGCCAGTCTTCGGCTTCAAGTACATCTCGGATTGCTGGAAAATATGCCTCGTCATACCCGGACCAGAGTTGCGGGCCGAAAAGGACATGCTTGAACTGAGTCCGATTTGGTATCTATGAACGACGGTGTCAGCAAAACTCACGAAAATGGGTACAGCAATCAGGTACACATACACCGCCCTGTGGCTCAAGGTCTAGCAGGTCCGTCTCGAATTTGGCCATGCGACTGTTATAGTCGGTTCGTCGTGCGGTCAGCCCGGTGGGTTCCCACCCGTTGTTAGCAATAATATTTTGTTCCCAGTAGGGCTCCCATTTCTCGAATTGCTCGATAGCAGTTCGGACGCTCTCGGCCGCATCCTTGAGGGGGTTCAGGTTGATCTTTTGAGGTTTGCCTTCATTAATGCCCTTTTTGTCGACCCAATCCCATAAATCTTGCACGTAGCGGCGAAGACTCAGCGCGTAGTTACCCATGTCGAATGGCATAATGGGTCTTTCAGCAAGTTCGAGGATAAGCAAACCCAACACCTGGCCCAACAAGCCATGATAGAAGAAACCAGGATCGCCGACATTGTCCATGAATTCGAAGTTATCATAAGAAGAGTGATAGGGATGAGCCTCGCCATCGA
This sequence comes from Xylariaceae sp. FL1019, assembly GCA_022578705.1. NCBI lineage: Eukaryota > Fungi > Ascomycota > Sordariomycetes > Xylariales > Xylariaceae > Xylariaceae sp. FL1019. The sequence goes on from MU391928.1 coordinate 139,837, forward strand.
AACGGATGTCGAGCGAGCTGGTCCCCGCAATATCTTGAAAAGCAACGTAGTCGCTCCCTGACCCCAAAGATTCGAGATCTGCCTCTCGTGCCTCCCAGAGAGCGAGAAGAGTAGCGTTTGCAACTGGATCAAACACTCTCTCGAGGACCTTGGGAATAAGTTTTCGAAACATGGGGGATCCTGCAGCATGAAAATCTTGACCAGAAATGGCTGCGTCGAGGTTGATATACGCAAAGGCCTCCTCTTGAAGAGTCTTCAGATTTTTCTCCACGAACTCGGTGCTTCCAATCATGTTGTATTCTTCCGCATCCCAGCTCATGAACTCAATAGAACGAAGTGGCCGCCAGCCTCTCGATACAAGTTCCCCGAAGACACGCGCAACCTCAAGCATGACCGCAGTACCTGAGTTTGGATCCGTGGCCCCGAATGCCCACGCATCGCGGTGATTGCCAATTATGATGGACTTCCCACCCTGCTCGACGCCTTCGATCTTGCCGTAGATATTCCAGATGCTCTGCATTTCATTCTCATCTTGCTCGTTCTTGAGGCGTATCATGGGAGAAGAGGAGGAGTTGCCCGTCCACCAATCCACTTTCGGCACGCCACCTTTCCAATCGTTTGAGCATGGAGCTCCAATGCCCCTGAGGTGCTGGAGAAGCACTTGAGCGTCGCGCCAACCAATAGGGAGACTGGGGATCTTAACGAGACCTTTGGTCTGCTCGATCTTCATTCTAGCGGTACCCTCTGTGCTCTCCCAGCCAGGAGTGAGCACATCGCCGATGACCCAGCTCATCAGACTGACCGCACCCCTTTGAACACCGTCTGACGGCATGAAACGGCCCTTTGGAGCGGGCTCCCCCTTCAGAAACCCATCATCAGCAGGATCGCTGTAAATGATACAACCAGCGAAACCAGCCATCTCCGCGGCCTTGACTTTGAGCGCTCGGTCGGTCTGCGTGCCGTAATACCGAACCAGGGCAATGGCTCCTTTCGTATCGATTCCACTGTCTATGAGCTTTTTGAAGTCGGCTCTCGAGCCATAGTTCGCGTAGATCAAAGGGCCTTTTACATCTCCAGATTTCGAGTGACCATGAAATGCGAGTGTTTGGTGGCCTCTTGTTTCCCCTCCAACATCCATTTCTTCCAATGCGGCAGTCCAGGTGGCCGTATTCCCATCTGCAGACATGATTTGAATAGCACGACCATCTTCTCTTGGATAATTGAGATAGACAAAATATTCATCCACGGAAACTTGGTCGAACCCGTTCTTCAAGAAACTGTTATGGACATCCATGGCCAGAGCATAATCGCCCTCGGTGCCAGCCAAATGCGAAAAACTGGTGTAGTGACGTAGTGCATCCCTCATCATGTCTGGGTCGATATTCATTTGTACGAATTTGCGCACGTCCTCTGGATCGAACATTTGACTTCCCAGTCGCTTGCCTACACTAGTGAAGAGATCGCTCATGAAAAGGAGATAAACGAATCCTAATACAAGAAATAGAGCGACGAGACGGCAGAGCAGCAGGAAGGCGGCGCCGCTATTCAGACCCGGGAGTCTCCAGCGCAAGCGCGTCTCGCTTGACGCGTCGTTTTGATCGTCAGGTGTGCTCCGGCGAGGAAGCCGCACAGTGAGCCGAGGGAGCCGCCATCTCCATTTCCAATGTGGTAATGAGAAGCCCGAGAAGCCTGAGAAGCCCGAAAAACGAATCCGCTTAGTCCAGGACGAAGGAGATGCGGAGGAAGAGCCGTAAAGAGGATCTTCAACTTCCAGCTCTTGCATCTCCCTCCGCACCTGCGTAGCCTCGTGCGTCTCACTGTCGTCGTCTTCGAGGCTCCATTGCGAGCTTTCATCGTCGGATTCTACGTACGGAGGCTGGTATCCGACAGGCCCCCTCCTAGGCCGATCTGTCTGGGCGTCATGAGGTAGGAGTGAGTGGGTTTCGGCGTCGCGGTCAGATCTTGGATCTGTGGGCAAAGGCGAAGGCGGCCACTGCGGTCTGGCGGACGACGAGCTGCCCGTGGCTTCGTCGTAGGTTGGGATGGGCGGTGGCGGCTCGTAATGGGATTTCTCGGACGGCATCGTCAGGGTTGCCCAGAGGCACGAACTTAGAATGATACGTGGGGCGTATGGTCATAGGATCAGGAGAAGCAGAGAATGCAAGGCATGTAGACAGGTAGACGGCGTTGAGCAAGGACGTAGACAGCGAATAATGATCAGATAGACAGGCTGGATAGACGCGATGAATGAGTGTGTAAGGGGGACTAAGGAAAGCGATCAAGGACGGCTGAGCAGCGCATCGAGTCCAGCAACGGGCTGCTCGGCAGCGAAGCAGAGAAACGGAGGTATGGGAAGAGACAGGCGAGACAGCCAGCGATTCCAAGGAACTGGCGATGTCGTGAAGAACGATTGGTGATGGCGATGGAGATGGAGATGGAACGAGCGGGTTGTAGATGCTTGTGTTGGATTGCCTCCAGGGTGTTGTGTCGAGTCAAGATGCACGGTCGCGATTAGGTTGGGAGCTACCTGCCAGGAGGGATGCGACACGGACAGTTAGTTCTACAGTACATGTACCTTACCTAAGGTATGTACATTACCTGAACTGTTAGTGGAACAGGCACTGAGCTCACATGCAGTGCTGCATTTCATCACGTTTTGAACTCCAATTGAGTCGAATCAGTGCATCCAACGGTGGTGCATGTGGATTCAGACTCTCCTATCTCTGTACCGGGGTTGAATGTGCTTGGCAGCCTGGCCTTAACCAACTGGCCCTCTCTCACCTCAGTGTAAGCCACTAATCGTGTGCTCCTAACATCCTTTCACCGAGCTGACTGTTCATCATCTACTTCATCAACTTCAGAGACGTGAGGACAACGCTCCCCCTGAGAATGTAGATTTATCTAGGAGAAGTAGCCCAAGCAAGATGCAAGATGCAAGGTGCAAGGTGCAAGGTGCTGCCACATATAATACTTTGATGATACATGGTAGTTTTATGTCTTTGTCCCCAACAAATTTAAGCCAAGAGACATCAATTTTCATTGAATAAATTTGCAGGTCCTTGTAATGGCGCTTCCTTGTATCGATAGAACGCCAGGCCCGATAATCAATGTTTCAAAATCTTTGCAAACAGACACATATACACAGGGACGGCCCTTCTCACATGCCTTGACTCTCCCCATGCTTGCCATTCCCTTCTTTCACCAACACACAACCCTAGGTCGATCCATTAGTAGGTATTGGGCTTCTTGCTAGATTTCTATGCTTCATCATTTCTGCGGATGCAAGACAATTCCTTCGTACTGTCTGCTGGCAATGTTTTCCAGCGTGTGCTTGAAATGGCGCTTGCTGTTCTCGATGCTGGCCGAATCTTGCTGATTGGTCCCCAGATTGGAGTGTATCAGCTCGATGAGCCCATTGATGTACTTGGTGGTAACCTTGGTGTTTGCTGTTAGCTCGAGTACACTTGACTAGTCGTCGAGTACAACTTACCGATTCGTTGGCCTGGTCGAAGTAATACACGTAACGATCTAGGATCTCCACAAACAGCTCGATCGAGGTCGCCTGCTCCATACACGAGTCGGCTACCCGGAGCGCTCTCTGTAAGCACTCAAGCACTCTTTTCCCGTCACGATAAAGCTAGCATCGTAGTCAGTATAAACGTCACATGGTTGCCCAGGTAGCAGGTCAAAGATGCTTACCCCTTCATCAGACTCCTCAGTGGCTGCGATGGGCGTGGCCCACCAGAGATGGCTTGCGAGGTAGACTGCTCGGCATTGATCGGGTTTGCGAAGGAGCTTGCTTCCGTGCAGAGCACACTTCGTGATCAGCGTATCGTAGTTCTCTTTTCCAAAATTTCTAGTCTGATGCAACGCGCTGGCAATAACGCAGACAGCTTGGAATTGGGCCTTAGAATCCGAGATGGCCTCTTCATACACGGTAAAAGCTTGGGCAAAATACTCGTAGGCAACTTCTTCAAAGCCGGCCATATCTGCTGTCTGTCCACAGGCGCTGAACAAGCGTAGAGCAAGTTCAGCGGCACCCGAACCATTCACTCTTGTGTAGAGCGCCGATATACTCGAGTGCATAAATTTGAATAGCGCGTTGGACTGTGTTTCCCAGTTGTCGTCATAGTGCTCACGTGCCTTGTAACGGCGTGCCAACTTCATCCCGGCCGTAATCAATGGAGGCGTGGTCGTCCGAATGCGCTCATTGCCCTCAGCGAAGGCTTTGCGAGTCATCTGGAGGAGCCGGAACTGAGTATCGTTATCTTTTCCCTGGAGCAGATGGACGATTCTTGCCAGCCATCCCTGCTCTTCCATAGTCTCGTCGGTCTCCATCGCACGGCGTTGCGGTCCTCCCGGGTATCCCGAGGGCGGTTGGGATCCTTCTTTGATCAGGACTTTTAGAATCTCCAAGACATTCTCTAACTGTGTTGCGTTTGTGACAGCGGTCTGATCACGGAGCAAGCTTCGCGCTACCTCGCCGGCCACGGCTCTCCGCGTAGGATATGTTTGAGATTGGAAAAGAGGCACATAAGTGGGCAAGGAAAGAGCTGTGAAAAGAGAGGCATATCTTTTCAGCGGCGCTTGTAGGAGAGCAAGCAGACTCTGTTGCGCTGGAGGCGAGTGGAGATCCGCGCTGTTGGCATGTTCTTTCACTTTGCGGTGGGCATACTCCAGGATCTGATCGACATAATCCAGTCTGCCTGGGTAGATATTGAGCGCCAGGTTGGTGAGGGACACTAATAGCGCTATCGTGTCCTGGATTGGGAGATGCTGTGCGCCAACCAGGTTGTTAACTTGTTCGAAGAAAACCTCGTACAGTTTTACATTAGACGGAATGCCGCGTTCGGGCTGGTTTACCGGTGCAGAGGTCTCCTGTTCGGCTTCGACTGCAGTGGCTTCAGTCTCTGCGATCGATGGCGCTGCCTCGGCCACCATTGTCGATGCGCCCTCATTTTCTGTAGACTCCCCATCAGCAAGCCCACCGTTCGCCCCCGTGTCTGTATCCGACACTGCCGGCTTTGATTCTTGCCTCTCCTTGCCTATCCTGACTCTCTCCAGCAAATCAGCTAACGCATCCTGCTCCAACTTGGCTTTGTCACCTGTAACATTTTGCTGTGACTCTCGTTCGGCGTAGGCAGACAGTCGGTCCATGAGACCAATGACGATTGCTTTGACATTGACATGAGGATTCAAACGTGACACGGCACCGAGAAATTGATCGAGGGTGTGGAGGTGGAACTCGTCGGGAAACACCTGTGTGATTATTTCCAAAAGGTACTCTTGGGCCAGCACATCCCGACACTGGACGACTTGTTCGAGAAGGGGCCCCAATATGCCGTTGCTATAGGCCTCGAGATCGACAAGCTGACTCAGACGCACGATATTGCTACCGACCAGTTGCTGCAGCTCCTTACGTTCTCTCGTCCTCTGCTCCCTCTCTTTGGAATGGCCTTGATGCTGCAAGCGGACCCAAAGCTTATTCATTTCGACGAAGTTGGTGAGTATGAAGTTGATCGAGTCCTGCAGGTTGCCTTCGAGCCCGTCGCTGTCCCCAGTAGGCAGATAGTCCCTAGCCTGGCCAGACAGATAATAACGTAAGAAGAGACCGCGGATGGGGTGCTGGACGCCGCGGCTCATGTCCATCATGTCCTTCATCAGCTCCTTGACGGGGGCGTCCGGAACGGACATGTAGGCGGTGCCGACGGTGATCATGAGGTAGAGACGGGGAACGATGTTGCCAGCGTACTGGACCAGCTCGTAGAGGTCGGCGAGGTGGTTGTGGGGGTGGTTTTCTCTAAGATGGACAGACAGGTAGCGCAAGGCGTCGAAGACGGCCATGTAAAGCTCGTAGTATTGCTTAGGGCCGAGGCTGCTGGTGCGCAACTCGGAGACGAGGGTCGAGCTGCAGACAGGGAGGCAGATGTCAGAGTTCAGCTAATGATGGACGATGCGAGGAGACTGACCAGCACTTGAGGGCGTCCATGAGCTTGCCGGGGGTCTCGAGGCATTTGCGCATAAGGGCCGTCTGCTGGCGCACGGCAACCAGGGCATCCTCGAGCAGCCGCGCCTGGTCCTCAGGCGGCGGAGCTGGCGTGCTGGACATGGCGATAGCGACGGGCGACGGGCGACGGGCGACGGGCGACGGGCGACGAGCGTGGACGGCGCCGATCCGTATGGTCAGGGACAATGGCAAGTGGCAGTGACAGCGGACAAGCTTCAGCAGTCGGCCTCGCAAGTCATCGGAGCGTGCTACACAGCGAACGGAACAGGTCGGGAGTCACAGGAAGTGTGTCGGGTCATGGAAAACGCAAAGTCAATGGCACAATCCCGAGGTGTAGTTGCCTAGAGCTCCAAGGTGAGGTACGTGGGGATGGCGCAGTAACGGATGAGGTATCTCGACTTTAAACCACTACCACCTTACCCACTAACAAGGGAGTATCTAACTTCCATAAATCGCAGTGCCCAGCTACATACATCTGTACATTACATACCGAGCCTACCTCATGCCTACCTACCTAGCTACAGTATTCAGTAGATTTTATGGACTGTTGCAGGCGCGGGCACTGGAGTGCTTGCATGTACTACCGACGACGGGATGGTCTTGGAACCTGTATGAGCCGACGCCTCAATTGTCAAGCCACAAACACTCTATTTACTACCTTCACCTCTACCTAACCTAACCTACTGCCAATTCTCGCGGGCAATGACGCATACCTCTAGGAGGTAGGCACTCATTCGCAGACCTACCCCAAGTCGGTGTCTCCAGAGTCAGTTCCATCTCAACTTCTTTTGCCGCCCATTCCCAACAGCATTCCGGATTAGTTATTATCACACTCGATACTATCCAAATACCTACTCAAGTTGTGTTTCAAACCACTGCCTACATAGGTACCTATATATACAAATGGCCCATATGTTAACATCCAGGATCACCCATGTCGTCAGAAATCTGTGTCTTTAGGCCACTTCATGAAACTATGCATCGAAGACTACGTTTCTCGATATCAGCTCCAATAAACCATTATAACTCATCGCAGCCTCAACGCTTATTATGCTAGAGGCGCCAGAGAGCAGAGCCATACTTACTAAATGATTGGACTATATTTGTTATACCCTCATCACTCTCAAAGTCCGGGCTTAATGGGTAGCTCGAAAGAGCTGTCGTGAGCCACTGCGATAACTTGAGTCAGCTTTCAAGGTTACTCTTCGTGACATGGCTACCAAGGCTTTAGGATTCTCGAAACGCATCTATGGAGCACTTGCACCAGAAACAAAGGAACAAGCTACAAGCTCCTAAAGTTTCACCAAGACGATCTGGGGAACATGAACGTCAAGCAGTGCTTACGTTCTCGAGCCATCTCAGAGTTGGTCGCTTCTCAGGTGTCGATGCTATGCATGCTGCTACGACCCGCCTCAAATCCATATCGATGTCCGGCAGCGGGTCAATCGGTCGCCGAGCGTCAGGATCCGGCAAGAGTCTGGAAGCTGGTGTTTCTAATTCTTCATCGAGCTCCATATCACTCAGATCGAGGACAATTTCTTCCCCGGAATATCTCCTGTCCGTCAACGCGCACATAACGGTTGCCATCAACTATCATTAGGTTTGTCAGCTCGCAGAATGGCACAAATTATCGACTCGATGCTCGGAAATCCATGCCCGTTAGCTGGCCTCTGAGGGGTCATCACACCTACAGTTCCCACTACAGCAGCTCGAGTCAGTAATCACTCTATATGTGTCTGCTATAACTTTGCTCAGGTCTCGGCCGCCTTGAGAACAGCTTACCGTCTGCAACATTGGCTTGCCGAGCAGAACGAACGGCCCCCTCCCTAGGATTGTCAGCGACCTGGACACCTCCTGACATGATGATATCGAAATCATCAAAACTAACATTGTTGCAAGTCCAAAGTCTATCAATTTCAAAATCGGTACTTTAGCATGCTCCTCGTCATCATAGAGTGGGCCAAACATCATGTTATACATATGAATATCGTTGCTACAACAAAATGGCATTGTCAGTCTCTGATGACGTCCCAAAGCGCAAATTCTCTTAACGATATCAATACGTGGAGCAATAGGCGCGAAGTTGTTTTGAGAGGCAATGAGATCCTTACTGCTTGATATTTTTCGGCCTTCCCAACGGGATCCGAGACGCCAACTCGGGGTTGCCATCACGATTATGTTCCGGCCATGCCATGGCAATACAAGCGCGAACCACTATTGCGACTGATGAGACCTTGCTCGACCCGTAAGCAACACAAATATTAGTGCTGATGACTCACTACACAAGAATAGTTTCAGCAGAAGCCGGTTAGGCAGTCTAGGCGGTGATGCTGTCTCCAGTCCTCCTAACTGCGACGCAGTGGGTAACTGCGAGGATACGTACGTAGGAGCCTGAAATAAGCCAGTAGCTGTTTGTGACTGGTAGTTTAGCTGTGATACTGTTGGGAAACCCAGTGTTGATGAACGGGACGGCGATACAGCTCGCGATACGGCTTGCGACGCCTCTGGTGACTGTACTTGTGATGCTATTCCCGATACCCCGGCCATTGAATATCTTTCGATGAATTGTCCCAGGGTGCCATGTGGAAGATATTCAAGATAGATCCAAGCCCAGGCGAACTGATCCTTTAGTCCCTGCAGTGGGTCGTCGTGGACGTCGTGCATATGTATAGTATGCGCGCAGCCACTCAGGACCTAAGAGGTCGGTCAGGAAATATTGAGCGACGGGTTTTTTCGACATATACCGATATATAGTGAACCATGACGGACTTACCTTCAGAACCTCAGCCTCCGCTTGCAAGTTATCAAGCTCATCATGGTTCGCGAATGACGCGACTTTCAGTGTAATCCATCGGAGCTCCTTTGCAGGCCCAATGCCTGGTGCAATGAAGACAACAAGTCAGTGTTTTGACCAACTCGTTACTATCAGGAATCGAAGTTTGATGTGTGGGACATTCGGGCTTTGCCGGTGTTTCTTGCTCGACGTAAAGTGTAACTCACTGACACGTCAGCATAGTATCTTTGAGAATTGATGGTTCCAAAAGAAGCATACCACTTGACCTTGAACACAAAACTTTGGCCGCCTTTTCCAATTTGTTGCTCGCAGACGAACCTTTGATCGTCCTCCTGCTCGAAAAAGTTGTTGAAGAGTTTCACTCTCAGCTCTGCGGTGGTGGTGGCCATCCGTTTGGCGATGCTTCAGGATTTGTCCCGAATGAAGGCCGCCAACGACCCCATAGTGCTCATTGTCAGTGATTTACGGCGTCGGCAGGTTTGATGTCTACGTGTTGTCTTGATGCATTGCTGTTTCCGGATGTTGAACAATAACATTCATTCACTTATTCTTTGTTGCACCATCATCGCTATGCCCACATTAAGACTAGAAGACGCGATTAATTTTGTGCAGTCTTCTGTTTTCAAATAACTTGAATTGCCGTCTATGTATTGTGATCCAGATCATCATTGACGACCGCCCAACCATTACCAGATTACGGGGAGCGAATGTTGCCTCGCCTATGAAATGCCGGAAGAACCTCTCTTCAAAGTGAATGAGTGTTGCGACCAATTCGATTCGAGGGTGTCATCAACAATGCTCTGACAACTTCCTGGCGTAAAGTCTGGTACTAGGAGGCAATTGGTCCGATTGGCCAGCAGTAGTTGATCGGACACTCCCGAGCTCCCTAATAAACAGCTTTATGTGTATGAGAACGTTGCCAGGATCGCCTTCGTCTCCATTTGCCGATAGTGGCTCGACGAAATGGATGCATTTGATCCCCGGTCCGGGATCGACATCGCAACCCCCATGCTCGTGTAATCCTCTGAATCGTCTTTTGCACTTTTTCCACATACTCCCCGCCGCCCTCAAATAGTATCATCAACTGTTCTGTCAAGCCAACTCTTCTTTGCCCATGACAGTTGGTGGTAAATCCTAAGAAGAGCGCGCTCCATCTGGACTGGGCTATCGTTCGGAATTCCTAGTAACGCGATAGGTCGACTGCTGAAGATAAACAGTACTGTATGTAGAAATAGCGGATAACATCCCTGCCAGACCCTGACTGCATGCTCAGCACTAGTACCAAAGCATACAACAATGTCAGTGGGGAGAAAGATACTAGATGAGCATACATCCACGCTCGCCACGCATTAGGAGGCAGTCGAGCAGGAGGTTGAGCCTCGGGATCGTGGTAGTCAACTACATCCGTACACTCCTAACATTTGCCGCACCCTTGCCTCATGACTTCTCTTCTGATGTCTTTTCTCATTGGTCAACCTCTTCGCAAGATAGCATCGCAAATGATCAATGGCAGGGTACCACCCGTGACCCGGGCACTGTTAGAGGATCCTAACGCATACAGTATGCAGTGTGAACTCAAATGCTTAGAGTCTGTAAAATGGATACACATATATATCTTGGCGTATCTTCACTGTTGTTCTTCTCCGTCATTTTCTGTCTCTGAAGCTTGAAGTTTCCGTCTCGGCCAGGCTTGCAGCTTCGACTACGTCTTATATCTGACCACAATGGGTGGGTGTCCCGCATTAATCACGCTCATACTACTTGCTAATGACTCTGCACAGTCGGAACTGGTCCTTCAGGTGCCGGGGATGTCACCGGTCTTGCTGTCCACGATATTGTCGAACCCTCTGATGGGGCTCACGGCACCGAGGCAATTAGCGAAAAAGGAGCTGCGGTAGACTCCGAACATGTGGCCGATGACGGAAATTACCCTCCTCCGACTAAAGAGGAAGAGAAGACTCTGCGCAAAGTAGCTGATAGTGTCCCCGTGAGTAATCTTTGAAACTACTTTCTGCCTCTTCAAGAAGTCATCCGGGAATTGGCTTCCTCTTTCTCTATGTAGAGTGGATGCTCTGAAACTCTTTTAAGACTCCGAAGACCGTAGCAAACACGCTATAAAGAATGAGTACTAATCCGAACTATTGCAGTGGACAGCTGTAAGGACCTCGCTATGTCATCACACCCTTCCACAGACCTTTTCAAGAGTTTGTCATTTGACTATCAAGTTCAAACCTGTCAAACCTGTCAATTTCACGTCCTCCCTCCTTCCACTTAAAACAGTTTTCGGCTGACACAAACTACTACCAAGTGGTTATTGTGCCTCGTTGAGTTAGCTGAAAGGACGTCTTACTATGGGACAAATGCCGTGTTTGGCAATTATATTCAGTTTCCACTTCCGGAGGGTGGCAATGGCAGCGGTGCTATAAATCCCAAGGACCCGGAATCAACCGCAGGTGCCCTGGGTCTCGGCGCCAAGGCGGCTTCCGGAGTCGTTCTGGCCTACACTTTCATAGCTTATGTTATTCCGATCTTTGGCGCTTGGTGGGCCGATACCAAGATTGGTCGCTTCCGCGCCATGCTGTATGGTACTGTCATTGGGGGAATTGCACATGTCATTCTCAGTACGTCTGCCATGTGATTTTCTTCGAAGCGAAGGGCCGGTCTCGTTGGAACTGAAAGCTGACCGTCTATAGTCGGCGGGGCCGCTCCGGCACTTCTGAAGGCAGGAAAGGGAGCAGCACCTTTCTTCATCGGTCTCGTGCTTGTGAGTGTAAAACGAAATCATCTGTTGCCTTGTACAAGCTCAGCTCATTCCCAAACAGCTTGCCCTTGGGGCTGGAATATTCAAGCCGAATGTAGCACCCACCTTCGTTGATCAGTATACACATCAACGCAAGTATACCAAGGTCCTAAAGACAGGCGAGAAGGTCATTGTCGATCCCGAGACAACCATTTCATACATGTTTCTTGTCTACTACGCTTGTATCAATCTGGGTGCTTGTAAGTTTGACACCACGAGAAGCTGGAACAACTTGCTCATGGGAACATTAGTCATACAACTTGGATCAGTATACATCGAGAAATATCGCGGCTACTGGCTTGCATTTTTGGTGCCAGGTATCATTTATTTCCTTCTACCTCCGCTGTTGGCTGTCCGTAAGTTTTACCCTTTCTTCGAGCAGTCGCAGTTTTTGTTTATGAGCGTGTTCACGTTGTAATGTTTCGCTGCTGGCTCAGCGTATCACGTTTACCCAAGGAGATTGCACAATGTCCGAGTATTGTGATCTGTTACGTGTACCCAGCCCATATTTCTTGGGCAATCGTCGGCTGCTGACTTATAATTTCAGTTTACAAACGCACTATTCGAAAACCGCCACAGGGCTCCGATCTGACAAACTTCGTGAAAATCACCATATCGGCAATAAAAAAGAGCAAAGGAAGAGTATTTTCCAGAAGTCTCTGGTACAATGTCAAGCCATCAACTCTTGCAGAGAGTGGTGAAGCCGTCACTTACTCGGAGAAAGATGTAAGCGATTGTCAGAGAACATGGGAAGCTGTCACAATCTTCGCCTATATACCTATCTGGTACCTTAACGATGGCGGTGTAGGCTCCGTGTCCAGCTACCAGTATGTGAATTTGATCCATCGCGTTGAACAAATGCTGTGTCTAATAAGATGCTTTCACTAATCCTCGTAAATGGCGTCTACCGCTTGAATATCCTACTGATAGTCACAACAGAGCAGCAGCCATGACTACCTATGGGGCTCCCAATGATCTTCTAAGTACCTTCAATCCTATGGTAAGTCAGATTTGTTACAATTTAACTAAGCCGCATTGTGCAGCCTCGTGAAAAGATATTAACCTTCGGCGTAGTGCGTATCCCTGATTTTACTTGGCCAGTCCTACAATCTCGAGGTTTGAGGATTAGGTTGAGCTGATACACGTCTTTCTCACTAGTGTTATCGTGGTGTTTTCAGTATTCATGGCACAGATAGGCTATCCTGTCCTGCGGTATTTCGGCATCAAACTGGGGCGTATTGATCGAATGATTTGCGGATTCATCTTGGCAACCCTTTCCGGTCTTGTTGGTGCTATAGTCCAGTGGCGAATTTATGCCACAAGTTCTTGGTAAGACGCATGTGACACAACTCCGTCGTATTCGAACTATCTAATCCAGAAGGCAGCGGGTACCAAGCGACATTCTGTGAAGCTGGCCCATCTCCCGTCAGTATCTGGTGGCAGTTACCGAACGTCGCTTTAGGAGGAATGAGCGAGATCTTTGTGTTTGTCACGGCATATGAGCTGGCTTATGCTCGAGCTCCGCAACACATGAAGGCGACTGTCATTGCCCTATTTCTTTTCATGACGGCGTTGAGCGGCGCCTTGGGAGAGATCCTTTTACCCGCCATTGGAGACCCAACTCTAATCTGGGCGTGGTATGTTGCATGCTTTCCTCTTTCTATACAGACAGTCAAGGCCCGTTCGGGCATAACTGACACTTCATAGGGCCGCACCTGCCATTGCCCTCTTCGTGCAGACCATCATTTTCGTCTGGAGACATCGTAGAGTGAATGACGATGCTTTCATGACCCACGAAGAGGACTTCGGGCCCTCTGTGGCTGCCAAGAAGCTAGATGCGAGTACTGAGGGGAATAAGAGTCTCGAAATTTGATGGTAGACTGACGTCTGTACAAGATGTCAGAGCAGACAACAGCGGTCAGTTGCCGAGTTGCCGAGCACATGTCATGAATATGCAGGAAAACAAACACATTAGCCATTATTACCTATGTCGTTAAGCAGAAAATTTAGGCATATTCACCAGCTCGAATAATCGGGCGGACTTAACTCTAAATAGATAAGGCCTTGATTACTTCCTAAATGTTTGTGCAGCCGAATGATTGCCGATTACGTATTATCCTGAACATAGAATACTAAGTGTGATCTCGACCTACTACTTGGTCGAATAATCGTGGATTACTTCTTGTACTAATGTCAGAATCTGGGCTATGACCATGAATACAAGAAAATAGCCCACGTTGTGTCATTTGGCAACTCCTTCGTTAGCTTGACCAATGACGGGGAGCTCTGACATGTGGACTTTCAGAGCGCCGTATGGTCGCATGGTGTAAGTCTTCACATCGCCTACACATTCCGGACTTTTTGGAGGTGGTTCCGGAGTCAGATGCTTCAGCATCGGCCACTTGATTGCACATCCTTGCACTTCTAGCCAAACCGTCAGGCTTTGGTAGTCGAAAGGATCCTCAGGAAGCTCGTCGTCAGGACTCATCCTATGGAACACTAACGTGGTGGGATCAATCGCTACATTCCAGGGGCTTGAGCTTAAATACGAGTAATCTCGCGCATCGTCGAATGGGATCCAGTCCATTCCGTGGCCCCCTGCGTTGTTGAAAGCGTGTGGGAGTGTATTGGTTTCTGTTATTGGGCCGATGTCAAGTGAGAAGAGTAGACTGCCCACATAAATGGAAACAGCGCCGTTGTCTCGTGGCTCAGCTCGCGGTTCCATGTCAATTGTATAGTTGACAGTAGTCTTTCCTGAGGTGATATTGATCCTGTGCATCCCAGTCTCGTCATCCGGCGCGAGCGTGTCGTTAACAGCAGGCGTGGTCCCATTGGTGATGACACGTGCTCCCGTATGCCACCCAGGGGCTCGAAGATGCAGTTCAAAACCAATCTCAGTGTTGATATTGTAAATAAGTTGCCCATCAAGTGGATAGCTAGTTTTGCAGCTTATCGTTACTTTGTGGTCTTCCATCGTTGTCTCGACGTGACTGGGAACTAGAAGCATGTGGGCAAGACCAACGTCGCCTACCCGCGCCCAGCTGTGCGTATTCAACTTCGGTAAGCCCTGAGGGTAGTTAACAGCGCAGCATGGATACGTTGGTTCGAGGCCGTAAACAGTTGCAGCGCCACTGTTAGACGTTGTGAAAATATCCCACTGCAACACTTCGAGTTAGCAATTACTCCTTATGGCATGTTTGCTCATGTCGCGGGGTCTTAAATCATGTTTCCAGAGCACTTGCTCCCGTGAACCAAGGCACTAACTCCCGAAACCTCCTAGAATAGGTGGTAAACAACACCAGAAATTACTCACTCCAGCAGAGTACTGTGCAAAGGGCTGATTAGGTTGGTCCTGTATAGTTTCAGTTAGCAGGAACCCTGTTGAGTGGTGAATTGTTTAGTTGGGATGAGCCCAGAACTAGGTAGTGCACCTAACGTAACAGTCGATTATCTAACACGCACCATATATTGATGGCCCCAGCCGTTGTGTGACGTTTGAGCCGGGACAGCGTTGAAGTATACTCTCTCTGCAGCGTCTGCATATTCCTTGACACCAGTAGTGTGATATAAGTAGGAAAAAGAGTATCCTGTCTCCACCGCTGTACAGAGCTCGCTACCCAGATAAGGTTTACGATCTCTACAATCATGTTAGTAAAACAACGCCCGAGTTTTGAACTTGACCCATTGCCATAACATCTCGTCAGCGTGAGCGAATGGAAATTCCTGAAGTCTTACCGCAGAATTTCGTCGCCTAGAATGCTACCAGATGGTGAAGAATGGTATCTCATAGTTGCGTCAACCGCCTTGTCTGCAGTGGCTAATAGCGACTCGTTATGCGTGAAACGCCAGATTACACCAGGGGATTTTAGGCCTTGACCGACGTTGACTCCGTGTGTAAATCCGAAGTACCATTTGCTTGCACTTGGCTCGGTCACCACGTCTATAAATACATTTATCAGTTGATGGTACGCTGACATAGACACTCAAGACATTGTAAAGTCGACTTCTCGTCAAACTGTTTCGCATGGTGGTTCTAGGCGATTATTAAATGGAATAAATACTTACCTTGGTAAACGCCATCGACATACCATTCTTCCCACTTGTAGCCATTCTGCTGATGCAGGCGATGCACTAGAAGTAATCAGATCAGCTATGTGCGGAATTCTCGCGGGGACCGCATATAAAGCTGCGCTGTGATAATGCGAGATCGAAGCAACTTACGAGTATCCCACAGCAAGCCGTCTTGATCAGAGGGATGATTCTCGAGTAGCCACTGAATCGTTATCATGAAGTCTGCCACACGAGTCTGTCCCCTGTCGACGATTAGACTTGAACGTTATGAGTTGAAAATAAAAGTCGATTTGGAGGTTTGCGAAATGGGTTATTTGGCGTTATCTACGAGAATCTATTCGGCGTTATTCGCTTCCTCACGGTAATGCACTGGGAATATTTATTAACCTTGGAAGGAATACGTACCACATGCAGTCGTCGGCTTTCTTGCATTTGTTGTACCCGTTACCGCTGTCAAGGGTGTCGTGAGCCAACTTGATGAACTTTCGTAAGCTATTCACTATTTGATCCGACCAGGTCGAGTTGGCTTCGGCAAGCTGCGTTAGTCCGACTGTAACACTTACAATCAGTAATTACTCTTTGGAGCGTATTTGATGTGTCTCGGGAGTGGTGAGACTTATTTCTATTGCACTCGTCCCAGAGTACAGAGAAACTAAATCCCGAAAATCTCTACGATGAGTAGAAACGAGTCCAAGGAATACTTACGGAGAAATGGGTATCGGCCCCAAAATACTCTTTCTGATAATGTGTTAGATAGAGCGTTCAGAGCAATTAACGAATTGGCAGACGCTGTTGGACTCCGGACCTTGTTCTAGAAAGTCCTCCGGTCCAAGCCAGCCGTCATCTACTTGCAGGTCGAGAACCGTTTGTGCGACTTGATGAACTTGGGATATGAGTTTTCTGTTTTGCAACGAATAGGCCAAAGGGACCAAGCCGTTGAACCAGTAAGGCAATGCTTCGTTGAGGCCACCATACTCGGATGATTTTCTCCCTTGCTGTTGGAGCCAAGGCGATTCGCCTAGAAGCGACAGAGATTAATCGTGTTAGTACTCGTTTTTTTTGTTTTTGGACGGTTTTAACCAAACGGGAACATCCAACCAATACATACTAAAATGAAATTAGTTTGGTGTTCTCACAATGCGGTCAAAAAGTAAGTTGTGCTAGGATGTTCACGTACCGTACGAAGCTATAAAATCGACCACCATCAGTTTCATTGACCTCTGAGAACACTGGAAGATTTCTAGTCAGCTATGGTTGTTCATCATACAAAGTATCTTCATGACCCGAAACTTGACAATACTCCTCTTTCCTACGGGATACTTACTGTGACCGGGTAATCCATCTGCGTAGGAATTCAAAGCATCCAGAAGCCATCCCTCTGGATGTATGGACCCAAGAGATAGGGGCGCAAAAGCCCATGGCTTGACTAGAGCGAAATGAGAATATGTCCTGTTACATAAGTTGGCCAACAGGCTGAGACTTACGTATTTCATGTCCGACAACGAGCGCAGAGAAAGAAAGCAGCGCAAGCAGAATATATTGAATGCGGAAGCTGAAATCCATGGTGAGCTAGTAGGGTATACGATATCACGAACGAGCAAGGAGCGGCAAAGGGCAGTAGTGGAATAATGAGATTTGTATAAGATAGTAGGCCGTGCAGTCAATCGGAGCTTCACCCACGATTGAGAATTTATATAAAATACATTGCAAACAAGTGTATGCTGTGTTCTACAAACACAACATCGAACTTACCAATTTTGAGTAATTCGGTTGCCATGGATAGCCACGTGCGCTCGCGTGAGACTATGTATGACTATCAAGATGAATGCACTGCCTGTCAAATTTCGATTTTGAAATAAGGACCACGTGAAGCAATTGGTGATACTTCCGGGTGAGTGTCACAGCATACTTCGGTCACATTGCATAGGATAATATCCGTTGGACGGAGAATTTTCACATCCGGTGCTGCAGCTCTGAATGCGATGTGCTTCACGACGATTCGTCCCATGATGAATGCGGGAGTGCGCATTGTGCTGGGTTTGTGTCACTATTAGGCGACTCTTCATATTATGTTATAGTCAGGTGTCTTTGCGTGTAACTTTGGACCTACAAAATCAGTGCCAGAGTTCTGCCAGTCTGCCTCTCGTTGGTTTGAGACTCTATGTCTTGGGTCAAGCATATACTTGACATCTAAGGGTTATGAGATTTTACCGTTATCATGGGTCAAGCTAACAAAGAAATTCCCAAATGACATGGTATGGTAGCCTGTACGCATGGTCACAATCAATGATCACTACAGTTACACAAGAGTCGCATTACATGTCACTGTAGAGGAAACTGGAGATTCATATATAATACACTTGATTTTTTATTTTTATTTTTATTTTTCCTTTCCCCGCGCCCTCTTTTTACACCTTTCCCCTTTCCCCCGTTTCTCCTTTTCGCGGTTACTGCCTCGTCTGGGTACACTTAATATTGAGTACCTCGCCTAACTTGAAACACGAAAGCAACGCAAACTCCGGAGGAAAATTCTCCGAATGCTTGGAACCCTTCCTGCATTAGTCGTCAACCCGAGCCTCATCGTTGAAAGCCTTCTCCTCGGCATCTGGGTTGTGAACCGAAGGGGCCTCCCGTGTGTTGACCACCGGGTCTTTCCAGCCCACCATAAGTGACTGGGCGAGAAGCGTATCAAACGAAACGCGAACTTCATGTACCTCTTTGATGAAGTTGAAATCCGCATTTGTCTCACAGACTGTCATTTGGATCTTCATCCCCTTCGTGAGATTGATCAATATCTCGTCCTCAATCATGAACACCTCTTGCTTCGAGCCTAAGTTGACTTGATCAGGGCGCAACTTGTTCCCAAAGGCGTGGGGTATCATAGCAGGCTTAACGAGGAGAAGGCCCACTCTCATGGCCTTGAAGTCGGGACACTTGGGCTTGACGGTTGCCTCGACAAGTTCAATGTTTTTCTTGCGAGGGCGCAAGATACCGATAACTTCGTAGGTCTTCTCCCCTGTATAAATGATCTTGATACTGGAAGGGTCGCGGACTTTGGACTGGTTTCCTGTGTGGCAAAGCACCATAGCCTGGCGGAGATCGGACACAAGCTTTTGGTCGTCATGATTCATGATCTGAGCTCTGCCCTCACAGAATAGCTTGCGGGCTGCCTCGTTGACAGAATCTGGAAGCGCACGGGTAACGTTCTGAACTCTGTCGAACTCAGCAGGAGCGATCTCGCAGATATGGTGAGCTTTCAGGATATTGTCCGCGTGTTCAGGGCATACGTCATGCATAAGGACGTAGTTGAGGAAGTTCTTGACGAGTTCTGCTGCGGTGTCGATGAGTCTCTTATCAATTCCCCACATGTCCGTCATTGTGCGAGAGCTGTCTTCGATGTTAGCCTCACATAGGACCGCGGCAGAGCTGATAGTATCATCTTACAGGAAGCCTTTGACGACAGCCTCGAAGTCCACTTCCCAATCCTCCGACTCAGGGCCAGGGTAGTAACGAAGGTCACCTCCGCCAATGCTGTCGATTGCGGTCAGCGTGCGAATCATTTCGCTGTCTGCCTCTTCAAGAGTATCCTTGTCCTGTGCCACGCCGCCAAATTGACGCTGAGAGGTATCAACTCCCCCTAGGAACAGGTACTTGTTGAACAAGTTACTTCGGTCCGAGTCTAAACGACGGCGAGCGCGGAAGCGCTGGATACACTGTATGATGCGACTATTTACTATCAGACAAGGGAACTTGGGGATGGTCTGATGTTGTCGGGGACACTCACGCTGAGAATGGCTTGTTGGGGTGATAGAGTTCGCTTCTCTCGTGCTCGGCCTCCTGAGGCGTGATAGGAGGATCGGCGTAATACTCTAGGAGACGGTCAGATTCGATACGCAGGTCGGAATCAAAGTCGATATCTTACCCTCGAATCCTGTGCCTTTTTGGGCCTTGGGTTTTCTCTTTCTCTTCTTCTTCTTCTTCTTATCCTCAGCATTGGAGCCGGCACCTACACCTCCCTCTTTCTCAGCGTCGATGCGGGCGTCCGAATTGTCCGCATGATGTTGAACATCAGCCTCAGGCTGAGAGGCGTCGACTCTAGTCTCGATCGGCATGGTAAATGTTCTGGATGGTGTTTGGCTCAGCTGAATGGCTGCAAGACCTAATTTGACCTAGGAGAGTGGCGCACGTTGACGAGTATGAGTCGCAAACCCTGAGGTAGTCACTGGTAGCGGAAAGCGCGACAAGACTTGATAGTGTGGAATTAGCCGGCGTAATGTCGTCGTCGTGAGATCTACTTGCTCTTGGTGACAACAGCGCGGGCCCTAGATGGTTTTCTGTAGACGCGTGCAGAGGAAGTAGGTACGGTTAGGAGACAGAGCTGCCGGCGCCGATGTCGAACAATCCGACGAGGAAGGAACAATGTCCTTTAGAGAACCTGGGAAGCAGCGACCTGTCGGGATCGACGTTAGAAATGTAGAAGATGGAACAGTGTGCCTGGATGAGAACGAAATCAAGTGCCTAGGTGAAGAGGGAATCGGGTACCGAGGTGAAGACAGGCTCGTGTACCTAGGTCAATTTGATCTTCTCAACTCAATGAAACCTTGCTGTTTGGAAGGGTTAGGAAAGGTCCGGCGAGTATGCACAAGTCGTTGTGTTGGCATGAACAAATTGGTCGTGTTGCAGGGGAGGTGGTTTGCAAACAACCATTATATAGATGCTGTTTGGTTACGAAGAAAGCGCTTTTTGTTGCGATTGCCAAGTCATTCAATCTATAATTCTTCATTGCTCGTCCTATATTCAGGTAGACATCAGACGGCATTGATGCAACTTGCCAATCTCAAGCCGCTGTTGACGCGCTTGCCTTATGAACTTGTATGTGCCTACCTTGTATTCACCTGAACGTGAACGAAGCATCTTTCATGATGGAGGCTCATCGGGACCCAGTCTTCGTCCCAGCAGTTTCCTATTGCAGCAGTAACAAACTAGGGCTACGCTGGGTTTTTGTGTAGGTGAACCATCCGAACTCCAGGCCCAGTTGCCAAGCCAATGCAATGTCTTTGTCCTAACTCCTATTCCTTTGCCTTCTGGTGGTGCCTACCTAAGGTCTACAGTAGAAAAATGTAAGAGAAGGGTTTGGTTGATGCTTTTCAGGGAAGAGGGAGGGGGGCAAGTATAGTATAACGCCGAATGCACCAATGCGTAGGTAGATACGGCATATAATCTGTCTCATGGAGGGTAATGAGCAAGTCAGACTTCGAATAGAGGAGTGAGGAGATATTGAAAGTGTTGTTGCTGATTTGCTCTCGCAGGTTTAAGCATCAGTTGTTGCCTATGATGTATGTATATATTCATCTTTGAATCAAGTATCAAAAACGTCATGAACCCATGAATTGGAGACATATCTCGAGATGAGTAAAATCGAGTAA
Source organism: Xylariaceae sp. FL1019 (assembly GCA_022578705.1). Classification (NCBI taxonomy): domain Eukaryota; kingdom Fungi; phylum Ascomycota; class Sordariomycetes; order Xylariales; family Xylariaceae; species Xylariaceae sp. FL1019. The sequence continues at coordinate 160,935 of MU391928.1, forward strand.
AGGGTCGTTGCAGACTTGCCAACATGTAAGGACGGGGTTGAGACAATGAGAGTAATGCGGGATGTGCTGTTCCACCGGGCAGTGTGGGGGTATCGTCATCTCCTGGAGTACCTAAAGGTACTAAGTGGCCGACCTCCCATCGCACAGCAAAATGCACTTTGCCGTTGAACATGGAATCCGTGTCTACAAGGCGTAATGTTGGACGATGTTGGCTGTGTTTGATGTGCAACATTTCGTGGGCCAATGGCCGTTTGTTGGTGGTGAGCAGATTTGATATGATGCTGAGCTGACATCGGAGCGTGGCTGAGCCTCGCAGGCGAATACAGTCTCGCCAGTCAACCATCAGTCTGCAGTGTCGCCACAACCACGAGTGCAAGGTCAGGACAAGGTGGGAATGAGGGCGACCCGCCGCTCGTCTCGTCCGGCCATCAGCTCGACGGTGAGGCCATGGGACTAATGCTAATGGGAAAGCGCAAACATGCTCAGCCAACAGCCGTAGGCTCGACAAACAGTTGTTCCTCGTTTCTGGATTCTTGGCACCTGACTGAAGATCTAAGGCAACCATACAAGAGAGACTCCGAGGATGGCGAATGTGCTCGATACAAAAACAACCCGGCGGTCAAGAAATTCTCTCAGTCACTCGCAATCAGAGTTCAGAAGGCTCGTGTGCAGAATGCCCGACTACTAAGGTGCCGGTGACTGCAGAACCTTATTCGAAGGCAATGGGAATGGAGGTGGTTGGAGACGTTGGAAGGCAGTGCCGGGACCTTACACAGATGGGACGGGGGTGTCCATAGGGGAGGATGCTACAGAGCCTGAGAGCTGGTGCCGAGCTGGTGCTGGTGCTGCGGTCTGAGGCTTGCAGATGGCCTCGAACCAGGAACAGATTACTACCTTAGGTAGTAGGTACCTACTGTACTTAGGTACTACGCCGTGCCTTGGCGTGCTTGACGAGGCATCACAGAGCCAAGACAGGGCAGAACGAAGTCACGGCAAGAGGTATTCCGTAGATCAGACGTGGTAGGTACAAAGGTGGTAATACCTTAGTTAGAGGACGCTCGGTATTGATTGAGCCAAAGGTGTAATGAATGTATTGCCCGTGGGCGATTGTAGCTTTCATTGAATGGTACATGTACTCCCCTACCAGTACCTATGGAATAGGAAAGAGTTCGAGCAGGATTCGAGCAATGGGAAACCTTGAAGCATGAGTCTATGGGGGAATGTACCTTCTAGGTACTTGCAGGCGTCTCAGGCAGGGCTGCTGCTGCGGCCAGTGGATCATCGACTGCTGGCTCAGCTGTATGGGTGGGTCGTGAGCTGTATGGTCGTGACTTTGCGGTCACGGCCCGTCGGCATGGCCCTGATGCCCCCATGGCTGCATTCAATGGCTGCATCCCACGGGCCATCATCCATGGTCGCACGCCTTTTTCCCACCCGCACGTTTCCCTTTTCTGTATCGTTTCCCTGAATGTGCACCACGCCAGAGAGATTATAATCACGTCTGAGCAACCCCTTCGTCACCTTCGTCGTCACTGTCCTCTACCCCCATCACCCTGCCTCACTGCCCCTCGACGCCCGACACACTATTTATTTCTGTTGTCTAGATGCCAACAAGTCCTTTTTGACGACCAACGCGCCGTTCCCCCCCTCTCCCCCCGTGTCGTTATCCCCAACCGTCGACAGTCGCTTTCTCGTGTTGGTTCGCCTCACACAAATACGTATTACCAACTAGTTGCAACTAAGTAAACCAACTGCTCGATCGCCCACTTTCCGCATTCGAACAGGCCAGCCATATGTCAATGGGCCACCAGTGCATATAGATTCCGTCTGCGCCAGTGTACCCGACTACCACCCCCATTGATATGGCCACCGACCTGAAACGATCGCAACCATCATCTCCTGATATGTCCACCGCCCGCGACTTGAAGCGCGTTAGAACCGCGTCCCTCAAGCCTCGGGAAGTGCCCAAGCAGGAAGACCTGATCGATTACAATTACGCCGTCGCCGGCCAGTGAGTTCTGCCCACCTTGCAGCAATCGCTTGGGAGAGTCTGTATTGATATCCTCCGACACAGTGACGGCACCATGTGTGATGCCGACGGCGAGCTTTTCGTTAAGCCATGTACTCAGTCCGAAGTAGACTTCTACGAATCTGCGAAACAGCATCCCGACTTTGCTGAGCTGATGCCCGTCTACTGCGGCGACCTGGCCTTGCTCGATACCTCCACTGCTGCCACTATCCATGCACAGCTGCCCAACTTGATCCAGCATTCTGATATTCCCACATCCCTCAAGAAGGAGCTTCAGTCACACTTGCGTCTGGACGAGGTGCAAACCCCCGTAGTGGTTGATGACAATGCCGACGCAACGGCGGACGGTGTGCAGTGGATACCTAACAAGAACAAGCGCATCAAAACCAACCGCGCCATCGCCCTACTCAATCAGTCTTACGGCTTCAAGAAACCCAACATCATGGACGCAAAGCTGGGATACCGGCTGTGGGCGGATGACGCCCCTCAGAAGAAGCAGGACCGCTTTAATCAGATCACGGCTGAGACCACCCACAAGAACTTTGGCTTCCGAGTCGCAGGCATGCAAGTCTACCAGGGTTCCACGGTCCAATCCGAACTGAACGAGGAGGGCTTCAGGATCTATGACAAGGATTGGGGCCGGTTTACTGTGAATGACGAGAACCTGGTGGAATCCTGCAGAAAATACATCTTCAATGAGGCTGCTGGCATCGACGAGGAACTCGGCAAGCTGGTTGCTGGGCTCTTTGCAACCGACCTTCAGAGGGTACAGAAAGTACTAGAAAACGAGGAAAGTCGGATGTATTCTTCTAGCTTACTCTTTGTCTTCGAGGGAGATGGTAAGGCTCTGAGAGCGGCCATTGACGAGCTTAAAAGCGACGGGGCGGAAAGGCAACAACGCGTTGCAGCGGAGGCCGTCGCGCCAGCGGGTAAGAGAACGACGACCGTCCGAAACGTTGGCGCCAACTCTAGAGTGGACAGCGGCATCGATATGGGCGAGGATGAGCTGAAACTCGTGGCAGAAACGGTTCCTCGGCCGGTGCTGGACGAATTAGACGATGAGGACGACGACGACGAGTCTGAGATGTCGGCATTTCCTCACATCTACACGCTGAAGCTCATCGACTTTGCCCATGCCGATTGGACCCCTGGTCAAGGTCCCGACGAGAACGTGCTCAAGGGCGTGAGAAGCCTCGTGAAGATATTCGAAGAGCTCTCGGCTTAGAGGTTGTAGAGGCGTCGGCGCATGTTAGGTAGCACCTGGTGTGCAGCAAACAAGGTGAATTGGGCTTAGTAGATCAAAATGGAGGCAATTTCGGAGTTGTGGGCAATGCCGGTGACTTTACACGGGGGGCTCTGGGCGAACAGGCGTTTACATAGGACCCATGGAGTTTCTTGCCGATGATATACCCCTCGTTGCATTATTACATCGTAACAGACCCAGATACTCGAGAATTTACGAAGGCCTCCAAAAATCGGACGACCTCCAGTCAAACTTGCCACAAGCTGCTTTTGTCCCCTTCCCTATCTTAATCGCTTTGGTGGGACTAATTAGAACTAATGTACGCCGTTTTGTACCTATTATTGCAATCTGGGTGGACCGGTTGGCTGGTGATAGAAGATCATCATAGAGCATATCATACACTCCAGCGAGTGGTGTTTGGAGTTATCAGTCACACATGGTGTGCGCGGATCTCCGTGAGTATCTTTGGACGCTGTCAGATTGATGAAATAGTGAATGCAGTGTAAAGATGCTGGTAAGTATGGGCAACAAGAGGCGATCTATAAGGACTTTGGTCTCGGATCGCCAAATAGGCACATTGACATCAGGAATTAGGGTCAAAAGCTCTTTCGGAAACACGGCTTTAGGTCGGGAATCTGTTTCGAAGCTTGCGGACAGCAAAGCCAACCTATCCGGAAATACTTTCTCGGGTACCAGGAACCTTAGCTTGTAAGTTAATGCACTCATTCTGTAGTTGACATGTAGTCAATATATATTTTACAAGTCGATGCTATAAATATGCGTTCAACAGGGCCCGTGACCTGAGCGAGTGAAGCAAGGGGGTCGATCCGCGCTTGTAGGTCTCCGTAAGTGAAGACAAGTTATTAAGGTAAGCATATGTTTTTTTCTTTAACGTCGTAGACTTAATTACTGTATAGTCAAGGTTGAAACGTATAAAGAGCAAGCTTCGTTACTGTAGTCGTCCGCGGTTAAAAGTGTTAATAATTCAAAGCTGGAAGTTATATGCGAATCCCTGGCTTCTTGGAGGTGAACATGGTCACAACTCACGACCAAGTTGGCTACCAAGATTCGCAGGGCACGAGGTTCGAAGCGAATGCCTATATCTATGAACAACCGACACGAGATAACTAGACCTAATTAAGTACCTTCAGTGTATCTGAATTGCTATCAAATGTATAGTTTTGCCAGCAATTATTCACGGTGCGAAGTTTACCAGGTAGAGAAAAACTTGATGTACATGTTTGCTCCTCACACAGAACGGCGCATTCCGTTCTGAAACCCCACACCCCGGACGTGAGATCTGGGGACGCCTAGGTAGAATGCGGGGGTGGGTTTCCATTTAGTATCCTCATTTACTTTCTACTAAGTTCCGATAAGAAGTAGTATTCGCCAGCTATATTTACTGCCAAGACCAAAGGTTCACTTGTGTGCCATACATCTGCTGTGGATTCGGGAGTTTTCCCCTGCAGGCTCGGAACAGACTCATCATCGCACGTTCAAGATCGAGCAGGTGGGATTCCTAGGCTGTAGAAGTCAGGAGATTTGACTCCCAAACATTGAAGAACGTCACGTATCTAAAGGGTATCGTCTGTCTAGCAACAACTGCTCAGATTCGTACAACTTGTCACATGCAATTGGGGTATGATGCTATATATCGCCCAAGTAGCATCGATGGAGATGTCCCTCCGCTATGATGCCGTGATACAGGAACTGTGATAGCCAACTTTGGTTCAGTTTTTGGTTGGGAACAACCCTTGTGAGATTGCCTGTAACAGACGATGGCAAGCCTTTTCGGTCCTCACAGCACCACTGTGGGGTATATAATCGCCGGACGAGCACCGTTGGCGAGCACTTAGATCGGATTAGGAATTTCGCCATCGAAAGCTCCATAGGTAAGCATGGCACTGTAGATGTGATTCTCGAAGGACCAGAGTTTCTCGTATATTAATCTACACATTGTTTAAAATTCTCCCATCCATAGTAGATGACACTCATGCGAGGATCATGGAGAATTAGAGGTGTGAACATCCGAGCGTTATCAGCCGTATATTCAGGAGTTTTCATTTCTACAAACTCTGCCAGCTGGAGGAACGACCTGGGTGCTCCCACTGACTAAAACGCAGAAAACATTTCATACCTCTAACTACCGGCACGCCACTGCGCCGGCGGCGCCTTATAGAAGGTATACCATGCCTCGCCGTCCCCACGATGAAAGTCAACGAAGTCCATGAGATAGAATGCGGGGCTAATCTCGTTAGTTATATCCTGTTCATCACTTACTCAGGGTGACAGCAGCAAGAGGACTTACACAATTTGCCATTCTTTACCGGCATCTTCGTCGGCAGGATCCCCCTCGAACTTTGAGTACGAATCGTCGTCTTCATCGGGAGGCATTACTGGCTGACCATCCACAATCATGAGAGGGACATCTTCTTTGAAGTAATCGACAGGCTCATTTTTGCGAGCTCGACTCTCCTCAATTCGTTGAAACTTCGCCAAAATAGTTTGGTCCACATAAATGAAGTACCAATCGTACCTAGTCAATGTTCAAATGCTAACGTCAGCCACAGATTACGTAGATTCACGAAACACTGAAGTGGTGGATGTGTCACCCGAAGGGACAAAATCTGACTTACTGTATACCAAGTCAGTCTCTGATCGGTTTTACAATTGCAAAGGCCCAGAACATCACATCGATGAGTAGGTTTTGGTACATACCATGCCGCCTCCAGTTCCCCAGTCCTGATCTGCCTCGCCAGCTGCGATCCATTGGCGATAATTTTCCCGTACTTGGGTATACGAAAGGTTCTCGAGTGACTTATCCTCTTTGGCTCGGAGTTGGAAAGAAGAAGAGACCTTCTCAACCACATCGGGATCACTCTGCGCACGGTAGTAAGAATTTTTGATGCGGGTAGTCACAGCACTGTGAACGTAGTCCATGTATCGGTTCCAGAGTCCCTGATCGTCAAACGTAGTACGATAGACGTACAGTCCCCATCGGTAATCAAGACCGAGTCTAGAGCGAACTGATACACAATTTATGATTGAATCGGTCATCTCGTAGAGGTGGAAGGTTCCTGGATTGCGGGTTCGATGGATTTAATGTTAGTCGCGAGGTAGATAAGTGTACTGCGGGAGAAAGGATAGGATAGAAAAAGGAGAATAATCGAAATAACTGCTATGGCCCCCACTCTTATATGAATGTCAATGATAAGACATTGAACTAGCCTTGACCTGTCAGTGTATAGTTTGCTTCCGGGCTTCGATTGCAAATAGAGTTGAGTTGGAAAGCCTGAACTTTATGTGTCACCTCAAACACCCTCTACGAAGTGGTTGGTAGGATATTCGGCCGCTCCATCGATTGAGGGTTAATATGCTCAACGCGCCAGTACCCAGTAACATTACGCAAGCGCACAATACATGCGCTAAAAGGATGTGATACCGATCCGATGTTATTCGTACTCCAACTGATCGAGCCACTGACCGAGCGAACTAGTCGCGTACAAGTCGCACATATATAACTTGCCACACAGTCGGTCCCGCCGAGCCAACAAAGCACGATCACCGGCTTCGCGTGACGACGATTAGACAATTCCCGAATCGGCTGCCGAACTTGCTATAAGTTATCCTTTCACTTCAAGCAACAGTTAAATTAGTGAGTACGACGAATACCTCTTAATTTCGTAGTCAGCCTGTATGAATAAGTATACGAAAAGGTGTAGTTTCAGTTGCCAATGATTTCGGCCCCGGCAAATACCGGCTGTTAATGTATGTGTCTGTCTGGACAGTTGAACGTTTTATACTCTTCGACTCTGATTTGCCATGTATTCAATGGCATCCGGAATTTATTGAGCCAATGCCGTGTATCATTCGAAAGACGGTGAAGAGGTTATTTGCATAAAGCATTACGGAACGCCATGTGGTCATTCTAGGCGACAGGGTGAGAATCCAGAGTATAACCAATCGTCTGACGCCAGTAGGGTCTACCTGGTTTCACGAGGAATTACCTACGCTCTGAAACTCACTGATGGCAAGGACGTACGATCTATTGTACGTTGACGCCATTCCTCGCCAGTGATGTTTTGAGGGTGACGTACTTAAACCAGTCCCGAGACGACGACGACCACTAATTGTTTTGAGTAGAAGTTCACCACTCCATCGTCATGCTGCGCCCGAGTAGTGCATCGTCACATCGCTAGTTGTAGAGAGATTGAACTAGGCCATCGAAGAACACAGCACCAGCGATGTTCTCTTCATAATAATGAATTTCCTCTTATGAAGGACATGTCGTACCACGTCAACGAAACTGACGCGTTTACATCTCCATGGTTGCTTACGAGTTCGCCCGCTGTGCGAGGACTTATTGAACTCAAGATTCCTTTTGATGTCGTAAGTAAAGAGTCGGGTACTGTATCGTACGTGATACAACGGATCGCACGATCTTTCGATGAAAGCATCAGAGTCATTATGCCGAGTAACCCAAGCATCATACCAAAGCTCTCACCTTGTCAATGTTATTTATGCCATTCATCAGTCGAGACAGTATTCTTCTCTCGTCTGTTTCCAGAGCATCTTTTGAACATCTGCAACTCTGTTTGTTGATAATGTGGCTCATCAACTTGCATTCGCTTTGGGCTCTCATTTCTGCGTTCTGTACATGCGCAAGGGCCGTGAACAAGCGTCAACTTCATGTCAATGATGGTGGCAGCAAATGCACCCTTAGTTCCTGCGACTTCCTCGATTCGGATTGTACTATCGAGCCGGACAGGGATGGATGGGACGATACCGGTGAAACCAAATATGGAGCGCCTGAATTTGGTGCACGCCGCAAATACCGTGTTTACGATGCTTCCACAAATGACTTCTTCGTGATTGAGTCTAGACCATATCCAGGGTCGAGCAAATCAATGACCCCATCGCCGTCAATAACAGACTTCGACATTTCGAAATAAGCCATTAGGTAAGACAGTTGCATCACATTTTTACTAATCCAAATTAAAGACTGATGCTTCAGTGATCAATAAAATCATATTGACTAATCGCTGTAGATTAGACAATCAGAGTTGTTTAGACATAAACCTATACTATGTCGACCTGGATCTCCATTCTGCTGATGAATTGGCATACATATATTCTACGGAGCACTACCAAGACGTACGCAGATACTTAGTCAGTGTCAGTTATAACAACTAGCACCAAACTCATACTGCTGTTTTGAGCTTGCAGTAGGATGTCTGTGTTGAATAACATGACTGGTCATCTAACAATCTAATAGCTACCATAAGAATTCAATGTGACTGTCGGGGCTGCTGTAGTCAAGCTTTTGGCTAAATTGATCCCCCTCGATTGGTAGCCTGAGCCGCGGCGATCAGTATGCTCTGCCACTTGCTGCGCTATTTCAAGTAAGTTCTTCACTACCCATAGGTGTACGCTCATTTGTTGCTATCATTCTGTGCTGCGGACGGGTCGTTTTCCGCTCTTTTAGATGTCCTTCCGCAATACTTCCTGTGTGGCTTTTTAGCAAAGCCCCGGAGTCTATCTCTCGCTTATACTTCTCTCTTCACGCAATAACATTTGTCTGCTGCCTATGCGTTTGATCCTTAAACCTCTATGCATTGACACATTTCCAGGCGTCTATGATCTAGTTTCAACCCCTTGTTTTTTTCTACCTTTTTCCATATCTTGATTACAACCTGATGATGACGTTGCATGCTTGAACCCTCTTGCGTACTTGGAAGCCGGACTTAGTATCATTAGCACCAAGTACCATAACAGAGCAGTGATATAATACGGTGATACAAATTTGAGCTGGCTCCCTTTTTAGATGTTAATTATGTCTTCAACCAGCTGACTTCACAGCAGTCGATCCAGCCTCGAGCCCTGTGACGATCTAATGTCTGGTCTTTGAACGATCCAACAATTTGATTCATACGCAAATCTTACATTAATCCTCTTGTTTATTCCGAATTCTATTTGTTCACAATGAGCATCAAAACAAGCTAAAGTACAGACTCTACGTCATAACCTTGTTATATGGACGCACACAGATACATTTCAAGAGTGAGTCTAGTTATAGAGTCATTGTCTTTCTTGTTAATGGGCTCTTGATATCTGTCGTACAACAATCGCTGTGCCATGCTTCTGTCTATATACTTGGTTCCATTTCGTAGCCCATATATGCGATATCCTCTTTATATCATACACATCATACACATCACCCCTTTCTTCTTTTTCTTTCTGTCTCATGTTTCTCTCTGGTGCCCTTTTGGAACCATGTCCGCACACTCTGACCTTACTCAGAACTAAGCTGCAGCAGCGTGGAAGGCGTCATGCTGTGCGAATCTAGCACGACGCTCGGCGCTGTGTTTGTTTGGATAGTCTGACAACTCCCCGGGCCAGTTGCAATGGAACCGACCGTCGCGCACCTGTATGACGCTGTGAACATTCACAAGATGATCCCACATCTTCTCGTCATCGTATGCATGATAGCCGCATACGTGCTGGTGTCCGTCGGTATTGGTGCCGCTTGGCCAGTGGCAGACGTTGCCAAGGTGGCGTCTACAAGTGACGGAGTTAGTATTGACTTTGGCTGGTCGTCTGTATGGGTGTGGCTCTGCGGAGATCGAGTGATGCGCCCAAAGCGGACATGCTCAGAGATTCACATAGTATGGGAACAGAAGGACAATGGGTTGGGGGATCACTCACTCCCGATGATGCTCGTTAAGCCTCTTGACGACAATACCGCACTCCGAGCAGCGTCCCTTTCCCATACGCTCGCGATTGGTGTAGGGAGCGTCAGCGTTACCAGCGGCGCCAGGGGCATTGTCTATTCAAACCCGTTGGCGTCAGCGTCGTCAAGTGAAGGGGTGGCAGCAGTGAATGTCTAAATCGCCTTGATACAGGTGATGCTGAAGCAGACACCCAGGCTGGGGTCGTGATGAACTGAAAGAATGACTTACTCAGTTGGGTAGACATCTTGCAGACTGATGGTCAAGAATCGCTGACGATGGGGGTGGCTTGGAAATGGTCGGCGACAGGGACCGATTTGACAGTGGTCGGCGATAAGGAATTGCTTGGGGGTATTTAGAGATAATAGAGTCTATAAAAGTTGTAGGCGATGAGACAAGACTTAGAAATGGCTGGCGATAAGTGATAATGTTGTATATGTATGGCGCAGCTTTGTTCCTTGCAATGTTGTAGATGTTGAGGTTTATATCAGGGAAGCATTGGCAAAGAATCCAGAGAAGTTTTGAGATTGCAGTTCTTATAAATGCAATTCCGTTCGGGTCAGGGGAATCAGATCACGACGAGATTGAATGCATGTCAAAATTGAATGTGCCCGGAGTATCATTGAGCAACGGGATAATACACAGGACGAAATTCAACATGCGACGAAATAATACGCTAACGATATTCAAAGCCCAATGGTAGCCAACATTGAATGAACGAAGGCATCTAGTGGACTGTAAAGAAAACGTGTACGGTGATTCACGCCGCTGGATCACGTCACGGAGTCGAAAGGCGTAGAAAAGCGCATCTGACCAAAAGATCCGACGAAATCGCAGTGATTCGATCCGTATAAGACCGATAGAATCCGGTGATTAGGAGCCAAGACCATTGGACTGTTGTTTGTTCTATCTGGTTGCTACTAGCGTTGCTCCGGTGTAAGAGATATGCCTTTGTGAAATACAAGTGATCTGGAGTGAGTCTTTGGACTGGGCATGTCACACATGCACATGGATCAGAGCTTCTCAGAGCTTCTCGAGAGGGAGAGCAAGTGGTCAGAAATCATCAACAAGACTGAGTTGTACACAAAAATAGTGCTGATGAAATATTGCAACATCGTTTATCCTTGAGCGACACGGTAGCGTAGCATTTATAACAACAGAGATTCCAAAGATGTAGAAACAACCTCGGTGTAATATAGGTTGGGTCCAATTCTGTTGATTCTTCGATGCCACTAACCATGGAAAGGGTTCTAAGTCCTTATATAGGTACACAGCATGGCGTTGTCTAATAACTCTATGTCCTCTCCTGATAGCTCAGCAGACTGATCAGGATGTTCTGGGCGGTTAAATGAGGAGCAAAGAGAGGTGCAAGTAGAGAAGTAAGCATGTTCCAAGCTTCCAATAGGCATGGTATGGAGAGCAAGGAAAATTCTCCGCAGCGAAGTAGTAAGAGTAGTATTATACTCCGTCCTCGCGAAATAAGTAGTGATGATATACAATATTGGGTGGATCATAGGGATCTATCTATCTGATCAACTTCAACTTCGAAAAGGGGGGCTCTACTTATAAATAACAAGACCTCTCGGCTAATGATTGTATAAGATTTATGACTCCGACTGATTACAACTGACTCATTTATATGCTCAACTTCTGTGCCTTAGGACAATCATTTTGGTCTTTATGATTCAAAGATATGTCGCCTTCTATGCGTCATGGCCTTGATAGCACCCCCATGTAGTAGAAGTAATGTTTTCGGTCGCAAAAGGCGACCACCTTGGAGAATAGTTGCTCACTGCGAAGTTACGAATTCCTCATTGCAAGTAGCTCCTCAGAGCGATCTACAAAACTCAACTTATAGCAGGTTCTAAATTCCTATGCTTGCAAGCCAGAGATCTTACAAGAGTCACACTCTCAAGTCTTTTATAAATTCTTCTTTCCTCATCTTTCCCCTGTTCTCCTTGCCTTGCATTGATACACTTGGAGCTAGCTATGTTCATCTTCAATACGAAACCCTGTACACCCATTCCGAAAGGGTAACACGAAGAGCCGAGGAAAACTTTTAAAGCATAGTCACACTTTGGTGAGCATTTGTCCTTAGACCTCAGCGTGCCTGATTGTTGTGCTTGAAAAGGATTCATAATTGCCGCTTGGGCCCACGTAGGATACGCATATGAACCAAAGCATTTGGACATGGACCTCTATTCGTGGTGTCACACAGAAATGTGATGAGCAGTTTGTCAAGTCTTTTGAGACACAATGCGGACAGTGAGCTATCTAGCTACCTATAAGCAAGAATGGAGTCGTTTCCACGAATTCAATGTTCGTATGGTGGGGCATGCGGACAATACAATTGGCATGTGGGAATATCCGATATGTTGCAACCTGCAGGCCCCACAACAGCTACAACAACTTCTAGAAAAAGGCACACCTCAAAAATAGTCCGTCGCGCTTTGTTTCTTGAGATCACCCCTCGACGCGGCCGACCTAATCGAGTCGCCCCCTCACTGTCGTAGCTGAGGCAGGGCATCCGAGTGTCAGCAAACCGGAAGGTATAACCCCGATCTTGGAGATGAGGTAGTTGGGCGCCATGTCGATACCGGGCTTGGGCAATCTTGCCCCTACGGTGAGCTGCCTCCCCTTCCTCTCCGCCTTGTAAAAGCATTGCTCATCCGTCGCTCCACAGACCGTCCCAGTCGCTGCTGCACCCTCGGCCGCCCCGGCCGCCACGACCGTCCATACCCTCGAGCCCTTCTGGGAGTACCGCTTCGAGGTGCCCCATGGCTCGACCCTCACCGTCAAACTACTCTCTGGCACCGCCGAGAGAGACGGCACCGAGCTCGCCCCCAACACACCCTACAGCTTCGTAGCTGTCAAGTCCAAGATCAACACATGGCATGGCTGCTCCCTCGAGATCACCGCACCGCCTACCGGCTCCTTCGACGCCTACACCTCCGAGCCCACCGCTGATGAGACGCCCCTCGTCAGCTACCTGAACCTGCACTTCAAACTTCACTCCCTGCGCGTCGCTGCCCGAAAGGCTGGCGAACTTGGGCCTCGTGTCTTGGTCGTCGGGCCCCCCAACTCTGGCAAGTCGACGCTCGTGCGTACCTTGACCTCCTGGGCCACCCGCATGGGGTCACATCCCATGGTCGTCAACACCGACTGCCATGAGAGCATGCTGACATTGCCCGGAACCCTCAGCGCCGCCGTCTTTGCGACCCTAATCGACGTCACCACAGAATGGGGCAGCCTGCCCAGCAGCGGAGCAAGCTCTATTCCCGTCAAACTGCCTCTCGCATATTATTACGGCCTGCCCCAGCCAGACGACAATCCCAAGCTGTTCAAGCGCCTGCTTGGTCGACTGGCCATTGCGGCTACCTCCCGACTGTCAGAGGACCCGGACGTCAAGTCCGCAGGTATCTTGATCGATACAGGCGGTGTACCGACTGGCGCTAAGACCCCCGTGTACTACGACTTTCTGGGGCATATCGTCGCCGAGTACTCGATCAACATCGTCGTCGTTCTGGGGTCCGAGCGCATTGGCAGCGAGATGCAAAAGCGCTTCGCCGGGCAGACCACGAGCGTTGGCGAGACCGTCACTGTCGTTTCCTTGGACAAGTCCGGTGGCTGCGTTGAGCGTGATATCGCCTTCATGCAGCAAACCCGCGAGGCCGCAATTCGAGACTACTTCTTTGGAAATGCCAAGATGACGCTCAGTCCGTACACCCAGCAGGTTGATTTTGGCTCAGTCTCTATATGGAGAATCAATGACAGTGAGCATTTCTTATTGTTCTTTCGTATTTCATTCTTCAGCCACACTTTGTCTCTCCTCCCTTTTCTTTGGCCATCATGCGCATTAAAGTCGCATAAGTGACACGAGTGCACATAGAAGTGAAAGTTGCTGACATGGATATCGCAGCCTTATCTAAAGCTTCGGCTGATGATGGCAATGCTCAAGATGATGCAGCAGATATGCCCCTGGATATGCTTGAGAAGGCCGAGCCGTCCCTGATGATGCAGAATTGCGTCTTGGCGGTTGCGTACGCATCGGTACATGATGCACCAGACACTATCCGTGATGCCAACATCATGGGGTTTGTATATGTTGCGGATGTGGATGAGAAGCGCCGCCGACTGCGCATCTTGGGACCCGTTTCCGCACGCCTTGGCGACCGGCCTCTGCTCTGGGGATCTTGGCCCGAACACATGGTCAACCTGCTCATATGATGATGTAGGTGAGGTATGTTTCGATTGGCACACGATCAAATCCAGTAGAGAAAAGTGCCCCCTATAGCATTCACGAGTTACGTGCATTTTGAAGGGTTGCGAGGTTAGCAAATTGAGGTAATGTCGTAAAACATGATGTTGATCGACCGTGGGTTGATTGTAGTCAGTCTCCCCCTCCACACTCGGCGATTTGCAATTTAGCAACTGCAGGTAGGCAGATAGAGAAATTTATAAGTCCTATCTAATTATCTTAAGAGAGTATAATCTGCCTCATCAGCTCTCGTGAAGTGGGTTCATACATCGTCGTTGATGGATCGATTATTTCCTTCTCTGTGTCATGTTGTGCTATAGGCCCGTTCGATATCTTGCCCTGTAGCTCCCCTTAACATATGCAACCGCAAGACGCCTGTAAACGAACCCCACGCAATACCGATCAAGATCATACACTACGCGACCACTATTAGACCCCGATCATCTTCCTTCTCCCTTTAACACCTCCCTCCCTTTCCTAACAATCCTCGCATTCTCAATGACATCGTCCTCTTCATCTCCATCCACTACGAGGTGCGTCATAAACGCACCCAGCTCCTCATTCCTCACGCACCAATTCTCGCCCATGATGGTGGCGAACAAGCTCGGGACGAAGGGCACGACGCCGCCGGGCTTGACGACGAGAGTCCGCCATATGGCGGGGTTCTGTTTCTGGAAGGCAAGGGCCTCGGTTTCGAGGCGGCCCTGGTTATTGTCAACAATGCGGGGGTCTTGGATGGAGACGTGAACTGGGAATGAGAAGGGGGGGGGGGGTACTTTTAGCTTTCGCGGCTCTTCTAGGAACCAGAGTCGCTTTTCTTGGTCTTGACGTACGAATTTCCCGCTCAGCTGGACGTACCGGAATACTGGCCGCGGGGACTGAGATGATAGGGCGCGGGACATGGAGGACATGAATGCAAGTGGATATTCGTAGTCTGCTTTCTCGTCGCCTTTGTATGTCCCCATGGCCCTTTAAAATATCAACTATTAGACATCAATAGTTTGAAGTTGCAGGGGGCGAGGGAATAGGGGCTATAGAGAACCAGAGGGGAGAATGATTTCGTACCATATCATTCCTGCTGCATCTGCGTGGGAGCGGAGTAAGTCTTCGGGCCACCAGGAGAAATCTTTGTGGATTATACACTGAAGCTTGGGATTCTTTGTGAGTTCGGCTGGTAGGTCTCGCCGTACGAAGGCGATTACTTGGGTGACTTTTGAGTGCGAGAGACATTGGGATAGCGCTGCGCTTCCTATCAGCCCGGAGGCGCCGACGATGAGGACTTTCATTATTAGGTTTTACTGGGTGTTGGGATCCACTATGTTGACTCAAAGGACCGAGATCAACTTGAATTTTCCTCATTGAGACTATGAAGCTATGTCTTTTTCATTATATACTGTCTTGTGATGATCTGCGATGTTGAACGGAGGGACACCGTTGACGGAGTTCGGAGTGGGTACGCGACGGAGCGGGAGTGGTAGCGGCGGAGTTTGGTTCGAGACTCTCCCACGGCATTTTCCGGTGCTGGTGGCTGTCTTATTGTCTTCACGGTTGAGAGATTCTTTCGGATTCAGACATGACTGTTCGAAATACTAACCGAGGAGAGACTACATGATGCCTACTGATGTTTTTGGCAGTGTACTACAATACATATCCGCACATCTGTTGTTTCCTCACTCAAAGTCCGTTCCGAGAGCAAGGAGAGTTTGACACAGAAACAGATAAGAAACAAACAGGACATAGTCGCTTATATTGAGAATATTCCGTCTATGAACGTGAGTATTAGTTACGGGATAATGTCAATCTCTCACGCAATTGCTACGTCCATGATCGCAAGTGGTTGCCCAACTTTACCGGAGCTCTTCAAGCGTGCCGGTAAAGCAGCATCTAAGCCGCAGTCCGAAATGTCCAGCACACATATATTCTTCACTGGAGGAAGATTCCATAGGAAGAAACTGCTGCATTGCGCGTGACTTCCAAGTAATCAAACTACCGCGCCATACTTAATCTCGGTAAAACACTGAGTGCCACGAGGTTAATATCATCCCTCGTATCTCGGAATATAAAGTACCTTTTGGGAAACAACTTTCGACGTATTTACACTTCAAGGATCCAGTTCACAGCCTCCCTGCACACGGCGAAGACGTGTCTCCTGCTGTATATACCAGTCTGACAACCCTCAGGGTCAGCTCGGTAGGTAGTAAGCTGAGTTACTGAGCGCTCGGCCGAGGGCGTCAGCTTACCTACGCAAGCTAGGCAATCAGATCCCATGACGAAAGGGGCTTCTGATTGAATCTGGTATGACGTACGTCTCCAGCATTGTCACTATCGTAACTAACCACACCAAGTGCGCGATTCGGCGGCCGCTGGTTTATCCAGATATATTGAACAGGAGCCGATTCTAATACGTTTCAGTGTACGTGTTACTACCATGGATCAATGGGCAGATAGATAGTAATCGCATGAGACTCCGACATATATCTTTATGGCAACGTGATTCGAAGAATCGCCTTATGCACTACCTTAACGCATCGATCCTCTACTTTGCCCTGCCCTAGAGAACAGTTTTCGTACGCGACTGCATATTGCCCCGAGAATTTCGATATTGGAGGCTACAGCTTGGTACACATACCTTTCAAGACTGGCTGATGGCGGGGATCTTTCTGTAGAAGGCCGGCGCGTTTTTGAACTCTAGTTCGCAGGGAGAGAAAGGGGAGAAGAAAAGACGATGATGAACTTTTAAGTTCATACGAAGAGAACACATTGCACAATTTACACATCTGATGTCATCAACATGATCTATTCCAGTAGCGTGTGCTTCGGCTCTTCTAATCCGTACGAGACTAATGGTATACGCATTCCACGGACCGACTATCGCGGAATCAGTTTGCAACATGATGAAGAAGACCTTTCCTGAGTTCCCTAGCGCAAAAGGGGTATCGTATCTTATCTTTTTCCAGTATGATGACTTTGGCATCGACAAATGAGATTGAGCAGCGCGTAGTTCCAGATTAAACCGAAATTTGCGCATTACCTCGTATTTTGAAAGGACAGAAAAATAGCAGAGAGAAATCAAAGCGAGTGACCATAGTTTCCGACAATACGACTCCCAACGCCAAGCTCCATACCCTCCCTACTTTCCCGCGTGACTGTTGATCCTACGACCCTGACAAAGGTCGGTGCTTCCAGTCTGACCTCGAGCAGGCACGTTCAATTGCCTTCCTTGGAAGGTTGGCGAGCAGTCGAGCAGTCGAGGGTTATTTTACACTTAGCGTATTCGACGTCGTATGCTGATATTAAACAGTGTAGCGCAGAATTTGTACAAGTTAAACCGAAGTTGAAGGCAAAGGCGCCGCTCGCAGATGCAAAATTATCAGCTCGTGTTTATCGATGGAGGCTTTCGCGCTTTGAAAACTCGAACATAATTTCAAAGGGAGCAGTACGGCTGCAGCAAATATAATGACAAATGCATGGCAGGGCTTCGAATTCGGGACAAACAGCTTCTCAAGGTGGTGCGCATTCCTTCGTTGGAGCCACGCACTGCAGTAAAAATGTTCCTTCTCAATGAGGGGTTCAGATGGTGAAAAATGAAAAGAACCTTTGGTTGGAAGGGTCGTTGTTGGATCAGAGGAAAACATCGGGGGAAATATATTGGGCTCCACGCCCAATCAACGGTTGTGTTGGAAAAACGCACTATGATGCCGTGACGCCAGTGCCATTGGGATAGTCTGTAGCGTTCGTTAGTATGGTGTTTATCTGTCATAAACGAGTAACACTCACAAAAGGCACAGAGTGCGATGATCACGTAAAGAGTGATCAGTTGAACACCTTCTAGCCAATGGCTCTTTCCGTCACCAATCAGATAGTTGACGAGCAGGACAGCCACAAACAGTACGACAATCTGGAAGGTATCGAAGGCCAGTGTCATGTCCTCGTTGCCAATACCCCATCCGATGATAACGAGAAGCGGTATCAGGAATAAGGCAACCTGCATCGAAGAACCAATGGCAACGCCAATCGCAAGATCCATTTTGTCTTTACAAGCAACGGTAACCGCAGTAGCATGCTCACAAGCGTTGCCGACGATTGGCAGGAGAATAAGGCCAATGAATTCCTCGCTAATGGAGCCTTTGATTGAATCGATACCGCTAACCAGACCTTCAGAACAGAGTGCGATAATGACAGTGTAGATCGTGAGTGCGGCAACGGCCACCCAGAAGTGCAACTGCGGCTCCTCAGGCTCATCGTCCTCATCTTGGGGTGTTCGTGGAGGGCTTTGCATCGTAATCTGCTGGTCGTCCTGTCCATTGAAGCGTGGTATAATGCCATTCCCAGCCATTCCCACACCAGCAGAGACGCTATGTAGCTGATCATCTGAGCCTCTCTTGAAAACAGGTTGTTTCGCGACTTTTTGACTTTCTTCGGCAAACATGTCGCTGTGTGTCTTGAGCTGAAAGAAAAGATACGAAGCGTAGACGAGCAGCAGGATAAGAGCAACGCCATGGGAGAGTTGAGGAACGGCGTAACTTGGGAGAGAAGTGACCTCATCATCGGTGTAGAAATCCGGTGTGTGCGAGAAAATGGTGGGCACAATCAAACTGGACACGGCGAGAGCAAGCAAGCTAGCAGCGGTCTGGGCAACAGTGGTGTTGAAGTACTGCTGCGGCCGGTTGAAACCTCCAAAAAGGAAGCAGAAGCCGAGGACCAGGAGCAAATTGGACAAGATACTGCCAACAAGCGACGTCTGGACAACTGTGACTTGGCCGTCGATAAGGGCGATAACGGCGACAATGAGCTCCACGGCGTTGCCGAAAGTTGCATTGATCAGGCCACCAATAGTTTCACCAGTACGCATCGCGATTTGCTCCGTGGCCTCACTTAGCAGGGCGGCGAGAGGAATGATCGCGATGAAGTTAACAACAAAGATGGCAGGTCCGCCGAGCTTAAGTTGCCACAAGGCAATGCCGACCGGAGCAGCCACCAGTAAGATGTTTATCCAAGAACTGAATAGTGTTCGCTGGATTTGGTTCTTGAACGTGAAGTGGCCCTTGGGGTTGTAATCCTTATCGCAATCGCGGTTACCCTTTTCCGAGCTGGACGACTTGTTTGTTCCACGTTTCCTGATTCCATGGATTCCATTCTGACTGGATGAGCTTCCCACGGCAGTCGTTGCTGACTCGCCTTGACTCGTCGGGTCGGCTTGGTCACTCTTTTGTGAGTTTGTGTCGTCTCCTATCCTTGCCGGAGATGTCTGGCTGTGGTGTAAGCCTTCCTCCGCTTCGTTGATAGCCCTGTCCTCTTGTCCTCCAGCCCAAGTACCACTGCGGCGAGGTCTCTCTGCCTCTGATTTCCACTCGAGACGTCGAAAAGGGTTCCACTTGTTGGCAGGTGCAGATTCGTCATTTCTTCCATACCTATGGGCCATCGTCTTGATTTTCATCAAATTAACTTTGTCCATTGTCAGTGGCGTTTCTAAGTGTTCCGTTGTTGAGAGGAGCAGTGGATCGGCCGGACGTTGGCGGCGACGACAAGACGTGTCGACGCACCGCTCTCCGTCGTGAAGAAAAATGGTTCAATATGTGCAGTGATGGGGGCAACGCTGAAGTCTTTGCGTCTGCTCCGAGGCAAGCCCGAAGTGCGCGACGCGAGACAGTCTGATGTAGACGTAAAGTAGATTCGCCTTGTGGCAGTTTACTGGATAGTTGCGACCTCGGGTCTCAGAGGTGTGCAAGGAAAGCGCGCAGGGGTTGTCACGACTATATGTGAGACGTTGTGGAGTGGACGGAAACAGTGAGTTGTGCGTCGTAACGTCAACGATGACTCCATGCGCGTGCAAACAGCTGGATTTGATGATGAAACAAGCAGGTGGACTCGGGGAAGGCGGTATTACTACAAGGAATGGATGGCGCGGGCGCCAGAGAGGGACTGGGAATGGAGAATGACAGTTTGGATGCGCGCGTTGAACAATGAGACGGGATCGGATGGGATCAAGGCAAGAGCGAGAGGGAGGATGATGCGTGCAATTGATGCAATTGGTGCAAAATGAGTGCAGCTCCCACTTTCAACACGCTTGTGCCTGATTGAATCGCGAATGCAACGCAACGCAATTGTGGATTGTGGGGGAGTCTTTCTTTCCACAGCGCTTTCTGGCGTTGCTCATTCATCACTGTGGCCTCCGCTGTGGCTCAGATCGGGGGTCTCGTGGAGCAGGAAAAAGTGGTCTCTGATCGGCTGCAAAATTGCTGCAGATCCAAGCGCACGATGGCTCGGTTGGCGCCTGGCGCCTGGCACATTGGAGGCTCGAGAGTGCAATGCGCACTTGACCCTTTGCAGGATTCCGACGGAGCATTTGCGCGTAGTGAGGTGGGTGGGTGATGGGCAAGGGAGATTGCAGGTGGTCAAGAAATTGAGAAATTGCTTGAGGTAGGACCCCTGCTCCGGGCAAATAGCAAGCGGCTGCTGCTGCTGCAAACGGGGGAGGGGGGGAAACGCTACGGAATAAGCTGTACTCACTCTGAGAGGGCCTTTGCTGGTTATTTGGGCGCGACATGGCGGACAACGACGTGGGACACTGTCAAATCAAGCAATCAGCTCTCCTTGTCACGACGTCAGACGGCCTGATGCGGTAGTTACCTCTTCGAGTGCCACCTGTATAGTCTTGAGCTGTCTATCAACGTTCCGAGATCAGTCTTGGTTGCAAACCCGATGCTGCCGAGTCGAAGCGTCTTGGGGGCCGAAAGGGAGTCGCCTGGCACAGGGGAAGAACCTAAGGCTTGGTCGCGTCGATATATTGGCGCTAAACTTTTGTCTGCGCGATCCGGACCGTTGGGTATATCTCTTGGCCTAGGATAGTCAAAGACTTTGCGACGAAAGGAAACTTTTCTAGCGCGATGGGGTTGCTGCTTTGATATGATGTACGCAACAGCGATGACGGGTCTTTCGTACAGACAAGATGCGGTCCTTATAGACTATAGTCTTCTGGTAGTCGCGGGCTGTAAGAGGGTTCCGTTCTCTGCCTTTAGGGACGAGTCTACGTCGCGTGATTTGGAAACAGACGTTATCAAATAAACGTTCTGCCTGGGTGCGAGGCGAAGCAGTGATGTCCAGTCTTGAGGCGATGCCACACGTAAGCGTCAGGTGGCACGATGCTGATCGATAAGGGAGTACGTCGTCGACAGTCCGAATGCGTAAGTTGCGCAAGATCAACAAGCTACCTAATATACTGCTACCAAGCCGGCAAGCTCGCGACTGGATTCTGGGGCAATAGGTACGGCATGCAAGACGTCGAAACCGCGGCGTCGAGTGATGATGTTGGAAATGAAGAGGGAGCGTTGGGGAGAGGGCCAGGAAAATAGCATATAGCAATCCAGGGGGGCTTTGTTGTTCCAGATGCGCATACGCCGGACAGGTGCTAATAACGGAACCAACGTGAATCGACCATCGTCATTTCTGACAATGCGCAATGGCACACAGTACTACCTCACACATCGCATGTACCAACAGTCCAGCGTCTTATGTGCATGCCTTATCGTGTTGTATGGTGGCGCCAGGGTGCATCAATGTACATAGGTGCTACGGTTTACCTCGTAGGTACACGCAGATTGCATCACCTCTCTAACGATACGCCCGCGGCATCGACTCCTTAACTTCGACATTGGAGTCTAAGAGATTGGCCTTGCTCGCTTTTGGACGGGGTAAATAGGAAATTTGCACTTTGCAAGGGTAGCTGACTCGCTTGATATCAGAAATCCAGCGAAACGAAATATGCCAAGCAGGAAAAGCCACGGTGGGGGGTCTGGGGTGCGAACTGGATCTGGGCTGGAGTCTGGACGAGAGGCCTCCTCCGACGGGATCCCTTCCAGTAATCTGTCCATCCAGATTCGAGTGAAGCTGTTTCCGTCACGGGCCCTGCAGATGATTCAGCAGTCCGCCAGCGTCACAGTTGTAATGGTCCTGTACATACGCCCTTTATAGAGGTCCAGGCGCATATGCCAAGGGGTGCATTCAGGTTCTGACGAGAGTATCACTACGAACTGTACTGAGTATTGAGTGTCACTCGGTCTGTACGCCGACGTCTGATTCGATTCGTAAGTGGCAGAGTCGAGATTGGTCTCATCCTACCTGAGCTTGGTGATTGGCCACGTCGACAAGCTCCGTCTCGGCGGTCCGAATCCCCAGTACTGAGTGCCGGTGCACAGAACCTTGCTTGAAACCTTTTGCCATCGTCTCTTTGTCGTTGGTCCATGGTCCAACGTGTCCTTCATATGGAAATAGACATCTGCATTCCACCTCAGCAGCACTCGAGCAACAGTTTTTGTGCTACTTGCCACTTGGACGACATGCCAGAGGACACGGGACTCGTGCCAACCCTGTACACATCACATACCTAAACTGCGGGAAGAAGTACCCTCAACTGTAAGAAAACACGAAACGGCGGGAGTATGCATAATGACGCCACGGTCCAAATGCCTCAACATCAAGGCCAGCTTTTGATTGTGTTGCCCTGAAATTGGTGCTTGAACCCTACCTGACCCTGATTGTCACACCGCTCAGAATTCCAACGCCCAATGGTGCCCAAGATACCACGATACCAAGATACTGGCACTTTTCTTGGGAAGCTTGATCGAACGACCTCTTCGCGCCACTGCAGCTGGGCCACTTGGCACTTGTTATGGAGTTCCTACTTGGCGGCCTTGGTACCTACCGGGCTGCGGTTTGTGGCTTTGACGTGGTCTGGACTCTGGAGGCAAACTCGACAATCAAACAGTCTACTAGTAGGGGACCAGCACGACTCACAAGAACAGCGGTGACTACACCTGCGGGTCGAACCATTGCTGAATGCCAAAATTTGGCTCGCATTTTCAATCTAAACCATGCGGTTGCCAGGAGCACAAGAACGGGACTTCAGTGAAGAACAGCATGGGAGATGTGTGAATGGTTGGCCCCCTGGCATTTGGCGTCTTGGTGACCAACCGCGCGGCAAAGGACAATATCATCTACCAACAACTAGGTAGGTAATGACTTCAAGACGCCAGTCTGCCCCAGCGATGAACTCTACCTATTTGACAACGTTATTGGTCCTCAAGGTACCATCGCTGTGAATAAGTTGGCCAAGAAAAGATCTGTACGTATGATCACTCATTTCGGAGTACTACTGCGCCGCCATCCTAAGCTGCTACATCACCATATTCAAACTGTCGTCGCCCCATTGTTCCCATCGCAGCCCCCTTGCGCCGTCGAAGCCTCAGTCCTTGGGCACTTCTGGCCCCGTTCGCGAGGGAGGAGGACACATTCCACTGTCAGTCCGAGCCAAATTCAGAACCTTCAATCTTACTTGCAGTTCGCCTTGCAAGGGGCCCGTTCCATCCCTTCCTGCCCTTAGAAAAGATGATTTCGTCCGAGTTACTACGCCCTGCAACACGCCTTGCAACCATTCATAGGTGAGATATATTTCACCACTTGTTATCAGATCCTTACGGTCGGGTAGGATGACTCTACTCTACGTAGGTCCCTACGCCGGTGGCTCGGCCACGTGAGGACTGGTAGAAATATGTGACAAAACCTCGAAGATTTGGCCGGCCAATTCTCATCAAAACGCAACCACTTTTTGCCAGTCCATTTCTCTATGCCCTCCAGATCCACCACAGCATCTCCGCTCTTTGTTTCCAGATTCTCAGGATTACCTAACGTCCATTTTCCGGTTTCCGAAACTCCACGTGTCAGCCCTGTGATTGGTTTGCCGCATTTAGTGCGAGATTCTTGCAGAAAGGAATACGTCGAATTGCACTTGCGACAATCATGACGACAAGATAGAACCCGACCTAGGACTGCCCTGGGAGACATCTTGATGACCCGCCTGCCCTGGAGTTGATATGCAAGATCTGTTGAGCTCGTATGAAATCCTATCTGCGATAGGTCATGAGTTGCCCTGTAGCCAGCTGCGTAGATCAGTAGGTACCCTAGGCGAATTGACGGAACCGGAACGGACGCTACGACATGCTAGACACACGAAGCGTAGCTGTGTGCCAATCCTGAGATATCACCGGTTGGCTCACCGTACTGCAATCCGGCTTACTCACCGCTCTAGAATAATGGATTTCATGTCCCATTTACTAGTCTCCAGACGAATTCGTATCACATAAGCATCGGCAGTTACAATCATTGCTCTGTTCATGACATGAGCTGCAACTCATGGAGGCGGTCATTGTCAATTGACTGCAATTTCTATGCTTATTGGATGATATGTTCAGGCCCGCTGCGGTTGTTTTCGTCGAAGCTTCAAGACTGGCTGTTCGCAATCACGCCTCAGCCTTAGATTATATACGGTGCCTGAACGCATCTCGTCCTTGCGGGTGCCGTATGTGCCAAGACGTGAAAGGTAAAAGCACCATTAAGGTACCGCTTAGAGCCTCACGCCGAGTCTCATGGGGCTTGACAGGACTGTGCTAATGTTGCACACTCCCTCGCCGGAAAAACAGCGTGTTCGCTAGACTAGAATTATTCATTCGGGGACTGGGCGTCCCGACGACGTCTGGGTTGCCTCCTGCACTGAGGACACCCGGAGGCAACCCAAGACTCGGGATTCCAGCATCCGGCATAGCACTCGCCTCTGATGGGTGAAACGAGGGCGTCTCGATTCCTTCCTCCAGAGTCTCCCTGTAGAACAGTTCAAGGGCATTTTTATCGGCGCAGAATGCCTTGAGTTCGTCCTTAAGTTGCTCAGGCTCAGGAAAAGTATGTGCTGATGTAACTCCCGATCTTGCCGCGGGCATATGGCGGGCAGGTGACGGTGACGCATCGAGAGGTGGTGCCCTGGAGCCTGGAGATGCAAATAGGACCGGCCGTGTCAAAGGAGATGCAACCGGCGCAGGTTCAACAGCACCGTAAGTCGTATATACATGGCTGCTACTTAATAGTCTGTTCAATCGCTCGTTGGGTATTGGTTCAGGGCGCATTTGTGCATGGTTTTGCTGTGCCACGACTCTGTTGGTGTAGATTCGATTAGCGACGAGGAGGAAGTCGCCCTCGTCTGTGATTTCGACCATGGTGGCCCCCGAGCGGTGAATGTACTGTGAGTACTTGAAATCTGGCTTTCCCCACGAATAGCTTACGTCTACGTTACTCGGGAAATTATCGGCGGCTTCATAATCGAGCACGTAGTCGAACTTCTTGAGAATCGCAACATGATAGAAATACTTGGTTGGCTGCGGCTGTGGGCTGAATGAGTCAGGATCATAGTATGTCGACGGTCGTTGTGTTGGCGGCGGGAGCCCAAGTCTGAATCGAAATGGTCGTCTAAAGGGATTTGTTTCATTAATCCTGCAAGCTTCGATGATTGGTACTTCAACTAGACGAAGGCCATGTGTGCTGGCAATCGCGCCCCAGTTCTTCAACGCATCCTCGATGAGCTTAGCAGTCACATTCATCCACTCTAAGCGAATATGAAAGCAGTTATCCGGGTTGTGGAGGCGATCGTAATGGAGGTTAATTCTTTCCGGACGGAAGGATTTTTTGCGATGGTCGGCATCGTACTTCATCATCTTGCTTAAGACAACTTTGGGTCGCTTGCCTTGAGCCGAGCCTGAAGCTCCTATAGTTGGTGTTGTAGTGCCCGATGCTTGGGACTCTTCATCATTTGTCGAGGTCGGCCTCGAAACATTGGGCTGGAAAGTCCTTGGAGAGCTCGTTGCCGCGCTATCCGGGGCAGGAGTCGAAGGTATCGACATGTCTCTGTCCCGTTTCCTATTGAACCAACTCGGAGGATGGAGTTTTGCGTATTCACTGACAATCTGGTAAAAATATTGTCCGTCACGAAAGTTATGCCGCTTCTCAACATGGACGAAGATCCCACGGTCACGGTCTTTCTTCAGATCTTTGGGATCTTTATCTTTTGATTTGTCTTCATCGTACGCCATCAAGGCATTGCCTAGCTCAATAGCTTCTTCTCGACTCTCTAAGTCTTCAAAATTGTCGAGCAACCAGGTTGTCATGTCTGATCCGATGAAGCAGTGATAGTGAAGTTGAAAATGCCACCGTCGTGTCTGCATGCGAATACCGCCGGCTGCAATGGGCTGTTGAATAGCTTCAGCTAGAGCTGCAACATTGAAGTTTGATTTGGAGAACCGTTCTTTGCTTGAAACGAGCCCCTTCCGTGGAGTGCTCTCGACATTTTCAAAAAACGGCAATGTTTCCATTTCTGCAGCTATAACGACTGAAGCATTTTCCGTCTTGTATATAATATCAAGCGGATTTGGGTCTCGGATTTTTGCTCCGGCGCTTTGAAAGTGGCGCTCCGACGACGACAGATATCGGTACCGTTGCCACAACTGGGCCAGTTTTTTTATTCCCTCGAGTCTAATTTCTTCGACATCATCCTCGTTCTTAAGCTGCTCTTTAGACGAAGTTCTTGGATACATCGGTATCAAGACAAAGCGAGCTCGCCAGTATCTCAAATTCTCTGTCATATCGTCTGTATGACCAGCCAGATAGGAGTCAATGTAGTTCCAATTCCTTTCGGCTCTGGCAGTCATGATGTCGACGTCGATACTTTCGTAGCTTTGGTCAGAAATAGTACGAATAGCTGGTTTGTAGGTAAGCGGCGCATTGCCCGAATCTTGGACAGACTCAGTGGGCTTTCGGACAAAGATATTTACTTCAACTTCGGTGCCATTGACACAAGACAGCTGATGAATCGTATTGCCGATTCCCATGAAAATGCTAGTGCCGTCGCTCACGGTCTTGTCAATGGAGAATATATCGGCAATGCGTATAGCTTTCTGCTCGAATGCTTGGGCCACAGACGGACCAATAATAAGTTGGAAGCCATGCGCGAACCGCGTACCTACAAGCTCCCGTAGAAACTCCGCGCGAGAGCGTGGCTCCTCGGACGTGTCATCATCGACTTCTTGGGAAATACTATAAGGCTGTCTTTGGTACTCGGAATTAAACTGCGACTTGCTGGGGAAGTACTCCGTGGTGAGGGGAACAGCAGCTGGGCAAGACAAAGACTTCCACTTCATGACTCGCATCTCGGATGGCACCGGAAATACGTGTTGCCAACGGCTAAAGAGAACTGAATCGTCAACCCTACTTACATCAGGGTTAGAAGGATTCAATACGACCAACCAAGGTGCCATTGCGGTGGTTGGTGAAAGCGTAGACGGCAGTTCTGGCACGCCACCTGCTCGCAATTTCGAGTTATAGAGCTTCTTCTGGTCTTCTTCCCGGAGTACATTGGAATATTTGAGGTCCAGATCGTCCAGGCGAGCACTTCTCGCCAGAGGAGTCGCCAAGATCGGTCCAGACTTAAGTGTACTCATAGAAACCGTACTGGAGGGTATTCGTTTGATTTGAATTGGTCGGGCTGGGGTGCCGGTTCCGCCACGTACCGTCTGCTCACCGGAGTTCAATCTTCGACCCTCCATGGTTGGAGAAGATGAAGTGGCCACTGGTTTTGTATACGCTACTTGAGAGGTTGCCTGCAAGGATGTGATTGGTCTCAGCGTCGTTGACGATGGCACTTTGACGATACCTGCTCCGGTGGGTTGCATAGCATTCACGTGCTCGGCGCTCAGCTCAGCGGTGGCCGCTTTTGGAGCCGCGATACCGAATCCTCGATCGCCAAGGCTGATATGGCGCATGAACTTTGGTATTTTAGTCGTGTTGTTTCTGACTTGTCGGGTAGACACAGTTGAATCTCTACGTGACCCGGACGCTTTAGAAAACGCCTCAAAATCGATGGTTGGAGTCGAAGTCACACTCGAGGAGAGAACTGTCGGCGGGCCTGAAGTCCGCTTATCCGCGATGGATGTGCTGAACAAGGCGGCATCTTCAACTGATTGTTTCTTTGTACTTTCATCGTTGTCGCCGTAAGGAACAGGCATCAGTGGTAAGCGTTTACCGGGAAGCCGAGCTCTGGCCTCGTCAAACTGCTGTAGCTGTTTCCATACCGAAGTCTCGCCAGGTTTGGTAATTCTGTCCGGGATAAACTTTTGGAACCCATAGACTGGCTCGAACAGAGTTTCTGGTGCCTTTCGACCTCGAGAAGATGGTTCTTTGCCTTGCTTATTCACGATTGTCGGGAAAGCTGGGTCGAAGTGTAGATGAGGTGTTTCGATCTCATTGGTTTCGAGGATACTCCTCATCTGAAGGTCATATAATCTACACCTAATTGCAAATTCATCCCTAGAATCAGACTTCAACGAATCGTTGATCGCAGAGAGAGTGGCTCCATGAAAAGCCAAGGCTTCATCAGATTTTCCAGTCCAGTAGGAAACGTGTAGCCACTGAGGTAGAGCAAAAGCCCATTCGTCGGCGTAAGTCCTCGGGCCGATGGTTTCGCTCCGGCCAAGTGAATCGGCGGTCCTGATGGGGGACATAGGTTCTGAAAGGGTGGAATAACTTCCTACCAATGGTGTGGTTTGTTTGGGAGTGTTATCACGACTCCGCACCGTGCGTTGTTGCGTGCGATGATTTGCGCCTACGAAATGGGGATTGCGATATCTGAACAAGGGGACGGAATGGAGTGGTAGGTTGGGGATACAGATGAGATCGACGCCAATGCCATTCCCAACGAGAGCTTCCGTAGTGCGTCTCAGAGATTCATACTCGACTTCGAAGACACCGGGTCCTGGGCTTATCAGCACGATGGAAATGCCGGTGCGTCGCAAGTCTCGATCGATATAATCGGAAGCGTACATGGACGACGCGAGATTAATTGCTTCAAGGAAATTGCCATGCATTGCTGGAGACGGCTCTGCTTTGATTTTGAAAACAGAACTGCCCTTCGTGCCCGGGTCTTCTGGTATTTCCAGGGCACTACTCATGGCTTCCCGGTGATAGGTATTGATATCGCGGCGGAACACATTGAATTCTTTCTTTAGTTGATCTAATATCCTGGTCCATTCTCCGCTCGAGATATCACTCACTACGACTCGGTAGAAATCTTTATATGGCCGCTTGTTCCCCGAAGTCTGGAAGCCGGTGTAATAATCATGATGCAGCGCGGTATTGGCCAGATCTGTACTCAGCCCAGTATCATACTCGACGCGGGCGAAGAGAACTATGCTGACCAAGTGTTTTACCTGGAGTGATGCCCACTTTTTGAATAGCGCTGGCAAGAAGCCATTCACGACCTTGTAGAACATGATCTCCCCGGACCCATCAGCATCGAACTCCCACATCTCTCGGGCCATCTGGAGGAAAAGCATGTACCTTGCCGACTCACTCCGGAAGATGGGCCGAGTCTGGCGACCGAAGAAAGCAGAGTGAGCCCTACGGCCCTGGACAAAGACGGTACTGACGGTAGCTTTGATGGTCCCCAGAAAGTAGACGACCTGGCCCTTGTAGACCATCTTGTCAGCCAGGTCGGACACAGCGAACCTCCACATGTCGGAACGTGACATGTACATATCCTTGAAGGACAACTCGACGTGGGAAGCCTCAATGGAGGGCGACAGCTCTCCTACTTGGGCCAGCACGACTTGGGTGCCCTTTCGCATGTTGAAGGCATCGCCAACATGCTTGGCGACGTAGACTTCCACGTTGGGATGGCGGCTCTTGAGCTCCTTGGGCATGTCCTTGGCGAGAAAGACATACGTGCGGGCGGCGTCGTCAGACTTGTTTGAGGTTATGGACATCAGGGTGCCGGGCTGGATGAGGCCAGCGCCGACAATGTCGAGGTTCAAGAGCACATCGTCGCGGTTCAAGGACTCGTTTATGGTGACGGTGCAGAGGCGGTCGAGGAGTGGCTGCGGGGACTGGCCGTTGCGTATGGTGGAGTTGCTCGCGAGAGAGGCGGTATCTGGAGACTGCGAGTGCTCGATCAGCTTGTCGGAGCTCGATCTGCTGAACTGGCGTAGATGAGAAGCCCAATGCGACCGGTGCGGAACCGAGGGCGACGGTGCGGCATTGCGAGGCATGGCAGAGACGTCCCGTTATGGTAGCTAAGGTTGGCTGGCTGGCGCCCCGAGCCATGGTTCATTGGGCGTGGTCGTATTCAACCAGCATTCCTACGTGCCATTCCGTGCGGCAGCCGAGCAGCGACGAGCAAGGCAGAGGGTGTGTTCTCGGTTATTGCGCGACTCTGTGTTGCCCCTTGACGCTGATAGCTTCAAGGTTGTCTTTTATGACCAGACTTGACAGGAGACCTTGGGGGGAGTTGTACAGGGTAGGGGCCTTGAAAGCCAGGCGAGTCGCGGATTGAATGGCACCGCTAAAGACTATTTTTATCCGTAGAGGGTTACACATTTTGCATACCGATCTATTCGATGAGCTCGCACCGAGACACATATCTAAACCGCAAACGATTACATTGTCCGGGTTACGGATTGATCGAACGTCAATGCGAAAAGGCTGATACGCTCAAGGTCCCGAGTGAGATCCGTCTTGCGGTTCCATTTGGTTTGTGGGGCGCCTGGAAGGTACGCCACCTACGATCACACATCACATATTCCCATGGACCAATCTTCACAGAACCTTAGGTAGGTATTGGCTTAGATCCAATACCTAGGTAGGCAATAAGAAGAAGATCTGTAAATTGACAAGCAGGCTCAGAGCCATCATGCATTTTCTTCCCTAGTGAAAAACAAGGTCATCGAATGGACAGCCCCGGTCGGCCGAGTCGCGCCGGGTCTTCTCCATTACCACCTTGCGTGTCAGAGTCATCAGCCGGTCAGCCAATGCTTCGTCCTGAGCTAGGTCGCTGCCCGCCTCTGGCACCGCCGGTGGACATATATACTTTCCCGACTCCATTGTCGCTGTGGCTGCATAAAGGGTCGGCACAGCACCTTGAAACTGATCTTTCTTGAATGGCTCGGCGCCCACCGCCATGGCGTAGCCTGCCACCGGATACGGCTCGAGAATGTCCTTCTTGCTCTGCTTCGTGCTGACAAAGCCCGGGTGCGTGGCATTCATCAATACATTCGGGTGTCCTGCATGTGTCACTTTCCTAGCGAAGTATCTTGCGTAAAGGATCGCGGCGAGCTTGCTTCGCCCATACTGTCCCATAGGCCCGCGATCTTGGTTCAGCTCTTCCAGGCTCTCGAACCTGGTATCGCTGGGTGCAGACGTATGGGCGTTGCTCGCTTGGTTGGATATGCGTACGGTGTTGCCTTTATCTGCCGTCGTCTTCAGTAAAGGGAGAAGGTGAGAAGTCAAGACCACGTGGCCCATGTGGTTCAGTGCCATATGTCGGTCAACACCATAGTCAGTGAGTTGGTATGGCATTATACCCCGGCCCGCGTTGTCTGGCGTATGAGATCATATTAGTCTGTTATTCTCTACTCGTTTTAACTAGTACCCACTGTGAGACAGATTAGCATAGATTCTTGCGAAAAGAGACGAATAAGAAAACGGAACGGAGATCTCAATACATACCTGATGAGAATGTCAAGTCTGTCGGTATCCCGCTTGATCTCTTCAGCCACATCCTTGGTCCTCTTCCAATCTGTTAGGTCACATTGGTACCATCTTGTCCTATCTGCCGCAATCTTCCCGAGATCGTCTGCAATAGCTGCTTTCGCATTCTTCCAAACGTCTTCGGACAGAGATATAACATAGACCCTGGCGATCTTGTGTTTTAGTAACGTGTGGACGCATCCGTATCCGATGCCTTCACTGCCGCCTGTGACGACTGCCACCTTGTTACTCAGGTCGGGCACCTCATCCAGACTGAACTGGTGCGTGGAGAGTTTCGACGCCGGCCCGCCAAGATTCTCACCGATGGCATTCTGCGGAGTGTCAATCTAAGAGGCGCAATCAATGTTCAGCTCCATCTGGAGTGTTTACCCTGATCGTATCCATGGTCGAGTAGCTGGGGTACGCCGTGGCCGAGTACAACACAGGGGAGCGCAGCAAAGTGTACTGAGGTCTGGCAACACGGGAAAACGGATTTGACCTGCTAGTATACCTGATTGAACGGACTGAAAAGCAGCTGCACAAGTTTTTGGGGGCAAAGGTAGGCATGTTATTGTCCTTAAGTCGTCGAGTTATGGCACCATAATTGTGTCTGGCATATATATTGTTCCTCGAGAGGCAAAGCCGTGGACTTCGTTGCTGAAAGCCAGGGCCGAACATCGTGGCTGTCATAGACTTCAATTACCTGTTGGGTGCAAGGATCTCCTACCTTAGTGACGCGATGACTCCAGGGAGCTCGACTAGCTGACTTACTCGTTGACCTGCGGGATGAGACATGTATTGTTTCCGGTATCGATTCATATTGCATGCGATCCATTGTTAATGGGATGTTGGCTGTCTCTGTCATAAAAGGCATTGCATTTATACCATTATGTGTGCATGATGCATCTGTTGTAGCATTCGAGCCAGCATTCCTACCAGTCGTAAAGAACACGCTAGTGCTGGTTAATGCCGTCAGAGAAACCAGTCGGGTATCCAGGATGAAATCAGAACTTTAGGAACATAAGGTAGTAGGAGGTCTGGAAGACTGGGCGTGTGTTCGGCACGATCGAAAACAGCAATTGATTTGGCACACGTTAACAGCAGTGGGCACAACATATTATGTAGGTACTTACTGTAATGTTACATACATATGTACCTAAGGTAGATGCATGAGATGATGTTGAGATCCAGATCTTATGCAGTTACCCGCGACCCCCCCCGTCTCGCCAGTCACGAAGCACGGATGATATCCATCAGACTGTAACACCGCGCAATTCGCAATCACCTGGGCACGAGATCTTCATTGCTCATTGACGAGAGGAAGGCGATTCAATGCTCGGACTTACTATGGTCGGTATGGGACGACGGGGGCAGCAGCCCGGTCATCAGATCTATCGGTCCAGCCCATCAGCGCGTGCACTGCACCAGCAAGCACCAGCGTGCAAGCACCAGCAAGCACCAATATAGTACCTGTTGGTGGACAGCAATTGATTCGGGATGAGGGGACATCTTCTGAGACTGTCTGGCCTACCTACGGCAGGCGACATGAGCTTCCCGACAGCACCAGCAAGGTTGCATCTTGTCTCTCCCCAATACGCCGTCCACCTGCATATCCGCGACTGACAGCCCGTCCACTGCAGTGGTAATACTACTCAGCCTATCGTCATCGGGACCGGGATTGCCCAAATCTTAATGGACATATAGATGTATCTCCAGTTTACTGCAGGTCGGACAGCAACGAAAACGCAACGAAAACGCACAGAGGAATCACTCCCGATCTGATTTGGCTGACGGCTGACGGCATACGGCTTGCGGCTTGCGGCATGCGGCTCGAGTTATATGGAGGTAGATATCGTTGGGTTCCCAAAGAAGAATTAGTTACCTCCAGGTCCCTTCCACATGCCCCTCCGAGCCCCTTCACAACGCCTTTGCAACGAGAACCGCCTATATCACTACCCAGCCCCGAAACAACTCCTGCGGTCTGGCCGGGCCTCCGAGTAAGGTTCAACGTCATCGGAGCCGACTCGGCCACTAGCCACCTATCATGACTGCCATGAAGCTTTCTTCCAAACAGAAGCTGATCGCTGTCATCTGCATCTCATTCACTTTCTTTGTTGCAGAAATTGCAGGTTAGCTACCTCTATCGCTCATTCTATGGTCATTATCTCGCCTTGCTAACCTTATCATCAAAGTTGCATTCTACACCAAGTCCTTGGCTCTACTGGCAGACGCTTTCCACTATGTACGTCTTGCACTAGCCCAAGCCTCAGGTTCGAGGCCCAAGAACTCACATATCATCAGCTTAACGATCTCATCGGGTTTGTCATCGCACTTGCCGCCATCCTCGTAAGACTCATGACTCTCCTTTACTTGCAAGACCGTCTTTGTGCTGACTTTGCTTCCTAGGTGTCGGAGCGAGCCAAGTCACCACAGAACTTCTCTTTTGGCTGGGCGCGCGCACAGCTCCTCGGCGCTTTCTTCAATGGGGTTTTCCTCCTCGCACTTGGCATATCCATCTTGATTCAGTCTATCGAGCGGTTTATAACAATACAGCGTAAGTATTTTATTATTTCTAATAGATCCGCACTTTGGACATGCGACAGACTCAGGAACCCATTCTTACCAATATCTCGATTGCTACTAGATGTGGAGAATCCCAAGCTCATCCTCATAATCGGATCCGTGGTAAGCACACCGACAGAGAGGGCTGAGAAGAGGCAGGAACAACGACTAATTTGATGTATTCTTAATGCAACAGGGCCTTGGCCTCAATATTCTCAGTGCAATTGTGTTGGTAAGTTGTCAATAGAATCCCATCGGTGTGAATTGGTAGCTAACTCCCCATTAGTATGTTACGTACCTTTTTTTTCTTTTTTGGCCTTGTACAAACCAGAGAAAAATGCCGCTGCCAAGTACTTGAAGAGACAAGCAGCAGAAAACTGACAAGCTTATTTTAGGGGGCATGATCATGGAGAACATAATCATGGCCACGATCACGGTCACAACCATGGATCCCAAGTAGCCGACCAAGAAAGCGGACACGGCGACATCAATATCGAGACTGCCATACCAGTCGTACATATCTCCAATGATGATATCGTTCTCACTGTAGGCGCACCCAAAGTTCTCTGCCTATACCTTGTGGGTTTAGTAACCTTATAGTATTTTTAGCCTACAGGGGCACACTCAGAGCACCGTCACACGATTGTCAAGCTACAAGCCCCCGGCCGCGACCTTAATATAATGGGAGTGCTTGTCCACGTCTTTGGCGACGCGCTGAATAATCTCGCCGTTATTATTGCCGCCCTCATCATCTGGCTAACGCACTCTCCGGCGCGGTACTACGCAGATCCGAGTGTTTCGGCGGCCATCTCCATTTTGATTCTACTATCGTCTATCCCGTTGGTTAAGAACAGTGGGAAGATCCTAATGGAGACCGCGCCTCTTGGGCTTGATATGGAGGATGTGAGACATGACTTGGAGAAGGTATGCACTAGTCTGGTTTTATGGCTGCTCTGTGAGCTGTACCTTTTTCATGTTTGTTACTGACACTTGCGCCTGCAGATCCCAGGGATCGAATCAGTCCATGAGCTGCACATCTGGCGTCTCGACCAGAAGAAGGCCATCGCATCAGCCCACGTTGTCGTCTCAAATATAGATATGACAGAGTTCATGGAACAAGCCAGGACGGTTCAAGAATGCCTTCATGCTTATGGTATTCATTCAGCGACCCTGCAGCCAGAGCTGGCCAATGCTCGTCAATCTCCTTTGGCCATTAACAACCAGAACGAAAACACAGCCGAGGCCACGGAGACGGAGGGAAGTAACGCTAACGTACCCGCGAACGTGCGTATTGAGGCAGTCGCGCCGCTTAGAAGGCGACGCACTGATACGTCAGCATGTCGGATCGCTTGCGGTAACTTATGTGAGAACCTTACGTGCTGCGATACTTCTGGTAGTTTGCGAATGTGAATGTTCATAGTTATGGCTTTGGTCACTGATACGAGAGGATCGTGGACAATGCCAATAGACTTACTTTTATCAATGAAATTAGTCTGCTACGATACTGTGACCAAAAATCTTATGTGAAGTTGGCTTTCGTGCCTCTATGTGTTGGTAAGTATCTGGAAAAGATGATTCTAAGCCAGTGTCTCACAAGCCAGTATAACAGCTACTCACCCAGATCTCGCCCGCCTCATTACCTCTTACCCCTATCTTTTCCCTTTGGCAGTCAGCATGCAAACAAAGTGCACAACAACCGGCGAAGTCTTATGTCCACTCGTCTTCTCGATTGACTTCACCAACTCCACAGCATTGAGATCCGGCCGCGTGCGATGGAGCGCGTGTATGTGACGCATCTGTTCTCGGTCTTCGTCAGTGCACGGCATGGTCGTAGGAGTAGCCCCACACTTTGACACTGAGGATGGTGGTAGGGGCATGGTGGTTGTGTTGACGATGTGACTTTATGACGGTCAACTTGTGAGGTGAGTAGATGGGAAGATTACCTCCTTTTCCCTTTCAACTTTCGTTTTGGTATCTCTGTTGTATTCTTGTCGTACGGAGGAGCACACATACATATGTATGACGCGGTATCTCTTCACGTAGTCGGACTATGAGAGCTGCTTTATCGTTGCAAACAATGCTATTGACAATCTAGCATAACTGTAACATCACCCCTCTTTGTCTTTAAGAAGGCGTTCTGCAGACTATAACCAATCTTGAAAGGTAGTCTCTGCGGAGTGATTTGCACATCTTAGACACAGGGTGAGCTATCATTTTACTTACATAAGAGCACAATCCATTTTTGAACAATAAACCTGAACAAGCATGCGACCTGAGCTTTGCTCTATGACAGAGACGACATCAATTCTATACACAGTAATAGAGCAACGACAAGCAAATAAGAGATAATTGAAAATTGAAAATGTATCAAGGAAACATGGTCGGAGTCATGTCCCTCAATTAACCTACATTCCTTATGAGCCTAACTCTATCAGCCCCTCGTTGGTTTCTTGTCATTACTCTCTGCACTACCTAGACAATCCATTTTACTTGTCAGTTCCGTTCCATAAGTCTGGACTATCGGTTACAGCGACAGATTGCATGGTTATCTTTCAGTTTGCAATTACTATAGCCACACTCAATAGACTTCTTCGCTATTACCACCGTTTTGAAAGCTATCTCCTGTGCCGCGGCAAACCGAGCCATTCTGGGTGTTTTCAGTATAGCCAGTCTTGCTCATTCTGCCCTGTAACCCTCGTCTTCCCCAGCCCCTATCTTATACATATTTTTACAAGGTCTGGAACATGCACTGGTGTCTCAAGTCTCGTGCTCACCAATCACCAGCTTCGTAGTCCATGTCTCCGTGATCATGGTGGCTGTGGCCAACCTCTACCTCACCATCCTCAAGCTCACCACTCTCGTCGTCCTTCACTTCGTTCTTCTCCTTGGCCACATTCTCGTCCGTAAGAGTACTAGTCATCTGGACATCGTCATCAGTGACCTTCACCGATCCCGGTGTCGTCTTGGACCACTCAAGTTCGATTTTTTCATTGATGCCGGGTATTGAGCTCTGACCAGAGACACCGAACCAGAACTTCTCAGCTGTTTTGCGATCATGGAACGTGACATGTGCGGTTCCTTTCGTAACATAAACTCCTTTAAAGTCCCCGATAGTCTGGCGATTATTAGCATGACACACATTTGGAGAGCAGAGCAGACATACAAAAAGGTACTGCTTGAGAGCCTCGTCGTTCCCCGGAATCCTGAAGTCAACACCCGTTAAAGCAATGGTCTTCGGTCTCAGGTCGAGGGAATATGCTGCATAAGCAGCATGTATGCCTCCGTCACCGCCTCCTCTCCCGCGGTACCCATAGTATCCTCTAGCTCTTGGCGGGTATGAACCTCGTCCACGATAGCCTCTGCCTCGCCCACGGCCCCTTGAAAACCATGGCGGAATATCTCCATGGACATCAGGGTCAAGCCCAAGCGAGGTTGCTTCTTCCTCGAGTGCTGCTAACTGGGCACGCAGATCCTCGGTGTGTGCATTGGTGTGTCCATTCCTAGATTCGGTTTTGATCTCGGTCGGTGACGATGAGCCATCTACTCCATTTGCTCGTTGTCTAGCACGGAGCTCCTCTTTAGCCTTCTCCTTTCGCTCGTTGACCTCCCTCTCAAGCTCTTCTAATTCCTGTTTCTGACGCTCATATTCTTGTCGCTTCTTAAGCTTTTCCTCATATGTCTTCTGAGCTTCATCCTGTTTGCGACGGAATTCCTCCATGTCGATTTCGGGCTCCATCGGAATAGACGTCTGGGGCTGGACAGCCCCATTAAAGGCGGCATCGCTAGAGTTTCCGATTGCCAAAGGCCCTTCGGTCGTCTCATCCTTATACCAAAAGACTTTCACAAAGCGATTGTCGAAAATCACCTTTGGAGAGCTATAAGCCGCGTTTGCTGCCTCCCAGGACTCAAAGTCTACAGTTGCAGTGCGGTCTTGATGTTGTAAGGAAACTTGGTTGATGTTACCAAATTGTGCAAAATAAGTGCGAATATCAGCCGCATTGTAGTTTTCACGTGGAATATTCTGAACAACAATTTTTGTCTTTGTTCTGTCGTAGACAGGACCGTTTTGAGCAAACGCCGCGCGGCCACCTCTGATTCGTCTGGATTTCTTAGATTCTTGGCGATTCATTGGTGGCCTCATAGGTACAGCAGGTGTATCCAGAGGCATAGGGGGCAGTGCAAGGGACGCGTTATTGGGGTCATATTCTAAGGGTTGTGTCAGTTTGCTGTTGTGACCAAGGCCATTATGGTGAAGCAGCGGAAACCAACCATCGCCAGTTACAGATCCATTCTGAGGATTATATAGGGGCTCGTTTATGTGCTGGTATCTGCAATCATTGCCCCTCGCGCAGAACCCCTTGTTGTCGTAGTCCCTGCATCGTTGTCTGCTCTTACGAGGCGGAGGAATTGTCGTGCCTGAAAAGACCGGTTGAGGTAGGCCGGTAGCTTGCGGGATCAACGCCTGAAGTTGCCGAATATTCTCCTGGATAATGTTGATATCAATTCCATAGGGCGCAAGAGGCCCGAAGGCAGCTTGACCAGCAGGCGCAGAAAAAGGAGGCGGCCCCCAGTGGTTATTCGGGGTGTACGGCTCATCCGGCCTCGAGCCCCGCGGACCGAAGCCTCTCCCACGGCGCGGCTGCTTGATAGGGGCATTGAAAGATGCGCGGTTGTCAAGGATGATCTCAACATCATCATCCGCATGATCCATGTAGGAGCGCTTGCGCGAGGAGCCATGGGAGTAGGCGGCGGGGCCAGCAGGGGTAGCATAAGGGGGTGGCTTGAAGTTGGTGTGTGAGGGTAGCGGCGGAAGCGCTTCTGGTCGAGACGGTAGGCGTGAGAAAGTGGGAGATGGATCGGAGGGAGGCGGAGGAGGAGGAGGAGCGCCTGGCATATACGATCGATATTTGACTACCTGTAAGACTTGGTCGGTAAAAGCCGGGGCATCTAACACAACGAGGTCAGTATTTGGAGGGCGACATGGCATGTGGCAAGGACAGCAGTATTACCGGCGCCGAGGAAGTCCTGAATTTCGTCGTTGAATAATTGACGGATAGTTTCTGTGTCGCCATCGTGCCGCAACAACGCCAACACATAGTCGGCGAGAACATCGGCGTCAGCGTCAGAGCTGTTGTCATGCTGTTAGCCATGCAAGCACGTCAAAGACAAGATGGAAGGCCACAAACTTGTTAGCAAGACGTTTGACGATCCAAGCCTTGAGGTGAGGCGCATCGCTCTCGGGGAACAACATGATGCACTACATGCACAAGATGCACTCTCTGGGGGGGACGTGAACATAGAATCGCAGCTCACAGCTCCGGACAAGGGGACAGGAAGCAGAGGAGCTGCGACCGAGGCTGCAACTAGCTCCTGTCTCGCCTGCCTAGGCGGCGCAAGGAAGGGAAACTGAGTGATGCGACTGCGGTGTTGCGGGCCGCGAGGCGGGCAGGAGCTTGCGCAAAAGACAGATGAAGGACACAAGCTTGTCGTAGAACTGCAACGGCATGCTGTGGCAGTTGTGTCTGGAATGTAGGATAGACCGTTGAGTAATGGAATGGTCTACCGCGCGAGGTTGGAGGGTTGGAGAAAGCTCGAAGCTTCAAGATGGCATTAGATCGTGACCTGGTACATGTAGCTGCCGAGCTGCGTGGCTGCTCCGGCTGGCAACTCTATTTTGGCCTTGCAGCAAGCACCTATTTCTGTCGCGTAGTGGGGGCGTCTCTCAGGGACAGGTGAGCACTACCTCTAAGGCGCGTTGTTTGTAGTGGGTACTAGCGGTACTGGCAAACTTCAAGGTTGGCTCGGGGCTGGTTAGTTGGCGCTGCGCCGTTACCTACATGTACCTAGGTAGGTACTCGCAGTGACTACGTGTACCTAGATCCGTACCTTAGGTACCCTCCCGAGCCAGGTCAAAAATTCACTGCGGGGGCGGGGTTCGAAACACAGATGACCGAGTCTACCTGCACCACTGGCACCACTCCTCATCCTACCGTATGTCAAGTTGTTACCTTGATGAGGATGCAAGTACGATGAGATACTATTTGCAACACAACGTTCTAGGCATTACAATCAATAAGAAGACATCAAATCTGAGTCAAGTGATTCAAAGCAAGGCACAAAACCTGTTAGATGTCGACTAGTGATTCGGGAGGTACATAATCGTAAGGTACTCCGGATTACAGACATCACGAAAGAAAGAAAAGTTCCCTTGACTCAAGCTTGGAACATGAAGCTCTGCCATAAGCTGGCGAAAATCAGCTGGCTGTGACACTACATATCACCGACTACCCAGATGCCTCTGAATCAGCACTCATCTTTGAGGAACGAGAGCAGATTTAGGTACTTTTACATGTAGAACGAGGCGTCCATCTGTTCAAATGTTTTTCGGGTTCCTTCCTCCCCACTAAGACAGCACGTTGTTTGCCTATTTTCAACGTCCATGAATACCTACATGTAAGGTATGTAGCTTTCAACTTCGATCGGCACCGAAGGCACATATGGACACCACTCGGACAGAGACTTAATTAACCCTTTCTTACTACGATGATTTTTACAATGCATTCGCATTCAGGGCAATTTTGCCCTGGGCATGCGAAGGACAATCTGGAAGACATCATCAAGCATGCCATTGGACTCGGCTACACCACCATGGGCTTGACCGAGCACATGCCGCGCACAGGACTCGATGACTTGTACCCCGAGGAAGTGTGTCCATTCTCCTCCACAGTCTCTATCTACACTCTCACTTACATCATTATCAGCTCGATGATCCAGAGGGCTCCCTCGCAGAACTAGCTCCGCGGCACGCAGCATACCTCCAAGAAGCACAACGTCTTCAAGCTCTCTACGCCCCTCAAATCTCGCTTCTGATCGGGTTTGAGGGTGAGTGGCTGCGTCCCAGCTACCGCGATCTGGTCACAGAGCTGGCTTCTCACCCAGCCATCGATTACTTCATCGGTAGTCTGCATCACGTAAACGGCGTGCCCATTGACTATGATAAAGAATACTACACACGCGCCATGGCGTCTGTCGATGCCTCACCCAACGTCCTCACAAACGGCACCACCGTCACGAATCCAACTGAGGCCAAAGATGAATCGCAAAAGATAGAAGACGGAGAGGAGAGGATGTACAAACGCTACTATGATCAACAGTACGAGATGCTCACTGCGCTCCGTCCTCGAGTCGTCGGCCACTTCGACCTAATCCGATTGATGAGTGTGGATCCTGGCCGCGATGTCCGTCGCTGGCCCGGCGTCTGGGAGCGCATCGAGCGGAATTTGACATTCGTTGCGTCGTATGGCGGCTGGTTGGAGTGCAACAGTAGTGCACTACGCAAGGGACTCGCCGAGCCTTACCCATGCCGATGCATTGCTGAGGTAACGTGTCTCTTTGTGTCTTATGTTGCGATTTGCAAAGTAAAAACTAACCCTCAAACCCTACATGATAGAAATGGATATCTCTTGGCGGTAGGTTCACACTATCTGATGACAGCCACGGCATAGCGCAAGTTGGCACCAACTATGGCCGCGCCCTCGACTATCTCGCCTCACTCAATGTCACCACTCTGTGGACTTTTCGTAAGCAGTCGGGACCCGAGGTCACGGAATGTGAGAAGGTACCCGCATCTGGATTGGTAGATGTTGCGATTGCTATGGACGGCATTCAGTCCGTGGTTAGTAAATGGTCATAATGGAAGGATTCAGTCATTAAGGAGATACAACGGCATCTTAGCCACAACAGTCACGACATGGAGCCAGAGCTTTCAGGAGCACTTATACATATAGAAAAATGGGTTAGAGAGCTGTACCAAGAAGCTCAACATAGCACTTGGTATCTTGTGACTCCATGAAAATACCTAAAATCTGGGACTTCAAGGTCAAGCATCAGGATTGCCGTGACTCGGCATATTTCACATACTTGTTGATGAAAACGGTTTACTTGCAAGTTGTTTAGTTTGCGAGATCGTAAGTCTCTTGTATGCCCATCTGTCTAAGCGGGCCTCATGTCCAAGGCAATTGAGAAATCCATGTCACCTTCTCAGGCGCGCGTCTGTGAATCGCACAGAAGCCCGAATGGCAGAAGTTTGATCGACAGGTTATATCTTTCAATGTACAAACCCTGCGGGGCGCACCTGATCGTGACGCAAATCTTGCCAGCGTAAAGCAAGTCACCTCAGCGATAGGCAAGCTAGAACTTGCCTAGTGGGGATAGCTAAATCATCAATCATCAAGCAAACAATGCTCAAGGGGTATCATGAAACACGCATTCTATCATTGAGCCCCTTCATGAGGACATGGCAACAAACCAAAATGGAAAGGAAAACCCGCATCTTGCTTGCGGTACGGCGCAACATTAATGTGAAGATCGATATGGCCTGAATATGCCGTTCTGGTCCACATAATCAAATGGTGGCGGATCTCGTCATTAAGCTTCGCCCAGCTCAACATGCTCGAGCCATGAACGCACAGCGCCGCGCAAGGCGCTCTCCTTCTCCCGAGTCGTGCTGTAGGTAATGTTTTGGGTCTGGTTTTGACCCTCCTTCTCACGCTGGTCTGCTACATCCTGAACGATGCCCCCGAGCGCAGACAAAACCACCGTCTTGCACTCAACACGGGGCACTTCTGGGAGCTCAAACCGAGTTTCGGATATGATCTCCTCTGGCACGGAGGCTTCACTACCGCTCCGGTCCCGGCGCTTACTAGCTGATCGCGAGGAAGTTGCCGAGTTCCCCCGGCTTATATCGCTGCTTTGCGCAATGATTTTCTCCACGGCATCGATCAACGCTTCGTCCAAGGTGACTAGTTCTTCTTCTTCGAATTTGTCCTCGATGGTTTGCTCATATGGTGACAACGCTGGTGTCATCACAGACGAGCTATACGGGTTAAGGGAATTGCCCGTGTTCCGAGCTGTCGTAGGTTTCGGTTTCACAAGGCGACGGTAACGTATTCTTTTAATGGTGAAATTGGTTGTATCCGCTATAATTGCACTGCTCACATCAATCCACTGCTCCATAGGCCATTCGTCTGGTAGCGTATTCAGGTGTACCAGCGGAGTAGGTTCGGCTTGGAGGGCATCGCGGACTTGATCAAGAAGGTCCTTCTGTGGAGCAATCGCTTGTAACGTAAAATCCGGATGAAATCTCTGTAACCATCCGGCAACATTAAGGGGGGCATCACCATCGATTGCTAATCGTGTAAGCTGTTCAAAACCATCCAGCCCGCCCCCCAAGCCAGGTGTAGATAGGTAGCCACTGCTTGACGGTGAGCTCACCGCTGTCTCAAACGAGGTTAAGTAATCCGGGAAAGGTACATCGACATCGATCACGCCATCGTCAATGTTGATAGAAGTTTTCACAGGTGATTCGAAAGCACCCGCCGGGTCTGGCGTCCTGATGTGCGGATCCGTGAGTTTTGTCTCCCTCTTACGAGGAGTATCTGGTCCGCTCTCGCTTTGTCTGGGCTGTCTAGGATGCAGAGGTGTTTCAAGCGTCATGTGATTTGCCTCTTTCGCCATTTCGGTGAGCTTCCCTGTGTGAACCGATATGATTTTGGTTGGCGACCCCACTGGACTATCGTACAGGCCGGCTGTGTCCGGCGTCTGTGTTGTCGATGCGGTGGAGTCGCGCCGTCTCGAGCTCCATAGTCCACTGATCACGCTACCCCAGCGGGAACTCTGTCGGGAATGCCCACTGCCACGACTCGAGTGGCCGAGACTGTCAACTCTCTTGAGTGATCGCTTGAGATCGTCGGCAGCTAAGCTACTACGCTGATCATGATGAACCATACTGTTCAAGTTGCCTCTTTGTGACGTTGCAAAGTGTGCAACTGCCTCGTCAGCTACCACGGTGTTTGTAGTTGCAGCACTGCTCTTCCTGGTGTTGAGATCACTTCCGGTAAGCGGCAGATGGGTTGGTTTGAAGAAGTCAGATGAGCGCCTCTCGTGCTGTTGATTGTCAATACTTAGATGTGCAAGCTGGGCAGGTATGCCTGTGACTGATCTTGTCGTGACCTGAGACTGGATGCTAAAGCTGCGCGTATGTGATGGGCCTCTTTGGCCTTGACGGCGTTTAATTTTTCGCCGCAAAGATTCTTCTTTGTTAATAGGCACAATGTATGACGGCGGAGAGTGACTCAATGCACCGAATGACGGGGAAGTAGTTGGCCGTTGGGCTCGAAGAGTAGGCAGCTGCTGATTTGCAGGTAGGAATGCTGAAAGTAGGAAAACTAGCCTCCGTGCAGCCATTTTATCATTCGAGATGACAATTGTGCGAGATGGCAATGAGGTTTCTTCCGCGCCTCTAGCCTTTTGCTGTTGGTAATATTTTCGTCGGTACCAAATCGGACTCAGGGCTTGGAGCCACTCAGTATGGGTGGCAAGGAACCCGGTGAGTAGGTTGAAAAAGAAGAAGCCCTGTTCTTTGCCGCCGGCCCAGCGTGCAATCCATCTGGCTTCTTCTCTCCAAAGACCCCAACGGCCTTGAGCCGTTACAACCCGAGCAGCACAAAGACCCGTTACAATTCGTAGTTGAGCACTCTCGACTTCTTCGGCAATTTGGTGATCTTGCATCAGCGCATTTGGAGGTAGAGAGACGAGTTTCGCGTATTGCTTAGGCTGCTTGATCTGAGATGCATTAGATCCACGTCGCCCGTGTCCAGACGCTGATCGACCTAGTGCGTTCGCTGGATAAGGATCCGGAACGAAAACCTCCGCTTCTTTGAGCATCGGAAATAGAGCGCTAGCCACGATTGAT
Source organism: Xylariaceae sp. FL1019 (assembly GCA_022578705.1). NCBI lineage: Eukaryota > Fungi > Ascomycota > Sordariomycetes > Xylariales > Xylariaceae > Xylariaceae sp. FL1019. Next base: position 205,902 of record MU391928.1, read on the forward strand.
TGGAGATGAGTCAGTATTCTCATGATGATATCCCAATGTTGCGTTATGAACTCCATGCGATCGTCAGCATCGGTGTAGCTTGATTCGAACGATTCAGTGCCGTATCCAGCATTGATCATTGTCCAGCCGGCTCGGCGAGCAGATCCAAGCGACGAAGGAAATGCGTCTGGTTCAGTATAAGAGCTCGAGGCTCGAGGTGTTGGTTTTGGGGCTGTCCCAGCTGTGTTCGTTGGGCTTGTAGGAAGGGGTACAACAAGAGCGACCGCATACATAGGTGTCCTTTTGGGAACTGGCTTGGGTTTTTTCCTCTTTGGTACTGAGTCATCTGGCGAGTATGGGAACGGGAAGCCAGTGGCGTCTTCCGTCAACCCATGAGGCGTATCTAAATCGTCGCTCGGAAGAGTGACCGGAAAGAGACGAGTGACGAGTATTTTCTTTCGTTCTGTGTGCCGACTTTGCGTAGAGGGTGTTGGGAGATGGGGATTCATTGTCTCTGCAGCATATGACTGTGCCAGTCGACTTCCACGCATGCTTGACTTGCCCAGAGATCCCCGACCATCAGCTGCGTAGGAACTGGGTATGGACGTCACTCGAGAGTCGCTTGGGACTACATGAACCTTTGTCGATGTACCTTTATAGGCCATGACTTCGGTATTGGCGAAAATGCAGTTGGAAAAACTCGCAAGCTCCTCACGGTATTCCCTGGCGACGCGTTGAGACTCAGTCTCGGCGTATGTATAGTTGCGGGACTGAATGGAGCCTCTTCTGTCGAAGGCGCCTTGTCGAGGCTGAGGACTTCCAGGTTGTATTGGCACCGGTCTTGTGCTTTGTCCGAGACTGCCTTTCCTGGACGAGGAAGGACCTCTTTTCAAATCTTGAGAGATAGATTGAGACGAGCTTGCACTCGACTGGGCTGCTGGTCTTTCGGGCACGGGTCCCGGGTGGCTATCGAACAGTAGCGAAGGGCTCACGTTTCCGAGAGCATCCTGCATGATGATGACACGAACATCACGCATCTCGAGATCAAGCTCACCATCATAATCGAAGGCGCTTGTCTGCACGCCTGGCTGTAGTGTGTTGGATGAAGGCAAGGGGAAGAGCTGATCATCCCGGTGAAAGAGCGCATTGTTATCTGGAAACAAGAGGCTACGCGTATGTATTTCCTCTTGCATCGACTCGGGAGGTACTTTGATGCTAGGAGAGTTTGAGAGCGCAGACGCACCTCCCGCGGTGCCCGATGTGAGGTTGAACAGTTTGCCCAACATGTTTGTTGCTGGCAGCGCGCGGGAACGCACACTTTGAAATCCTCTTTCAAGAGCCGAGAGTTGCGAAGGTCCTCAGCAGTGTCGCATCATGTTGCGAGAACGCGCTGGTTGTACCATGGCTATTTGGGTATACATTGAAGGCGACGTTTGGAACTCCACAAGAAGCAGCGTGCTGGAGACGCAAGTATTAGCTGTCAATGCTACACAGCAATGACGAGATCCCGAAGAACCCAGAATCTGTGAGATGGCTGGCGCGCCGTGATTAGACAATGGTTGGTTGAATCTCGTCACAGGTGCGGATGAGGAGATTCAAGGGGTCCGAGAAGCTTTGAATGGTCAGCGAACTTGACCGGTCAAACAGCTTCGCATCGTCCCGTGATCAATGTATGAGCTATCTCTGACAATACTGTACACACAGAATCGGACGAAACGATGCTGAAAGAACGGAAAAGAAGTGAATGGCACAGTTCTCAAAATTCAACGGATCGTGTGGCGCAAACATAGTTCTTTTGGACAGACACGATGGAGATTTAGAAAGATGACTTACGTATCCGTTATTCGGATGGATTTCGAAAGTTCGACCCAGGACAGGCAATAGCCAGGTAATCGCCTCTGTTCCCAAATCCGTAGGCATGCAACTTCAATGCAATGAGCGACGATGGTTCCAAATACCATACGGCAGTCAGGCAACAATTTGTTGAAGAAATCTGGGCGAAGGGGAACTGCAATGAACTGGAAGAGATGAAGGCCGTATGACGTTGTATGTGGTCCTTTAACTTTTTCCGTCTTTGTAATTAATACCAGTTCAACGAGGGCGGATCATTTCCAGGGGGCTTGACGATCGATGGAGTCCCAAGTACCTACATCTCCCTAGCACGATTCAATGGGGGTAGACTGCTACCAACCTGAGTAGGAGGTTGTAGAGAATCAGTTGTGTCGTTCAGAAGAAAGAGGGTTTGTTTGTGTTCGGAGATGGTGAACACCTCGAGCATGCGTTGATGTTGGTACACTACATGTACCTTGACATGGCCCGGACACGACAGCTACGTGTAAGTACTCGTGCAGAAGACGTTCAGTGCCACGCTTCGGCCTTGCGGAACGGCAGGTTTGGCGGTTAAACAGCGCTGCAACACTGAAGCTCGACTAGTAGATGTATGGATACTTCGCAGGATACAGCGAAGCGATGGTGACCTGGCGAGAGAAAAGGAATGCGACAGTGAGGGTGGACTGGCATTCGATGTCGCGACCTGGCTATCCCGATACCTGGCAGTACGGAGCAGAGCGGCGAGCGGCGCAGGTGGGAAATTGAATCCAGAGGATTGGTTCGGGACGGTAGGCGGTCTGTGGAGAATGCACACCATGCACTACGACACGCTATGATGTTGCTGCTAGCTGGGCTGTTGGCCGAGGACAACCCGCTTTTGAGGGTCGCTGGCCAGCGCTGTGCGCCGCTGCTCTGCCGCTGGGGGCTTCGGGGGCTTCAACGGGTCAGCACACCTAGCAAACACCTAGGTACAAACTGACAGAGGCTCGAGAGGCGAGAGCTCCAAGGCCACATGCGCTCCGTTGCTGCATCTGTCATGCATGAGATCTGGAGGGGCCGCAAGAAAAGGTGTGCGAAAACCCGCTCAGTGCCCGCTGGCAGTCTCGGCAGGCAGTCGGGGTGGCCTTCTGCCAGGGTTTTACGATGGAGCTGGCAGAGTGTCCTGCAGGTGCATACATCATGTCTGCAACCCGTCGACCGTCGAGACTGGCGGTGAGGGACGTTGGGTGGTCGCTGTACAACCTTACCCATCTACCTAAGGTACATACGCACCGGTATGTTAGTATTAACCACCTTCAGTACCTACCTAATGTAGGTTTTGGTATACTCGAAGCGGTCGAGGCCGTGGCCTTTCCACTACGCTTCGACTGGCGACTGGGAACTCCAAAGGATGACAATCTACCCGGACCTACCTCATCAGCTTTGAATGAGTTGTTGTAAGATGCATGTAGATCTGACCTACTCTGGTCTCGAAATGCCTCAAACGGGCCGAGACCGTTACTTAGAGGCTACCTAGAATAAGCGACAGCCGATGGCGTCAGATCACCGAAACATGGCACACAGACGACTACATGCAAGTTACCTCATTCTTCTTTACTCACCTCGGAGCTCTGACGACGGGCCATCGACTGAGGGTACGAGATACTGTGGATCGCCTACAGTTTACAGGTCACGGATGGGGGATATGAAGAATGGACCACGATCTGTTTTAGACCACTCTCTTTTCGCTGTAGAGGAAGTAGGCGGTAGGCCACGTAGTACGGATGTATACTAGACCTTCATTGGAGGTAATAGATGTTGCCACCGTTATCGGCAGCTTTCAACTGATGCCCATTCCGACTTAGGTACGTACTGAGTCGCATTGCCTGGTCAGGGAGGTACAGCCATACGTCGGGACAGGGGCCGTGAATAACAAGTACATGAGCCCTGAACCAATTCGGCCACTTCAATTGGTCTAGCACAATCCTCGCGGTTTGATTTTGGACTTGGCTACAACTTATTGTTAGAGAATTTCACTTTTGGTCAACATCAATGCACTCGGTTGTACGTGCACGCGAGATGTATCATCACCAATGTCCAGAACTAACATGTACCTGAGCTTAAGGAGCACGGTTACCGACCCAGACAGATGGTACCCAATGTTCGGCCAATGTACTGTAAGACCAATCCCAGCGTTCGATTTTGGTGTGTGTCATAAGGCATCAACGCGATCAACGCGGGTCTTGTTCGTTTGGGCCTGATCGGTCCCGCAGAAGAGACGAGCGACGTAAATTAGCTTGCTTGCGCGGGCCCCGTTCAGGGAGAGACGAGAGTTCTAATAAGTGTCGCCCTTCCAGTTTGGTCTCGGCAACGTGGAAAATAAGGTATCGGAAACGGCGGTCCATTCTCGGCTACCTAATCTCGAACGAGGTATTTGACGTATTCCTATGTCGACCTCGTCTACCAGTCCCGCCATGCCGTCGACGAACCAGGCGATGCTGAACGTCTCCCTCGCTTTCAATCAACCATAGATGCTGTAAACCAGACCAGCTGGTCTGGGATCAACTCCATTGACCAACGAGCAAGGCAGTGTCCGTCGATTGATTTGGAAGCAGCAGCAAGTTGGTTGACAGATCGGTATCCGGTAAACAGTTTAAACCAATTAACCCTCATGGAAAGCTACTTAAGTAAGACAACTCATTCTGCCAACGCACCGTAGTGCCCATCCATCTCAAAAAAGCGTGCCCATTCCATCTCCAAAAGCCTGGACAGCCGATATCTTGGTTGAAGAGCTATCGCTACTATGCTATTGTTTTTATAGCTTCCGCTCTATTGCTAGCAATTCCAGATCACCTATGCGGAGTGCACCATATCTATGCCGCCATTCTTTTCTGTCGAGTCCACAATCATGCTGTCAACGTCGGATTTGGGTCGCTAGCTTGTTCGCCATGAGAGCCTATGCTGACGCGGCAGTCATACTCGCGTGACGATAAGCTCTCACTGTCTTACGAAGAACTCTGGATTCCAGAAGTGAATTTATAGGTGGGCATAATGCACTTAATACGTAGGCATGCCCTAGCTATAAGCTAACTAAGATTAGTCGGCGGCTTTGCCAAACAGCCCCTTTGTAAAATTAGCCCATACTAAGCTCGTTAGTTCTAAACATTAAATACTAAATACTTTGCCACTTTATAACTTATTTTTATTACCTAAATATTACGTTTTTTAAAGCCTAAAAAAACGCGATTTTACTAATATTACTATTTTTTAAATGTTTTTTTTTATATATATTTTTTTATTAATATATTTTTTTCGATCTTTAATTTATTAAAAAAAAGCCTCAATAATAGCTAGTTTTTTTTAATAATAAAGGCTTTTTTTACTTCGTTATAAAACTATGTTTAAATTAATAATTACGTTATTTTATAAAACCGCGTTTGTAATAAAACCAAAACGACGAACAAATATATTACGTATAGTATTTATTATTAAACCGGTAAAAATAAAAAAACTTACGGCTATAACCTTCGGTAAAAAACTACCGTTAAAAAAAAATATTTATAAAATAATATAATATTTACTCGTAAAAAAACAAACTAAAATTAGATTTTTAAACTTAATTTAAATAATTAAAGGCATAATTACGCCGCCGTCCTTTTTTACGATACGTATACGGTATATCGTCGCTTTAAAAAAAAACACCGCGATTATATTAAAAAATTATATTTTTACTAAATTAAACCTAGCGCTATTTTGCGATTTTTCCGGAAAACGTTCTTTAACGACTTAATTAAACCGTAAAATATATATAATAAATTATAAAAACTTTATAACAAAGGCTTAAACGACTTTATAACGATTTAAATTTTTATAAAGTATTTAATAAACGTAAATATCTTTTATATTATTTAATATAAAAAAAAAAGCCGATTTAAAAGCGTTATTGTAACAATGGGCAAAGCAGTTAGGTGAACAGGTGGAAGTGCTATACTATTACCTGACTATGCTATGAAATCTAAAGGTAAAAGAGGTAAAAGTACAATTGGTAGGCTAGCCGAATTAGCTAGTGGGTTAGGCCATAGCCGAATAGGGCTTATTAAATAATTAGTGGCTATAGTAGTAACTAGAGCTACTAAGGCTAATATAGTAACCAAAGCTACTAAAAAACGTTACTACATTATAACCCCCCCGGTTAAAAAAATAGACTTAACTATAAGTCGGGATTAAACCCCGTAGTAAATAAATACTAATAGCGGTATTAACTTCTAAGCAATAAAAGGATGCCTTCGGTAAACTAATCAGCGCTTTTAAAATAAAGCCTTTAATTCCTAATTAAAGGTTTTGCTAATTAGGCTATATAACCTATTTATTAAAATTTACGCTCGTTATATTTATTTATATAACCGGTCGTAACCGATTATTCCCCGGACTATAATAAATTTTCACTTAATTCCTCCAAATCTAGCGTTTTTTTAAATATCTTATAACGTAATAAATTACCGGTTTAATTCCCGTTATCGGCCGTGGAATTTTTGTTTTATTTTATCGCCGATAACGCGTTAAACGACTTTATTAAAGCGTTGCGGGCTTATTATCGTTTAAATATACGTTATCGATTAAATCGTTATAAACGGCGGCGAACTAGTCGTTAAAACGTATTAAAAGGCCTGCTTTATTAAAGTTATTATTATAATAATCCTTTAATAACAATAGGGAGTTTTTAAAATAATTAATAAGCTCTTAGTTCTTATCGTCGTATTTTTAGCCTTTTTATTATACTTTATAAAACAACTTATAATATTTAACGCAAAATGCGTAAATTTTTTTAACTTCCTATTCTTTTTTGCCTAAATTAGGGTTAATAATTTCGCCGTCGGGATAACTTAATTCCTAACCCGAAAAAGGGTTATTTAAAAAATAACGCAAACGTTTAGCGTAAAACTATCGTTAATTACGCTAAATATTTAATAAAAACAGCTTAAAAATATTTAGCCGGTTAAGGTTTTTAGCTTCGATTTTATAATAACATCGTATTATTAAATAATCTATTTTATTAAATAGGCAGTCGGTACTTTCGCCGGTTTTTTTTAAAATATATACGTAATCGTTAACCCTAAAATCTAAAATTCGACGATAATAATTAGCTTATTAAATTATATTCTTTTAAGCCTTTATAATTATAGCCTTTATAACGGTTACGTATTAATAAGCCTTATTTATAAATGCCTATATTTCTTTACGGCTTAATTTCTTCCGAAAAAAACGGTTTTTAAAGGACTTAGTACAAGCTTTTTAATTAAAAACTATACGCATTTTCCGTTTAATAAGGACTTTTATTAAAAAAAATCTATTAAATAATTCGTAAAGTAAAAAGTTTTATATAACGTTTATTATTAATAACGCTTTCGACTAATCGTTTTAAAAATAACTAATAAAAAGGCGGAAGCGTTATCGAAAATATTGGTTTATAATCTCCGTTTATTCGGCGGTTTTATAATATTTAATATTAGCAAATTCTAATTTAATCTTATAAATATAAAATAATTCGTTAATAAAGTTAAAAATAAACTAAAAGCTACGGTTATTAATAAAACTTTTTAACTATTTAAAATATCGATACGGTTTTTTATAATATAAGCGGGCTATATATTATTTAATAACGGTTTTATTATACGAAATAAAACAAATAGTTTTTATAAGCCGGTTAATTATTACTAAAGCAATATTAAATCTAGCTTTATTTTTTAAAAAACTAATAAAATTAACAATAAAATATTGCTAAAGTTGGTTAAGTACGGGTAATAAAGTTAACAACCCAAATTTTTTATTAATCGGGTTCTTTATTACGAAATAAAAGCAATTTTTAATAAATCGTATAACTTCGGCGAATATAAATAGCTATTAGTACTTTTTAATAACTAGTTAAACCGTTTTATTAATACTAAAATATACTATATAAATTCGAAAATATATTTCGTTAATTACCCGTATTCGCAAATAGTCAGCTTTAAATAATACTAGTTATTTTTTAAATATTAAAAGGTCGTTCTTAATATTTTATTTTACGTCGTGCTTTCGCGTTTTTTTTCGATATCTATCGAAACTAGGGTCTATTTTATTAGTTCGAATTACCGCGTTTATAAAAATAAAACCGGACAGTTTTAAAAGCTTAACCGTAACCTTAAAAAAATATACCCTTCCGTTATAATAAACGCCGTTTTCGGTATTAAAATCGAAAACAAAAATAAAAATCAAGAAATAATCGGTAGGCTAAAAATAATCGCTTTCGGCTATCGGCTAAAACAAAGCTATAGTGCGTTACTTATTACGGCGTTCTTTCTAGCTTTTAATACTATTAAAAAGTTAAAAAAGAATATCCGCAATAGCGTTTTAAACGCTAAAGCGGTATATAATACAGAAATTATAATATAAAAATAGCTTAACCTAATTAGCTTAACGTAAATTTAAAACACGCTTAGTTATAAAATACTCTAACGTAAAATAGTCTATAATTATAATAAAAAGTCTCGGGTTTTAAATACTTATTAATTTTGCCCTCTATACTATAAAGCCTTTAATTACAGTAAATAGTTTTTTGTTATAAATACCGTAATTAAATTCGGCACTATATAATGTTTCGAAAAAAAACGTAACGGGTTATTACGGTTAGTTTTTTAATATCTGCTAAAATAAAACACTTATAGTAATGCCGTCTAAGGCGTCGGTTTTTATTTAAGTATAAACATTACTATCGAAAAAGAAATAACGTAAAAAAAAAGCAGTAAATAAACTATTAATAAATGTTTTAAACGCTTTTTAATAAACGGGAGTTTATTTTAGCATTAAATCATTTTACGTTAATTGCGTAAATAGCTTTACAATAGCCTTATAACGTAATATAAAACAACGATAAAAGCCGCAAAATTTCAAAAACGACCGTACTTAAATTAATACTATTCGTCTATCGGAGTTTATTAAATATTACTAATTACGGACAGTTTTAACCTTTATAAAATCGACTTTAATATTTTCTATATTAATAATAAAGCCAAAATACTTAGTTTTTATAACGTAAAACTCGCATTTTTTAATATTAGCCTAAAGGCCTATAACCTTAAAGCGTTTTAAAACCTGCTTTACGTATTGCTTATATTTTTTAACCGTATTAAAATAAATAAAAATATCGTCAAAATATGCGGTATAAAAAACATTTAAAAGGCCGTAAAAACCATTATTAATATATCGTTAAAAGTTAAAAAGTTTATTTAATAGTTTAAAAAACATAACTATATATCGGTAAAACCTATATCGATAACGGAAAGCCGTTAGGTTTTTAGCACCTTTTATAATACGTACTTTATAAAAAGCTTATCGGATATTAATTTTAGTAAAGATCTTTGCCTTATTAATACAATAAAGTGTTTTATCGATAAACGGCAATAAATACTAGTTTTTCCGAATTTTTAAATTTAAAAGTCTATAATTTACGTAAAATCGTAAGCCGTTATTAGCTTTACGTATAAAAAAAACTAGCGTCGCTTAAAATATATTTATTAGTTTAATAAACCCTTTTTTAAAATTATCGGATATATATTTTCAAGCCGTTTTAGCCTTTTTAAATATTATTTTACAAAAAGCATTAAACCTTAATTCTTATAAATCGTAGTTAATAAAAATATCGAAATCGATATTAAAACGATTTTTAAATAAAGTATTAAAAGCTATTTTGCTAAAAACGTTAAAATGTTTATAATATTGTTTAAATACTATACGCCGGATTAGTTTAGCTAAATCGGGAAAATTTTTAAAGTTTATTTAGCCGTTTGTTATAAAAATAAAGGCTGCCTTTATTACTATAAGCCGTTTTTTATCGATAATAGCGTTTAATATAGCAAATATAGTATAACAAAATTCCGTTTTATCGTTAAATTCGGCAAAATATATAAACTATTTACCGGAAATTATTTATATATTAATGCCGTTAATATCTTTCGGCTTATAAAATTTATACTATTTAATAGCATTTCGAACTATTTTAAATAAACCGCATCGGTTTAATATAAGTTCGCTTTAAAAAAACGTATTCGGCTTTTTTAACGGCGGTCGTCGTAATATTTTTTAACCGCTTTCTATATATAGTATAAATAGTTTAAGACGTCCGTATAGTATTTAAAGCCCGATATTAGGTCGTTAAGGAATAATTTTTATTTTTAAAAATATAAGCAGTTTTAGCTTAAATAGTTTTAGTTTAATAATCGGAAAAGATTTAAGTTCTAATATTCGTTTCCGTACTATATTTATCGTTTTTAAAAGCAAAAAAAGCTTTTAATAGCCGTTTCGGCAACGTTTATTATTAACGTTTATAAAATTATTACGCCGTTTAACGTTTTTAATATATTTTAAATCATTTAATAAATATCTTGCTTTATTTATTACAAAGTTTTTCGCTAATAATTTTTCCGGCTTTTACTCCGGGGGAAAAACTAGCGTTTTACGTTTGCAATTAATAAAAATGTTATAATAATCGAAAAACTTTTTGCCGATAATAATATCGTATTTTATATTAAATACTAAAAATAAGGCATATTTTATTATTTTTTTTTAAATATAAAAGTAAGTTAAAATAGCGACGTCGATTTTTTAAGTAGCTTTTCCGTTATATTTCGCGATTTTAATAGGTTAAAATCTTTTAAATTTCGGTATTATTAAGTATTTTATAGCTTAGGCCGCAAAAACCGAGTTAATTAATAAATATATATCCGCTTTAATATCGATAAATACGTTCGTAATTAATAAATGTTTATTATAAACTATAATATAAGCTATTAATAAAGGATTTTTTTTAAGCAAATCGTTTAAAAAATTAAACAGGATTTATATATAATTATTTAATATAAAACCGTAAATATTTAATAATATAAACACTAAATATAGCTTAAAAAAATTTTGTTTTAAATTAAATTTTTTTCCGCTTTAGCGAAAGCGTTAAATAAGGCGTAGCTTTAGCCTATAATTGCGGTAATAATAAAATTAATACGATTATTATTAATAGCTTTAAATTTAATCGCTAAAAGGCAAGTACGATTAACGTAGCCGTATTTATAATAAATAAAGCATTTTTTAGTAACGATTAAACGTTTAAACTAATTTAAAATAGCTTTTTTATATATAGCTTTGCTATTTTTAATAATAATTAAAACAAAAATACTAAAATAGTTACTCGAATTATTACTAATAATTAAGGTTAACGTTAGGCCATTAACCGAGGACTAACAGGAAAATATAGTATTGCCTTTAAAGGTATTACGTACGCTGTTTTTTTTAATTTATAACTAAAGCTAATTTTTACGTTATTAATAATTATAACGATTAATATAATTATAAAAGCTAATAAATATTATATTATCGTTATAATATTAATTAATATAAATAGTATTAAAACGTAAAAAAAGTTTATTATAAAACTTACGCTTATAGTTTTTAAGCTTAATTTTAGCTTTATTAACAAACTTAACGAATTTAATATTAAACGTTATAAACGCGTTTTTAAAAAATATTTTAAAATTTCGAAAAGCAATACGCGCTTTTTCGTAAACATTATAGTTTTTATAGTTATTATTTAAATATTTTATAACTTAATTAGCGGTTTTAAACAAAACTTTACCGTTTTTTTTATCAAAAAACGGAAAAAAGTTTTCGGCGGCTTTATTACCGGTTTGTTTTAAAATATACGAAATTATAGCCCTTTTAAAAAGGAAACGGTCGGCATTGTTTTTTAATTTAGACTTTATAAAAAAAAACCATTGCTTAAAAAATATCGAAAATTTTCTAAGTTTGGACTTTTCGTTAATAAAAATTAAAGGGTTAAAAATCTTTATAAATAACTTAGTACCGCCGTTAATATACTTTAATTGTTTAACGGGGGTATTATTATAGCAACCTCGGTAAAAAAGTATAATTTCGGATTTTATTCCGTTATAAAAAAAAAAAGCGGAAAAAGCAGAAAAAATAAAAGCAAAAACGCCGGCTATATTAATAATCTTTTTTTTAAATACTTTAATAATATTATTTTTTTTTTTTAACTGCTCTAAATAAGCCTCGTTATAACCAAATTCGATATTATTAACAATATTGTTTTCGTTTATTTATCCGCCAGCGTTAACAATTACTTTACGTAAATAATTATTAATAAAATAAGCAGTTTTTAATTATAAACCGAGCGTAATAAGCTAATTATATAAGATTTGCATATTATTATCGGCTTTACCGACAGTAATTTAAACGTTTTATATTAAGTTATTATAGGCCATTAATATAATAAATCGAAATTTAAATTTATAAAATAGCTCGTTAAAATGCTTTTTATAAGCCTCTTTAAACTGCTTAAAAGTTATAATTTTTTTTTATTTAAGCCAAACTTTTTTACCGTTTTTTATTATCGTAATAAAAAAAGTTTAAAGTTTTTTATTTTTTTTACCTAATTTAGCGGCATAAAAATTTATACGGTAAGCCAAATCTTTTTATAAATCGTCGAAAATAACAAGTTAAAATCGGAACTTTTTAAATTTAACATCAGTTTCGTAAACACAGTTACAAAATATATAAAAAGTAAAATTTTCGCTTTTATAAATTCCCACGAAGTTATATTCGCTTAAATTACTTTCTTTATTATTTTCATTGCCTTTAATAATTATTAAAATACCGGTAATAGTTTTAAAATCGGAAAGCTTTTAAAAGCTATTTAATAACTTGCAACGATAGCCGCTATTATATTTAAAGCGACGGACGCTTTTATAAACTTTATTAAAGTTTAAAAAACTAAAACGTATTTATTACTTAGCTTTTTTTACGTATTAAGCGGCCTTATTACCCTCGTTACTAATACGTTAGGTCGGCATTTTATACTAACGTACGGTAATTAATATCGATATTAGTTATCGTTTAATAAAAATTTACCGTTTTTTTAAACAAATAGTAATAACTTTTAAATTATAACAATAAACAAAGTAATTAAGTAAATAAGTAAAAATGCTGTATTATTACTTGACTATGCTATAAAATCTAAAGGTAAAAAAGGTAAAAATACAATTGGTAGGCCAGCCGAATTAGCTGGTGGGTTAAGCCATAGCCGAGTAGGGCTTGTTAAGTAACCAGTGGCTATAGTGGTAACCAGGGCTACCAGGGCTAATGTGGTAACCAGGGCTACCAAGGGACGTCACCACATCACAGTTATTTAGATTTATCCTAAATTGCTAAAAATATAAAAACGCTTTTTTAAAATTATAACTATTAATAATACGTATAAAACAAACCGATATAATATGCTTTTTATTAATTTTATAAACTATATAAACGCTAAATTTAATACGTTATTTAATATTACGTTTAGCTTTATAATTAATAAAATAAAAAAGTTTTTTTTATAAATATTGCGATTTATAAAATTAATAATTAACGATATATATAATAAATTCGATAGCATTATATTTTTTAAGCTATTTAATATATTAATAACTAATTATTATAAAAAATTAAAATTAACTACTATAAATATGCTTTTTTTTATATATTTATAGCAATAAATCTGCGTTTTTTACTTTAATAAAAACGTATTTTTATAATTAGTAGAAAAATAGCAAAAAACGCCGAAAATAGCCCTTTAAAAGCAATTAAATTAGCTAATTAACGTTATTTTAAATACCGAATTAGTAAATTCGAATAATAATAAGTTTTTTAGTATTAACGGTAATTTTAAACGTTACTTAAATAATCCTATAATAACGGTTATTATTAACGCCGGCAAGCTTTTTAATAATGTTTTTTATATATAAAAAGGCCTTTTAATTTATTAGTTTTTTATAATATACGCTAATATTAAAAAAACAATAATAAAGGCCTAAAATCGTTTATTAACGCTTTTTTTAATTAATTAAAAACGCGTTATTATATATTTCGAAATAATTTAAATACCGCTATAATATTAATAAGCTTATTATTATATTTTTTACTATCGTAATTACGGCGAAAAAATAATATCGCTAATAAAAGCAAACTATTATTTAATTAAATTATATTTTTAAAACAATAAAAAAAACTTTTATTAAATTTAATAGTATATTTATAAATACGTAAAATTAACGATTTATATATATAAACAAACTATCGAAACTAGCTATTAAATAGTATATATAATTTATCGTAAAATAAAATAGCTTAATAATTTAAATTACCGATATACGTATATAGCCTTAAATTTTATATATAAATAATATAAACGCGCTAAAAATTACTTTTTAACGCTAAATAATCCTATTTTTAAAAATATTTAACTTTACGTTTATATAATATAAATATAATATAAACTTTTTTATTTTTATAAAATATATAAAAACTTTAACGACTTTTTAGTTATTTTATTAATAGTAAATAATATTAACTCTTTTTAATACGCTTAATCGTATTAATACTAGCTTTTTAATAACGATTTTATTCTATATATATAAAAGCTATATATTTATAAAACCTATAAAAGGCCTTATAATATAGCTATAACGCTAAAAGGCATTTTAAAGCTTTAAAAATTCGAAATTTATCGCTAACGTAAAATAATAAAAGATTATCGCAGTTTTTTAAAAAATATACGGCGTAAAGCATTATAGTAAAAACTTATTAAAAACTTTTTAAAAGCATTACGAAAAAAAAAAGCGCTAATAATAATATCCGCTAAACTTTAAAAACTATAAAAAACAACCTAGCTAAAGCTATTACTATAAACTTTATTTTAAAAACGGTTATATAGCTTAAAACATAGTAAAAAACGCTACGAAATACGGCGATAACGTTTATTGTATTATTTAAAAACAATAATAATAACAATAGCTTTTTTATTATTAAAAACTTAATAAACCGTTACGGCGACTTTAACGATAACAATAACGAAATTAACCTTTTTAACGAGTTTATTAAAAGCCTTAAAAACTTTTTATATTAGGCCTTAAATAATAATAACGATAACAAAATTAACCTTTTATACTTTAATTTTTTTAATTTTAATTATTATTTTAATTTATAGCTATAAAAATAAATTAAATATAATAATAACCGTAAAAACAAATTATAATAAAGTTTTAAAACAATATTAAAAAATAACAAAATATTTCGTTAAATCGCTTTTATAATAAATTAAATAAAAAGTTTTTACTATTAAATAAAATTACGTAAATATAATAAAAAACGCATTTTTAGGTAAAAAACCGCATTAACGCCTATTTATTAAAATAAAAACCGATAAATGCTTTAAATAAAAATTAAACCCTTTATTTAACCGTTATTAACGAAATATATTACTATTAAACTAAAAAGCTTAATTAATTATTAAATAACGTTAATTAATAACTTATTATATATAATTATATAATATTAATAAAATCGTTTATTTTTAATATTTAGTAATAACTTTATATATAATAATAACTTTATATATAAAATAACGGGGACATTAAATATTAAAAAGTTACTAATATTTAAGGTTTAAAACTAACGAGCTTAATACGGGTATAGTTTAACAAAGGGGCTGCTTAGCAAAGCCGACGGTTAATCTTAATTAACCAACAGCTGGCTCATGCCCACGTATCAAGTCTGTCATGCCCACCTATAAATTCACTTCCAGAATACGGGAGAGCCCAGTTATCACTCTCCCTCCGAATAGAACTGATCGACGCCTGATTCGGCGGGAAAACATTGCCCAGTATCCTCGCTGACTCGTGAGCTGCGGACACCAAAACCTTTAGTCCTCGCAGTTCCAGCACTGGACCTGACTATAAAGCACCAATTAGTCACAATGTAATAATGTAAACCGTATGCACTTGTGAAAAATCTTTATGCCAGCGAGGTTTGCCCGAGGCCTGGCAAGCCTCGATCGCGCTGAGATTTCCACTTCCATGATCTCGAAGCCACTGCCGAGACTGCCACGAGGAATTGTCGGAGACTAGCATCTCACTTTGACTGCCGATAGAGTATAACGAGTGTACGCATGGCAATGGGGCAACCATGGAGTGCCTCAGAGATTAAGGGACCTCCAAGCATCCAGGCCAGCCTCGCTCAGGCTTGACTTCTCTACATCAATTACTTTTATTAGTACTACCGAGCCGGACAATACCCTATGTTGAGTAGTTTGTTCTGCTTCCATCGCTCTAATGGAGGCATGTGTTGTTGTTGCTTTGCTTCAACTGGAGACTGGAAGGGTTCAACAAAATAGACCTAATGTGTACTTATTCACACCATTCCACATGATGTCTCGCCTTCCATGTGTTGCAAAACGCTAGCCAGTGTCATCACGAAGGCTACATTTTGATCGGGCTCAGAGGCAATATGTGATCTTACAATTCCATAAGCATGTGCCTTCAAGAGTATAACGGCACCTCAGATGCTTGTTATCGTCGCTCAACTAGCTAAAGAACTGATCGGAAATCGAGTTTTGAGATGGCAATAATATTTATTTTTTAACTGCGGAGGCGAAAACGGCAAAGTCTTTAAGCTATCGGACCTTCATATCTCCTTTGGACAGTAATCAGAACATTGTGTTATTCAACACATGTCGCGTACAAAACACTATTGCTAGATTACCAAGCACTCTCGACTTCCACGTGTAAATCGGTTCCCTATATAGTCAAAAACATATCGTTCCATTTGCCCAGAGACAGTGCCAATCTGAATGAGATGTTTTCCTTGCAAGTAGTAGGGAAGTACGTCTCCACCATTCCGGTCAAATAAGCTTCACGTTCAATCTTCAACATCGTCTTCGGCCTGAAGAGAATGAGCCAGGCCACCAGCGACAAACGATCCCATAGCAGTTGCCATTGGAACAGATTTCATAATCGTCGCGCAGTCGCCAGCAGCAAACACGCCTGGGACGTTTGTGTTATAGAATGGCGGTAATGCATTTATGTGCCCCTATATATTGGTCAAGCATTAGTTTTGTGTTCTGAAGCACCAAAGTACCCTAACTACGCTAATGGGATGAAACTGGCAAAGTGCAGATCACAAGTTGATGATCGAAAAACTCACCTGAGGTGCGATATCGAGCCCTAGATCCATGGCAAAAGACCCGTTGAGTTCAAAGTCGGGGACATGAGCCTAGACGTCTAAGTCAGTCCCTTCCTATGTCTCCGGGAGATAATGTCGCCACAGAGCAACGGAATATGATGCTGTCATTGATACAAGGTATCACTTACAATGAATCCCTCTTTATTGATAGTCCCATCTTCAAGCGTCACGAGGATACCAGCGTCGCCCTCGACATCGGGGTCCTTGGCAAAACTTTTGACCTTCCGTGTTTCGATGTGGAATCTCTTCGTGCTCTTGAGGAAGGCTCTGATCTCACTGCCGAGTGATTCGTCGCCTTCCGTGTAGACATTAACAGAGCCCGCAAGCCGATTGGCCATTCGTGCAATAGCTGGTGGGAACACCGCGTTGGCGAACAACCCAGAAGCCAACACACCTGCTGATACGGCACCGCGCTCCTCGAACCCATGGCAGAAAAGGCAGTGGAATCTAGCTTGATGCATCAGCTTTCCCACCTCGACTTATTCCTTGCGTAGGAGTAACTGCGAAATAAGGGATGGAATGATTCAAGTAGAATCACAACAACTTACATGCCCTTTCCCCAGAGGTCTCCATATCCAGGAATTTCAGGCATGGTATCCTTAACACCGCTGGCCACAACTACTCTTCGACCCTCGTATCGCTGACCAGCCACGTCGATAGCTTCGAAGCTACCGTTATCTAGCTTCCGTACGCTCTTAACGCCAGAATCGTGGAATGAGATGGTATTGTAGCGTTTGAGTATGTCTGCCCGGGCCTTGGCTCGGAAAGAAGCTGGGTCTTCGTGGTCGAATCCTGCAACCTGGTATATGAATCATGTTAGTCTTTTTTGGAATTTGTATTCTTAGCTGATGAGAATCGAATCGTTCTGTCCTGAAAAATCCGCAGCCGTTGCCAGTACTTTTAATCGTAATGACTAGTTACTCACTAGAGTATTCATCAGGTTAGATCCGTCTAGTGAGTGACGATAAAAGATCAAACATGAAAATGAGAACTGGGGGCTTGGTACATGCCATTGTGCATGTGTGAAACGCCGCTGTTTCGAAACGTTCCCGTACTAAACACGATTGCTGTATGCAGTTGCCGTGCGATGCCTCCCGCCGTCGCGAGACCGGCAGGACCACTCCCTAGGATCAGTACATCCACTGCTTTGGACATGGTCATAAGCTTTTGAATGACAGGAGAAAGTGAAAGATTTTCACAGTTCCGAATGCGTGATTGTCGACAGAGGATGCGAGGTTGGCGTGCGAAGAAAGTACCTGCATTGAGTGGTGTAGTCAAAGCAAATGAATGAGCTTCAGAGGTGTTTATATTAGTGTGAAAATCAGTTTTTATATATATCGAAGCATTGATTAATCGTCGAAATCCGCCTGCTTAATATCCGCAGGAGCTTCAGCATCGTTGGGAAGGCTTCGGACTCCGGAGAGATATCTCGGTGGCTTTTGGGTGCGAAAGTCGCCGACTAGCCTTATGTCGAGGCTTCACATGAAAAGTTGAGAGCTGATCTCATGTAAGTTTGGAATGTTAAGGGCGGAAGCTATTCGGGTGTTACTCGCGGCTAAAGCACAAACGCTGGACGGCATAATGTTTGAGAGTGCACCCTCATAAGCCGGACAAAGCAACACGTATTGCTGGGCGTCCTTCTCTAAATCCAACGCGCTACGGTTGCGGCTTGCGTGAATTTTTTTCCATATGATTATTGGGTTGGGAGCTTAGGTTGATCAATTGCATTCTTAGTCTAGTCCCGCTCATCATTATCAGTCGATGGTTTGGCTTGACTACGTTCTACGCGTTTCATATATTCTGTTGCCTTGTGCCGAGAAATAGCATATTAATCATCACGACGAACTAAGAACATGGTGAAGGGGGTTATGTTCAATTCAGATCGACCTCCTATAGCAAGAGCCTAGATCGCTCAATATTACATTGCACCTGCTCTAACGAAGAAAGCCAAAGCACACAAAATATAGACATGGCGTAGCTGGCGATAAAAGTACACTAAGATATACAAACTTCCCTCAAGCTCGTCCATTTCAAATCCTTGTCGTCCGTAGTGAAAGGGTAAGCCCGCAGAGTATGGTTGATGTCTTGAGTTATTACAGGAGGTGGCATGCTGGCTATTTCCGTCCTGATATAGTCTTTAAAAGAGAAACGGGATAAATCGCGCAGTCCGAGCATGCCATTGCTCCCACTCAGACCCGAATTTGGCGCGTAGCATTCGTTCCTCCTGTTTTACTCTGGTCCAAATTCCGTAGAAGAATACCGCGGCCATGCAAGGACCAACGATTGGTTCCAAGGCACAACTAGTGTATCAAAATATGTTAATAGAGCGTGTCCTGAAACGTCGTACTGTACGTTGTCCCGCCCTTGGGCCAAATTCATCGAAACGAAGGGTTACTCACTAGAACGCATGTTAGAAGGGGCTCTTTCAGGCACGAACGATCCAAAACAGGCGGCATGATCCTATCTTACCAAGGTCGGATACCAACTGGGAGGTATGATGCAGCTCAGCACGCCATCTACTCGCCCCCAAAGCCCGTACATGCCAGTCATGAGGAAAGCAATTCCCGTATAACTCGGGTGCTGGAGATATTTATACAGCCCCTCCGCTACGCAACTCGGGCGTTAGCATTTGATCTTTCGTAATGAAGAATAATTTTGGGCATAATCAAGATGGGCACTTTATCAGCGAAAGGAACCCAATGAACCCTCCGACGAAGGACAAAGGTAAATCGATATCGATGACGTACTGTTCAAGCGGTCAGGTTCTGAGAGTCCAAAGGTAAAGTTCTTCCCGAGCCCAGCATATGAGAGCAGCCGAAGAGGTCCGCCGACACAGATCATCGCTGCAAGCGGTATCGCAGTCGTCTTCGACCAAGTAAGATAGCGAGCGTCGAGCCCATTCTCCCCACCATGTCTGAGGAGACTGGCGGGAATGTTGGGATACGTCAAGACTAGCGACACATGGTGCAGTGCATGGACTAAAGGATAAAACGTGGGATATCAGCTTGTGCATTATACTCACTACCCAAGACCTCGTCTTAGACATCTAGCAGGAGGAATATACACATACTGCAATGCATGAATTAGCGCTGTGCCGAAATGTCTCTTTGGCAGTATTCAAGCACGAATGGTGGACGCTTACCGAGCCAATGGCATATAGAGGAGGCCTCCACTGATGAGATTGAGCGTCAGTCTCTCGATCGTTTGAGCCGATCGTGCGGGCCGCGCTCAAACTTGACCGAACTTACTATTTCTCCTGAGCGACAACGAGCCGACGAATCGTGTCACCCGTCGTGGGCATTTTGTGAAGGTCTGGTGTCGCTCGTGGCGGTGACGAGCCAATCCACTGACAGCCGTGTTAGTCACTTTTTGGTTGGCACATAACACTCTGAGACTCAATACCCTCTTGCAAAGAGCAGGATGGGTGAGTTCGAGGCTATGCCACTCACAACACCGATGGCGCCAACCCCTATTGCGGTGGCCAGAGAAGCCTGTGCGAACGTGACGGAGGGAAGCATTGCGGAGCAGGATCGTTTCCCATTTGCAAGATGAACAGGTTGGTTTGTACGTCTAGACGTAGTTGAGCGGAACGGAGATGCGGCGAGATGGTCAGTAGATAATCCTCTCTTCGATTAGAGGTCGATACTTTTGCACGTGTCGAAGTGGCGTAGAGGCTAGAGCCACCCTATCTTCCTGACGTAAATATCAACCTAACCTATTCAGGATGCCCTAAGTCACGATAGTGAAAATTGACGCTATAAAACTTTACCAAAGTAATCCAACCTACTCATCAGAGCCCGATTCTGCGACTACGTCCTTGATCAGTTGAGATGGCGCGCAATAGTCCCTTTTTGGGTAGGCAAAGCCTGTTTATTCTTAAGATCCTTATCCGGTAGCCATGAAGTTTGGCGGAGCGAGGTCGAAGTAAAGATGGCACGGTTCCCCGGTTTCCCTAGATGGATCGAATGAACATCTCAGCTCTAAGACCATTTTGGGATCATCTCATCATTCATGCTCAATTCCCA
Organism: Xylariaceae sp. FL1019; assembly: GCA_022578705.1. Classification (NCBI taxonomy): domain Eukaryota; kingdom Fungi; phylum Ascomycota; class Sordariomycetes; order Xylariales; family Xylariaceae; species Xylariaceae sp. FL1019. The sequence goes on from MU391928.1 coordinate 226,820, forward strand.
GGCTCCGCCTAGGGATGGTTTTGAATCATCTCAAGGCGAGCTCAGGAATCAGGATCCTTTGTTACGTCAAGGCCTGCCGCGGGTTTACAGGGACCACCTGATCGGAGTCGATTGCCATGGATCCCGATGCTGACCGCCAGAGCGTTCAAGGCCGAACGGCATCGAATCCCCTATTGTTGCAAATTGAATCGCCTATCAGTTGATCATCGAAAGCAATGGCCTAACTCGCCTACCTTGCCCACTGATTTTTATTGTTGTTTAAGACTCCGAAACTATCCCCAGGCCACTGCGGGTCGTAACGGCAACTCGGGCGTCTCCGTCAGCCCAGAACGAGTAACCGGCTACGCATATGATGAGACTGTGCACCGAGTCAGTAACAAACGTTGGGCTATCAAACAGTATTTGAAGTAACTCTTGTTGTTCAAGTAATAGACGTGTATTTTGTTGACTATGCGCAGCTCGATTAAAGTAGCTCCTTTCATTATGACAAGCGGGCTATGCAGATTGAAAATCGTTCTACTTCGCTGTGCTAGGTCTTGTCTTCTGCGTTGGTGATCGCAACCGTTACAGCACAACCCTGTCTTATGAATCTGTACCTCTTTACTTGAATCAGAGTATTCAAGAGTTGCCTTGCTGCTAGTCGAGTTTATGCCATTCTTTTGATCCTTGCCTAATGTATTAGCTGCACCTGCTTAGCTAATCTGAGGACATTTGTATGTACGATTTACTAACATTGGTATGATGAGGCTCACTCTCGGGGATAAAAACAAGTTGAAAAGGGATATCCTGATGATTATAAGGAAGAAAACGGTCATTTGAGCTATGAAAATAAGCATTTGGAGTTCTCGATGCTTCATAGCTCACGTATGTTGCTATTGGTGGGCGGGCTCCGACTCGATTATGAAGATCAGTTGTTCGGTATCAGTCCGCAACTCCACATCTCGCTATGGCTGTCCAGTATGGAAAGCGACCCGAGACACCTACAAGTGCAGCTGTTTGGGGTCAGTAACAGACTCCAACCGATCGAATGAAAGCCATGAGTGGTAGTACCACTGGATCTCGTATGTGATCCATTAACTCAACCTCGTGTCGGTTGCCGAAAACGGCTAGCGCCGCGAGGTTCAATCCTTCCGAATAGCTTCAAAAAGAATACCAACATGTCGAATTCATAGTTAGGTAGGGTGTGAAGGGTGGCTCAGGCGCGTATATAAGGATCATAGTCAGCCTTCATGAAAACAGTTCTCTTTTCCGCATACTTTACCAATACCTCTTGCTCAAGTTTAATAACCTATTCATCCCTTGAGCCATCGTTCCTGTTGTATGATACCCCGGATTAATCAGAATAAAGCCCCCTTGATAGTCTAACGGTAGCTTTACATATATAGCTTTTCTCCGTCGCCGTCGCCACACATACATAAGCAAATCAGCAGTCAAATAGTCCAAATGGCGTCCCCTCCGACCCTAACATCAGAGCCTCGTCTCGTTGTGACTGGACACAATGACGATGGAACATCCGTCTTCGCAGCCGATCACACAATCACTCCTTTCGCTCCCTTTGGACCTCAAGGCAGCACCTTTGTCAATCTTGATTTGCGCTCGTCCATTCCTGTTTCAAACCAGGACGCAGTGGTAGATGCCCCCTTTCTTTTAATACTTTGGAACTACGGCAATTATAGTACCCGAAAGCTGACCATCGCTGATAGAACCAAGCTGGCGGCACTATCCCGCGCGCACCGCCGGGCGGTCTCAACTTTTGTATTGCAAATTATCCACCCGGATGCGTTGTACCAATGGTATGTATAAAGAGATCTCGCCCCAGTAACTCTTCATGGTCATGGTAGATATCGCACTAACTTCTCGCAGTAAGTACCATACCAGTCAGGTATCAAAATCAAACCTTTGCGTTTGATTCTAGGGTCCTCATGGATAGTTTTGAAAAAGAAAAAATAACTGACCGAGTCCTCTCTGGCACTTAGGCACCGCACGTTGAGTCTGTAAGTAAGGAAACACCCCAAGAGACGCCAGGCGATGGAAATAATGACCACGGCTGACTTGGAACTTTCAACACGCAGTGATTGGATCGTGGTGCTTTCTGGTGAGATTGTGTTGGCACTGGATAATGGCGAGGAAAAGACCGTCAGGGCGGGAGAGTTTATCGTCCAAGCAGGCACAAATCACCAATGGTTTAATCGAACCAGCGAAGTATGTCAGATGGCATTTGTGTTGCTTGATGCGAAAAAAGTGTCACTCGGCGACGGAACGCAGCTCGATGCGACAGTCATGAAACTTGGGAAAGACTAGGCTCTTTTCAAATCATATAAATAGAGCCTTATATGATTCTCCTCATATCACCGAGGTGTAATTTCATCCCGGTATATTTTTCTTATCCGCTCAAACGATAGATTTTCGCGGCTTCTCTGGATGTTGGTCTTTGATAATGATGTTCTGCCTGCCGTTTTCACTGGTCACTATTGGGAGTACGCGCATATGGCTTAACATCTTGTTAGACCTTCGGCGACGTGATCTTGAAGGCGGCCAGATGAGACTATTTGTCTCTAGCAACTGCTCTGGGTTTAGAAGGCGGACGCTGCCAAATTCGTCTTTCGTCAGATAAAACAACTGGTAGAGGTTATTGGGACTCAGTGATTGGTAATCCCTCCACTGATCCACTCCTCGGGCGAGATCAAAGACAGCCACCGCTAATGCATGATATAGATATTCACACAGATGACTAATCCAATTTTGATTCGGTTCTATGACATACCAGACGAAACCGACAGGTTGAGAAGTCGAAGAGTTGATCCACCGCACGTATTTTGTAAGATAAGATGTCTCCGGAAGATGTAACTCCATTGTCGGCAGGGAGGGTCGATTCTGAACAGTGGGAGCCTGATACCTCCTTTTCTACGAGCATGGATAATCTACCCAACGTTATCTGTTAGAGACGGATACATAAAACCATTATTAGATGACGATATTAGCTCTACACCTTGATTAGATTCTATCAGTCATCACTTTCATGTTTTTGTGGGCTCGGTGCCCAGTTACATGTTTTATTTGTGAACATGTATATTATCTACCGAACGGACCCTGGCTCGCGAAACGCCCGGTTTTGAACCTACTTCTTGTTTCAGATGACTCACGAATATCAGTGATGCGTCTGAGATCAACAATGCGAAAGGTCTTTGCCATGTCGACCAGCGCCATATGGCATCCTTGTAGCACTGGTTCACAACATTACACGAATGGCGAAATGACATAGAACCAGTCAGGTAGTCGTATGTACGTCATCAGGAGTGATCAGTACCTAAGTCAACACTCCATCCATTAGATACTTGGCAAGTGTTATCAAAAATATGCTCTTCGCTGTCTTCTGTAGCATACATGATATGTGAGCATTAGATAGATAGATTGGGAATTCAAATCATCTCTCCCTCATTCTCCGTTGATGATTATTCGGCGATTAGTAACTGGCATGTGGACTGAAAAGTTGAGCGGAAGGCGAGATACCTTACCACGGTACAAAACTCAGCCCATTGATATCGTCAAACATATACGGGAGCTCGGCCGCGAAGACGAGACTCCGAGTCCTGAGACTCTATTCTACTGACACGTCTTGGCCAGAGACTTTCAAAACGTCGCATTTCAAACTGCCGAACAGATGAAAAATCAACACGTGTACCCGACGACCAAGATAGGTACATCTTAGAAGGGATTATTCCCTGGGGTGGGCGGAAGCCAGCATCCCAGTGGCCCCTTCGTCATGTTACATCAAAGCACGTTGAACTCTATCCGATAGTACAATGACGATCTTGGGGTAACTGGTTGCAGCCCGTCAGACGTTGAAGAGAATTAGTGACACTTTCCCTAGCTTCGGATGCTGATTGAGTTTTTGATGTGACCATTGTACCAAACGATCTGTAATGACTGTGGTACCCGAAGGCGATGATGGGTCTGTTCTGATGGTATATGTACTGGTACCAATGCCTACTTCGTTAGACAACAATACAGATGAAGTATAAAAAAATAACAGTATTATACAGTCTGTTTTGTTCTCTTCCGTCTGTTGGTGCACAGGGTATCAATTTGCGTGCTTCCGTGAACGGCTGTTCTCAGTTCGCTCCAGCTATATCTGATACCATACTCTCCCGATGCGTGTTGCGCTGAGAGAAGTGTAATGTCAGTATTTGGAGCGGACTCATTGAGTAATCTGGACTTACATATCTCCCCCCCTCCTCCACATGGAGAAAGCTTCCACAAACGATTGATCGGCACCATGACGTCCATATGACCAAATCTTGGTCCATGGAGCGAATCGCAGTCGTTTCCATCATAACTTAGCAACCCATTCAATCGTAGAGGATTACGTTCGGTGAGGTCATTCAAGTCTAGTCCGTCCCTCGGTCTGTCGATGGGAGTGTTCGCTAAGGCAGATATATATAGAGCTAGGATGACCGCGGACCCTAATCGAATAGCCTCTCCAGAGAGCCTCGACGTTCATGAGAAGAATAACAGCTGAATCGAACAACAGTTCATCAAATCTACTACATCATGTCTGCTGACGGCCACGGCTTACCCGACAATGCGATACGAAGTGCACACGACATGATGCATCATGTCGAGCAAGAGGAGCACGAACATGACGCCGCTGCCAAACGTGGATTGCCAGACGAGGCTGTGGAAGCAGAATTCGATTTAATGCATCGTGTAGAAGAAGAAGAGGATAAGCTAGAAGTACGTCGTCTCTTAACTTTCCGGTCTGAAACAGTCGTAACTGATAAACTTCAAAAGAAGCCGCACGACGAGCCAGAAGGCGTGGGGAGCAAGATCAAGAAAACCATCGAGAAAATCATACCAGGATAACATTAATACATCCTATCGCATGTCTGGTCAAAACGCGGAAAACTGGGAGTTTGTCATGGCGCTGATGAGTAGCGGAAATTTGTATCACAATATGTGTATAATCCATGATTCTACAGACGATTCTTGATGTCATTTGTCCTTGATTACTTGATAAAGACCCCAATGATGTGACAAAGTCTGCATCTTAGTAATTGTCCATATCTCCTTTGGCTCACCATCGCCGTTGGTAAGGGAGATTTAGGCTATTGTGGTGTAAGTAGCAAAGTACGGTAGCCATTGGTCTCATTAGGTGTGCGGATGGAGTATGTGTCCGGAAACACAGGCTTTGGATTCGGAGCCATACATGTGAATCGCCGCGGATAAAACACGTATAAGACTTAGGAATCGACAAGCCGACTATCAAATGCGGCCATTTGGCAATATGTTCGCTTCTTGTTCGAAATCCTGATGTAGAATACAAGCCGACATCAAAAGAGCTAGCCAACATCTACAATGACAATCGAGTATCGAAAACATGATGTGGCAACATGCATCAACTACTATCGCGACCCAGGTGACGGCCTACCTCCGGAGCCAGTCAGGATCTCGGAGTACAGCCTCAACCCCCTCTTCTCTCTCGAGGCCCAAGACTGACTGACATACCTAAAAGCAAAACAGTCAAGAACGAGCGCCCGAAAATTGCGACTTCGAAGATCATACGAGATGTCACAGGTGAGGAAGTCATCTACACACTAGATAAAAACGGCTTCCAATTCATCCGGCGCGAGACAAAGCTGCACGAGGCAGACTTCCACAACAGCGAGATAATAGAACGGGTATATTACGCCGAAGCGGCGCAACTGCTTAAAGAAACGTATGCCAATACTCACGATACCAACAGCAGTATATCACCGACTAATCTTAATCCCAACAGTACCGGGGCAGATCAAGTCTATATCTTCGACCACAAAGTCCGCACCGGACCCTCGAACTGGCACAAACTGGGGGAAGGCAACCGTACAGCGCGCGGCCCTCTTTTCAGAGCGCACGTCGATCAATCCTACGCAGGCGCTGAGATCGTCCTACGAAGACATTTTCCTGATGAGGCGGAAAAACTCCTAGAGAGCCGGTATCAGATTATCAATGTAGGCGCCCCTTTTCCGTAATAAGAGCATAAGAGCCCACTCCTTACTATCACCAGATCTGGCGCCCATTGAAGAAAGTAGAGAAAGATCCCTTTGCCGTGGCAGACGCGTTCTCTATCCCCGAGGACGACTTGATCGCAGCCTCGATACTGTACCCTGGAGGTGACCGAGACGAGACCTGGACTATAACCCCGAACGAGAGCCATAGGTGGTACTACAAGTATGCGCAGAGACCTGATGAGGCATTGCTGATCAAATGCTTCGACTCATCTATCTCCCCCGGCCTCGCGCGCCGTGCTCCCCACTCGGCCTTTGAGGACCCGCAGATGGCGGATCGAGATCATCGTGAGAGCATTGAGGTTAGGGCGTTGGTGCTGTACCGATAAGACTTGGAATGTGAGTCGGCGGTTTGGACGTTGCGAGGTATGTCACGAAAAGGTACTTGCAGCATAGGAGAAGTTATTTATACGCAGCATGGTATATTATCGTGCCCATATTATACACATCGCTCATCGTGTCATCATCGGAATTATGGCCGCTCGTGCATGCGCCGATACAGCACCCAGCTCATTCCTCATTCCATGGGGAGGCGCCGGGCCTCGGTGCTGGGCTCGTGGCAATCCGTGGTCTACTCATAAACACGGCAGCATAGTCCTCCTCTCCAGCCTCAATCAGATCCTCAGCAATGGAGGCATCGCCGATCCGTTCTTCCTCAACTTTGGGGAAGTAGCTATCCTTCCTTTGCATCACTCTACTCTTCCTCTGGGATCGCCTCCTTTCTAGCTGAGCTTTCTGTTTCGCTGCTTCAAAACCGGCCATAGAACGTCGCGTCCGGGCAATCAGGTCTTCGTACTGCTCACCGGGTTCCGCACTCTTTTCTGCAACTGGATCATCATCTAGTCTTGCATGGCTCGCTTTCACGGGGGAGACAGGTGGTGTTGCATCCTCAGGTTGAAAAGGCTTTGTACGTGTCATAGACATGCGTGTCCGCTCCGCCAAAGAAAGAGTGTATCGTGATTTTTTGCTCGGCGAAGGAGATGTATTGTTCATAGAAGCAAGGATCTCGTCGGCAAGAGCTTGGGTAGGAGAAAGCGGATGCTGGCAAGTAAGCGTAACATCATCATCCGATGTCCTTGAAGGGGGTGAGGCAGCCTCTTCGTAACTTGAAATAGAGCTGGGAACGATGGAATCTGTAGAGGATCGTAGATTCTGAGTGGAGGTAGGACTAGCTTGTGTCTGAGGTCGTAAAGGCTCATTATTAGTCTCGATCGAGTCCGGGTGACGGACTGGGCTTGTTTGACGTTTCGTAGGTTGAGACCTGGTTCTAACCATTAGCCTTCGCGAGCCTGTCACGGCGGCAGGAATGCCACTTTGACGAATACCGCCGCCGATCGAGTGGTTATTCGATTTTCCGGCTTCCTTCGGCGCGACGACTTTCTCATCTGGTTCATCCTCCCATTCGCTCAGATCAGAGATCGGTTCTGCAATGGGCTCTGAGGGCGGTGGAGGGACGTATCCAGAAACCACACTCGCAGGCCTCCTTCTCACGCCAGATAGTAAGTTTGAGAAGCTTGGTATATTCGGTTGTTTTGGGGATTCCATTGTATTTTCCAGGCTATTGATAAGCGCCGCATAATCGGGCGGCACACTCTCAGATTGTGCCTGTTTTGATTGTCGTTGCGTAGTTGAGTGAGTGTGGAAGTGGGCGGTCAAGCCCAAATCAACACCGCTTTTCTTTGGTTGCTCAGCGGCCTTGCGGGATACTCTCGACTTGGCGTCGCCGAATGTACATCTTTGAAAGTCATCCCATTTCTGAAGCCGGGCTTTCTGACGAAGAACGCGTTGGTCCAGCTGTTCGAGTAGATCATTCGTATCATCTTCCAGATCTGTGATATCGCCGTCTTTCACGCTACTCCACACCTGGTCAAATGGAGTGCTCAACAAACCACTCTTCCGCGATTGAGCTTGGCTCAGGAGTAATCCATCAAGCCACTGCTCATTTCCGGTCCAGTTGCTGCGAAGGACGCGTCGCACTTCTGCTTTGGCTGTCTCGGAAATGTCGGGGTCTTGACTTCTAGCATCCAGTCTAGCATGTTCTTGGCGTCGCACGATGTCGCGTTCTTTGGCAGCTAGTATTTCCTCGAAATTCCGATATCGATCTCTTGCAGCCTTCTTCCGGTCCAGGGTCGACCGCAGAGAGGCCTTGTGAGCAAGCAGGAGCCCATTCAGCTCAGTGCGATTACCCGAATAGCCCCAGTTTTCCAGTGATATGCTTTCCGAGACAGTCGGTCTGTATTCGGAGCCGCCATTCAGGGCACGTTCAGCTACGAGTTTCTTGAGGACAGCAGAGGAGAAGGCAGCGAGAACTTCCTCTAGCCTCTCGCCCTTGCACTCATCAAGCATGGTTTTGCGGATGAGAGCATCACGGCCCAAAACACCCGCCTTCTTTGCTTGTTCTAAACTCCGCACTAAGGCAGCTCGCAGATTGATCGATTGGAACTGATCGATAGGTGGGTAGAAGGGACGGAGTTTGTTCTGGGTCTCGGCATGGTCCCAGAGGTCAAAGAGGCGATACAATGCCCACTCGACGCAGTGGATGCGTTTCTTCTGGCCGCCGGCGGCATCTTTCGCAGAGAATGTAGTGGCAGTGATGTCAGGCCAGTCGGAATCGAGGTCGAGGTCGAGAAGCCTGAGGTTGGTGAGGAAGAGGACGACGCTGGAAGTGCATGTCGGGAGCTGCAGCGACGTGCTTCGTTGCGAATGTGACGAATGCGATGCTGCGTTGGGAGCGGTCAAGGCAGCTGGCTTGGCCGGAGGAGCACGCAGTGACCGGGTTCGCAGTAGTGAGGAATTGGACTGCACTGCTGCCATGGTGACATATTTGGAGTCTGGTTTCGATATCTTGAGGTAGAGCTATAACGTCGACGCGGTGCCCTTATTCAAAATGAACGGAAATGTGTTGCAATCGTTTACCTGCAGGTAAGCAGGTAGACATTCACATGATGCTCGGTGCTGATTGTTGATATTGACCTATGTCCGTTACCTGGTAGACCTAATAAGGTAATGAAAACCCCCCTGTTACTCGGCTGCTCCCAGCTCGGTTCGCTGGCACTGCTAGTTCTGGTGGACTCCAGTGTTCAGAAGAGCCAGACTTTCACTGCGTGCCGGCTAATGTACCTCAAAGGTCACTACGGCACTCTCGTCTACCTAATTCGCTACTCGACAGGATACCTGTCTCCATACAATACTAATATGTTCTCGGACACCTTTCATTTCAACTTCGGATTGAACGAGACGTGTCTCATCATGATCTTGCAATGCTATTCGTATCGTCAATCGAACATGAGGCGCAACATCTGCCGCTTGGAATTATATCCTGTAGGTGAACAAAACGTTGTCTCCCACTATCGCAGACTTATTTTCTCTACATTGGCTCAAGCCGATTCCACATGCGTTTCAAAGCATAGAGACATATCCCTTCAAAATCAGCCGCATTGCCTTGTACATGTATCCTGAGCTATGCACTTGCACGCACCACAAGTCCCTTGGAGTATTATGGTCAGGACCCCTGTGAGCGCGTCACAATGGGCACCGGAATTCCGCGCTGAGCAGAGACTCGTCGTGCCAGCTACAGTGTCAGAAGTTAGTGTGCTTCATTTACGAACCGGCCACCAGAATCCCGATGGCGAGCGTCGATACAGGTCAACTCGTCACTTACGAGCACCACAGTCGAGATGATATATGGGCTTTGTCGACTCGTCGCCGTCTGATGGGTCTCCAGAGACGCTATCGTGAGATCGCATAGATGGAGCTGCAAGGACAACAGCTGCGTGAAGCAGACACATAAGATACGGCGGGATCTAGTCAAGGTTAGACACTATATTCGTTGGATCATGGGGTTTCAGAAGCTACCTTCATGGTCACAGATTGCGGAAATAACTTGGTATGGCAACAACAAGAACCTTTATCAAAGCCAGTCCTGTCCTGTCTTCTCAAGCTAAACTACACAAATGATCGTGGTCTCCGAGTATCTGCTAATTAACCTATAGAGGAAGATGTGATGGTGTTATGACTTTATAGCTCCGGCTACAGGCGAGAGACCGCACGCTTGGTCCCGTGGTTTTTGATTAATAAGATACTAGGTAGCGTGACAAGGTTGCAGCCCGAATGATGACCATATATTTTAGAGTCTGGAGTTTACAGATGTAAGTCCATGGGCTTTGCCGAAGATCATCAGGGGAACTCGACGGCCGGAGTGGGTGGACGTTTCAATTCTTGCTGTGGGAAGGTTCCATTGCATAATACGAGTCGGTGTGTTTATCCGGAAGCAAAACAATCAACAGGACTGTTGGGTATGCTGGGCTTTCCATCGTATAGTGATTGCGGAAATGCAACCTATTTCAGCCGCCATTCAACGCATCCATGCACCCATAAATGTGCTTCCCGAAGTTATCGCAATGGAGTCTCATGTGCATCCAGGAGGTAACATATAATCAACGGAACGACACAGGAAGAGAGACACAGGGATCAGATCGAAGAGAGGCAAGAGAAAGGGATAGGGATAGGCACAGGAAGGCGGAAGCCCAATCAAATGAGTTGATTTAGCAGATGGCCTGTTTTTGTCCTGGTTTGAACCTCGTAGCGCAATGGAACTTGAACGAGAATTGCTGAAAGGAGCGGTATCAGTGGTTTAAATTACAAACATACTTCATACACATAGTGATAAGTTTATCATATCGCGATGTTATTCAGAGCATGGGAAGCAAAGGAGGGAAGACGTCTCAAAATGATGTGAATCCTCTAGTCAACACGCGGCAAAAACTTGATGAACCTTAGGTAGAGTCGGCGCAACCAGCAGGTTGTTCGCAAATTTCTTTTGTTTTGTACCCTAGAGACGTTTATCATATATCATAGCTTCGAGAAAACAGTAGCAGCCTCACCGCCCATTTCGACGACGGTGCTCCTGTTTTTGATCCAAGCTTCCAAGCCCTTCTTGCCATTCTCGACACCAACACCACTTGACTTCCATCCACCGACAGCCATCTCAGCTGGCGACTCGCCCCAAGTGTTGATCCAGGTGATACCCGCCTCCAGCTTGGATATTGTTAAATGGCATTGGTCGATGTCTCTCCCAACGACGCCAGCGGCGAGGCCTAACTCGGTCGTATTGGCCCGTTTTACAGCCTCGTCGACGGTGTCGTAGGTGAGAATTGACATGACCGGGCCAAATATTTCTTCGCGCACGATAGTCATATCGTCTTTACAGTCGGTAAATACAGTCGGCTGAACCCAAAATCCTTTCTGTAACTCGGCAGGCAGGCTAACTGGCTGCTCTGGTCCTCCACATAGAAGAGTCGCTTTGTCCTCCTCAATGCCATGGCGAATATAGTCGACCACCTTTTTGTGATGAATCTTGCTGTTTAGAGGTCCGAAATTCGTTCCCATATCATAAAGATCTCCTGCACGGACGAACTGCATTTTCTCCAACAGAGCTTTCTCGAATTCCTTTTTCATGGATTTAGGTATGAAAACTCGCGTGCCGTTGGTGCAGACTTGGCCTGTGCTGAAGAAATTCGCCATCATTGCCACGTCAACCGCCTGATCGACTTTCGCATCAGGAAGCACGACGAGCGGACTCTTGCCGCCCAGCTCCATCGTCACGTATTTCATACCTCCAGCTGCAGAGCCGGCAACCTTCTTGCCCGTACTGACTTGACCGGTGAAGCTAACCTTGGCAATAGCCGGATGTGAAGTTAGGTAAGCACCAACATCGCCAGCGCCATATACGACATTGAACACGCCATCTGGTAGCCCGGCCTCGCGATATATCTCGGCAAGGTACTGGGCATGCAAAGGCGTCGACTCGCTTGGTTTGTAGACCATGCAGTTACCGGCTGCGAGGCATGGTGCGGATTTCCACAGAGCAATCTGAATCGGATAGTTCCACGCTCCAATGCCGGCACAAACACCCAGGGGCTCTTTCGTTGTGTAGACCATAGCAGAGGGTCGCAGACGGAATGCCTCACCATTCAGACCACCACTGGCTACCATGTTGGCAAAATATTCAAGAACATCTGCTCCCGTTACGACATCCACCGTCGAAGTCTCTGAGAATGGTTTGCCAGTATCCTGAGTCTCAATCCTAGCTAGAGCGTCGTTGCGCTGCCGTAAAAGAGCTACGGCACGCTGCAGTGTCCTTGCACGTTCTACCGGCGGCGTGGCAGACCACGAAGGAAAGGCTGCTTGTGCTGACTGAATAGCCGAGTCAATTGATTCATGTGACGATATATTTATCCGTGCCAAAACTTCGTCATTTGATGGATCGATTGACTCGAAATCGCCCGGCGACTTCGAGGCCGTCTGTGGCCTTCCCGAATAGAAAGTATGTCGTTCCATCACCTTCTGAATCATCTTGGCGGTTTGCCCGGGGGTATGCGATGCCAGATATGTTCAGCCTGGGATCTCAGCAATGGTTACAGCTGTAGAGATGCTGCAATCGCTGCTTGCGAGGCTGCGAGCTAGTATTGAAGTGGGTGTGATCACTCTGGACCCTGATGGATGAAGCGAATACAGCCCCACTTGCAATTCCACACCTACGACCGTTGACGGCGCGGGTGGAAAATCTTAATAAAATTCGTTGCGAGGATAGGTATGAATGCCGCCCCGAGTGCCGCCGTTACCAGGTTGTTAGTTGAGCTTCAAGATAACCCTCGGAGACGAGTCAGCTTGTTACCTGTCGGCTCTTGCTCCTTGCTATCGATTGGCCGATATCTTCGATATTGAGACTGCGACGGCGAGCGGCATGTGACGTACGATATCTGCGTGAACCCTTAAAGTCTGGAGCAAACAAAGCTTTAATACTGGAAATGTTTTAGTTGCCTGAGAAAACTGACTTCGACACGGCGGGTCTCGGCAATGACCGAGACGGTCGACGGTCAAGACAGTCGGAAGACAATTTCTCCAAGGCGCCAGATTTTAGACGCTTGGGCTTCTGCTTGGGCTTGTCATATGTTCAATCCTCTCGCCTCCCGCGTAGGATTCTGCTTGCAGAGAGATCCCTGAATCATGGCATCCTTCGGAAACAAAAGTCTTCTCAGCTGGCGAACTGGAGGCAAACCAGAAAATCCTCTGGCATACACGCGCCGAGCCTGCGTATGCTTGCCTACTTCGGCAGCACCATGCTTTGACCATGGTTGACAAGGATCCTAGAACGGGCGTGATAAACGGCGGCGAGGCGGGGTGCGACCCATTGCCTATCTCCCTTACACGTACACCGCCTACAATCCCGACGCACAGCAACACGGTAGGCGTGCCGTCAGACGACTTTCTTTCCACCATTCCGGCATTGCCCCGGTCCTGGACAAACAAACTAAAATACCATCCCAACGATCTAGTTCACAGCAGGACGCCCACCTTACGCAGCCGGTCATCCTGAATGCAAGATGGGCCAATCGAAAGAGGCCGAACTAGTCAGATAGCTGCAAGTGGCCCAGTTCGCTCCCACTTTCCATGACAAAGGATTTCAGGGACTCGATCATGAAAAGCTTTGATAGATGGCTAACAGCTAAATAACACTTGCTTACATGCTGTTCGTTGAACTTTATCTTCTTGCTCATCTTGTGACCAGTCCTTAAAAGGCGTTTTATTGAGATCTGTCTATATCGTGGCCCTGAGCTCCAAGGCGACGCCATCATGACCACTGTTCAGCTCCCCTTATCTGAAGCTGACAAGTACGACTATGTCGTCGTCGGCGGTGGTACTGCTGGCTGCGTTGTTGCCGCTAGGCTAGCCGAGTATCTACCACATAAGAAGGTCCTTTTGATTGAAGCCGGACCTAGTGATTTTGGCGATGACCGTGTCTTGGATCTTCGGAAATGGCTCGATCTGCTGGGCGGCGAGCTGGACTATGACTATGGCACGACTGAGCAACCAATGGGTAAGTCGTCGCTGGCTCTTGATGAATGACCATCAGTCTCACAATTTGACAGGCAATTCTTTCATTCGGCATTCCCGTGCCAAAGTCCTAGGAGGTTGCTCATCGCACAACACTCTGATTTCCTTCAAGCCATTCAAGTACGACATGGACATATGGCAGTCACTGGGTGCAAAGGGCTGGACTTTCCCGACAGTCATGAAATCTCTCACCAAGCTGAGGAACACTATTCAGCCGGTCGATGCTAGACATCGAAATCAGTTGTGCAAGGACTGGGTAGAGTCGTGCAGTACGTCACTCGACATCCCGGTGATTTCCAACTTCAACAAGCAGATCGAAGACAATGGCGCGCTGCAGACCGGCGTTGGCTTTTTCAATGTCAGCTACAACCCGGATGATGGCAGGAGATCAAGTGCATCAGTGGCATACATCCACCCTATCCTTAGAGGAGAGGAGAAACGACCGAACTTGACTGTCTTGACCGGTGCTTGGGTATCCAAGATCAACGTCAAGGACGATGAAGTCAACAGTTTGAGTGTCACGCTCAAAGACGGCTCTACGCGCGAGGTGAAAGCGAAGAGTGAGACGGTTCTCAGCGCTGGCGCTGTCGATACACCACGTTTGATGCTGCTTTCGGGCCTGGGCCCCAAAGAGCAGTTATCATCCCTCGGCATTAACGTTGTCAAAAATATCCCAGGCGTGGGCGAGAACTTACAAGACCATCCTGAGAGCATCATCATGTGGGAGTTGAACAAGCCTGTACCGACGAACCAGACGACGATGGACTCTGACGCTGGGATATTCTTGCGGCGCGAGGCACCAGGTGCAGGAGCGAAGAAGTCAGCCGCAAATCCGCATGGTCTTTCGGACGGTGATATTGCCGACGTCATGATGCACTGCTACCAAATTCCCTTTACTCTCAACACCTTCCGTCTAGGCTACCCGGATATCAAGGACGGGTATGCTTTCTGCATGACACCCAACATCCCGCGGCCACGTTCTCGCGGACGTCTGTACCTCACCTCTGCCGACCCGAACGAAAAGCCAGCCCTCGACTTTCGGTACTTCACGGACCCGGAGGGTTACGATGCGGCCACATTGGTGTACGGCATGAAAGCAGCCCGTAAGGTCGCAGAGCAGGCTCCGTTCAAGGACTGGATCAAGCAGGAGGTTGCGCCAGGCCCCAAGGTGCAGACGGACGAGGAGCTGAGCTACTATGCGCGTAAGGTGGCCCACACTGTCTACCACCCGGCGGGAACGACCCGGATGGGCGATACTGAGAAGGACGAGCTCGCCGTAGTCGACGCGAAGCTCAAGGTCCGCGGCTTCAAGAACCTGCGCATCGTCGATGCGGGTATCTTCCCAACAATCCCTTCTATCAACCCCATGGTGACGGTGTTGGGTTGCGCCGAGCGAGCTGCTGAATTGATCGTCGAAGAGGCGGCAGCGCTGAAGGAGAGAGCTCGTCTATAATTGTATCGGAACGTCGATATAGGTCATGATCTTTGTGTCATCTATCGTGGCTTCGTTTGGTTGGATGACTGCTGGTTTGGATACGCTACCTAGGACTATTTTCAGGAATCTCGACGACGCGAAGCATCTTGTAGCATTTATAGCCAGTTAAATATCACGAAATGAGCTGATAACAAGTTGGGGGTCCGCGTAGCATTCAATCCCAAGAAACAACAGGTGGAAAGACGACATGCAGCGTTATATCGGTGCAAATGCTGCCACGCAGTGTATCGAATTGTGTATTCTGATCTTCAGGTACCAATGAAAACTACGTACTGTGAAGGTCTGAACGAGAAGCTAGAGAAATTATAGGCTATAGGAAATCTGATTAAGTGTGCAGTGCTTTGTGAAGCAACGTAGTCCAAAGATGAAGACTGTAGTAGATTCAATTCGAAGCAGGTTTCTGGTCATTGCTCACGTTGGCATGAGTTGTGTCACTGAACATTGTGACTTCAGTGGGTGCTAGCGTGCTTTATGGACTTGAGCTAGACACATGTACCTGAGTCGCTAGCCCGGGCGGTGAGAGCTGGACGCGGGCGGTCTAGTCACGATCTGTATCAAAGTCTGGCAGAATCCCCGCCATCCAGCAACTTTTTTCTGGGTCTTGCGCCAACCCAGATTCGCAACCTCTTTCTTATGTGAAGCTTTGCGACCGGACTCATGCCTGCCGATACGAAGAAGCGCGGGCCTCAGAGGCCTCACAAGCCCATGGTCGAGGCAAAGTCCCTCAAGCGCAAGCGTCAACAGGAGGATCTCACCAAGCTGCAGGACGCCGTGGACCAATATGTAAGAGAAGATGGCTTTAGGCTTGGTAATAGCTAGTACCAGTGAACTAACATATCACCTGCGAAGGATTCCACGGCCGCAGAAACCGCAAAGTTCTCCGAGCTGCCGCTTTCGACCCCAACCATCTCTGGCCTCGAGGCTTCCCACTTCCAGGTCTTGACCGATGTTCAAAAGCGAGCCATTCCCCTTGCCCTCAAGGGTCGCGATATCCTCGGTGCTGCAAAGACTGGCTCTGGAAAGACACTGGCGTTTCTGATCCCTGTGCTCGAAAAGCTCTACCGCGCCCGCTGGACCGAATACGATGGCCTCGGCGCTCTCATTGTCTCGCCCACCCGCGAGCTTGCGGTTCAAATCTTCGACAATCTCCGAAAGATTGGCCGCTACCATTCCTTCTCTGCAGGTCTCGTAATCGGCGGCAAGAGTCTACAGGAGGAAAGCGAGAGGCTCGGCCGCATGAACATTCTCGTCTGCACCCCAGGTCGCCTATTGCAACACTTGGACCAGACAGCAGGAATGGATGTGAACAATCTGCAAGTCCTTGTACTTGATGAGGCCGATAGAATTATGGACATGGGCTTCAAATCGGCTGTTGATGCTCTTCTTGAACATCTACCCAAAACACGGCAAACCCTTCTTTTCTCGGCCACGCAGTCAAAAAGAGTCTCGGATCTCTCCAGGCTATCGTTGGTAGGTTCAAACGCTGGCCACCTCCAGAGAGATTGAAGCTCACATTCCTCGCCCCCGTTATAGAAAGATCCCGAGTATATCTCTGTTCACGAGGATGCGACCACATCTACTCCCGAATCCCTTCAACAATTCTACACCATCACACCCCTTGCCTCGAAGATGGACACCCTTTTCGGATTCATAAAGAGCAACCTCAAAAGCAAAATTCTAGTCTTTTTCTCGTCAGGCAAGCAGGTCCGATTTGTAAGTGATAATGAGTTCGGATTTCCTCGAGCACCCGCATTTGGTGTTTACACTATTTACAAGCGGCTTTCTGTCTAACCCAGCTGACCAACCACTTTAACTACTATAGGCCTACGAAAGTCTACGTCACTTGAAACCCGGCATATCGCTTCTTCATCTCCTGGGGGCGCAGAAACAGCTTGCCAGATTAGACATTACATCAAGGTTTGCTGCGGCAAAGTACTGTTGTCTATTCGCTACCGACGTCGTTGCTCGCGGAGTAGATTTCCCAGCCGTCGATTACGTAGTTCAAGTCGAGTAAGAGCTCTTATCATGTTTATTATCTGACTTGTCAGTGCTAATTGGGCAAAAACCAGTGCGCCCGAAGACATCGACACGTACATTCACAGGTGAGTCATTGCTGCGAGACGTCCACTTCATTACATTCATATTCTTTCACCTTGCAAACTATGTCCAATGTCAAAACATGATACTAACATTGAATATCAGGGTTGGCCGTACGGCACGTTTCAATCGTGAGGGGAAAGCCGTTTTGTTTCTCGACCCAAGCGAGGAGAAAGGGATGGTGAAGCGTTTTGAAATAAGAAAAGTCCCGATCACGAGAGTCAACGTCAAGGATAAGAAAAAGCAATCTATCGCAGATTCGATTCAGTCCATGATTTTCAAAGACCCAGCGTTAAAGTACCGTAAGTACCGATCCAGTCATTTTCGATGTAATCATCTCCAGAAGCTTGTGCAGTTTGCAAACCCGCAGGCGTTTAGATTATGCCCGAATGGTCTTCGGTCGAATCAGAACCCACGCACTAACATGTTCTGCAGTTGCACAGAAAGCTTTCATTTCGTATACAAGGTCCATCCATCTGCAAAAAGAGTAGGCACACAACTTTCTGAACTGTGGTGTGAACTTTTCTCTGACTCCGTACCCAGCAAAGAAGTATTCAATCTCAAAGCCCTGGACCTGGAAGGATATGCTGCCAGTCTCGGGTTGCCTGGAGCTCCGATTATACATTTCAAGAAAGGTGAAGACATCAAAAGACTCAAGAATGCACCTCGAGCCGGTCTGTCGGATTCAGAAGATGATGGCGATGGGAATAAGGTTCGAACAAAAGTGGATAAGATGTTTGGCCGTACCAATCAAGACGTACTTACCGATCATTACACGAAGTTGATAGAAGAAACCAGAGCAGAAGAAGAAGCCTTCGAAGACAGCGATGAAGACTTCTTGTCGGTCAAGAGGGTGATGCAAGGCGATGATCTGGATGAGGTCATAGATCAGGGGCCTGGAGTACCAGTCGGTGCCAAGATCATACATAATCTTGGTGGCGAGGAGCCACTTGTGATCGATTCCAAGAGAAGGGAGAAGATGTTGAAGTCAAAGAAGCAAATGCTCAAGTTCAAGGGCAAAGGAGACAGAATCATTTTCGACGAGGAAGGCATTGCGCACCATCCCTATCGCATCAAGAATGAGGAGGACTTCCAGGCAGACGGGACAGCCGAGGACCAACGGCAGAGATTCGTTGAGGGCGAGGCAACGAAGGTCAAGGAGGCTGATGTCAGCGACAAGGCTCTCGTCAAGGAGAAGCGGCGGGAAAAGAAAGAGAAGCGCAAAGCACGCGAAGCACTCGAGAATGGCCAGGTGGCTAGTGTATCGGCCACGCTTCCATCGCAGGGTACAGAAGCGGACGGAGCCTTGGACTTCTTGGCTTCGCTTCCGGTTGCTGGGGGCCGGTACGACGATAACGGGGATAATGCAGAAGAGCAACCGAAGAAGAAGCAGAAGAAGTGGTTCAAAGACGACTCGGACGAGGAGACCACGAGTAAGAAAGGGAAGAAAGGCAAGAGCAAAGTCATCGAGATCTCGGAGCAACCAGATACTCTGGAGGACTATGAGGTAATTGCAGCTGGTTTACTGGATGGTTAAGACGTATTCCAAGTCTGGTCTGTCAGAGCAAGTGTCGTGTTTTCGACTTCGAGTCTCGTTGGTCTGTATTATGGCTTTGTTTTACGGACGGTAACGAAAAGGCCAAAATGGGATATTGCGTTACAAATTATACCCTGGTTCGCTTACCAAAGCACAAATAGACTGGAAAAGGCACGTAAATGCAAGTATAACGAGCGATGTGTTGTAAGAATGAATGATGTACATCTGAAAGCTTGGTATCATTAGGCCTGAACTCCGACTCCCTATTCGCAACTGCTCTCTTGCTTTGTTCCTTCTCCATCCGTATTGTCTTGCCTCTCTCTTGTTCACCGACCAACCTGACGACACTTACTCTAGGCAGATTACGACCGAGATCGTTTCTCCGTTTCTTCATCTCTTCAGGTATTCTGAGTAGACCGACCATTAATTGCATCGATTCTGTTTGACAATGCGATAACAAGCATGACCTACTACATAGGTAATCACTCATTACCAGAACCAGCCCGATTTCTGAGGCACTTGGTCCCACGTGTAGTCCTCCGGCCGCTCCACCATCTCGCCAAATAGCCCCAGTCTGTAAAAACACGTGTGATCGGCGCCATGGTTATTCAGAGCTCGGACGACAAGCTGGTTCGTAACAGCATTCATACTTGTGAGGTCTGATTTGAGTGGGAAAACCTCGGTACGGCGATTGCCCCTGGCCCCTTTGCCTTGAGCGTCGCTCTCATAGTTGAAGTGGCCGATCTTGACCCATCCGTCGTCGAGCACCTGTTCCTTGGGTGTGTTTGGAAACTGCGTCTCGGAAAAGGTCTTCACCTCATTACGCAGGGTCACCTCCTCTATGTAAGCCCATAACTCAATCTCTTTTGGCATTGCACCTGGGTCAAGGGTAGCGCCTGGCAGGATATGCTCAACGACCAGATTCTGAGGGATAATGTCGCGACCAAGGATGACAGAAATGTTATTGGTACCTTGACCAAAGCCCTTCCGGTCCGGCCCAGCGCAAAAACATTCGCCCTCCTCGGCCCATGTTGAAACGGCCGACGACGGCGGTTGCGGTCTATATGTTCTCTCGATCCATTTTTTCCCGTTCCAAAAGGTTTTGGGTTCTTCCCACGCAGGGGAGATGTAATCAGGAGTGATTCTTGCTCCGGCTCCATAGCTGAAAAAGTTGACTTGGTTAAGAAGCAGGTCGCTTTCATGGCCTTCATTTCGACCATTCGCGATGGCACCTAGCTTCACCTTGTTGATCGCCTTTGTGACAGTGTTGTCGACCAGCTGTTTTACCTCGGATTTGCTCATCCTACCACCGCCGGGACCACCAGGGCCATCAACAATGCTGGCGATCTTGTTGCTTATTTCTCTTATTCGATCCTGCTGTTTGGCGAGCTCCTTGGTGATCTCGTTCTGATAAGATGATGTCTCCTTATCGAAAAGTTCCATGAATTCATCTTTCGTGATGAACGCTCCTCTCAGAGATGTCTTAAGAGACTTTGCGTTATGTTCCAGCCATGTTTCCCAGGACTGTTGCGATACGGAAGCGTCTTTGATTGACGCATGTGCATCACCATAGCTGCCTTTGCCGGAAGACAGTAGGCCGCTCTTCTCGATCCGGGACTTTACTGCCGCCCAATGATCGTTCGATATCCCAGGGGGTTGGCCTCTCGCATTCTCAAGCACAAGTATCATATCATCATCTGTGATTAGATCTCTCAAGGCATGCCAGAAGTCCTCGGGGATCTTCAGACGCCCCCTCTTGTCTTTCTGTACCCAAACATTGTCTGGCATGTCTTTGCGTAATTCTTTGGCCAGCTTATCATAGTCGACGTTGGAGGGGCTCTGAGCGCCTGGGGATGCTTTCGGGCTGAATACAGAATCCAAGCTGGGGACACCTTCCTTCATATTAGACCAACTGAGTCCTCCTCGAAAGGCCTGGGAATCGAGGCCAAGGAGCTTCAGTAAGGAAACGAGCATGATCGCCGCGACAATGATGAATAGCATGTACAAAGCTTTTCCGCATAGTCCGTTTTTATCTTCATTGTCTTCGTCTTTCTTCTTTGGCGAGTCAAATCGGGGTTCCGGCCGTTTCATCGCCGTCGCAGTGTTTCTTGAACGTGAATCGGGTTGAGGGAGAGAAAACTGTTGGTCAACCGTATGTTGATGAGTATGAACTGGGTGTGAGCCTTGCACGTAATCTGGATTCTCTTTGTCCGCTTGGGCTGCCTTCCGTTTGGTCTCGGCATACTCCCTGAGTTTAGCTTGGTTAGCCTCATCTATGTTCATAGGCATGTCTTGCGGCTTGTGCGTCTGCCGTGGCTTCTCTGGCTCCTTTGCTGGCATAGTTGGGCGATGTGCTGGGGTTTCGACAGTGGCGTTCGAGAAGAGCCCACTTTCGAAGTTGAAGCTTCTCGATGTGTCGGGACGCACGGGCGAGAATGGTTCCTTTGCACCTTGTCCTTGTGGCAATCCGTAGAATGGAATGCGCTCATAGGGTGGTGCTTTAGGTTGGCTGACCCCTATGACAGCGTTCTCATTCACTGAGGGCAGTTGCGCTCGTGTGTACGGTTGTTTAGGTTGGCGGTCATAGCCATCTAGAAAGGGTACCTTTCTAGGATCATACTGGGGAATATAGGATTGAGAGGGCGCAACGTAATCGGTATTGGTAGGGGAAACCGGATGAGTTGTATTGGTGGACGGCGAATCCGGAGGGTGAGAGCCACTGTCTGTCGGGTCGGAGATTTCCGATCCTTGGTGATCTCTCTCAACTTCTTCATTGCCAGTGTTGATGGCGTTTTTCAAATCACTGTCCATACTGTACTTCTTGCCTCGCCCGCCTTGCATGTATCTAGTCCATTTTTGGTCGTCCGACTTCTCATTGGTGATGCCTGACCTGGTGGTTTTCTGCCCTTTTGCATCTGTGTCCAAGAGCGTGTTGATACCGTATGATCCATCATAAGCAGGAAACAGGTTCGGTAGGTCCGCTGCCTGTTGTTGAGACTGTGGCGATTTCTGATGAGACTGGTCTGCCGGGGATGCCTTTGGCACCTTCTTCCTCGTCCTGGGGGCCATGGTGAGCTGCCCAGACGCCTGATAAAATCTTTAGGTAGATCTCAGGTGTGAATGAGAGCCTAGAGCTTATATGTCAGTAAATGGCACTTTCGTGGTGCTTGAATATAACGAGGCGAGGGTAGGACCATGTCCGAGAGGCTTGGCTTTTATGAATGGTGTGCGGTTCTAGGCCAGGATTTTGGATCGTGGGAACATCGAAAACCATTCAGATAGCACTGCATGCATGTTATCGAGGGCAAGCGACGTACCGTATTTACAAGGTCATTCCAAGCCAACAGACCACTTCCCATCCGAATACATCAACAATGACTATTAGAACCAGATCCAGACAGCCAATGAGGTAGACTCACGGGTGCCGTAAAAAGATGAGAGTCAGTCAGTCGAATCGGTGCGAGAGGGTACGAGAGTAGTTTTGGATACACTGGAAAAACACAGGTAGGGCCAGCGTAAGTGCAGCTGCAAGCATCGAGCCGCGGAAGATTATTGCCTTTGTCAAGTCGAGTCTCGAGGCTAGATTGAGTGGTGCAACAGCCGTGTCCGGCGGAAGAGAACAGGCAAGACAAAGCAAGGCGTGGTGCTTGTGGGCATTGAGATTGTCGCAGAGTCGATGCGCGGGCTTGGGTGAGACTTTCCGAGAACGGGTTGGTGGTGTGAGGGTGTAGAGACAAAGAGCAGTGTCGATTTAGGAAGTACTCATCCGGATATCAATGAACGGGACCATTCTCCAAAAGGAATGCTGCAATCGCTAGCACGTATTTCTTGTGGACACTTCAGAATCGTCGTCTTCCCGGCCGAAGGTGGTTTGGGGAGTTTGTCCGTGTCGCATGCTACACATGTACTCCAAGAGATATCATGAGCCGAGACGGCGTGCGACGGTGATCTGACCGTGGTGGATCGGCGCGGTGCAGGGGACCTACCACCCAGTTGACGCGCTTTCGACGGGACGGGAGTGAGTCGCTACTCCAACCGTCAGCCTTGCAGGGCCCCAGCTACCTGCGGGTGAGTACAAGAGGTACCCACTGCCGCCAGCTTGGTACTGTAGCCCAAAGTTTCAGGTTATCCCTGCAACTACTACAGTTCAATGTAATGATTAACTCCGATGGTTTGGAACCACCTTATACAGCTTTCAAAGACTTCTTAGCTGGGAACTCAATAGTTGAATATACATTAATCATTACCATGCAGACTATCACTCGGTCTCTACCTCATAATGAATGACTAAATGAAGACAGTTGAAGAGGTGATTGCTGCGCACTCAGAGCAGATGCTCTGTTGAATGGTCAGAGGAGAGGTGGGAGGCGCGCAAGCAGCTAAGCAGAAGAACAGGCAATAAGCTGCTTGTAGTCTACCTTTCCAATGACATCTGGATGATATTCAATAATCTCTTTACATAGCTATGGCGCTACTTGAAAGGGACTGCGGACATCTGGGTTCATATCGAAAGGATTCGTGCTTCTAAGCAGGCACCAATCAAGCCAATCAGGCTGGCTCCTACAATTCACTCTCGGAGGGGTTCGAGGGGTAAGCGGGGGGTAGTACCAGATGTTTGGAGGGGCGCTGTGGTTAGAGGGGCTCGAGGGGGCTCAATCTAATAAGGTAGCTCCGATCCTCATTATCACGCCCCACGCATCTTTTGATGGTATCACCCTACCTTTTACCGTACTGTTTCCTGCGTGCTCCTTTTCGACAGACAGGTGTTTCCACTATCCATTCTCACCAACAATAATAGAGACATTGGTTCCAATTACACCCTCTCATCGCATTGTAACCACTCGCCCTCCAACATGCCTGTGGGAACTGTCCTTATTACTGGGTGAGGCCTGCCGTCAAGCTGCTACTCGTCAACTTGCCTCGCCTGCTAATCTCGCTCTACTTCTTAGTGGCACGGGCTACATCGGTTCTTTCACCTCTCTGGCTCTTCTCGAGCATGGCTACGATGTTGTCATCGTCGACAGTCTCTACAACTCCTCCGAGGTCGCTCTTGACCGCATCGAGCTGATCTGCGGCAAGCGGCCGGCCTTCCACAAGGCCGACCTCACTGACGAGCCCGCCCTCGACAAGGTCTTCGACGCCCACCCAGCCATCGACAGTGTCATCCACTTCGCTGCTCTCAAGGCAAGTCCGAATTTCACGCCGCGTACACCCACCCGTCGCACCATTGTCGCTTCTCTGACCGTGTGAGGACCAGGCCGTCGGAGAGTCAGCCGAGATCCCCCTCGAGTACTACCGCGTTAATGTCGGTGGCACCATTGCTCTGCTGAGCTCCATGAAGAAGCACAATGTCACCAACATCGTATTCTCCTCCTCCGCCACCGTGTACGGCGATGCCACACGCTTCGAGAACATGATCCCCATCCCCGAGCACTGCCCCATTGGCCCGACAAACACGTACGGGCGTACAAAGGCCATTGTCGAGGGCGTTATTGAGGACTTCATCGCCGCCGAGCGTCAGGCCGCCAAGAAGGCCGGAAAGCCTTTCGAACAGTGGAATGGTGCCAATCTGCGTTATTTCAACCCCTGCGGCGCTCACCCGACCGGCATCATGGGCGAGGATCCTCAAGGTGTACCCTACAACCTACTCCCGCTCCTCGGAAAGGTTGCTACGGGTGATCGCCCTAAGCTGCTGGTCTTCGGAGACGGTGTGTTCCACTGCGCCCTTAGAGACTTGAATAGCGATTGCTGACAAAAACCCTCGTAATGTCCAGACTACTCTTCTCGCGACGGCACTGCCATTCGCGACTACATTCACGTCGTGGATCTTGCCCGAGGCCATTTGGTGGCACTCAACAATCTTCGAGAGCACAAGCCGGGTGTCAAGGCATGGAACTTGGGATCTGGCCGCGGCAGCACTGTCTTTGAAATCATCAAGGCCTTCAGCTCCGTCGTTGGTCGGGATCTACCTTACCAGGTGGAACCACGGAGACAAGGCGATGTCTTAGATCTCACAGCCAACCCCACAAGAGCCAACGAGGAGCTCAATTGGAAGACAGAGCTCACCATGGAGAAGGCCTGCGAGGACCTGTGGCGGTGGGTGTCGAACAACCCTAAGGGCTATCGACAAGAGCCGCCTGCCGAGCTGCTTTCTGCAGTCAAGGCCAAGACGTCGTAAGCGGAGTGATTATCTTGCGTACCATTGCCCTACGATGAGTGGAGGGTATCATAAGAAAGAACGATATCATCGAGCAAAGATAAGACAATTTAGAGTTTGCAGTTTGAATATTGATCGGCTTCATCCTGTCGCAACTTGTACAATACAAGGTCGTGCTGGACACTGCGGTCTGCTGGATCACGGCGAAGCTATTTCCCCCAATTTGGAATGCGAGCTACTCAATAGCGTAATGAACGACATGGGAACATACATAGAAAAGCAAAGATCCATAATGCAATAAACTTTGAGGCCTCATTGCTGCGGAAGAGTTCAGGCTAACGCAGGGATGAGTAAGAGTTGTCGTGAAGTAGTCGAAACTCCGGAACAAGATCATGGACCGCGCGGCGTGCAGTTTCGGAGCTGAAAAACTCACAGCTTGCATTCCCTGGCTGTCTCTCGCGGCGGGTCATCATGCGCGGCCAAAGGATAAAATAGAGTGCTACGAAACAATGGGCGGCGAAGGGCGGAGTGGAGGATAGCAACCGAAGCTCCATGCAAGCGGCAAGGCAGCAGAATAACAGACTCCACACTCCACAGAGGTCCTGTGCGATATTCCCGAATGACCGTTGACGGCAGCGAGGGCAGCTCTTGGCAAGGGTCCACCGACATCTTCGGGAGTTGCAGACCTAGCATTCGGTGATGCCGCTCAATTACAGGGCGATCGCCAAACGAAGACTTCCTGCACTAACGACGTTCACGGCGCGGCGAAACAGCACCCTCTCTCTCCCTTCGGGTTTTCGGTATGGGTAGATAATACCGATCCAGGACTACCGCCTCTCAGAATGAGAATCACAAACCCTCAACAGCGCAATTCAAGCCTCTTGTCGCGTCACTGCCAGCAAAGGTCATGTCCTAAGGGCTAAGACTAGGTACCTATCTAGGTAGCTGTTGAGTGCTCTCAACCAGAGTGGCTGAGCAGAGAAACCGCCGATCTTTTTTGAGAGTCGCCTACTACTAGTAATCCACTACCTACAAGGCACTTCTTTGCATCTATCTTTGCTCACGATCATTCATACTCCTTGATCCATCCTATCTTCATAACTGCCCATCTATGTCGTTCACGGTCCAACTTGTTTAGTTAATACGGCTCATCGATACCTCTTGACGCACTTGTGTGATCACGCCACCTCCCTCCACACTCGTTGAGTTTCATATCTTCCTCGCGTTTAGTCTTCCGTGTTATCTGAGCTATATGGGGAAGATCGCTTCTTCATCTTCAAATTTCGAAACTCTCTGACTAGAAGGTTTGCCAATGCGACGGGCTCAACCTGGAAGGCTCTCAACAACATCCGGAACACAAGGCGCCCAGCTCGACCCAATTTATTTGCCTTGTCACTGCGACCGTGCCAGCCTTGACGCATTCCAATGTGAATACCTCAACGAAACCCTCAATTGCTTTTGTGATTGAGGTACCCATAATCCTTCGTCTTAGGGTGAAGCCGACTACGCGTTCCGATGGCGTCCTCGCCTGCTCCAGATCGCATTGCCCGGCTCCGCCACATGGGTGATCACTTTGGCATCAATAGCCAACCACTACTCTCACCTCTGTTTCGTCCTGAACATCCTCCATCATTTCGCACGGACCATGATGTCCTCACTGCTGAAGAGTTGCTCAAAAACCAGAGAATAATCGAGTCTCAACACCAGCAATCTAAAGGCAGTCTTACTAGGGCATTCACAAGCAACAAGAAAAAACCCTTCGAGTACAAGGAGGTTTACGGTGCATTGTTGGCACACCTGGATAGCCGAGGCTCGCCGGGCGTTGCAGAGGCACTAGTTGCGAAACTCAACTCCTTAGGTGGTAATTTGAATCTTGCCCAGAAGAGTCGAACGAGCTTGCTCGGTAGGAGGAAAAGTCTCGACCTGTCTGAGCGTAGTCAGATTCTTCATGTTGCTGTGAGGAATCAGCAGCTTGAGATGGTTCAGGTTCTATTACCATACGCCGATGCTCTGGTACGTGGCACAATGTATCGTGTCCGTCGCATTGATCTGCCCTTCATTATACTCAGAGCTAACGATACTTATCAAACAGTGGGTAACGCTCTTTTGAACTTGATACAAGCGGACCGTATCTCGGCGCCCTGAAATATGAAAGTGAGGACTAATGAGTGATTATCACTCTCCATAGGAGCCTAGATACTGCGTTGCCAATTTCTTTCCGCAATGGAACAACCGAAATTTCCAAGCTTCTCATCCAGTACGGAGCTTGTGCGTCTCAAACAGCCGCCGGACGGGATGCATTCCGGGCAGCTTGTGCGATGGGTGGAAATGCAGAAATCATTGCTATGGGTATGCTTTTACTCAATGTTGGGGAGAACAAACTCCTATCTCGTCTTTGAGTTATTACTGTCCAGAACGTCCCATGCTGACATGTTATCAAAGTGAATCCCCCTCGACTCGGAAGAACGGCCGGGCAATGGCCGAAGCATTCTACAGCAGCAAGGTCGAAGACGCAGGCTGACATGATTTGTTAAACAGGTTCTAGCCTCCGAGGGGCGACCAAATCCAGCAGAGGTAAAGTTTTTCGAAGCGAACCCCTTGACTTCGTCAGACCTGGTTCAATTTTCAGAGACTGATTATATACTGTAGCTTTCGCAATCCCTAGTTGGAGCAGTTAGGGCAGGATGCCTTGGCACCGTCGAAAACCTGAGCCAATCCCCTGCAGACTGTGACTTCGACGGAGCTGCTGCCCTGAAGACTGCGGTTGGACTAGGGAGGAGGGATCTCGTGCTCGCTCTCGTGCTCGGTCGCAACCCGCCGAGGCAATCTGGGATCAATGAAGCTTTTGAACAACTTATGAAGCTTCAAAACATCAACCCAAATGAGAAGAGCGCCATGACTGAAATCCTGCTGTGTGCGGGCGCCGGCGGCGAGCCCGTCGCAAAAGCTTTGATCCACGCAGCCGCGACTTACTTCCTTGAGCTAGTTACGTTATTGGTATCGTATGGCGCGTCGATTGAATATGAAGAGGCCATAGCTTTACGTAAAGCTGTTTCGAAAGGAAAAGTTGACCTTGTCGAAATGATGGTCAACGGGAACTCGAGTTTGAGTCCACGCTATGCCTCGGAATGCGTTGAACTTTTTCCAAAAAAGATGAGATTTGAAGACCGTCACACACTCTTGACCTGTTTCCTCAGAAAAGGGGCGGCTGGATCGGTCCTTGACGAAGCATTAATCGACTCGTCTGAAGCTGGAGATGTAGAATCGGCTAAGCTGCTTGTAACGCCTGTCTTTTTCAGGAGAAGGTCCAGTCCCCATGGTCATCTCTCGAAAGAAGCGTCAAAAGAGTTATCGGACCGGCATGAGGTTGCATCGACAGATTATAAAGGAGCTCTTGCTTTACAAATTGCAGTGAAAAAGGGTGACACCGCGATAGCTGGCGTCATATTATCCCAGCGGTCACCGAGTCATGGTGCTCTGAGCCAGATTTTTCCTATCACACGAAATCTTCCTCGTCCCGAACGCTACGACATTATTCAGTTATTTCTTCACGCAGGACTATCTGGGCCTTGTGTTGATGCCGCATTGGTTAACGTCATAGAGGAACAGCGACCTCCTCGTCGTGATGATCAACTAATCGCTCTCTTGCTACGGCACAGCGTCGACGTTAACTTTAACGAAGGAAGCTGTCTTACAGCGGCGATTACGCAAGAAGACACACGCCTTCTGGGAAGTCTTCTCGCAAAAAAGCCAACGATGCAAATCGTAGCTAAGGCTATTCCAAAGGCAATGGAAGTGAAGAACCATGCCATACGACTACAAATCGTAAACATGCTTCTCGATGCGGGAGCTGCTCAAGATGGTACACAAGTTTCTGCAGCTTTGGCGGTTGCGATTGTCGGAAAGCCGACGGACAAACAACTAATCAAAGCTCTCCTTCAGCAGGGCAATGCTGACGTCAATACTGATGCTGGCTCTGCTCTAGAACTCGCTGCGCAACATCAGGATCCGGAAGTCTTACAACTTGTCGTCGGATTTGGTCGACCTGATGACTCGAGTCTCGACCGCGGCTTAGTCGCGCTCGGGAGACTTCCAACTTCACCTGTAAAGGCAGAGAAGATCAAGGCGCTAGTCTCGAATTCTTCTAGATCAACAGATGCCGTCAGCAGTCTCTTAATCGCCGAAGTTCAAACACTCTTAAAGGCCGATCCTCGAGAGCGAAACTTTGCGTCTTTGAAGACTCTTTTAGCCAATGGGGCAGATGTCAACACAGAAAAAGGAGAGGCCTTAGGGCGCGCTGTAGCTGCTGCTAGCATGCAAATCGCCGAGATATTGTTAGCAACGACTCCAAACTCAGATACTCTGGCGTGGGTCATGCCGCACGCACTTCGAATCCGGGATTCAATGGACAGGTTGACATTTGCGCAAAAGATTCTCGATTGCGGGATTGGGGCTGGCCCTACAAATGATGCCCTCGTACATGCTGTTCGGACTTATCCGGATGATCTACCACTTATCAATTCCCTTCTGGCGCGTGCTAATACAGAGGATGGCCAAGCTCTCATGGAAGCAGTCAAGGCAGAGAAGCAGGACTTGGTCGACCTGATACTGGACAAGAAGAACTTTACTGTGGACGTCCTTAACACAAGTTTTGCGGAAGCAACCAGGGCTAAGAACAAGCGGACGAGGAGTTTGTCTTGCAATAGTCTGCTGAAGGCGGGAGCGTCCGGCGAGGTAGTCTCAGATGCACTGCTTGCTGCAGCCTCAGCAAATGATCTAGAATTGGGTGGGATCCTAGTTAAGAATGGCGGAAGTGCTGAGCATAAAAATGGACAAGCCATCATCGAGGCCTGTCAATGGGGGTCTGTCGGGGTATTGGAAATGCTGCTGGGAGGTAACAACAAAGTCTCAGACCAGATCTTGCAAAGAGGATTTCAGGCTGCTACACAGATGGGCGACTTGAAGAAGCGAGCTGGTGTTTTCGAAGTCCTGCTAAACTTGGGAGTCTCAGGCGAGGTCGTCGATATGCAGCTTGTCTCCGCAGTTCGCTACGGTGATGAAGGGAAGGATTTGGTGAAGCTTCTATTATTCCATGGCGCATCTCCCAACTACTCGAACGGTGAGGCGGTAGAGAAGGCTGCAAGAAGCGCTTTCCTCGATGGCTTAGAGTTGCTGCTGGGTATCACGAAAATTGGTGGAGGTCAGACAAAACCCTCGTCCCACAGCCTAGTACGGGCTCTCGATGCGTGTTGGGAATTGAATAGGGACACAAGATTTACTATCGTTGGCTGGATCTTCCGAGCAGGTATGCCTGCTCCAAGCAGTGTACACGCCGCTCTGCACAGGGCGGTGAGAGAAGAAGAGCCTGAGCAGAGACTCATTCGACTTCTAATCAGTAAACGAGCGTCCGTGGTTGCTGGTGGGTGCCAAACTCTGGTCGATGCAGCCTACACACTATCTCCTTCTATGTTTGACGAGCTGCTTGATTCTCGGGTGACGAGTGAAGATGCGTCATTGGTGTTCAGCAAAGCATTCCAACCCAACGAAGCCGACTCGTGGCTATCGGAACGAGGCTTCAAAATTGCTACAAGCCTTCTCCAGAAGGGAGCCGCTGGGGATGGCGTGAATATCGTCCTAATAGCTATTCTCCAAAGGCACATCGCGTCTTCACTGGTTATCACGAATAGCTTTACAGACCTACTTCTCAAACATGGAGCAGATGTCAACCATAATCACGGCGAAGTCCTGCAACTTGCGGCTAAGGCTGGAAATCCCAAGCTTCTGGCAAGGTTACTCGGCGAGAAACCTAACACTGAAGCGCTAACGTTAGCATTTCACCGTCTTTTCGATGCAAATGCCTCCGAGGATGAGATATACAATAGCATCGCCCTATTTTCCGAATACCGACACGGAGACGACCAGGTAGATGTCCTCTTCGCTCCACAGGGATCCGAGCCCGTCATCGTTCGGGCGCTCTCCCAATTCCCTCGTAGCGTCAACATCTTGGAAGCTCTTTTAGATGTTGGTTACTACCATGAACAAATGATGACATACCAGGTCATCGAAGAAGTTGGGGAAGACGAGACCATAACCATTCTGATATGGGCACTGCTACAGCCGCAAAAGAAAATCAGCACTGCCATCATCAGTGTGCTCGTAGACCGTGGTGCCAAGGTCAATTTTGAGACTTCAGTGACCCGAAAGACTCCGCTCATGCTGGCTATTGAGGCCCGACGCCAGGATGTGGTAAAACTGCTCCTGCTTGGCGGTGCTGAAGTGGATGTCACTGACGCCTTCGGCACATCTCCTCTTTCCCAGGCGTCTGCTATTGGTGGTGATTTGGCTATCACGATGATGTCTAATCTGCTCGCAGCAGGGGCGCCTAGGAATGATGGCTCACTTCATACTGCGGCGCGAGAGTTGAATCTACAAGCCATGAAAGTATTGGTCGAATACGGCCATGATCCAGATTTTCCAAGCCCTCTAAACGGAGGACGAAGCGCGCTTGGAGAGTTGTGCCTACATGCGGCAGACTCGATCGATATGATCCTTAGTAAAGAAAAGGCGATGGAAAGAGCTATCGAGTTTTTGTTGAAAAATGACACTGATATCACCATCCAGTCCGAGGGGAAGTCCGTTCTCCTACTGGCATTGGAGTCGTCCAGTCCCTATACAACGACCAAAGTTCTCTTACGGGCCGGATTTTGGAAGTGTGTCAACAAATCATTCAATCACTTTACAGACGGCCAATACACGTATTCGGCGACCAAATATGTTGAGAAGGTGCTAGAGTCTTCAGACAAAGCGGAGCTCCTCAAACTTCTACGATCGAACCGAGCGGTGGATGTGTACTACGCAAACTCGGGTTCTCAACCAGAGGATGCAGTAGGCATGCCGGCTCACATGGAAGTCGAAGAGCAAGACCGTCGAGCTCGTGCCGCACGGCTTCGAACGGAAAACGAAGACCACGTGCTCGCTATCAAGAGAAACAAGGAACTGGCAGCGGTACAGGCACAGATATGGGCAAACCAAGCAGAGTTTGAAGAAGCGCGGAAGAAGCGCGCTCACGGCTCCGATCTCGCGGCGTTGCAAGAGCGGGCCCGGGTGGAAGAAGATCTGTTCAACGCCGCGTTACGGCAGCAACGGGCGAAACAACATGCGGACTTGCAACATCAGGAGAAGCTGACCAGCGCCAGCGTGACGAGGGCACGGGCGATTGGCGAGGCGGAGCTCTCGGTCGAGAGCCAGAAGCAGACGAAGTTGCTGCAGTGGGAGCGTGAGATGGGAAGCGAGAGGGTTGGGAATGCCAATCAGATTTCTAACCTTCGGATACGAGAGCGTGAAGAGCTGGACAAGCTGGAGAAGGCTGCAGATGCGAGATTCAAGACGAGGCTTAAGGAGCAGAAGAAACTTGTGGATAGCCAGAGCGTACTTGCCGCTAGCTTGAATGGCGCTGGGCCGGGGGCGAGGAGGCAGATTGGGTTTGTGAGTGGTGAGCTTGGTCCGGACTAGGTGGTGACTGGAACTGGAAGTGGTTTAACGATTAACATCTTTGATTCGGAGGAGGTCTTGGTGTTATTGCGAATGCAAGCGCTTGATATGTCATGGCAAATAGGGTGAACTCGTTCGTAAGGTAGGTATCCTCTAAATTGTATAGTAAACATGAACACTGCCCTTTATATCTTCCATAAGGAGAGATCAAATCCTTATCAGACTGCTCCTCGATCCGAGAGCAGCCCTGGGCGTTTAACAGCAGGTAAGAACCAAAAGGCAAAAGCCGAGCTTGGGGCAGCATGCCGACGGACAACCCCTACCGGACACCTTCGGCCGCTTCGGGGCGTCATGGCAAAGTAAAAGTGACTGCGAATGCGCCCGCGGCTTACAAAGTCCCGTCAGCGGAATTTTGTTTACTCTCGTTGCGATGTGAAATCCATGCTTCTACGGTCTTCACTCAGTCTGAACTGTACTCACTCTTTGGGGTCTGGTGGTCGTGGTCAGCTAGACCTCGGGTGCCCTATTTACAAGACAGGCTCCGAGAAAGGCTACGGGACTGCCGAATACCATGCCGTCGCCCATATGTCGAGGACCCTTAGCCCGCTTCAACCTACACCGCGCCGTCCGCCAACTCTCTTCTCCTCACAACACAAGCAAAACTGCGAAGGCGCGATACTCGACCTCTTTCCCCAAAACCGACGCCCTCGAGGCCGACTCGCACATAGCTCCCAAAGCCAACGCGCCGACACTTTCTGAGGCCCACTCGCACAATGGCAACAACACATCTCCGAGTCCCGGGCCCAAACCCGATGCACCGGTTCCGACCTCCGCCGCAGTTCCATCATTGCCATTGGCATTGCCGTTCTGGCAGCGTCTCGGCCCTCTGACCAAAGCCGGCCAGGCATACGGCCGAGCGCACAAGGTGCGACCCTGGGCGACCCAATTCGCGACCACGGTCACAATATGGTTCATCGCCGACACAACCGCACAATGGATCGGCCGCGGTGTCGACGACCATGACGCCGCTCTCCCCTCGGACGAAACACCCCCGCCGAAAACTCACGACTGGTACCGTACCGCCCGCTCCCTCGCCATAGGCGGCTCCGCGGCCATCCCGGGCTACATCTGGTTCAAATGGCTCTCGGTATCCTTCGTCTACCCCTCCAAGCTGCTCTCCATCCTCACTCAAGTCGCCGTGCACCAATTCACATTCACGCCCGTCTTCAACGCCTACTTCTTCGGCATGCAGGCCCTCCTGTCCGGCGACAACCCCTCTGAGGCCTGGCGCCGTGTCACAGACACGGTGCCCACGAGCTGGGTCAACTCGCTCAAGCTGTGGCCGGCCGTCATGGCCTTCAATTTCGCGTTTATACCCTTTGCCTACAGGGGCATCGTCTCCGGGACGGTCGCCGTGGGCTGGCAGACGTATTTGAGTTTTCTCAACGCGAAGGCCGAGAAGATGGAAAAGGTCAGGAACAGGGAACAGAGGCTGAGAGGCCTGGACCTGGGTGCGAAGGTAGAGGCGTCTGGGTAAATTCTGGCCACGTCTTGAGCGACTTGCAGCATGAGCATAGTGGTTGATCTGACATGCTAGACGTTTTTTTCTTGTTCGGTTCTGCTTTAGGTGCATTCTAAGCCATGCAGGCAGCGGGGCATGATAGATACGGTACTATAGAGCGGCTCAGGAGCGTTGAGAGTTCGGGATACTTCTGACTTAAATGGATACTAGGTAGTTTGGGATCATGTTAGATCAGATATACCTTACATCTATGGGTTGCGTCACCCCTTTGAAGATGTGAAGCACATTCTGAAAAGCATAGAGGCCAATGGATTGATCATTGCTCACACTCCCTAATGAAATAGGGAGTGACATCGAGAAAACGCACCAAATATCAACATGCGGCTATCTGTGCACATGCTTGCGGTATTTTTCACAGGTCAAGGAAAAGTGTGTGTCATGTAATTTCTTATTTTCCTATGCACCGAAGACGCGTATATACAGCCAAATGCTACCGCCATATACAATTTGTTAGACACACTGCAAATGTGAGATTAGTGTCTGACTTCGACTTGCGACAGAGTAGGGGACTCACCTGTGAGTAATATTCGTTCTGATATTGACATGTGTATGGCGCCGCGCACTGGAACGACCCGGTATAACCTGATCCACCGCATTGGGAATACTGCGGCTGGGCCGTTGGCGTTTTCAATGCATTGATTCTGTCATAAGCATGCTCGGCCGCGACTACGATATATGCCGAGGGGTTCGTTGACACGTGGCCGGGGAAGATGCTGGCGTCCACGACGAATAGGTTATCTGTCCCATAAACCTGGCAATTCAGATCGACGACCGAGCCTGAAGTTCCACCGTTCTTACGACCGTCATCGGTACCTAGCTTGTTCGTCCCTATGCGCGTGACGAGTCAGTCTATTGTTCCCGCGAAGCGACGGAATGTATGGACTCACCAATCCAGTGGTTAGCCCTTCGGTTCGAGTATGAGACCACCATCTGAGAAGAATCAGTTAGCTCGATAGATATAATTAAGAGGAGGATATCGCACATCGTTAACGAAATCTTCAACAGACGTTCCTTCTGGGGGATACGTCCAAGTCAGATTTTGGACATTGGAAAGGGCAGACTGCAGGTTCTTAATGCCCTGAATAACAGCCGCCACATCATTCTCGTCATTGAGGTACGGCAGAGTAGACACGACTGTAGAGAGCGCCGGTGTGATAGTCATTCTACCCCGAGACTTGGCTCCGCGTCCGAGGTATTGACTCATCGTTACGGCCTGGCCGTCGGGAGTACCATCAGAGCCCTCGACTCTTGCAGTCCATTCAAGCTGTCGTACGACGCCATCGGCGCCTGTTATCTGGTCGAAGAACATGGGACCGATGTTCGGTGCAGCTTGTGCCAGGATACCGGATCGTTGGTTCAGGTATAAGTTCTTATCGGTGGTGTTAGGGTCATCATATGCTTCATAAAAGTCATAGAATACTACATCAGGATGCGTGACGACCGTGTCCGTATTGACGTGGTCTTCAAGATTATAACCAACGGGAAGATTAATCCAAGAGTCATTCGAGATCATAGTTGCTCCGTCTACCGTCGAGTCCTGAACAACCTGTAGTTGGTCCGAAGGGCCTATACCACTGCGAAGCAGAAGCTTGGCGGAGCCGAATGTGCCCGCGGACAAGATGACTCGGCCAGAAATCGCAGTCACATTGATGGTTCCTTGATAACCGCCGTCGAGGTAGGGCTCGACTTCGACACCAGTGATGTGCCCACCAGTGCGAATGACGCGCTTCACTGCGGTGTTCATCCACAAGTCGAAGTTTGATCGCGCTTCGGCAGTGACTAGATAGGTGGCCATTGGACCACCTCGCTCTCCATTAGAGAACATATATGGAGTATGGGAGAATGTGTGGTTTTTCTGATCAGGAACATTGTTTGCAGTGACGTTGCTCCAACCGGCAGCAGCCAAGCCGCCGGCAATGACATTGTACCCCTGCTGGAGATACAACTTTCCATCTTTTGACGGATGGTCGGTACCCGGGATACGAGAGAACACTCTTGAGGTGGCGGCGGTCATGTCACTTGACTGCCATCCGCTTGGGAAGTTGTAATCCCAGTCCAGACCATAAGGCTTCCACCACAGCCCGGCGTTGATAGCAGTGCCTCCGCCCAGCACGCAACCAGCCATCTGGTCAGTATCGGTGCAAGCGATGCCCGCCGAATCCTGCCAGATCTCATTACAGAGACCTGGTACATCGAAGCGCGTCAGGTTCGTATCATCTAGCCAGTCTGGTTTGATTGTGCCGCCCCAACGTCCTGAGCTAGGAGGTCCTTTCTCAATCAACAGAACCTTCTTCCCAGCTTCTGAAAGCTTGTCGGCGATAGGGATACCTCCGGCGCCGCCACCGACTACAATATAATCGTATGTTGCTGTCGGTACCGGAACGCCGGTGGCAGTGGCAGTTGCGGTAGCAGTGGAGGTCGTGGTAGTTGATGAGCAGCTTCCAGTCACAGTGGCGGTAGCCTTCGTCACCCAAGACGAGTACGAAGGGTTGGCGATGTTGCTATCAAATACAGCTCCAAAAATGTTTTGACCATTGTCATGTTCCACGATGTCATCGGTATCGTCCGGGCAACCAGGGTTTGAAGGAGAAGGAAAGGCATTAGCCCAGCCGAGCACCATGAAGGCGTCGGTCGTAGATGCCGAACCCGTCGCACCGTCTTGACTCCACGACAAGCAGTTCTGACAACGGAAGATCAAAGTATAATGTGTTGAGTTCACAGTAGAGGAGATTTGTGTCAATTCCGCATCACCCGTGTATAGCTCAGGGGTATCGTAGCCGGTGGCCCAACGGAACGAGGTCATGATCTGGTCTTCGTATGGCCAGGCCATGAGAAGCAGACTGTTGGTCATGGGGCCTCCAAACGAGATACCACACCAACCAGTGAGGGTAGTGCTATTGCTGGGGCATTGCAAATATCCAATGAACTCTGTCGCATCCGTCGTCAAGGCCGTCTCCGGCAGAGCCATGCCAAAGGTCAAGCCTCCCCAAGTCGAGTACGCCGTGCCGCCATCGGCGGTGTCGGGCACGATCCATGTGTCGAAAGTGATACCCGTCTCGCTATCGGTGTACACGGTGGCAGTAGACGCTTGTCCATGAACCAAGGGGATATCTACTTGTCATCAGCAATGCGAAGCACTTGGATATTTCGGAAGCAACGTACGCAGACTTGCTGCGATAAGCAGCACGGCATAAGACCAAAGCCGACACATGATGGCCAAACATACGTTACCTATGCGGACTGCCTAGCAAGGAAATGTAGGCCATTTCTACGGCACCAAGAGCAGCAAATGGGCTATATGTTTGTTTCCAGCATTGTCCATTCTCTATGCGAGTCTATGTGCCAAGAGCATGGGAAATAACACGGACCTCATATCCTAGACGCGGCGGCGGATGGGTGCCGAGCTTTTGAGGCGCTCATAGGAGGAATTTACGGCTCCGGCAGAGCGGTGCCATGCCGAACCCCTTTTGGTTCATCACCTGCTGAGCTGGACAGACCATTACTTATGGCTTGCCGAGCTTGCTCATCCAGGGCTTGCGTTGACTCATGGACGAGGAGCCCAGGGGGGCCTAGAGGGGAAGAACCATGAGACTGGGACCACAGCAGTAGTTATTGATGCTCAGGGTGCATGCAGCAGATGCGTGTCAGTTGGGGAAACATGGCGAGGTCACGGCAGGATCGACAGGGACGCCGACGAGGCCAAGCAGTCGTCAACCTGGCGCAGAGTGGAATATTTCCCGACGCTAGCGGCGTCTCGGCTACAGGACATCAGATGAGGACTGCAATGTCGAGAACTTTGACGGTTCATACGCGGCGACTTGCCTGTTTCGAGCGAAACAAGCACGGAAACTATTGTCACATCCCGATTCGTGAGGCCCCGTTGCGCCGGAAAGAGATCACAGAGACATTAGCGGAGGTTGTGGGATACAGCAGAGGGGAGAGACAAATCATGAGTATTGGAAAATTCTGCTATCCTGCTGTTATCTTCCTGGCCAGCTCAACTACCATCAGGGAGGATGCAGCTGAGAAATTGGTGAATTGTGATTTGCAAAGGCATGTTTCCTTTTGGTTGTCCAAGTTGGGACTGTCCACGGTCGGTGCGTTTGGTGTGGCTCTGACTGTCCGTGTTTTTCAGTTCCTAGGTATCTTTCTTTAACACCACTTGTCGGTGCCTTTCAGGGACAGACAGACGGAGGTGCTGGGGCAGTGCTCCGTGCCGGTTCGACACCTGGGCCTGGGTGCACTTTACACGCACGCCGTTCAAGCAAACACCCATGGCCATCCTACATGGGGTGTGTCCGGAAGGAGAGAAAATGGGCGTGAATGCATCATGGTCCAAATGTGATCTCAGCTGCAAGATCGTGACTGCTATGGTCATTTTGCTTTTGGTCGAGAAGC
This sequence comes from Xylariaceae sp. FL1019, assembly GCA_022578705.1. NCBI lineage: Eukaryota > Fungi > Ascomycota > Sordariomycetes > Xylariales > Xylariaceae > Xylariaceae sp. FL1019. The sequence continues at coordinate 265,517 of MU391928.1, forward strand.
CCCGCGGTGGAGGAAGCAGCACCAGCTCTGACAATGCCGCCGGCGAGGCAGGTGTCTTCGTGAGTGCGTGAGTGCCAAGACGTAGCTACCGTCCCCCACATTGCAGAGCTGGGCATCTGCCTCGTCTGCTACCTGAATCGCCCAGTCTGCTCCGCTGAGGGACACCAACTCAGCCTGAACGTGAACCCCACTAATGATTATCGCCTGCTACGTGAATCGCAACGCCATCAACCGCACACCAACACCTCGCGAGTACATGTGACCGACCACATGTACCTGGTCGTGTTGCTGCCAGCGGTGTATCTGTTTCGACTTACCTTGAACGGTACGAGTACGTGTATATGACGTGCCAGCGTCGCACTGCGCTCGACTGTCTTTCATACTAGCCACTGCGGGCACGCGACAGACCGCCCGCCATGGACATCACCAACTTCGTCGTGGCCACTCGTAACCAGGCCCTCCTCTACGGCGATTACGGCACCTACCACAAGCTACTTGCCAAGAAGCTCCACAACTCTCGCAAGAAGCTGAACATCGTCACCAAGAACAGAGGCAAGTTCGCCAACAAGGGCCGTGTCACTGCCGACCAGATCGCCCAGAACCATGAGTTCCTGCACCTGCTGCTGCTCACTGCCGAGCGCGCCTGGGCCCACGCCATGCGCCTGAAGGCCGTCCACTCTGCCGAGTCCAACCGCATCACCGGCCACACCCGCAGCCACATCATCTCGAGGCTCAACAAGGCCGCCAGCACCGCTGAGCACCTCGTCCAAATCCTGCCCTCCACCAATGATGTCGATGTCCTCGAGGCTAGAGCTTACGCCGCCATGCTGCGGGGAGCCGTTGGCTTTGAGAAGCAGGACTGGGAGCCCTGCCTACGCAGCTACTCTACCGCCCGCATCGTCTACACCGCCCTCATGACCTCGATCAAAGGCGACATTCTCAAAGATCTGTTGTCCGAGACCATCGACCCTTCCATCCGCTACGCCGCCTACCAGACGAAGGTCCCGCGTTCCTTGGCAATAGCTACTATCGCTAGGAAGTCGTTTGACTCCGAGGAAGATGAGGAACTGGCTGCTCGACTCAACAAGGTTGCGCCCAATGTATTGAAGCAGGGCACGTCGTCGGATGCCCAGGACGGCCCAGGCAGTGCTGCGAATGCGCCCCAGACCATCGTGTGGAGGTCCAGAGAGGTCAAGATTGAAGACGCCTCTATTGCTCTCGCGCTCGCTTCTACGGAGACGGCCACTGCTCGACTGGCTGAGAAGTTAAAGTCTTCCGATGTTGTACTTCCGAAGGAGATGGCAGCAGCGTACGACGAGGTTTTGATCGCTAGTCAGGATGCTGCCGACGCAGCCAAACACGCCATCGATGAGCTCAAAGAGGATGGTGTTGCGCAGAGCGATCCTCGCATTCAGAGATTGCAGATCACTCGTACCGCCGTCACTTACCAGATGATTAGCTGGAGAATTGGCCGTAACAGAGTATTGAGTGGTGAGCATGACGGTGCCCTTTTGGACTCGGCTCCCAATACCACCAGAAAATCAAAAAAAGAGGCCACGTCGCGAAAACCGAAGATCGAGCCCCCCGGCAGGAAGATTGCTCGACTCAAGGAGAAGGTTGTCCTCTATGATGCTACTTTGCAGAGTCTGGATTCGATCAGAGAACTCCCTGGTGTCGCCGCTGACGCTGAGCTGATGCATCAGCTGGACGCGACAAATAAATACTTCTATGCGCTCAAGTAAGTTAAAGAGCTCGTAGTCGACTTCTCTTGGCTTACCATTATTTTCGTAGATGTCTGTCGATCGCTCGGTCGCACTCTTTGATTAATCAGTCATCCAACTCTCTCGCTCTGATCAAGCACGCATATGATCAGTGCCAGGAGTCTGTTGCCTTTTTCTCTAACAACGGCGCATCGACTGCGGAGTCACTGCTCCTAAACATTGACATCCGTCAGACTGACCTCAAATTTCTCAACACCCTTTTGCAAGGGGAATTGCAACGTTCCCGCGCAATCGTTGAGATTGATAATTTGAAGGAGAAGGCTAAGTCAACGTCGTCACAGACCAAGGTTCCTTTGATTGACAGACTACGAGAGTATCCCGCTGAGGATGTGGACTTGGAGAACTTGGTCGAATACCCCCCAAAGATTAAGCCTATCCCGGTCAAGCCACTGTTTCTCGATGTGGCTTGGAATTATATTGACTACCCGGGCAAGACATCATCGACTGCTGTTGAGGCACGGGAAGGATCAGAGCAAGCTGCTGAACCTAAAAAGAGAGGGTGGTTTGGATTTGGTCGATGATGGGAGTCATAGTTCCTAGCATCGCATTAATGAAAAGCCTTGTCAAAAAAATACACTGATTGGAAAGGGTAGCTCGTTTGTCTCATAATCTAAGGAACCCCTGGAAGCCACTAGCTAAGTTGTCTCGGTTGTGCGCGAGCTGCGACATCACATATCTGGCGCCAACTTTCATCCTCCCTTGCTGTTATGGTTGATGGCACTTCAATGTTCTCCAGAGCAAAGATGTAGTCTTTCGTATTCTTCGAGGGGAAAATGAAAACATGCAACCTCGTAGTTCATCAAGCAGTACGACACGTTTAGTAATGGACGACCATGAGGAAAACTCAGATCCGAGAAGCTTTTTGCAAAGCAAACTGTCTATGAAATCCCTTCAACAGCAACATCCATTGGTCAAGGATGCAAATCGACGGCAGCGGAAAGTTTCTCTGGGTCTATTTGTTGCTTCGATAATTTGTTTTTGCATCATAACACTCGCATTAGGTCTTGGGCTAGGTTTGACGTGGCGACATATGAGGACGACTTTAGTCCCTACGGCCGCTTCTGACTACAGCAGCAACTACGGAATGCCAGGTGACCTGGAAATCATATCGATCGATCAGCTCGTCAACTCGAAAGAGCTTGCATTAGACGCCGGATTTCTTCCATCGAAAGAGTCACAGATTCGTGATTATGTCTTCAACATATCGCAAGCCCTTGCATCGCCCGACGGGTTTCAGAAGCCCATGATACTTGTCAATGGACAGTCTCCAGGACCGCTGATCGAGGCAAGTACCGGTGACACCATAAGAGTTTATGTGAACAACCACATGCCGAATACTAGCACCAGTATACACTGGCATGGAATTGATCAGAAGAACAGCACTTGGATGGACGGTGTCACGAGTGTTTCTCAATGTGGCATCCCACCGGGACAAAGCTTTACGTATGAGTTCCGGGTCGATGGACAGAGAGGCACGTTCTGGTGGCATGCTCACCTCTCGGTGCAGTATACTGACGGTCTTTATGGGCCTCTGGTCAGTAATTGATCATCTATGCGAAGATGGTATCTCGATAGGAGAACTAACGCGAAGCAGATCGTTCATGACCCAGAGGAAATGGTGCCACAGACAGACAGCGAGAATATACTATTCATTACAGATCTATACCATACGTATGGATCAGTCGTGAGTCGCCTCATCCCCTTCCTACTTATCGCCAAACCTAAGATCAATCTTGTATCAACAGCTCTTGGAAAGCTACCTGAATCCGACATCAGAATGGGTTCCCTTCGAAGCCGGAGTTGAACCCCTTCCCGACAATATTTTGCTCAACGGGCAGAATGAATACGACTGCAGTGTAATTTCCACCACATTCTCACCCGAAGCATCGAAACAAATCGCGAATACAACCGATCTCGAATGCACCGGTGGCCAACTGTACGCCACCAAAATCCGCACAGGACAACGCCTCCGTCTGCGGCTCATAAACTCTTCATCATTTCTCTCCTACTGGTTCAGCATCGACAACCACACCCTCTCCATCATCGAGCTAGACGGTGTAGAAATCTCACCCATCACTGCCCGGGGCGTATATCTAAACATCGGGCAGCGAGCTAGCGTGGTGGTGACAGCAAATGCAACAGCAGGAAACTACTTCATTCGAGCAACGTTACCACAAAGCTGTTTCCTCCCTTATGCGCCATATACAAGTTCAAGCCTGGAATCTACTGAATATGCCGTTAAGGGTATTCTGTCATACGACGATGTATCAGTAGATGAGGAGCCGATTGGACTCAGGGGCAACGTCAGTAATCCGTACGGGGTCGGAAATAATGGTGCGAGGGGTGATGTTTGGGAGGGTTGTGACGACATGCCATTTGACATGCCACGGCCTATGCGTGAGATTGCGGCGTACGATGTTGGGGAACACAATGCCCAGTTCATTGAGTACGCATTCAGACAGGCGCAGAATGTGAATCGCATCTTTATTAACAAGGTAGCATGTTTTTCTCGTTTCTGAATTATCTCCTTCTACGTCCATTTGATAGGTAGACTAACACATCATTACTGCATGATCAGACGGCATACGCACCTCTCACAGATAACGCAACCCTCTGGAAAGTTACAGAACAGAACTTCAACCCAAATGAGTCCAACTCATACAGTAGCTGGGACTTCGGGCTCAACCAACAAGTCCTTCTCATTCCCGAAGCCAATAAAGGAGCACAAATAGTTATCAACTCATTGGATGCAATGGAACATCCATGGCACTTACACGGTACTTGCCCTCGGCGTTCCATCCACATGCCTCACCAACCACCTCACCCCATTGCCACCATCAAAAAACCAACACTGACAACTCCCAGGGCACACATTCCAGATAATCGGCTGGGGCCCCGGACTCTTCGGCACCCACCGCTCCACCGACCCAGATCCGAACAGCACGACGACAACCTGGAACCTCTCAAACCCCATGCGGCGGGACACCGTAACCGTCCCCGCCTTCAGCCATGTGGTCCTACGCTTCTTCGCCGATAACCCAGGACTGTGGGCTCTCCATTGCCACGTAGCTTGGCACATGGAAGGTAATCCCTCCTTCTGCGCACCATCCCCCCTATTCGAAGCCAATTAAAAAAAGAGGAAGAACAAGACTAACACGGACTTGAAGGTGGAATGTTTGTCTCCCTAGCCGAGCGACCAAACGACCTGACCGCTCTTCTGTCCTCCATGGACGAAGGCACGCGGAAACTCAGCCAGAGCTTCTGTGGCGCTGGCACTCAAGTAGAGTAGACAGGTATACCAGCTTTGTTTAGGAATATAGACAAAATTCAATTCATTTTCATCCAGAGAGGGCCAATCTGCTATCCCGTAGATAAGTCTTCCGATAAAGACACTCGGCCTCATAAGCCTGAATCATGTGCTATATAGTAAACAAGAGGCACAGGACGTTGAGGCAAGAAACGCTAGTAATGGGTGCATGTGTTAGTACTCAAGACGTCGGGTGATGTGCTCGAGGCGTGGTTAGTCTTACAATCTAAGCGTTGTAGGTATGCTAATCAGTTCGAATTCACCAACATATGGCTTTTATTGTCAATACAAGACTCTTTGCCATTTGAATCTATCCCGATTCCGATGTAAATGACATTGTACATGTAAGTGCATGGTAAATCGTTGTCAAGTAATCGTAGTACTGATGTGGTCTTACTAGCGACCAAGGTCACGAAAACGGCCAAAAGTCACGCACGGCCTTGATATTGATAATGTTCTCTTTGAGAGGGGATGGTGTATTAGGTTTCGTTAACTTGATGTATGACACTTTATGTACAGCGCTCAAACCAAGGAGCGAACCATCCCTATGCAAATCATTACCTCAGATGGCCACAATGTCTTTGACCCGTGCGGAAGCTTTCTTTTTCCCATATCTCGGAACGCCCCGGCCACCCGCAATGTATAAGACAACATGATTTCTCGTGTACAACGAGAACCGAAAACAAAGACGCAGATATCAGTACAATATAATGTACATTTAGGCTAAAGACCACATAGACCGTCACACCAATGGTATGAAACAGGTTTGAGAAGAGAGAAACACGATCCACCGGGGTATTTAAGGCTTCTTCTCGTCCTCTGGCTTAGCTTCGGACGAAGCCTCTGGCTGCTCACCAGACTCAGCCCGAGCCTTGTGCATCTTGTCGAATAGGTTTAAGCTAGCCATTTGGAGCTCATCGGTCTTGGTCTTGATCTCCTCTGAGGTGGCAGTGCCCTCGCCAGACTGGCTCTTGGCGACAAACTCGCGAAGAGAGGCAATCTTCTCACGAATGCTATCAGCCTCGGTCTTGTCCAGTCTGTCGGCAAATTCGTTGAGAGCCTTCTCAGTGTCGTTCAATACGCTGTCAGCACGGTTGGCAGACTCGATAGCTCCCTTGCGCTCCTTGTCGGCCTCAGCATACTTCTCAGAATCCTGTACCATCTGCTCAATCTCAGAGTCAGACAGACCGGAGCCAGAGGCAATGGTAATGGACTGGTCCTTGTTCGTGCTCTTGTCCTTGGCGTGAACGTGAACAATGGAGTCGGCGTCAATGTCGAAGGTAACCTCGACTTGGGGAACACCACGGTGAGCAGGAGGGATGCCAACCAGCTGGAAATTTCCGAGGAGCTTGTTGTCGCGGACAAGCTCACGCTCACCCTGGTAGACCTTGATCTCGACCGCCGTCTGGAAGTCGGCAGCAGTAGAGAAGACCTGGGACTTCTTGGTGGGGATGGTGGTGTTGCGGTTGATGAGACGAGTGAAGACACCACCCAGGGTCTCGATACCAAGAGACAAGGGGGTAACATCGAGGAGCAGGAGATCCTTGACCTCACCGGAGAGGACAGCACCTTGAATAGCAGCACCCATAGCGACAGCCTCGTCAGGGTTGACTGACTTGGCAGGGTCACGGCCGAAGATGCCCTTGACCGACTCGGTAACCTTAGGCATGCGAGTCATACCACCGACGAGAATGACTTCCTGGATGTCCTTGGCCTGAAGACCGGCGTCTTTCAAAGCCTTGCGAACAGGCTCGATGGTCTTGGTGATGAGGGGATCCATCATCGACTCAAGCTGAGAACGAGTGAGCTTGCTGTTGATATGCTTGGGGCCAGAAGCATCGGCAGTGATAAAAGGCAAGCTGATATCAGTTTGGAGAGAAGAGGAAAGCTCGATCTTGGCCTTCTCAGCGGCCTCACGGATTCTCTGGATGGCCATGCGGTCGCTGGAGAGATCAATTCCGGAATCAGTCTTGAATTGTTGGACGAGGTGGCGAACGAGGCGGATATCGAAGTCCTCACCACCCAAGTGGGTGTCACCGTTGGTAGATTTGACCTCGAAGACACCATTCTGGATCTCCAGGACGGAGATATCGAAGGTACCTCCACCAAGATCGTAGACAGCGACAACGCGGTCAGCCTCTTTCTCGAGGCCGTAGGCCAAAGCAGCGGCAGTAGGCTCGTTGACGACACGAAGAACATTGAGACCAGCAATTTGACCGGCATCCTTGGTCGCCTGACGCTGGGAGTCGTTGAAGTAGGCAGGAACAGTGACGACTGCGTTCTTGACAGGCTTACTCATGTATGCCTCGGCAGTCTCCTTCATCTTGTTGAGTACGAAACCACCAACCTGCGAAGGAGAGTACTTCTGACCACGAGCCTCAACCCAAGCATCGCCATTTGTGTGCTGGACGATCTTGTAGGGGACCTCCTTGATATCTCTCTGGACTTCGGCATCGGTGAACTTGCGGCCGATCAATCGCTTCGTGGCGAAAAGAGTGTGCTCGGGATTGACAACAGCCTGTCGCTTGGCAGCAACACCGACCAATCGCTCGCCATCTTGTGCGAACGCGACGACTGAGGGAGTTGTGCGGGCACCTTAGACTGATTAGTCGGCGCTTGATGTATAGGGAGCTTGTATGATGATATTCACCTTCCGAGTTTTCAATGATTCTGGGTACTTTGCCTTCCATCAAAGCGACAGCAGAGTTCGTTGTGCCTATCAAGAAATAGTTAGCTGATTGCGCGCTGGACAGAATGGAGGTTTGGACGAGTGGCGACATACCAAGATCGATACCGATGACGGCACCAGTTACCTTTGCATCGGTGGATTCATAGCGGGCGAAGCTGGAGCCCAGAGGTTTTCTTAAGGGCGCAGCCCATCTAGCTGTGGAGGTTGCTCGGGGAAGCTGTTGCAGATGATTGTGATTAGCCTTGTGTCACGGTGATGAGATGCATCCGACAAGGCCGCGCAATCGCGCGCGCATAGACTTACAGCTCTGGAAAAGCGCGAAGCCAACATGGTGAGCTGTGTAGGCTTGACGGGGTTTAGAGGACTGAGGAACAAAGGGTGAAGGTGCGTGTAATTATTATTGTACTAAGGAAGGGAAGAGGATGGGTATTATACAGCAGCGGTGATGGGAGAGGATGCAGGAGGAGAGGTTCGCGATAAAGACGGAACAGAAAGAACGGGAGCTCAAGTACGGCGACAATCGCGCAGAAAATTTCAAGAGCGTGGAAGATTTCCGGGAGCTTCGACGGCGGGCGGTCAGCAGCGGCAGAAATTGGGTCAGAGGCCGGGGGTCTATTCTGCACGGTACTAGGCACCCAAGTACAGTTTATGGACTAAGGTACCTAATGGGGGATTCGGGAACCCTTTAAATGACCCGGGAGCCAGCCGCTATCCACCACCTGCTTCGAACCGGGGCCAGGGTGCCATACGCTGCGTGCTAGTGAAATGACGACGAGATGAGTATGGAGAAAAATCTGAAGAGGCAAAGTTGAAAGCATTGCAGCCGAGGCAGCATCTATCTGCTTTGCGATCAAGCTGGTTGACGGTAACTCTGCTTCAGCTACGTGATGTGTTATGCAATCTACATGTAGGTACCTACCTAGCAACACAGAGATGCCCTTGTCGAAGCCACGAACCATACTGTCCGCTTCCTATTTCAGTCAACCGCCTGATCCCTTTTCCTGATATCTTTCATGAGCGGGCTACCTCTTGGCACGACCGGGTCGCTAGCCATGCACCGTCAGGATAACAATTGCAGACACCATTCTGGTAACGTGCATCGGGTCTGCCATGAGTCCAGAGCATGTCATCGATATCCATGAGGTTTCATTGCCTCAAACCCATGTCCTTTACACTCAGTGCATTTGATTCAACTAGGTAGGCTCATAGCTCGTCTCTATGGAAGTAAGTAAAGTATATAATGGTACATAAAGTATGTTGCATCCTGCGATTTAAGCTTGCGCCTACAACTTGTGTAGAGTAGAGAATGGCTTCGTATATGAGAGAAAAGGATGTTCACTTTTCCTGTGCCGGTTTAATTCAAGCACCAGGCATCTTGTAGTACCTGACTTCGAATGTTGCAACATGGGTATATGCACTTACTGTGATACACTTTATTGTAGAAATTGAGCTATCTCGCCCGATGAGTATCATTCATGCTGTCAAGTAAAGTCTGCCTTATATCTACGTTAGTGAGGTCAACATGACCTCAATGCCCAGCAACTTGAAGGTAGGTAGGTAGGTACAGACCAACATACAGGTACGGCCCATGAAGAGTACCTACCACTATTACAATGTCTTATGCTATGCCATCGTGGAAGTAATACATTGTGATCACACTTCTTCCTCCCCTCCGACGCTGCAAGTGTTTCTACAGTTGAACAAAAGATAGGTAGCTTACAAAAAATGGGATAAAACGACCCGAGGTAACCAACCCGGAGCTTCCAGGCCATACATAAGGTAGTCCGTACAGGTATGTAATCCGAAGTCAGTCTATATCTCCCAATGTAGGTACGTGTTTCTGAGAATAGGTATGGCTCATTCATGATCAGCTAAGATCAGGATTGGCAAAGTGAAGAAACCTTCTGTTTTCTTCCTTTCAGTACGAGACTAAGCGTGATGGTTCTCTTTCTCCCCTGTCTTCCAACTCTTGGAACAGTCACTAGGCACAAGCCAATCGAGAGACGGGACGAAACGAAACGAAACACAAAAGGATAAGCAAGAGGAGACCGCATCCGTGACTTTCCTCTGCGTTTTGTTACATTATCTTCGCAGTGCATCACACACCCTCGACACCTTCCGTACACGGCTCTGACACGGCTCTCACCTACCAAAGTGGCCCCGGTAAAGGTGACAGTGAATGTTATAGTGGGTGTCCAGGATTAAGGTACCGACCGATTGCGACAGTAAACCCGATAGCCCAGCAGCAGGTGGCAGCCATCCTTTGGACATTGGAAGGCTAAGGTAGAGTTAGGGTCCGGCGGGATTACGTGCTGGATCTGCACAGCAGAAAGGGCGAGAGCAACCTGAAGACAACACCATCATTGTATACCACCACTATCACCACTACCACCCGGTCGACCAGCCGAGCCCGCCGCAACAGACAACGAATAACGACCGTCGCAGCGTTTCGTCGAGCGTTTCGTCGAGCGGCAGCCGATCGCAGAAATACCGGCTCCGCACACCCGTGACCAATCCACCGTTGAGCAAACGTCGGCCGCGACGCACTGCATCTCGAAACGGTCCCCGTACCACCACCGTCTGTTACCTACTTGCTGGCTTACCGTCCGCTTACCACCGCAACACGTCCTCTCGGCTGACCGCTTGCTCACTGCTGTCGCCGACCCTGCTCGCCTGCCAGCCCAGCCCTGAGACATGTCCGCTTGCGTGCTCCTATGATCAATGCGACTTGATGATCCCGTCCTTTGACCGTCCCATCTCGCCACTGGCAGCATGGCCGTCGGCGATGAAGCCAGGTATGTTTTGTCATTGTCCCTTTTCCCCTTCCATCGCCTGAGCCCGTGCGCGCGCCCCTCACTAACTGCTCTTGACGCATCTCCAGTCTCTGGCCCACCGACAATCTGCTTCTGAAGCATGGCCGCAAGCACTACCGCACCCAGGTTTCGCCGATGTCAGTACCTACAATGCGTTCTACTTGTGCACCTAAGCGTGACCTTGTCTACGTAGTCCCTCTGCCAGACTGAAGGCCCGACAGGTGCTAACAAAAATGGATTGTCCAGACATTGGCAGCTCCGTTCCCTGATCAGCGCCGAGGGCAACAGCTACATATACTATCCTGCTGGCCTGAACAACACTCACATCACCCGCCTCGATACCAACACCCGCGAGTGCGAAACCATCAAAGTCATCAGCTTCTACCCGAGATGTCTTGTCGCCAGCGGCGGGTGGGTATGCTGTGGCGGCGAGAACGGCGAATTTACCATCATCCACGAGTCTGGTCGCCCCGACTTCAGCGACGATGCTCCAACTACCGACCGCGCTGCCACTCCCAGCATCCCCGAGGCCTCCATGTCCGAGCTGCATCGTGACATCCTCAACATCGTCGAGCGCCTCAACGGCTCTGCTAAGACCTGGTCGGCTACCAACCACAAGTTCGGCTCTCAGCGCGTCAACTGCATCACCATATGGCGGCCTACTAAGTCCCATCTCGTGACCTCGCCACGCCCAGAAGCCTACGCGTTCCCCGTCGCCGTCCTTGCCAATAACGACAAGAGTGTCACTGTCGTCAATTTACATGACGCCGAGGCCATCGACGAACTGGAGTATCCCGACTGCGTGAACCGTGGCGTCATCTCCCCTGACGGTCGACTGCTGGTAGCCATCTGCGACGATCCTTTTCTCTATGTCCATGTCCGTGTCATGCCTCCGAACACAAAACGAGGGGCCCGCGCTGAGTGGATTCAACTGCCTAAAATACGGCTTAAGGACCAATCCCCTCAAGATACTTCGGATTGCCGGGGCAGCTTTGCCGCCTGTTTTTCTCCCTCTGGCCGTTACCTTGCTGTTGGCACGCAGTATGGTACTATTTCCATCTTCGACACTGCCACCATGATTCGGAATGCTGGAGACGATCCCCTGATCACGTACTGGAGTACTGCTCGTGCACCCATTGATGTTGGAGCCGTTAGAGACATGGCTTTTTCTCCGGGGCCGTATGATATCCTAGCCTGGGCCGAACATCGTGGTTGCGTCGGCGTGGCAGATGCTCGCACCAACTTCACTAGGCGGCAGATCATCTCTATCGAAGATCATACCACTTTTGATCCAATTTCTCTCAATGAGCGAAACACCATTGACCCTCGCTTACTCGACCCACGGAGTGAACACAATGCTGGGACTACGCCATCTATGTCCCATATTGGCAACCAGCACAGTCGTAATCAGCCCAACTCCGAAAGTACTGACACATCCAGATTGAACCAGCCCTATACCGCCCAGGAGACTGCCATCCTGGAGGCCATGCAGAGCGAGCGTAGGCGCCGAGAGGCCCGAGAACAAAGGGAACAGAGGGAGCTACGGGAGGAGCTATGGGAGCAACGGGAACGTGGCGAACCGCAGGGTCCTCGGAACACCAACACCGCTGCCTGGAGATCATCTGTTTTTGCCGAACGCGTCAATCCTCAGCAGAGGACGCCAGGGCGAGAGCGCGATCGGGACATCTCCGAAAGACTGCGGTACCTGACTTCTCTTCAGCGTGATACATTGACCCGAATACTCGAGCGCGAACGACAGCGTGAGAATCGCGACCATCAGCGCTCGGTAACCACTCAGACAGCGGCCACGACACAGACGCACGCGCCAGCTGAGCCGGACCGTGAGAGGCGAGTACCCACGCCGCGAAGAAGAAGCTCCTTGATGGCGGCCCTAACGCAGAATGTCGACAATTTGACACAGCAAACCATCAACCGGCTGCAAGGCTTTGGCAGTGGGGAAGGCGGGAGCTCGTCGAGGGATTACAGTTCTGGTTGGACCTCGGGAAACAGGGCCGGCTCGGGCTGGGCTGATTTGGAGGCACTGTACAATATGACGGCTAGGGATCATGGCAACTCGAGCGGCATTCACGATACCACCCGTTCTGATGTCAATCGGATTCGACGCGCTATACCAGTGATCAGTGACGCCTGGAACGACGACACTTCTGGTTTCCGTCGGCCTTACGGTAGGAACCACATTATTCGAGATCACCAGCAAAACCCGGATGACACGGCCGGCTTGACATGGAGCGAGGATGGTCGCACACTGTAAGCTCTCGGCAATGATTGCTAACAGCATGGCATGGCTGACTCTGTATCACAGGTACATCGGGGCCGAGGACGGCATATATGAATTACAGCTAAACATGCTCAGCAGAAAAATGCTGCCAGCTGTGACACTTCGATAAATCCACCTTCAACTCGTTTTTTCATATATCTTCTGTAACGGGCGATCGGGCATAGGGTCACGTCTGGCGTTATGGAATGCTGGAGCATATTCAGACTTTTGTCAACAGCTGGCTAAGTCCCAACGGGCTTCGACTCCAAATTCTGAAAGTGGCCTGGACGGTGCAGCTACAGAAGCATGGGCATGAATGTTCCTCCGGTTCAAAAAGTTCCCAGGTCTCAAGGAGTTAATGGAGTTGTCGGCAGGGGAATCAGGAAATCAGGGGCGGGACGTCCGCATCGCGCTTTCATGAACCTCGTGCTTTCAGCACATAGTATATAAGTCTACAGTTATACCCAACAAGTTTCTTCTAGGGCCCCGAACAGTATCTTTTCATGGCATGTAACTATACGGCATTGATGGCAGTTCTGAACCTTTCCCGGCACAGTTCATTACGACCTATTTAGCGATTGTTGACTTTACTAATCTGGTCTGAATAAAGTAGTAGATGGGGTGCCATTTATGTTGTAAATTGAGAAGAACCATCACTTAACGACTGAAAGAACAACGCTAAGCATATAACGATCCATCTCGGGTTTCATACCCTATACTCTTTGCCTATTTTTTTCAAAGGGTTTAATGCCCGGTCTGGGTCGGACAAAGAACTACTGTTGGTCGGAGAGAAGAGGCCTTGGGGGCTTGCACCTTGTATAACTCCTACCTAATGAAAGTGGGATGAGACGGGATGATGTGGTGATGTGGTTGAATCATCTGACCCACAGTCCGGCATGGAACCGCTAGACTCTCACAATTTTACCTCTCAAGTCAACTCGACGTTGATTGTCGTTTTCACTTACAAAGTCCATTTTGTTACGCGCAACCGCCGATCGAAAATGCTCTTAAGGCCTGTTGCGCGCCAATGCCTCGCCAACACGAAAAACGCTATTGTTCGATCATTTAGCTACACGGCCTCTGCAAAGGCAGATTTCACACACGTTGTTAGTTGGTTTCTCTCCACTGTTGGTGTTGCATGATATGCAATCGTTCCAACCAAAAACTTGCCTCTGAGGGTCTTCGCAGTTGCAGCGATGACCGATTCTAACACACGTCATTTCCTTTAGGTGATAGGTGGCGGTGTAGTCGGCCTCGCGACGGCACGGGCCCTTGCTCAACACACATCATCCTCAAATGCTAGTACACTGGTCCTAGAGCGACATAGCATCGTGGGCTCCGAGACTTCTTCGAGAAATAGCGAGGTCATCCACGCGGGCTTGTATTATGGCTCTAACACCTTGAAGGCGCGACTTTGCATCGAGGGCAAGCAGAAGTTGTATGAGTTCTGCGCGTCGCGTGGTGTGGGACATGCCAACTGCGGGAAATGGATAGTGGCGCAGGATGAAGCGGAGCGCGAGGCTCTTGAAAGGCTACATGTTACCTGCCGGGACGAACTCCGCGTCCCGACGCGCTGGGTACCGGATGCGAAGGCGAAAGAGCTGGAGCCGCAGATTCGTGCTGCTGCCGGGGCGCTCGATAGTCCTACGACGGGAATCGTCGATAGTCACGGGCTGATGGTCGCGCTTCAGGGCGAGCTTGAGGACGCGGGCGGTGTGGTAGCCGTCAACTCCAAGGTCATTGGTATTGAGCCGCTATCTTCTTCCGGGGAGCCAGGTTCTGGTGGTTGGGTCCTTGCGGTTCAGGACACGAGTACAGGCGAGGAGTCGAAGATCGAGGCCGAGACGATCATCAACAGCGCCGGGTTAGGTGCTGCTGACATCCACAATATGATCGTCCCGTCTGAGAGGCACATGCGTTTGTACTACGCGAAAGGAAACTACTTCAGCTACGGCGCTTCATTTCCCAAAGTAAAGCGCCTTATATATCCTGTTACGGCACCGGGGGCTGGTGGGTTAGGCACTCATCTCACAATCGACCTCGCCGGACGGATTCGCTTTGGCCCCGATGTCGAATGGGTAGACGACCCATCTGATCTCGCCGTGAACACTTCTCGTTTCCCCGATGCGCTAAAGGCTATTCAGAGATATATGCCAGAGGTCGACGAGAGTGCTCTTAGCTCTGATTACGCGGGCATTCGTCCAAAGCTCGGGAAGGCAGGCGCTGTCGGAGCCGGCAAGGGCTTCGTTGACTTTTATATAGAAAAGGAGAAAGGCTTTGGGGGTTGGGTCAATTTGCTGGGTATGGAGAGCCCTGGGCTGACGAGTTCCCTTGCCATTGGAGATCATGTTCGTGATTTGCTGTATGGTGGTCGGCAGGTAGGATGACTGGATGAGTCAAGAAAGCTCGAAAGTTTATTGATACCCTTATTATCTCTACCATTAGACCTAGGTCAATTGATCTTGAAGATTGGGTGCTACATACACAATCAGCGCATCTAAAATGAGTCCCTATCAGTGCAAGCATGCAGTGGGTAGCTAAGCAACGGTCTAGTTCTTTTCTTTCGCCTGAATTATCCCCCTACTTTTCAGCGATATGTCTAGGGTAAAGCGGAAGTACATAAGCTGTTCATAGTCAAAGTTAATGTTTGTTTCAGCCGTATCCCTATGGTTCAACTTTCAGTGCAACCCTGATTTATTGACCTGATTGCGTGGAAAGCTACCTCGAGGCCACGAAAGTGTATCCAGGCGGCAACCATGACAGCGACATGGAATATTTGATGACTTGCCCCAAATATACAAATCGATAAGGGGCCCATCTCTCTGGTATCTATTTCCATCAGTCCTTGTGGTCTCGAGGTTCATGCTATGTACTCACTCTTGCGGCATAAATCGTGGCCCCAACCAGGTTCGAGGTACCCATCCAACACATCCAAACCAGTGACATCCGTAACTTCTGTAGTTCCCAGCCGTGGATGACAAGGCCATGTATAATAAAGATGATGGAACTCAATCCAAATCCCGCGTACATACAAGTGCGCCAACGCCTGAACTGCGGAGAAGCGAAATGCGGATCCAGAGTAAGGACACCACAGCACACTGCGGTACTCGTTGTCTATTACACGGATCAGCTGGGGTGTAGTAGTTCTGTATACAAGAGACGCGAACCATCGTCCAATACAGTAGCCGTAAGCGTGGGTTACAGAGAAACCCGTAGTAGATGGTCGGAATGCCTGCTCCCCACATCAACACCAAGATGCCGAGATAGTCAAGCTTGTTGCAGAATGAGGTAAGAGAATGGCTATGATTCCACATGATATGAAACCTAGAAAGGGGTTAGATCTGGGTGATTCCTGATGGTGGATGTCGTTTTGATGCTCACGTCGCGGAGAGGCAAAAACATATGGCTACACCAAGGCAGTAGATAAATACCACATATATATCCTCTTTTTGGCCGTGCGACTGAGACACATAGTCATGATTGTAGAAATAAAATGGCAAAAGGACAAAGGCCAGTGCACCAAGGAGGTGTGAGTACGCATTGATTGTTTGGTTGTGAACATGCAATAGGCTTGCTATGGAAATCCAAATAGATCCAGAGGTAGGCCTATGTGGATTAGACGCTGGGAAGTATTGATTGTGCGCGCATGTGGTTGGATCTATTCACCTGTATCCTGACAAAATGTACTCATTGTCTTGCTGCCAGGGAGGTATCTCATGGAAAAGCAATAACTTGGGGGGACTATACCAAACAAGATCTCTCTCGGTGTCGCCGGCTTCGGTCAGTAACCCAATTCTGTCGCTTTGCGATATGTTGTCGCGGGAATTCGAAGGTCCTCTCCGATAAGTCATACTGAAGATACTACCTTGTAAGCCTCAAAGATTTACCGATGAATGGCATGTCTAAGCGCCTGGCTGTTGGCTTGAAACAGTCCCATTCCAAGACGAAACGGCGTTGTTGGGGGCGAAGCCGGGGTGACGGAGTGCATCCGATATGAAACCGGAGACTGGTGGAGCGATCAGAGTTACGGGCACGGAAAGGCAATCCGGCGCTTGAGTCTTACCTTTTGCTTTTATTCTACCTAGGTAGTCTTTTCCTCGACAGGATAATTCGTGCTAGATCAACTACGCTCACTACAGGTATCTATAACGCAAACATTCAGCTTACTACCATAACCGTAACCCAGAAGTCAGTCCATAGGTAATCATCACAGATGCTGATTTTCAACCTTAGTTTCACGCCCAAGTCCGTAGTCCTTTGCCGGTCATTTCCCATTTGCACAACAACATGTCGGACCATCACACCTAGCAATTTCAGCAAGTTCCCCAAGGCTTACATCGAGCAATGAGGAGTTTAGTTCAATATTGTGATGAGCACTCAGCACGAACAATGTGTATCAGATCAGTCAACGGTCAAGGTCGGCATGCAAGGCTGTGCCTGTAAGCCTGAACCGACCACACATGGCCAAGTTATGAAACCCCCTTAGCCGCCCAATCTATATCCTGAACAACATCGCAGATCATCTCTCTTCACAACTCTTCCTCATCGTCTACTAGTCCATCCCTACAAATCTCACAAAGACGTTGATCGTCAGTTTTCTTCTCAACCTCGATTTCAAAAAGAATCTCGATACTTAAACTTTAAACCAACTTGATAACCCACCAAAATGCGCTTCACTTTCTTCCTCGCCTGCCTCTCCATCACTCTCGTTGCCGCAACACCTCTAGTAGACTCCCAAGACACGAAAAAACTCATGGTCGTCCGCGACGAATGTGTAAGTCCATCCCTCATCCTATACATGAGAAAAGAAAGCCGCTGATAACCAATCCAGGTCTGTAATGAGAGTTCCTGTGATGGACCAGCCTGCTGCGCCAACGGGTTCGTCACTCGCTTCCCCTCTCCCGGTATGTCATGTATTAACAGTTACTTCATCAGCACCTGCTAAAGCCACCGTATAATGACCAACGATGCCAACGGATGACATGAAGCATTGCCTTACAAGAAGGGAGGGGAGATACGATGTCTCGGGAGGACCAGACGGTTGCCAAAATGAAGAAGCATTCGCAATCATACCTTATACCATTACACAACACTCCAGCAAATGTGGTCCGAGTGTTCCCAGCCAGCTCGGATCATCTTTCATGGCTGCAAAGAAACGTATCCAGTGATGTTTTTGGATATATACGTATTGATCGATAGTTGTTATTGAAAAGGAATCCAGCATTCTGCCGGTCTGATCACGTAATGCTACCGAACGTGTATTGAATTATTCACTTCACGAGCTGGCTGTCACACCAATCACGGCGACGGGAATCGATGTCTTCACTGTTGGAAACCATCGGTGATAACAATGATACCTAAAGTATACACTTGCAGAAAGCCAGACCAATCCACACCCGTTTGTTCCGATCTTGGTGCGTCGCCCAACGCCATAACGCCATAACGCGATAATTAGCGTAATCATACAATAGACAAGACAGATGTTGTAACTGCCCTCAAGAGCTGGACCCCGGAGGTCGCTGCCCACCTTCCTTTCTGTCGTCACGAAGCCCCAGTTTTTCCTATTCTTCCTTGGTTTCAGAGGTAATGGCCGACGGAGAGTCAGTGGTTGGGTTATCCCCTTCAGACACAGAGGTCGAGTGCGTCAGATGTGATGGATGCGGCGGTTCTCGCGTGACAGCTGCGTTAGTGTTCGCCTCGCTTAACTGACGCTCTTAGATGAAGTTAGCTTGTGTTGATATGTGAGTAGATCCTAGGATTCCTTACCAAGCTCGCGAATCCTGTGACGCAACATCTGGTTTTCGCGAACCAAGTTTTGAGTCTCGGCCTGATAATAGCTGGTCTCGTCACGAACACCAGACAGGTGTGGCTCACCAGCCTCTTGGCCGAACGAAGTCGCTCTGATCCTTGGGGAATTGGCCCCACGACTGGGTGTCCTGGACCTCCGATTTAATGCATCTCGGGCGATATCGAAAGAGGACCGAGGGTGAGACATGGAAGGTGACCGTGGAGTTGAACTTGACGATGTGGGCACTGGATAGGCTGCACCGGGCGGGTTAGATATCGAAGTCGACCGTTCCGTGGTCGATGGAGGGTCTTCAGCAGCCACGCTGGACTGAGGGCCTTGGGCTAACTGTAGTTGCTGCAATTGCACTTGTTGGGACCGAATCATCTGCAGCAAGCGGTTCTAGAGGTAACAAGTTAGTAAATATACCATGTAGCGTCATCCGAAACTGGTCGCGGCGAGAATAGATTCAACGTACTACTTGTGCTTCTTGCTCAGCCTCAAGCTCTTGGTGTAGCTCGCCCAAGCTTGGGGCTCTGTCGCGCCGCGGCTCACCCAGGATAGGAGAGCCGGACATGGATTGAGGGGTCAAAATTCGGTGGGGATTAGGGCCTTCAGTGATCATCTCTCCCGGACCTGGTAGGGATGGGTCGTTGAGTTGGAGGTTCATGAGGACGGTAGATCTTCGTCGACCGGCCTGAGGGGACTGGCGCTGGCGGGACAACGAGCTGTTGGAAGGGCCTGGGAAGCAAACCAAGTCAGTAAAGGCAGGAAGCAGATAGGTAGCAGTCAGGCGGTAGAGGTGATAGAAGAGGTGGGTTGAACATACGACGACTAGGTTCGTGCTGCAGGCCAGCGTTCATGGTTGCAGTGGCCTGCAGAGAGGTTGAGGCAGAACGCGATGGCGACGGCGAAGGAGACTCGGCTCGGGTGAGAGAGTCTGAGCTGGCGGGGATAGAAGCCATGGCGCCGAGAGACACGGCAACTGGTGATGATGAGAGCGACGATGGCGGCAACGAGTTGAGATCAGGGGCCATAGCTCTGCCTCGAGTGCAGTCTGCCTACTGTGGGCGTCGTCTCAAGATAGCTCGATCTCACAAGATGAAGATGTAAGATCGCGAGTTGGAATCAAAGATGGTCTTGATCGCTGGCAGGTCCACCGAGTCGATGCTTGTCTTAGTGTTGCCTTGGTGACGCCTTGGTGTTGCGTGAAAGCCGTCGTTTCGTTCGTTGGCGGGGGCGGGGAAGAGGCAACAAGTAGAGCTCGGCGAGCACAAGCCCCAGCTACGTTCGTATCGTTGTACCCAGAGATATGATATTCAGGCGAGGGTTACGTAGGTATTGTGATTGCAGAAGGAGACGAGAAAGCAGACGGGCAATATAACATGATGCCAGATGATCGAATAGGCCACTACTGCTCACGCTCAGATTAGTGTTACGGTACCTAATATGCTCACCTGGCAGTGTCGTCGTCCTACACGACATATGAAGATGGGAAACGGTGAGGCTACCTTAGGTTGATGCTAGCAAGGTAGTACCTGCTGTAGCCTCCCGGATCCCGATTGAGCCCTGCTCGCCAAGTACCTATCTGCACATGTCTGCGCCTAAGGTACCTACTATGCGGGAGCTACGTCACAGGCAGCATATCAGCCGCTGGGGTAGGTACGCGATGCACCTCGGGCCGTGACGAGACGACAGCACTTTCTCGACAGAACATTGGAAACTTTATCGCCTAGTAGGTAGTAGCACTCGTGATCAGACAATACTATGAGGTCCGTGGGTGTACATCTATGATATAGGTATCCATTTTCCCTCACTTCGGAATCCCTCGAAAAGTACCTAGGTATATATAGTACCCAACGTACATACATGTAAGCATATAATACTCCAGCGGGTCGACTCTACAGGTCTATAAGAAATGCATCTTCTACCTTTCGTAGTCCTTATAATCAACAATTGTTGATTGAGTCCTGGCTCAAGTAACTTCCGCATCGGCTAAACTTGGGCTCGGTTGCCTACATATTCATTGTAGTTTATATGTCGGACAAGATCATACCTGCCTGGCTGATGGCGTAATTGCCATGGTCTATAAGATAATCACGAATTCAGAAACCTTATTGGAAGATGAAATTTGCAGAAATGGTAGAGGCTCACTGTGCCCACGTGTTGCTAAATCACTTCAAGTTCTCTGTCACTAGCTTACATGTACCTAACACACCTCTACCTAACACGCCTCTACCTAACACGCCTCTACCTAACACGCCTCTACCTAACACACCTCTACCTAACACATTCTACCTTACCTATCAGTTTTTGAGCTGATACTACTATGGCAGTTCCAGACAGAGGACTCGGCTAGGTCTCTATGTTTTTAATCTCAGTCGGGCGAGACCAAATGAAGCCAATAGGCCTTCGGTTCGAGCCAGGCTTATGAATACGCCACCCACTCTTTGATGATCTCGTGTTGAAGCTTATTTGTCTATATTGTACGGTAAAGACTGCATGCGGACATACTGACCACGGAGGAAAAGCCATGAACTGTTGCGAACAAAATCACACAATGGGTGATAACTCACCTTTAGCTAGAGAGCCGCCAATGATTGATATTGGTAGATTGAACAAAAAAAAAAAAAAAGGCCGCCAAGCTGCAGCCTCCTGCAGGGTCCCGTATGCGGGAATCCCGCTTCGCCATTTGCGGCCAGTTGACCAACTCCCCGTCCTCCCGATGGAGCGATGTGGTGATGATTGAAACCTTACCTAGTTGACCCAACGGCTATGGGCCCTACTGGTCCGCTTGGGTCTCCCTCAACGCTGTGTTCAACTCTGAAGCTTGATTGTCCAGTAGGATGATGGGACAGCAATGGAACAGTCAGAATGAAATAACAACACAATGCTTGAAACAGGGCTCCCGAGAGCTTTTGAGTAGACAATACGTAAGTAGTGATAGGGCGTTTATCGAGAGAACAGATAATTCTGGTGGTAGAATGCCAATTCGGCGACGTGCATGTATTTTACCATCCTTACATAATGGATGGCAGCGGATGCTTCCAACCAAGAATACTAGAATGACTCAAGAGTTGCTGTCACTGAGAGGTTCAGCAACAGACAGGAGCGTATGGTATTCTTCGCAGGTGCTTCGGAGGGCGGCCCGACGACCAGCTCCATGCAGACGTATATGGATGTATGTAGGACTACGATAAGACTTGCAGCTTGCCGCTTTACCTTGAGGCCAATGGGTTGCCCAGCGTTAGCGTTCCCGGAGCTGGTTGGATCTTGCAAGTTACACAGCAAGCGTTACGTGTCTTTACCAACCGTTCATAAGGTTGGCATGAGGGAAGTGTGTGTCGGAATCAGAAGCGGTGAAGCTTGTTGCGCCTTCACCTCGCAGAAAGCAAGCAATACATGTACACGGTGGGCGTGCTGCATATGTATGTTGCATGCTGCATTGACATGGGTCCCTGTAGCTTAGATGATAAGAGCCTTGAGTTCTTGATGAGAAGCGCGCAATGGAGGCGACGGAGGTTCTCTATGGTGAATGAGCACATTTGCTTATCGTGAGACACTCGTTGGCCTTATGTTGCCCTTGGGTAAGCTGAGCGCAGGGTATGTGGCATGTATCAAGCCGTGGTAGCAGCGAGAACATATCGGCATGTAAAAATGATGTCGTGGGCTTGATGCTGCTAGTACTCAACATGTCTCACGTAATGTCGATACCCACCCAGGACAGCATTGGACGTATATCATGGAGGCAGTCCAATTGATCTTGGCAGCAGCAGATAATGTCCAAAGTTCAACGGGGTTGATGAAGCCAAACGTTGGTTGCGTACTGCACTTCTGCTTAGAGCTTTGGTCCCGTTAGGAGTGGGAGTTGGCACTGCAAGGAGGGTGGCTCGAGTGGTAATAACTTGGTTACAATTTGATGCAGTACCTAAGTAGCCGAGTGGAGAGACGCGAGTCAATGGTGTGGTGGAGCCTTACATGTTCCGAAATCGCCAGTGCCGGGGTCTAGTACAGTCGGATATCGGTCGGGTCTATGTATGAACCAATGACCACGGACGTTTCTACGCATCGTTAGACTTTACTGACTCGACCTGAGCGCGAGGTTTGTTGAACAAGATGATCCGGAGATTAAACGCAAGTTCTTGTATTCGACGAAGAAAGGATTGCGACCGTGACTACCTAGACATAGTCAGTGACAGTAGCGGGTGGTGGTTATAGTATTATCAGTTGACGGTCGCTCTAGTCGGCAGATTCTCTGTCGATGGGAAAGGCATTGCATCTGAACAATCAAACACGTAATGAGAGCCATGAGGTAGAAATATGAAAGGGGTTTGAGATAGAGTTTAAGGTTTGTGGAATCGATCGTATAGTCGACTGAATCAGGCAATGGCGGGCGAAACGGCGTCGTTTGATACGTTGACAGGATGAGGCATCGGAGACAAGTCACGATGTGATTGGTTACGATTTCAAGGTCGGTGGCGACTTGCGCCAGCTGCGTCCGTGATTCATGTCAGTAGATTGGCACTGCTTGTAAGGGCGTCCGAACCTGAAACTTGATGAATTGTGCGCAGCTCAGTGGCAAGTATTTTCTGCAGTCTGCAACGCCGTTCGGCAGTAACTTTTTCCACTTGCATATGGCGTTTTCTGGCTCGCCTCAGGTAGTCCACGAATCCCTCAGGTCTAGGTACTTTACATACGGATTACATAAACTACCTAGTACAATCATTGTGTGGCAGCCGTGCAGATACTTCTTCCCTTTTCAGTCTCACTCATCCTTCTGCATCGATGTAATGTTTGGTCCAAATGCCGTACAAAATACACGAACGATCTACAAAGCGACAGCAGACAGAGGTGGCGAGACAGACGCCTCCAACGGCAGGACGGGAGGAATGAGGTAGGATCGTCGGTGACGGGCGGCAGAGCCAAAGCAGGTGGAATGTTCCGTCCCAGACCATTCTGCTGTCGTGACACTTGAGATAGCGCACTCTCAGTGTCGACAGAGTGAAGACGACACAAGCGATGGGCTAAGCTGTCGAGCTGTACAACTGTACATCCGGACAACTGTAGATAATGTAAGTTGGCGAAATCGCCGATTGCTTGCGCTCTGTCCGCTGCCTCCGCCGCTGTGCGACCCGCCCGTCCGGTATGGTCTGGACAGTGCGAGGAGCTATCATGAGCGCTAGCAGCAGCGAGATGCACGCTTGGGCAGACGCTTGGGGCTCTGACTAGATCCGGTCGGAGGGCTTGAGGCCCCGCCGCATGCAGGTGCACACTGCAGATGCTGCGACACGCGAGGCGGCAGGGCAGAGGGCACTCTGGGCAGGGCTCACCCTTGTAGTCGAGCTCGACTCCGATTTTGTCCGCGCCGGCCTACAAGTTTCGTACGCTTCTGCTTTCATCATCGAGGCCCTTTTTTTTTCTGGTTCTCGGGCATGCTGGACCGTGAAACACACGTACCTCATGTATGCTGGAAATCTCCACCAAGCTATGCCCTGAACTAGAAGACTCTCGGCATTGATAGATCAAGGTTGCTTGCTATCAGAAAAAGTTGAGTTCCGTAGATCATCCTATGTCAGGTAGGTAGGTACGCAACCTATTTGAAGTACGCACTACCCTCCGCCCGCCTGCTCTGTCCGGACCAAACCTTCTGATTCACACATACATTCACACATACCCATCGTCAGCGCCAACACAAGACTAGTCTTCAGCGACACACGAGCCTTTGCTGCCACGCCCGCCTCTTAACCTTACTACAATCAGCTCCAACCCATATCACAACAGCCTTGCCCTTCATACACCTGCCGTCGTAACGCGCCCAGGAGAAACCAGATCACCGCGCCCAAGACGGCACAGCAACCAACAGCTGAGTCACACGCGCAAGTGTTGTGTCCGCTAGTTGTAAGAGTAAAATCAAAAATAGAAGCCATGGTTCTGACCAAGCAGAGCGTACATCGTAACCCTGACGAATTCCCTACTCTCCAGCTTTTCTTGCTAGGTAAGGAGTGCTTGGCGGATATACCGTCATACAGCCAGTTATGCTGACAATCTTTTACAGCAATTGTTCGGCTTGCCGAGCCCATCGCTCTCACGTCCATCTTCCCCTACGCCTGGTCCTTAGTCCGCGACTTCCAGATTGGCAACGAACAAGATGCCTCGTTCTACGCCGGCGTCCTTATATCGGCCTTTTCCCTCACCGAGGCCCTGATGGGCATGTTTTGGGGAGGGCTCTCAGACAGAATCGGCCGAAAACCAGTTTTGATCTTGGGTTGCATCGGAACAATGTTGAGTATGCTCGTCGTTGGCTTCGCCTCCAGTTTCTGGGTTGCACTAGCTGGTCGTGCTTTCGGTGGTCTGCTCAACGGCAATATCGGTGTGATACAGACCATGGTTGGCGAGCTAGTCACGAAGCCCGAGTTCGAACGTATGTACCGTCTCTCCCCCAACGTACCTTACACTTCAGACATATTGACTAGGTTTTCAGCCCGCGCATACAGCGTTATGCCCTTTGTCTGGTCGATAGGGACAATCATCGGACCCGCTATTGGTGGTATTTTCGCCGATCCTGCAGTGGCTTTCCCTGGGTTCTTCTCAGAAACCAGTTGGTTCGTCGTCTACCCATACCTTCTGCCAAACGTCTTGTGCGCCGGGCTCTTGCTCATGAGCATCATACTGGGATACTTCTTATTGGAGGAAACGCATCCCGACCTGCAGCCACACGTTGCGCTGCCTAACAACGTCTATACCTCCGATGAAACACCATTGCTGGAAACTTCAGATGCTCTCAAGCAGCCGGTTGTGGATTTGCGGTCCGAAAGCTATGGCACGTTCGGCAGAAGAAGCGTGGAATTTGTCTCGGAGATCAGGGATCGGAGACTGTCCGAGAAGAAGAGGACTCCGGAGAGTATCTTCACAAAACGCATCATTGCTCTCATCGTCTCGCTGTCCCTGTTCACCTATCACTCGATGACATTTGACCACCTTATGCCCATCTTCTTCGAAGATAAAAGGGCGGCTATCGGCGCCGTGCTCGCCACCGAACTTGGGACGAGCTTTAACCCATTTTATCTACCTGGAGGTCTCGGTCTCTCCATGCAGGCCGTTGGTGTCATTCTTGCCGTTAACGGAGTAATCGCGCTCTTCGTTCAAATCGTCGTATTCCCTATCGCCGCCGAGAAATTTGGTGTTTTCAGGTTGTTTCTGATTGTGACCGCTCTGCACCCAATCGCATATCTGATCGTACCAAGTTTGATCTACGTACCGCAGTCGATCCTGTATCCTGCAATTTACTTCTGTTTGACGGTTCGAAATCTGTTGTCTATCATTCTGTACCCTTTGTTACTCATCCTTATCAAGGAGGCAACTCCCAGCTCCGCAGTTCTAGGCAAGGTGAACGGTCTCGCAGCGAGCGCAGGGGCTGCTTGTCGCATGGCCGCTCCACCTGTTGCCGGATATCTGTATTCCTTCGGCTCACAGATCTCCTGCACAGGCATTGCCTGGTATGGCAGCGCTTTCGTTGCGATCATTGGAGCAATCCAATGCTTCCAGGTTCCCCGACCCAAAAGACAGGATAACAACAGCATGGGCAAGAGCTCGGCGACGGCGACGACGACGATTCACGAGCCCCCCGAAGACGAAGGGTTGGCGTAAGCACAATCCATGTTGAGCCTACCTTGCGTTCTAGGCGATGCAATACATGGATTGCTTTAATGATACATGTTAGACGGCGTGGAAAAAGTTAGAGTGCATTGTACTGGCGTTTTACGGGGCTGTGTCTTTTGACGGATTGCCAGTCACCATGCAGCGTCAAGGAGTTCTGATAAGTTCTTTGGGTTCCCGGCTTCATTTCACATACAATTGCGATTCCCCAAAGACTAGACGGCGCTGGGTTTGGTAGTCTGAATCGCGGGCTTCGGTCTTATTATGCAAGCAGGTAGGACCGCCGGACAATATGCGGATGGACTTGTCAATGTACATATATAGAAGCTAACATAGATGAGTATAATAATGGCAAACATGATGAATCATCTTGACTTGCTCCGTGGCGAAGGCTGTGAGTTGGGGAGTTGGGGTTTAGTTATCATTGTGCTATAAGATTTGGAACATTGATAGTGCTTGAATCAGCTTTTGCGATTATAAACAAATTGCTGAAACAAAGACGTTCGTGACAACAGACCAATGGCCGTGTACATGGATGGCCCAAGAGTGTGAAGAGACAGGGATATTTGACTGGCATAAGACAATATCCTGTTTGCTCAGCAGGTATAAGTACTGTGGCAGGTAAAACTGTACTGCTGATGAAAGAGATTGGCTTTCTATGATAGCTGGGGTATTAATCAGGAATTTGAATTATACAGTGTCCTTCGGGACAATTATACATACCTTAGGTACTTATCCCACTTGGCAAATCACCTATCAACTGAAACAATTCATAGCCTGACAATGAAACAAATATTAGGCTAAATGATGGCGTGAAATTCCAAGCCCGATAGACTGATGCCACTTTGCTCGTATGAAAGCCAGTGAGGTGACAAATCCAAATGGCACCCATGAATAACATCATGCTCCAGACGACAGATAAAGGAACGTATCGATTATTGGTCGTTGTTCAAGTAGGTAGTTATTAGTACTAGGTAGTCCTTGAATAATATTCAAACTACGTATAGGCTTAAACCTTAAGAACAGACCACAGATGATTGGATATATTTATCAGGTATATAAATGTGTGACACATCTATTTATTAATTGCTAAAGACCATTTCTTCCATCAAACTCTGCCATTACCCTGGGTAGATACATCGATTCTCAACCACAGCTACCTCTTTACACCTAATACGCAGCATATATCGCGGAGATGAGTGTCAAAACAAGGTTCCTGATCATTTCAGACACGCACGGCTGTGTTTTTGATGTCAAAGGAGCTCAAAAAGCCGACGTTGTTATACATTGTGGTGATCTCACTGATGGCTCCGATCTCAGTGAGCATCGTCGTACGCTGAAGCTTCTCAGAGAAATCGATTCACCACTCAAGTTAGTGATAGCTGGCAATCATGATTTCACCCTCGACACTCCAGCCTTTCGGAAACTAATCGAGGAAGCCCCCACGCCTCTAGAGCCTGAGCTTGTCGACAGAACCTACGGGCGCCAGAACGAAGCCAGACAACTTTACGATGAAACGCCGGGCATCACATTTCTTGACGAAGGTACTCATAAGTTCACGCTCGCTAACAACACAACGCTGACCGTCTACGCAAGTCCCTTTACCCCCTCGAAAACCTGTGCCGGCGCCTATCAGTATGCCCCTTCGACGGGTCACGATTTCTCCATAGATGACAACGTCGATGCTGTGATCACTCACGGGCCACCGCACGGTATAATGGACATGACGGACTCCAAGGAGCGGGCCGGTTGTCCACAGCTCTTTACAGCTATATGCAAAGCTCGACCCATAATGCACTGCTTTGGTCACATACACGAGGGATGGGGGGCTAAAATGATTGCCTGGCGAGATCAGATCCCAGAACAACCTTCCCACTTCAACGCCATCGACAATAGCCGCGCTATCGTCGTCGACAAGCTTACCAACCTCACCTCAACGAAGTTCGATGACGTAGAAGCGAGGGCACAGAAACGCAAAGCAGCAGAGTTCTTCCTACGACAAGGGTTTCGAGGGGCGAGCCACTGCCGCGGGGACGAGCACCGTCTCGAGAAAGGGATACACACGCTATTCGTGAATGCTTCCGTCGAGGGCGGTAAGGAGGAACTACCAATGCAGCCTCCCTGGCTCGTCGACATAGAGTTGCCCGTAAATGCCCAACATGACGAAGGAAAATAAGGCTAATTTGAAATCAGCCACCTCCAGAACGGCTCAGTTACCAGCCAGCGAGCCGCGAGTTACCAACGTCGATGTCGTTTTTGAGCTTCGCTGCGTGCTGCAAGCACCCAGTATCCGGCGAGTGACAATTCGAATGGAGACGGTCCCTGAGCGAGTTGAAATGCCTGGTCATCACACCAAATACATATACCATAATAATTTCTATGTTTGGGTCAAATCATAGCATCTACAACCAACTTGAACACTGCTTTCAAGAATGAATGATGTTTATAAGATTAAAAGTATGTATTACAGCTACCTCCAAGGTAATAATCATCAGTGCTTTTCCTCATCCTAGGCTTTTAGCCAAGAAACATGTCCTATGAAAGGGATCCACCACTGCACGTGTAACATTGTATTCTGTGCCCATTCATTGAACTCATAACGCATTGCGAATACCATTTCCAAAAGGATATGTTCATACAACATAGGATGTCCTTATAGAGCGAAGATGGTAGCCATGATGGCAACGAATGCAGCAGCGAGACCGCCGGATTGAACATTAATGGCGGAGGCTATTGGCACGTAAGTAGCAGAGGGTGTACTTGAGGCTGCGCCGGAACTGGTGCTGTTACTGGCGCCGGAATTGTAGCCGGAGCCGGAGCCGGATCCGTATCCGCTGCCGTAGTTGGTCGTCTGCGAAGCAACAGGAGAAGTGGGGCTTAGACTACCATACATCGTGGTCGCGGTAGCGGTAGCCTCGCTGCCAGAGGTCTCGGACGTCTCGGTGCCGTTACCGGGAGCCTTGGTGCTAGATGCTTTGCCTGTAGAGGCAGACTCACCAGTCGAAGTAGCCTCATTGGCAGATGAAGCCTTGCCAGTAGACGTAGGCTTAGTGGTAGACGTGACCTTGCTGGCCAAGGTGGAGGACGTAGAAGATGAAACAGCAGCATCATCGCAGCTGAGATCGTAGAGAGGCGTTGTGGATTGGCCATTGATCAGACCGAAGCTAGGGTTGGGGGTGTCGGGCTGAGCATCCTGTAGTGTATACCACCATACATTTGTATTGTCGAACATTGGGCAACCAACCGCTCGCCAGTATGTCTTGGCATTCGCAATCGAAGGAACAGCGTCTCCATATGTTTTACCGCTGACCGGGAATCCAGTCTCGGTTACCCAGACTGCTCGTCCGTTCGCAGCGGCCTTGGTCGTGCCGAGCGCGGCATCAAAAAGGGACTTGCTAAGTTGAATGCCGTTGGGCATTGTGTCTTGGAAATAGGGGTACGCATCCATGCCAAGCCAGTCGAGTTCATCAACAACGATGCTGTTGGTGCCATTTTCCCAGGCCGTCCAAGTATCGACGTGGCCCAGAGGGGCGTTGGCAAGGCTGGTACCCTCGATAACGCTCCTGACTTCCTTGATGTATCTGACCAGCGTGTCGGGTTCAGCACCGACGTTGGAGCCGGCGGCGATCCCTTGGGGTGAGGCACGGTAGAGATCTTCGCTACCAATGGAGATGCCGTCCACAATGCTCGTGAAGTCATCTCCATATTCCTCGATAGCCGCTTTGAGTGCAGTGATCTCGTTCGCAAAAGAGTCATCACCACCCGAAGCCCACAAGCCCAGGAGGAGTGTCGTTCCTGTCTTAATGGCAGCAGGAATAGCAGAGATAGGGTCAGAGGCAGAACCGGCTTGCTGGAAGAATGATGCGAATAAGTATTTGAGCGATAGATATAGAGTATAGATATAGAGCAAGATAATGGATTTTCTGTCACTTACAACCATAGTATAAAGACGAGCACTAGTGAACCCGCTCGCTCCCTTCAAGTTGGCAGCAGTGGTGAACTCATTCTCGAAATCGGATTGCTGTTTAGCAGCACCTGTAGTGAACGTAGACCCGTAGTTGAAGCCAAGCTTGGCCGAGGCCACGGAGGCAAGAGCCAGTAGCAAAGCGCTGGAGTGCATATTTGCTGTTTTGTGCTTATGGGTACAAGACTTTTCAAGACTCGAGCCGGAGCAAAGTCTGGGGTTGTGTGTTATACGAAAGCAGCCAGTGATCAGCAGGTGTCTGATCAACCAAGCGCAGTATGGAGGCCAAGATCAACGTAAGCCAAGTTAATGGTGTAAGTGTTGGTAATACAGGCACCCAAGGTGGAATATGAGATAATGTATTAAAGAAGAAGGGTTTCAATGCGTATACAGCAGGAATAGCGAACGATGAACGAATGTAAAATCACATGCAATAGCGAGTGTGGTGATGTGCAGAGTATTCTCTTGCTGTCGCGAGGCGATGAGAGCAAATGGATGGAGGATAAACGAGAAGCGCGAGGAGGGCCAAAGTAGCACATGCTGCTTAAAGTTTAAACCCGGTCCGTCTTTCATATCGGGGGCCAGGGGGGACTCGGAAGCCTCCGAGTTGCAATCCTGTCCAGACTCCAGAACCTGTCCATCGACTCCATCCACACACCACGGGATGAAGTATCTGAATGGGGAAACGTACGTGGTGGCGACTCGCGAGCCCAGCGGACCGGAGCCACTTCGGACAGGACAGCATGGATCGGCCCAATGAGAAGAGGCTCGCCTTTTCTCTTTTCAGTCTGGACTCGTGTTCGCCTGCAGGAACAACAGCTCCCGTCACTCGGCTCACGCTTGCGTCAGTACAGAGTATGCACTCGCCCCTGTCGCCCCTGTCGCCCCTGTCACTGGTCACCTCTGTTTTTAGCACCTCTATTTTGTTTTTGGTGTGTTGCACTTCCTCGTGTTGCGTCGATTGCATGCACATACGTGGAACACTGCAGAACCCGCAACGTCTGGGGCTTGTCTGGCAGGTTGGCGGGTTGGCGAGTTGGCTATCGAGCTGGATGGACCGTGGATGTACGCGAGAGCACGCTGTATTTGCAATAAAAGGAAACACATTGAATGCTTGAAGCCTCCCGTCCCACTCGTGATTCGTGAATGTCGTACAACCAATCTAATCTGACACGTGGGTCGTTGCGTTACTTGCATCTCCATAGTTCCACAGCCGCTTGTACAACGAGCTTGTTGTCTCCGTCCAGCTTCGTCGAACTTACGGCAGACTGCCAATCTCCAGAGAACGAGCATTTCGCTAGTCATAGTCTGTTTGAGCCCTACATTATATGCGAGTGTGTACCTAGAGATTAATACCATATTATTCGCAAACTGGCGAGGAATGCATTCGGAACATTATCGAGTGGATCCTTTCGTACCGGACAAGCCGGCAGCATCAGCTCACTACCATGAGGTAGGTACTATTCCAAGGTTGTAGGCCCAACTCTCGCCTATTCCATTAGTTGTTCTAATAACTTTCTTGTGCTCTATCATGCAGCAGGACATATTACTTTATAATCTTGTAGCCAAGAATCCATTCACTTCTTCGGCATGAGTAAGAATGACATCAGTCGTTCAAAACTGCATAACACTTGGAATTCTTTCGCGAATGGACGGTGCAACACTATCCGGAACCATATGATCGGAACCAAGGAGTATCGACTTCGGATGTCCAGAACAGTCGTTCAGTCTGCAAGGCAGTGGCGAAGTCATAGGCATGTCTCTAGGAACTTTGCTATCGAAGAAGGCAACGAGTGACTCAAGATTGTGCTCTACTCTGCTACGCGCCTCTCAATACTACCAATGCCTCTTCCGGCGCTTCATATGTTTGTGAATGTTTCTGGCTGTTTCTTGGGCGGATCACTATACAAATCCACGAATCCCCCGCAAGCCTGTGGATTTCTTCTTTTCCTTATCCTCTTTCTTCTCCTTCTTGCCTGTGCGGGTGTTTTGCAATCCTCCTGCGAGCGTCAGTCATATTCGATGGAGGGGAAGAAGCTGTAGGAAGCTGTTGTCAAGAGTTCGAGGACATTGACTCACCCCTGCCGAAGTACCTCTCGGTCGTCGGGCTTTCCCTCGACCGTGCAGTGTCTTCGCCGCCTTGTGGTGGTGTAGCCGGTCGACCTTGAGAGCCGGTCGGTCGGTTCTTTTCGACCAAATCGAGTGGAGGCGTGGCGTTATAAGAGAGCGGCTCGAAAATCTCGGGGTCGGAGAAGCCTCGGCGCCTACGGTTTCTGACAAGGCTGTCTGATTCCGATGAAACATCCTCATCAATCTCTGCCGGTGGATATGGCATTGCTTTAGAGCGGACTGGAATCTCGGACTCCATCTCGAATATCTTCGCTTGTAGAGCCGAGTTTCTCGCCACAAGCATGCTTAAACGCCTGTTCATCTCATCCTGTGAGGTTCGATTCGCTTCCAGTGCATTCACTAATTGCTTTTGTAGGCCATCAGCCCCTCGATCCCCTTTACTCTTGAGCGCCTCTTGCAATTTTGATTCAAGCAACGCGATTTGGGCCCGGTATGAAGTAGACGTCTGCTTGAAATCGGATTCTTGCGCTATGAGCTTCATGTCCATTTCTTTTGCTCGGCTGTCTGCTTCACTGGCTTGGCTGTCTGCTGCTTGTCGCTTCACATCAGCCGACTGATAATCACGTTCCGACTGCACGAGTCTTTCCACTTCGTTGCGAAGCCTCTCTAATTCGCTACAGTTGATATCGGCAGACTGCATGGTCTGCTTGAGTTTCAACTCTCTTACTTCCACGTCGCAGACGAGTGTACGGAGCTTTTCAGCTTCTTCCCGAGCGCTCTGAAGATCTGCTCGCAGAGTTGACCCTTCCACGTTCCACTTCTTCTGTTCTTCCCGGAGCAACTTTAACTTGTTGAATATATCGGCTTCCCATTTTTTAGACAACGTGCGACTTTTTTCGGCCTCGGTTTTGGCCTGCAACTCGGCCTTCTTGGCCTCTTCCAGTCTCTGTTTGAGATGGCGGTTCGCAATGATTAGGTTTTGAGTTTCAGCTTCACTCGCTGCCTCTCGGACGTATCGTCTTCGCAATTCCCCAATGTGGGTCAGATGTTGCTGCTTCATGAACCGCTCAAAGAGTAGGTCATTGTGAAGAAGAAACACGTATCGTAGCAACTGGAGGTGTTGGTAATCGCTGCTTTCACTACTCTGGAGCTCCTGTTTACTACTGCCTGCAGGTAGGCTGAGATGAGACGAACTAAACGCTTTTTCTGGATTGGGATCATGATGACTCAACGACAGAGAAGGCACACTGTCATTGGTCAAAGTTTGATGCAGGCTGGATTTGACAGCCTTGTTGGAATTGATAAGATCTTGAAGTTGTGTCTGCGAGCCCGATGTGTGTACTGGACGGAGTAGCGAGGGGCTATCGCTCTCATGCACGGAGCGTCTCGTACTGGACGATCGCGCGCTACCGGGAGATGGATAGCGAGCCACTGTAGGCTGTGATTGTCCCCCAGAAACCAGCTCTGAAAGTGCGGAGCCTGAGGAGCGATGTATCTCTTCTTGGAGCAAGCTAAAGCTAGATGTCCTAGGAATGATCGAATTGATAAGAAAAGCTGTGATTGTTTCGTCACTAACTCCTCCATCTTTTTCTGGGATGACCATATTGGCTAGATCTAAGAATCCTGGGTCGGAGGCTTCGTCAGATTGCTGGCGTAGGGCCATGCAGTCCGCCACAACTTCGGATGGTTCGCTCTTGATCCATCGTCCAAAGTCCGTCTTTTCCGACTCAAGCGTCAACGTATAGAAATTCTCGTGCAACACATGGCATTGACGTAAGCGTTCTGAAGCATGCCGTATCTCAGTTGGCTGTACCTCAACTTCCTCTGCGTCTGCGACGTCCGCATGCCTCAAATATCTCTGCGGCTTTCGAATATAGTCCATGAGATTGATCGGATATAAGCCATACAAAATCGTGAAATAATTGAAAAGCTGTGGAATGGCCGTGGTATCAGTTTCGGGTGAGAATGGACACTTTTCCCATGCCAATGCATTCGGGGAGAGTCTTCGTTCTTTGTCCGCTTCGGCGGTGATGCTTGAAAGTTCTCGCTCCCAAAACAAGAGCCTTGCGTATATATTAAATAGCAGTGGCAAGTAAGGAAGGAGAGAGCTTGGTACATGTGGAAGTACCATAGTCAGAGCCGTTAAGGCCAAGGATATGATGGTCGTTGACGTGTCTCGTTGGAGGCAATTCAGCAGGTTGCCGAAAAGCGGAGTCTGGAGTATGAGATACAGATGCGGTGGCTGACTTTGTATGAAAGCCGATAATAATAACAGTGCACTTCCACGATGCTGCCTCTTACATACAAATCTGTCTACGAGCATCATGAAGTCCTGAAATGGTGTTAGTAGGAGGACGGCGGGAGGGCGAGTCATGACCAACCAACCTTGGGTCGTTTCTTTCCATAGAGCAACATGGTCTCTCTGATCTCTTTCTCCTGGAAAGTACGACGAGGCTCAAGGTGCTTCTGAAAGAGCTCACAATCCTGAAGCCACAGCAACATCAATCTCTCAGCCAGAGGGACGGCAGCGCCGCCTGTGAAGGAGCCGCTGGTATCGCTAGCGTTCTCCGCGGCCATGATGTCGAGTACAAATGCTCGACCCTCGGCAGCCAAGTCTTTGACCTGATGCATACGATTCATTGAGGGAAGAAACAGCTCGTACCATTGCAGCATCTTTGTCGACAGGCCGATCAGCGGGCGAAGACGACGCAAGATGGCTAGGAAGGCAGCATGGCGAGAGGGCTCGGAAACGATGTCCCTGTTGAATATGGATAACAGCTCATCGTTCAGTTTCTCAGATATGTTCTCGTTAGACTTGTCGGCATATCTGTTTGTCACATCTTCGATGAGCTGGATCAAGTCATCGGGAAGAGGCAGCACCGGAGCTTGGGCAAAGCTCGCGATGGATTTAGTGAGCTCTTTGATCGTCCTGCGTCAAGTGCTACGGTCAGCCAGGGAGCTCAAGCAGCAACAGGGCAACACATCGGACATAGAAAGACCGGCGTTTGCTTCTCCAACCCTGAACGTACGGTGCTTGAGACATGGCGAGCCTTAAGCGAAGGCCAGTCGACGCTGAACGGTGCAGTAGGGACGGGAAGGCTGAGAAGAAGACGAGGCTGGGGATTTCTCAAATCGCCATCTGCAACTAACGGAATGCGGTCATTGTGCTACGAGTCATGCGTGACAGAAGTTGTTTGGAGACACTCCGTACAAAACGACTCCAATAATCGGCCAAAACTGCCAGTCGAGCCAGGGGCCGAGGGGGGGCATGGGGCCTGTCTGGAGAGGCGGGGCACGTCTTGATTCTTTTGCACCCAAGAGGTCCGTGCAATTTTTGCGCTTATTACCTACAGTAGAAGGCAGGGAGAATGGAGGCTGGACAGTGCGACCTATCGAGCCTACTAGGTATTGACCCAAACCATCATTGTCAATGGCTTTGATAACGGTATCTCAGCCAGCACATATCCCAGTGCAATTGGTGTCGGTACCTAGGTAACCTTATACAATACAGCCACACAGAGTGAATGTCGAACTCGTGGCTAGAAATATACATGTAAGCGCACCCGTGCTATGTGTTTTCGTACTGCAGGCCGGTAATAGAGAGTCCAACGCTCACAGTGTTCACAGAGCGTATCTCGACTGTGACATGGCGATTCATCACGGCCCCACTCTCCACAATAGTCTGGGGAAGTGGGCATGACAACTTACGTGCCGCAGCGGGTTTGTCCCTTGGTAGATCGAGCTCTCGACGTCGCCTATGGGGATTCCATCTGAACTTGAACGCGATGATATCTGTTGTAGAGCGAGAGGGCGGTCGTGAAAGGATGCGGAACAGTCCCTATCCCCTCACACAGGTATACTAAGGCTGCATTGCAAGTATTGCTACCTATCGGGAGGGCGTTAGAGACATCGAACGATAGGTACCGAGAATCGAAAGGTTATGCATGGTTACATACGTCCCCCTCATGAGCTACCTCTAGCCGTCAGGCCACAGGTCATATGTTCAGGGTTTTACGCGTAGAGAGACATGATGGGAGCTGATCAGCCTTCAACCCCTCGACCCCTCGATTTCTGACTCAATTGCGTCCATCTCTGCCACCGCACCCTTATATTCCCCTCCTCTTCCCACCTCGCTCCCCAACCTGACTTCCTGTCATCTTCCATTCACAGAAGCCTTCCAGAATCTTTCCCTAAGCACTGCCCTCATACCCGCGACAAACCAATTGTCCTTTGCTCAACACTTTCCAAGACTCGTGTCGTCCCAATTGGCAATATTGTTCCTTCAGTCGTGCTTGGGCGTAGAAGCGTGACCTTCAGTACAAGTACCATCTCCTCGGCACCCATACCGCCGAGCACTGCCAAACCCCTTATTTCCCAACACCTCACGGTAAACCATCTGCAACCATGGCAACCAAAGCATCTCCCGAGGAGCCCATCGAGGTCCTCTTCGTCCTCCAGGACAAGTTCAATCTGATGGACTTTGCCGGTCCCCTCGAGGTCCTGGCCAGTGCTCTCCACGACAAGAACGATGAAAGTATGTTAGCTATCCATTTGCGCCTACCGTGTTTCTTTTATCTACCGCTACTAGTATATTGACACGGCCTCACTCCAGACACCAAAGCGTTCGAGTGCACTGTCACTGCTGCCGAGCCCAAGGTGATTTCTGAGCAGGGTATCGTCATCGGCTCCCAGATTGCCTACAAGGAGGCCCACGAGCGCCTCAGTGACTTCGATGTGCTTGTCGTTGTTGGCGGTGACGCAGACGGTGTCCTGAAAGGCAAGAAAGAGCCTCTTCCTTTCATCAATGCCTTTGCCGAGCTCCAGAAGCAAGACTCCTCCCGCGAGCGTACACTCATGTCCATCTGCACCGGATCCCTCTTCCTTGCAGAGGCCGGCATCCTCTCTGGCCTCTCTGCCACCACTCACCCCGATTACATGACCAAGTTTGAGAACCTGTGCAGCCACTCTGCCCAGCGTGATCTTCAGGAGAGAACCGACGTGATCGAGGATGCTCGATACGTCGTGAACAACCTTCGGTTCGACCTCGGTGATGAGGACGAGAACCCGTATATCCGCCGCAAGTCTGACAATGGTGACCGCCGCCCGTCCAATGCTCGGTACGTGTTCTCCACCGTGAATGAGTATCATAGAAGATTGCGATTGCTAACCGATCCGCATGATCAGCAAGGGAAGCATCTCTTTCAGTGCATCGAATGCTCGCCGCGAGTCGATTGCCCGCCGCGCAGCCATGCGCCTCGGTGGTCTTCGTGTGATCACAAGTGGGGGAGTGTGTGCTGGCCTAGATGCTGCGTTGTATCTGGTCAGCATTCTGGTTGACGACAACGCTGCTAACGAGGTCGCCCGCCTCATGCAGCATGAGTGGGTCAAGGGCACAGTTGTTGATGGCCTTGACGTTTAGATCTGTCTTTGCCTAGATCATCTATGATCACTGAAGATCATGTTGGTTTGTTGCACCCTAGGATTACACAGATGAGCGTCATTAAGCGCCTGTGCAAGCAACCAGGTCAAGCCGGCGACCTGCTGAGAAGTTGTTCAGAAAAGCCTATGTAAAAAAGTAAAAGGCTCTGCTAGAGCACGTTAAATCTTCCACATTTTCCTGACATTGGTGATTGGAAGCCCAAGTGCTGTTCAAGGCAAACTTTGATGCAACCCGTGATCACAGTCCACCAAAGAACAACAGCGACCAGGCAGCTACTGTTAATGGAAAAGAAGGTGGGAAAACGTGTTAAAATCCCATCTCCTCTGTCTGGTGAGGTTTGGGTTTGCAGTCTTTGTTATATAATCTATCCAGACAATAGATAGTACATCCGTACCTATGTGCTCCAAGGTGAGCAGAGTAACAGAGCCTACCCGGCAGCGAGTCCGAAAGCATATTACTTTGGGTAATGTCCACCCCTGTACAGTTTATTCCGTACTTTTAGGGAAAGTGGGCAAATTTCAACCCAGCTGTCGTCCTCTTGACTGATGCGAACCTCTTGAGACAGAGATCCCAATGAATCCCCTGTTTTAGTAGACCATCTCAGTTTCGGGCCCATCGCCAGCGCGGGTGGCAGAGCTTTCCGAATAGTCGATCAAGCACATTACAGTCTCTCAAGGGCTATCGCATTTCTGCCATCATCAACAATGGCGGCCCCAACGGCAGAGGCATTACCCAAGATGTTCAGATTGGGACAGAAACAGGTCTTCATGTATGTTATTCACCTTTAGCAGCCCCGGGTGCCCAGCACAATGCTTCCATTCTCGCGTCTTTGAGGGCAACACTCCGTATACCAACCGGAGATTGCTGGCTCTTTGAATTGCTCACTGACGACAAAGATTTGCAGGCCAGCGCATACCATCACATTCGTACGACCGAAGCCGAAGCAGCCACCCACTTGGGCGACCTTCAAGGTGCCAATGAAGTTCAACAAGCTCGACATGCGAGACTACCTCCTGCACGCATACAAAGTTCCCGTTGTCGCCGTGCGCTCCCAAGTGAAGCAACAGAATATCAGAAACAACAGCATCTCGGGCCGGAAGACGCGCCCACCTTCTATCAAAACCATGACCGTCGAGCTGAGGGAGCCCTTCGTCTGGCCTGATCCACCTGCCGAGAAGGACATGGGACCCTGGACGTCGGCCGCTGGTAAGATGCATGCGAGCCAGGCTAAGGAACAGTACAGGCTGAGGGCGAAACTGTTCCGAAAGGGCACTTTGCCTCTGCGTGTCCATGGGAAGAGGACCTCCGAGTTCACCAACCTGCGAATCGAGGCCAAGAGACTGCTCAGAGAGGGTGGCTGGGATAACAAGAGAACGATTGACCCCAAGTTCTCTACGTCTGAAGACAAGGAGGGGAATCAAGTGCAGCAGAAGAAAGACAAGAAGACCAAGAGCAGAAGCACTACGCCCAAGGCTAGGAAGACGGAGAAGAGCGAGACGACTGAGTAAGGCATTGGGCGAAGCTCGAAGGTCAAAGTGTACCAAAACAGTAAAACCAGTCCTAGGTTGAATGCCGCGGAGCTGGATAGAAATCTGTGGTCATTGCCTAGACGGAGGAGATTCGACTGTACGACTAGACGGCATCCACGCATAGTGGAATGTACACCATCAAAACATGTAATACATAGCGTCACAATCCTAGGAAAGCATTTGTGCTTCACTTCAACAATCGCTAACGTTTTGTTCATCACTAGTACTTGCATCAGGTGTGTTGTTCCAATGAAACCTCTGCTGAAAAAATAAAGCTTCATCCCCCCAACTCCACCAGCTCGCAGTGAGACTTCTTGCAAATACTTCAAGGCCTTGGTAAGACAGAGGTAGAACATCTGCGAATAAGCCCCGGAGATTGGGTTTGCGTGAATGAACATCTGGGACTGCAAGTATCACCTTTGGGGTTATAGGCATTCCAAGACGACTGCCCTTTTTTCTCGTGATTAAAAGTCGCTCCCAGGGCTTCCGCCATTGCGATTCCATGTCAAAAACTGGCATCCCAGAGCTCGTGATTTTTAGCCAGATCTAGCGTATAAAAACACGTCAGTCCGTTCTTTATTCGTATATGTGGAATGAAACCGGGTTTGATTCAGAGTTCCCTGGCCCTAGCCGGGGTTCTAATCGAAACAAACAATACTCACTGTGATACACATTAGCAAAGATCTTTATAAAACCACGTCTTTTTCGGCGTACCAAACTCGCCGATAGGTTCGAGCCCCCATTGATCAAACATGCCACCCGATGCCGTCAGTAGATCAGCAACTGCGGCTTTGTTCGTGACCCATACTGCGACTAGACCGTCGGGCTTGAGGTGCGCTGCGACTGGAACCTGTGAGAGTAGAGCCCTGGCCTCATTGATTCCGTAGAATGTCGAGTACCCGTCCGTCTTACGCTTGACTGAGCGACTTGGCCAAGGTGGGTCAAGGACTATAAGATTAAATTGCGGTGCTGTTCTGAGGAATGTGTCCCGCTGGGATTCTATGGTGCCTAGTAGATAGTTTGACTGTTCGGGAATGAATGGAGGCGATAGACCATGTGTCACGGTGGGAGTCACATCATTGTTCCCTGGCATTCGAGGAGGGGTAGGAACTGCTTGGTGTTTTCTCTTGCGCTTCTGTGACTGTGAGCCATTCTTAGTTGTGCTCCGGGTAGTATCTGCTTCCTCTGGTCTGATTGCACGTGGGAGACACCATGGACCAGTGTAGTTATTCACGGCTGTCTCAAGAGCCGACTTCACGGCCTCCAGAGTCATCAAATCGGCAATAGCAGCAGAATGCGACACAGGATTCGCATCGTGTTCCTTGGGTTCTGGCAATGACCAGGGTGTGGCTATCGGCTCTGTTGAGACAATTTGTCTCGTGATGTTTTGGCCTGGCAGTACTTGAGCTTCTTCTAAGGAGCGTGGTATGTCGATTATGACGACGGATCTGTCTTGGCTCTCGAATAATACGGAGGATTGCATTGCGCCGCTTTGGGTAGGTTACAAGTAGTTGGTGAAACTTCTGATGTTGGTATCTACGAGGAAGTGTAATCCGTAGTGTGGATCACAATGACGCCGCCTGGGATCACGATGTCTACCTTCCCTGGTCGCCTGGCATCACAGGGAGCATCAGAATATGAGTGCACGTCGAGCAAGTACTACGATAAGCAGAAAGAACCTGCCATTGGGTGTAATCTGTACCGAACAAGGCTGTGATTCTCTTACTGAAATTCGTAGCCTAGCTTGCCAAGCGGGATATGGACCAGGCCAAGGGGGATAGACTGAAGTATACTGGACGGGTATCCGGCATGCGCCCGCAACAGCACAATCGGCAATCGGCGTGCGCACCAGAGCATGTGCCTCGCAGCTCTACAACAGGTTGTGTGACACATTACGTGCCGGTGCCGATCATGCATCACAGATATAAAGTTCGGAATGCCTGGACACAGCATGCAACAGTAATGCAGTGTGATGCGACAGCAAAGTCGTAGCACGAAACTGAGGAAATATATGACTCCGAAAGTTAGACGACGAGGCTGTACCACGGCGTACGAGATCGAACCGAGAGATGAGATGGCAGACAGCCCCCTTTCGGCCCACGGGCGTGGGGCCTCACAGCTTTTAAATGCCTTGCCACTTGTCCCAATCCAATAAAGGGTTACCAGCGATGTCCGGAAGGCCCATGGACAATAAATAGGAATTGACAGATCAATATAGCGACGTGGCTATACGTCCATTATCTTCGATGTTGTTTGTTTCGAAACGAATCACATTCTGATATTGTGGTGCGAGTCAAACAGGCGCGCGTGAAGTCGCACCCAATCAGAGCACATTCTTCTAAAGCTGGTCTGGGAATCTGCAACGATCTGGACCCCCCAGTACGTGCAGGCCGGTGTCGTACTGTAGATTCTGTCAGGGAGCGGAACAGGGGAGGCGGACCGGGGCACAACCAGATGTGCAACCGAGTACATGTAGATACCTAGGTAGGTACCTAAAGGTAGGCAGGTAGGTAGGTACTAGTAGGTAGTCGTCATGATCATCACACAGTCGACATCCATGCCGTTGCATTCGATTCCCGGGAGAGTTTTGTTGACGAGAATTCAAGTACAGAACAAATGCCAGCTTGGTCAAGGTTGGACAGAGCCGACTGACTACATAACCTTGCAGCTTATTAGCGACAATTGGAAGGCATTCAGGGACCAGCGCCGAATATCCAGCCGTGGGCGCCTCTGACATCAGGGTGCAGCGGGCAAGACAGCGCGCTATGGTCGATGCAGCTAGCTCGAGACGCTTTCCTGGTTTTGAGTGGATGCGAGTTAATCTTGGGCGAATCTACATTGCGAATCCTCCAGACCAGGGCCTCCCTTCACCGTCCGATCACCCCACGGCGTCTTTGACGATGCTCCTGTCATAAACCGTCAGGGCAGTCTACACTCGTTTCAACCCTCAACACCTTCGACTCGTCAATTGTGCCTCTGCGGCCTTCTCCTCATATTACTACCACCTATCGGCCCTAACTCCCTCTCTCCCTCTCATAGCTCACTCCCTCCATTGTGGATGCGCGAAACGACGGAACGGCATGTTCGTCTCTTCTGGTCTACATTGCCTGACCGATGAATGACAATAATTCCATTCGCCGCTTCATTCACGACGACTCCTAATTACACCACCTCATCACCGCCACCACCTTTGTTGAACGCTCTACCTCGCTTACATTCGATGTGCTAAGCCCCTAAAACCCCCTCGGCATAAAGAACACGCGCAGCCCGAACTTTGTTCCTACTTCCGCGCACACTCTATTTTTTAATACCAATCACTTGGCATGGGCGCATTAGCAGACTGACTACAAGTACTTATCAACCATGTCTGACGGTGCAGACGGTAAGTGTTGAGCACTCTGTTCAACCTGATACCCTTCACTTGGCGCGCAATGCTGACTTTCTCAGGCACGGCTTCGGCCAGCCAGGACACGGGCATCGGCCTGGTTGGATTTCTCACCGCGTTGACTACTTCGTTGGTCGTCTTCGGAGTCCAGACAGGCGCGTTCTTGTTGTTGCGCAACAAGCTTGCCAGAATCTTGTAGGACACGTCACCTGCCTCACGTAGTAGCATGTGCACGATCGATGCTGACCCGTCTGTGGTGTAGTAAACCGAAGACCTTTCTCGTACCCGAACGTGAGCGAACAGATCCACCGCCGAGTAGTCCATGGGGCCTTTTTATATCACTTTTCCGAGTACGGGACCGAGAGATCATCAAGAAATGTGGCCTCGATGCGTATTTCTTTCTCCGCTATCTGCAGACCTTGCTTATCATCTTCATACCCATGGCTGCTATAATCATTCCAATTCTCATCCCGCTCAACTATGTTGATGGGAAAAGTCATAGCGTCGTGACTAATACCACAGATGAGAGTGCTGTTGATGGATTTGGGAGAACCATCACCGGATTGGATGCATTGGCTTGGAACAACGTGAAAGATGAGCACACAAACCGATATTGGGGACATCTTATCTTAGCCATTCTCGTTGTCGTCTGGGTCTGTGGTGTCTTCTTCTTCGAACTCAGAGTCTACATCAAGGTCCGACAGGATTGGCTGACCACGGCTGAACATCGTCTCCGCGCTTCGGCAACCACAGTTCTGGTGAGCGGCATCCCTGAGAAGTGGTTGAGCGAAGAAGCTCTCCGCGGCCTATTCGACGTGTTTCCAGGTGGTATCCGAAACGTCTGGCTTACTCGTGACCTGACGCACTTGCTGGAGAAAATCGCGAAAAGAGACGAGATTCACAAGCAACTAGAAGGCGCCCAAACTGCGCTGATTCGATTGGCCAAGGAGAAAGAGTTGGAGAAGAAGGAAAAGGACGAGAAGCAAGCTCGTAGAGCATCGAAATCTCACCGTCCAACTAAGGGAGAGAAAATGGAGCGGAAGAAGCAAGAAGATGCGGCTGCAAAACAACGTGCTGAACAGGACCAAGGCATCAGTAGCGGCGATCAGCATGAGGTCCCCCACAACATCCACGATGCCGAAGACGAAGTGAAGCATCACGAAGAGCACGAACAGCCCGAACATCACGACGATTCGGCTTTCACAGGAATGAAGGCAGGATTTTCAAAGATCACAGGAGGCTTAGGTAAGGGTGTCGACGGCCTCCTCGGGGGGACCAAGAATGTGACACACAACATCGATGGTCAGATCGAGACAACCAACGGGTTTATGGCGATAGGATCACCACAGGATCGATCGGACTCTCGCAATGCCCACAACAGGCACGTCCTTTTCGACGGGGACGATAAAATCAGACATTCGACCCAAAGCTCTACCCGTCCAAACGTGGCTGAAGGTGAAGATCGCATTATGGGGTCTTCAGCCACTCAACCCAAGCATGCCCGTCATTCTGCCACATCAGAAAGTGAGGCGCTCAATAAGGAAAGCATTGAAATGAAGGAATTCGGAAATACTACTCGTAAGCTGGAGAATATGGACGAAATGTATAACCACGAGAAAGCTAGGTGGTATCAATTCTGGAAACCGCCAGCAGGTGGCTTCGCTTCTCCTGTGCCTCAAGGGGCGCAGAGCCTTGAGTTTCCCTTTGGCGAGAAGAAAACCTTTGGAGAAAAATTGAAAGCTATCATTCCGTTCATGGGAGATGACGGGATCACGCCGATAGAATACGCGGCAGCTTACAGCAACGAGGATGATGATGCCGAGGATAAAGACGGCGGAGCAGAATGGGAGAAATGGGTAAAGAGATCTGATCGGCCAACTCATAGGCTTGCCAAATTTGGATGGACGCCTAGCTGGCTCCCTGGTTTACCTTTATTGAACAAGAAGACCGACACGATCTACTGGTGTAGACGAGAACTGGCACGTCTCAACCTCGAAATCGAGGCCGACCAGAAGAAC
This sequence comes from Xylariaceae sp. FL1019, assembly GCA_022578705.1. Taxonomy (NCBI): domain Eukaryota; kingdom Fungi; phylum Ascomycota; class Sordariomycetes; order Xylariales; family Xylariaceae; species Xylariaceae sp. FL1019. The sequence continues at coordinate 310,232 of MU391928.1, forward strand.
CCAGAACGCTACCCCCTCATGCGGGCAGCATTCATCCAGTTTAACCATCAAGTTGCCGCTCATATGGCCTGCCAGAGCATCATTCATCACGTTCCCAAACAGATGGCCCCAAGAACGGTCGAAATTTCGCCGAATGACGTCGAATGGGACAACATGGCCATTAGCTGGTGGTCAGAATGGCTTCGCACTGCGATTGCGGTGGGTGTCGTTGTTGGTATGATCATCCTTTGGGCTATTCCTGTAGCCTTCACCGGATCACTGTCTCAGCTCAGCACACTCATCGACGCATTCCCGTTCCTGAGCTTTTTGAATAAAAGCGACACGATACAAAAGGTAGCAACGGGTGTTGCAGGTGTCCTTCCAGCCCTGTTACTCGCTCTACTGCTTTTCTTGGTACCGATCATCATGAATGTCCTCGCTGGCTTTAAGGGAGCCAAGACGGGGACCCAAAAGAGCGAAACGGTCCAACAATTCTACTTTGCTTTTCTGTTTATCCAGGTTTTCCTAATCGTCTCACTCTCTGCCAGCGCGCTCACCATCGTCTCGGACCTGGTCAATAACCCAGGGAGCATTACACAGACACTCGCCAAAAATATCCCCTCGGCTGCCAATTATTTCTTCTCTTACATGATTCTACAAGCACTCAGTGTGAGCTCCGGTACCCTCTTGCAGATTGGAAGTCTTCTGCAATGGTACATCATCTCCAGGGTCTTGAACAGCACTGCCCGAAGCAAGTGGAGGACAAACACGAATCTTCCTGATGTCAAATGGGGCCAGGTCTTTCCCGTTTATACCAACTTTGCCTGTATTGGTCTCATCTATTGTATCATTGCGCCTATCATTTCGATCTTCGCCATCATCACATTCAGTCTGCTTTGGTTTGCCCAAAGGTATGCCATGATATACGTCAATCGGCAGACTCTTGACACGGGCGGTGTCCTTTATCCACGAGCCATTAACCAAACGTTCACGGGTCTTTACGTCATGGAACTTGCTCTCATCAGTCTCTTCTTCCTGCAGAACGACGAGAATGGCAATCATCCCTGTATACCTCAGGCTATCATCATGATAGTTGTGACGGCGTTGACCGCCTTGTACCAACTCTTACTGAACATGCAGTTCTCGCCCATGTTCCGGTACTTACCCATCACTTTCGAAGACGAGGCGGTGCTACGCGACGAGGCCTTCCAGCGCGCCCAAGACCAACGCCTGGGGCTTGTCGATGGCGATGTCAAAACGTCGCTGGACTCGGAAGGCCTGCCCTCGCACGCGCATGGGCTCTCCGAGTCAGGCCCCTCTGAAGGTGCCAATGAGACGGAAGGCCGCAGCGGTAAATTCAGCAAATTCAAGCCAGTCAAAGGGATTGTACATGCGGGCACATGGGCGGTGCGCAGCGGCAAGGAGACGTACGATCGCACGGTGGGTCGCGGAGTGGACAAAGCAGAGCAAGGCATCAGGAATGCCAGCAAGTACAGGGACGAGCGCAAGCAGAAGGATCTAGAGGCGCAGAGAGCTATCGGCGAGGCACTCTATGGCGGGTTCCACGATGAAATCGAGGACCTGACGCCCGAAGAGCGCGACGTGCTCGTCCGGCGCGCGTTCATGCACTCGGCACTCCGGGCACGACGGCCAACGTTGTGGATCCCACGAGACGACCTAGGAGTCAGCGATGATGAGATCAAGCGGACACGGAAATTTAGCAAGCAAATATGGATTTCCAACGAGGGAACAGCGTTGGACAGCAAAGTACGAGTTGTCTACGGCCGGGCTCCGCCAGACTTTAGTGAGTTGGATATTATCCAATTGTAAGCTGACAGACGAGCTTGGGAAAATTGTACATACCTCACAGACGAGACAGAGTTAGAGGCCCGTCGTTTTCTTGCTTCGTGTTTTTCCCTTTACCATTGCATCAGGCGCAGACGAACACATCCCTCGGATCAAGACGGCGAAGGCTTCGAGCCCTAGATTATACCCACAACTGCATCTGTATCGGCTGGAGCATACAAAGGAAGCGGGTGGTACTTAATATAGGTATGAATGAACAAAGATACCTAACCTCTAAATTGCCAGCTTCCGCTATGCTGTTCTACTGACTAGCAAAAACCTGAATTGCAACTGCTTACTTCTTTGCCTCTTGAGCTTGCCTATCTAGCCAGTGCTATTATCATGCAGATACCGCGGCCAGGTTTGTTCCTACATGGAGAGGTCGAAATGGTGCACAGTTCCAATTTCGAGACATCACTAAGCAGTCGTGAGATCATCTATCTCATTGGTGATTTGAATGCCCATGTTCTCGCACAATTTGAAGTATTTCGAAACCCCTTAACGCAGGTTCACAATACTCAATAGCTACCTTAGGTACCTAACGGATTAGTGTCCCAGACTTGGTGTATAACTATGGACTACTAAACACGTCACAGACCTTAGGGCGCCAGGGGGGTCCCAGGTGACGATTGCTGCTATGTTTTTGCTCGGAGTGACCTTTACCGCTACGAGCTAATCTTGGAAAGTGGTTGTACCAATAAGCATTGCATATAGGAAATGGTCGTACGCAGCCAAAATGGTCTTACGCAGCCAAAATCAATTATCTCCGAAAATGGCCTTACTTCCGAAAATCACTGTTATTTCCGAAAATGGTGCTGCATTTTAAAAATCGTACCATAATTATTTTCGTACGTAAAAATGGTTGTTAATCACGGTTAAAAAAAGAGGAAGAAAAAAAAGATATGCTGTAATAGTGGTATTTCAATTGAAAGGGTGTTTTTTTTTTTTTGCACGGTCTACGATTCGAACACGTCACCTTACGGTACTACGGCAGGGCATTAGGTCATTTTTAAAGTTCAAAGTCTACAGTCACTACGGCTACACCACGGGGTCTACGAGTCATGTCACATATCGGACTTACGCACGGGCACCCTATATACCATCCAATTGGCAGCCGGCTGTACCACCTACGGGCACCCTTCGGGGCGGTGATATCTCCGAAAATGGGCTTACCTCCGAAAATGGTTGCCAGCCGAAAATGATTTTCCGTACGAAATGGTCATACAAGTCTCCGATGTACCTTTTATATTACAAAACACCTGGACCAGTACTGACCTGACCCATATAGTATACCTCCTCAGCCAGTCAGGATAGGTACATCCATTTTCCCTGGCGAAAAGTGTGATGCAGCAGAGCGGTCGTTTTGGATGGTCAAAATCATTCAATAATCATGCCGTAGAACCCCCCTGGAGCCCTAAGGGAAGGTTTCGTCCCTCAACCTATGGGCTACTGATTAGCTGAAGATGACTTTGATAGGCAACACTAGGTCTGAACGGGAAAGATACTTGATTGTGGCCTTGCATCACACTTAATGGGATGTATACTGTCCGACGTACTGTAGGTAGGGCGTATCCCGATACAAGGGGCGCGAGAGGGTACGCTACCTAGGTAAGGACGTACAGCCATATAGCCCTTCATTCAATGCATAATGTGCGAGATCTATGCTATCGAATAGGCTAGACCATGCTTCAAACCGAGGTACTTAATTCTGCTACTAAAGCCAGGCCAAAATAGAGGTACTACGCTTGGGCGAATACTCCCCTGCTTCAGCTAATCAGTAGCCCATAGGTTGAGGGACGAAACCTATGGTGACGTGTTTAGTAGTCCATAGTTATAGTAGGAACGTGGGGCTGGCGTCACGTTGATTAATCCTGGAGAACCTGGGGAGGGTCAGGTACGTAGATGATGTCGACCACCTACTTCGGTTAGGTTAGCGTTCCTGGACTTAACCTTAGATACCTTATGTACTATATACCTCTATCGACCAGTTGGCAGCAATTTGAATGATTGTCCTTGAACAGATCGAAGGCATGTGTACACTATGTAAGCTGTAACAGCTGCACCGATGGCACCATTGAACTTGGTTGCCAGACCTCGGAGTGTGTAAACTGTAAAGTGTACAGTGTCTGATATGCAACGTCCTATCTCTCGAGAGTCTTACCGTATGGGGAAAGAGAGAAAGAGAACTCGAAGGAGTACCTAAGAAGTGGGAATACGAGGCTAATCCCTGCACAGCAAAGGGGTTTCCACTGTCCACTCGGGACGGGCAGCTTTAATTAGAGATTGGTCGGCTCTCAGTCTGGGCTGTCGAACGCCCAGATGGAGAGGCTTCGGAGGCTTGGTGCGGTTCGTTTTAGCGCGGATGGATCTATCATCTGGGCCCTGCGGCAGTGTGGATGGGATTCATTGAGGTCTTACACTTAATCATTTCTTCTCCAGAGATTACATGCAGCTTTCATCGAATCTGCACAGGTGAACCGTCGTATGCCTGTTATCCTGGCGCAAATCGATTCACCACATCTCCTTAACACCACCAACACTCAGTCCGCGAGGGCCCAACATCGCCCTGCAGCGCCATCTCGCAGTGTCGAACCCAATCATCCATGTCGCAGTATCAATGGTAGTCAGCATCTGACGTCCTCCCCCGACCTCTCTCAAGTCCAGTGTAGTCCGAGCGAGCCATCATTCTGTGTTGGCTTTTCCCTGGTACTACGTGCCGATTCCACTCGTTTACCCACCACAAAGCCTGCCGTCGACTGTCTCCCTCGCTGTTGAACGAAACCCATCCCAAGACCGCCCCCAGGGCTCGCCCGCCTGCGAGCCTCGACTCGACTCGGCGCTTCAGCGTTGTTGCTAGAGCGCCTGATTTGGCTGCGAAGGAGTGTCCAGAGCCTCACAGTGTGGTGTCAGAATGGTCGCAACACTGCGAAACGGCCTGAGGTGGCTGTTGTCCGCACTCGTCTTGTTTCAGGCGGAAGCATTCTATATTCCGGGTGAGCCGCCATGGCAGAATCACACTTATTATTGCACAAAATGGGCTACTCACTAACCGTGTACGACACGGCAGGATGGTCGATCAAGAACTATCAAGAAGGCGAGCAAATTCCACTAATGGTGAATAAGGTATATTCGGACAATACTCAGTTGCAACACGCCTATTACGACTTGCCCTTTGTCTGCCCACCTACAGGCAAGACTCGGGCGTCCGGTCTTCTCAGTGGGCAGAGCATATCGCTCAATCTCGGCGAGGTCCTCCGTGGAGACCGCATCGTCACCTCGGACATTGACCTGACGGTTGGTCACGACAACGAGTGTAGCTTCTTGTGCGGCCAGGAGGTGTCAAGGAGAGATTTGAGGCGCGCCAGGGACCTTGTCAAGGATGGTTATGTCGTAGAGTGGATTGTAGATAACCTACCGGGCGCAACCAGCTTCGTCACTGTCGACAAAACCCGGAAGTATTACGCCGCTGGATTCAAACTGGGGTTTACCGACTACGCATCAGGCTCCGGCAAACCCCGCTATTTCTTGAATAATCATCACACTATTGTCATCCGCTACAGATCAGCCCCAGGTCGAGCGGGCGAGAAAGGCGGCAAAGTTGTGGTGGGTTTCGAGGTGTACACGAAGTCGATCGGCACCAACGTAGAGCGGGAAGGTGGCTGTCCTACCGACCTACAAGAAATCGAAGATCACTTCGAGATAGCCATGCAGCCGAACCGAACCGGTAACCTCTCAACACAGGAATCCATATCCTCAAATCACCTGGACAACCTGGATGAAGGGGATGATGACGAAACAATGGTTATACCATACTCATACTCCGTATATTTCCGTGAAGACGACTCGATAGAATGGGATAGACGCTGGGATCTCTACTTTGTTAATCAGGAGGAAGGCGCACGGATCCATTGGCTTGCCATCAGCAATTCTCTCATCATTTGCGGCTTGCTCAGCGGTCTTGTCGTGATGATCTTGTCGAAGACTATTCGAACCGATATCAAGAAATACAAGGACAATTCCTCGCCTGAAGCTGGTAGAAAACCCAAGGCCGAGAAGAAAAGTCTCGGGTTGCTAGACCAGGCGAACTCGGCAGATGCTCAACCTGACGATGCGTCTGATGATGAGGCACTCGAAGATGTGACGGGATGGAAACTTCTCCACGGAGATGTGTTCCGACGTCCTCAATACGGCCATTTGCTCGCGCCTCTCGTCGGCTCCGGCATGCAAATTTTGTTCATGGCTGTCGGGCTGATTCTTTTGAGCGCCGTGGGCGTTCTGAACCCTAGCTTTCGAGGTGGTTTCCTGAGCTTTGGGTTCGGTCTCTTCGTTTTCGCAGGTGTCTTTTCGGGTTATTTTTCAGCCAAAGTGTACAAGGGATTCGGGGGCGTCAACTTTGGCAAAAACGCTTTGATCACCGCGTGTTTTTTCCCTGGTCTTCTCTTTGGACTCATCTTCATGCTTAATCTGTTTGTCTGGGCACAAGCTTCAAGCACAGCCATCCCATTTGGCACCCTGATTGCCATCGCTCTTCTCTGGCTCTGTATCCAGGTACCCCTTGTATATCTGGGATCTTGGTATGGTCATGCTAAATCAAGCGACTGGCAGAATCCGACCAAGACGAGCGCGATGCCCCGCCAAGTCCCCAAACAAGCTTGGTATATAAAGAGCTTGCAATCGATTCTATTGGCCGGTCTCATTCCTTTTACCGTCATTTTCATCGAGCTCCTTTTCGTCTTCCAGTCAGTTTGGCAAGATAAAAGTGGTTTCTATTATGTGTTCGGCTTCCTCGGAGTGGTATCACTCATCCTCATTGTCACGGTCGCCGAGGTCACTATCGTTACAATATACGTCCAGCTGGGCTCCGAAAACTACCATTGGTGGTGGCAGTCATTTGCTGTAGGCGGCGGGAGTGCCATTTGGGTGTTCGTATACAGCATCTGGTATTACATGTTCAAACTACACATCACGGGGTTTGTCAGCTCGATGCTGTTTTTCGTATATAGTTTCATTGCTTGTTGTGTCTACGGCCTGCTCACAGGCACGGTCGGGTTTTTAGCTGCTTATGCGTTCATCCGCAGGCTATACGGGTGAGTCTTCCTCCACCTATTTCCAACTCATTGTTCATATAGATACATCCCGCCTAGCCAGCAACAACGCTAAAATTTTGGTCCAAGGGCAATAAAAATTGATTAAGCTGGCTCTCAGTGCTCTACAACAGCCGAAGCATCACATAGGCGCACGAAGAGCCATAATGTCAACATTTCGGTGGATAGGCGTTTAAGAGAGGGGGATCCTTTAGCCAATGGTAAATTGAATAGGCAAAGTCGACGACAAAGAGCTGAGATCTAGATGGGAATGACTGCGAAAGGCTTGTACAAAAATCCGCCTCATACGATTGTGGTCAGGCTTCCTCGCTTCGCACATCTCCCATGGACTCCGGAGTTGTTCCAATGGGCATCTTTGTTGTAACCTGTCGATATATGGTTTCTCTCTCGATGGTTGTCTCTCTGACTATGGGCTGTTGTCGATATATGAAGACAGCGCCAAGAGGACACATTGGGTCTGTGGCCGTCGACTTATTTCGGCCTTGTAGTACTCCATAGGGATATACCACCAACTGCAGTTTACAGCTGACTCCGGCCAGGATCCTTGCCTATCGCTAACCACATGCCGTGTGCCTCGCCCAGAACATTCCCTTGAAAAGGCGTTAATTAAGCCACACATAGGGCCCAAAAATATGAGACGACTCACCATCTTTATCTTCGATAGTACCATGCGCCCATATCTTCCGGCCAGCCTTCTTCGTAACACGTCCTCTTATTAGAACGACCTGGGGGAGCTTGATCGCCTGTCTGTATTCCGTCGTAAGACTCACAGTGTATGCACCGTTAGGGGCCTGGGCTTGGGCCGCCGTGCCCATAGCCTCGTCCATGAGCACGGGGAACATGCCGCCATGCATGGTGCCCGCGAAACTCATCAGGTCGACGCCTATGTCTGCCAAGGCATTGAGTAATAAGAAGGGGTTCTTCGGATCTTCGCCGTTTTCTGCACCGCCGCCGGACACGAGTCCGGCGGACTTCGAGACGAGTTTCCGTTTCTCTGGGTTTCGTGGGAGTACGCCGAAGAACGTCACGCAGGCTTTTACCGTGGTGAGCGAGTTTAGAGTCTTGCGCAGTAGATTCGATTCGCCTGTCGGTAGGGCACGACGATCAGGCACGACGGTGTCGAGGATGGTGGGTGGGCCGGCGGTGAGGAGGGAGGCGCACCAGGGGATGGATCTGAAATGGGCGATTGGGTCGGGGACTGCTTGGTTTTGTTCTTCGGGCGCTGGGTGTGGTTTTGCGCCTGGTTTTGGGGGGTTCGAGGAACTCATTTTGATGGTTGTGGATGAAGTATATATAAGATGTGGATAAGCAGGCGAGATGTGAGGCTTACGAGATATCAGATTCGCAGCGTAAACAAAAGTACGATTAAAACCAGTAGACGCAAAACAGCAAGTCTTCAGCGTGGTCTCCGTGTAAGTGCTCTCGAGCTAGACAGAGATGACGGATATCTAGATGTTAGTATTTTCACGATGAAATTAAGGTTCTCTGCCGAGAAACACGAGAGTCTTGAAAACGCCGCAACAGGGAGAACAGTCCCAAGAAACAATCTGGGGAAACTGGAGAAAAAGCCACTAGCCTTCACGCTACCTTGATGTATGTATAGATTTCGACAGGCAAAGAAACACATGAGAAAAACAGCCGAGGCTCAAGCAATGAGTAGCTGATCGGAAGATTGGCCATCCGCCCATACTTCCACTGCCCAGAGTGGACTGCAATTCTCTATGCCGTGTATGGGAAAGCGACTATCAGCATGACATCACGTAGCTAGCAAGACGATGAGTCTAGATAGAAATCAGCTTGGTGTTTCCAGGCACGCGAGCCCGGAATTGGCTGGTTGTGGATCGCGGCTTGCGCTTCGTTGTTCAGCTAGACCGGATCAGAGTTGGATATCGGAGTGAGGATTGCAGATCGATGAGTTGGCGTCGTGCGGCTGATCCACAATGCGTCTATTATCGACTGCGGAAGTTTGCAATGACTCGGGAAGTCGGTGGTGCAAAGTGAAAGGAAAGCGATTTAATAGAGTAGGGTCCGATATCATTGAGCCACGAGAAGGACGCTTTTGGGATTTTTTAATAAGGTGAGTTCCGATTAACATTATTGAAACGGAACACATTCACTCGACACGGCGCTCATAATGGCCAGAATTCAAGCGTCTTCACTTACATGGTAAGGTAGCAGGCCGGGCAAGCTCTCGATACATCTACTACTAAAGAAATTATCTTCAGAAATGCAACCATTTAACTACCTTGATTAAGTAATCAGTCAGACAGAACAACCGATTGTCATATCACTGAAATCGATCAGCAGAGTTGTACTTCGAAGGGCTGATGGAGGTTTGATGTTCTTATGCGTGAATAGACGTCTATTCCTTATTTTGGTCAACGTTCTTCTATGTTGGTCGCCACACCAAGGCTCTATCTGTATAACCTTGCGTCTATCGAAAATTGATTCTGGTGCCGAGGCGATCTACATCCTAAATCGCCATGCAAGGTTCATATGGTATTTTAAATCGACCTTGTTCCAAAACGCCGGAGACGCCATCAATGCGAGTGAAGCAGCAGCAAGAAGATAATGCCATCAATGCTGGGACCGAACTTCATCTATATGCTTAGGATGGTCTTCATGCGCTCATATGTGTAGAAGCTGACTGCCGACATAGGGAAGACCTTGACGTAGCCGATCGTCAAGCCCACAAAAAATCCTGGGAGACCACGTTGTTTGAAGATCATGCCGACCGTCTCACCAACGCGGAGACGATGGCCGTCTCCAACTGCACCGCCAACCTGCATGCGCCGTCGCACTACTTCGAGCGGGTAGGACACAGTTTGTGCGATGGCTCCTGAAATGCCACCAGACAATAGTTCGGCCCAAGCGCGCAACGGCGCCGGTTTATCTTTCGGTGCATTTGATGGTTGGGGTAGGGTAGCGTGTTCCCGTAGTGCAGACGATCGAAATATGTCGCCTATCGTGTCGTGTGTTAGGAATGAGACACCGGCATATGGTAGCATGCCGAGGAGGGTCGTTGAGAAGCCCCTGTAGAAGTTTATGATTCCGGATTGGGGTGCTGCAGCTTGGACCGTGCTGGAGGCTGCTGAAACAACACTGCCAGCGGTACCTGAGCCTCCAGCAGGTGCGGCTGCGGCTGCGGCTGTCGTCGATTTGGAAACGGGATGTTCATAGTAGATCTGCTTGCAAATATCGGTGAGGGATGAGCTCCTGACTTTCGTCTCGAACGCCAATCTCACGCGAATGACCTCGAGCGGATATGTGAACAGAACCGAAGTAACGCCCGCGAGTGCGCCTACAGTGAAGCGTCGGAACCAAGTCTCGTGATGTCTGCCGTGGATAATCAATGCGCGATATTGCTCGTATGCGACGAATTTGATAGCTGCGTATGGATAAATCTTCAGCAGCGTGGCCGAATGTCCGCGGAAGAGTCCGCGTACGCCATGCTGGGTGTAGATATCGCCCAATGCTCGGCCCAGTCCAGCCCATGAACCAGTGTATTTGGCAAACTGTGGATTATTTGTCTGAAAGAGGATTTTGACTCGGTCGAGAGGTGCAACGGCAGTCTTAGCCTATTTCCAGATTTCTGTTAGTAAATCCAACCGGACGCCGCATTCCAACTATGACAAAAGAGGGAGACATACTGCACATCCGGCGAAGCCTCCTGCTATAAAGGACCGTACTATGTAGTCCATGCTGTGCTTACTTGGCTTTTTACGATTCTCTGGGGCCGCACTGGCGTCGACAGAAGCTGATGTGCCTATATTCCTGTCGGCGCCCGTAGTAACGGCATGCCCTGCCTTCCTAAGGGCCCCATCCATCTTGCCGACGAGACTATCAGAGTTTCTTCCTTGTGCCGGCGGGATCGCAGAGACTGGACCATGGTCTGCAAGAGCCGATGGCATTCCTGCGCCACCGACTCGTCCCGTCCTTCACGGGCGCACGGAGGTAACAGTCGACACAGAGAGCGATGGGAGATCGGCACAAAGTCTGATTGCTAAGCTAACGCGTTGTAGCCAGTTACTGGAGTGTCGCAACTTGTCTATTTTGGGTCGCGATTTCTCCAAAGGACATATGGCTTAGGGAGTTAGGAAGACAAGCATCTCAATTGTATAATTATTCATTGGTTCAGAAGGGGATAAAGGGAGGGAAGAATGCGGAACCCGGAGCGTTATCGTGTAATCCGTAGTCCCAAGGAAAAAGCCCGCGGACGTCATGCGCACTGCAAAAATACGACCCCAAACACTTCCCTTTATCCCCACGGCCGAGCCGAAGCTTGCCGAGCATCAACCCCGGCCTGGCGCTTGACCACCTTCCCCTGTTTCGAGGACGAGATCTCTGCCGACTTCGTTCCTAGTTCTCCCAGGTGTCTTGACACTTATAAATCTCTCTTATGAATGCTTTTTTAATCCTCACCCAATTGAGTTCAATCTCCCTCTAGTGCAAACCATTACCACGTAGCTGGAACGACAAGCTATGGTCCGGCCTCGGATGACTTACATGCTGTGGCTGCGACAGCATACAGAGGGGCACCACGAGAAAGTACTGTCTGAGCAACTTAACACGTTGTTCTCGACAGCCTAGCGGTCGTGTGAATACTCAAGTTCGATAGGAAAGAGCCAATTTATAATAATAAGATGGTGGCAGCCTCGCCAACGTGCCAGCTTGATTCCAGGTCGCGACGACGAATGACCAGTTGCTAAGAGCTCTACACTACCTGTGGGCTATACATGTCCATGAGTCGTTTTCATGCACCCTAGTCCGCCCTGAGTCTAGCTTCAGTCTGTTCCCTTTGCTGCTCGAGATGGGCTTGGATTTCTTCCTGCGTGGAGTTATACTTGATACGGGAACCCTGGTAATTCTTGCTATGCATGTTGTCTGGATGATTCCTCCACTCCATTCTGATGCGTTCTTCGCGTTGGCTCAACTTCAACTTGAGCCCTTCTTCTCTCATCTCCGCCTTGCGTTTCTCCCTGTAGGCATCGAACGGTCCGTGTCGTCTTTCGGGATGCCTGTCTACTTGTACTGGAGCGGGCTTATCCAAATCGAATAGTTTAATACTATCGTGGATAGTTCTGGCTTGTACGGCTGGGAGCTTTTTGTCGTCGTGCTCGAGTTGGCTAAGGACGGTGCCTAAGCCCTTTGTTGCGGAAGCTTTATCATCAGCTGATCTCGAATGCCTAGGAATGGCACGGCCGGGCGTGTTTCTCTCATCATCAGCGAGGAGAGCGTCTTTCTCGGCCTTTTTCCGCGCTGCCTCGGCTTTTTTCTCCGCTTCTGTCTCTCTGAAAATCTTGTAAGTATATTGTGCCTGTATTGAGAGAGTAATCATTGTGTAGTCCAGGCACACTTTTTGCTGTTGTTCTTGGCTCCTTTTTGCCATTCTTTATCTTCGGCTGCTGCCTTTTTTGCGTCCTCGGCTGCGGCCTAGTGTATGGGAACATGTAAGTCCGTTTTATTATTCGTTATGGTATGGAATACGATCGGTGTGTGTTGGAATTCTTCGGTCTTGGCCGTATTCTTAATCGAAATAACTGGTACTCACTATAACGCATATTAACATGTTGATCCCTTCAGCAGGTGACGAATAGGAGAACAGAAAGGGATGTTTTTCTACATGCCTTTCGCAGACGCAGCATTGGCTTTTCGAGCCTGGCCAGCAGCTTTCTTGCTACCTTCAGCAGGGCCCTTCTTGCCACCCATGATGCTGAACAGATCCGTAAATGCGCAGATCCAAGCGACCGAATTCAGTGAGACGAGGCGAGGTAACCAACGCGATTTAAAAGAATGTCTGTGTATTAAGACGGTCGTGACTTCTGAATCACCGAGTACACGTAGATTGAATTGAAAATGACAACAAAGTAGTATGCGCACCTGACTCTTAGCTTGGTGATTAATGTTTACTGCGGGGCTATTGCGTGTGGTTCCGGCGGGGTATTCCGTAGAGACTGCCTCGACGGCCTTGAGGAAGCCGTCAGTCATAGTCGATCTTGCAGGGCCACATGGATGGATGTAACTGACATAGGCTGCAACCTTCGAAGTGAATTCATCTTGTACACAAGAACAAGGAATCTCCATATCAATGCCCAATTAGTGTCCAAGCAAACCATGTGTAGACCGTTGCGTCATATTTCTGCGCTACTTATCTGTTAAGGCAACCGGGTCCCGGGCAATACATAGTAGCAGAGCATCGAGGTTCGGAGATGTACTCCTTAGTGGACTAGATATACGTAAAGTTACAGAGTGTCGAAAAGAACCTCGTGCATATTTCTCTAAAGGTAAGCAAATACCTTAGGTAATATGTATAGTCTTGAAGGGTGCCATTTGATTCCCGCCCGCCTCGTCTGTGTAGGTCGGTAAATTGCCAACCTTGATAGGTAAGGTGCCTACATAGTATCCAACACGTCGTCGGGTACCTCAGGTAGGTAGTATGGGATTGGAGCCCGTGACGGAACAGCAAGAAATTCATTTTACAGCATTGACAAGAACACGGGCTCAGTTCCTCGGTCTTCATTCATACGAAACTTCTCTTGCCTTAAGTCGCATACATCTACGCCTCGCCCTGTAGCGCTTGTACTTCGCTATGCTGTGCATGGCCTCTACTTCCAGATAGGGGGCGGTTATGGCCATGATATAATTGGCCGTTCGTCCATAAACTCGGCACGGCGCATCGCTGTCCAATAATAAGGAAGCTTACCTACCTAGTTGGTCTCAGTTCTCTTTACGAGGAGACTTGTTTCTCTAGACATAATGTTCTCTAACAAGACTACCTAGGTAGGTGCGGATGTAGCGAGATCGTGTCGCATGTCTAAATATCCTGCAGTTCATTGATCTCGTTTCGAACAATCTCCCTTTTGTGTCGGAAGTTTTTGAAGCAAATCATGGAAATGGACAAACTGGACGTCACAACACACGAGCAGGATGACCGTCAAACGGTTCCAGGATGCCGTCATCTACCAGGCTACCCATACAGAGAGCTCGTAGGCAACGAGGTTCGTTTGCTTCGAATCGTTCCTGGGATCGAACGGGTGGAATGTGTCCTGCACCAGACCCAACTGACGAAGGATGATGAGTTTTATGACTCCTATGAATATTTTGCCCTATCGTATGTTTGGGGTGATACGAAAGAAAAGTGCGAGATATTCATCGGAGGTACCTCTTTCTGGATCACGAAAAATCTCTTTGTGGCCATGATACACCTCAGAGAGAGATACGAGCCCGAGCAATATTATTGGATGGATGCGATCTGCTTAAACCAAGACGATATTGAGGAGAAGTCGACCCAAATTCCCCGGATGATGGAGATCTATCATGCCGCCTCGCGCGTGATCATTTGGCTAGGGCCCAATCAGAAATCAAATAATTCGAAGCATAAGCGAGTTCCGTGGCTCGACGATCCAATGAATCTCATTCAACGCGAAAAATTGTCTCTATCTACAGATAGAATCGTCGCACTGCTTTTTGAAAAAGCCGAAACTTTTCAGCGCGAATGGGAATTCCCGGTTGATCTGGGCAAAGGAGAATCGGTTCTACGAGACGTCTTTGGCGAGCAGTATCCTGCAGTGACGGAAGCAACGAGCGAGTTACTCATGCGACCATGGTTCCGTCGGGTATGGACAATGCAGGAGTGTACCTTGGAGGCTGCATCTTGCGTCCTTGCTGGGCGACATGAAATCTCGCTCGAGCAGCTCTTAAATTTTCTGAAAGAGTTAATCGGTCGCCAGCGACTACTCATGTTCAACCCGGGATTTCAGCGGATTTTAACCGCATTTCGGCTCTACAAAAAATTTCTCGAAAACGGGCCAAACTGGATGAGGGGTGGAGAGCAGCCCGACTTGGACTTGGGAGATTCCCTTCTGGATATATTGACACAAGTCGCAAGTGGCGAGGCAACGGATCCGCGAGACCAATTGTATGGAATCTTAAGTCTCGCGCAATATTTTACCAAAGCCGAGCTGCCCAGTGTGCTACGGCCGGATTACAGTCTTCCTTTTGAGGTTGTATACTGGAATTACGCCACATTTCTACTTCAATCGACCGGAGACCTACGACTGCTGTCCTTCGATCATCCCTTACAGGGAGTCCCATCTTGGGTAACGTGAGCAATTCTTGCAATTATCTAACATAAGCACATCCTGGAGAGTTCTCGGAAGATACTCTCTGTTCTCAGGCGCAAGTTGCATTGCAAACACGTTCTCAAACTCCCCAACCTTGCTAACTTGGTATAGAGTGTGATTACTAATTCGAGTCGGTATAGTGACTTTCGTGACCGGGCCTACCTCAGGGGTGGTCACAAAGGCCCCGTAGAATTTTCCAACGACAACAGGACTCTATACCTACAAGGCATGCGAATGGCTCCTATTTGCGATTACGTTGACGAATGGTATGATCCTGCAGACTCTGCAACTGGTGTACCAGTAGGTCTTCATGCCAGAATCAGATACGTTGAAGGGCGCATCTTTAAGCCATCATCGCAAATAAGGAGTGTATCTCTAGATAAGGTATTGGATGATGTTCTGTGGAGAGTTGGCGAGATTTTCAGGCTAGGAGGGCAAAAAGGAATGCGGAGAGCGTACACGGATCTTCGAGGCCATTCAAGTCGATATGGAACATGGGTTTCCAAGAAAACTAGATTCCGCACTATAGACACAACTGGCAAACACCATGGCATAGCACTCGGAATCTGTAAAACTCAAGTGATGCTCGAGGACGGCACTATACTCGAAGTCTTGAGGGACGGAATAGAGATTGCCACGGGAGATATGGTCTGCATCTTCAAAGGCGCAAACCGTCCTCATCTCTTACGACCATCTGACCATGGAAATGGGCTTATTCTTGTGAGCACATGTACCGTTATTTCCGGCACCTTCCGCCGGCAGGATTTGTGCGAAGACTTCTGGGATGAAAAACAGCTTGAGAGTTTTGCGTTGGTGTAATTCACATTTATGGAATGAAATGGCTAGGCAATCGGGATACTTCTATCCCTTGCCTATGTTCTATTCTGTGCTGATCGGTCCTTTTCTTGGTCTCGCATTCATAGCGAGGAAGACGACATAGGCAGGACACTTGATAATTACTTTTACTAGAGAGACTTGTAACCAGTGCACTGACAACTGAAGTCTTATATAGGTTGTCGCATCACAACAACTCGCTATAATTAATGCAGTGATCTTGCAGATAACCAAGGATTTCCTCTACTCCATACGATACGTGGCATCCTTCCGGAAATACCGACTGATGTCACTATCGTTTCCGCAATGCTCGCAACGGTGCATGACTCTCGCACCCGAGTGACCCGGTCCAAAGTGGCCGTCGCCCATACCAGTCCTCATGCCGGACGAAGCCACGCTGGAGTTCCCACTCATGTCTGGGCTTCGACGAGTTCTGTCCACAAGGTTGTATATGGGATCTGTGCCGGCTGCTGGGTTTCCACGAGTCGAAGACTGAAGATCGCGGTTTTTATTGCTATCCATCATTGCCCTACGTTCATCTCTAGGGCGCCCCTGAAGTTGCTCGTGTGTTCCGTCGGGATGATACATGTTGTAAGTATCGTTACCACCCTTGTTCATCATGTTTCGACGTTCGTCTCTGGACCCGTTTGGGAGACGCTCCTGTGTGTCATGGTTTTTGTACAGTTCATATGACTCTTTCTTGCGTTGAGATCCCCCAGACGTCGAAGCATCGCCCCAGTATGGCGTTGCCACTGTCGGCTTTTCATCCTTCGCACGCGTGGAATCCTTGCTCAGTGACTTGCGATGACTAGCTGGCTTATTAGAAGTCGGAGATGTTCGCGCAGGCTGTCGAGGACCATGACGTGAGGTCGAAGCTCCGATTTGTTCATCGAGAAAATCTGTATCGTCTGAGCCATAGCCGTAAGTATACTCTGGGCCCTGAGAGATAGGCTCATTCAGGTCGTATGTGTCATAGCCCGAATTAGATTCAGTGCCATACCATCGCTCATTCGAGTTGTTGTAGCGTGGGACCTCGTCTGAGGGATAAGCACCTGGGGCTTGCTGAGTTTTTTCACTATACTGGTGTGTGTCCTTGCGATCCTTATCCCCATGAAGGGCATCCTTGATCTTTTCTCCGAGACCCATGTTGGTGATTGGTTTTCGTCAAACTGTGAACTTGTCCGGATAAAATACCAGAAGTATTTAAAATCTTTTCCTCTTGAGTTTAGGTTATTGATTGATAGGTATTAAAGTCGAGCTCGCGTTATGCACTATATGTGGCTCGGTATCGCCCTACTTATAGCAGAGATGAGATATCCCTCGTCTCCCTCGTTTCCAGCATGTCTCGTCGATGGCGAGTATCTTCCATGCGTCATCCGCAGCTAGCAGCCACCCGGATACCACGCTCCCGAATACTTGGGGAGACTTCTTTTCGTGACATCAAGCCCAGGTGCCAGAGAGCGGAAAACACGGCAGTGTAAACAGACTCGACAGATAACCAGGTCAGAGGCCAGGGAAGTGCTGATTGACAACGGTTATTGGGTCCATGGCCGATTCCAGGGTCCAGGGTCCGCAGGCGTTTCCAAGAACCTAGGGTTTTTCCAGGGGTGCGTCATGCGGGGCGGAGGAGCATCATCTGTAAGTCCACGTAATAACTTGTTTCTACGACTGCAAGATCTCTGATAAGGTCAATGGCCGTGGTTATTGTGGTTGTTGTGGGTGGTACGAGTACACAGGTTCGCAACGGCAATGGACATTCCATCGGCTCTATCATCAAACATTGTGGATGAAACTAGACAAATTGGCACTCTGTAGTTCAGTATACCCTTGCTCAACTATATCCTTAGTTCGATAGCTTGGCGTTGCAAGGGAACTGTTTTTGTCTATTGGAACCATCATGACTGGACGTGCATAGGCCGGTAGTGATGTGTGACACATGATCAGAGCCAGCATGTGTAGTGCACAGTGCCGGAAGTATTTCTAGGTAAAGAATATATGCATTCTGAGCGTATTTGCTATTTACCTTAGGTAAGGTTAGCACTCCGGGACCACACGAGCTTCGGGATCACTGAAGAGCCACTTCACCAGCGTACTAACTGGTGGGAAGTAGTGATCGACTACCTCTCTCATGTTCACGTAACTCAGCTTCAGCTTGTAACATCCCGTAGAATTCATCAGTTGATGAGCCAAGTCGGAAAAGCTGCTAATCTCTCTCCCTCCCCCGCGATTTTGGAGCCAACTAAAGCTCAGACATAACACTTGGGATGTTGCAAGTCAAGTCTAGCTTCCTCCATGGATCTAACTCTCAGTTTCTAG
Source organism: Xylariaceae sp. FL1019 (assembly GCA_022578705.1). Taxonomy (NCBI): domain Eukaryota; kingdom Fungi; phylum Ascomycota; class Sordariomycetes; order Xylariales; family Xylariaceae; species Xylariaceae sp. FL1019. Next base: position 328,434 of record MU391928.1, read on the forward strand.
ACAGCGAACTACTATTACCTCACTGTATGTGCATGCTACATGCACCTCATGGGATATTGTTACTTTTAGGTGGCATATTGTTACTTTTAGGTGGTATGTCTTGAGGTAGTAGTGGAGGTTTCACATTTGTGAACGTATCGTAGAAAAACCAATTCCACTTTCTTCCCGTTGTTCAAGTCGGATAGTCACAGACAGGTGGATCACATAGCTACCTAATCAACCAAACCAGACTGGCTACTATGTCTCTGTCATTCAAAAAGTGACACTGTTATTTCGACTTGGAATATAGATGCATCTATAGCCTCTCAAGCTGCTCAATGAGGCATGTGATAGCACTTCCTTCATATTTTAAGTTTCTTAAGTTACCGTACCCACGGATAGCTACTTGTAGCATAGGACATAGCAGGTGCGGCTATCTACCGACTCTCACTTCGTAGCTGCTATAGAGATAGGTACTATGATAACAGGCTCTAGCCAGGCGTAGCCGGTAGACACCCCTAATATGCCAATGCCACTTTGCGGGATGTATCGCATCTACAATATGTATTACTCTCCAAAGACCATTAGAGAAAATTCCTTCACCTAGACGAACTCTACGAGTTCAGGTGGTTGATGCCCGGTATTTCGATTCATAGCCAGGTGAACAGTAAAGGTTTACATTTTTAGACTGAAACAGAGCAGTTTAAGTAATCCTGGACGAAGAAATGCGATGTTGTCCAACTAGATCTTTCGATTCTTTCTAAGTCTACCTGTCGACTCTACGCTGGCAGTGAAGCACCATCTCAACATTCTTCAGCCAATAACATGTTGGGACTGGTAGGTTATAACCTCAGTAGAAACGTGACTGAAGTTTCAGGAATTCAAACCAATGCATCACCTCGAGTGGCCGCTTTGAGTTCCCGTCTAGCTGCACAAGGTTGCTAGTGGGTGTCATATGCTATCAGTGGCCAAATGAGTGCAGCACATTGAATCTAAGAGTAGCGAACCACCTGATTCCATCTATGAGATGGGCAGGGGCCTGGTCAGGACGCTCTCTATGGCTCTGACTGCATATCAGTTAAAAAAACCATCATTTCCCTTTCCCCTTCTAATAGAGAAAGCGGCTGGCTTGGATTAGACTGCAAACCTGCCATTATATTCAACGGAGTGTTAAGAGGCAGAACTCTACAGCTGGGTTAACTATTGTTCGCTGCCGATCATAATGAAAGAGTGTTATGAGTTGCATAGCCTAGGTTACTAGACATAAGGGACGTTGGAAGAGGTTGGTCTGGCCAAGGCTAAGAAGGCTGCCATCTTGACAATAGTTGACTTGTGAGCAAAGTAAACATGATATAGTGAGGTGTTGAAACACATGACGACAGTGATAGAAAACCGAGTCAAGTAAGTAACGCACAGATATATGTACTATAACAGGAACTTAGACGAGCTCAAAGTGAACTGTAGTGGGACCTGTCTTGAGTCATGTCCCAGTGGGCGCGCGACGTTGGGTGGCATGTTCCCGTCCAGTTATGAGTTGGGTACCACATCGCGTCTCTTTGTTTTCCTGCAGCCATTGAAAGTCAAATCCTCATTAGTATCTAGGTACATACATACTACCTTAGGTAAGGCATCAAGTGTAGTGACAAGCGCACGAGCCACGGGAAATACCCCTCTCTCCACTCCCCTTTCACGTCTTTGTCCGGGCGCAGTGCACAAAACCCCGCCATCCACGGTCGGTCGCTAGGACCTACATGCATGATTATAGGGAGGGGAATGCTGCTAAAGCAGAGAGTTGCAACCCGCCCGCCCAGTGAGCAAAGTGACAATACCTCAACGCAGGCAGCACCACCTTAGGTCCAGTAGGCACTTGAGGCTTTTGGGGAGAAGCAGCCGTCCGTCTCTGGCCAACCTGACGACATTGCCCATCCTCCGTCCTACACAACAGCCACCGGGCCTGCACGACTTCCACACGGCTGCACCACCGCCGGAGACCTGGTGCTTTGCCCCTGCTTCCCCGTCTCTTAGAGGGAGATATATCCATTGAAGCACTCTTTCGGCTTTTGTGGCGTTCTAGCAGCTCTTGTTCATTGCCGTGACCTCCCCCGCCGAAGCATCCTTATCTGCCTCCCTTCCTCCCCCACCTTATTATCTCCCGCGTTGCTCAGGCAGTCGTCGTGCTTTCCCGTCCAGAGCGAGCCAGTCCGCGTGTTGTTTGCGTGACTGAGTGTGTGCGTGCGCATGCGTCAGAGTCGCGAGGATACTTTGCGAGTGGCCAGAAAGGAAAGCATGTGTTGCAACGGCGTAGAGACAGCCAGAGCGATATCCCACTACTGATCCCGACTGGTGATTAAGCTTCGCCGTCACGCTGCACACTTGACGCCGCTGTTGTCGCACCACCCGGCCCAGCACTCAATACCAGACACAACACAGCCATCGTCAGCTCTTGGACCGCCGCGCCACCCTGCGGCACGTTCTGCCCGCCATGGAAGACGACGAAGCTATCAAGAACATCCAGAGCAAGATCGACCGCGAGAAGGCCTACCTGAATGGCGCCAATACTATGCGACGCCAGACCAATAATGACGACGTCCGCTCCCGCCTCGATGACAAGATCAAGGCCGCAAGGCGCAACATAGAGTTCTTTGAGGAGAAGCTCGGCCAGCTCCAGCTCAAGCGCCTCAACCAGGGCGTCGACAGCATGAACCTCGGTTCGGGCTCCAGTATGGGCGATCCGCGAGGCGATGCCGATGCCCCCCTCCCTCCCCCGAAAGATGCCGGCCAGTGGTCTGGAGACAGAGGCTCATACGGCTCCATGCAGTACAGCCAGATCGGTGGTCATGGTGATGCGATGCCTTCGCGTGGCCCATATGCGCCCCATGAACCTGGAGCCCCCGTCCCCCATCCGCGGCCCAACTTCACCAAACTAGGTTTGACCGCCCGGCATACTACCTGCGTCGCGCCAACAGCCTGATACTAACAATGCTCTCTAGACTTGATCAAATATGATACTCCTCATCTTGGTCCCCGTATCCAGCTCATGCTTTCTCAGATCCAATTCAAGCTCAATGTCGAAGAGCAATACCTCAAGGGCGTGGAGAAGATGGTTCAGCTCTACGGTATGGAAGGGGACCGCAAAAGCAAGGCTGATGCCGCTGCCAGGCGTGTCGAGAGCAAGCAAAAGATCCATCTTTTGAGGCAGGCACTCAAAAGATACGAACAGCTCCATGTCGACGATCTAGATTCCCCAGACTCTCCAGACGGTTTGTATCCCATGTTCCTTTGCGACATGTCTCCAATATTGATACGATTGTCATAGACGATAGTATCAACATGCCAAATCTGCGGAAGCCTCTTACTGGCCAACTTTCCATTCGAGTACAGCAGATTCGAGATGTTGACCACGCTTCCACTGGGCGATTTTCACGGGGGCCAGAGACATTCCTTGCCATCAAAGTCGAAGATAACGTCGTGGCCAGAACCCGAGTATCCCGCAATGATCGATGGGAGAGCGAGTTCCACAACATCGAGGTCGACAAAGCCAATGAGATTGAGCTTACCGTCTACGACAAGCCTGGCGAGCACGCACTGCCCATCGGATTGCTGTGGGTGAGAATATCAGACATTGTAGAAGAGCTCCGGCGAAAGAAGATTGAAGCAGAAAACAGCAACTCCGGCTGGGTGTCGGCTGACAGGATGGGCTCCAACGCTCCACCATCTCAGTTTCCCATGAGTCCTCAGTCACAGCAATTCAGTGCTCCCCCAGGCACGCCAAGTCCAGCTGGTCAGCAATTTGGAGCTCTCGGAGCGCCTCAGCTTGTTTCTACCCCCATTGATGGCTGGTTCAATCTGGAGCCAACCGGTGCCATACATCTCTCAGTTAACTTCATCAAGCAAAGCAAAGACCGCAGGCCAGTCGACATGGCCGGCCTTGGCCGAAAGGGTGCCATTCGTCAAAAGAAAGAGGAAGTGCATGAGATGTACGGGCACAAGTTTGTGCAGCACCAGTTCTACAACATCATGCGCTGTGCCCTGTGTGGTGATTTCCTGAAATATTCAGCCGGCATGCAATGTGAAGACTGCAAATACACGTGCCACACCAAGTGCTATTCAAGCGTCGTCACAAAATGTATCAGCAAGAGCAACGCTGAGGACAACCCTGACGAGGAGAAGATCAATCACCGGATTCCTCATCGCTTCAATCCGTTCTCGAATGTTACCGCCAATTGGTGCTGCCACTGTGGCTACATTCTACCGTTTGGCAAAAAAAACTGTAGGAAGTGCAATGGTGCGTATTGGTTTCTTCACCCAAGAGCTTCGCAATGGACTAATAGGTTTTAGAATGTGGACTTACCGCGCATGCTCACTGTGTGCATCTCGTTCCTGATTTCTGCGGGATGAGCATGGCCGTCGCAAATCAAATCCTGGAAGGAATCCGAGCAGGCAAACAGAGGCAGAGCAAGGGTACGTCTTTGAGTGAGAAAACGTTGAGGTCTGGGAAGATGAGTCCCTCTAGCATGGGAAGTACAGCGTCCCCTTTTACTACCCCGACACCATCCTATCAACCCAGTATCGCTTCACAGGAGGCTACCGATGCCGCCAAGGCTATGTATACGAGCCAGACATCGCCGACAAGACCCGTTCAGCCTGACCGAACTTCTTCGAGCTCAGCTGCTGCCGCTGCCGCATCAGCAGCCATGGGCGGAACGATATCTTCTCAAAGCCTAAGGCCAAGCGCTCAATCCGATTACCCATCCGGCCGACCAAGCGGCTACGGAAGTTCTGCAGACTCTCACAATGACCCCTACGCTTCAAACCAACCGTCGTACAATCTACCATCTCAGCCCAAATACAACCCGGCTTTGTACGCCAACGTAAATACTTACCCTACCCAACCTCCATTGCAAACCCAACAACACCAGCAGATGCCTCAACAAGCCCTCCCTTCTCCACAGCAGGGGCCAGGCAAAGGTGCAATGTTCCCCCCGAACCCAGCGCCTCAACATGCAAAGCCACAGCCTACGCAGGAGATACCGTCGCTCACAACGGGATCTGGCTTACCGCCCCCTTCGAGAAGACCGTTGCCACTGGCAACCGACCCGGGAACCGGCCAGCGAATTGGGCTGGATCACTTTAACTTCCTTGCTGTGCTCGGAAAGGGTAATTTTGGCAAAGTCATGTTGGCCGAGACTAAGAAGTCACGACGTCTTTATGCTATTAAGGTTCTGAAAAAAGAATTCATTATTGAAAATGACGAAGTTGAGAGCATACGGTCGGAAAAGAGGGTCTTCTTGATTGCGAACAGAGAGCGCCATCCCTTCTTGACCAACCTTCATGCTTGTTTCCAAACCGAAACGCGCGTGTACTTCGTGATGGAGTACATTAGCGGAGGTGATCTGATGCTTCACATTCAACGAGGCATGTTTGGCACCAAACGTGCACAGTGAGTCAGAATTGGATCTACCTCGTGACAGCATACACGCTGACTTTTCTAGATTTTACGCTGCTGAGGTCTGCTTGGCACTGAAATACTTCCACGAGAACGGTGTCATTTACCGTGATCTTAAGCTTGACAATATTCTGCTTACGCTAGATGGACATATCAAGATTGCGGACTATGGTTTGTGCAAAGAGGACATGTGGTACAAGTCAACAACGAGCACTTTTTGTGGTACACCCGAGTTTATGGCCCCAGAGGTAAGTCACTCGTGTTGTGATGCCTGAAAAGGCTGCGCTGACGCAGATGCGAAAGATTCTCCTAGATAAGAAATATGGCAGAGCAGTGGACTGGTGGGCATTTGGTGTTCTCATCTATCAAATGCTCCTCCAGCAATCCCCGTTCCGAGGAGAAGACGAGGACGAGATTTACGATGCGATCCTAGCTGACGAGCCGCTTTATCCCATCCATATGCACCGGGATTCGGTTTCGATTCTCCAAAAGCTCCTCACCCGAGAGCCTGACCAACGCTTAGGCAGCGGACCCACGGACGCGCAGGAGATCATGAGCCAGCCTTTCTTCCGGAATATTGTGTGGGATGACATTTATCACAAGAGAGTTGCGCCACCGTTCCTACCCGTCATCAAAAACGCGACTGATACTAGCAACTTCGACTCCGAGTTCACCAGTGTCACACCGGTTCTCACACCAGTAAATTCCGGTAAGTACAAGTGGCTCATCTCGATGGTCAGCTTCCCGCTAACAGGTGTACAGTGCTGTCTCAAGCCATGCAAGAAGAATTCCGTGGATTCTCGTATACGGCGGACTTTGATTAGAGATGAAGTCCCGTGACGGCGAGGGAAGAAAAGGCTGCCGAGTGCAATCAACAATGGGCAACCTTATAGAATAGCAAAAAGCAATGAGAGTTGGAAGGGCTGTATGGTCTGCACGTGTGCTTTTTCTGCAGCCAGCCCAATGGCATGTCCTCCTGGGCTCAGCACGTACCTGACCTTCGTAGCAAAGTGCGCAATGGCCTTTTCTGAGCTAATCTGTTATCGAATCGCCAGTGATCTGATTGTGATAATGCTATGGGTTGAGTCTAGCCGGCATCTAATACGTCTGGGACCCCTGTCTTATCCATGCATTACCGCCAGTTACTCTGAAACAATTCTTCGCTTACTCTATCTATAATGCACTTATACTGCTGTGGAGTTGTGCTTTACATTCAGGAGGGTTTATATATGAGTGAGCTGGAGACTCAACGGGCCCATGTCCATCCCAGGCTTGTCCAGCCCGCTTGCGTGCGTAGCCTGGCTATAAACTTGGGTTCTTTTTATACATTGCCTGCCTGTCCTTCTATAGACATCGGCACAGCCAAATTCTATCCCACCGCTTATCCCTTGATCTTCTAGCTGTGAACTCGACTTTCCTCTCGCTTTGCCCGTGGGCTTTTATATGATACACTTGCTCTCATCGTGAACCGCGCAAGAACAAGATGGCTATGGTGCCGGCAACAGCGACACCGGCTGCCACGCCCTCTAATACAATGAGCGATACGTCGCGCATGCGCAGTGCGACGAGACGGTCGCTGGCTAGGTCCAGGACGAATGCACGCCAACGCTGCGGGTCCGTGATAAACTCGCGCCAATCTACCGGCGGCGAAGAATTTTGGACAGGCGGGATGGTGGCAGAATCCGATAGAGAGGCAGGAGATGCGGCCTCGGGTTCGGATTCGGATTCGGGGACTATGACCTCGGGGACAACCATGACTACCGGTTCTTCGTCCTCCGTAATAGCGGCTTCCTTCTCAACCTCTGGCGCCTCCACGGAAGAGATAGTCGCCACAGGGGCAGGGGCAGCAGCAGCGCTCTCGAATTCCTCCCTCGCTGCCCGCTCCTCGGCCAGCGCCTGACGGACCTTGTCCTCGAAGGCATTCACCAGCCTCCGTCTCCGCCAGGGCTCAGCGCCAAACTGTAGGAGCAAGAATAGAAGAAAATTGACACCCATCAGCCCCCACGTACCCCAGGTACTCATGCGCCGGATCTTGTCACTCCAGATCTGCTCCTCGTGATACCGTCCCAGTATGCCCGCCCCCAGATCTCTATTCAGTCTCTCCGCCTCGCGCTCGGCCTTCTCGAGCTCGGTAGCGCTGGTCCCGACCGAGGCCTCGAGCTCGTAGTCCTCTTTGTACAGCGTCGTGAAGCGGTCGAAGTCTACGGGGGTCCACGTCTTCTGCCTCGCCAGTAGGGTGGTGACCTCGCGCTGGGTAGCACTCCGGGCGGCGACGGCGTTCTTGTAGGCGGCGCGGGTGGCGGTGAGGTGTGCCTGGGCCGCGCGGAGCTGAGATTCGAGGGTGGAGATTTGTGAGTTGAGTGACTCGATGCCACTGTACCCCGTCAGGTCGTTGATGCGCTGGGAGGCGGCGAAGAGGGTGTTTTGGGCGCGGTCCATGAATTGAGATAATGATTTGTTGAGGGCTGAGCGTCGGGAGTTTTGCTCCGAGGGGAGATCGGGTGGTGGATCGGGGGTAGAGGGCGGTGGTTGCGGTGGTGTTTGGGCCTCTGCTTCTTGTGACGGCGATGGTGGTCCCAAGGGGATTGAGTGTGGGGTGAGAGGGTCATCTCGGCCGGTGGTGGACGCACTGGGTTTCTTGTCATCTGGTGGTTTGGATGTCGAGGACAAGCGGACCTGTTGGCGCTTCGCAGCATGGTAGTCGTGCCGACAGCTCCAGCATATCGTCTTGGGCGGCCGGACTGCGGCGGTCGAGGTGCCCGAATAGTGAGAGAAGAGCTTCCTTTGAGGGTTCCTTGCAGAACGCGGAAGCAATTGATCGACAATTAGCCTCGAGGCGGCCCCCAAGAGAGGCCGCATGGCCCGGGATGTCGACATGGACGGATTGGCGATGGACGTCGTTCACAGATGGGCTTGTCGTCCAACAGCCTCGGATAGCCTCGCCATCAAGATGTGTGAACTTTGAAGCTGGTTGGAGACCGGTCCGGCGGGAAACTCTGATATACTGCCCGAAAGAGTATAGCGCAAATGTGGGGTGCAGCTCAGATCTATTCTAGTCGACCTTTTCATCATTAATTCCATGACTCCTGTTTCCGACGAGCTACCCTGTACTAGCTCCCGTCATTCCTCTCCTCTCAACATTCCCTACTCCTCCTTGTTCTCACCACTACCTGCTTTTCTTCATGCAGTATGCTGCCTTTTTATAGCATACCTCATCATAGCAATCGGTCGTTATCCTTCACTTAACATGCTGAGTGTCTACAGCGTCTACTGGCCTAAGAATATTGCTTGATATCCAGCCTTGTGAGGTAACATTCGTGGAAAATGGAATGCTAGGGCGATACTCCAACTGGAAAACAAATCAAAGCAGAAGACTTGAATTTCGCTCACTTTTCCTTTATCCCATTGCTCTTTTCATTGAAAAGGGTCACATATCCTCTTCTCTCATTTGTTCAGGCGGATATTATCTATCACCTATTTATATTCTGATTAAACACTTAGCTATGGGTTACACATATTTTCCCGACTGAGATCACCGTGCAAGCTAAGTTGTGTCGAGGCATATGGCAATAGATACGATATACGTCATCATAGTGCCTCAGCGTCTCGAGTCGAAGTACGAAATGTACTAGGAAACCAATTCCACAGTCCCCTCCTCTTATTCTGGCTCGGCTCCTCCGCAGCATTTGCTTCGTTCCTCTGCTCTATCGATGGCTTCGCTACAGGCACCACATGAACACCTGTCGGCGAATTTTTCCCAGGGATCACATGGACATCCGTCGGCGTGGTCTCGGTATTTGGGACTGGTATCACATGATTTGACTCGGTGTCGGTATCTGGGGCTGGATGGGGAGCAGGCACAACATGGAGACTCGTCAGAGCTGGCTGGATGTCGGTATCTGATGGCTCTGGCGACTCGGTAAAGGATATACTTGTTTCCGGCTGCGGCAATGGTAATTCAACCGATGAGCTTACATCTGTCTGTGTAGTGCCAGGGCTCGAGACCGACATGGAGACCAACACCGAGGAGCTAGAAGGCAAAGATATGGTGGTACTGACAGTGACCACGACAGTTTCAATCGGAGTGACAGTAACAGCCGAGGAGCTAGAAGACAAAGATGGCCCAGAAACACCCGGTGCTGCAGGCGTACTCGCGCTCGTCAAGGCCGTACTCAGAGTGATCACGATAGTCTCGGTCGGTGTGACAGTAACAGTAGAGGTTGACGAGAAATCAGACGTCGAAGGCGCGAGAGTGGACAATGAAGACGTCGTCAACCTCGTTCTCCCCTCCTTGTCGACGCAAACCGTCTGATCAACATGTAGCGGACAGGATCCGTTCGGTTTCAACGAAACCTCTGGGTTGGCTTTTAGAAAATCGACTAGGCTCAGGCCCTTGAAGACGCAGATCTTCTCGCATGTATCTCCTTGCTGCACAACGAAGGTCTTGTTGCAGAGAATCGGGGATACGCCCTGGGTAGCGTTCTGAAATGGCATGTTCCACTGGATGCCTTGGCCGACGGATAGTGTCGCCAACAGAGGCGCAGCGAGCAAGTGTAACATATTTCTAGTTCTGCTGCGTAGTGAGAGAGCTCAAGTGAATACAGCGAGGTTAGGTGTTGCTTGTGAGGTGTGAAGGGAAAAGTAGCATATGCTTCCACCATCATCTGGGGAGTGTACATTTATATCGATTCCACCTTCGACTAGGACAGTCACTTCGATGCGGACGCCTCTGTTGCTATGTCCATCATGGACAATGAGATTCATGACTCCAAAGGTGACGAACGAAGGCCAGTAGACCTCAGGGCTGAGTGCGGGTTATTCTTCATTGTGCATAGACATGTGATCAATAGTCAATTTCACTGGAGTATAAATAGATTGAGCTTCATGACCAAGAGGTACCCAAATCATTGTGTAGGTAGACATGCAAGTTTCGCTGAGTTTATGGTATGTGTTTTTATCTCAAGCTTATCAGACGCATTACAGACATATTCACATACCTTTTTGATCATCTCGATCAGGTAAAAATGAGTGCCAAGCCAAAAGAGAGCAGCAGTGTCTTTATAAGAGCCCTTAGATTGTCAGTGAAGCTCAGGGCAAAAGCACAGGTGACAGGGCTTACCAGGTCAGGTGTATCAGACACCTGCCACTGATCAAACTGTCTAGTCCAAGGGCATAGGAATCACCATCAAATCGTAGGGAAATCCATGCCGGCAGTCCGAACGTTATCTGCACTCATAGAGTCACACTATCGGAACTTCTGTCAATGATTACCGGATCTTGACTGCCGTGTGTATATGCATTGATCAACTGTTGCATCTTGTCAACTCTGTAACCAGTTTCTTGACGTGAAACATGTTTATCAATAGACATATTGGATACGAAAGAGATGACAATAAGTCACAAACACACCGATGAAGCATGCATCACAAGTCCTCCGTTAATGGGCTCCAATCATCATCAACTTACTTACCTGACCAAGCACTGACCTAATCATAGCGTGCTCAGTATGTTTCTGTCTTGCCATACAAGTCTCGACCGATGTCGCATCCCACTTTTCTCTTAGTTGTACATAGCTCTACCATCAAGCCTATACCCGGTTCGTTGTCAACGCTGTTACATACAAGATGTTCTAGGCCTCTGCTATCAGATAGTAATCCCGTGTTCTATCGCACATTCGTAGCAGTAAATGGGGGATATTCTATTGCACATCCATAGCAGTGAATGGGGGCAGAGACGAAAGACACCTGTGACGTTGCCGAAAAGAAAAGAACATTTATACTCCTTGGCGATTTGCGTTATCAGATTGGTCCTAGCCGAGGTTTTCCACACGCACACATTCAAGAACAAAGAACAAAGAACATTAGATGATCCAGCACGAGAGCACTCAGATATACACAAGTAAAAATGACAAAATAGGTGGAACATCTCCGACGCTAGTAACGTGTAGAGTTGAATTCCGCGATAATGTACAATTCTACACTATAATATCCCTGCCGTTCAGCCAACTAAAAGAGGCTGTGCTTTTGGGTACCATCCTATTTCCTGGTGTGGCAGGCTCAACCAGACTGACGCAAACCTTTCCTGATGAGAAAAAACGATAGTACACGTGAGTTACCGTCCGGAGTCGCAGTGAACTTTTCCCCCCATCCCATGCAATGAAACCACCAACCAAACGAGCATCGAATACAACCATTGCCCCGATCACCCATGACATCGTGAATCTTCAAATCTGGTGATGGTCATGTGGTAACGCTTATGTTTGCCTGCACGAGGACCTCTGCGGTTAGGCGACAGAACCGACTTCTAATTGTAATTGCCGCCCCATCCTCCGTGGCCCTGTCGGCCGCCGTAGTAGTTTCCGAAGCCCTGATTACCACCGTAACCGCCTCCGTACGGGGTGTTGCCGTGACCCTGATTACCAGAGCCGCCAAGGCCATAGCCACTGCTTCCAGTCTGGTTACCATGAAGGTTGTGGGACAGATGGCTGGGATAGCCACCATAGCCACTCATGCCTTGCTGAGCAGACTGTGGGGGAGGAAGTCCGGAAGCGCTGGGTGTAGCATTGGTTGTGGACCCAGGGCGAGCTGCAGCTGCGAGCGAAGGACTGGGGCCACCAGCAATCTTAGAATCGCCATACGGCTTCAGATCGTCAGCACCGCTACCAGCATTTGCGGCTGGTGCGTTTGAATTGTTGAACGATTGACCGCCCTGCGAGGGAAAGCCGGAACCGCGGCCATACGTGTCGTGGGCGCCACCGAATCCACCACTGCCAAGGCTGCTGGGTCCTGTTGCTTGTTGCCCAGCGCCACCGCGGCCATATTCATTCATGCTGGAGCCCAAAGTGCTGTCACGACCGCTGAGAGAGCTCTGGCTGAAACCGCCACTAGCGGTGGTAGAACCATGCTCGAATGGGCCCTGAGGGTTCATATTGTATTGATGTCCTTGACCATAACCTCCCTTGCCGTAAGGAGCATTGCCGTAGCCGCCTTGTCCGTATCCATAAGGTTGATTCATATACTGAGCGTAATAAGGGCTGGTGTAATAGGGATGTTGGTAACCGGGGAAACCACTGTGCTGCTGGTGAAGGTTGGACTGAGGTTGGTTTACCTGAGCCGAACTCTGCTGCTGTTGAGTTTGACCAACTGGGTTTGGTGTGTTATGTCCGCTGTTATGCGCCTCGGTAGAAGTAGCACCGGGGTAGCGAGACTGTTGCGATGCGCTTTGTGGGTACTGTCCCAGGTTATCATTCTGAGAGCCGTATGCGCCAAATGAACGGTTGGCTGCGTTCGATTCGCCATGATGATTCTGCCCACCTTGCTGCTGACCATAACCGTAGTATCCGCCGTAGGCGTTGCCTCTCTGTTGTTCAGCATAGTAAGAGGAGTAGTCGTTCGGTCCCGAGCTGAAAGCGCCGCTGCTTTGAGGTCCCGGGGCTTGAGAGGTGGTTGCGGGAAAGGTATCGAAGCTGGTAGCGGATGTAGTGGCGGTTTGCTGGCCAAAGGTATCATATGGCTTCTGGGGGAAAGCGGAGGGCTCCTGGGCACTGGGTTGCGGAAAGCGACCGTACGACTGGTTGCCTGTGGGCGCCTGAGACGCTGTGGTGGCGGCAGGGCCGGTGGGAGGTGCCACGGGTGCTACTGATCTGTAGTTAGTCTCATGCGCAAGCGGAGAGAAAGATGGGAGCGGTACCAGTCGGAGTAGACTGCTGAGGCTGTGGAGCAGCAGGCTTCTGAGCCGAGGGGAACGGATCCTGGATGGGTGCGGCTTGGGCAACAGGGGGCAAGGCAACGGCGGGCAGCGCAGCCCGGGGGGCCATCGGAGATTCAACAGGAGGTTGTGCCCGCGTCTCTGGATCCTCACGGTTGCCGTCAATATCCTCATCATCTCCACCAAGGTTGAAAGCTCCGAACTGCACGGCAGCACGGTCGACTTCACGGTTGCCAGGCATACGGACGGCTTCCTCCTGTTCGAGAAGTCGTCGCTGATAGCTAGGCATGCGGGGAGCGGGTCGTTGTTCAGTGGCCTTCAGTGCAGTTGCTGCATAGCCGCTAGAAGTCGTACGGCTGACTTGGTGCTGAGCCTGCGAGGCTGAGAGCGGCGTAACAGCAGCGCTGGGTTGCGGCTGCTGGCGAGGGTCCCATGAGTCTGCCGCAGTGCTCGCGGCGGTAGCTGTGGCAGGGGGGTGCGACTCGTCCGGGAGTTGATCGAGATTCATTTGCGTGAGATTGTCTTCAGACGGGGGTAGGGCAACCTCAGGTTCGACAATCTTCACTGATTCCGTAGGCGCAACCGGTTCGGCAGGAGTCTCCTTGGGTGTGACTTCTGCTTCTTTCTCCGGCTCCGGTGCCACGGGTTCAGCAGTGGGTACCTCCGTGATCTCTGCTGGCTCAGATGCAGGGGTCTTTTTGAGCTGAGGAGCAGGTTTAGGAGGGACGGTCGACTGTCTGAGCATGCTCGCCCAAGTCTTGGGAGCAGCTGACGATGTGGTGCTGGGCGCGGTGGCGGGTTCCGTGGTAGTTGCAGGACCTACGGCAGCGGCATCAGTAGCAGGAGGATCGATAGCGGGGGCCGAGTAGGACGAGTCGTTGACGTCGTCAGCGGTGGTGATAGCATTGCCCCAGGCAGAGGCCTCTTCGGTTGGAACAGACAATGGGGCCTCCTTGGCACGGTGGCCGTTGGTGGGAGCGTGAGCAGTTGCGCGACCACGACCACTTCCACGACCTCTCTCATTGCCGCGAGCGCGAGCGCCTCGGCCGGCGTCCGGTCGGCCACCACCACGGGTAGGTCGGCTGCTCGTTTCAGTAGAACCCGTCGAAGGGACGGACTCTTTGGGTTTGGCAGGCTTCTTCGCTTTGGAGACTTCGCCCCACTGGGAGATGGTGCCTAACAAACGCTAGGTGTTAGCATAGCCGGCAGAATGAAGCTGTAAGGCACATGGCTAGAAAGGGTACGGGTTTCGGCTCGCCTACCTTCAGCGATACGAGTAGCCGTGAGCTCGACGTCGCCGTCGGTCTCTTTGAGTGCGTAGAGGATATCGGCATCTGACCAGTCCGTGAAGATGGACTTGATTGGTCCAACGCTATCGCCGTATTGCTTTCTCAAGAGGGCAATATCGCTGTCATCGTCCAAGACGGGTGAATCTGTTGATGTCTTGTCGCCATTGGCACGTCGCGCAGTGTTGTTGCGACCAGCGAAACCGCCGCGGCCACCTCGACCACCACCCCGGCCACGGCCGTTTGTGGCTTGGGATCTAGCCTGAACCTCAGCCATTTCGATGGTGAGGATGTGTAGTGTGCAGAAATGAAGCCCTTAGCAAGAAGGGAAAGAAGAGATGAGTTGTGTCAGATCGGAGACACTATGCACACGCGCGGATCGCGACTGGATTCACGCAGGCAGATTGCAGGTCGAGGAAGTGTGTGCGCGTGTGTCGATATTACGGCGGCAGAATGAGTACAACGGAGTCTGGAATGGCAGAGGGGATGTCAGCAAAGGGACAGGTGTGGTATTGGATATGGACGTCGGGTGGGAGGCGAGGCTGCGAAAGAGCAGCGGCAGAAGGAGCGAGTCGCTGGTGTGAGTTGGACTGAGCAGAAGCTCAGGGCTGAGGATGTTGACTGACTTTTCCGACGTGGCGTGACAAGGTGCAGAGCAGGATCAACCAATTGCCAGACGACAACGGCGATGGGACGGGAAGTCAGGCGGGACGAGGGTCGTTGAGATGGGAAGGCAGCGCTCCAGCGCGATGGAGAGGACGATGCTTTATTTGGGCTGTGGTGTGGACTGGGAAAGGGTGGAAGGTGGGAGGAGAGGACATTTACCTGAAGCTTGCAGATGCACTTGCGAAAGAGGTTACGCTGGGATGAGACGGGAGCGAGCGAGGGAGAGCTGTGGCCTGGCCTCGCCGTTTAAGGCTGGGTGTGCTGCTGGTGCCAGGTGCCTGCTGGTCGGGTAGTGTGGGCCTCAGGCTCTGGGTGTGTCGTTTCCTCCTCCACGCGCTACCAACAATAGCAGCTATGTATGTACAGAATACAGGCTGCAACAGACTTTGGTAGGCTACTGACTAGTAGGACAAGAGGTCCAAAGTGACAAAAGGTGACAAACAGCTGGGTTGGCTGCGGTGCACTTGAAAGGTCGATGGACTCAAAACTGAATGGAACTTAAGTCACTTCACTCTTATGGATGTACTGCAAGCGGCATGAACGAGGGCAGAGGAATGGGGGGCCAATAAGAGGGTCTGGATGCATGAGCAGGGAGGGCCGCAGGGTGACGCAGGGGCTCTGGCAGGCATTGCTCGACGCAATCGACATGTAAATCCGGGGGCTTTGCGCACTGTCGACAAGTGCTCATGCGCCATATGCCAGCTGCTGACGGGGGAGGCTCGAGTCAGAGGGGCCTGCTGCCGCTAGGTATCGTTTGCGCCTGTGAGTTACCCTTCTGCTGCGCTGCGCCGTTCAATCACCATTGCTTGGCGATTGAATGACCGAGATCACCATCATGCCATTGTCTTCACATCATTAGTATCGACTCGGACATGGGTTCAACTAGTCTAGTACCAATCCCCCCGATGGTCATGAACTGGAGAGAGATACACTGAAGCCTGTAGCCTTTCCATCGTGGGTGAGATCATTATACCAAATAATCAAGATGACGTATATGCCCAATCCAATGTCGTTGAATGCCTCCTTGCCTCCTGGTCTTGCTGGATCTCGTCTGACGAGAAAACTTGTGCCACAATTGAATGCTTGTTATAGCCAATATGCTTCAGTATTTGCGTCTTTCTCCCTCTGTTGCGCTTCAAACCCGCTCACAGCTCGTCAGCTCTGGGAGGAATGAGGGCTGCAGCGGCCTTGGCCAGCTTACAGCTGACTCAGACTAGCCAGTGTCTTCGAGAATGAAGACACGCAATGTATCGTCTTCCATTATTAGTCCTCTCGCCTCTCGACTCTCAATTCAGAGCTGGTCGGCCGCATATGAACACCTTTATCCATACAATGATGCAAAGATGGAAACAGCTGAACTCTATGTAGAAATGACCTTCAATCATCAGTGCAATTGACGTCACAGTTCGGGACCCAAGAGGCCCCAAGATAGCATGATAGCAATGAGCTCGTCGACAAGACTTGACTGCTTTGATCGAATTCGTATCTCATACAATGGACTTATGTCTGCCAAGCCATCTCAATATCAGCATTCGCCTTTATCTTCAGAGGTATCTAAGAGTTACCTAAGCATTTGATGCATGTGTTGGTGACAGAAGCACTCACATTAGCGCCGGAACCCCCTCCTGGGAGACGGTTACGGTAACCTATTTGTTGTAAAAAAATAGTTTTTGCGCCCGAAAATTATTTGCGTTTTTTAATCGTTTTTTAATCGTTTTTGTATATAAATTATATTGGTTAAAAAACGGTTATAAAACGTAAAAACGATTACGGAATGTAAAAACGATTACGGTAACGATTTTTTTTTAAAAAACGATTACTATATTATAGTTTAAAGCAGTAAATAAATATCGTTATACCCGATATATAAATGAATTTATACTATATATCCGGTATATTTATTTAAATATTACTTGTCACGGTTAGGTTGTAATTAAAGGCAGGGCTTTAATATAAGTACTAAGTGTATATTAATAATAAAGTAAAGAAAGGAAAAGGAAGTTATATATAAGTAGGCCGTAGGTTTATATAAAGGGGTCCTAAGGCGGTAAAAAGTAGTAAAATAAATAAAAAATAACGGTAATGCCGGGTAAATCGGTGCTAAATAAGTTAGCCAGCTAATACATTATTACCCCTTTGCAAAATCCCGCAAAGGGCAAAAAAATAATATGTTTACCGTTATAACGATCGATAAGTATTAAAAAACGCTTTAATTATCCTAACCGGAATCGGGATTAAATAGCGTTTTTTAAATAAAAAAAAAGTATTTTTAAAAAATCGTATAATTTACCGCTACGTTAAAAGCCTTTAAATTTTAGCACGGTTTATACGTTATTTTACGCCGTTTATTAATATACTTATAAAAGTATTTATATACGTAAGTTTTTACTTACTAACGTTTTTTATTTATTAATTTCTTAATTTTTCTTAATTTTTTTAGTTTTTTTAATTCCGTTGTATTTTTTTAATACCGGGTTAATATTTGCGTTTATATATTCGATTTCGGTCGTAATTATCTAATTTTACTTTTTAATTACGCTACGTTTATTTTAAACGGGTTTAATAAATAATCGCCGCTTTATTATCGTTAAAATAAAAAAGGTTAAAACGGTTTTCCGTAACGGCTTTTAACTATTTATTTAATTTTTTAAAAAGTTTTATAGCGTTTAAGTATTTATTATAAAAGTTTTTAACTAATCGTGCTAAGTTTTTTAAATTTTTAGCGTAAATCTATACGTTATCGAGGTCTTATCCTATTTAATTAATTTAATATTAAAGCTTATAGTAATATAGCCGTAACGTACGAATCCTTTTAATTTCTTATTTAAATAATCCGTTAAGGTTAATTTCGTCGTTTTTAAATTTAAGTAATTTTTAGCTTAATAACAGGTTGTTTAAATAAAAACGAAATTTGTTAATATAATATTAATCGTTTTATATTTAATAGTTTAAAATTTTAAAACAATAAATATAAAGGCTTGTTTTTTTTAATATTTTAAAATATTACTGCGTTAATAAAAAATTTAATTTATTAATCGGCTTATTTATTTTCTAAAACTGCCGCTTTTTAATAATAAATATTCGGTTGCTAATATTAAAATCCGGTTTGCGTTAGTATTTATTCTCTTTTTATGCTATTATTTTTTAAAAATGCCCTATAATCTTACGGGCTATTATAATAACGTTAGCAATAATTTTTATTAATTTTTAAGCATTTTATCGGTTTAGTTTATTATAAAGTATTATATTTATTTAATTAATAGTCTGTTTTTCTTAATTAAAATAGTTAAATATAAAGTATTTAAAAAAGACTTTATATAATTATATATTAGTTAAATTATAAAGTACGTTAGCTATAACGTAGTTTATAGCTAGCATTAAGCAGTTTTAATTATTTTAATAATAAAAATAAAATAATTAAAAACGTTAATCTGTATACTCGTTAAAAATCTTTACGTTACCGATTGTTTTATAATATTTTAGCGACGCTAATTATTAATCGATATTTAAAATAGCAAATAGTTTTTATTAAAAACTAAAAATAAACTACGGTTTTTAATTAAAAACTATTAAAAAAAGCAGGCCGAAAACTTAATAAAAACTTTTATAATATATTTAAACGGCGTTTTTAGCCGTAACGTTTTATTTATACAGGATGTTTTATAATTATTTTAATAATCGGTCGATTATAATAAAAGTATTATCGTGTCCGTTTTTAGTTATAGGCTTAATTTTAAAATCGATAACGAGATATTAAAACGGTTTTTTAAATACAGGAAATAGTTAAAAAAAACTTAAGATTTTATTACGTAGTATTTTAATAGATTTATAAGCGCAGTTTGTTATAAAAATAACGATATTTTTAGTTATTTTAAGCTACTAGTATTATTTCGCAATTAGTCTTTAGGTTTTATTAAAGCTAAAATAAAACGTTGCGATAGTTTTGTATATTTTATAAATAAGCCGTATTTATAAATTATTAACGTTTAATACCGCTAATCGGTTTTTATATATAATAAAGCCGAATAAATATTTTTAATTATTATAAACCTTTATTTTAGCTTTTTTGCGGTAAATTAATAAGTCGTTATATATATGATTTTATATTAATATTTTATCGATTAATTAAGCGTTAAAACCCGGCAGTATTAAAAATACGTTTATTAAAAAAATATAAATCGTTATTAAACAAATTTATATATTTTTAAAAACGGAATTGTTAAATAATTCGGATTTATTAACGGATTTAAAAAACTATATAGTATAAGTAGTGTCACGTTAGGGCTGCACTATGGAGGCAAGGCTCTAATAGGTGGTCACCTAGTGTATATTAATATTAAGGTAAGGAAGGGAAAGGAAGGAGGCCTGGTGGGCTACCAGGGCTTCAGCCTTTATAGTGGGCTGTCCCTTATCTAATCGGTACAGTTACCTGGGAGGCCAGGGTGACTGGGTAACCAGTCAGGTACGTACTGGTAGACCAGTACGACCAGTACGTAACTACCCCTCGCGAAGACCCCTCGCCGGGCTGAAAACGCGATTCCCACACTTTCCATCATTCAGTCCTGAGACAGCGGAGGTCTTATGTTCGAACCATGTCCAGGGCTCCATTTTTGACCATTTTTCAACCATTCCATGCCTTTCAGGTGTCATCTTGTCTGTATAGGTGTAGGCCACGTGAGGTGGGCTTGCGAAGGTGATGGCAGGGCATCAGTGATCTTGTCAGCGCAGATGTTGCCAGGTGTTGACTCAGCTCAGCCACTGTGTATGTATGTGACTGCCAGCTGGTGTGAGGTCGCTGGAGGGTCCAGATGTGATGGATTCCAGCGGCTTGTCAGGTGGTGATGACGTGACTGAAGTCAGCGTCAGGTGACGGCTCCAGGGACTGGAGTCAACGCTTCCGATGGTGGTGGTGACATCGATGTCGGTAGGTGCGTTGAGTTCTTTTCAAGTGCCTGAGCCACCGGGTCAGGGCTTTGGTGAGAGCCTAAGCCACTCGATGGATGTCTTGAGCCACATCCAGGCTTCTAGTCGTGCCATGTATGGGCTCCGTGAGGTGCCTGTTACGATGGCTATGGGGTGCCTCGCGGTGAGGGCTTTTCTTGGTGCCTGAGCCACAGCGTCAGGGCTTGAGGGTGCCTAAGCCATACGGCCAGGTCTTGCGATGGGCGTCAAGCCACACCCAGGGCGTCTGGAGTGCCTTCTGACGAAGAAGGGCTTCCGTGGGATGCCTCGCGAATGAGGGCTTTTCTGGCGTCGACCTGCCGTGAGGTGTATGTGCCTGACTGACGGGCCGTCAGGGCTTCCGAAGGTGCCTCGCGATGAGGGCTTTCGACTGGCATCAGGTGCCGTGGGGGTAACTGGCTATGACCTGCCGCGAAGGTGTTGACTGGCACCAGGTGCCGTGAGGGTGTCGTCACATGGGCTCCGCGAGGTGCCTATTGCGACGTGCTGGTGATGACCTCACCGTGGGGTGCCGTAGTAGCGAAGGAGAGCTTTCTGTGACGCGTTCGCTACTGGATACGGTGCTGAGATGTCTTCGACTTGCTGGTGCTGGCTGACTGACTTTGACCTGTCTCGAAGGTGACTGACTGGCTTTGACCTGCCTTCAAGGTGACTGGCGTCAAGTGCCGTGGACTGACTGGCGTTGACCTGCCTTCAAGGTGACTGGCTGTTGACCCCGCCGTGAGGGTGCTGGCGCTATACCCCGCCGTGAGGGTTGCTGGAGCAGGTGCTTGGTACCGCGATTGACAACGGATTATTGACTCTGCCGGGCGCAGCGAGGAAACTGGCAATCGTGCCGTAATACAATGACCTCGCTGGCGCTCAATCAAGGGACCTTACTATTGTCACGTCAGGGCTGCACTATGGAGGCAAGGCTCCAATAGGTGGTCACCTAGTGTATATTAATATTAAGGTGAGGAAGGGAAAGGAAGGAGGCCTGGTGGGCTACCAGGGCTTCAGCCTTTATAGTGGGCTGTCCCTTATCTAATCGGTACAGTTACCTGGGAGGCCAGGGTGACTGGGTAACCAGTCAGGTACGTACTGGTAGACCAGTACGACCAGTACGTAACTAGTAGCGTTTTTTCGTTATTTTAAAGTTTTTATTTTTTTTTTAAGTCGTAATAAAATATCAGTAACGAAGTTTTTAAACCCGGGTTTATAAATAATAACAAAGTTATATTACGGTAGCGTCTTTATTTATTTAGTTTATTAAAGATTTAATTTTTTAATTATAGTAAAATATTTTAAAACGTTATAGTCGGTAATAATTAAAAATAATAATCCTTTTTATTAACCGATTAATTTAAGTCTTTAAATAAAAAGCGATTTTATTACCGCAAGCATTTCTTTATTATATATATTATAATTTAATTCTGCGTTAATTATTATTTTCGAAAAAAACGTTATAAAATGCTATAGTTTATTATTTCTTAATTACGAAAAGGCCTCGGAATAAACCCTATTAAAAAAATTAGTTTCGACTTTAATTTATTATAAATAGTCGTAATAACGTAGTACCGGAGTAGTTATTAAACAGTTTTTAAAGTTTTAAAAAACGGCGCTGCATTTTTTATTAAAAACAAACAGTACGTTTTTTCGAATTAAATTATTTAATAATTTAGTTTTCCGGTTAAAGCCGGGGATAAATTATTTGTAAAAATTATAAAAACCTAAAAAAAAACGAACCTTTTTAACGTTTATAAAAATCTTTTAATCCTTAATAATAATAACTTTATTAAAATTAACCTTAATTTTATTATAGCCGATAATAAATCTTAAATATTTAGTTTTAATAATATAAAACTTATATTTTTTTAAATTAGCTTAAAATCTAGCTTTAACGAAACGTTTAAGGACTTTTTAAACGTATTTTTAGTATTTTTTAACGTTATTTAAAAAAATAAAGATATCGTTAATATAAATACTATAAAAGTCGTTTAAATAATTAAAAAAAGTTTTATTAATATATTATTAAAATATCGCAGGGCTATTTATTAATCCGAATAATATTATATAATATTTAAATTATCCGAATTTTATTTTAAATACGGTAAGGTTTTTTAATTCGTTAGCGATACGTATGTAATAAAAAGTTTATTATATATTAAGTTTTATAAAAATTTTAGCTTTTAAAATTTTTAAAAACGTTTTATTAATATAAAATAAAAAGTATAAGTCTTTTTTAATTATAACGTTAAGTTTTCAATAATCGACGTAAAAACGTAACTTATTTTTTAGTTTAAAAGCCATAAATACTAAAAAAGTTTATAAAGTTTTACTAAAAACGATAAAGCTTTTATAAATATTATTCGTAATATAATTTTTTATAACTTCGAGTTCTTTTAGCGACATTTTATATATAAAGTTATAACCGATATTATTACTGTTTTTACCTTTTAATAATTCGATTTTATAATCGTACAACCTTTTATTAAATAAGTAGTCTAAATTTATTTTATTAAAAGTTTTTAAATATAGCTTATAAACTTTAAAAACTATATTTTAGGCTTTATTTCGTAGTTTTTATAATTTTCCGTTAAAAAATAAAAAATTAGCTTTTTTTTTAGTTAAGTCCTTTTTATTTTAAATAAAACGTTTAATCTCGTTTAAAAAAGATATAAAAACTTTACTTATAAAATAGGTTTTACGGTTTTTTATATTACGTTTTTAAAATGTTTTAAATATTAAAACGTTAATAATAACGCAGTTATTTAAGGGTCTATATTTATATTATTTAATAGCGTTTTTTCGAAAAACGTAAAAGCCGTATTAATCGATATCGTATAATAACGTCGGGCGTAATAATAAAGGTTTATTTAATACGTCGTTATCTTTAGGTTCGATAAATTAGGCCTTTATTTTTTAAATAATATACTAAATAAGGTCGTTAAGTATTTTAACGTATAAAAGTAATTTATACGCGGTTTTTAAAGGCTCTTTATATAAAGTCGCCGCTTTATTATAATATATAAAGTATTATATTAAATTAAAAGTTTTATCCTTAAGTATAACGTATTTTATTATAAAAAGTAATAAAGTTTTTAAAAAAAAAAACTAGCGACGTTTTAAATTTAGCAATATATCGTAATTAATTAAAAAGGTTTTTCCGATAATAATATTTAAAGTTATATTAATAACGAAAAATAATTAATCGAAAAATTTACGTTTTTATATCGTAAAGTTTATACGTAACGCATTTTTTATTATTTGTTCGTTTTAACCGTTATAACTAAAAATACTTCGGGGGAAAAAATCTCGATTATAATTAATATATAGTTATTTTTTTAATCGTTTAACGAATAGTTTATTTATAAATAAATAGTTTATAACTCCTATATTAATAAAAGTTTATTTTATAAAAAAAACGAATTATTTATTACTATAATATTATAAATAATAAACTAGTCTTTTTTTAAAAGGCGGGAATTAATATAAACTAATATAACGTTATTTTTAAATATTTTATTTCGCTTGCGTTATTTTATTAATACTTTTTTTAAAAAAGAGTTTAAATTTTTTAAAGCTAATTTTTTTTTAAATCGTTAAAGTCGAAAAAGTTATCGTTAGCGTTTTTAATAATAATATAATATATATAAATATCGATAGTATTAATATAAACAACGGCTTTATTAAAGTAATTATAAAAAACGTAGTCGGTTTTTTTATAATTAAAGCATTTGCTTTTTTATATAAACTATATAATTTATTTTAAAATTAATTAAAATCGTTTTAAAATCGGAATATTAATAATTAAACAAAAGCGGTTTTACTAAACCGGGCGAAAAGTAATAGTCGTAACGTTTTAACTACGGCTTATATTGCTAATATTATTACGGCCTTTTTTATTACTTTTATTATTAACTACGCGTCGTTTATAAAAATTCTCGTCGTTGCGGTTAAAATTATAATATAGCGTTTTATAATATTTAATAAAAATATTAAAGCCGATATTATTATAAAAACGTTAAATAATAACGAAGTTTTTAATACGGCTTAATAACTTTTTATAAAACTTTTTTTTTTAATTAACGCGGAAAAATCGGCGCTTTTTAATATAACGTATAAAATCATTACGGAAAATCTAATATTTAAGCAAACTAAGCTTTTTTAAAAAAAGTTTTTTTAGCTTTTAACGGGCTTTTTAAATTCGGTTCGGGTTTTTATACTTTATTTCGAAATAATTAATTAAAGCTTTAAAAGTTTTAATTTTATTAAAGTTGTTTTTTTTATTAAAATATAACGTAAAATTACGCGTAACGTCGTTTATAAAATATAATTAAACGTCGATTATTTTTGCTCGCTCGTTAAAAAACTAGTTTTCGTTAATTTTTAATCGGTTTAATTATATATAAAACTAAATATCGAAATTTATTTCGTTTTTATTATAATTAAAGCTTTAAAACTTAAAAATTTTAATTTTAAATATACGACGAAAAATAGCGCCGCTAGTAATAAATCGTAAATAAACTAAAGCTTTATAGTTTTAAATCGTAAAGTTAATTATTAATTAATTAACGTCGGCAAGCTTATTTTCGATTTTTTAAGGCGATTTTAAAACGTAGTATATTTTAAAATCAAATTAATAAAAGCTTTTTTATTAAAATTAGTAGTATTTATAAAAGCTTCGGCGATTACGCGGATTTATTTTTTTAAAATATTTAAATAAAAGTTTAAAATATTAGCTTAATAATAAAAATCGTTAATTTATTTTTTATAAACGATAAAAAAAAAAGTCAATATTTGATTTTTTGCTATAAAATTAAAGCGTTTATTTAATAAGCTTTTTTAAAATTATCGAAGTTTATAAAACCGTTATATTTAAAAAATGCTTTTTAACCGATTTTAATTACGGCAAAAAACAAAATAAAAAAAAATTGGTTTTTATTTTTAATATTAAATAGTCCGGCTATAATATCGAACTTTTTTTTTAAATTTACTATAAACGTTTTAATAATAATATTATAGCAGTAGTTTTTATAGTTTTTAAATAAAAAAACTGCTTTAAAACTATCGAAGGTTTTATAAAATCGTCGGTCGTTTTTATCGTCGTTTTTTTAATTTAAGGTTTCGGTACGGATAAAAACGCAAATTAGCGCGGTATTAGCAATATAGAACAAACGGCAAAAGTTTAAATTATTAAACTTATTAAATTAAAAAAATAATTTAAAAAAGTTTTTAATATAAAAACAAACTTATTTAATAGCTTTAATTCGGGCAGTTTTTTCGGTAGCGTTATAAATTATTTTAATTATTTATTTTGTTTTATTAAATTCTAATATTCTAGTTTAGTTCGGATTTAAATTAATTTTATTATTATTACGGTTAAGTTATAATTAAAAGCAAGGCTTTAATATAGGTATTAAGTATATATTAATAGTAAAGTAAAAAAGAAAAAAGGAAGTTATATATAAATAGGCCGTAAATTTATATAAAAAGGTCTTAAGGCGGTAAGGGGTAGTAGAATAAATAAGAAATAACGGCAGTGCCGGGTAGGTCGGTGCCGGGTAGGTTAGCCAGCTAGTACGTCACTTTACTACGTTATATTAAGATACTATATTATATTATTTTTAAGCATTGTTATAATTAAAAACTTAATTATAAATAAAAATCAAACAATAGGTTTATAAATTATTAAATATAATATTACGGTATTAAAAATTATATATTAATTTATTTATTTAATTAAAATATATATTACGCGTATAAATAAAATAGTTATAACGTTTTATATATTATCGTTAATAAAGTTTAAAGTAATCACGTAATAATAAAAACAAATATGTACGAAAACGTTATAGCTTTATTTTTAGTAATTAAAATAGTTGCTATTTAAGAGTTAATTTTTTTTTAAAAAACGATTACAAGCTAAAAAATAGTTATAAAAAAATGTAATTTTTAAACAAAAAAAGCAATATTATAACTCGAACCCGTTACCTGGACTAAATTAATTTTAAGTAAATATAATAATACTCGCTATATAACTATTACTGTAATCGTTTTTTATAACGAAAACCACTTTACTGCGGAAAAGCCATTTCTAAAACCGTCACCAGTTACAGTAACCGTTACCCAGGAGGGGGTTCCGGCGTTAATGCAGGTATGGCGAAAAGAAAAAATCACGTGTCCTTGCACGACGAAGTACCTAAAGGAGGTAGGTAGGTAGGCTAACTCCAAGGGCTGATGGAGGTGGGGCCAATATGTTGTCGGTAATTGATCAATCAACCATTCAATGCTCCAGGCGGCTCCAGTCTACGAGTATCGCGGCACCCGACTTTACCAGACCGCGAGCGCTGGACGTCACTATTTACGGCCTGATATGCACAAACGTTCCAGATCAACTGTAGACATAGAGGATATTGTCAATCGCATCGTGCGAGACAGCGTTCGGCCGCGGCTTTGCTCCAATCCACCCCAAACTCGCCCCGAAGCCGCTTTCCCATTCAACTGCCAACAGAACTGCGCCTCATCCTGGAACCCAAGAATCAACGATTCAAGATGGTCGTCCGAACGCCTTCTCTCGGCTCTCTGAAAAGAGGCTTCCTACCCCAGATCCATCAACCTTTGCCTATGACCCGCCGCGAGTCTCAGCACCTCCTCGACTCCATCACCACATCCTTCAGACGCAACCTGGATCAGGAACATCCAATTTCTGTCACCGATGACCCTGCCACCACTACCTCCGTACCACCCACATCGACTCTTCTCAAGACAGCGCCATCACCTAAGCATCGACCAACCGACAGACATGTTCGCACCATCCTCGACAACCCCTTATTTGCCCGCGCGCCCGATGCTCAAGCTAACTCAACCACAACCATGACGAAGAACCCTTTCGACGTCTTTGATCTGGCCGTGTCCAAGGGCATGATGACATCAACGCGTGCTGCAGGTTTCTTAGGCACAGTCCGAGCTCAGCTCTCCGCCGAAGCTCGAGCGGAACCTCCGTCCCAGTGTCGGGATAGTTTACGCTCGCGGATGGCTGCCTCGGGCGCTGGTCGCCACGTCGTCAGATGGCTTCGCTCTACCGGCGCTGTCAATGACTTAGCTTTTCTTCACGACCGCGCCTTGATAAACCATATAGTGCCCTTCTTGTATGCCGAGGGGCTGTCTGAGATTGTGTGGAGCTGGTTGGCCCAGCTCGCTGCTGGTGCTGCCGAGCTAGAACTCGCCCACATTGCTGGCAAGCCCGATGCAAAAGCACTTTCTCATCTCATGTCAACCCTTATAAACGAAAGTAGAAATGCCAGCTACGAAAACAACACAAATTTGGATGATTCATTTGCTGCGTTAAGTAAGGCAAATGACATGCTACCCCGAGAACACCCAATTGTTGCGTCGTCTATCCAGCACACGTGGTCTCGACTCTCGTGGGCTTCCACAGTGGAGGCTTCGTCGAAACGGCCGCCTCCGTCTGTGAGTCGCTTTGAAAAATTCCTGGATCTTGGTCGTCCGATGGGACTCACCTTGGATCTCGCGCATCTGGACCTTCACCATCCAACAAACCCAACCCACTCCGCCGCCATGGAATATCTACGTTTCAATGATAATATCGTCGACAACGTATCGCACATGAAACCTCAGACACAGCGACGAATTCTCTGTCTCGTTCTTGACGCAGCCGAGCAGCTCAAGCAGACCGGTCACGATAACGAAGCATCATGGATTGAACGTGTGCAGCTAGCTCTCTATGAAAGACTGAACCTACCCAGCATGTTGAAACTTCAAACCGTGGATGCTCTAGATTCCGACCGCCCGATTCACCCAGAACTTAGATACCGAAATCATTGAGTTGCATTTCAATAACAGAGAGTTGTAACGAGTTTCTTTCCTTCATGTTTGTACAGCATTTGCTATTTGGACTATGATATCCGCATTGGGTTGGCGTTTATTCGTGGACTATGAATCTACTTGAAATTTGAATACACATCAATTCTACCGTGCCAAAACCACTGTTTTGTATCTGGATACCGTGACACTGTAAATGAAAAAGCGAAACATACCTGATAAGATTGTGAGAGGTAACAAATATGTTGTCATATTCGGTGACTCGCTCTTCCTTGCCATTCATTCTGTTATCTCAGACAACTCATCCTAAGGTTCTGTTGAATGGGTATCATCACGAATTTATTATATTTGTTCATCATATTCATACAAATATTGTGCTCACAGGGAGCTAGAGCCTCGAGGTTCTCAGGCACATCACTCTTCCATACCATTAACCACGCGTAAAGCCCTCCTAGGCCCCAGCACAACATTGAAGAAATGTGGTTGCCGACCTTCAAGAAGGGCTTCTGCGGATCCACCACTCCTCGTACTCCTCGTCGCGCTACTCTTGGATCTTTCTACACCTTCCCCTGACATATCTCCGCCGCCGACGTAGCTATCATAACCCCAGCCCCATGGGTTTCGATCTTCACTCGGACGTGTTCTGCCCATGCTTGACCCTGTCCCGGAACCTGGGGAGGGTTCATCACTGCTGGATACGAACCTCGGTTCGCCCAGCTGGCCGACCCACGAAAAATGCTCCGTGTCCATGTCACCGTTTCCGGCGCTCGATCCTCGACCGTGTTGCTTCCGTAGTTTCTCACTGCCCACAACAGCAGCGGCTGCGGCTGCGAGTGTCGGGGCCGTTTCGCCGGCGCCTGTGGCTCCGTGGCCGTACTCATCATCTCCACTATACCGGTTGGCTACCGCCATGTGTTTCTTATACGCCGCTACTTGCCGACGCCATAGCCAAGCGCAGAAACCAAGGTAAAGCGCTAGTAAACCTGCCAATCCTGCTATCACGCCTGCGGCTATGAGGCCACCTTTTCGGGCCGAATCGTGGCTGGACGAATTCGAATCGCCATTTCCCACCGTGCTCGTACTTCCAGGAGATGAATTCGTGACAGTAGCCGTTTGCCCGGCAGCAGTGACGGTCCAAACTGGGGGTTTCCCTGTCTTGAATGGCCCAGCAGTCGCAGGCCCAGACGCAGGTGTCGTTGCGGTCGCGCCACCGTCCGAAGATCCACCGATCACGGATTGCACGGGGTCAGGCACCTGATACCCATAGCTACCTCCCAACACACTATTATCCCAGTTTGCGTCGGCCGCATGGTCTCCGGCGTTGAACGAGTCCTGCCATTTGAGATTTGATGCATCGAAGGCGTAGATGCCGGGACTTTCACAGCCTGTGTTGTTCCCGATGTAGCCACCAACCACGATGATCTGACCGTCCCTCGCAGCACAAGAATGACCAGCCCGAGCGGCGGGCTCATCTCCTGTTGCGTCGACTCTGATCCACGTGAACGATGGGATCGTCAATATCCACATGTCTGAGTATTGCTTTTGCTCGTCAACCGGCACGAGGTTTTGGCCTCCGTACATATAAATATTGAACGAGCTTGCGTCTGCAGCTGAGAAAATCACAGCGCATGGGTTCACTCGGACTTGTGGTATGTCGTCGCCAGATGTTTCCTGGTGGTACCATTGGCTACTTGCAATGTCGTATACGTCAATAGTCGACATTGAGGCGAATGCGTCTGTCGTCTCGTCTTCGCCAACAACACCGCCGCCAAGGCCAAGCACAATGCCGTCTGCACCCCAGCCTGGGACATATACTATGACACCATCGGCGCGCTCAGTGAATCCATCCTGGTTCTGCTCACCGGCCCAAGTGATGTTCCGGTATGTCCCACCGTCGGGAGCCCCAGCATTATCGAGCGACCTTACTTGGGAATTTGCGTACCCGGGATGTGTGAATTCGAGAAGACTTTTCAGGTAGATACGGCGAATCCAATTTGACCAGCCTTCAGTCGTGGCCCAATCAAGATGACCACCAAAATACCAACTCAATCCAAGTTCTGGAACTGAAATGCCAGCGCCTTCTGCTGCACGCTGCACAGGTACACCAGCGTCATCCGAATATTGTCCGTCCGATGTTGTCGGCGATTGGAATTCTGTCCATTTAGCTGAGGCAATCTCGTACTGCCATGTCGAGACACTAGTAGGTAGACTCGACGGATAGTCAAATTGTCCGCCGTACAGGAAAAGGCTATCGAAGCTGTTCCAGAGGTAGCCCTCTGATATTGCTGGTGGACCTGAAGGCTGCGGTAGGCCCTTTAAAGGCGGTGAGTCAATACTCCACGAGGTCGTCAGATCGAGCGTGATGAAATCATTGTCTTTCTGCTGTTAGTCATGTGTTGAGAAATGATCCGTCATAAACGTACTCCATTGATTATCTACTTGGTCTGGATTCGTTATTGAACGACCACCATAATAATAGAGTGTGCCATTGAGCAAAGCGCCTGTTCAATATCAGTTTCTGCTCGGTCAATAACTTGCAACATTCAAGTGCTTACTCTGAGCTGCCCATCTTTTGCACACGTCCTTCGGACTATTGGCGCGAGTTTCTAGTATTGGGCTTCTTGTCCGAATGACCCCAGCATCAACACCACTACCTTCGACTTTCTTGCGTCCATTATTGTAGTTGATAGCCGGGAGGACAACAGCAACGAGTAATGCAATCAAGGAAACTCTTCGTAGGCTGCCGGTCGAAGGAGGCGGCGAGGCAGCGGCGGCTTTAATCTTTGGGCGCTTCCCTGAGGCCAATCTGGACAGAGAGAACCTTGACTTCCCGCCTGTGGACTGGCCTTCGGTAGACCCTACGGAATCGTTGCGCTCGCGTTTCGTAGGTACAGACTCTGCGGAGGGTGCTGAATTTGGCGCTGTCACTTCCCGGAACTCGTTCTCTTCTGATTTCGGTATCTTATCGTCGTCTTCGTGAAGTCTTTTCCTGTCATCTTCTAATCCCACCTCCCGAAATACAGATTTCCTCCCCTTCCTGATCTTGCTCGTCGCCGTCGTCATGGGGAATGTGAACCTCGCGTTGTCTTTCAGCCGGTGCGAAGTCACGTGGGAATTGAATCTTGGGCGCTCGAAAGACGGCGTTGCGCAAGTGGGATCTGACTTGCTGAATGATTTTCGGGCGCAGGGCATATCGAGAGGGTCGCGTAGGAGGGCACCGGCAGTGTCACGTCTTATCTCTATTTTGGAGACCTAATGCTATCACACATGATGGATGCGAAGTAAGAGGGGCGGAATCTTGGAATTACCAGGCAGAGAACCTATTGAGGGACGATGAGGTCACAACGCAGCTTTTAATTGAAACCTCGAAGCTCGCAAGGGTTGCCACATGCTTGGATGTATAACACCAATGATATTAACAGGATGGCTACCTCGCCGACCTTGGGCCATCGACCATCCGCCATCCTCCATTCCATCGCCGTGTCGCATGGCAAGGGTTCTGGCAGGGGTTTCATCTCGCCTACATACAGCTAGTGACATGTTGCCGAGGATCTTGGGGCGATGATATGTAGATAGCCTGGGGCCGTAATCAGCCTTCGCGCGTGTTCGATATGTCTCTTATTACTGTCGCATAGGCATCGAATCTGGCTGTCGGCTGTATTCTACCTGCTGTATTCCTGCACCAAGCGCTGCAGCCGAGTTGGCAACCAGCACAAAGAGGGATGGTCCAATATTCTGACGTCTCACTTGGTTCATGCCCTGCCCACTCCCTGGTCGCTCATTACCGCTTTAGGATTGTTTCCTATCCAAGGCACTCTATCATTGGCTACAGGACACACAGCTCAAGATGACAATGACGACACAGATCCAGGGATCGAGTTTCGCGCTCAGTGCCCACATGGACGAGACAATCAAGACCGCTGAATATTTCCAAGCTGTGCCAAAACCGGATCTTCTGCCCCGCGAACGAGCAAGAGTCGAGTTCTCTGCCCAATCCCAATTGTATTTAATCTCGGTAATGAACAGATTCAGTATTGAAATCCATCGCCAAGACATACCGAGGCGCAACTTCGGGCGCAATACCATTTGAGGTCAAGACTCAACGGGTCGACGGGCTCTCTATGGGCTGTGAGCACGGACTGCAGTGTACCTGAGGCCCGTTACCTTATACAATTACCTATACATGTAGGAGGTTCCCAATCCATCCAAGCATGCAGTGAGCCACAGGAGATCAGGTGCCTTACCTAAGCCTACGATAGCCTCATCCCCGCCACATATTGGCCACATGTGAGCCACATAACCTTACCTACCTTAGGTAAGGTAATCCCGTCACGAACCAGCCACATTACCCGTGTCACCGATGCCCGTCCCGGTTATCGGACCTACATATTCGAGTTCATGTTCAATTATCCGTCGCCAATATGAACTACATGTACCTTTATGATGTAGCAACAGGGTAGTAAGAATCCCAAGAGCCTCGAAGAGGTAGACGTGCACATTTACAAGCGTATGAACAAAAGCGGCGGTCGTTACAGAAGAATCCTTCTTGAATTAATGTGCTCCTTGTAGGCTAGAAATTCAGAGGTCCAGAAAGTATTCTAACATGTCATATTGTACCTTTTTCAATGTCACCAATCATCACTCAGATGCATAAATCGTATGAGCTGCATGTTAATCGGCGTCGAAATTGCGCCCTTCGACCACATGCCGAACCCGTGTACTCAGTCCAAGCCGATTGTTTCGACCTGGGAGTATCTGCCCTCATTCGTCTGAGTGAAGCTCAAATCTTCTCGAGATCTTATGCAAGAATACCCGTAATCACCTCAAGAAAGTCAAAATGGCAAACACGCAAACACATTGGGTCATCGCTGCACTTGAGACCTTCTGGTGCCCGCTTCCAGAATTCATTCTTCCCGAAGGCCACACCCTCGAAATTCGCGAGTATTCGTTGACTTCTCTGGGCCAGATTGCTGAGCGGATCCACGATGTGGACATAATTGTTGTATCGGTCCTGCCGCTGAAATCAGAGGTCCTTGATTCGACCGTGTCACCCCGCTTGAAGATGATCAGTATCATCGCCGTGGGCACCGACCACGTAGATTTGGTATGTGTGAAAAAGATCCTGCACAAGTAATGTCTGACCAGTTGTGACCGCGTTCCCGAGACGCTGGGCTAACTACCTACTCTGTAGTATGTATTCCTTGCATCGAAACCTCATCTTTGTTTTTAACCCGGGGGCCCTGCGTGGCAAAGTCATGGAGAAGTTAACGCGGGACCTTGACGGCTATCAGAAACGCATGTCGGACCCGAGGTATCGTTGTCAGCAACACTCCTCATTGCAATGAAACTTCAGTCACCGGTATGGCTCATGTTCCACCGATCTGGTATTGTGGATGGTCTACGGGCAATATGGCTGACCAAGGTGCATGCAGTAAGCATCACTGACATACTCGTTACCGTTATGTCTATATCTACGGTGAAGACCAAGCCCTTGCAAGTGGCAAAAGTAGACAAGGACAATCAGATATTTCATTGCTCGGCTTGAGAAAAGTACTGATATGGGACAGGAACACGCACTTGCATTGTACTTCGCAACGCGTCGTTCCATAGTTTCGACACATTTA
The DNA here is from genome assembly GCA_022578705.1 of Xylariaceae sp. FL1019. NCBI lineage: Eukaryota > Fungi > Ascomycota > Sordariomycetes > Xylariales > Xylariaceae > Xylariaceae sp. FL1019. The sequence goes on from MU391928.1 coordinate 361,928, forward strand.
CTCAACCGTGCTGGGGATTGGCCTACCAAGCGACCGCAACTAGGTGTTATGAGAACGCCTGACGATGCAGCGCCTCGGACCTGCCGGGACGAGGTTGTTGGAATCATCGGCTATGGCGCAATCGGAAAACTGGCCGAAGCTACATTCAGCAAGCTCGGTATGAAGATAAACATTGCTGGGCGAAAAGGTGACACAATGGCCGTGACTGGTCGAGTTTCGTTCGAGACTGCCGTTCGCGAGTCTTCAGTTCTCATCATATGCTGTCCTCGAGTGCCCTCCACCCTCAACCTCATCTCCGATGCCGAGTTTAACATGATGAAGCCGTACTCTCTATTGATCAACGTCTCTCGAGGTGGTATCATAGACGAGCTTGCACTGGTGACTGCTTTAAAAGAAGGGAAAATCGCGGGAGCGGGAACGGATGTCTATGCTGTGGAACCTTCGAGCCCGAGTAACAGTCCACTACTGGCCGAGGACACGAAAGAGGTACGTGTCAAGATCAGTTACTTGGACTCGTCTGTGTCATTGGTTCGAAAGCTAATCCGAGATATAGTATGTCAAATTTATGGATATATTTTATTCTGAGAAGAGGGAGCCAATCCTCGCTTTAACTTCGGGCACTGACATCCCTTCATAAAACAGTCTAAACTTGGTCACCACGCCGCATACTGCGTAAGTACATTATGGGAGTTATTTTCTTTCATTTTGGGGTGGGGTTTCACTCATACAAGCTCCCGAGACATCACGAGCAGTAAGACCTAGCTGAAAGGAGCCATTACTAACAACCAATGCGCAGGTGGTACGCGAAGGATACACAAGAAAATTACCGGGCAGCTGCTACGGCAAATGTAGCCGCTTTTGTTTTACAGGGCAAGGCGCAATATCAGATATACTAATAGTGATGCCATGCAAGGCCAACGTCACGACGACCACAACTCCTTTCTTGATTTTGCCTGACAGACCACCTACACGGAGGCCCTGAGATCACCAGGAAAATTGAGTCTCATGTGAAAACTGTGAGCAAAATTATGGACACGGGATCCCTGCCATTGCAATACAAAACAGATGTGGGATGTAAAATAGGTATTCAAGGGCGATCTTCTGGAATTTCTTAGTGCCGATATGGACTTTCGGAGGCTGTCCTCAAAAGTTCTACGTTTTCCCTTAATTGTCATCTCCGAGTAATGCGATGCCATTTGGTACTAGACACGTCATGTTGAACCATGGGTATCACGAACTTTTCTCCATCCTCAATTTTCATCTCTTTTTTTGAGTGCCGATCTAAGCCTTGAGGCGGGTTTCGCACATCTCAAGCTCACCATAGAGCTCCTTGAACTCGGGTTTCTCGGCGAACGACTTGGCGTACGCAACAACGTTGGGGAGCTCCTTTCGCATCTCGGCGTCGACGATGTACTTGAATGAGAACCAGAACATGCTCGTGACGAACAAGTCAGCCATAGTAAGCTTGTCACCAACGAGATACTTCTTGCCGCCCTGCAGAGCAACCTCGAGGCGCTTGAAGCAACGTTCCGTTGCAGAGATGCACGAATCGAACCGCTGCTCGTCCAAAGGCATGAATTTCACTTTCAATTGTCAGACCTGTGTCCATGTCAACGGGTCGACGGTTTTGACTTACTGACTGACATGGCGAGCGGCGGAAAGACTGAAATTGAAAGTTAGCTGTCGTTACTCTGACCGAGCGTATCACACATTTGGAGCAAGCGAAGCTTTGGTTGGACTCTCAATCCGGAGCGAAGAACTCGGTTCTCGAGGCCGTGTAAGAGAAAGGAAAGTAAAGACTAACCTCCGTTCCAGATCTCACACTCAGCGAAAGACACCCATTGCGAGATCAACGCTTCCGTCTTCGGGTCTATGGATGAAGTATCAGTAGCCAACTCAGGAACAGAGTTCAAAGAGAAACAAGGAACAAAGCGTACCAGCGCCGAGAAGCTGATTGGCAGCAGGGCCAGAGCGAGCAGCGTAGGTTGCAATAGCGATACTCTCGGAAAGGCAAAGACCATCGGCACTCTCAAATGCGGGGACCTTGCCGAGGGGGAACTTGGCTTTAAACTCTTCGGTCGTGTTGGTCTCTCGCATGGTGAACTCGGGGAATTCAAGCTCGAGGCCGTTCACTAATGACATGGCATTAGTCTCATCGATGCCCAAAATATCACTGGGAATGTTTTGAAGTCATCAGCAGCCCTGATGTGTGCTTTCGTGGACCATGCTGCCTCGATACATACTCTTGGCGATGATTTGGACCTAAGCCATCGGTTAGCTACTTTTACCAACATCGCTGCTCACCACCGCATCAAACGGTTTTAGTCGGGGTGAAACTCGGGGAGCAGGATTACGAGGATCACTTACACGGTGAACCCGTATGTTGTTGGGATATGTCCAGATTTTGCCGAAAGCCATTTTGAATGATGTTCTACTAGGATGATCTTCGCAGATTGTTTATGAGTCTGGCGAATGTTTGAAGCGCTTTGTCGTAGAGGTGTTGGCGATGTTGCGAGTGGAAATAAAAATGTTGCAATCGAGGAGCGCAACTGTAGTGGAGGCCTTTGATGCGAGATTCGAGTCTTGGGTGGAAATGCCCACCTTTAAAGCTACCTAGACCTACCTCCTCTTCTTAGGCCAGTCCCACAGCAAGCCATGAATCGGTCTCTTCGATTGAATTTGTCAGCTGGACTGCCCTTTTTCGCAAGATAGCCGAATGAGCTTGCTATACGGATGTATGTGCACCTGTACAACTTGGAAGGGAAAGCGCGCTGGCAAGAGGGAGTCTCGTTTGCCCTGACATTCGCAGATCGTTTCCCCGGTGCAGCTGATAGTGAACCCTGTGGCTCATCTTCTCCCCCTGCAATGGAAACGTCAGACGAAGGGGTGAAATGCATCATCTTGGAAAACAGTGTGCTCTCCTGCTTTGAAATCAGGCTGAACATCTAAAGATTTGGGCGATATGACTGGAAGGCGTCGTCCTCTGCATATCCCCGACTTAACGTAAAGAAAAGACACAGGACCATGCGTTAGCGCATGTTGATCCCGCACTCTAGAAGCGGAATTGAAAACCCTTGCTCGCTGGAAGCTGCAAGGTTATCTCCTCTAACTTATAATATTTACTTTGAGCCTCGAGCCTTGCGAGCCTTGCTTTCCTCTCGTGTGGAAGCTCGGCAGTGAATATAGCGGTGGGTCGTGGGTGTGATGCTGATGCTCCCTACTGCATCTGCATACTGGCCGTGTCCAGAGGAAATTCGGTTCAGCAGAATTGATTATCAATCATCGTGTCGTTCGGGCAGTTAGTTACGTCCTGTTGATGGAGAGTCTACTGATCACGGTTCTGCGGAGAACGCTCACTGTTTGAGCTGCGCCGAAAACTTTGATTCCTGAAAATTCCTCGCTTGAATCTCTGTTCATCGACACTCAACTCCGAATGGTGGTTCAGTCCCTCCAATGCATACCTATATACGACAGTATGTCATTGAGTATCACCCGCTTGCTAGCAAGATTGGGTTACATACATCGATTCTAAAGAGCTAATGCCTTCCTTTCACTGCATCGACTAGATGGGAATATTCGAGTACTCAACAGGATTATTGTCAGGGTCTCTTCTAACGTGAACTCTCTCACCATCTCCACCTGGGGACTTAGTAAGGAGACCCGGATTTCCGATCGTGGGTTCATTAAATTGGTACAATCGCAACATCCTTCATATTTGTAAGCCCAGTAAAAATGGCCAAAGACGACGATAGTTTATGTCTATGGGATTTGAACAGTTCGATTAGGGCGATGCAGCCGACCCATCCTTCAACCATTCCTGCCTGTTTACATCAACGCCTTTGAAGATCTACGTTGGGCAGTTGGCAATACACTCAAAATGATCATGTCGTTCCGGAATGACGAGTCAAGCAGCAAAAGTGTACCTACATGTAGGTAATTAGGGGTTGCGAGTGTACATAATAACGTATCTATCAGTTATCATTTCCTAGTAGGATGTGGGTTACAAATCAGATCCGCTCATCAATGAGACTAGACCCAAGGGAAGCGCTTGAAATTATATTGTACGTTGACAGGTACTGCAGTCTTGTTGTATGCTGAGGGAGCCCACCTTCCGAACCCGTTGCGATGGGTGTGCCAGAGTCGGGATGTTAAATGCGTTGGGAATAAATGTACAAGGGATCAGACATAGACCCTCGGACTCAGCCATCCTTCGAGTTGGGAGCAGACTTAGCAGTTCAGCTGTTGTTTAAGTATAAGTACATATGTGCTTTGTGTGAGGTCATGGCTCGGGTTGGGGCTGGCGAGGCTGGATTTAGTGAGAGGTAGGTACCTATGTACCTCCTAGAGGACCTCAACCTTCGAATTGCTTCTTGTACAGGCGAGACAGGTAAGGTAGGAAAACGATAGGCTGTTGAGTACCTAGAAGGCGAGCCCCTGTAAGTAACTGCGTCAGTGCGTCAGTGCGTTGTGTACCTAAAGATAAGTGGGATGACCAAACCTGTACTAGAGCTGCCAAGGAGATAAGCTTGGCGGACACCCATGGACCATCGGGCCAGCATACAGAATACCTACAGTAGACGCGATAACAATCATCGCGACCGTCACCGTCACGTTTGTTTTGGTGTGGCACCTTCCTGCGACCGGCACTCGTGCGTTACAACGGCAATCCCCCCAACTTCCTCGCCACACCGCGCAGCCCTCTCGTATCTTCCCTTCTTGATCGCGGGTGCTGTTTCGCATCAAGAGGTCGTCTTAGTTATTGCGTACTTCCTCAATTGACTTGCGCAGGATCTCATCACCCTCTATTACTCGTCTGTTCAGCGCCGTTCCCAATTCTGAAAACGCCCACCCTGCCCACCTGTTTCGAACCCCATCATCCATCTCCCGTCGACTGTCCACCACTTCTTTACTCCTTCCCGCCACTATTCCTCGGTATCGCCGTCATTGCGCGATCTGTGCTCCAACCTACTATCTTTTGCGCGCATCATGTGTCTGCCCTACACCACATTTGCGCCCTAGCAGCTATCTGCCTTGCGAGTTGCCCATTGCGCCGTACTGCGCCGTTGCCCGGGTTTGACAGCATTCGCTACGATGGACCGCGATTCGCTTAAGGACGAGCGCGTTCTGAACACCAATGCGAACGGCCGACAAAACACTCTACGCTCCTCCCACAGTCGTCTTCCTTTCAGCAAATCTGCAAGCACCGTAGCTACAAAAGAGAATCACACCACGTCAGACACGGAGTCCGCCGCACTTCCTAAGCGACCTGCACGTATAGCCACTCACCACCACCACGGATCTGACTCCATCATCCACCGCCGATTCGGGTCACCGAGTCCCACAGAGACTTCAGATCGCAGCAGCATCGGCCTCGGGACGCCCAGACACTCGGTGACTACTACACGCAGTACTCGGATCCCTCGTCCCAAGACCACTGCTCCAATCGCCAGCATCAACCGTCGAGATCCCGGCAACCCACGAGACTCCCCCGAGCCTTCGTCCCCAATGCGCTACCCTATGAGCATGAGCGCAGCGTTCCGGCGGGCCCAAGAGCAAGCAGCTGCAGAAAATTTTGCCGATTCCGATTCTACGACCGATAACGCTGCCTTCAATGGCTCCCGAGGCATCGATGGCTCCCCTAGTCCGGCTCCACGATCATTCCGTCGCGATCTCCCCAACCCTGGTGTCTCCAAAGTCAGTACGGGTACAAAACCCATCGATCTCAATAAGCACCTCCAGCAATTCGACCGAAATCACCGCCTGGCTGGTAGTGGCAGCCGGAGCGAGGCTATGAACAGCTTGTTTGCAAAACCCGATGCTGGTTCTGAGACTTCGGAAACTGCTCAAGCATTAGCCAGAAAAGCAAGCGATACCGGAGTGAAAGAGCCGGCTGGAAGCCATAAGCAAGACTCTCCTCCAGCTAGAAAATCAGCCGACGAGAATATGAAACCCAATGCGACGACAGACGCGACGAATCAGCCTGCAAACAGAGATTCAGGCCCTGGCACTGCAGATGTTGCTGTCCCATCTGTCGAGTATGAGGAAGCAAGCGACAGCCTAGACTCACCAGGTTTCCGGCCCCCGAATCGGTCACCCAATAAGGGTATCAACTGGCAACTTGACGCCGACTTTACGGCTGGAGACCTTCAGGTCTCCGAGAGCCCCCGCGTGAAAGTCACCAAAAATTTGGACACCGTCACCGGACCAACCTTGAGACGCCCCAATAGTCGACTATCTCAGGTGCAAGAGCGAGAGATTGAAGTCGCAAAGGCAAATTTCGCGGAAGATGCACTATCCAATAAGCAGAAAGCTACCAGGTTGGAAGAGATCAGAGCTCGAGAAATGGAGGCCTTATCGAAACGCGCTGTAGCCTCGAGCCGACTTGATGAAATCCGGATGAGAAACTCTGAGCCCCGGTCTCTGTCTCCTGAAAATCACAAGCCACAGGACAATAAGCTCAACAATGACCAACCTCCCACGAAGAGTGAAAAGGCGAGTGATGTTGGTACGACAATCTCAAGCTCAGAAGCAAACCGTACGCCAGCTTTGACTACTTCACACGCCAACGACAGAACGCTTGACAAAAAAACCAAAGCAAGCGAGAGCTTGGAGACCAACTCCGACCGAAGTCCGAATAAACATAAATCTATCCGCAAGAGCGACCCTCATGATTTACTTCATCGTCTCACTCGAGCTACCAGCTCCAGTCCGCCCGTGGAGGATGTGGAGGAAAAAAAGGCAAGTGAGGATATTGCACCCGTGGAACAGACGGGTTTGAATAAAGCAGCCGAAGAGCATCACCTGAACCGTGCTTCGGCGTTGAAAGAAGAAACGAAGCCTCGAACTCTGGACTTTAAGAACACCAGAGGAAGGCTCACGGTGGGCTTTGCAGATCACAAACGAAATGGCTCGAGCAACTCAGTGCAAGAAAAACGATCCAGTACACAAAACTCAGATATAGATCCAACCGATCGCATCGAGGCGGAACTTAAGCTGTTTGCGCCTCAGGACAACTACTCAGAAAAGGGGTCTACCAGAGCCCCCTCGCCCGGCTCATCTGAACTAGTAGATGAAGAAACGCCGCGACCCGTGAAGGTAGACCCTTTGACACAACCAACGCCTCGGGTCACTGGTGCTTATGTTGAGACTCCTGCCACAGCGCGGGTGCAGCGCAACGATCACTTCCATTCGGCGCCCTCCTCCAAGGCAACTGGAGACGTGGGCAGTCGGACAGGACCTAGGGCATCCTCAATGCCGACACCTTCGAGACGAGGCAAGTCATCTTCGCGCCGGCGGCGGCCGCTTGTCAATACCGCAAAGCCACCCACCGTGAAAGAGGATTTGATGTCTATCTTACGAGCCCACAATATCGATGACTCGACCTTAGAGAACCTAGGTTCTATCCTAAGTGGTCGCGATGAAACCGAAGATGAGACCGACCAAACAGACGAAAAGGCCATCGTAATGGCGCATCCCAAACTCGAAGTCGATCTTGACTCGACGTTTTCTAGCTCTCCGGACCACAAGCGTGAGCTTGCAGCCTATGACAGAATGAGCAAATCGCTCGAAACTGGTCTATTGGGCATTCGCTCCGCCAAAAAGGGGATTGAGCGCCTGGAAGGCAAGGTCATTCACGCGGACCGAAAAGATATTCAGGCACAGTCCCAACCTATCCAGTCCCAGCCTGTGCTTGCCTCAAACGACAAGACATATCTGCCCCGTCCTCTTGAAGATGGCATCCCATTGCTTATATCCGTACCACGACTGTATCGCAAAGACCCCCACTTCAAGCTCACCACTTTTGGCGTTCTTGCATTGTTGTTCGGTCTCTGGTATGCCCTGGAAAGCGCATTCTGCTTGTTTTACGAAGGGCCGCAGTACGAGTGCACGCCCAGCATCCCGTGCGAATGGTCACCCAACGAGCCATACTTTCCCTACACGATGCCATTCATGCTAGATGAATGGGCGACAGGGGGCAAAGGCAGAGCTCTGGCGTTGCGGGTGGGTGAGGAAATTGGCGATGTAGTGGCTGAGGCCTCTGATTGGGTGACGAACACAGACTTCACCCAATTTGACCCGCGGTACATGAATGTCTGGCAGCGCAAGAGACATCTACGGCGATTGCGCAAACACAAGCTTGTTGAGAAATGGCAGGCACCTGAAGGCTATCAAGCCAGATATCCGAGATGGCTTGCTGGTAAGGCAGCAAGAGAGTCTGACCAGGAGTTGGGATACAACGGTGAGGATGAGGCCATGAGCGCCGATGAGATTGTGCGGTGATGTGTTTGACGACTTATGATGTATGACTCTGTAATTACACCGACTAGGCAAATGTGGGCTGCATGGTGTTGAGGACTTGCTTTTACCTTTGCAAAGGGCAAATTCGCCGTATGGGAAACGGCTGGTGTTTTGCTTGACTCGTGCTGTTGGTCCTACGCATTTTGAATCAAGGAGGCTTCACTACGGTAGAAGCAATTGTCGCGACGGCGTTGGAAGCGTCCTCCCAAAACAGCCATTTCTTGAGGTAGATAATGTGTAGCAGAACGCGCCGTGTTTTGAAACGGCTTTGAGTTATGAATTCAATAACATTCCGCATCTCTTGGAATGGTGCGAAACATGTTGCTGGACAGCAGTTGTTCAGCAATGTTGTCTGACTCGTCTGGCGCGCGAGACAGGTTTTCGAAAGCAATACGGCGTGGATCATGACATCTATCACATTCCTGACGAGTTTGTCAAGCTTGTCAAGCCAGCCCTTTCCTTGGCAACATGACTGACATGTCTTTGTACTCCCCTCACTCCCGTCCAGCTGCCGCGTGGCATTCAGCACTGACGTAGACGACTTTCCACTGCATCTGAAGTCGCTCTTGTACCTTGGCAGGTCTACGGATGTACATGGACTCCATTGGCGTTGAGGGGCGCTAAACTAGAGGGGGCTCAGAGGGGCAGAGGAGGGGCTTCTCTTCTTGAGCTTGTGACGAAATAGGCGGTACTAGCGCAACAGCCTTTCCACTGGCGCCAAACAACGATCCCCGATGAGCCAATGATGCACAGAAACGACTGGACCAACTCGGATCCAGAGGCCGCCAGATCTGAGAAACTGGGCGGTTGTGGCCCGTGGGAAACAAAACGGCTGCCGAGAGAGCCTTTGGGGTGATACTCACGGCGCTTTGTCACGGAATTTCTATCATCATCGTGTAGATCTTGGCAGGCTACTTGACTTGGGGGTGTTGACTTGATGTCACTCAGTCTTTGGCGTCCGCATATGGAGACGTGCGTGCCCTTTGTTCTGGCCTCGTCTTGATTTGGTCCAGTGTGCAATCCCGGGGTGTCACGATCATCCAAGCGATATAAAGAACTATGACATAACCTGGAGGTTCTCGGTCCTAGCTGCTTGCTGCTCTTCCTACCGCCAAACATATATACCTGATGCACTGCTGCTCCGACCAAGCTGCCTGGAACACTTCATCCCTCAGCACAAAGCAGATAGCAAATTTATCGAGGATACCTAACCTTGTAGTTTGTTTCGTCTCTACTCAAGTCCCATTAATTACATCAAACCCGGCACAACCATGTCCGGCTACAACAACACGGTTGATGCGCCTGGAGCCTTCCCAGCCACGCCTGCTGCTGAGGAGCCTTTACAGCCACAACAACAGTCATCCCACAACAAGCTTCACAAGCGTGATGATCCCCGGGCAACTGGTGGCATGACCGAGCCTACTGGATCTTCCCGTGGTCATTACTTTACCGGCTCTGGCGGCGCTGTCGACGATGCCCCAGCCCAGTCACAGTACTCGCAGCCCAGTGATCGTGCCTACAACAACGAGAATACGAGTTCCATCCCCTCTGAGGCTACCAATAACGACTTCAACAACACTGCGAGAAGCACCGAAGACGAACCGGCTAGTGGCATTGTACGAAATGGTTTAACAGAGAAGTCTACTGCCGGTAATGAGAACGCCCCCTATTGGGGTAGCATTCCGTCTGGGGGCGTGCACAACTCGGTAATAGGACACGGCTCGAACGAAGACGACGGCCACAACCATGAGAGAACGACCGCACACGACAACTACGGTAGGGCCATGCCTAGCCACCATCGGGAGTTCCCCCTTGTCGACCACAAGGATACCGTGCCGTCGGGTGGAGTCTACAACACCGTTACTGGCCATGGCTCTACCGAAGATTCTCAAAGACCCACAACCCGTGAGCTGTCAGACAACAACCAGAAGACTTCCACCCTAGCCGATCGCTCAAGAAATTCGGAGCTTCCAAATCAACGTGATGAGACTACCACTGACTCCCATTATGGGAGGGACTCTGGCATGGCCTTGGCCGGCGCTACGACAGCGTATGCTGCCCATGACCGTCATAACAAGCATGACCAGCGTGTTGCAGAGGACGAGCAACCTAAAGAGAAGAAGGAGAGCAAGCTTGCTGCCTTGTTCCACCGCGACCATGAGGACAAGGAGAAGGAACATAAGCCTACAAAGGTTGAACATGAGCGGCACTTGAAAGACGAGCAGCCTCACGAGAAGAAGGAAAGCAAGCTTGCATCCCTTTTCCACAGTAGCTCTGGAGGAAAAGATGACCCTGAGGCGAGGAAGATTGAGGAGAGAAAGCATGAGCCTATTGCCAGCCATGCGAGTGATCCGAGGGATCGTCATCAGCATGAGACCTTGGCTGCAGCTCCTACCACCCAACACTCTACCCAAGAGCCGGGTTACGTGCAACAACCCGAAGACAAGCACCATGATCGTCATTACGGCGGTGCGGCAGCAGCCACTGGTGCTGGATTGGGTGCTGCCTACGGTGCGCATCGCTATGCTAATCGTAGTGAGCCCGAAGTCGAGAAAGAGGCGCCATACGCTACTACCGAAAATGTCTCTTCATCCTCTTACGTACCCACTTCGAGTGTCGACGCTAGTACTTTGGGCCATTCTCACCAACGCGCTCCCGCGGACTCTCAATATGATACATCGAACAGCGGTGTCCCCTCGGGACTCGGTTCAGGAGAGAGGCACAATGACCACCATTATGGCAATGCGGCGGCTACTGGTCTGAGTCAATCGCAGAGGCACACCCCTAAGGACTCTCAATACGATACGTTGCAGAGCGGTGTCCCTTCGGGAGTCGCTACAGGGGATAGCCACAATGACGATCGTTACGGTACTGCAGCGGCCACTGGTCTGAGCAGCCAATCGCAGAGGCACACTCCTGCGGCCTCTCAATACGATACCTTGAGAAGCGGTGTCCCCTCGGGAGTCGCTACAGGGGATAGCCACAATGACGGTCGTTACGGTACTGCAGCGGCCACTGGTTCGAACCAATCGCAAAAGTATGGTGCCGGGGAGCCTCAATACGATACCTTACAGAGCGGTGTCCCCTCGGGAGTCGCAACAGAAGACAGGCACAATGACCACCACTACGGCACTACGGCAGCAGCTACTGGTGCTGGGTTGGGCGCTGCCTACGGTGCGCACCGCTACGCCAACCGTGACGAGTCCGAGACAGAGAGAATGGCTCCGACCTCCACCACCCAAAGGGAGGCAATGTCCTCGGTCGCGCCTACCTCGACCGCCGGCCACACTGACCTTAGTAATTCACAGTACCGAACTCCCCAGGAGTCTAAGTACGACAATTTGAAAGATGGTATGCACCGTGGGGTACCTACTGGTACCAGTCGAACGCAGGCCAACGTTGGCCGTGGTTCTACAGACTCTTCCCACGGCGGCCAGTATGATGTATTGTCCTCTGGGACCCCGTCCGGAGTTCACATCAATGACCATCCCACATCCCACATATCTTCAAATGCCAAGTCATTTGAACAGGAACGTAAGCAATCCACTTACCTAAGCAACACATCACCTATCAAGACCTCGTCATCTAAGGCTGTTGCGCCTCGTGGACCATACTCACATGAGTATGAACAGAAAGACGATTATAATAATGGCCGAGCCATTTCCAACATGGAACAGGCTGCTCAGGGTGCAGCCCAAAAGAAGGTGCAGGAGGAGCCCACATCCGCAACAAGACAGATGGTTGCCGAGGATGGGTATGGTAGCGCTTCCAAACCTATAATTCACAATTGTGTCAACTGCGGCCATGGCAATGATATTTCTCGGTATTTCAAGTCTTAGGCGGAGATGTTCAACCAACCATTGATTTTAATGCGCGTACAATGTCAATATGCAAAGAAGAGAATGCCACCAACTAACCACGTTACTTGATGTGTTTGATGTGACATGGTTTTATGTGTTGTGAGCGGCCAACCTCAGAATTGATAAGAATTGAATAGTATTAATTCATTTTATGTATCTCATAACAATGATACAAACATCAATGCTGTGCAGTTTTGGTCAAGCGAGCCAGGTGTGTTACTCAGTAGTTGAATGAAGCAAACAAGAAATGAAATATAGGTTGGGGGTTTGTAGCAACATTTTAGCCGAATACTTAACAGCATGTTGCCCACGTTGCAGGGAACAGGTAAAAATAGACGTGATTCTATTGGTGAGATCTGCCGATGCTCGTAGATTCACCCGTGACATTGATTGACTACGAACAAATCAAAACACAGCATGACATGTCTTTCTTCCAAATGCGAAGACAGACTGCCTCCATTGAGGTCGAACCCAATCTAAATTGATTGACACGCCCCCAGCACTGGCTGCAAATCAGGCGCGATGGCGATCCGGAGATTGGTTTGCGGAGAATGTAGGATTTATGATGATGTTGATTTGCGACGACGATACAGTGCTTGGACTTATATGACCTTGAAGTTCTTTGAATCGTGGCTTTCTTTTTGGGTTCCGAATAATGCCAATTTCTCCACACTCGAAGACTGAACAATACAATCGAGAATATGCTGTTGACATCTTTTGCTCTATTCGCTCTGGCGGCGACTGGCTTTGCCCAAGTGCCTGATGGATATCGCCCGGTATACATCACCTCCATGGTGAATGCGAAGTTTGTCGTGGTGCCTACTGCACGCACTAGTGGCAGCACGCTCGTTGTGTGAGTCGTGGTGACGCCATACTTGTAGCTTCTGATGATTTCAAAATCCTAATTCGCAACTACCTTTCCAGCAAGAGTGCTACAAGCACGCCTGAGCAGCAGTGGTATATCAAATCTGGCGAGACCAAGATCCAGCTTGCCAACACCACGATGTGTGTTGATGCTGGGGCAACAAGTAAGAATTATATGTGTCTCGAGCTCGTGGTGGGATCAAAGAACATCGGTGTCTGACCCGATGTAATAGCGAACTGGAAGGATATGGCAAGTCTCTCCATCGCCACCTGCTCAGACACATCAGACGGCCAGAAATGGAACGCCATGGCCGACGGAAGAATCGCGCTTCAGCTTTCGAGTCCGCGTAAGTGTGATTTTAATGAGCAAGCAGGGATTATCCCGAGACTAATGGTGCTACAGAGGAATGCGTTGACCTCCAATACATGCGAGCTACTGAGAACAACCCAGTCGGTCTCTACAGCTGTGCGGGCTTAGGCAACATTGGAGCAGCGGATAAGGGCATCAACTGGCCGCTTGCTAACGTAACAACACCTTGAGGAGTGTTTTGAGTTTTGTAATTAGTACTATAGGATGTTTACGGCCTAAGTAGGGGAGGAAAAGAGTCCATGGAGATGTAGGTGGTGTGATGGCTTGGATCTGTCACGGATCAACATGTGAACCATGGGATAAAGATCTATCGACCAGATCATATAGTCATTGACAACTCATTATACCCTACTTTTCACCCGAATGCTCGATTACTGGATAGCGGCCGAGTTGATCTGATAGTAAATCGAGCATCAATCTCAAGGACAAATGGGTGGGATCTGAAGCTTGGCGTAAGACTCATAAACATGTTTTTTGGCTTGTTCCGAAGCAGCTGTAGACCGCAAATGAGATCAATGTCGACATCTGGACGGAAACATCAGAAAAAAATAAAAAATGAAACCCACTGCTTGCGGATATCAATACAGCGAGCCCATGTGTGGCACGGATCGAGGGACATTGGTGGTTGCCGGACAGCAGCTGAGCTTAACAGTCAAGAGAAGACCAGCCGATGTGTATATAATAATGGTTCTATTTATATTGAGCGGTCACCGTAATTCTTTGAGGATGAGCATGAATACACGAGTTTGGTTTGAGAATGGCAGCATGAACAAGGTGATCTAATCGCTTTACTCAGAGCGTGATGAGAGAAATGAAATAAAGACGTTGGCCGTTATTGGTACACACACGGTGGTCGACGGTCGAAGAATTTCTATCCTTCGGGATTTTCTTATTTTCTGTTCCCCATGACTGGCCCTTAGTCTCCTTTTCGAATCATCCACGTATGAATCAGGTTCAGGCAAATACACAGGAAAACGAAAGATATAAATCTAACCTTCCTCTGGACTGGATGGGCTTTTCGCAAAGGTGGGTACGGCTTGAAAAAATAGCCTAGCAATACGAAGGGGAAAGCCCATCCTCGTCTTCAACTGGGAGGCGTACCACGACAGGTGTGTTTACGATCGATTCTTGACTTGGTATGTTCGTGACGACGGTTGCACCTCGATGAAGCTCAGTCTTGCCTCCTCGCATTATTTAAACCGCCTATCAATAGAACATAACGTTTGCTTCTCTTAGTTAGGTACACCGGCCTGAACTCCCTAAGTCTCAGCAAAGATACATTTCTGGAATTACTTTCTTACGTCATCCCTGTAAACTCTCTGGGAACACTTTTCATGAGGAAGTGACTGTAACGAAGATCTGATACAGTCATGGCATAGTCCTCCTAAGATACGGAATCATCGCAAACTGTCAATTAAAGCAGAGACAATGTGTAGTCTGAAACCTTACCTACTTACATGTTTATGGATTACCAGCATAGGGTTAGTCGTTGACAGCATGGCTCGACATTTTCACTTGTGATACAGGAAAGAGAAAATGAGAGATACTGTGGAACACGGCAGCATGCATCCGCTTCCTTTAAGATCATCGTACTTGGCCGTGTGTCGCTGTTTCCCGTAGCCCGCAACTACCATGTGGACGGTGCTCGCTTCCGAATCTGGATGTCGATGCCTTTGGGTCGACGTGCGCATAATCCGACAGAAGGTCCATGTTCCCAGAAACTAGAGGCATCAGAAGGTGTGCTTCGTATCTGTCTCGCTAGAACAGCATCTCAACGTAACAGAAGCACACAGCTTTGTCCTTGTTCACGTCCCAACTCTCTTTCATCAAAACAACATCATTCTAATTTCTGACCGACCAGCATCAATCCGTATCTTTTGGCCTCCGCTGTGTCAAGTTTCATGGCCTCTACCGGTATACCGTTGACTCCTTTTCCAACTCTGTTGCCAGCTTTAGCCTTTGCCGCAAATTCGGTACGTAACGCTTAGATATCATATACATCCGTCCAATGAGTCATCTGCTCCGAGTTTTACACATATAAACTCACAGATGGAATCCAACTAAACTACTGTCGTGTTCAGAGACGCAGACGGACCAATATGGTATCTCAAGAGAAGCTCGGGCTGCCTCAGCGACCCGTCCAGGATGACATCGTGACTCAACCCCCTAAGCCAGAGGCGATGATCAACCAGCCCTTGCATTCAGCATCACTCACGAACACCGACCATAAAGCACATGAAGGAGGCCATTGGGAAGCAGGTCTCTGTGACTGCAGCCCGATCGGTCCATGTCTCGCTTCTTGTTTTGTTCCGTGTTGCCGTAAGTGCTGGGCTCAGGATAACACAGAGTTGAGAGTTTTGAATGGATGAGTGTTTATACATTTGAGTAATGGTACCTGACTTTCTATCTACCTAGTGATTGGCCGTACGTCGGAACGAATTCGAGATCCCACACTGAACACGGCGGAGCGCTTCAATCCCGAATGTTGCCTCAGCTGTTTTGCGTGTTTCTTAGACCTATCATGGATGTAAGTCTCAACGCAACTTTGCTTCATGTCAAGTTGCATTCATTCCGGGGGTTGCCAATTCAAAATGTGTATCTTGCTGAGGAGCTTTGTAGCCATGTTGCCGTCCTTCGCAACGAAATTCGACATCGATACAAAATTCATGGTAACGGCTGTGAGGATTGTTGCATGGCGTTTTGGTGCCAGCCGGTAAGTAGCTCGAAATAATTTTCTGATGTCTGTCGACTGTCTACCATTTTCTGTCAACGGATTTGGTCTCGCCGCGGTACCCGCCAGGATGTCGAGGGCAGCTTCACTCCTGTATCAGCGTGTCAGTGTCGAACGGAGTTGAGGCTGACGTTGGAAATCAGTGCTCAATCCTCCAGCATGACAATGAGGTCAGGCAACGTCATGCGATGGGTAAACCGCCTGTGGTCCCCTACCAAACGGAGCCCGTTATGAAGATGCCACCGCCGGCGCATTACTGAGGACTATTGGTATACAATGTTATCGTTCGCAATGGAGCAAGAAGCGGAAGATATCCCCATGAAGGTGCCTAGATTTCCTATAGAGCAACGAAATGATGGCTCAGCCGGTTGGATTGTCGTGGCGATGGATAGTTGAATCGTCGGTGACTCAATCAAGGAGGTGGAGCTTTGATGCAGTCAGTTCCCACGGCTGCCCGTCTTTCGAGGGTTCGACGCATGAAGTTATGACTTCTTGTTGGAAGAACACAATCATCGATAGTTCTTTTTGCCTACCTTGTACCTAATAATAAGTATTTCACATCCACGCAAGTCCGAGGCACCCGCACATGAGGGAACGGGCGAGACGGGGACCATTGACGTGTATCCAACTAAGCCACTGACGGAGGTCCTCTTAGGCGAGGATGGATTGTGAGGGCAGAAGGACGTCGTGCTCTGGTCGGGAGCTGCCGGATGCTGTTCTCTAAGAATCAGGTAGGGTTCCACTAGTATCTGTGCAACCTGCAGCATCCCTGCCAGAAATAGAGGCGGCCGGCGTATTTGTACCCTATTAGGAATAAGGCACTTGGCATGTAGAAGAACAGATGCCCGTAAAGAACGCTATATCTAATATTTAACTAAAACATTTATACTGCTATAATTGCGATCTAACTAATTAAATAACTACGTTTGCTTTGTTATTTTTGCTTTTTTTTTTTATTACGTAAAAGTTACTAATCGGATTTAATATATACTGGTAATAAAAGTTTATATAAAACGCGATTTATTGAAATATTTAAATTATTAATAATTTAAAGTAATTATTATTATGTATAAGTAATTTTTAATAAAATTTTTTAATTATATATTTTAGTTTTTTATTGTAAAAAAAAATAACTGTTTTAAAACTAATATTTTAATATTAAAAACGTTTGATTTTATTAAATATTAAAAACTAAAATTTTAAACGTTATTTATTTTAAAAATTTTTTTTTAAAAAATAAATTAAAAAATAAATTAAAAAAAAAATTAAAAAATAAATTAAAAAATAAAATAATTTTATTTATAACGTAAACAACTATACGCGATTTTACGTAATTTTTATAAAAAATTTATTTTTATAAATATTTTTTAATACTGTTTATTTAATTTTGTTTTTTTTTAGTTATTTATTTATTTTTTTTTTTTTTCGTTTTTTATTTTTTTTTATTATAATATATTTGTTTATTTTTTTTACCGTATTAAACGGCTTAAATATAAACTTTAATAATCGAAAAAAAATTAAAATAAATATTTAACGTTTTATTATAAAATGCTTTTTTATTTATATTGCTATTTTTTATTAATTATATAAAAAAATACGATTTAATTGCTTTTAAACGTTTATAGTTTTTAAAAAATAAAAAGCTTTAAAATTTAGTTTTAACGTACGTATTTTTTTTTAAACTTAATAAACTTTATTTATAATATAAATAAATTAAATCGTATACGTTTTACTTTTTTAATTTAATTAATATTCCGCTTTATATTATATATAAAAAAAAATAACGTAATAATATTATAAAAGCCGAAATTTAGTTCCGTTATAATAATTAACCGTTTTTAATTTTAAAAACTTTTATAATATTTTTTTAAATATAAATCTTTATTTAGTTTAAATTAAAACCGGGCTAAATTAAAGCTTATAAATACCGTTAGTTTTTATTTAATATCGTTAATATTTTATAAAGTTTATTTTATATTAATAATTTATAATAACGAATTAGCGATATTTAATAACGATTTTTTTAAAATAATAATATAATTTATATATAATTAATTAATAATAATTCGTTAACGATAGCTTTTATTTAAAACGATTTGTTTATTAAATAACGCCGTTAATTATATAAGCTTTTTTTTTTATATATATTTATACGCTGTTTGTTTTTTATAATAATATTAAAATAAGCCCGGTTATTATTAATAACGGGGTTATAATTAAAAAAAAGAATAACGAAATTAAAAGTTATAAAGCGGTTAAATTTAAGCCCGGTAATAATTGTTTTTATTATAACTATATTAAATAAAAATAATAACGATTTTTTTAATATTTTTATAAATACTTTTAATAGTTTAATTAATTAAAAATTTATTATTTCGTAATTTTTTAATATTATATTATACCGGTTATTTAATTTAACGTAATTGTTTTTTTATAATATATATTTTTATTTATTACCGCAATTATTAATTAAATATTTATACTTTTCGGAAATAATTACTTTTAATTAACGCGTTTTTTTACGTATAAAGTTTTTTTAATAATATTATTAATAATTAAAGGTAAAGTTTTTAAAATTAGTTTTTCGTTTTATTATATTCGGTATATTAAAATATTAATATATTTTTTAATATACGTATTTATTTATATATTTTACGCGTTTTTAATATAATTATTACCGTTTTTTTTTAAATATATCGATTCGATTTAGTTTAATATATATAAAATATAAACGTATTCGGTTTATTATAAAAGTATTTATAAATTTTTAAAATAATAAGCTTTATTAAATTTATAAACTTTATTATACGTTAAATCGAAAACGTTTGTTTAAAAAAATCGACGTTAATATTTAACGGCTTATTAAACGTTTTTGGAAAAATACTAACGCGTTTACGTAAATACGTTTTATTTTTAATACTATATTATTTATTATATTTATTATTTATTTTATATTAACTATTATAAACGTTATAAAAAATATATAACGTAGTTATTTTTAAACAATATTTATTTAATATTACCGTATAATATCGGCAATATAAAAAATTAATACGGTTATTACGATATTTTTTATTAAAAAAAAACATTTAAATATAAAATCGAAAAAGATCGAAAATTTTAAAAACTGTTATAAAAAAAGTGCTATTTATTTTTTAAAACTAATAAAGCCGCTAGCCTTTTTACGCGATTTATTAATTTTAAATAACCCGCGTTTAAAAGAATTTCGATATTATATTCGGCGATATAATAATATATTTACGTTTATTTTTTTTATAATTACGCCGGCTAATCGCGTATTTAATCGAACGGGCTTAAACTGCTTTTATATTTAAAATATTTTATATTATTAAACTAAACCGATAAATATTATTTTAGAAAAAATCCTTAAATACGTTTAATTATATATTTATAACTTATTTAACGTTATATATTTTCGTTTAAAATCGAATAATAAACTAAATTTCGAAATTATTACCCGATTATTAAAAAAAATATATTTAAATAATATATACGTATATACGTATATAATAGCTCGTAAAAAATTAACGAATAAAATCGCCGCTTTATAAAACGCTAGTTTAAATAAAAAAACAATTTAAATAGTTTTAAACTTGTAATTAAACTTAATTATAAAAAAAAAAGCCGATTTACGTTAAAAAAACCTTTTTATTTTAAATAATATAACTGCTGTTTTTTTTTAATAACTTATTAAATAATCGCAAACGTTAAAAAAAAATCGTATTAATTAAAAAAAAGCCGTTAAATATAAACGGTTATAAATATAAACGTATTTTAATAAAATATCCGTTTTATTTACCGTTATATTATATATTAATATAGTTTTATAAAAAAAAAAGCTATAAAAAAAACGTTATAAAATAGCTAAATTAAAAGTTTATTTAGTAATTAATTCTTTATTAATACTTTTAAAATAGGCTTTATTTTCGGCAAAATAATACGATTATACCGTTTAGTTACGGTTAGTTTTTTTAATAGTATTTAATTAACGTATAAACGTTAATTAAATAAAAAAACTTGTAATATATCCGTATATATTAAGCCGATTTTTAATAAGCTTTTTAAAATAAATTAAACAATATTATTTAAGCCGGTAATATTAATTTATATATAATTAAACGCGTTAATTATTTATTAGCGTTTTATATTAATAATAAACGTTATATAAAGCGTTATTATTAAAATTTAATAATTATCGTATAAAAACTTAAATTATTATTATTATTTATTATTTTTATTATAAATTTAAATTAAAAAAAAAATAAAAAATAAACTTTTATTAGGTTAAACCGTATAAAATCGGCTTAATATTAATATTTAAATATTTAATTTAAAACGAAAAGCTTTTTTTAAAAACGTAAAAAAAAAATTATATTTTCGGCGAATATATAAATACGTATTAAATTATTAAATATTAAAAACAAAGCTTTTTATATATATATTTGCTAATATTTTTAGCTTTAAATAACTAAAATCGCTTTTTTTTACCGAATAACGTAAATAAACTAATACGCGTTAAAATACCGTCGTTAATAAAAAATCTTAACGGTTAATTAATTGTAATAATTATAAGATTTATATATTACGGTTTCTACGAACGTATAAATTTAAACGCTTTATATATAGCCGGCGATACGTATATTAAGCAGTTTTTAAAACTTTTCGTTATTAAAACTATTATAATTACCGACGAATATTTAAACTATTATCGTTATATTTAACGTTAAAGTTTTTATTACGCGCCAAAGTCAGTAAACCCTTGCTGATTTATAATAAGCCCTTACTTATATATAGTTAAGGCTATCGGACACTTTTGCCTTTAGCACTTAAACTTTTACTTAATTAATTATTTTTTACTATAACAACGTTTACTTTAATTGTTATATAGTAAAGCTTGGCGGCTTTTAATAAGTAGTGCCTACGCCTTAATTAATTCTAATAACTTTATTATTATTTTTTTTTCGCCCCGAAGTAAACAATATTCGTAATTAAAAATACAAGCTATACTTTAAAAACATTGCTATCGAAATAATAATAAGCTACCCGTTTTTATAAAAATCGGTAATTTTAAAGAAATAATTAAATTTAAACGCGTTGTTTATTTTATTCGTATTTATTTTTTATAAACTTTCGTTAAAGACCTAAACGCTAACGAAATTAAGCTAGTTTATTATATTAAAAAAGTTAGTATTTACGGCAATTTATTTAAAATTAACGAAAAAACCGTTAAACTAGCGGTAATAATTAAAAAAAACGAAAAATTTATAAAATATTAGCTTAATAGATTTCGTTACGCTAAACAGCTCTTTTTTAATAAAAGGTTTAATTATATTTTCGATAAATAAAACTTAAACGAGCTAAAAAACATCGCATAAAGTAAATTATTATTATTTTTATATAGCGAATTATTAACGTTTTTTTTATCGTCGTTAAAACTAAAACAACCGACGATAAGCTCGTAATACGCCGGCCTCTTTTTTAAAAAAAAGCAGCCGGAATAGCTTTTTTAAAAAAACAATAGCTATAATATTAGTAACGAAAACGAACGTTATATCGTTACGGTTATTAAAATATTAGCTAACCGTTTAGCGGAAATATTTAGCCAAATAAACGATAAAATTAATAAATTAAAAACTTTATAAACTTTAACGCCGACGACTATATTATATAGTTTAATTTTAGAAATAAGCCAAATAATAGTAATTTTTACGCTAATTGTTTAAAAGCTTAACTTAATTATAACGGCATTAATTATTATAATAATACTGTAATTTAAAGCGGAAAATATAGGTTATTTTTAGCTTAACGCTTTAGCCGATAAATATTAAAATATAAATATGTTTTAAAATACGAAAAATGTTTTTAATTTTTAAAACGTTAATTTATAAATTTAACGCATTAAATTAAATACTAAAGATATTAAAAAAAAAGCATAATAATTTAACGTATATTTTAGTTTTTAAAAAAATAAACAGCCGAATAGTAAATTTTATAGCTTATTAAATTAAAACAAATACGGTTTATTAAAAACCTTAACGAGTTTATTGCTAAAATTAAAAATAAATACGGATTTAAACCAAATAATACTTATTGATAGTTTAGTAATAAAGCGAACTATTATATAAAAGCAAATATTGTTAAAAGTAATAGCGTATAATCTTTTACGTTTAAAATATTTAAGTATTTAAAATTATAAAAGCTTTTCGATAATACGGTATTATTAATTAATATTTGGTTAAATTTGCTTTCCGAGCTATAAGCAATTTATTTAAAACTATAAAAAGCTAACGTTATAAATTAGTACTTTAAACGCTTAAAAAAAAAGCAAAAAATGCTAACGCGGTAATATAAAGACTTAAAAAGTTAAAAGGTTTATTTCGCTAACGAAAACTATAACGAAAAATCAATTATAAACGTTAATTAAAATAATACGAAATATAGGCAGTTAAATATTAAAAATAAAAAAATTAACAATAAAGCGTTAAAAAAACTTTAGTAAAATCGCTTAAAACGTAGTATTTTTAATAAAAATCGTTATTTTATACGCAATTTCCGTAAAAACTTGTTAATTATTAATAGAACTTTATTTAAAGAACTAAGCCTCCGTTATATTAACGTATGTATAAAACCTAATAAAGGTTAATTTAAGCTATAAAACCGTTAGTATAAGCGGCGATAAAGCAATTACCGCCGTTTTAGTCGTAAAAAAGCGAACTTTAACGGTAGTTTTGTTTATATTAGCAAAAAAAAGGTTTAAGGATACGACTTTTAAACTAACGAAAAAAAAAACAAGCTTTTCGATTAAAAATATATTTGCTATAATAAAGGCAAAAAGGAAATAATAAACGAATATTTAGCTATTAAAGTTAAAACCGTTAATAATAAGTTTACCGCCGTATTTATTTACGTTTTTTTAAATAAAGAAAACGCTAACGAGTATACTTTTTAACAATTAATTTATATTCGGTACGGCATAACTTTTTATTTTAATATTTTAGTTAAAAAATATAATAAAAAAGGATATAATAACTAAATACTACGAAGTTAATAGAAAGTTATTAAAATGGATTTCGCTTTAGCACTATTAATCTAACGCTTTTAAAATATAAAGTTATTTAAGCTAAAAGATATTATTAAAGCAAACCTTTAATTAAATATATATAACGGAAAAAAAAAAAAACAATATATTTATAAATAAAAGCGATAGTCGATATTAACGGCGAAAAATATTAGGTTTATATTAATATAAATGTATTTAGCGTATTAATTAACCGTTAATTCGCGAAGTAATTCGCTAAAAACCCTATTTTTCGCAAAACAGA
This sequence comes from Xylariaceae sp. FL1019, assembly GCA_022578705.1. Lineage (NCBI taxonomy): Eukaryota > Fungi > Ascomycota > Sordariomycetes > Xylariales > Xylariaceae > Xylariaceae sp. FL1019. Next base: position 385,394 of record MU391928.1, read on the forward strand.
TCTAATTTTTTTAACAAATATCGGAGCTTATATAGCTTTTAATAAAGTTATCGATTTAGACTTTTATTTTAACGGGAATATATTTAATATCCCGCTTTACGGACATTTTAACGTTATAGCAAAAATATTTAACCGATTAAAACCTAATATATTATTAAAAATAGACTTTTTTAATAGCTATAGCGTTAAAATTGATTTTGTTTATAGGGAATATATTTTTTATTCGATAAAAAGAATAAAAATAAAAGGAAATATTTTACTTAAAAAACGTTAATTTTTACGGAAAAAGGTTAACGCTAAATATATAACTATAATTTTATTAATAAAATCGGCTATAATAAACGTTTATTAAACGGACCTTTTTAAGCTTTTAAATAAGCGATATATCGAAGTTAAAAATAAGCAAGGCTTAATAAAGCGAAAGGTCGTAAAACTTTTTTATTTTACGGCAAATAAAGATTACGTCGTAAATACGACGATAAACGCGTATATAAAGAAAAAAGTCTTAGTATATAACTTATACGTATAGCTTATTACAATTTCGAAAAATAAACGATTAAGTTTAATCGGCGAATATAAAAGTAATAAATAGGCGTATTTTGACGACTTTTCGGATATTTTAACGTATTAAAATAAAAAAGTAAATATAAAATAATAAAATGCTATAATGGCCTATTTAGCGATAAAAAGCAAAAACTTTAATGAAACCTTAAATAATATTCCTATTTATATACTATCGTACGGCATTTTTCGCCTTAAATACGTTAAAACAATAAAATTAAAAGCAAGCGTAACTATCGCAGCCGATAACCCGGAAATAGCAAGTAAAATTAAAGGTTTGCTTAATAAATATAACGTTTTTAAAGATAAAAGTGTCGTCTCTATATTAAAAGACTAGAAAATACGCATCGATTTAATTAACGGATAATAAAACTAAATAAAAAGCATAAAACCTTATTTTATAAGTATAAAGGATCGCCGTTTTTTTAATAATAAATATAATAAAATATACGTAACGAATAAGCTATCCTTTATATATAAGCCGATATTTATCGCTTGCCCCGTTTTTATTATATAGCGTATAATTAATAAAGTAAAAAAAGGACGGCCGGTAATAAATTTTAAACTATTAAATAAAATTACCGTACCGGACGTTTATCTTTTTTTAAACTAAAATAATATTATCGCGAATATAGTTAGTAAAGATTTTTTTATATTATTTAACGTTTTAGCCTTTTTTTTTTAACTATTAATTAAAGCCGAATACCGGAATCGAATAGTAATTATTAACTTATAAAGGCTTAAAAGATTTAACGTAGCCTTTATAAAATTTCGTAACTCGTTAGCGTTTAAATAAAGGTTTATAAATCGCCTTTTTTTTAAATACCGATATTTCGTTCGCGTATATATTAACGATATTATTATTTTTAGTAAAACAACGGAAAAGCATTTCGAATATTTAATTATCGTTTTTGATATTTTTAATAAAGCATGTTTATATATTAATGCAAAGAAATTATTCGCAAGTTTTCTTTCGGTTCGATTATTAAATTATATCGTTAATAAAAAAAATATCTTTAAAACCGACGACCGTATCGAAGCATTTATAAAGCTTAAAATATTTACGACGTTTAAAGCATTAAAAACCTATATCGGTATAGTAAATTAGCTACGCCGCAAAATAATATAGTTTAATTATAAAATTGCTACGCTTTAAAAAAAGAAAACGGAGCTAATAGCGGTATTGAAAAAGAAAAGCAAGCTACCCGAAAATATATTAAAATTTATTAAATAAAGCTATACGTTAAAAGTAACTTTTACGCTTACGTAAAAAAAAAAAACGTATAGCAAGCCTTTTAAAATTACTTTTATAAGCAATACGTAATATATTATTATAATATAATATAGCTACTTTTTTTAAAGCTTAACGTATATAAAGAGGTATACGGATTTATAGCTTTTTAATTAAATATACCGTAGGATAATAAAGCAATATTTGGTTAGGACTTTTTAATAAATTACGTTAAGTTTATTTGTTTTTTATCGAAACTAACTAATAATATCGAAAAATAATACGGCTTTATAAAAGGCGAAATTGCTATTATTATATAGGCTTGCAAAAAGCTTAAAAAAATAATTTAATTTAGTAACAGTTTAGTTAATATTTTTACCGACTATGTTATAATAAAAAAGATCGTAACGTATATTTTTTTATAAATTATAAACTTTAATAAAGCGAATCCAAAATTAATAAACGTAGCGAATTAGTTATTTTAGTTTTAGCTTTATATATATTATATTCCCGAAAGCTTAAACGTCGTACCGGATGCCTTATTATAATTACCGTAAAAGCTAGCTAAATAATAATTAAAAGCATTAAAAAGCATTAATGCATTAAATAATATTTAGGACGATAAAAATAACGCTTTCGAAGTTAATTTTATTAATATTAACAAATACGGTTACTTTAGTTTAAGGTTTGTTTTAGGTTTTAAATTCGAAGCTTATTTTAGTAAAGAAATAATAAAGAAAAGCACTGTAACGGCGATATTATATTTAGAGTTCCGCGAAAGGATTATTGCAAAATATGCAAATAATTTAAAATATAAACGAATTTATATTATTTTAACGAAATAAATAACGAAATAAATAAACGTAAAGTTTTTATAATATTAAAAAAAAATCGTAAAGCTTTATAAACTTGATAATAAGCTATTATATTACGTTAATTTTTATGGCGATAAAGCTTTTTGCTTATTTAAACTATATATATAAAAAGCTTTAAATATTATTTACGATAAAAAGCACTATTTTAGCTAAGCTTATATAAAGAATGCTTTATAAAGTATATATTTTTAGCGTAAGCGTTATTTTATTTATAATTATATTCGCTATTGCTAAGTTTATAAAATAAATTAAATAGACCGGAAGCCTTTTTTAAACGAATTAATGCTAATTAAAACAACTTTAAAGCTATTTTATATTATAGTAATAGATTTTATAATAAATATACCGTTAGTATTAGTTAAAAACTTTTTTTAAACCGTTAAAAGCGTAAAAGTATTTAATACGCTATATACGGTAATTTATAAATAAAGCAAAAAAATATTGCTTATTTTAAGGCATAAAACGTATAAAGCAAAAAACTAGGCTATAATATTGTTTCGTATATTGCTAATATACGATTAAAGACTTTTCGTAGCGATTATTAGTAATAAAAACGCTAAATTTATATTAAATATATAGAAAAAAATCTTTCGTATTTTTAACGTAAACTTTTTATTTTTAACAATATATTACCTGTAAATAAATAAAGCATTAAAACGGAAAAACTAAATCGTAAAAATCGTAATACGATTTTATATAACTATAAACTTTAATATTATATAAGTTAGCCTTTTTTCGGCGTTATAATACTATTTTAATAATTCGCTTTTTGCGTTAATCGGAAAATCCTTAAACGAATTAATATATAGCTTTAAGCCGTAAAGCTTAATAAACGTTTTAAATAATAAAAAAAGGATTAAAATTATATTAAATAGCTTTAACGTATTACGTAAAAAACACGTTTAAAAAATAAAGTTTATTACCGATAGGGCTAACGCAATCGCTAAAAACAAATATAATAATAAGCATACGCCGACGTTGTTTTATATAGGAAAAAAAGTTTGGCTTTAGTTATATTAAAGTTATTATTTATTAAAAAAACCGAAAAAAAAATAGTTACCGGCGCGCGTAAAGCTATTTAAGATATTAAAAAAAATCGGACCGCTAGCGTATAAACTCGATTTTTTTAATAGTTAAAAAATTAACTTTATAGTTTTGGTCGCGTAGCTTTATAAGCTTTATTAAAATAATTAAAGCGATTAATTTAAACGTTAAAAAAAACAGCTCGAGCCGGTTATAATAATTAATAATATAAATAAAGAATATTAAGAAATAAAAAAAATTACCGCCTAAAAAATCCGATAACGTACGTAACGTCTTTATATTATTTATATTATTAAATAAAAAAAATAATTAAATAAATATAATAAAAGCAAAAACGCTATAAAGCTATAAAAAATAACGTCGGAATTAATAAACGAATATAAAGCTAGCTATTTTATTAATTAGGCTAAAAAATATAAAAAAAAAGGCATTCCGTATATTTTTTACGTAAAAAAGGAAAAATCCCCGTTATAATAATATAAAAACTAACTTTTTTTAAATAAACGATAAGCAGTTAAAAAAAAGGAAAAAGTTATTAATTAAAGTAATAAACGGTAAAAGCGCTATATATAAAAAAGGCAGTATTATATTTATTTTTTAAAATTTTTTCTTTTTTTTTTTACTTTTTTTTTATATAAAAAATTAAAATTAACCGCTATTTTATTACGCGCCTGCGTTTTTTCGCGCCGCGTTTATTAATATTTATTTTATTTTTTAAAGCTAATTTTAAACAATATTAACTTTTACGCCGCGTTAGCTATTTTAAACTACGCGCTTAATATTTATACTTTATAAAATTTAAAATATACGGCTATAACGTTTTTTAAAGCTATAAAGCATTAACTTAAGCTTAAAATAGCTTATAGGATTTACGAAGTAATTATTAATATAAACAATATTATATTAATAATTAACGAAAATATTGTTTTAAGTAATATTAACGTAAAAATTTACGAAAATAATAAAATTATAAATTAAATAACTTTTACGGAAATTCGTTTTATTAAACTATACGGCGTTTTGTTATATTATTAGGAATTATATTAAGACGTTAATACCGAAAAAATAATACCGATCGTTTATAAGCTTGTTTTTAATAATACTAAAAAAGTCGTTAAAGCCGATAAATACACTTTATTATTTTTAAACGTGGTTATTAGCGAATAATATAACGTTATCGTTTTTGGTATAAACTTTAAAACCGGCATTAATAAAGTTGCAAACGGCGACGAATAGACCTTAAACAAAATAACGGTAATAAACTATTACGATAATAAATTTATCGCTATTATTAAAAATACTAAAAACAAGCTTTTCGACGGGAAATTTGTTTTATAGTTAAAGCTTTAAATAAAAACCTTTATTAACGTTAAAAATAGCCTAATAGTCGTTAAAAATAAATATTTTAGGGCTTAAACTAATATTAAATATTACAAATACTGTAAAAAGGACTTTTTAATTAGTTTAAGAATATAACGGAAAATCGCGGAATAAAAGTCTTTTTTTAAACTACGTAAAGTATATAATAAATAAAGAAAGGTTTATTTAAAAAAAATTATAAAACGATGGTTTATTTAAAAAAAACTTAGTTTTTCGTTATATAAAAAGAAATAAAATAGCGTAAAACGTATTAAAGGAAACAGCTTATATAAAGCTATTTATAATACTGTTATTAAAAAAAAATCTTTTTTTTTTTTTATTAATATTTCCGCAAATTAATTATTTTTTAATACTTTATATAACTACGCGCTTATAAAACTTAACGATACGCCCGTAAGCTTTAGTATAAAAATTATACGCTATAAATAACTTTACTTTACGCCTTTAAAAATTTACTTCGCGCTAATTAAAGTTATTTTTTAACTAGCGTAGCAAATTAAACTTATTTATATGCCTATTAAAATTTCCTACGTACTAATAAACTTTATTATTATTTTTATTTTTTCCCGTTTATATCGTTTTGTTTTAATTATAGCTTAGTTATTATAAATAATTAAAAAAAAAAAAGCGAAAATAAGCAAAAAAGCGATAATAGCTTTTTTTATTAAGCTTTATAAAAGTAAAGCAATAAATATCGATAAATAAAACAACTTTACGTTAAAGACTAATATAATTTTAAATAATAACCTTAAAAAGTAGGAAAAAAACTATAAAAATAACGCGAATAAAACAAGTTATTAGCATTTTTATAAAGCTTTTATAGCTAAATTTAAAAAAGGACTATTCGACGATATATAAGTAAAAAAGCTATGCGATTATTTATACGAATAAACCTTATTTAATAACAAGCTTAAAAATTTAAATAAACTTTAAGCGTTTTATAAAAAAATAATTAAAATAATCGAAAATATATATAAATACTGTAAAAATAAGCCTAACGTATAAAATATTAATAAAGACGTAAAAATAACTAAGGCTAAACGTAAACTTTGTAAATACTTTTTAAATAAAATCCCGCTCGATTTTATTATTTTTATAAAAAACGCTTACAAAATCTTTAATATCGAAAGCTATATTAACGAAAAGCTATATAGTAAAAACGGCAATTTTTTTAGCAATATAATAAAGCAAATCTATTTTTCGCCTAATAGTAGTTTTAGCCGAATATTTAAAAACGAAAGCGATTATAATAACGAAAAAAGCATACCGGACGAAAAAGCTTTTTTAATTATTACTATTTAGATTTTTTTATAGCGCAGATAGTATAAACGTATATAAATAAAAAATAACGATAAAACTTTGTTCGGTAAAAACGTAATTAAGAATTTAAACAAATATAACGCTGTTTATATTACAGACTATTTTGTAAAAAATAACTTTTTATACGTTTGTTTTTATTTTTATAATAATAAAGCGAAGTAATTTTTTAAAGCAAAAGTAGTACGTAAATTTTGCCGGAAATTTAGTAAAAATTACGTTTTTGCTATAATATATTTTATAGAGATTAATAAATACTACAACGAGGTATTTGTAAGTATAACGATTGTAACGCTATTTTAAAGTTTTATATATAGGCGTGCTTAAATTACCGTCGAAACAGTAAAACAAAGCTTTTTTAAAAAAAAAGGCTTAAAAATACTATTTGCCCGTTAAAGTAATTATATTAGCTTTTCGTTACGTAAATAAATTAAAAAAAATAAATAGCCGTTTAGCTAATATATTTAGCGAAATAAATCGGTGCGACCTGTTTTTTACCGAACGTATCGTTTAAGGTAAAATAGTAATAATAAACTAAAATAACGTTAAATTTAAAAAAATTACTAATAAGCTTAATTAGTATTTTAAACGCCTTAATAATTAAAAAGCTTTTTTTATAACGTTTAAAAACGACGTTAATACTATAATTAATAGCCGAAACGATATAAAAAAAACTGCTTTTAAAAAGCTTTAAGCTAGGTTTAGTAATAAATTCGAAAAAGTATTTAATAATATTTTCGCCGAAAACGAAACGATTTTTCGTCGTGTTATAAAAGCAAAAAGTATAATAAAAGCTATTACGAAAAAAGTTATTAAGTTAAAGGAATAAATAAACAAGTTAATAATTATACTATTAATTTTAAAAAGCGCTACTATTTAACGTAATAAATTTAGCACGATTAGCGTAAAAGCTATTTCCGTTTTTAATATTTTTAGCGCTTTTAAATTAGTATTTATAACAAGCGGTCTCGGCCGACGTAAACTTTTATTTATTATCGATATAAAAAGAGCTAACGCTAGCTTTAATAAAACTAAGCTACGCGCGTTTTTCGTTAAAAAAAGGAAAACGTTAGATAGTTTATAAGTATAAAAGCAAAGTATAAAAAAGGTTATAATGCGGTAAAAGTTCGCGATAAATTAAGGAAAATTTACAAAGCACGAAAGCTTAACGGTAAATTAGAAAAGGATTAAATTAAGTTAATATAAAAAAAAAATGCTGCGATAAATTAAAAAAACGGTGGTTTAAGGTTTAAGGTTTATATATTTAAAGATAGGCATTTTTTTTTTTATATAAGGGGGGACTTATTACGCGTTAAAATTAATAAACCTTTATTAATTTATAGCAAGCTTTTATTTATATATAATTAAGGCTATCGGATATTTTTGCTTTTAGCATTTAGACTTTTATTTAATCAATTATTTTTTACTATAATAACGTTTATTTTAACTATTATGTAATAAAGCCTGGCGGCCCTTAACAGTTTTAACAAGCTTTTATTTATTATATTAAATAATTATTAAATAGTTTTATATAATTTTTATTTATTTTAAAAATATAAAATTTATATAAATATCGAAATATATATAAATATCCGGTTTATTAAATATATTTATAAATATATATATAAAAAGAACGACCGTATTATTATATAAATTTAATAGTTTATAATCGATAACGATAATTAAATTAAGCGAAATAAAATTAAAAATTATTTATAAAATAAATATTTAAGTTTTTATAAAACTATATAAAAGCTTTTTAAAAACTTTACGTAAAACTAAACGTTAACGGTTTTAAAGCTATATATATATTTATTAAAAAAAAATTCGGTACGTTTTAATTTAAATAATAAAGTTTTAGCGGTAATAGCTTTAAAATAAAAACGTTTTATTTTAAAAGTTTAAATAAATTATAATAATATAAATAATAATAATCAAAATATATTATATTAAAAATTTTTATTTTTTTATATATAAAATAAAAATCGTAAATTATAATATTTTTATAAAAAACAATATTGTAAAAAAATTAATTGCGTATTTTTCGTTTATTCGAAAAAAAACAAGCGTTTTTTTTTATAAATATTATTTATTTTTATTTTTAATGCTACCGGTTAAAATAATTTTTTAATTTTTAAAAGCGTTTAATATTTTATTTTTTAAAAATTATACCAAACGAAAAAACTATTATAAAATAATTAATATTAGTATAATTTTTTTACCAAAATAATGATTTTTTTTTAATAATTAATTAAAAGCTAATTTTATTTATACGTTATAAGATTTAAATATTTAAAACTTTATTAATATTTAAAAAGCGTTTTTATTATAAATATATAACGATTTTTTATAAATAATTAAACTATTTTGTAATTAGTTAACGTAGTTTAACGATTTATATATTAATTACGGTTTGTTTTTTTTAATAAATTTAATAACGCCGTAACGGGTTTAAAAAAAAACCGGGCTATTTTATTTAATCGTTAATTAAACTACGATCGTAAATAATTAGTTTATATTTAATAAATTAAAATATAATTATAAATAAAAAGCTTTAAAACGTAATAAATTTTTTTAAAAATTAAACGTTAAATAGCGATTAACGTATAATATTATTATTTAATTTATTAAAGCTAAACTTTTAAAAGTTTATTTTTATTTTTAAAAGCTTGCCGAAACCGAAAAAACGTTTTTTTATATTACGTTATATTATTATTTCCGTTTATAAAATAAAATTATATTATATATTACTTTGTTTAAAATAACGGCGTTATTATTATTTAAAAGCTAAACGGTATATTTATAGTTTAAAATTTTAATTAAACTAAACGCGTAATCGATTTATAACGTTAATTGTAATAAAACTATAATTAAGTTATTTTATTAAATTATTTTAATTATTTAGGATAAAATTATAATATAGTATAAATATATTTTTAAAACTATTTACCGTATATTTTATAATATTAAAAAAAATAATACGTTTTTTAAAAGCTTACCGGTATTTTTTAAAAACGACTTTGCTTAAATTTTACCGGTAATATAAAAAAGTTTTCGATTTTAAACAATAATAATTTGCTTTTAGTATTTTTTTATTTAAAATCGGTTTTAAAAGTTGTTTTTAATTAAAAATATATAAATCTAATAAATAAATTTTTTAAATCGCGATTTTATATAATAATTTTAAAATATTAATAATAAAAAGTTTATAAACTAAAGTTTTAAATTGCCGTAACCGATTTTTAACGTTTATAACTTTAAAAGTATATATAAATATATATTTTTAAATAATATAATATATTTAATTATTTTAAACCGGTTTGTTTTTATTATAAAGGCCGTTTTATTAACGTATAATATTACTATATAATTAATTAATAACGATTTATTTTAAAAGCTGCCGAAATATTAAAAAAAATATATTTTATATAATAAATACGTAAAATCGGTAATAAACGATAGTAATAAACTTTCGGTTAAAGTTTTACGGTTTATATAATTAAATAGTACGTTATTATTTATTTTTTTATTAAAAATCGGTGTTTTTATTATATTATTATAAAATATAAATCCGGATTAAAGCTTTTATAACAATATTCGATTAATAGTCGTACGGCTATATAAATATAATATAAAAGCTAAAATCTTTAATAATATATTTAATTAATAAATTAAGGTTATTTTTAAAATTAAAATCGTATATAATAATAAAAACTATTTATATTTTTAATTAAAACGGCAGTTTTTAGTTATTTTATATTTTACGATAATTATTAATAAATTATAAAAATAATCGTTTAAAATAATCGAGGTCGATTTTTAAGTTTTAATATTTTTATATAGTTAATTATATATTACGTTATTAAAAATATAAAGCTTTTAAAGGCTAAAAATATTAATTTCGCTAAATATTAAAAATCGTTTAGTAAAAAATATAATATTTATTAAAGTATTAAAACGGTTAGTTTATAAATAAATAATTAATAATAATACGTTATATTATTTTTATTTACGTTTATTATAAAATTATACCTTTTAATAGCGTAAAAAGTTTTTTTTTTATAAAATTAAAAATTAAATTTTTTTTATTATTAATTAATTTAATTATTTATTTATAACTATTAAAATTTATTGCTAATAATATAATCGGTGTTTTTTTTTATATTTTTGTTTTTTGTATTTTATAAATTATTATTCGTAACTTTTTAATAATTTAAACTTTAAAACTTATTGCAATAAACTATTTTAAAAACCTATAAAAGCGTATATTTTTTATTATTTTAAAACTTAATAAACGTTAAACGTTTATAAAAGTATAAATATATAAATACGTTTTTTTTTTTATTTCGCCGAAAAAAACAAAAAATAAAAGTATTTTATATATATATATTTAAACTAAACCGGGATAAAATAGCGAAAAATATATACGATTATATTATTTATAAAAAACTATAATAAACGGCGGCGATTTGTTATAAAAATAGGCTTATGTTTATATTTATATTAAAAAAAAGCTACCGGACGTTACCGATTATTTATTAAATAATGCTTGTTATTTATTAAAATACGCTATAATACGTCGTAAAAAAAAAACGAGCATTTATTATTATATTAAATCAGATTTAAAAAAATCGAATAAATTAGTTTAGCTTTTAAAATTATTAATAAATGCGATATTATTTGCGTATAAATATAACTTAATAAATATTTTTAATATTTAAAAAACTAAATCCGAATAAAAACGGATGTTTATAAATTTAAAAAACTTTAATATATTTATAGTAATAACGGTTACGATTAATATTAATAAACGCGCGGTTTTAAAAAAAATAAACGTAATTATAAACGGAATAAACGTAGTTATAAAAAAAATAAACGCCGTTTTAAAAAAAGTCGAAAGCGTTTAGCGCGTAAAAAAGTTAATAAAAAATCGGCGCGTAAATTTAATTAATAACGAAATAGCTAATAAAATAGCCGTAATTGTTAATAATAATTCCGTTGTTAATATTAAGCTAAACGACGTTATTAAAATTTTTTTACGTTTATAATCGCCTTTTTTAGTTTTTTATACGGTATTATTATTATTATCGTTTAATATAATTAATTTAATAACTTACGTTTTTTTTAATAGTTAAAAAAAATAATACGAGCCGTTATTATTATAATAATAATTATTATAATTATTAATTAAAACGTTTTATATAACGACGTAAAATCGAAAAAGTCCGTTTTTACGTTAATATTTTACGTACGCCGTTTTTTTAAATATAACGTTATTTATTATTATAATATATACGGCTATTATAATAATTAATATACGATTTAAAATATATATTAAATATAGCTTATTTATAGCGTTTACGTATAAAAATAATTTAAAAACGACTAATTTTCCGGTTAACGTATAGTTTTTAATATTTATAAACTATTAAAAAAGTTTTTATTAAAGGCGTAAGCTTTATTTATTATAAATAAAATATTGCTATAAATTTACGTTAATAAACGGCTTAAACGGGTTAAATTTATTACGCGTTATATAATTTATAAAATGCTTTTTAATATAAGCGGTTATTATTATTATAATAACGTAATAAACGATAACGTTTAGTTTTTAATTATTTGTTTATATTTTTATTAAATCGTTAAAAATAGTTTTCGATTAAAAACGGTTAAATATTATTTTTTTACTATATAATACCGAAAATAAACGATTAATTAGCGCGTTTTAATTATAATTATAAATATTAATAAACGTATTATTTGTTTTTTATAAACAGGTTTAATTAAACGTATTATTAATATAAATCGAAACCGAATTATTTATTAATACGTTTGTAATAAAAATTATAATATTTATAATAAACGTATTTAATTTAAAACGTTTACGTTAATAATTAATTATAAGCGTTATTATTTAATTTAACGTTATTATATTTATATTAATTAAATTAGGCCTAAATAAAATCGAAAGCTAAGTTTTAAAACTATTTATAATTTAAAATATATTATCGTTAATAATTAAAATATATTAATCGGTTAAAATCGACTTACGTTTAAAAGCTTTAAAAGCGAATAAAGCCTATTTTACGGCAATTTATATTATAAAGTTATTAATATTATTATTTACGTTAAAAAATAGTTATAAAATAAAAAATTTAATAGCGTTATTACCGAAAGCTTTTAAAATATTATAAAAAATAATAAATTAACTACTAACGGCTTTATACGTTTAGCCGGGTAAATTTATAATAAAAGGTTTAAAAAAAGCGGTAAGTTTAAAACGCGTTTTTATAAAAGTCGAAAGTTTCGGTTTATTTTCGTTAAATTACGATTTGGTTTTAATTAATAAAATTTACCCGTTAACGAATTTAATTCGATTAAAACGCATTTTTTAACCTTTAATAAAGCGTATTATTTTTATTTTATCGATATTTTTTAAAAATAACCGTTACGTTTAAAATCGTTTAATATTAAATAATAAAAAATAATTATAAAAAGTATTACGGGCGAAAAAACTTTAAATACGTATAAAAGGTTTTAATTAAAGTAAAAAATAAATAGTAATAAGATTTTTATTTTATATAAATTATTAATAAAACTATTATATAAATAAAAATAAATAATATTTAAAACAAATCGAAATTAATACTTTTTAGCTTTAAATTAATATATAAAGCCGAAAATAATTTCGTTATATATAAAGCTAAATATAATATAATAAAATATTATAATAAAATAAAAAATAAGTTTAAAACTAACGTTTAATCGTTATTAAATATATAATATATATTAAATTAATTAAAATAAAATTAATACCGTTTAATTTAAAATTAAGCCGCGATTTTAATAAAATAAATAATCGGTATTAAAAATAAACGTATAAAAAATTATATATATTAAAACGGGTAAAAATTCGGGTAAAAGCGGAAAAAAAAGTCTTATAATAATAAATTTATAAAATTAATAATATAAATATAGTTATAAAACATTACGTAATTTAATTAGTTTAATTTTTTTAAAAACCTATTTTTAATTATTTAAACAACTGCGACTTTTTTTATTTAATATTTACCGCTTTTTTTTTATTATTATTTAAATATTATATTATATATATAAGCATTTACTTATTGCTATATATTATATATATACCTGCTTATTTATATATTTATTTACTTACGCATCCGAATATCTTTTAACCCTTATAGAGTGAGGGCGAGCGTCAGCTTGTACTAATTACGGACAGGAAGCTAAAGGGAGGGAGAGAGAGAGGGTTTATAAAGAAAAGTTGTGACCGGACTGAGTGCAGAGAGAGTGTTCTTGGAATGCCACTCACATGGTCTCCAACGAGCAAAGGGTGATGGTTAATGACAAGGTCTCCTACAGGCAAAAGGCTATCTCGATCTTCACGTCCGCACATCTCCACGATCCCTTTATTGATCATGTTTGTCAACGACGACGTTGACGTGGTCCGGCCCGTTGGGACACTGTAAGCCACAATGTTGAACTCGTTTAGTCCTTTGTAACATCGTACGTCTCTTAGCTGACGGGAGACTATCAGGGCCAAATTCAACACGGCTCGTCACAGCTTGGGGCTCATGAGAGCTGTGGTTGTCACTGGCCGATACAACGTGTCTCCAGCTCACCTCGAGCAGAAAGCCTCGTCTGCCTCTCTACAGAGCGTTATAGAGATTGCAGTGTCGAGAGTCGTACTTGGACAGCCAATGTTACGTGTCGGCATTGCAGGGGAAGACACCAAGGGTCCTGCGTTCGTGCATCTCAAAGCCATAGATATGCGCAGTGCCATCGAGTGGAAAGAACTCGGATCAAATCAACGCAAGTCTCGAATTGTTAATGAAGAAGAAGAAGAAGCGGTCTACACGGATGAATTGATGCGCTCCTTGGAGCAAACCCACCAATCGCTCTGGGAAGGGCTAACACAGAAGCCGGGCTGGAAGATTATCGTGCATCACAGTTCGCAAGTACCTGTCGCCTCTATTAAACAGAATGGTGTGTCTAGCTCTGGATCCGGAAGCATCTCACTCGATATCTCCTTCTGTTTCCATCATGCTTACGCAGATGGTACGAGCGGGTACATCTTTCATGCCGACTTACAACGAGCATTGAACGGTCATCTACACAGCCCTCCTGAGCTGCAAAACCACATATTACATCTCCCTGATCCGCCAGAAATCCCACCGGCAATGGAAAACCTGATACATTTCAGTCTATCATGGACCTATATTCTTCGCACAATCTGGGCGGAAATTGTCTACCCAAATTGCATACCCGCTTTCATCAAGACATTGGCTGGGGAACAACAGCCCGACATGCAATGGACGGGCGCGCTAATTGACGCATCACACGCACGTGGTCACATTCGACTCATAGAGATTGCTGATGGTAACCGAATCGAGAGTCTACTAGCACTCTGTCGCGCTCATGGGGTTACTGTTACAGCCCTACTGCACGCCCTAATCGCCGTCTCTCTTGCACGTCGACTGCCGGATCCGAGAAGTCTAAAGTCATCAATACCCATTTCCCTTGCAAATTACGCAGATACAAAAGCGGCGGGCACCACGTTCACGCCTGGTAAAACTATGCATTGTCTAATTACGTCGCTGACGACAGAGCACGGTACGTAGTATGAAGAGATTCCGCGCAATTCGTTACGGAACCTATGCCGAACCATTGTACTAATTTGTCTGTAGTGAGTAATCTATCTGTCAGATACCAATCCCTTAAATCCATGGCTTCCGTCCGAGGCCGCGTAGAACAAATTCCCGAGACGTAACTGACGCGGACGCTCTTTGGCTCGTAGGACATACGCACCGTGCAATCCCTTCGAACAGAAGACGCAGACACCGCAATATGGAACTTTGCGATAACTATGACAGCACGAATAAGAGCAAGAACGACCACTCTCCCACGAGATGATATTCAGGGCTTATCTGGCCTTGTGGGCGACTGGCACGAGTTCTTTCGAAAGAATTTCGGGAAGCCGCGCGATATAAGCTGGGAACTATCCAATTTGGGGAGCTTGAGCGCTGACGATACTGGCACGGAAGAGGGATGGTGGCTAGACCGTGTTATCTTCAGCCAAGGCGTTCTCGCTTGTGGTCCAGCATTCAGTGTGAACGTGTCTGGCGTCTCTCGACACGGTATATGTGCTACAGTGACGTGGCAGGACGGCATCGTTGACGACGAGCTCATGGAAGGTCTTGTGAGCGATCTGCAAAATTGGTCCCTTAGACTTTCAGATACAGGACACATAGGTAAATATGAACTCGATGCAATCTCATGTTGAAGTAGCACATAGCTATACACTACAATCCTACTTATGATATTTACAATCAAGTTACAAGCTTATAGCTCGTCTTTGGCATACGAGCTTGAGCTTCTCTTGCAAAGTCGCTTATCATCTTGCTCAACCCTGTATTTGTCCGCAGTCAGTATCTAGATTGCCTGGCTTAAAAGTCCAGCAGGAAGAATAGACATAGAGAGATTGATGACAGTCTCCTATATACGGAGAATAATGCTTACCAATAGTCGCTCCCAACAGCAGTCAAGGCGTAAAATAGATGGGTTGGGTCGTATTTGTCTTTGATACCCTCGAGTTTATCATAGTTGACACCGTAGAAATCTTTCTTCCAGTTGGGGCTGAAAGCATAAGCCTTACGGTGAAGATGTTAGTCTTTCAAGTGCTCGCTGCGTGGAGACAAGGGTAAAAAACCACGGTGTCCGACATACTTCACTCATGTAAGCCCCGGACTCAGGAGCAAGATTAGCAAGCTTCTGAATTCCTCCATCGTGGACAACAGCCAAGACGTTCTTGTTTTCATCGGGAGTCGCTTGGGAGTTATATAAGCTGGTCATGTCAGTATTGGACCAATACTCAGTTCACAAGCCGTCTACGAAATAAACTCACGTTCCTACGACGGTGTGAAGAAGGGTATCTCTCCAAGCAGGCAATACGGCGTTGTCGATGTCACTTCCGGGTTTCTTGGACATATTGAACCCGAGCTGTTGGACGATAAGACCTGATTTCACAATTTCTTTGATTGTCTTGGCGTATTCTGCGCGCCGAGCTTGGTCTGTGATGCTAGATCTGGGCATAAGCCAACTGCCTCCCTTAGCACGTATCGAATCAGCATTTGTAACGTGCTTAAAGCATCAAATCTCTCCATAGACTACTCGAGAGAAACGTTAAAGGTACCAAGGAGGACTGAAACATACCATGAAAATATTCGCTTGTTGTTTTGTCATGGGAATGAGAGCATCAGCTTGAAAATCGAAATCTGATAGGCAAAAGGGATTCGGATTAGTTAATTTCCTTGATAGCACCATACACGGCACCGATTTCCAGTGGAGGTGTTCGATTCCTGAAGTCGAATGCCTTTAGGTTCAATACTCACTACAAAAGATGTCAGTGAGATATTTCAGGATTCAGTCGACAACCAGGTTGCGCCAGATCTTTTCACACATACCAGCTCTTGTAGGGGACAACATTCTTCACGTATTCGATTCCTTCAAGTTTTGCGATGAAGGGTTCCAACAGCTTTTCAACTTCCGTCTCGGTCATATTGGGGGCGATCAGCTCTTGATACACAATTGGGGTCAGTCATTACTCATTTCAGGACACTGTGGGATTATTGGCGTCCTTGGGTGTTTGCGTATTTCAAGAGCAACGAGATCAACTCCTAAAATGGCCCCATATGTGACAGACAATACGTCCGAGACTTACCTTGAAGTGCGAAAACTTGGGGTGTGAGAAGAAAGATTGGTACGGCGCCGGCATCAACGATTGCTGGGATGACCTCGTAGAGCGCGGCAACCTGAAGAATCGAACGAATCAGTGAATTATAACTGAAGAATTTGGAATAAGAGCATTAAGATGCACTCACAGCTTCGTAGAACCGATCCTCCTCGAGACCATCGGATGTGAACATCAGCGAACCGAAATTTATTGACACATCGCCATACGCTTTAACGGTGGTGCTGACTACTACGCCGTACGTCGAGCCTCCGCCGCCTCTCAAGGCCCAAAAGAGGTCAGCATTCTTATCGGCGTCTGCAACAACAAGCTCGCCAGTTCCGGTAACGACTTCGAAAGCCAAAGCTGAGTCGGCTGCCATTCCCAGCAGTGAGCCCAAAGGCCCATGTCCTCCTCCTAATCGTAGAATCCGAGTTAATATTACTCCTTTCAAATTTTGATATGTTCATAGGGCGTTGCTAATCAACTGAGGAGTGGGGAAAGAGGCGAATTCTCGAGACACGCCAGGAGGCGAAAAGAAAAACCCCGATGCTCACCTTGAATAAAGCCACCGCCTATGCCGACTGGGAGGAGATTAGCACCTAACCTCGGAATTGTCTGTGTAATATTCGGATACGGCGAGTGTGCATGGTTCGTACCTGTTGGACAATTGCCTGACATAACCACCAAACCGTGCTTACTGGCGTATTCGGATACCTCTGCAGCCAACACGCCGGCTCCCATCTTGATGGCATCACCTTTGTATGTAGTACCGTCATACGTAAGTTTTGCTACGTCTTTCAACTTGCTCGTCCATATTGCAATCGCGCCGGCGCCTGTAGATTTGCCGAGGTAACTTGTCTGGAAGTCAGCAGGCTTGCTCTGGTCATCTTCGCCCAACATACGGGTTATACGGGTTAGGGTAGGGGTTAGGGCTAGGGTTTTCTAACTCATGTGCCGTGTTGCGAATGACCAAACGAATATTCTGCGCATTCGCGAAATGGACGGTCTTTGAAATATCGTCGGCGTTATTGACAGCAACAGAATACTGCACATAAGTTCCGATCTAATCACCAGAAAGAACTTGCGTTAATCGCCTTCCACGAATTTATCACGCAAGATCCCGGCTCTCACGACAGAAACGAGTCTCTCATATCTGCTAGATTTCACTCACTACGAGCAAGTTTTAGTACAATGTCTTAACAATGCCGTTTAGGATTTGTCAGCCTGGGACTCTTACATACCAACACACGGCTCCTCGCGTGGTGCCATAGGGTCACAGCTTGCATTAGCAAAGAGCCCAGATTGAACCGAATGTGACGAGTCGATACTAAATGCAATGAATGATCAATATCTAAGGCCCAGGCGTCGACACATTGCGTGTGGTAAATTTCATCTAAACTCACTGGACTTCGGGATCGAGCCACCTCGATTTCAGATTTTCACAGGTCTCTTCATCGTAATGCGGATCATGGCAGACCTGGCCAATTGGAATTGTACGTATGAGGTTTCCGCCAATAGAAGCATTGAAAGCAGACCATGTCTCATCTGTCGGCCAACAGTCATGGCCGGGAAAGCAGCGACAATCCTTTGTTGCTATTGTCGCCTGGGCTGCTATGGCTAGTAAAGGCAAATGGGACACGAGATTCTTCATGGTGTACGATATTACCCTTGGCCCCCCTCACTTCGTGTGAGGTGCGACGGTTGAGGGAGTAGCTGAAGTTTGAGCAAAGGCTTCAGTTGTTGATAGTCGGTATCAAAAAGCCAAAGAAGTCACGGTGAGTCGGCGACACATAAGTAAGACTGTAAGAGTACGATATAATGACCTGGGAGTGGCAAGACCCAGTCTCTCACCGACCCGGGCTCGCCGGGCTATGAACCCTTTGATCTCGCTTCAGTATGTGAGTGCCCAGGTGGGCCCATCATGGCCATGTCTGCATCGAGATATTCAAATCTGTACATAGGAATGAATAGGCGGGGGAGGGCGAGGAGGGCACACAATATGCATCCAGGATGCTTCGAATTCGTTACCCAGTTGAGCTCTGGTTGAGGTCCGTACTTCACCGGATGCTACGGCCCAAACTCGCCGAGCTAACCCATCCAGCCGAGCCAGCCCAGACTGGCAGCCTACCGGCAGCCCTGTTTCTTCTCATGGGACGCCAAATCGCATTTTAAATGGCCCAGAACTTATGGCCTGAATCCTGATGTTCATGTTCTATCCTGTTCTTGGCAGAACGGCCAGGCTAGTGACATGCCGGAGGAGACATCCGGGCGGACCTCTCCAACGTCTGAGGGCCGCCCCGCTCTTAGAGCTGTCGGCCACGTACAAGTATTACTTAATAAGTCAATTCCAATTGGGACGGGGGCAAAAACGCTTGCTCACCGACAAAGAAGCATCTGCTAAGGAATTGCCTGTACCGTCTCTGACGCGAGAGGTACACAGGAATCGAGGATGTCTTGCGGAAGCCAACAAGGAGCGGTCAAGACAAGGGTTCTCGAGATGCGGACATATTATCCGCATCCTTGCTGATTCGCCTAAAGCCAACGAGACGGCTCGTGGCCCATTACACTGAGAAGTTTATCACAAGGTAGACTGGAACGAAATGAAACTCGTTCCTGATAATAACAGCCACCAGGGAAGTGAGAAAATAGATGAAAGTACTTATCTTACTTATTCTTGTCTCGTCAGAGAAAGAATAGGTGATAACTCCACGAGGAATGAACAATAAAACATGCTCCCGATGATTCAAGTTTATATACTACACCTACTGATAGTGTCATACTCATTGCAAGTAGCGGATGATGATCTGATCTGGGAGACTTATCGCTTCAGGTGTAGTTCATATCGACGAGTTGTCGACTTCACCAACAGCACGATAAGATACACTAACCCCCTCCGCTCAGCATTGTAAATGCATCATCCAGCAAAGCATACGTGCGAGTACTGGGATCTGCCATTCCGTATGGATTCATTACCAATTGAGTACGAGGCACCAGTCTGACTCAGAACGAAGTCGAAGGGCGCTCGCTAATGGACATAGGCGAGCTGATTGGCCTCGAAATACCAACAATTTCATGCATCCGCCTGTGACACATTGACTATCTAAATAGAGAAACGCCATAACAGACAGTTGCACAAATCTCATCGGGGTGCTGTATGGTAGCCAATGAAACATGGGATACCGGATCATTGTGTTAGATATTCGCCCTTTGTATAGCAGTTGAGGCGGTACCCTTCTTGAGGTATCGAGAGAGAACATCTCGCAGTGTTAGGACTAAACACCTTCTGCTCACTTCTTACCTCCCTGTATTACAGATTTTCGAATCATATGAGATGATAGACCGCAAGATCGCTGTCATTACGGGCGGCGTGTCAGGAATTGGGTTGGCGACTGCAGAAGCACTGGCCCTAAAAGGATGGGCGGTGCACATCTGTGATATTGACAAGAAGAGTGGCGATGCCATATCAAGAGGAAACCCCAGTATAACTTATCACGAAGCCGATGTTTCCTCCTGGCGGTCCCTCTCATCCGCCTTCGACACGGTCTTCAAGGCCGAGGGGCAGATCGATTTCGTGTTTGCCAATGCCGGGATACTCGAGAAAGGCGACTTTTATAACACATCCACTCTACAGTCTGACGAAGACAATGTTGGAACAAAAAGTCCTCCCAGTCTGCCTATTACACTACCCTTTGACGAGTCAAGCCTCGACACTAATCTGAGAGGCACTCTACGGACAGTGTTTCTAGCGCACCATTACTTTCGGCAGACTTCTCGACGCGAGAAACGCAGTTGTGTCTTGGTAATTACTTCAAGCATGGCTGGCGTTTATGCTCAAGAAATGTCACCCCTTTATTCCGCAACTAAGGGGGCTTTGATTACCCTGGTGCGCTCTATGGCTGGTCCCCTATAGGTCAGTCTACCACATATCTTCCAAGAAGCTACGAGACTGCTACAGCTCGAAGCAGTATCAAAATTCTAACTCACTTCCTCCCATAGTATGTCACTCAAGCGTCTGTCTTTCAGCAGAGTCTCTGACAGTCTTTGAACCGCAGCGACAGTTGCGGTATGCGAACTTACGCGATCTGTCCCGGGAGCGTACGGACAAATTTCGCCCCGAAAGAGATGTGGGATGCATATCCTCAAGAATACCTGACACCCATGAGCAGGATTACAGACACTGTAGAGATGCTAATCGCGGGGGGTCGGATGGAAGACTCGGGCGGGAACACGGTTGCTGAGCACTTGAATAATGGCCTCATAGTCGAGATCTTCGGAAACGATATACATTTCCGCGAGTCGCCCACACCCTGGAGTAGGAACTTGCAACGGTAAGTTGAAGCGGTCCCGCGGGGGTTAGTGCTCTTGACTGCAATTAAAAGACTTTTGCTGACTTATATGAAGTAAGTTTTATACCTGCAAAATAGTATAAAATAGTTTTCTGCCTTGAACGTTCTGGGGCTTTGAATGATAATATTGGAAATGTATCACTAACGCAAGAACTCTCTACTTACCAGACATCCTGAGCCTTGTGTCGGGCTCGAGGAAGAAGTTCCAGACACATTTGTGATTCCATATCACTTCATCAGGAGCAGGTCGCAGCAGGATTGGTCTCACTCTTAGACATGTACTTACTGAGACTCCAAGGCGCTCAAAATATCTGCATCTTCATTCGGGATCATTCATGTTACATGCAAACACATCGAACGACACGCTATAAAACCATGTGAGCGGAAAGGAGAATGAAGTCTATGTATTATAGATGTATCTTGCACGGCAAGTAGGTGGTTTAACTACGATAAGGACTGAGGGGTTTCTTTCTAAAAAAAGGCATCTTCCAACTGAACCTTTTTTTCGGGGGTGGTGGTTCCACTGTCGAGCTGATCGTGGATTCTAATGAGTTTATCGAATCGTCGCTTCGATTCGTCTGCTGGAACATAGGGGACGGAAGCGGCGCTGGTGCGGATGGCATTCTTGTATGGCGTTTATAGAGTTGAAAGCTATGGGCTACTCGGATGACCTCTGTCTCCGACTCCCAGTACCCCGCGGGATCCTGGAATGACTGATCCGTTGTCTCCTGCTTGGCTTTATCATTTCGAGCTGGGACGGATGGAGTGGCTCGTCGTAACCTCTTACGATCATCGGTTTTCGTCCCCGAGTTATCAGCCTTGCGCGAGAGCGGAGCCTCTCCATCGTCTAATTCCGGCCTCTGCTTCCTTTTCAGAGAAAAAGAGCGCCGAATCGAAGAAGAGCGACGGGTGATTGCCCGAGACATTTTATTCCCCTTAGCAGCCCTTTCGGACTCGTCCCTCCAATACGAATTTTTAGTAGACTCTGACGTCGAAGGAAGTAGTCTGAGCGTTTCGTTGAGTATCGGATGGCTTTCTTCCTCTGGCGGGACATAGCCATCTACGTTGTATTCATGGAAACGTGAGTGCCTGGGTTGAGATGAAGTTTCTAGCTCGGTGTCGTCGCTATTCGATACAAGTCGTATAGTTGCACGCGGTGCAGGATCGACATCTTCCACTTCAGCTCCTTCTGCCAAGGAGTAAAGAGAGTAAAGAGGCAATAGCACCTCGTCGAAGTACGACGCATCGTCCGACGCCTCTGGATGTCTCAACCAAATTTCGCAATACCAGTCGATATCTGCCTGGTGCATTGACTCTTCACGATCGCTTTCCGAGCAGATTGTGACGAAATATATTGACCATTGGATGAAGTTTTCAAGAGTAGCGAGCGGGATGTCCTGACAGATGCCGACGGCTTCTTTAGCTAGGAAGTGAGCGGTTCTCGCCGCTACAGGATGGTCGAGCAGATGGAGTTCTATAGCCAAGCGCACAACCAGATCAAATGCGTACCACTCATCCAGTAGCCTTGTCTTCAGTAAGCGGCGAACGCGCCATGACTTTTGTGATCCGACCAGCAGATCGGTACTCGTCAAATCAATGACTGCTGCGTCATCCTTCTTGATGCCTGTCTGCACATCGTTGGACTCATATCGGACTTTGATCCCATAGAGCTGCAGGCAGCACAGGAGCAATTGTGAACAAGTAATCGCCGATTTGAGATCATCTTTTGCTAAGTCGTAATTCGCCAACGCGATGGCATCTCGAAAGACAGATTGAGCATCATCTTCTCGTCTTTTTATCGGAGCCATCTGCGAGCGAGGAATGGAAGACGGAAGACGGAAGACGAAAGCCTGATGCGCAAAGCAAACAGTGGTCGTCCGCCGCCCTCAAGACACCATGAGAGACGCTGTTTCTCCGAGTTGGTTTACTTCGAATGCGACGGCGGGAACAAGATTTACGATAGAATGAATGGACTGTACATAAAGGAGAAAGTGGTGGTGTGAAAAAGAGAGAGATTCACTTTGCAAGCTGCTGTTCACGAAGTATGGTGCTTGAAGAAACCGCCTAGATCAAATTCCTCTCGGATTCTTCGGCACTGTCTGCTGGACCCCTCAACGGATATGAAATTCAATCCAGCATCAGCAAATTGGTTTGTTTATTCCGGGTGCCAGTATCCCAACGGTAGCTGGCAATATCCCCACGGTAGCTAAACCTCATTAGGATATTGGCGGCTGAAACAGGAAATACACCCCACAACGGTACAAACGCACTTTATCTGCCTTATTTGTAAGTACCCTCTGATCTCCGAGTAATGTAACCCTAAGGGCTAGGGCCGTTATGACCTGGAGCCTCTATGAGGTCTAAAACGCACGAATTTGTAATGATATCGATTTTGCTGGCAACGCACGAGTTTGCATGTTCGATTCGCTTCAAAAGCGCTGTTTTGTGGTTTTTCACTCATTCAACGGTATGAAGTCACGTGTATACAGGGCCTATCCGTCGTCGACGGCGCTAGCGAGGTCACTTCAGTGAGTGGAGGCTGGAGGTGCCAGGCCTCAGGGTACGCCATGGGCATCCCTAGTCACGCTGAGGTAGTGACGCTGAGGTGGTGACGCTGAGGTGGTGACGCTGAGGTGGTGACGCTGAGGTGGTGTCATTACTGGATGATAGCCGGTGGTAGTGTGGTGATGGTGGTGGTGGTAGATAGATGGCGATGGAGTCACTGGCGTGGTAGCGACGACGAGGTCGATTTTTTTACATAAGCTGGATAGGTAGCAGTTAGTGGCCAAGATCTGTACTTAGATGATGGGTGAAATTGTACCAGTTCAGGGTGTATAGAAGTTGTTTTCCTACTTGGGCTTAGCTACCGTGGGGATATTGCAGCTACCGTGGGGATAACGGAACCCGTTTATTCCGGTTGATTGAAGCTACCGAATTGAGACACGTGTTGCAGGGGGCCCATGGATACCAATCCCAGATCCTAGGAGCCTGACATCACGTTCCATGCGCCATCCAGCGACTCCACGGCAGCTTTTTATTAGATCGTACCTGACTTCAAGAGTCTACGACTTTATCATTGCGAGAGGCGTGATGCACGATTCTCCGCCTTCTCTTCGGAACGGAACGACAATGAGTCACAAGAACTGGCGATGCTGGTTCAACGCTCAGATGGCTCCAAGAGTCTCCAAGGACTGCCTACTAGTGGTCAGGGGTGTAGCATGTTGCCCCCGCAGGTTGCGCGCCGTTGCGAGCTAAATGAGGCTATCCGCAATCGTTTCCACGGGCACGTAGGCCATATTCCGTAGCGATGTTTTGGTGTGTTGTTCGCAAGTATTGTGGGAAAAGTGACCTTCACGACCCGTTCGCAAGTGTCCCGGCTAAGGAAAAAGACTTCTTGGCGTTACATCTTACCCCCCAGTGCACTAGTACCAACAGCTTGCAATGAATCATATCGGGGTCCACGGGAGTGGAGTTTAGGATTATCTGACAATGGACCCTTAATCTGTACTGTATGTAAGGTTTAGCTATCGTGCAAACAAAATTTACATATGTGCCCAGGCTGCTTTGAGAATCATTAGAGACGGCACTCGTACTCGTAAGTGAATATTCTCATGCTGCGAATCGTCCTGGGCTAATAAACGATGTTATACGAATCCAGCCATACAGTATGTGGTATGTGGAAACGATGAATGACATTAGACCTCGAAAAGCTCTTCGTCTAGAGCCGGCTTATATCCTTCCATGTGCCCCCAATTCTTTGCCTGTGGTTACATTCCCCTTGAACCCATGACTTCGTCTCAACGTGTTATTCAAACAGGCTCCAGTCGGCAAAAAAGAAAAAAAAAACAGACATAACAACATCATCTGGTATCCCATAATCCAACATACGCCTTGCCAGTAAAACCCACACCACGGATATTTTTCGAAATTCAACACCCTTCGCCCTTACCGAGACCCTCACTCGTCTAAAGGCCCATAACGCGAAAATCTTGAAGTACCCGGGCCAGCCATCCCCTCTTCGGCTGCCTTACCACTGACGTTACGACGGTATCCCTTATTACTTCCCGAGCCCAAGTCATAGTCATTTCCAGATGAAACTTGGCGACCGTTTCCTCCTCTCGGCCCGGCCGTAAGGTTGCCATGCTCACCGACCATGATTGGCGGCGTTGCGCTCTTCAACTCGCCGTAAGGCTTCGAGTAGAAGTGATCGTCATGTTGGATAGAGGAACTTCTAATCCCTTTATTTCGACCCCAGTTCCCGATGATTGTTCCCCGACGCCCAGGACCGGAAGAAGACTTGGCGTCCGCAATATCCTGACCGCCGCTTACGCGCCGAGCATTAGAACTGACCTCTCCCAAAACGGGCCCCGAATCGAGCGGGCGGAACGGTGTCTTTTGTCGGGGTGTGTTTGAAGCACTGCTTCGCGGAGGCGTGGAGACAACGGGGTTATACCGCAATGGATTCGGGTGCATGTTACCGATGAGGCTGTTAGGAGCCCCGGTATCATCATCGCTGTACTCTGACGCGGTCCCGGGCCGCGGTCGCTCGTCCCCTGAGTCGTCGTCGCCGTAGGGTTGGGTCAAGGCCTCGTAGGCCTTCGCTCGCTCGGTTACTGACCGCTCGGAAGCGTCCATGGCGCGATTACGCTGCTGTGTGCGGGTAACAAGGGATTCCGTGGCGTACCACTTCTCGGTAAATTTCGCTATCCGTGTTGGCGAGGCATTAATCGGCTGTGACGTGGCCGCCATGGCTACGCTGTTTGGCCGCGAGGGTGAGCGTGAGGGAGATCCGGTCTCATGAAGCGGAACCTCTGTGTAGCTACCTCGCTGAGCCAGTTTGGGGGTGGACATGCGCTTTGCATCTGCGAGGGAGTTCTGGCTATGACGCGGCGAGTTACCGGGCACAACCTGATATTGGCGACTGGGCAGGTCGAAGCGAGAGTCACGTTTCGACGAGGACATCGAGTCTTGCGAGCCACTGCGTGTGTGCATGAACGGAATACTTGGCGGCCGGGACAGAGTTTCGTACGGTGCTCCTGACCTGCGATAGTCTTCGAGGGGTGTTGAGAGACGCTTGGTGTTCTGGGAAACCGAAGTGTAGTCGCTCGCTATCGATGACTTGCTGCGCTTGTGCTTCGTCCGCGATGTGAGGTTGCTCTCGAGTGGGTTCATGTCGGGCGGCATGTTGGCAATGCGCTTGAACATCAAACCGAGATACAGTGAGATTCCCAAGGAAATGAGGTGAAGACCTCCTGCACCGATGAGACCGTAGTATTCTCCCTTGATGAACCAAGGAAGGTAGCTTTTGTCCGCCAGCAGAGTGTCCCATTTCTCGCCCTCCTTGACGACTGAGATTCCTCCAAAGGCATAGATCGAGACGATAGCCAGATCAGTGAACCCAGCAAATAGTTGGTAAGCAGCTGACGAAGCGGGGGGTCTTGCTCGTGCAGGTCTGGCGAGATGTATTATGGCGTAAGCATTGCATAGGATGATGATGCCGGGCGCAATGCGCAAAATCCATGCCGTAAGTGGTTGAACTTTGTTGATGAGGATCATGAGGGCAAGGAGCCCAGCAGCGGCGAGCAACTCAATGGCACGGAGCGCAAGTTGAAAGTATCGAGCCCATTTTATCCACCACTTCGATCTGTCGCTCATCGGTTGACAATTTGCGGTGTAAGTCCTCCCGGTCAGCACTTCATGCGCGCTGCATGCGCATCAGCTACTAGCTTTGGAAGCGAACAGGAAACTCGATTGGACTCACTCGGGATGGCGATTGAAAGACACGAGCGGGCCATTCTGCCTGGGTTTCTTGGGTTTGGGCTCCCAGCTGGCTCTTGTGATCGCTTTCGGGTCGAATTCTTTCTCGGGCATACACCTCGAATCTCGAGTACTCGAGGTGTAAAGATATGGCTGCTGCGCGCCCATATTTGCAGATATCTCAGTTTCGCAGAAAGAGGACGGGCAATCGGAATGTGGTGTCTGGGTTATATTTGGATTGGAATGTGGACGAGGGCGAGGTGTCAGCTGTACTGTACCTGCATGTAGGTAATGACGCTGGCTGCCGCCGTCGCATATAGGTTGAATGTACACACCTTTACCTCGTCTCCACGGCAACGTGCTGCTGTGAACTGTACCTGAATCCTGACCCCTGACGGACGGTGGGCTGGGCCGCTGGCAATCCGGCGGCTATTTTTAGTCGTCACATCACTCAGCGTTCATGACGAATCAGGAGCATTGGGAAGCATTTAACGCAGCGAATCCAGACTTCGTGATCCATCTCCCACATGTTGCTCTATTTCATGAAGAGAGTGTTAGTGGAGCTGAAGAGACGATGTCTGTGGAATCGTAAAGCAACACATTTGGGGTAGGCACCTGGCTGTTAGGTACATGTAAAACCTAAACCTACCCGGTATTGGAGCATGGCATTTCGGAGTTTCTCGGCCCAAAGCTTTCGGAGGCAACGATCAGAGGTAGTCCGAAACTCATTTGTGACTTGCCGATATGTCAATTCTTTCTAAACTTCCTGCAGCTTTGTAAGATACTTATACGGATACCTTTCGCGGTGGATCATGTCTTCCCTTGCCAATTCATGGCTCTGCAAGACATGCCTACGCAAAGCGGCGACTGGACATAGCCGTGCCTCGAAGTCATGGTTTCCCGTCCACCGTCGCCGGTATGCCACCGCACATGATCGAAACAGGCCGTTGCGCATGGCCGTCGTCGGCTCCGGCCCTGCCGGCTTCTACACGGCCTACAGAGTCATGTCGAAGGTGGTAGGGGCCAAGGTCGACATGTTTGAAGCTCTGCCCGTGCCGTTCGGTCTCGTTCGTTTCGGCGTTGCGCCAGATCACCCCGATGTTAAAGTATGCGTGATAGAGCGAACTTCACGACTTACAACACGATGACTAATCGGGACATCTACAGAACTGCCAGGATAAATTCGAAGAGGTGGCGAGCTCACCTGACTTCACCTTCGTCGGCAATGTATCTATTGGCAATCCTGCCGGCCATTTTGATGGCTTCACGATTCCGCTTGATTCAATGATGCGCCACTACGACGCTGTCGTGTTTGCGTACGGCGCCGCCAAAGACAGGAAACTTGGTATCCCGAATGAATCCGAGCTACGTGGTATATACTCGGCACGCGAATTTGTCGGCTGGTATAATGGCTTACCGGAGTTCGCGAATCTCGCGCCGGACCTGACCCAGGGTGAAGAGGCAGTCATCATCGGCCAAGGCAATGTAGCTCTCGATGTAGCCAGGATGATGTTAGAGAATGTCGACGTGCTACGGAAATCCGACATCACGGACACAGCGATTGAGACTCTTTCTAGGAGCCGGATTAAGCGTGTACACGTTGTCGGGCGGAGAGGCCCGATGCAGGTATATGCCCTTGTCAGAAATACGTCCATGATTCTACCATGTGCTCACTACTGAACAGGCCGCGTTCACAATCAAAGAAGTACGAGAGCTGATGAAGCTGCACGATGTCGGATTCCATCCAATCGACATGTCTCTATTACCAGATGAGATCTCTCAACTCCCTCGTCCCCGACGGCGGCTCATGGACATCCTCTTGAAAGGCTCTACGGGCCACCCCAAGGACCCCTCTAAGTCATGGTCCCTCGATTGTTGCTTATCGCCGACCTCTTTTACCGGTACCTCGGAGGGAAATGTGTCCAGCACTCAATTCCAGCGCACATCCCTCTCATCACCTTTTGACCCGTCTTCCAGTGTTCAGAATCTGAGCGAGAAGCTTGAGCTACCATCGTCAGTGGTGTTCCGCTCCATTGGCTACAAGTCGATACCGCTACCCGGGTTCTCCGAAGCTGGCGTGCTATTTGATGAGGGGAGGGGCGTGATAGAAAATGATGGATTTGGGCGCGTTTTACAGAAAGGGTCGATCAGCGTAGACGGCAGTAGCCGAAAGACGCATCTCCCCGGTATTTACTGCGCCGGATGGGTCAAACGGGGACCCACAGGTGTCATAGCCTCGACCATGGCAGATGCATTCTCCACAGGCGACGCCATTGCCGCTGATTGGGCTTCCGCAAGTCCTTTCTTGAAGTCAGAATGCCCTCGCGGTTGGGAGGGGCTACAGTCAGACGTCGACAAGGACCAGAGCCGTGTCATATACTGGGAAGACTGGAAAAGGATCGATAAAGCCGAGAGAGAGCTGGGTCTACTAGTGGGGAAAGAGCGAGAGAAATTCACGAGCACCCAGGAGATGCTTGATGCCAGCAGTGGCAGCTGATCAGAGGTCGAGATAACGCCCTCACGGGCCGATTTATGTTTATTGTGTATACTCTTATTGTATCCTCATGAGCTCTTTAGCTTCTCGGTCAACTCCGGGACTTTCTCAAATAGATCACCAACCAGACCAACGTCGGCGACTTGGAATATAGGAGCGTCGGCATCCTTGTTTATGGCTGCTATCACTTTGCTGTCCTTCATACCGGCCAAATGCTGAATGGCACCAGAGATGCCCACAGCCATGTACAGCTGGGGCGCCACGACCTTACCAGTCTGACCGACTTGCAGACTGTTGTCGGCATAGCCGCTGTCTACGGCGGCACGCGATGCGCCAATTGCAGCGCCTATCGTGTCCGCAAGCGGCAGCATGACCTTGTCGAAATCCTCCTTGGACTTGAGGCCACGCCCTCCAGAGACGACCTTACCGGCCGTTGCAAGGTCCGGGCGGTCCGACTTGGCCAGGTCCTCGGACAACCACTCGACAGAGGCATCGGACTTGGGGTCGACACCGTCCTCAACGGAGGCGGAGCCGCCCTGTATCTCGGCGGCGGGGAAGGCAGTGCCTCTTATGGTGATGAACTTGACGGGATCGGAAGATTCGACGGTGGCGATAGCGTTGCCAGCGTAGATGGGCCGGACGAAGGTGTTCTCGCTCTCAATGGCTGTAATGTCTGATATCTGCTGGGAATCAAGCAGGGCGGCCACACGAGGCAGCAGGTTCTTGCCAAAGGCCGTATGGCCGGCGATAATATGGGTGTAGCCGCCCTTCTTGATGTTCTCGACCAGCAAGGGGGCATATGTTTCAGGAAGGCCCTGGTATTAAGGATGAGCGGTCTATGCTAGTCATACGACTGGGGGCAATGAATGAAGCAGACGCGGGAGTGTGATATACCTTGTCGTAGGAAGCACTGTCGACGGCAATGATCTTTTCGACACCCTCTACCTTAGCAGCCTCTTCGGCGACAGGCTTGATACTGCTGCCGGCGACAAAGGCGTGTATGGGGCCGCCTATGGCTTTGGCAGCGGTGATTGCGCTGAGGGAGCCATGGTTGAGCACGCCCGCGCGCTGCTCGAGGATGGCCAGTGTCGACAACAGCCTCTGTATGGCGGACTGGTGAAAAGGACTGGGGCTAGCGAGGGGCCGAAGGACGACTCTTCTGGCGACGAGCAACATGTTGGCACTCAATTGAAGTGGTGGTGCGACTGCGTGGCGGCAGTGGTCGGAAGTAGAGTGTCAATTCGCCTAGATGGACAGTGGGATGGCTGTCATGATCTCGTCGCGCACTCTTAGGTACAACAGTGTTCCCACCTCTGCTACAGCCGGAGCAGGCCGGAGAGAACTTGGAACTGACATCGATGGCGGCGGCTGTACACGGCCCGAGCTCGGCCATCGCCCGAGGTTATGCCTCATGGTACGGAGGTACCTTTGGATCTGCATTAGCTCCCATTCAGGCTTAGTGCATCTCAGCCCTTCGGACATAACCTACCCTAAAGCTGGAGACTGACAATATGAAAACAAGAACCATTGCTAATTAGAAGGTACATCCGTAGCAGCAGTCAAGTGAGCAGGGACCACTTGTTCTGCACTTAACCCCATTCCATCGTCCCACCGACGCTTTCCCCAGCTAACTCACTTCCAACTATATTACTCGCCAGCTCAGTGCTCTGTCCGCCCTGCAGTTGCCCAGTCGCGCCGAAATTTGTTCTCCAAACGCGCGATCGATCTAGCCTCACTCCCCATCGCATCGCATCGTCGTCTCGTCGCATTGCGAAGCATATCCATCTCTTGTTCCTCGTTACGCACAGCCCCTTGCAATCTAGCGCTCTACAATCTGCGCACTGTCTCGAGAGATCTAGCTCCCCTAGTCTCCCCTCCCCTTTCAACTCTTAAATGACTTGATTGTCACAACAAACCCTCAACACCAATCCGCGCCGCTTCAATCCATCACTTCAAGATGGAAGACAGCGCAGGCTATGGCTCTCCAGCCAATGCCGCCTCGCCTGGCAGCAATCCCATTCTAGCTCAACCGCCTCTCCCACCTGCGGCCGCTGCCGCGCCCCCACAATCAGATGGTATGTCACCGCCACTACTACTACTGCTCAGGCACGACGTGGTTCACGTCCATGTACATACTCATGCTCATGCCACTGCAGACGTCCGCATGTCCGAGGTCTCTTCGGCCGAGCCTGCCATTAAGCAAGACAGCGCTACGCCTGCACCTACGGGTATTTCAGACAACCCCCTCGATGCGCCCCCTGCACCACCCGCTGAATCCACTACAGCCAAGGAGGACGAAGAGATGGGAGACGCCCAGCCCGAGTCCAAGGACCAACCCGACAGAGACGGCCCAGACGCACCGGCTGCCGCCGAGGGCGCCGCCGCAGAGCCCGCCAAATCCAAGGAGACCATCGAGAACGCCGCCCGCGAGCACCTCATCTCCCAGACGCACGCCATCGTCCTGCCCAGCTATAGTACCTGGTTCGACATGGGCAACATCCACAATATCGAGCGCAAGGCCCTGCCCGAGTTCTTCAACAACCGGAACCGCAGCAAGACGCCCAATGTCTACAAGGACTATCGTGATTTTATGATCAACACCTACCGCCTCAACCCCGTCGAATACCTGACTGTCACCGCATGCCGACGCAATCTGGCTGGCGACGTTTGCGCCATCATGCGCGTCCACGCTTTCCTCGAGCAATGGGGTCTCATCAACTACCAGGTATCATGCAACACCAATCCTGGCTTATTGTCAATACATCTGCTAATATCACCCAGGTTGACGCCGACCAACGCCCATCGCAAGTCGGCCCGCCCTTCACCGGCCATTTCAAGGTCATCTGCGACACCCCTCGCGGGCTTCAGCCTTGGCAGCCATCGGCAGATCCAGTCCTCCTCGAAGGCAAGAAGAACCCAGACACGGATCAGAAAGCTGCCACGGCAGCAACCGCCGCTGGTGAAAGGAATTTGGAGATTGGTCGCAACATCTATGAGGCTAACGCCAAGGGAGCCAAGCTGACCAAAGACAAATCCAACGGCGAACCCGCTGCTAACGGCACCTCGGCTTCTTCCGCAGGCGTAGAGGATGCTCTCAGGGGTGCTGTCGCCAAGGTCTTCTGCCAGAACTGTTCCATCGACTGCACCCGATCCTACTACCACCTCCCGGAAGCCAAGGCTACGGACAAGACTAAGCATGATGTCTGCCCTAGCTGCTATCTCGAAGGCCGCATACCAAGCAACCAAACCAACTCTCAATTTGTCCACATGGAGAATAAGACCTACTCGACGATTCGTGACCGCGATGCCCCGTGGAGCGATGCAGAGATTCTCCGGCTTCTTGAAGGATTGGAGCGATACGACGATGATTGGTCTGAGATCGCTGAACATGTTGGCACGCGGAGCCGAGAGGAGTGCGTCCTACAATTCCTTCAGTTGGATATTGAAGATAAATACCTGGAATCAGAAGCCCCAGTTCAAGCACCA
This sequence comes from Xylariaceae sp. FL1019, assembly GCA_022578705.1. Lineage (NCBI taxonomy): Eukaryota > Fungi > Ascomycota > Sordariomycetes > Xylariales > Xylariaceae > Xylariaceae sp. FL1019. The sequence goes on from MU391928.1 coordinate 418,638, forward strand.
ACTGGGCTCCAGCTGTTGGGCAGTCATGGTGGTTATCTTCCGTTCAATCAAGCAGACAACCCCGTCATGTCTGTAATTGGTTTCATAGCTAGTCTTGCCGACCCCAAGACGGCTGCCGCCGCCGCTAATAAGTCAGTTGAGGAACTCCAGCAAGGCCTTCGCGACCGCATCGAAGGTAACGGTGAGGCCAGACTCAATGGAAAAGGCAAAGAGAAAGAGAGTGATTCGATGGAGATCGATGTTCGCGCTGAGACTACCACAACAACGACTACCACCACGACTACCACCACCAATGCTGTTGCTTCTATACCTTTGGCCGGAATGGGTGCTCGAGCTGGTGGACTGGCATCCCACGAAGAGCGTGAAATGACTCGTCTGCTATCGGCTGCTGTCAACGTCACTCTCCAAAAAATGGAGCTCAAGCTGAAATACTTCGATGAGATGGAGGCCATTCTCCAAGCTGAGCGACGTGAGCTTGAGCGAGGCAGGCAACAGCTGTTCCTTGACCGCTTGGCCTTTAAGAAGCGAGTTCGCGAGACGCGAGAGAGCCTCAAGGCTGGCAACGGTGTTGCCGCAGCTGGTGGCAGCGGCCTGAGCTTCACACCCACCCCCGCCGTATCCGCTGTGCAACCGCTCAGTGCGGGAGGACCTATCAAGACCTACGACGCCTAGGAGGTTCGAACTATGTTTAGGTCGGGTATGTATTAGTGGATGGTGTAAGTGGCGAAATCAAGGAATTATCTGGTAACGGACAGGCTTCAGTTTATGAGTTTTCTGCACTATTTCTTAAACTGGCGTTTCCGGGGCAAAGCTTTGGCAGAGTGCCTAGAGCTAGTTATTCTTTCCCTGTTTCTCTCTTGTTGGGGCTAATCGTCCGAAGTAAAATGTATGATTGCCGCGCAATAGATTGCTCTCGCTGAGAGCTTGGAGCTGAAAAGATAGCTTCCTTCGCCGGTACACTATGAAGTTATTGACACCAATAACTTCGCATATTCTGTCATTGTGATATGCTAGCAGTTGAACGTAAAATCGTAAGGATTCACCGCGAGGTGCTACAGAGAACGTAGAGTAGATCTCTACCATACTTTATGGCGGGACTAAGATGATGAACCAGCTTCTTTACCACTATTAAAGCATCGTAGACGACCTTACATACTAGTTCCTATATGACGTTGGCTCCTGCGAACGAACCAAAGGACACATAGTTTGCTAGATGCGTGACCAATCAGCTTGAGAATGAAGTAGATGTCACCATCTGACTTGTCCTGTATTACACTGCCATGCAGTTCTAAACAGACCCCATCTTTAGGATCGTGGAAGTCTATACTTTTGTTGTTGTCCATCATTTGAGTAATGGTCCGAATGTATCATGATCGAAGGATCGACTGCCTTACACTAAAGAGGCGACAATCATGGTCATGGATTACCTTGTCAGGCCCATTTCCCACTCGCTATGATATTTGAGGTTGTCTCGCCAGTCTGGCTCAACATTTACAATCCCCCCTTTTCGTGGTCTTGGTTCCACATCATCCTCGTTCTCATCCGTAGAATCCAGCTCACTGCCTCTATGCCGTTCATGTTCAGTGTGCCGTGGCGCCCTTTTTGTTCTCTGAGATTTTCCTGACCCATACACCCCTTTGAAGTTGAACTTGTCAACATCACTAGTATGGGTTGAGCCTGTCTTCCCGGGGTGAAGCATCGACCACAGATCGCTCTCGGCCTCGGCACTGGCCTGCATATCCCGTCGCTCTGCTTCTTGCTCGAGCGCATGTTCAGCGCGGATCCGGGACCGCAAAGCCTCTTTTGCTCGTGCCGTGCCGACGAATTCCAGAGAGGCCGAATACATAGTTGCTTCTTTGAAATCTTGGGTGATGGCCTCGGAATTGAGACCTGTCTCCTCGTTGCCTTCGTCATCGGAGGAAATGCTTGGCTTACCTCTTGCAGTTGGAGAGCCCGGGTCTTCCATCTCGACATCTGTGTCTTCTGTTTCGGAACTCGAAACACTCGGTAAATCATCGAGGTTTACCTCCTGGCTGTCTTTGTTGATAATTCCTAATGCAGCCTCAACATCGTCATAGCTCATCACATCGTAAGCGGGACTTTCTGGACGCTGCTCCATCTCATCCAGATCAGCCTCAATACTTGGTTCAGGCGGTTCCAGATCTGACAGTCCGTCTTCACTCATATCCATGACCTCATCGTCAATTTCAGAGGTCATTTCCTCTTGATCTTGATCATCAACAATATCTAGTCGTATTCTTCTCGCGCATCTTGCCCAGAGTTGTCTTGGATTAAGTCTCATACCCAGCGAAGCTGCTGCTGCCTCGACATCATATCGCTTAACGAGACGTCTCGTGTGATGGCCGGTATTACCTAAGATTTTCGCTCGAAGCCGCGATTCCGCGACAAATAGAGTTGTCAGAACCAGTCTCTTGGTTACGCTGACCACTAGCGCATGGAAGTCCTCAAATGCCGTCGCTCGGATCGCAGGCGGATTATTGTCGTCCGTGACAGTTCGCCAGTTTCCATCAGGCACGCTTGAGTTCATAAAAATCCTCTCTGATAACCGCAGCCAATTCCGGACCGGAAGAAGTTGCAAGAAAGGCAGATTTTCCACACTCCTCCCCACAACACCTTGCCGTTGTCCGTGTCCAGCCGCGTCTGGTCCTTCGCTCGGTTGCCGCAACCGTGACTGACTCTGAAACGAAAGCTCCAAGATCTGCGCCAGAGCCGGGTGAATCAACCACCGCGTATCCCAACGTTTCCTCTCCACATCCTCTTCATACGCTTCCTGACGCAGCGACAGTGCATCTGCGGCGACTTCGAGGGCAGCCGTGCACTCAGCGCTGAGCTCGACTGCGGCTGGTATATCACTCGGTCTTACGGCACGACTTCGCTTTCCCTCGTCGCTCCGCCGCTGGCGGTCTGCGGAGCCAAGAAGTATCAGATATTGCGTCACCTCGAGCTCGCTTTTCGTCCCAATGCGCGAGGCGATGTTCGCTATGTCGCCTCGCCCGAGACAACTCGTTGCCGTGAAGAGGGACGCTTTCTCCGATGCGCTCCAAGTCACTGCGCCGACTTGAGTGGTCTCTAGTTGTGTATTTTCAGGATCTTCGTCTGGAGCTCGTCCCGTGGCAAAAGCTTGAATGTCGTGATTGAGGAGATCTATATAACCTGTGTTCAGGTTGCCTTTCTGGCGTTTGAGGCATGGTAGGTTATGGCGCTCGGTAAAACTTAGTGGGCGTCTCCTTTTTCGGGATGTTGTGGGCGTTTGAGACGGAGCTCGACTTCGCACCTGTGAGCCAGCTCTCGAGTTTCTCCGTCTTGGTTTTGGGGCATCGCTCCCGCTGTCGGGCTGGTATTCATCGTCCGAGTCTGAATCCATTGCCACTCAGTAGTTAAATACCCTGTTATATATCATACACCCCTGCGGAATTCAGATGGCATCTCCCGTGGTCGACGATTAAACGTGATCTGGTTCTGAGGGTGACTTTGAGTCTTCGTTGTAGTGAGTGACGTCTCGACTTGGTACAGAGGCTAGTCGGGACCATTAGAGGGCCACATAGTATGAGAATCTCTTGCTTATTGGTACCAATCAAACTGTTGAAGGGAAAGAAAACGCCGTGTGTGATGCTGCTCGCAGCTTGAAACTATTCGCATGAGCCCGAAACGGGGGTGAAATGTATAGATTCAATGTTCTGCTCCACAGCATCTTTGCTCTAACTATAAGCCAAAGCTGTACTCCGTAGTGGCCACCACAGGAGCAATTCATGATCCTTACCAACCACTGTAGTCATGCATGAGTATCTAAACAACGCGACGCAATTATCTGTCGTGTTCTTTACTCACCTACTAGGGTACACCTACATGCACTGGATCGGAGATTGTGAGTTGAGACATGGATGAATGCAAATGCTACGCTACACGCATAAGTATGCATATTGTAATATCTGCCATACTCGAATCGATACCGAAGTCACATTTGAATGGTCAAAGCTCCGACGTCGTTCTGAAATTCTGAAGTTTTCGTTTCATCAACCTCAAGACCGTACCAACAACGAATGAATGGAATCGTGATGTGCCATGTCACGCATTCTTGCAAAATGGCTGCCCTCGATCCGGTCTTCACAACGCCTCTCCGTGATCAAGCCAGTGCAGTGGTCTTCGTTGCGACCCATCCCGTCCACTGTTGCAGGGACACGGGTACAATCTACACAACCCATGCGGCTCCGTGAATATCAAGAAGAATGTATCCAATCCGTTCTCTCGTCGCTAAAGCAAGGACACAAGCGGCTTGGCATTTCTTTAGCAACGGGAGCCGGTAAGACTGTCGTCTTCACCCAAATGATTGAGCGTATCCAGCCAAGCTCCAACACAGCCACCCAGACGTTAATCTTGGCCCATCGACGAGAACTCGTAGAGCAGGCTGCTCGTCACTGTAGCAATACCTATCCCAATAAAACTGTTGAGATTGAGATGGGAAACATGCACGCTTCAGGGAGTGCAGACATCACAATAGCCAGTATTCAGAGTATCACTTCCGGTGACCGGATCAGCAAGTTTGATCCGAAACTGTTCAAACTCGTGCTTGTTGATGAAGCCCATCATATTGTAGCCCCAGGATACTTGCGTACATTGGAACACTTTGATCTCGACTCCAAGAACCCTAGCTCGCCGCTCCTGGTGGGTGTCTCTGCAACCTTTTCTCGTTTCGATGGACTGCGACTCGGAGCTGCCATTGACGAGATTGTGTATCACAAAGACTACGTTGACATGATTGGCGAAAAGTGGTTGTCCAACGTGGTTTTTACGACGGTCGAGTCCACTGCGGACATTTCCAGAGTTAGAAAGGGAGCAAACGGCGACTTCCAGCCGGGTGAACTTTCTAGAGCAGTCAACACGGAACAGATCAACGAGATTACGGTTCGTAGCTGGCTTGCTCGAGCCAAGGGGAGGAAATCTACACTGGTCTTCTGCGTAGATCTGGCTCACGTCTCTCAGTTGACTCGAACCTTTCGGCAGCACGGCATCGATGCGAGGTTCGTGACCGGTGACACGCCAAGGGTCGAGAGAGGCGAGCGCTTGGAGGCATTCAAGAACGGCGAGTTCCCCGTGCTCGTAAACTGCGGTGTCTTCACCGAAGGAACTGACATCCCTAATATCGACTGCGTTATCCTGGCTCGACCAACTCGCTCTCGGAATTTATTGGTGCAGATGATCGGAAGGGGCATGCGGCTCCATCCGAACAAAACGGATTGCCATGTCATAGACATGGTGTCTAGTCTTGAGACTGGCATTGTAACCACCCCTACGCTTTTTGGGTTAGATCCATCTCAACTCGTCGAGGAAACTTCTGTAGATGAAATGAGGTCTCTGAAAGAGCGCGGGGAGGCAGAGAAGCAGATAAATGCGGTTTTGGTTGCTGATAGTTCAGGAGTGGCTGTTACAACACCACTGGACCCTGGGGTTAGTCGCAATATTACCTTCACCGAATACGATTCGGTCTTCGATCTGATATCGGATACTTCTGGCGAGAAGCACATTAGGTCGATTAGCATGCATGCATGGGTGCAAATCGGACCTCACCGATACATCCTCTCTGGCCCTGAGGGCACATTTATCAGGCTTGAAAAGAATGAGGAAGAATCAAGTGAGGAGCCTGAGTTTGCTGCCTGGGAGATCCGAGCTCTTCCAAAGGGTGTCTCGAAATCGCCTTTCGCGAAACCTAGCCGGCTTCTTCAGGCTAAGACTTTCATCGACGCTGTGCATGGAGCCGATAAATACGCAGCGGAAAAATACCCTCATTATCTCATATTCAGGAATATGGGTTGGCGCAAAAGCCCGCCGACAGAAGGACAACTCAAGTTCTTGAATAAGCTACGCGGCGACGATGAGAAGCTGGAAGCAACAGACATTACCAAAGGTAAAGCAGCAGACATGATCACGAAATTACGGCATGGAGCACGAGGTCGCTTTGCCACGCTGGCGGCTGACAAGCGCAGGACGGAGCGGCGAGTTTCATTACAAGAACACGAGAGAGAAATGAGCCATCGGGAGCAGGTCACAGTAGGGCCATTGTCTGCATAGGCCAAGTGTATTATTTGTGTACAAATGTTGTTTTGCTGATTCCTGGTTTACTTGGCTAACAGCCCGTCACCGGGCTTAAGTGTTGGCAACTCACCTCCTGTCACTTTGAGTGCCTATGCCACCACAGACTCATCAACATTCAGTTATTCATCCCGTAATTCTCCATTCACTTCTGTCACATTGTATTCAATTCATTGAGTCTTGCGCTAGCCTCTCCCACCACTGGCAGCACCACACCCCTCACCCTCTTTGCACAAATATTTCCCTCGTGGTCTTCTGGGAGCTTTCCTCACACTTTACATGGCCGCATAAGTCAGACTTGAACTACGTCGCTGTCCTGGGCCCATTGTGCTCAGAGACTTCTTCGAGCACGGCAAGGAGCAAACGCCACGACTTCGCAAGTCACCACTATCATCCGGTATTTACGATAATGCTTCCCTCAGGCAGGGGCGTCTCTAGCGCCCTGAGTGAGCAAATCGATGCACTTGACACATCTGAGAGATCGCAATTCCTACCCGTTCCTCATCCGTCTCTCTGGCCCGAGTCTGGCAGCCAATCCAGTACTGTTGCCCCAAGGCCGGTCCCCGAAGCTACAACAACTACTCGACCATTTCCCATTCTGAATAGCACCAAGAGTAAGGCTCAAGATCTCCGCAACCGCGTTAAGCATGTGAGATTCGAGATTGCGCAACCCCAAGTCGCACCAAAAGCAAAGCAATGCCTGCCCGAACCAGCACTACCCTTGTCGGCGGCCGTCAACGGCCCTCAGCGCTCACGAGCCGTGGATCCCGTTTCCCTTCCCATCTTCGAGGAGAAATATCCCAGATGGCACTTCTTTCCGCCACCGTACCCGACGACTCTTGAAACGCGCCGATCGACTTCGAGTACTGCGGAAGGTAGCCTACCTATCCCGATAAACAGATACCTACGCCAAGTAGCGACGTGTAAAGACTGGATCAATGAGCAGAATGAGTCGCGGATCACTCTGCGCCACAACTCAGTATATCAGAATCTTGTCGATGTACGGCACAAGTTCGAGTATCTTGCCACGGAAAGCTACTGGCCCGAAACCCGTGCGGATGCAAAGCAGTGGCTATGGCAGCTAGACCAAGTCATGGCCAAAGAGCGCAAGAAGTTCTCGAAGGATGAGCTCAGGCGGATCAAGGACATCGAGAAGGGCTACTTGGCCTTTATCAGTATCCAAAACGATGAAGAAACTGGGCCCAATCAGAAGAAACAGACTTCAATGCTAAAATCGGCACATCGGTCTCCATTGTCAAGAGTCGAGATGTTGCTGGGTAAAGATGGATCACAACCGTGTGATGAATGGACACCATACTGGACGCATGAGACTCTATCCGATGGGGCTGAAGTTGCTCAGTGGGACGGGCTCGAGACTCCCCTGTCGCCGTTGAAAGAGATGTCCACAACGAAATGCCGACGGGGGTCTTTCAGCACTGCAATCCCAGAATGGTTCTTCGTGGGTGAAGAAGAAGGTATCATTGTGGCGAATGGTGTCACTCTTGATGACCGATGGTTTGACTTTTGTCGCCAAATAGTTGTGCTGGAAGAACTCATGAAAGCCCACGAGGATGACAAGAAGCCAGATAAAGCACAAGACAAACCAGTCCCACAGTGGCACGATCCTCATCCTGGATGGCCAACACCACAAAGACAAATAGCAGGAGGAATTTGGCGATGTCGAAAAGGAGACATGGCAACTCCAGCTGAGAATACTTGCAGGCTCTGCCCCAACATCCCAATGCCGGAGCCCAATCCATACTATGCAGCACAGTTCAGGCTTGAGCGCCTGATGCTACGTGTTGCACGATCGATGGTACGTACAGCAGTTCCGAATGAATTCCTTAAGACACAATGTTCACGGCATTTACTGACATCTATACAGTGAGTACTACACCAGTCCGATACAGATTCCTACAAATCCATCTTAAGATCCCAAGCCCTTACGTGTCAATTTCTTGGGGAAATAACTAACATGGGACCGACAACCAGGGCCGTGGCAGCGGAGCCACTCGACGAAGCCAATTGCGTGAAGAAGCCTAAAGGGAACCAAATCTGGGTCAGAGGTGTTCTTGTTCACCAAGACTAAGCCGTACGATCCACAACAACGAAGACAGCGTTTCTCCCACAATCATGGCCGCAGAGACTCCTCCTTTGGCCACTCTGTCCATCTACACGTTGCCGCAGTCGAGACCCCGAGGAACAGAGAGTCCATGTCAGAAGGCTACACTTCTCACACAAAGACTCGAAGAACGTCTGACATTATGATAAATGCAACCTCGTTGCTCATACACCAGTGGCTCACTGGAAAAATTGGCTCACATTGCTGGGAGGTGACTATAATGATAGCTCATGTACAAGAGCTGTCTTCCTTAATCATAATGTCTTTTGCCTGGTTGCCCTGATGTGCCAGTTCGGAAGTCGAGGTGTTGGAGATAGGTTTGTTCACACTGTTTGTGAACACCCGGGCTATCGGGTGTGCCTTTAATGTCTAATTCATGCTTTGGCAAAGCAGTGTACAATAGGACGAGACAGTCATCTTTGCAGATCATGCTAAGTCGCACTATGTAGCTAAATACATGAGCCCTGCTGTATAAACTCCAATGGCCGTCCTGGCAATGCGTGTGCGAAACGAAAAGCGGATAGAGATTTAGGGTAATGCTTGATGGAAGCATGAAAAAGGCGTTTGGCGTCCAGGAGTAGAATTGAAATCCGTGATACTACGACGGATAGATCGACGACAATAAGACGATTCCCTATGCGACATGCAAGGTAGCTATGAATCGATGCGAAAGGATAAACAAGCCCGGTACTAGGGATAGACAGTGTACTGAACGACGGAACGCACAATAGTAGTGAACGCGATATTGGTAGGGTCCATGTTCGTAGCATAGACAATGCGGTCTCCATCTGACTAGTTTGATACGCACACATGATTCACTGAGTGCTTTACAACAATACCTCAAGATTGGCTTTCACCGACGCATATCACAGTAAACCAAGATGAAAAGAGAGTATTTTGTGCTCCGTAGTGTCATGATCATTGTTTCAAAGCTGTATATCATACCCCTCACGCCTTTTCTGCACTCCATAACGCGCGCAGAGTAGAGGTATCTAGATCAGAGAGTAATCCATCAATACATTATGCCACGCCATGCTCGCTGTCTGCTGTGTGCTGTGTGCTGTAAGTCCCAAGATGCTGACTCGTTCTCGACCCTCTGTGATTCACCCAGTAGTGGATTCGAGTCATAAAAGAATTCCGCTCTCAACATCATGCGATAATAAAAGAAAGCAGAATAAAGGAAATGACCCTTAGTAGAAGAAATGACGATGACCTCCCATTAGACCGACCCCCGTGAACTCCTGCCCAAGTTTGCAAGAAAGACGGACAGACATCTCCAACAAGGAGACTATGAGTCCAGCTTTCTTCGAGCCGACATTTCTGAATCTTGAGTTATTTTTGCCGCGATTGGGATCGGAGCTTCGTCTGAATCTTCTAACCGGCCGTCCTCATCTATCGCTTGATTGGCCTGGCTTTCCGTTGACGATACATCTTTTGGCGTGGCCAAGTCCGTAGCCAGTGGTGTTTCTGCTTCTGTGATTTGTGTGGACACGTTTCCTGTCTCGTGTTCTTTTCTGTCGTTTTCGTTGTTTACGTCCGAGTCGCTGTTTGGAGCCTGTGTCTCGTGGGACTGGATTGCATCTTTTGCGTCTTGAGTGTTTTCGTCTCGAGACCCTTCATTTTGATCTGTACTCAACGTATGCCCGCCATTAACCTCATCTGTTTCGACTGCAATCACGAGAGGCTTCGCAGTCTGAACGGCATTCTCCGGGACTAAAGCAGAGGGTTCCTCAGACTGTAAACCATCCGCAGACAATGTCTCGTCCATTGTCGTTTGCAATAACCCATCGTTTGTGGGTGTCGTGACTGATCCATCCTCGCTTTGTACCTCACTCTCTTCGATTTGGCCAACATTCCCGTCATGTAGTACAACGTCGATTGCGTTTGGCGAAGCGTCTGCCTGGCTATCACCACCAGTGGTCTGAATATGGTCATTTTCCAGACCAGATCCGACCCGGAAACTCTGTTGCATTTGCTCGAGTTCTTCTTCCAACTGCTTCGCCATTGCAGCCGTGTTGTCAAGATCTCTGGGAGGCTCTACCCTCGCATCGTCAGCAACGGATTCCAATTCCATTGCAGCAACATCATGCATCTTAGCCCCTGGTGCGGTTTCGGCGACGAAGGGCAAGCTATACAAATCATGATGGCTGGGTAGAGGACTAGGCGGAGATCTACCACGTGGCGGGTAGTACGGCTCATCCTCAAAACTCGGTGAGGTCGCCTGCGTGTCACTTCTGGACGAATATGGCCAACTGTTCCGAGGCTCGACAGTTCGAACTATCGGAATGTTCTGGCCCTCGTCTACATCGTGCTTCTGGAATGAAGCATTCTCATGGATGGAGGCTGATAAGAAACGTTCTTGTTCCTGTGCCTCATCATACGACGGCTCAGGGAACATCGTTAATAGCGCCGTTGCCTGCAATCTAGCCCGTGGATTTTCGTGCAGGCAGTTCTCAACTACTTGACGATACCATAATGGCACGTCCAATTCGGGCTTCAGACGAAGCGGTCGGGAATGCGCCTCGGGTTCGTCCTCCAGAGTAGCAAGGGCCCAGAGCACCATGCCCAGCTGGTAAAGATCGGACTTGACACCAATATACATGGAAATGCGTTGATTGCTGTCGATGAGGGGAGTTGCTTCCGGAGGTTCCCAACCAACAGGACAGCCCCTTCTGTTGATGTCAATAATCTTGGCATTGCCGAAGTCGTCGATGACGATGTTAGATAGGGTGAAATCACCCTGGACGAAACCGGTCTCGTGGATATCGGACAGTCCACCAACGATCTGTCGCGCCCATTTCTCTCGGACAGGCCAGGGCAGATGCTCGCCACGCTCTTGAGAATCATAAATGACATCAATCAAGGCACCTTGCTCGGCATAGTCAATGAGCAGACCCTTGACAAGTTCGTCAGCGTCGTCAACAACGACACCGTAAAACCCAATGATGCTGCGGGAATATCGTAGCGAGCTCAGCGCATTGACTTCATACAAAAATTCTTCAATCGTGTCCGGTCCGGGAATCTCTTTTTTGATGAGCGTCAACCCATCTACCTGCACCTTGTACACAAACCCGGACATATGTGAATCGAAATGAAGATCACTCTCGCGAATGCGCCGGCAGCCCATATGCTGGACTGTACGGACACTCGGGAAATGAATTATTTCCTGCAAAGTAGGTTAGATTGATCTGGGGGTGGGAGCGCCGCACTGTCTAGACTTTCTTACATTCACGTCCTCGACTACATGAACATGTAATCTTCCTTCGGCGGTCTGTAGCTTGAGATTGGTGACAGTCTCGTAAAACTGGATATCTTGAAGACTTTCACGTATCGCTTCGTAGATCTTGGCGCTCTTCTCTCTTTGAAACTTGGTATTCAGCAGTTCTCTTTCAAGTGAATCCCCAGGGGCATTTCGATAGTCGAGGGATATGGTCACCCGCCGCCAAATAGAGTCCCTTTCCCGATACGTGACGAAAAACTTCTCTCTCTTAGATTTATCTCGGAAATGCATGCTCAGATTCAGGATCCATTTCCGTTCCAGTTCGTCGTGAATGATGGTCTCGTAACGAGAGGTCGAAATAGAGTGAGCATCCGCATTCGACAGGGCATCTTGATAAGTGGCCTGGTCGTCTGTCGCACTCTCAAACTGATCAAGGCTGGTGTTGCTCATGTTGTCCAGACTGTGCAAGTGCTTCTCCTCGACAGGGCTATGAGGCGTAGACATGGTTTGTCCGGCAGCGACGCCCTGTTCATCCGAGGGTACGACATGACCAAGGAAGTCAGGCGCGCTTGCACGAGGCAAAGGCTGGCGAGTATACGAAGCGCTCCGTTTAGGATGTAGTCGCCTGTCAACCGAGACGGCTCTCCTCTCGGCCTGAGTAGGCAGGTCGACGACGAGTTTCTCCCGGCCCTCGGACTGCTGCCTTCTGAAAGTTTTTGCTCGTGGCAAACCAGGGACGACCTTGCGTGAGACTCTTCGGATCAGACCCGAGTTGGGTGACGAATCTCGAGACAGCCCCGGCTCGGGTCCGGGCGGAGACGGAGAAGCCGGCGCTTGACGTTTGCCGGTAATCTTCTTCCAAATGGCGGTCAAGCGATTGCCATCCGAAGACGACGGAGGCGTTGCATACGTCGATTCGGTGGCCATGGCGGCGTCTGTATCATGAGAAGGGTGCAGTGGGCGTGCAGCAGTACAGAAGGTATCCAGTCAAAGTCGACTATGCAGAAGAGGAATAATGAAGCAGACGAGCATGTATAAAGACGGGGCGTCACTGTTATGTTGTGTTCTCTTAGTCGCCCACGTAGGCTCGCTCGCAGACAACGGCAATGCACAGACAGCCAGAGTGGGGGATGGTTGGTAGTCAAGAGAGAAGATGTAATTTCCAAGTCTCTCTGATGCTACTGAGGCTGTGGCTAGTTGTGTATCCAAGGCCACGCACAACCAACAAACGGGCGATATTGGCCCTCTACAGATGGGTCAGGTGGGGAGGGGTGTGAAGATGCAGTTTATTCTCAGGACAAGAGGTTGCACAGATGGGCGCAGGGAATGCTATTGCGAGGATGGTCTAGACGCAGAGGCTGGTGGGATTGGGCTCGACATGGCTTCTTAGGCACGCACCGCGAGGGAGAATGGGGGCCAGGAAGCAGAAGCAGAAGCAGAAGCAGAAGCAGAAGCAGAAGCAGATGGGAAAGGGAATGGGGAAGGGGAAGAGAAGCAGCAGCGAGGGTGAGGCTACGGTATGCGACTGGCAAACAGCTACGATGGACGAGCGTGGCATGGGAGGGCCAGGACATGGGGCAGGGAGATGCGTTGGCGGTCTGGTCTACAACGACGGCCGACGTACATGAAGCACGCATGCATACCTGTACGGCCTAACCGGGTTGGGTCGAGAATGCACCTGTTTCTCTACCTCTGGGCAGAGCTCTGGGATCAAGCATGAAGTGGAGAGACAAAGTGAGCGAGGTGAATGGAATGCTGCTTGGCTTTCTGTTGCAAGTGGCGGGAATGCGGCGCCCTCACCAACCGTGAAGACAGGCGAGCAGGTCGGCAGGTAGGTCGAGCTTCTGCTTCGAGGTAGGTGAAGAAGACAAAGAGACGGTGAGGCGGGCGAGGAGCCGAATGCCACGCCTTGATGGAGGAATACATTACCGTAGGGGTACGGTAAGGTACCTAAGGTAGTAGGTGACGAGCAATAAGAGGTACATGCATGTAGGTAGTGGGTAGTGGGCGATTGGGCTCTGAGCCACAAGTATTCCGTGGGTAGGTAGGTTCGGAGTCGTACAAAACCACTCGCCAGCCATCAAAAGCTCGCCCGTTGGCTGCTCATGGCGCGCTGCTCGATTGCCTCCTCAGATATCATCACCCGATCATCCCAATTCGCCTCAATTGATCGCAGTGCCAGCTTCGCCAGCTAATTGACTGTTTACATCCTGAGCGCTGCTCTGTGGTCTGCATTGGTGGGGTGAGCGAGGCCCCGCGTCGAGGTGCGTTGTTGATTGACCAATGCAGCGTCAGCGTCGCATACACTGGCAGCACCTTGATTACAGCTCGTCTCTGGACTGGCTCGAGGCTTCTTCACTGTCGTCAATATTCATCAGAGCAGACACGCCTATTGGGTACCGCTCTGGCAGATGGAGAGCATTGGTATCACGTCTTATGGGTAAGATTCGCATGGTGGCATTGGAGCTACTGCAATCGAGGTCGCTCTGGAGGGCCAGCAAGTGTGTGCGAGCAGCGGCATCTTCTTACGTCTCCCGTCCTTCTCGTTGTCGAGCTGAATAGGGGGTCTGTAGGTAAGGTAGGTTTAGACATAATCATTCAGAGCATACTATAGCCTACCTCATGTACCCAGGCGTACAGACCTACCTACCCTATGTTTGAAAGTTCTTGACATTCTAGATATCATATACGATTTATACCGTCCGCCTCTGAAACCCCACGATAGTCATTCGCGTTTACCAACGCATCTCTGACCCCTCTCGATCCTCACGCAGAAAACCCCTCGGTTCCAGAAACGGAAAGTGAGTGCGTTTGGACGATGGAGTCGATGGACAACGCATCAACGCTTGAGACTAGTGATTGTAACAGACCTTCATACCTCGCTAGACTACATACCTATGGGGGAGGTCCCCGTCTGGAGATATTATGGCTTCAGACTTACCACAACCATTCAAGGCTTCGATATCTGGCCTAAGTGAAATATTTCAATCGTTTGAATGGTTGGCTCTAAACAATCAACTTCAAACTACGTCATTTAGCTAGCTCTGTCAGCGTCGAATATTCTGTCTACATAATGAACAGCGAATAAAGGAATGATGTAAAAAACATTCAATAGCTACGTCGAGAAAGAACGAGTGATATATCGACGGCGTTGGCAGGTATACCTCGATGATCGGACTATCGGCAGGTTACGAGTGATTAAAATTTAACCACAGTGACCAGATTTAACCACTACCACCAGCCATGGACAGATATTACGGCTCTGTCCCGAGATGGGTACCCCTCGCATAGGTAGGTAATCCGAGTTAGGCAAAAACCACGTGCTAAACTGCGGAATTTAATCATGACAGCCCTCTCTTTTTCCCTCTCTCTCAGAACGAGCTAAGACACCATTTCTCCTCAAGCCTTATGGGCGACGACGGACTGAGAGATGGCGCAGTGACCCTATATCCGATAAACAAGCATTGTGACAAGTCGTGCAATAATGGAGATGTGCACTTGATTCAACATGAAGTCATGTGGCCATCCCCGGACGTACATGTAACATAGGGCCACTGCACTCAGCCTGAAGGCTTCATGCACATGCATCCCATACCGTACACGGTCATAAATGACGTGGACCGAGATCGCAACGTCAGAGACAATGCCAATGGAGAGCCTTACAAGACGGGACGAGTAGATGCAGCCGGCCTTGACAGATTCTCACGTGGAGATTCACACGGGAAGGAAACAGCTGTGCAGACCCGAGGTAAAATCCCAACTTTTGGCAGAACAAACGTCTTCTCGGCCATCCATTCCAGTGACGGAGATAGAGGTATGAGGTCAACCTACGGATCTGTGCGTGCCGCAACTTGGGATGTATAGTTAATACCCAACGGCGCGCCACTCGGCTCATGACCTTCCCAGCTGCCTGCCGCATTTACACTTCAAGAAAGACCGTACAACCACCAGCTTTAGGTACACACTAAGCTATTCTCACGAACGAATCCCTCTTCAACCCCGGACAGATTGCTATGGTAGCGCCGTTGATCTGCCATTGCGTCAAAGCTATCATCTCCATCTCAAATATGATGAGTTGTACGACACACCTCTCTAGACGATTACCCGTTCTGGGGCCGAGAGTATATCCATTGGGCAGCCATACATCCATGACGGTATCAGGCCAGGTCTATAACCCAACAAACCGCCAACAAACCGCCATGGGCAATCCGTACAGCTGGTTCATCGTCATGCTCTTCCCGACATTCTGGACTAGCAACGATACATGTCGTATCCGGCATCCGGCAAGCTGGACTGACTGCCGTTCTATTGGTGCATAGCGTTGCACGCCACGCGCAACGGCACATCCGCTTGCCTGCCAGTAGAGCGGGTCTAGACGGGTCGGCGTCCATTGGATCACGATAGCCTCATTTTCAACACTTTTACTCTCCGTCTTCGACTGCTACTACCACGCTCGGGCCTCGCTATGAGTTCCGTCTCTAGAGTACATCATGTCGTCTTGGTTGCGTAAAGACACCAGAGCTGCACCGCATCGACGTACTTGCGGGTTGGGGACCACCGTCTAGATCCCATCCGGGCTGT
Source organism: Xylariaceae sp. FL1019 (assembly GCA_022578705.1). NCBI lineage: Eukaryota > Fungi > Ascomycota > Sordariomycetes > Xylariales > Xylariaceae > Xylariaceae sp. FL1019. The sequence continues at coordinate 434,669 of MU391928.1, forward strand.
ATGCTCCAGCCAGGGTGACTTGACCTACACAGCATGAAACCTTACCAACAACCACTTTTGTTTTATATTCGGCCACCAAGAGCTTCGCACGGCTGTAATTGGACGACGGTGAAGGTTTGTCAAGACTAAAAGATACAACCAAACACTGCTGCCGACAGTATGATATTTGCATGTGGAGAACTGTAATGCATACCAGCATCCTCTGCACCGTATTCTACACTATAATATTCGGCTGTTTCAATGTTGGCTCGTAATGCTTATGATACATGAACTAGAGATGAGAGTTCCGCGAGGTCTATGGCCTCTGTACAGTGCGCCGTTGCAATATACAATGCGCAGAGTAGAAGGGGGGTCGGCATGCCAGCCTTTTCCCTCTAGGTATCGCGCTTCCTCCTGCTAGATGCAATATGCGCAATCGATGGTGCTTGTATGCACTTTAAGCAAGAAAGAGGACCCTGACTCGCCGAAAGACAAAATGCTATCCCATGCGCCTCTATATGGAATCTAAATGACTTATATACCTCGGACCAAAACGTCTCGAGCCGCAACCTTGGCCCAAGAACATTGGATGATTAATGTGATGTACATCCGAGTACGGCTCAGTCGAGTTCCAAATTAAGTCCGTGTGGTCGTGGCCACTATGATACTTCAGTCGTCATTGTCGCTGTCCTTGGTTGGTTTGGAGCCGTGCTCCTTTTTGTATTCGCATATCTTGCAGATGTTCGCCTTCGACTTATCGAGATTGGGAAACACGAGATCGAACACATCTGTGTACCAGCTGGCGGGGCGGCCTTCGAGGCCCTCCTTGATATTCTAGAAGCGAGAATTAGTATAAGTAAGAAAATCGAGAATTGGAAAATACGAAGGGAACCACATATCAAGGACTCACTTCAGGAAGTTCAAGCCAATCGGACATGTTATCCTCTGGGAAGATGATCATTTTGCAACCAGCACGGCGAGCGGCCACCGTCTTCTCGCGCAATCCGCCTATACGGAGGACCTTGCCAGTCAAAGTCAGCTCTCCAGTCATGGCGACAGTGGGCGCCACTGGTGTCTCGAGCGCCAACGAAAGGAGAGAGGTAGCCATGGTAATACCAGCTGACGGGCCATCCTTTTGCACAGCGCCTTCTGGGACGTGCAAATGGATTTTGGCCTTGTCAAAGAAGTGGTTTTCCGTAAAGTTCTTCGCCATGTGTGCCTTGGCAAACGAATAGGCAATCGCAGACGATTCTTTCATGACTGTCTTCAAGTTGCCAGTGATTTCCAGTCCAGCACGGCTGCTAGGCCGCAGAGCAGACTGGAGAATAGACTCGATGTACATGGCGGAGCCACCTAGCTGGGTCCAAGCCAGGCCCATGGTGACACCGGATGGGGTGACGTCGTAAAGGCGGTCGGACGTGAAGATGGGCGGGCCGACATAATCTTTGAGATTCTCGTGATCGATCACTACGCTCACAGAGTCCGGTACCTTCAAAGCAACCCGAGGTATTTCTGTAGTCTCTTTCTCGGATGCTTCGGTTGATACTGACTCGTCTTCGCTCTTAGATTTCTCGGATTCTTTCAGAGCTGCTTTGCCGTCTTCCGTCAACGCCTTGGACTCCGGCAGAACCTCTTCACCGAGTTCCTGTACGATCTTGAGAGCAGATTTGCGGTACACCTTTTCGATTTGCTTCTTCAAATTACGGACACCTGATTCTCGACAGTAAGACTTGATAAGTTCCTCAATGGCCTGATCCGACAGAGTGACATTCGCGTCTTTGAGCCCTGCGAGTTCCTTAGCAGCGGGTGCAAGATAACGATCCGCGATTGCTTTCTTCTCGTCGGATACATAACCGGAAAGCCGGATGACCTCCATACGGTCAAGTAAGGGCCTTGGTATCGTGTCCGTCATATTGGCAGTACAAACGAACAGCACTTTAGAAAGGTCCACGGGCACGTCCATGTAATGGTCCAGGAACGATCCGTTCTGCTCAGGGTCTAACAACTCAAGAAGAGCAGACGACGGATCCCCTTGATGTCCACGTCCAATTTTGTCGACTTCATCTATCAAGATGAGAGGGTTCTCCGTCTGGCACTTCTTGAGAGCCTGGATGACTCGACCGGGAAGAGCACCAACATAGGTACGGCGGTGACCCTTGATCTCAGCAACGTCTGTGAGACCTCCCACGCTGAAACGGTAATATTGCCGGTTTAGGGCTTTGGCAATGGATTTACCAATGCTTGTTTTGCCAACACCTGGAGGGCCGACGAAGCACAGAATCTTGCCTTCAACAGTACCCCGAAGCTTACCGACTGCAATGAATTCCAAGATTCGATCCTTGACGTCCTTCAACCCGTAGTGATCTTCGTCCAAAATTGTCATAGCATTTTGTATGCCAAAGTTCTCGGCACTTCTCTGGCCCCATGGTATCTGCGTCAACCAATCCAGGTAATTTCTCGTGACGTTAAATTCCGAGGCCGCAGGTTCTAGATGCGCAAGCTTATTAATTTCGTCATCGTAGACTTTTCGCACTGCCTCAGGCATGGCAAGCTTATCTGCTTTCTCTTTGAACTTCTCGATAAGCTTATCCTTGCCGTCGGATTCTATGCCAAGCTCCCGCCGGATCCCCTTCATTTGCTCCATCAGCCAATACTCACGCTGTCGCTTTGTGATTTTCTGTTCTACGTCCTTGGTGATCTTGGACTGCAGCTGGGCATTCATAAGTTCCTTCTTGAGCACAACGAGGGCCTTTTGCATCCGCTCCTCCACGTTCAAGCTAGAGAGGACTTCCTGCAGCTCAGCAGGCTCCCCAGCCGATACTGCAGCGGCGAAGTCCGCGAGCTTCGCAGGCTCTGCAGTAACATTTCCTGTCGACTGGCTCATGGAGAAGGTTGAGATTTGGTCTCTAAAAAGACTGTTCATCGTTGCGACTTCTTTGAAGACATTTACTATTTCGTTGGTGACTGCTCGTACGACAGGGCTCTTAGGGTCGAATGGCTCGTCCACCAGATTATCGACATTAACGAGACTGACAGGGTATTTGCGTAAGAAAGATGTAGGTTCGTATTTCTCAGGCACTGGCTCAGACTTGACTACTGGCCCCTCTTCAAAGCTCGCAACCACATCTCCCTTCTTCTCCTGTGACGCATCCTCTTCGGGCTTGGGAGGTATAGGGTCTGGAATGACTTCAGGCTCGGGCTCGGATTTTTTGTCATCGGGGGTCGTAGGAGGAATCAAAGTAGACAGTTTAATCCTGCGATGAGGATACAATATAGCGGTGAGACTATTCTGTTCGCCGTGCACGGGAAAAGCACTCGTGATCTGAGCGAAGACACCAGTATCATAGACATCTGCCGGGTCTCGTATGATGTCTTCATCTGCATTCTCATCTTTGAATAGGAAAGCCCCGACGTAGGGCTGGCCTCTCTTGATCATTTCTTGGATTGCCGCAGAGACATTAGGGTCCTTAATCGTAATAGCCTTGTAGAAGCCAGGAAATAATGGTCGTTTAGCTATCGGAATAGCCATAACCTGAGGATAGACATCGGGGACGACGGGCTTTTGTAGTGCTTTCTCGGCAGACTTTCGACCTCTTCGACCGCCATCGCCAGGTGCGTCGTTATTAGAGCCCGACGATGCGCCACCGGCAGCGCTGCCTGGCTTTTCGTCCTGCGCACCGCCTTGGGCCTGGTTATTGCCAGATGACGATGAAGATTCTGCCGTGGAGGTCTTTGCCTCGGCTACCTCCTTGTCGGTCTCCTTGGCTTTCTCCTCGACATTGGTGTGAGCTTCCTCGTCAGTCAGAGGTTGAACAGAACCGTCGAAGAAGTCGTTGTTTTTCTCCTTCCGTCTCGCCGTGGTCGTGGAAAACGGGTGTATGAACAGCTTGCTGGAGCATAAGGCAATGCAGGTTCTGGAGCACGCGACCTGCGATCTGCTCGGCTGGTCGAGGGCATCTGTCAGGTACAGCCTCGTAGAGGAGCGTAGGCGTAATCTTGAGGGATAGGAGGAGGAGGCTCGCACGGCAAGCTGCCGCGAGAGCTGTTGGCGACAAAGCATGACAGGGAGGATGGCGAGGGAAATTTTTCGAGTGAGGACAGGCGATGATCGGAGGATGGGCGCGCGAGTGGCTGTGGGCTTGGACCCTTCGGTCGCCGATATGTGCGGAACGAAACCTTGTCTACGGCGAGTGATCTAGGTTACGAGTGACAGCAGATGGCGAGATTAGACACGATACAAGTGCCCATGCCCTCGTTGGAGATGCGAGTGCGTGTGGAAGAGAGTCGCCTCGGCGTCGAATTCGAGCTCTGGCGAAGATTATCTAATCCGAAAAGTCAGAATACATCATCAAGTTGCCTGCTGAGTTGCTTGGTACAAGGTAACGTTAGGCCAAAAGCGGTTAGGTCGGCGTTCCCCCCCCCCCCCCCCGAGCCAAACTCCAAACTTCAAAATTGTCCGTTAACCCAAGAATGATGAGAACAACATCATGTTCAATTTACTACGTACATGTATGCACTAGCACTACAAGCTCCATCGTCTCTCAATTGGCAATGACTCTCGCCAGTTTAATTTTTTTAATTTTTTTTAATTTTTTTATTTTTTTTGGCGACTACTAGGTACTCGTCGCCTATCAGGGGGCGCTTGTGACAACGCAGTAAAGCTGCCTCGAATCGCGGTGGCGACTTTGACAATCTTCGTGATGACAACAGTTATCAACAACCACAGTGAAAGATACACCAGTTCTCTTCAAGCAAGATCAGCTTCTGTGCCATAGCCATCATTTCTGATACCATCCTTCTTCTCTATAGCCCAACACAGATATCACAGTTCTCACCACGATCCGCGATACGGTGACTCCCGCATGGAGTCAAAACCTGCCAATGGGGAGAAGCAGACCCCAGCTAAAGCATCTAGATGGTCCTAGACGTCGAGTTGCTTTTCTGGTCGCTGTACATCTTGAACACGTTTTCGCTCTACCACTCGGGCTTGATGTTGTTGCATGTCACAATGGGGAGCGCGATATCGCCAACACTGGCTTCCCCGGGCCGTAGCCATAGGACTTGTTCGTCGGCTGAGTGCTGATACCTGTCGGTGACGGGACACAGGTAGGTGTCGACGATGTGATGGTTGTCGTAGTCGTGCTCGTCTTGGTTGCTTTGGTCGTTGTACTAGCCTTGGTGATGGTTGTCGGGCAGGGGTAAGTTGAGGTTGTGGTGCTGGGATAACCGCCGCCGGATGGAGGGCTGCCTTTAATGCAATCCGATTTGTTACAGCCCTTGTTGTTCTTGCAATTGGTGCCGCCACAGTAGCTGTTGACCTTCAAACACCACGCAGCGAACTTGAAACAGTCTAGAGCGCCTGGGAAGCCTGCTTTCAGGAAACAGCTTGCGGTTTGGAGCTTGCATGCTGAGTAACTTCCTAAACAACCCGTATGATCATTCCAGTCAGGGATCGGGTTTGAGCACTGCAAAAGTCGAAGCGTCAGATTCTATGACTGATATATCCGTGAAGTCGAGACACTGCTTACCCATTGGCCACATTTGTATTCACAAGGAGGAGGAGTCACAATAGTCGTTGTACACACAGCAGAGCTCGATGTGGTTGTGGAGCTTGTCACGGGAGCGGTAGTGGTGGTTGGAGGAGTAGTAATCGTTGAGCTGCCTGACACCGGAGGTGGCGCACCACATGGGCATACTCCGTTCCAGCAAATGGAAACCCGTGAGACAAGCAAGAGCTTAGACAAGTCTCCGTTGTGAGACTGCCAGCGTCGAGGTTTTCTTGGCGATAGAAAAGAGCCTTGCCTTGGTCAGAATCATCAGTCCAGCAGCCAACTGGGACATAGTCTTCGACGGTTTGCTCAGTCAACGGTGCGGATGTAGGGTCCATATAGATGTTAACCTGTGTGTCGCCTCCACATGTTTCGGAGCTATTGCCCGTGCAAGCGAACGAGCATTCAGTTTCGTCGAGCAGGGCGGTCGATACTGTTTCGCCGCAATAGCACACACCATAGTAGCTCAGCCCAGCTAAACGGAAATTGTTGCCTACCCAGTGATCAGTCCAATGCGCTGAGGCCCCAAGAATGTCGTTCTAGATGTCTACTTACTTTTGCATTCAGATACGCACAACTCAACGGTCATGTTCTGGGAATCAAGGTCTGAGCGAAGCTCGAGAGCCTCCATCTGACCCGGTTGACCATTATCATAACATCCAGCATATACAAAGGGCTCGAAAGGAGATAGACAGGGAGGGATCTCGTTGTACCAAGCGAGTGTCGTTTCCACGAGTGAAAGAGCTGCAATCGCAGTCAACGACTTGGTTAACACCATGTTACTGGCAGTAATCTTCGTTTGCCAAAGAGTGACATGAAGATGATAAGGAAAGTAATCAAGGTATCAGGAGAGCCGCGTGTACTGATGATCTCGTCATTTTCAAGGACAATGACGGAGAGTCAACTTATATACTTCTCATGAGACACGAAGCCCGTTTTGAGGAGGCACCTATGAGCTTCTGGTCACCAATTTCACTACAGCTCTGAGGCTACGTGCAGTTGAACAGTGTCAATATCTTGGATTATCCTCGGAACAACGCCATAGCTGAGATAAAATCTAGTGCTCATGCTCATCAGCAAAGTGCGGTGGTTTGTGATATTCCTCTGGGCGGTCATGCAAAGTCAGAAGGATCTCGAACAAAGTTGCAATGCTCGGCGTAGGATGCATGGAAGTCAACGGCAATATTTACCGAGGGAAAAAAATCAGCAGATGCCGCTGAGATCGGTCTGGGCTCATCAATTGCAGTTCAGCTTCGGAGATCCCAGTCAATACTTAAGGCACTGCTTACAGCTGATTTCGAGCCTGGGTGATAATTAGAAGTTCTGTTCGAGGGCAGCTGAGTGATCTTACTAGCGAAGCTTTACTTCTAATGCTATCGAATGCAAGCTCGTCATGTTTTCTGGGATAGGTTGGTCTCAAATGGGAAACAAGCTCTTACTGACACTCCCACACTGGAACAACAGCACTGTGCCACCTTTAGATAGGCCAATGAAGCAGTACACTTTCAGCTGGTGGGTTGATGGACTGAATGTCGCACTGGGCATGTGTGAGGTTATTCGTAATAGCCCCGTGTCTTGATGTGATATTCTAACATCACCGGCGGTCTCCGCTAGCCTCCTTTTTCGAATCCCGCACCGCACAACATTCTTCACCTTTTTTCTATTTTCCTTGCCTTTTCCATCGAGGGGAGGTCATGATGAGTACAACTCGTAAACGCCGTTTCAAGTGTACCTATATTTGCGCATTAGATGTCGCTACTAGAAGTGTCGTGACCACAAACCGTTCAATGCTTGTCTCGCTTCATGGCTCTTTTTGCTGTCGTGATGCTACTAAATTTACTCGTTTATAGTCATCGGAGCTATAAGGACTTATTGTATTACTTGAGGAATGTGAGTTCGCTGTTCCCCGTATGGTATCCAAAAGGGAGATGTCCTTGGCGCGTCCAATAGTGCGTCGCAGTGGAGGAACCGCGCAGTCGCGCATGGATCATGGTGCATTGCGCTTCTGAAGGAGAGCGCATGTTCACGTATGTGCGGGAAGGAAACCTCGTATTCGAAGATCAAAATTCGAATCAACCCTCAGCTGCTGCTATTCATGGAACGCTCTTGTACTTCAGGTGCTGAATGATAGACTTATTGTCCCCCTCTTACAAATTGCGTATGCAGTTATTTAAGGCGAACAACGACCTATCTTGGCGGTCCCCAATCGTTATTGGCCTGCATATGATGGTCCGTTTTAGAGCTGGCTTTGAAGCTGAACCCTTCTCGGATTGTGCCAAGGATGCACAATGTATCCAATAATGTCATGCCATTCTCAAGGCTCGTGACCGGAACATTCGGTCAGCGGAAGGTATAATTGCCTGAAATCGTAACCATGCAGAGTACAACGATCGCTGAGCGCCATGATGTGACGGTGTTCCTTGAACAATCTGCTGGTGGAGGTTACACAATTTTCGGACAGCCTGGGAACCGTAGACATCGGAAATGACAACCGGATTTTAAACGTCGAGGACAGCACCATCTGATGGCCAACTCTACAATTTTAGTTTCACGACGATTTGGTCCTCATTTACACGACTATACTTCCGTATTCTTTTGCGCAAGTTCGATCCGAGGTGGCTTTGCACTCACTAACGAGCTCCAGGAATTCAGGCTGTTTCGTCGTGGTCTTCGGTCACCAAGGCGAAGATTGCTTCAGACTCTCTTAACTTGATACCCCACTTCACCTGTTGCTCCAGACCCTTCCGCACCGTGATATCAACTTCAATATCATGGTCAGGCTGCATAACAACAGCGGCGACATTAGTGTTCAGCACAGTAGGTAATGTCCAGCTGCCATTCACTGGCTTCATGTCGAAGCGCGAGACAAAGGTAGCAACGACGGCTAGGATCTCGTTTGTCGCGAAATGCCGGCCGGGGCACAGCGTCTTCCCACCGCCAAAAGCCCGGAAACACGCTTCGCGCTGACGTTGAAAGAACCTGCGGGGATTGAACTCATCCACATCGTCTCCCCAGATGTTGCCATCTTGATGGATGACGCGACTCGGCATTTGTAGTAGGGCGCCCTTTTTGAGAAGCCACTGATCAAGATACGTGTCTTCCATTACTTCTCGTACCGATGTCCCCATTGAGCGATACCGAAGAACCTCTTGATAAGAAGAGAGGAGCAACGGGCATTCCTTCTTCAAGGCAGTGATGTCAAGCTCTTTGACAGTTGTATCAGTCCGAGTGTCTGTGCTGGATTTCGTGCAGGCATCTATTTCTTTTCGGACATCGTCGAGGAGCCCGGGACAGGCGTGGATTAGAAGGAGAGTCCAAAAGGCGGCGGGGGCCGTGTTGACAAGGATCGCAATCGAGCCGCCGACTTCGTACCGAGCGATGTCCTCCACTGGCACGTTATTATTCACCTCCGCCTGGTAGCGTTTCTGCGCGAGAGCTGATGCCTGGCGTACACCACCCGCCTTGTGATACTTGACGAAAGCGTCAGCCACCTTTGCGCGAGCTGCCAGCGGCTTCCGAGCAACAACCGATGGCATGAAGCCCACGAGAATTGACATGAGACCATTTTCAAATTGCCTAGGTCCACTCATATTAGACCATTTCACGTGTTGCGCACGACGCCAGCGAAATCGGATGGTATCTTACCAAAATGCATCGATGATACTTGGGTCCTCGTATGGATTCATCGGACCATACACGGATCTAGTAGTTGCTGTTGTGATGACAGTTCGTAGCCAATCGTAAAGATTAATCCTGCGAGAAGTGTTCGGCAGAAGCTCATCTAAAGAATCGGAGATTTCCCGTATCATGGCGCGATTCATATCATCTAACTCGGCGCCAGGTTTCAGAGCGGTTCTAAACGCAGCATACGATTCCATCGATAGTCCGAAGTCACCTCCATCGCCATTCACGTTCTTTGCGAGAATCGCTTGCGCTTCTGGGCTTGCGCCACATACCGTGGATGCAAACTTGGCCTCGACAGGTGGAAATGCAAGAGTCCGATGCTGCTTCTGGACCGCTAAGACGAGATCTGGCTTCGTGACAACATACATCTTCTGCCCGGGTAGAGGCATGGTGAAAATGGGAGCCTCTACCGACTTGCTTTGAACAGTCAGAAGGACTACATTCGGCAGTTGCAATGGAAACTAATCGTACCTGAGATCGACATAGTAGTTGAACTTGCCACGCGACATTCCAATCAGGTGTCCTATGAGTGGAATCGATTGGGGAGCCAAAGGCGGCTCACGCGGATCATGACTAGATATATTCTGAGTCGCAAAGTAGGCCGCCGTAGCAAGACCAACACAGAACAAAAAGAGTGTGGAATTATCTACAGTGAACGCCATCTCGACGACCGCAAACGGAGAGGGAGAAGATGGAGAGACAGTGATCATAAGCATTCATGCACATTCCGGACTTTTGTAGATACCTGGCTCATGGAGGAAAATGCACCAGCTCGGGGTTGTGGGTGACCCATGGTAGTGGTACCATGGTCGAGCAAGGGTCGCCGTCAATGATGCCAAGCACAGAGCAATACTTCTTTCACCTCTTCAGGAGTTATGAGGACATTGCCGTTTGTCTAGGTACATGACCATACGTGCCTCCCGTTCTTCACTTAGGAGTGTTTTCTGACCCCAGAACTGGTGAGCGCTAGGGTACATGGGAATGTGCCGTTTCAAGTTTGAATGCTTTGGTTCGTGGCAGACAGCCCCCGGGGGCCGAAGGCAGGAGGCAAGGGGGGTTTGGAAAGCCTTATACATCAAATCACGATGCATCCACCTTAGAATCCATTACGATACAGCTTTCAAAGAATTATGCTCTTACATATTCGTGTTTGTGTGTAGGTTTCATGTCTCTAGGCTCTGGCCGCTTTTTCCTTAGGTGTTCTGGATCTCTAATTAAATTTAGACGCTTGGTCGTTCCAGGTATCAAATTAAACGTAGAAATCAACCTGTCGGACACGTTTCACGTTAGTATTGTATAATGTAAGAGAACAGGTGGTGCTAAGTACGTCTCTAGTCGTATTTCCTTCATGCTACTGAAACCAATATCTTTTTGTCAGTATTCATGCCTCTGGTATGCATTCTGACCTTATGGACCTGCTTCGAGTGGTCTAGATTACTCCTAAATCTTCCCAGTGCCCGACGTTTCGGAATACCTATCCTTGGAAGCCTCGGAGTCTGATCAGAGTCAAAGGCTTCTGCATAGTGTCTAGCATAAGGTCCCCTGTGAGCTCTAACTTTCCTCATCAGCATATATAGGGACATAAATGGCTGAGATATCTTGAGCAAGTGGTTGATGGCAAGCCCTACTGCCTACTGCCTACGTGGCGTACTTGGTGACAGTGGTGTGCTACCCCCCTGCATGTTACCCTGGTTGGTTTCTCATCCTGAGAATTATCTGATCGTTAGTTGGCCCAGTTGAATGGGTTCCATATTCCGATCACTTTCCCTCGGCTAAGAAAGGGTTATGGGCCTCCTATTTGTTATGGTCGTTACTCGTTCGGCTTGCTTAGCACAATTATTGACATATATAGGTGTACACCTTATTTGGCTATTTCATCTGCTAGTAGCTTGCCAAACTTGATACTGTTACATGCAGTGGCTAGAGTAGATAGATGCAGATGTGGGGGTTGACATGTGCACAACTAGTGACGAGGTTACATGCTCCACAGCCACTACAAATATATTGAAGTTCCAGAGTCTAAGTCCACCTTTCTGAGTGCACTTCACTACATTCAGGAACGATACAAAGACCATAATAGCAAGAGTCTTTTGACATATAATTATAACCGTTAATTGTGATTGGAACTTTGCGCATAACCTCCAAAAGTCTCAATGTTGACGCAAACTTGATCGAACATGTCACAAGAGTCCCTTCTTAAGTGAAATCCTTCAGGCTGGCTGTCACAAGTGTTCAAGCATGAATGTTTGCGGTTACACCTATCATGACAACTGCGACCACTTGGCGTTGTGTGTTATTTGCGCTCATAGTGAGGGGATACAGAATGAGTGAGCCAGGCTCGTGCGTGTTTAAGTCCATCATTACTTCTTATTCTCTAGTACGTATCATGAAGCTGTTACTGCAGTGCAGAAGATATTAGACCCAGTTAGCAAGTAAGACTTCATATCACATTTACATACTTTAAGATATGTTACTTTTCAGCAGAAAACTCAGGTGCTGGTGAGTGGTTGGTGTACTGTTTTCCGATTCACACATAACTGCTAAGTAGATGCAATAAAAAGGAATCATATGAAGTTCAAGGTATTCCCGACTGATAAGCGACTCATTGCTAACGTTGTCCTGTAGCTCCTGGTTACATGTGGCGTCCCTTTCTCTGCGTGCGGGATGGGAAGAGTCGTTTAGTACCGCCTGTCGCCTGCCTGATGGGAATTGGGCATCGTCATTGGCCAAGTGGTAGACGCTTTAGCGCGGGAGGCGCAGCACAGGATACAGCAGCAGCCAACTCGCCAAGCAGGACCCTGCCTCGCCTGCCGCGCTGCTTCCCCTCGTCCAGCGGCTGCGGACTGTTCGGGGCCATGGTCGCCGCGTCGCCTCGATTGAAGTGCGTTACTGTATCGAGCCTCACACCTCGCAACCCCACGATTTATCATCACCATCTGCCGAACGCAGCAAAGTGTAACATCCATCTCTCAACTCCAATCTCTCAACGGTGACTTGCCTGCATCGACAGTAGCCCCGCCGCCACTTCTCTTCCGCCTGCTCCTCCTTTCCTTTCCCCAAGTCTGCATGTCTTCGGTCGCATGACGTTGGCTCTCTTCGGCGTAGATTGCACCCTGTTCAGACGAGTAGGTAAGTCCGACTGCCATTACCGACTGTCTATGATCTGCCTTGTCTCCGTCCATGCAGGACAGGACAGTATGCTTTTGCTTATCTTTGCGCTGCTTCAAAATGCCTGTATGACGCAGCAATCCTGTACAGACAAGCAACATTGTTTGTATGTATTGTTATAGACATTTGCGCGCTGCACCCACCTGTTTCTGTCTGTTCGCTGGAAAGACAGAGATACAGGGTCTCTATCTGCCTGGCGACCAGGTATCAGATCCATAACCCGGCCAGCTCCATTGTCCTGTTGTTGTCTCGACTATCTTTCCTCGTTTTCCTTTGTCTCCATGCGTCTTAGCCCGTGCTCAAGTCATGGTTTCGTTGCTGTCTTCTCTTGTCTCTTGTCCTCCAAATCCACCGGCGCGCCGCCATCTAACCCGACTCGTCGTTTTAGACCAACGACACTAAACCGTCGCCTCCGCGCGCCACGCATGACGACATTGCACCGCTGAGCTACTCAGTTTTGTGCTACCCAGTTCCTAACATCCTCCGTCTTGTCGACAGCACCATCGCTGGTCCATTCCGAGATTCCTCGGACATCTACACCTGCTGCTCAGCAACCGACTGATCACTCCTCCCCCGCACACTCCTGCCTGTGTGCGCTGGCTTGCTTGTACTTTGTACCCCTCCAGTCTCCCACGCCTTTGACCTGCGTGCGACCCACCACCTCAACTTCTATCGTTCACCTCCGAAAATCTGGCAGGGAACAAGCGCCGCAGTCTCTCCTCTTCAGGAGGTCTGCTGAATAGGATGTTTGGCAGCAGCTCCAGCTCTTCAGCCGCTAAATCTGAACCCTCAACAACGCCTGAGCCCGCCAAGTCCGAAAAGGCCCCCGCAGATTCCAAGTCCACCGTCGCTGCTGCTGCTGCTACTACTGGTGTCGACGGCGCCTCAACAAAGGCTGGCGAGCAGACCGCTAGTGGAGAGAAGCGCAGCGGAAATGGTAGTCCTCCTGGCCGGCAAACCTCTGATAACGGTGCCTCGGAAAAGAAGCGCCGGAGTAGTGGCGTCGGTAGCAAGGCCAGCAGTCTCATCGCGAGCGCAAAGAACTCTCTCAATTTCAGCCAGGCAAACCGAACAAACAGCGACATGAGTGCCCAGTCTCCCCTGCAGCGCCTGGGAAAGCAGGACCAGGCACTTGCCGTCCCCCAGGGCCAGCACAATAACTCGGCCGGCGATTCTGTTCCTGGTCCGCGGTCCACCTTTCGTGTGGGAGTCTGGGAAGACAGGAATAGGAAATGTCGGCGCACTATGGAAGACACCCATGCATTCTTGTACAACTTCTTGCGCACGCCGGCACCTCTCCTGGCTGCGGATGCCTCGGACAAGGGTGCCAAGCCGAGCACGTCAATCGACAGCACAGATAGCCAGTCGGAGCAGTCACAAGATATGATTGAGACTGACAATGGCTATTTTGCCATTTTTGATGGCCACGCTGGCACTTTCGCTGCAGATTGGTGCGGCAAGAAGTTGCATCTTATCCTCGAAGACATCATCCGACGAAACCCGAATGCTCCCATACCCGAGCTGCTCGATCAGACCTTCACCAGCGTCGACGCGCAGCTGGACAAGTTGCCGATAAAAAATAGTGGCTGCACTGCCGCCATCGCCGTCTTGCGCTGGGAGGATCGTGTGCCGAGTAACAACTCCGCCACCGGCTCTCAGGCCATCGCTCCTGCAGCTGCGGCAGCCTCCAAGGCTCCAGATGCATCGAAGCCCAAGGACAGTAAGTCTGAGGATGACGACAGTAGCATGGCTATTCCAGAACCAACTCACGCAAGATTAAAAGGTGCCGCGATGCGACAACGAGTCCTCTATACAGCCAATGTCGGCGACGCACGAATCATCCTCTGTCGAGGTGGCAAGGCTCTGCGCCTATCCTACGACCACAAGGGCAGCGACGAAAATGAAGGCAAGCGTATTGCCAACGCGGGTGGCTTGATCTTGAACAATCGAGTCAATGGTGTTTTGGCCGTCACACGAGCGCTAGGGGACACCTACATGAAGGATCTTGTCACTGGTCATCCTTATACCACTGAGACAGTAATCCAGCCAGAAGCGGATGAGTTCATCATCATTGCTTGCGATGGTGTAAGTAATGACCCATGTCCCCGGCATTAACAGTGCAGTGAAACTAACAATGTGTAAAGCTTTGGGATGTTTGTACAGACCAAGAAGCAGTGGATCTTGTACGTGACAACCAGGATCCTGTGGCATCCTCTAAACTTCTAGTCGACCATGCCCTGGCCCGTTTCAGCACGGATAACCTATCATGCATGATCATACGCTTTGATAAGGCTGCCTTACTTGACCAAGGCAACAAAGAGCGCCCCATTGGTGTTGAAGGAGATACTACGAGTGCCACCGGTAAAGTCAGTGAGGCGGAGAAGATTCTGAGCGTCACTAAGCAGAAGATCGCTGACGGCGACGCTCCTGCCGTCGGAGTATCGGCAAGTAACAGTGGCCGCGGTCATGACCCGGAGCCTATCGCTGAAGCCTTCACGCCTACCGTTATCAAGGGCCCGGTCGAGGAGGAGCCTTCGGCCATTGATGGAAGCGATGCCCCGGAAGTCAACGAAAAAGCTATACCGAAGGCAAATGCTATTGAAGCTTCTCACGGTGCTGCTGGTACAGATTCCAAGCCAACATCTTAGACTGCGAACACATCTTTCATCACGATGCCTCATGCTCAATTTTGCTAGAATTGATACAAGGAAGCCACTTTACTGGGGCTTGTAGGTAGTTAGTTGTCTTTTGACTTATCTTGCGCGGCGTTCTGCATTTGTTTTTCCGGAATGGTGGCCAGGGTCGGTGTGCTCATCCCTTTTGTCACAGGGCATGACGGTGGGCATGCTCATAGGAAATGACGACTGGAGGGGAAGTGATTGTGACCGTAGAGAAGAGCAAACAGAAAGAACGAGGATGGGGTTAGTGAAAAATGACGGTCGGCTGTAGCCTAAGGATGAGAAGAAGCACGGCACGCTGTGCTGCTAACAACGGCCTACGCTTATCGTTGAAGATGGTCGTTGATGCCTCATGAGCCCTTCCATGCCTTTAGGCACAGGGATCGGATCCTGAACATAGGACCGTACGTTTTACCTGGACCAAATGAGAAATGAGAGTTGGTCACTGGCAATTTGCGAAACTTCGTGACCCATTCTTGTTGTTCAATGTACACCATCCTTTTCTCAACAAAAAACAAATGTGCTTCATCGGAATAAACCTCTGTAGTAGGCCAGACACCATCAAAAATGGTGCATATCGCAACCCAAGAGTTCATTGCCGAACAAACCAGACTGACTCATTCAACAGTTACCGTCTCGACGGTGGAAACATCCATGAAACCCCTTAATTACGCTTCTTCTCTTCTTCACTAGTTATAACTCATTTCCATATCTTGATGTAGGTTTGTCTTCACAATGGAAGCTGAGAATCGTTGCCCAAACATGATGACCTAGGCACAATACAAATACATGTCCATGTGGTAATTAAAAGCCATAATTTACACATTTTCAAAGTGAGTTGAAGCGGGTTTAGGTATATTCAATCAAGTGCCGCGTCTCTAATTGTATGTTATGGTATATGAGAGGAGGGCCAAGACCGGCCAATTTGCCCATAACCATGATTTCTAATCAATCTCGATCAAATGATCTGTCTGATTTTGGGGGTGATTTTGGGGACGATGTCTTGTTTTTGCGAAACTTTCCTGAACGGAGCATTGCTTAGAAATGTGAGGCTGAGTGGTACGCTAAGGCTGTCCGTAAATGATTTTGCTGAACTCTTGAATATCGCAAAAACTTGCCTCACTCCATGACTAATAGACAATGGCTTACACCGCCAAAGGTAATACACCGGCCAACCAGACACGAAGGCACCGCTGCGACTTGGATGAACTTGGATAGATTCGGTATCGAATGTAGGATTATAGTCCACAGGATGGGTTGCTAGAGCGAAAGCAGTAGTGGTATCGAAATTTGGCCTTCGAGTCTCATGCTCGATTGTAAGCATCAGGTTGCAGCTCGACACATTTATAACCTCATAGCATCCATGTAATACCTATTATATAAACCCCAGCTATGATGCGTAAGAGGGGTTCTGTCCATCATCGCTCTATACACTGCTCAGTTCCGTCACAATGCCTAGTACAATTCGCATCCTCTCAGCCTTCCTACTCTTCGCAACTGCATTTGCAGTCTGTGCTGATGCCAGTGCAAGTAACACCAACTCTACTGGCTCCAAGAAACTTCAGACTGCGGATGGATACACATGGGTGTATGACTACTACCCAGCCCGAAATACTTCCAAACCAACACTTCTCCTGCTCCATGGAGTACCAGACACTCACAACGGTTGGCGTCACCAGATCCCAGTCCTTCTCAACGCTGGGTATGGTGTTTTAGCACCAGATATTCTCGGCTTCGGTGAGACTTCAGCACCGGCAGATCTCGAAGCATACAATTTCAAGGACATCACCAGCGACATAATTGAGCTTCTAGACGCAGAGGATGTGCAAACTGCCATTGGCGTGGGCCATGACCTCGGTACAACTATCTTGAGCCGCCTCGCGCTTTACTATCCTGGTCGATTCACCAAATTGGCATTCCTCTCGGTCGGATACGATGCGCCAGGCACTTCGTTCGACATTGATGCGATCAACGCCGGAGACTGGCCCGTCCTGGGCTACACGCGTTTCGGATACTGGTATTTCTTCAATTCCTACGATGGCGCTGATTCGGCCAGTCAGCATGTTAGTCACATATCCACCGAGCTGTACTTATAAAACGAGTATTAACCGCGGCAACAGCTGGAGTCATTCTACCATCTCGTCTTCCACACCAACTCCTCAGCGTGGGGCACGAATTTCGCCAACATTGGGGCAGCGCGTGCCTGGCTAGACAGCAACAGAATAACAGAGCTACCTCAATGGCTTTCCGAGTCTGAGAAAGCAGCGTGGCTTCAATCGTTCGACGACCCGCGGACTATCGCCGGGGCGTTGAATCATTACAAAGCCCGACTGCGCGGCGTTCAAGCCGCCGACGAAGCGCACGTCACGGACGAGGAGAGAGCTCTCAAGGTACCTGTCCTCACGGTCGGTGGAGAAAGGGATATGGTGTCGCTCGCCGATACTGTGGTTGCTGGCACGAAACCGTGGGCTACGGCCGGGTACGTGGAGAAAGCTGTTGATGCGGGCCATTGGGTCACGCTTGAGACGGCTCGTGAGATTGGGGATATTCTGCTGGTCTTCGCGGACCCCGATGCCGTTTTTTCATGATTGTATGAAAAGGCTTGAAGGTGCTCGTGAGATGGCGATCATTTGGTCCAACTGTGATGGTCGTCTATGTTGGAGATATACTGACGTTAATAGAGAATCCCATAAGCTTGTTGTAGGTTGGCTGGTTATACTTGTATATATGTTTGTCTTATGAGGCATCTGTGCTAGTTCATTGATACTGATCAAGGGAAAGCTGTGTAAGACCATTCGCTAGAGCTGTCAGGTATCGATGTACTGCCCTACGGCGCAAAAGTGGTTGATTACTGATGTTGGGTCGTATACTCGAGCATTTACACGGGGCGTGTATCTCCTGTCATTGCACCCCGTATCTCGAATCCGAATGCAGATTATATCTATGGTGCTCTGGAACAAAACATTGATTCCAGCAAAGTCGTTTCCAAGTACCAACAGGACGGTATTTTGATCCGATATCTGATAAGGTGGCAAATCAATATCTCACCTTGGTGATCGTGAACTGGCGGGACCAGTGCATGGGCTCAAAATAGCTGAGACCTTCGACGTAAGAGAGCACAGAATTTCCGACGAAAGCGTGTGAGTGCACCTTGGCTTATGTATGTGCATGTCTCCGGTGTCAATTGCTACTCAAATCCAAGATATTACACCAGATTTGTCGAGTGATACTGGATTCAACATGATTACCTAATTCCAGTCAATCGGTTCGAAGCTGTATCTCTCTGTGGTTCCAATATACAGACAGGCCCATCGCAAAGAAAGGCATTGATGAATGGCATATAGAATTCATTCTGGTCAAAACAATGTCGGGTCGTAGGATTGTAACAGGTGATCAATGGAATGAGGGGTTGCCAGAGGCCAAAGCGTTCATCTCCAACTGCACGTATGCCTGAGTGAGCATGAAGACGATTCTGGAATATGTAGTCGTCCGAATTGGGATACCCGACATTGGTTCACGGGTTTCGTTATCCCTACGGTAGCTGCAATATCCCTACGGTAGCTAGGCCTAAGTGGGAAAAAAACATCATTACTACCTTGCCCGGTATATTCTCACCTATTACCTTTATACACATGTTGACTATTGACTTAGGCCCTAGTTTATCTAATAATTAATTTCGCCGTCGCTACCTCGCCGTCGCCTACTTACCACTTTGCTGTCATCTATTTTGCCGTCGCCTACTTATTATCACCCACTTACCACCTGCCGTCACCTATTTATTAACTGTTACTATACTACTACCAGCTTATCTAGGCCTGCCTAGCATTACTATTTAGAACTTATTAAAATAACCCGTACCTATAACTACTACGCCGTTATTTTTTAATTTCGCCAGCGCCGTCAACGAGGGCACCCACAATAGAGGCTAATTACTACCCTTTCTACTTGCCCTCTTACTTGCTTTCCTACCTGCTTTCCTACCTACCTTCCCATAACCTTTACTACGTAGTACCTTATTATAAAATAGATCCCGTTATATGTTAGTATTGCGTTTTATATTTAACGGCGGCTATATTAAAGGGATTATTTCGTTAACGCCACCTAGTTGGCGGTAAGCATTAATTAATCGCGGTTTATTATTATTATATACTTGCTACGCTAATAATATACGAAGGTTTTGCTTTAAGCGTTTAGCTATTAATTTAAGGCCTAAAACCTTATTATTATTTTAAAACTATTAATGCCTATTTATATTATTTAAAATAAAACAAATGCTCTTTTAAAAGTAAAAAAAGATAATATACCAGCACGGTAAGCCGTACTATTATAAAAAACTATTTAAATAGTCACCGTTAAGCACCTTTTTAGCGTGTTTTTTTATAGCTATTTTAGCCTAATTATACATTTTATTAAAAGCGTAAAAGCTAATATAATATTATAAATTCCTTATTATTAAAATATTATCTTGCTACTTTTAGCGGTAATTCTATTACTTTATTAGTTTTCTTAAGTATAAACGCTTTATCTTATTATACGCGCGTTTTATAACATTATTATAGCTTACAAGGTTAAATAACCTATTAACTAACTGCTTTTTTAGCATAGCGTTTGCATTTTTGTTTTAAAATATGGCCTTAATACCAAAATTGCGGTGTTTTTTCGTTTTAAATACTATAATCTTATAAATATAAGGCAAATACGTTTTTTTTAAATAAGTAATAATTAGTTATTAATTTAGGAATTCTTTTTATAGTATTTACTAAACTTTTAAATAGTCCTTTTTTATCTTTACGTACTATATACACTTTATAGCCTATATAATGCCGTTAATATTATCCTCGAACTTTTTACCACCTATTCTGCGACTTATAATAGTTAGCGTAATGCTTAACAAACGTGCCTAGCGGTTTTTAAGCGCTAGCAAAATATTAGTAACAGTACTTAAAAAAGGCTTAATAACGTTTTTATTACTATATTTAACGGTAGTCCGTTTAGTTTTAAGGGCATTTTTACTCGTACCCGCTCTTTCCTCTACTAACTCCGTTAGGCCATTACCGTCGTTATTATTCCTAAAACCGCTACCTATATTACTACCAACATTATTAAAATAAATACCGTTAAAGGTGCTAATCTATTTTTTTTTAATATTATAGGCGTTATTTTTAAAGACGTGCTACAAGCAAATTTAATACTTTATAAAATTAGGCAAACACTCTTTAACGGCGTTTTTACAAGCCTTATTAAAGTCGGTAATAATAATATGCGGCAAATCGATTTTATACTCTCTAATATACGCTTTTAATTAATTAAATACCTACTCGAAGGATTTTTGCTTTTTACTGTTAAAAAGGCACTAAACGATAAGAAAAGTCGTATTAAGGCCTATTACGCTTAAAATCTAGTATAAAAACATATTGAATTTGTTAGTTTTATATGTATTATCGAAAGTCCATAACCTTACGTGCTTTTTTTACGTTTTAATTCCTTATAAATAAGCCTAAAAAACCTTATCGACCTTTAAGTTTACCGAATTATTACTATTTTTATAATATAGCCTAACATACGCTTTATTAACTTTTTTATTATTTTCGAGCTGTTTTAGAAATATTTAAATAGCCGTACGGTTATTCTACAAACGCTAACGCTTTTTTGCCATAATATTAGTAACATTTTGGGCATCGAGTAATAAATAATTATACTTATTTATTATTTTTTCTACTATTTTGCCATAAAATAGCCGAAAGTCGTTAGCAAAAACGATAATTTTATTAATTAAAAGCGCTAGGAATATTTGCTTATTAATAAGGATGCTGTAAAAGTTATTAAAGGCTATATAGTTATAAATGTTTTTTAGGCCTATTTGCTTTCCTGCCGTTACCCCAAACCTCTAGGTAGCGTTTTTTAAATAGTACGTTAAATATATTAACTAAAAGCAGTTATATTTAAGGTTAATCGTTTTTCGCTCTTTTATACCTTTTTAACGCTATTTATTACTTTTAACAGGCCTATTATCGACGTTTATACTCTTCTAATAGCCGTATATTACCCTATAATAGTCTATATTATAATAAAAGTTTTTTATACGTATGTATATTACAACGAAGCTTATTTTTATATAAAAGGTTAATATAGCGGATTTAGCGCTATTAAGGTTAACCTATTATTAACACTTTAAAGCGCTGTAATTAGTAGTAATAAGGTCTATAATAGTGGGCAAAAATCGATATTTGGGTTAATTAAAGTAAATATTTAGGTAAAAATAGTAAAAATGGTGGAAAAAGGGATTAAAATATAATATAAAGTAATTTTATATTTAAATATATAAAAATTAATATCGCTAATACTTTTTACCGCAATTTATACCGTAATTACGTAATCTAACCGCTATTTACGCTATTTATAAGCTTTTATAACGTAATTATATACTACTAAATAAAAAAAAAATCGTTAATCGACGTTTTTGCAATAAATCGAATATATAATTTTATATATTATTAATAAAATCGATTTTATTACAAATTTATACGTTTTAAACGTTGTAAAGGCTTTAAGGCATAACGCCAACGTTTAAAATTATATTTTATAAGAATTAAAAGGTATATAAAATAATATTAAATAAAGTGCGTATATACCGTTATGGAGTGTATTTCCTGTTTAAGTTGCCAATATACTGATTAGGCTTAGCTACCGTGGGGATATTGCCAGCTACCGTGGGGGTAACGGAACCCTTGGTTCACGGCATCTAACATAGTATGGAGAACGAGAACGAGGCCTTTCTTCAACTCTTACATGTGGTCGTTGGTGGAAGTGTGTTGTCATGGAAGCCATGGAATATCTCGTTAGAATATTCACGAAATAAGCTCGACGGTTTCCTGTCGGATAACAACATGGTCTCCATTGGGTCGCACTCAGCTTTCACATCTAACTCTGTAATGCGTCTGGTCCTATCCTTCACTGTAGTAGCGGAGAATACCGAGCGAGGCTGCAATTGTGCGAAATCTGAGTCATCGTGATCTACAACTGTATGTGGCTTGATATTAGCTTCAGCATCGCGGTGCAGGGCTGAACTTAGCGGTGGTTTTGGTATATCGATATTCCCTTCCCTGGATAGATGCTTTGATAGCCCATGCCAGCACAATACGAACCGCAAACCTTCGAGACCAAGGAAAGAGGCTTTGGTGTGCATCAACAGTCGATAGTCCTGCAAAGGAACCAGCGATTCAACATGGATTCGGCAGCTTTGGTTATCCCCATCTCTTCGCCGGCGGAGCTTTAATGCAATGGCAAATCGCAGAGCTTCCTCGCCATCATTATTTCGCCAGCGGCCACGGCCCTTATGAGATATGGGTTGTTTAAGGTATGGCCGGCCCTACATTGCCTAGCGCGTTTCCAGCCAGATGATTTTGACTCTAAGAGCCATATTGTCAGTGCGCTAGGAAATGACTGCAAAAGATGACGCTTGCCTGCACTAGATTGCTTCATTCTTTGTCCAGTCATCCACAATACAGTACCGAGACAGGATACTGCCTACTTCGCATCTCTACTGTCTGCGGTAGTTTGCGCAAATCCATTCCGTCCATGGCTCTGAACAGGGGGAGAAAGCCTGAAGGCGGGTGAGAAGCTTGATCTCATTCTCACCTTTGAGAATTATTGGGCGAGAGTCGTGAGTCGAGAATCGAGGGTGTCACTGGACGAATGATAGACGAGTGGCATTTCGCATCAAGTCCGTGTGTGTGCCAGGTAGGTATGCAATCGTCCACATAGGGAACGAATTATGTGTGCAACCTTTACCGATCCCCCGTCCAGAAAACCTGGTCGTCAGATTTCCATACCACTTCGTTTCCCTGATCCCCTGCATTGGCGCGGTTTTCTCTTGTGCGATGTGATTCCTCAATGCCAAACCGTTGAACATTGATATCGGATTGAGAACACCGCATAACTGTCATAGATACGTACCTACAGATTACCTATCTGTTAGGTATATGTACTCCAAAGTCCATGCATCCCTTCTGCCAATATTCGCGTCACCGCCACCAATACATGCCAGTGCCACCACACAATCGTCCCGTCTGGACGGAGTGCGAAATACCTACCTAGTACCTATTCACTGCTATTCTTGGTCGATACGTACATGTACGCATTAGGTAATCTTCTATGTGAATGTCCACCAACAACCAGCTGACGGGCATCCGACCGATCATAGCCAAACCCTCGAGAGTTGCAACTACGGTACATACCTACGTCCCCACGAGCGACCCCTGCTCGACCTCGTGAGGAGAGGCCAACCTAGGTACAGTAGGTACTAGCGCAATATCGTCTGGCTGCCGTCGGGTGCCCCCTATCCGCCAACCCATCAAACCCATTCCATTCCACCCCTGTTCACTCCCTCCAGCTCTGCTCCATGTGTCTACCTCTGTATCCCGCCATTTTTCATCTTGGCTGCAAAAAAGTCCAGAACGTCAGGATTACCGGCGACTCGTTAGCTGTCTCCTCTTCGCCGCTGGTGACTGTAAATTCCCATCGTACCGTTTTCGTTGTCTTCGTTCCTTTCTGTGTGTGAGTGTGTGTTTGTAAGAATTGTTACCGAATACCATCTTCATCCACTCCCTTCTTTTCTTCCGCACGCTTCAGCCGCTCCCTCGGGATCCCAAGCTGCTGGTCAAACCACCTACGCGCGCACCCACGGTCGTGCCGCCTCCAATGTCTCGACACATTGCTGCACCCCTGAACCTCCCGTGCCTCCGCATCGCCAGCCAGACCACCGCTCTTCTCGACGTCTTGTAGAATACCCTCGCTGCCTCGAACCTGGCCGGGTCGAACTTCAGACTGCCAACAATCCCCGGGCTTGGCCATCCAACTCCACATTCGGTAGGACTGCTGCCGACGTGGACGGCCATCCGGTCCCAGCATGTCGCTGAATGGCCTGGACGATGCGAAAGTCAAGGAAGCCCACGATGCCGCCATTGCTGAGGCAGGAGGATGGTAAGGAATTTTATACTCTCTCCGCATTCATGTGTTCTGTTCGCACGTCAATGTGCGTCATCCAGCGAATCATGCTTTAAATGTTGTTACCGTCGCTTTCGCTCCCTGGTCCCGTTTCTCTAGCCGTGATGAAGTATTTGCAGCTGCCATTATTATTGCCTAATTGCTGACTCTAATGCTCTGCTTTGTAATAGGTTCCTCCTCCACTATGCCAGTCGTGATGAGATAGAGCTTCTAGACAAAGGCACCGGTGGCATTGTCGAGATTCGCAATGCAATTGGGAAGCAGGAGGAGCCTTCGCCTCTCTACGGCTTCTTGCGATACCGACGGAGGAGCGTGATCATCAAATATATACCCGAGGACTGTTCACGGCTTGTTCAAGGTAGGTCTTAACACTCCAAGTAATGGGACATGTATTCAATTTCCTGGTCGGTTTCTCGCTCATCGGGTGTATCGATTGAGTGACAATTGCTAACGTGAATCTCTTGTCCTTCGTCCAGCTCGTGCAGCGGTGCACTTTAATGCGATTTGCGACCACTTGAACCACAGCACAACCTTCGAGATTAGCGTGGCCAAAGATCTAAAGGACAGCAAGCTGTCAGCTGCCTGTTCACTTCACGCTACAACGGGGTCCTCGTCTTCATCAAATAGCTCCTTGCGCCGGAGGAGACTGAATGAGATTGCTGAAGAGGAGGAGGAGGAGGAAAGGGAGAGAAAACGACAGTCGATTGTGGATGAAGAGGAAAGACCGACTTCCTCTATATATTCCGACCCTCCCGCTACACCTTTGTCGCCAGAGCCGCCGCTTGTGCTAGATAAGCAGCAGATTACGAACCCACAGGCGACTGCCTTTGCTTCAACCACCGATGTTCCTGCCTTCACAGGAGCGAACGAGCCGCCAGTATCCCCCACCAAATCTGAATTTTCTCGTCGCTTGTCTTCGCAGTCCACGCGCCCTGAGCTACTTTCTTCCTCATCGTACAGCTATGGGAAACAGAAGGTCAAACTTGGACCCCGACCGTCTGTAGAGTCTAGCAAGAGACCTTCAACTGCGAGCAATTTTCGCCCCGTCGCTGCACTTCCAGCGGGGTTCAAATTCTTCTCAAAGGGCTCCAAAAAGTCAAAGTCGCAAGAGCCAAGTTCAAGCGCGAATCCAGATCAACCACAACAGACAACTTCAGACTCTACGTCTCCTTCATCGCTTCCTGTTTCTGGTCTTTTGCAAGACCCCTTACCTCCAAGACCTGCCACGAGCTCAGGTGCATCAGTCAAATCAACCGCGCCGTCTTTCACGCCCTCAATGGCGACCATGGCACGGGAAGGAAAGCTTGCACCTGAAAAGGCCCGCCTCATGAAGGCAAAGAAGCTCAGGGAGCAGAAGCTCAAGAACGCCAAATCCCTATTGCTCTCTGAGAGTGCTGATGAGCACCCTCCTACTGAAGGCGCGGTGTCTGATCAGCCTGCTCCGCTCCAGATCAATAGCAGCAATAATGTGACTTCAAATGTGCCTGTTGTGGAACCGGAGACTCCAGTGACTCCTATACTTGATTCACACCCCCCATCACCTGGCGCTGCTTCTTCAAGTGGTGTTGGAGAGTCAACTAAAGCATCGTCCCTGTCGGAATCAACAGATGAGACCATTCAGGCCTCCAAGAATGCCAGCCAGGAGACTGATGACGGCACCCGGGACAGGCCAGAGGAATTGGCAGAGATTGTCGCAGAGGCAGGCCTACCAATGCGTGCCATGAACAGTGATGCAGAGACCACAAAGCCGCCCACACAACCATCTCAGACTGAAACAGAAAAGCTAAATGTCTCAAATACCACGGATACAAAAGCCGTAAAGGAACCCTCCCAGATTCCAGAGAGCGTCTCGGCAAAACAGCAAACACATGGTAATGTTGACGACAGCACCAATAACTCGGATTCAGTAGTGAAACCGGCAGACCTTCTCAGCAGCGACCAAACCGCGCAGACTGCCAACGAAACTCCCCTACAACACAGCACCACTACCTCCTCCGAACTCAAGGAGAACACTATCGATTCTGGAATCAAAGCCAATTCAATCATTGAGCCTGGTTCGCTAGGAATACCTCTGTCTAAGTTCTCGTCAAAGGAACAGACGACCAATATTCCTCAACCAGCGACTGAGCCTAACGTCGACGCGGGTGCGACAATCTCCAACATCGAAAAGGAAAGATTGACGCAAGGTGCACGCTTTAATACAAGCCCCAAAATCAACCTGCCGTCATCTCCCCAATCAACGAAGCGGAAGACTATCATCAACCCTATTCGAACAGATCTACCAGCCAAAATTACACCTCAGTCCGAGGTTACCGATCCATTGGACGATGACGCACTAATGGAAGAACTCCAAACAGCGACGTTACAGGAGGCGAAGCCAATGCTAGTCTCAAAGTCACCTGTTACTCCGGTCTTTCCTTCTATCAGCCCATCAAAGAATGAGTTGCGTGTCTCACGCATTGTGTCTTCTCCTATGCGCGGTTCCTTTCTAAGTCCTTCGGATGTGGGCAAAAGAAGTGCATCATCTGGAAGTGTCGCCTTGCAACAAAATTTGACGCGCCAAGCATCCAGCGCAGGTAGCATGAAGAAAGGCAGCGTGGGCTCCAAGATTTCTGAGCGCATTAAGGCCCTGGAGGCACTCTCCGGTAAGCCCGGTGAAGAAGACAGGCCCAAGACTGCTACCCCGTCGGCGATGTTTTACACAGTCCGCAAAAATGCCACACGAGAGTCGTCGAATGCGCCCTCTGTCGTGGACCGCACAAACTCTATGACGAGGCAGTCACCGACACCTGAGCGCTCGCGTGAGCCAACTCCTGAGACAGCCAGCAACTCCCGCGAAAGATCTGGGTCCATTGCCAGTAGACGGAACATGTTTCAAGGACAGGGTGCTGTGCAAACAGCTCCCCGTGGACGGCCAGAGTCGGTTCAAGTCACAGCCCGAATTAACCGTGATGCTAGTTCGCCATCTCAGGATGCCCAAAAGGCTTCTACAGATGCACCTGTTAGTTTCAAGCAGGCAACGCTCTTGGTAGACGTTCAGCGAGCACAATCGGTTAAGAGGGCAACCACATTTGACACGTTTTCATCCAAAAAGAGCCCGACCGCAGATGTCGAGAAAAGCAAAGACGAGAAACTGCCCGAAGAGAGCCACAAGGCCAAACGCAGATCGTCTATAAGTCTGATGAAAGATTTCATCAAGGAGCACACGCCAGTTTCCAATAAGTCAAGCGACAGCCTTGCGGTCTTGTCACCTGCATCCGCCGGTCTTAAGTCTCCTATGCGCCCACCCTCTGCTCATCAAGCAAATAGCTTTGTACGACGCCTATCGACATCTAGTCGACGATCTTCCTTTTCACGAGATGGCGATGCTGCATCCAACCCGGCCAGGTCTCCCTCACGCACGGATAGTGCGTCTGGCGAGGAGGACAAGTCCACGAGCGAGAAGAAGAGACGGGGTGTAGGCTTCATGCGACGGCTGAGTAATTCATTCGGAGGCAATCGCAAGAATGCAACCGCAAATGCTTCGCCTGAAACCGTGAAGGAAGAGGAAGCCACTCAACTGGACCCAGCTGCAGTTCTTGCAACACAAACTGCATCTCCGACAATCGTGTCTTTCATGGGTGACGTAAACATTCGGTAAGTTCCTCATATTTTGGCTGCTTTATTGAGACATCTACTGACTATTTTGGTAGTAAGTATTCTATTCACAAGATGTCTGAAATGATGCCTTTGTCTCAAAGCACACCGTCCATCATCGGACAAATACCTTCGCATATTCCGCGTCTATTTATTGCTTAGCACAACCCGTGCGACGAAGTATTGATGATTAAATTGGGAACAAGAACTAACGCCAGGTTTTGCAGAACTTCCTGATAACCTCCTGTGGAAAAGGCGCACCATGTTCCTCGACGCAAATGGCTTTCTGATCCTCAGTCCCATACAAGGTGCTGCTAGAAAGGAGAAAATGGGCTCCAAGCGCTTTCATCTCAGCTCATTTCGCAAGGCGTATACTCCAGACGTAGAGGCCCAAGAGCTGCCGAACAGTGTTGTTCTAGACTTCACCGAAGGCTCCTGTCTTCAAATTGCCTGCGAAGATCGGGCTGGACAACAAAAGATCTTGCAAAGTATGTCCTCTTTTGTTCCTCCAAAATCTTGCTACGGTTGCTAACCGAAAATGCAGCTCTCCATGAAGCACAGGAGAATTATGTCTCGAAGCATTAAGCAACCAAACTGCTGCCTCTCACCTGCATGGTGTGATGCACACCAACCTTTTCATCTTCACGTCCAACTTATGAGATACCCCGCCTACACCAGACCAGTTTTCCTCCTCCACTTTCCGCCGATTTCATTTGTCACCGTTAAAGGAAACAACGACTCTGGGTCCTTTGCCCTCGAGAATGACTCTTACCTTCTCGACGCATAAAATTGCCAACGGAGTTGGGGGCAAGCCTGCTTGACAGCATTTCAGTTCTTTTTTTGTTCTCGCTTTTGCGCTCAGTATATGCGCACTTCTACGCAAATGTCTCATTTCGCCGACCTTGAGTCGGCTCAACTGAACTCACAGGGTTTGCAATAATTGTACATATTGACGAGTAGCCCTCTTATGGCCTTGTCCCCTACGACGGCGAAGATGGTCCAGAAGTGGGCAATGGGCGGGTAGCCAACAGTTACCTCACTCGCAGGGGGAGAGTCGAGTGAGATGTAAAAAGATTCTTCTGGTACCTGAGATACCAGTGCTGTAAATGTTGGAGTAGTTCAAGTTTGAGGCTGTATGTAGGCCATCCGGCGCATATCAAGCTAGTGAAAGGAAATCATGCATGTTCTTTTCACCAACCATACATGATAGGACTTCTTCCTATTCACGTCTGTGACTGGTGCACTCAATGGTACTGAGCATGTCTTTCATCTGGGGTGAGCGATACATTCCATGACGTTAGGCTGCGTGTATGAAGTGATAGACCATCAAATGATTAATGATGCGTCAGGTTGGGCTCCATGCTCTTTACGGTTGGTGTTCTGGCTGGGGCATGATCGGCGAGATCGGTACCTTATGCTTTGTTCAATAGCACCAGCGAATAGGTAATGCATGTGTGGGCACAAAGCGATCAGCACCCAAGTTCGAGGAACAATTGGAAGATTACTGCCAAAGGTACAAAGCGCAGGCCAGAACTCTAAGATGAACTGAATGAAGCCCAGTAAATCAACAATGGAGTCTGTTTCGCCTAGCGCGGCAAGCGAGCATGTGTTTCGCATTCTTAAATTATCGTGACCTCCAAGTTGTCCAACCTACATGTAGCCCTCTCTGATTTGCACCTTCCTTCCTCGACCACTTAGCACGCTCCTTCCCCGACTTCACACTCAGCCAGTACCCACGCCCAACGGCATTTGGTGGCAAGGCCTCAAACTCGAGCACTTTGAGATACGAACCATTCTACACCCTTCTACAAAGTCCAACGCATTTGTCCATTCAACATTTGCATCACTACCTCACAACTCCTCATCCCTCCGCCTCGAGTTGCCAGCAACTCTACTTCTCCTCCATCACCTTCAATCCTTCAACAGCCTCTCGGACCCTTATTGTGCGCGCGCGATTCTACCTCCTCCACCAATATCACCCCGCCATACATTAGGCTTTCTATATGCGCAGCACCCACATCGACACCGCACACGACACAATGGCCTGCGACAATGTCGACTCCCGACTCAGCTCGCTGATCGAAGGCATCGTGGACGCCGTGTGCGCAGCCGAGGCCAGCCATGACACTGACATCTCACCCGTCCGATCGCGCACCCCACTTGCATCCCCGTCACGTTTGTCATTCGCCTCCATCACCTCCAGCTCGTCAACCCACACATCGCAGTCCGACGATGAGTCCAACAGCTCAGACGACGACGAGGATGAAGAAGACGACGAGGATGAAGACGACGATGACTCGGATTTTGAGGAACCATTAAGAGGCATCCTCAAACACCCACAACCTCGCGACGACGAAGACACCAGCCTGCCCGCAGACTGGAACATTGCATTTGAGCGCAACGTCACTTGGGCAGTAGAGATCGCCGTCGACATCGCAACAGGCGACCATGTTGCGCCCTCCGCGCTCCCGCACAGACAGTGGGTCGCCAAATGCCGGAGAGACTTGATGGACCGAGCCAAGGAAGCAATCAAGTTGGGCCGACTTTCCGTCAACGAGGACTTCGTCGTCGTCAGCACCATCGAAGGGGACGACGAACTCGACCAACTAGCGACGGCATATAGCCGGTATCACAGGAGCCTCCAAGACAAGCAGAAACAGAGGGTAACAGGCGTCAAGCGCAGAAAAGGTGGACGAGTCCTCTGCAAGAAAGGCGAAGAGAGAACGAGAGCCGAGGAGATGGAGAACGCTTGGCAGGAGTCAGACGATGAGATCGACTCGGTCTTGTAAGGAGGGAAGCAAGCAAGCTGGAGCTGGTGAATCTCGCTGCATTTGGGGGCAACTATCTTGATTGCACAGCGTCACAATCTGGTCTGGGTACACAGCGCAGAGGATTTGGCACAAAAGGGTTTCGGTTGCATAGCGGTATGGCTGGATACATTTCATTGCACCATAGCGTTGCTGACAGCTTTGTATACAAGAACGAATTTCCAGGTTTCCTGTAATCAGAGATTCAGAATCAAATGGAGAAAGCAGGTGTTGATACAGACTATCTGCCACTGCCAGCATGCGTCACAACACCACTGGTCTGCAACTTTGTTAGCAGCAAGTTTCGTGTGGCCAGATAATGGACAGATAAGTCTGTTAACGGTGGTCACGTGCGTTGCTGCAGTATCAACACGTAGTATTAAAATAAGTAGTCACATATACGGAAACAATTGCAATCACGCGGATGCCAATAGACTAAATTGGCAAGAAGCCAGTGCCGTGGGCACTCGCATAGGAAAAAAGAATGGCAAAAGGCGATATCCCCCCGATAAAATTAAGCTGGTCGAACCTTCAAAGTTTTGCCACTCATTTGTACGAGGCGGAATAGCAGTAGCAAGCTCGGCAGCTTCGGTCATGCCGGTATCGATCAAACACACGACGCAGGGAAAGCTTCGGCAGTCAATTACGACTTGTCTCCCAGATAGAGGGCAGGGGCCGAATAATTACAAGAGCTGACTTGCGTACTCTCACAAGAGCCAGTCTCCGTATTCTCACAAAAGCCAGTCTCCGTATTGTCACAAAAGCCAGTCTCCGTATTGTCACAAAAGCCAGCTTCCGTGTTGACACCTGCCTCGGAAAAAGATCACTATTCGATATATCAGGCTGCGGCTCGAGCACTGCTTCCCGCGTATCCAACCCAGTGCATGTATCGGTTTGCATGAGACAGATGTTGGCCGTTTTAGCATCGCTGTTTCAGGGTCTGGTGTCTCCGCGCATGGCTTGTTATGAGTGTCCTATTATCCCACATTCACTGTAGCTGCTGACAATCGAATTACTTGCAGCGGGAACGGGTAGAATATAAGTTGGCTCCAAGCACCATCACTACAACGGCTTCCTTCAACGGTAATCTCTCATTCAACTGAATTGGTGTCTTTAATAAGCTCGTGACTTGAGCCGGAGATCACCACTCGTGTTGAATACTTTCCTTGTGTCGATGGAGGTGATCTCATTAATTGAACTGTTAGTTATAGTTATACCATATGTCATGGATGAGAGGCCGTTGCGAACGACATCTTTCATATAACCGTAGGTCATAGATTGGCGTTCTCGGTGTCAGGTAGCTAAGGGATACAAGGCACTAAAACAGGTTGCAAGCTCGTGAATACAGCGTAGCGTCACTGAGACGTTACAAGCGGTAAGTGACGTCACCACGGGCAACCCCCCCATTTCAATCATTGACTGTCATGGCACTCAGGTCATGTCAAACAAGTGCAATTTACAAGATAATCTGACATAACGCACTGGGGTGTTTCATGCCGGTTCTCTCACTATTCTACAACAATCTTATTAAGTCCAAATAAACGTTTAGAGTGGCCCCTGTAAACTCAATTGATTCCTGCCTGCCTTGAACCAGGGGACCCTTCGTAACCAGCTTTACCTATCCCTTCCCCTCCGCCGGGAACAACCTTGAGGTCGTTTGTGCCAACCCTCAGGACAACTCCAATTGAGGCAAATATCCCAGATCCCAATCCTCGCGAACACGTACATCTTGACGTTGTCCTTTGCTGTGAAACTCGCCCGCATCTGCTTCCCGGGACCTGGAGTTTACATTCCAGTCACAGACGGGCCAGCATGGCCGCCAGCCACGAACTGTTCAAGGCGCTAGGTCCTGCCGACTATGGCGACTTTGCCCAGCAAGACTTGAAGGAGATTTTGTCGAGTATATTCGGGGATGCTCATTGTCTTATCAATTCAATTCCAGTCAACACGAAGTCTGAGTCACAGAAGACGGGCCGCTCACGGGCTGTGACGGAGTCGGCGGTGGACTCGTTACCCAATACATCAGCCGTGTATTCCGACCAAGCTACTCAGCTGAGAAAGGAGTGGAAGGAGGTTAAAGTCAACGCTAAAGAGAACCCACTTGGTATAAGTGTTTACAAACTCGGCGCAAAGGATGGGAAAGGAGCCTGGTTCGCCCGACGAAGTGTTCACGAAGCCCCAAGCTTCGACCGGTGGCGGGAGGGGTTTGAGAGAGAGTTCAATGAGAGCTTGAAAATCCAGGGACACGGGCCTGGTGAGGGAAAAGTCCGAGGCTTAGCTGCGGATAAGCGTGTCGTTGATCAGACTGTGGATGGTTGTGGGAAGATCAAAGGTATCAACGTTCGGCTGCCTTGCTAGAGAACATTTGACTGACAAAGTGAGCAGTATATCAACTTTCGGCACAGTTTCCTGGTCCCACGAGCCCTCGCGACTTTGTCACCATGTGCCTTAACTCCGATTCTTCGCTGATTGAGGGGGCAAAGCAGCGGTACTATATGCTTGTCTCCAAACCGTGCGTTCATTCTGAATGCCCTCAGCGCACAGGTTTCATTCGTGGTTACTACGAGTCAGTCGAGTTCATCCGAGAAATCAAGATCGACAAGCCACTGCGAAAGGTCCAGTCATCCACAGACATCACGAGCAAGGATGCGCCAACATCGCTGAGTAACGCAGTTGATGGTACCAAAGATGATGCGGTAAAGCGCGAAGAGAGTGAGCAATACGACACTGCCGTCGAATGGCTGATGATTACACGAAGTGATCCTGGCGGTTCAGTCCCGCGGTTCATGATTGAGCGAGGTACACCACCGGGGATCGCTGGTGACGCCAGTAAATTTCTACAGTGGATCACATCTGAGAAGTTTGAGACTATTGATGATATAGAAACTGCAAATGAGGCATCTCCTGATATAACCGCCGCGTCTCACACAGCGTCAAGCGTCCCCCCTGGGCCAACTCCAACATCATCCAGTATGCCACTTGTAGCAAAAAGCCTAACTCCCAGAGAAGAACTGGAAGACGAACCAGGACCCAGTGGTTATTATGGGATGATAGCTGGAGCTCTTGGGGCAGCTGCCTCCATCGCAGCCTCTCGATTACCGAGGGCATTCGGCTCGACAGTAGGAGGCGATACTGCATCGGAAATATCGTCCACAGATATCTCGGACGATGCTTCCTCTTTCCACAGTTTCCACAGTTTAGAGGATGAAAAAGAAGCCGAGACACTGGAAGGAGAGAAAGAGTTATCGCCTTCAGTCAGCACTGCAAACGCTGCCGACTCCAGCCAATCAACGGAAACTGCGGGTGCCAAACCCTCACAATACGAAAAGGAACTAAAGAAACTAGAAGACCGCAAGAGGAAGACAGAGGAAAAGATGCAACGGCAACAAGAGCGTAAGATGAAACAGAATGACGGTGCTGCGCTACAGAAGCTACGTGAGAGGCACGAACGTGAAATCGCGAAACAAGAGGAGAAATATGCTCGTGATCGGGCGAAACTCGAGGCCAGGAAGTTGAAGGAAGAACAAAAAGCTGAAGAGCGTCGACGTAAGGCAGCAGAGAGAGAAGAGGAAGCGAACCTGGTCTTGGAGCTGGAGAAGACTAGAACAGAGCGCGATATGGCGCGCTTGGAGATTGAGATGTTGAGAGACCAGGTCGGGCAACTGCAGGCTCAGAATACGAAGTTTGCTGCCCAACTTGGGCGTGCGGGTTTGAGTGTCGAGGAGAGCGACCTGGTGAAGCCAAATGATGAGAAGGCAAAGGCATGAAGGTACTTTTAAGTGGTATTCACAATGAGGATGACCAGCCGTTGCGTCTTGCAATGAGTCGTCCGAGATGCTGCTATTGATTTGGGGGGCATGAGAACGCATGATGTTCTATGATAACGAGAAGTGGCAGTTAGAATGTTCAGAGTGCCAAATGCTTATTCGAATCGAAGGTCTACTTCATCGATTCGGAGACGATGGCATAAAAATGAGACCGCGTCGTCAAAGCGGTAAATTATGTAAATCATGTTGCCAACGCCATTCAAATTACGCTTTCTATACGTTCTGCACCAAACTCACTATATTACCAATGTGCCAACCAATCTGCCCATATCAGACATAGCAATCCTCACGAAAACATCTATAGTTCCCCGTTGATCACCATCCACCAACCCATGAATGGAAGACAGCCGAGCAACGCCCAATGGCACAAAGCAGCCTTGAAGTCCTCCTTCCTACCCGCCTCGGCGCTCTCCCCAGTCAACTCCTGGGCGGCCCTGAAGTTGAGTACAGACCAGCCGTCCACGACGCCGGCGATCACGGCAGCGATGCATGATATGCCGATCGCGCGGTCGAGTTTGTACGCCGCGAGGCCGAAGATGCCGACTGCTGATGCGATTGTACCTGTTTTTATCGAGAGTGAGTGATACTTCTGGTGGCGGATGAAAAATTCTTGAGACCCGCGTGGTTTGCAGATACTGAGAAGAAGGGTTACTCACGACCGCCTAGCACGCGAATGAAGGCGTTGCCTTCTGCGCCCTCGATCGTCGACGCTGGGGCGCTCGGCAGACAGAAGAAGGTCTTGATGAACAGTCCTGGGTTGAAGAGCGCAAGGGAGCCCGTGGCGCAGCCTAGAAGCCCTAGGCCGACGCAAGTCCCTCGCGCAAGAACCATTGGCGCTGGCAGATATCGGTTCAGCATGTCGATGGATGGGGATTGTGGTGAGACTAGGTTTGGTTGAGTACGCGCCGCGAAGCGAATCTCGAGACGGGAAATTGTGCTCTGTTGGTTATAGCACGCTTTTTCTTCTTAGTCTCTACTAATATGTGAATCTGCAAGTATGAGTCGAGTTGAGGACATTTCGAGTCTTTCGTCACGAGCGACGGCAGTGCCAAGGTTCACGGTGTTGGGGGTCCGGGTGCGCTGAACTTGCTGTATCGAACTTGAAGGAAGGTTTTGACGGTATTGATCGTCTGAATATGTGTTGAGTGCGGCAAAATAGCATACATTTCGACGGCCATTGCAGCTGCGGTTTGTACGTGAGGTTTGTTGATGTTGTTGCTGCAGTTAAGGAGTTGGGTTCGTTGTAAGATATCTTGGTTAGCTACATGCAACGCCGTTATTAGGTGTACATAATGCACGTGTACTATACTTGGATTGTTAGAGTGCGAGAGCTGTGTTTGGTTCGTCTGGAGTCACTTGGAACATCGCGTTTAAGGTTCAAACTGTATAAATACAGCCGCTTTGCTGAATTCGTTCCTAAAGCTGCATGACCGATCACCTACTATCGCATATGAAAAAGAGCCGAAGGCGTACGCATTTCGGATAGAGGAAAGGGACGTTGCAATTACAAGTTAAGTTACGAAATTGAGACGCTGAGAAATTATATCGCGGGCTAAATTTACTACTTGATATGTCAAACCGATCACAGCAACCTTGTAATCAAACAGGAACATTACTGCGATCAAACGGGAATGGGGCTTCTGTTCAAGCAAATCTATAATCCTTTCGCCGGTCATGACGTAATATACGTGCAGGCTATCATATCGAATCAAGAACTGACCCTAGTGCACCTCTGCTCTTTGGACCCAGACCCGGGTCTCGGTATTTTAACGTACAGATTCATTACCGAGACGTGGTTTTGAGGAGACACGGAGATCTCAGTGCGTCCAGGAGCTCTACAATTCATCAGATGGATGTCCATCAGATTGGAGTTGTGTGGGTGCCAGTGATCGAAGGCCTCTATCTGCAAATAAGTGCGTTCGAACAGACAAAATTGTATATAAGCTCATCATGTCGTAGAAAGAATTAAAGTGTCCAGATGATTGTGTTCCTTTTTGGTTCCTCCTCATCATTGGCATTAAAATTACTAGACTATATTTTAGCCTCATTCTATGCTATCAATATTGCGTTGTAGACACTGGGGAGGCAGTTCTGCCGTCGTTAGAGTAAGTTGCTGGCGAGACTGCTCCTGGATCTCTGTGACCTGGGGATAGGTCCGAGTAGCGCTGATGATGAACTTCGGTTGTGTGCAACTCGACGGGCATCGGTGAAGAGAGCTCGGCAAGGAGTGGCTGGGCAGCCTTGGTATCATGTGTGTTTTCGTTGGCCGGGTAGGCGGGAGCTGCTGGTGGTTTCCACTCTACTGGATCAAGCTCAGCAGTCTCTTGTTGTAAGTTATCATGAGCATATTCTCGCTGTCGCTGCTCATTCATGCCATAGGCTGCTCCCATTGCCCCGTGGTAACCTGATGACTCGCCGCCATCCGGACTGTCAGTGCTTCTTAAAGAGCGAAGAGAACGCCGGCGTCTCGAGTAAGCGAAGACGAACCATGCCAGCAATCCTAACGCAATTGCTCCAAACCCAATGCCGACCCCCAGACCAATCTTGACTCCAGTGCTAAGTCCATCGTCCGAAGTTGAGCCAGAAGTTGGGCTAGAAGGGTTAGAGCTCGTTGGGCTCGATGGGCTCGTTGGGCTTGTTGGGCTTGGGCTTGTTGGGCTTGGGCTTGAGGTAGTTTGTGATGCTGTAGCGGCATTCGCTGCCGAAAGGAAGGCGTCCCGCGAGACGCTGAGAGTCACTCCGGTCCCAGCGCAATTCGATTGCATCATATCATACACGGTGTTCAAGTCCGAAGGGTCCTCCTTAGCCACGCAGCTTGCCACATCATATACAAAGTTGTTGTTGTTCTTGCACAGGCACTGATTGAGATCCTTGCCCGTTTCGCCTTCGCTACAGCTGGCCTTGTCTGCGGAATTGTACAAGCATGACTGCGAGTTCTGGGGGTATGAAGAAAAGTCGTTCTTCACGGTTGCGAGGACGAGCCCTGCTTCGAGGAGCAGGAGCAGAGGTGTTGGAAGGAGGTATGTCCTCATGTTTGCTCCCATCAACCACTCAGAGCTATAGTCGATCTGCAAGCTTCTTGGAGTGCTATGGCTATTCGAATGCGTTGGTCGTCTTCAGTGGGCTTCGTGTATCCTGTTTTGTCGTCTAGGTGCATCGAGGATATTCGGTATTGGCCTCGTCTATAATCGTATATCGGACATCTTCGATTGGCCTTGTATGGTGGTGTTCAATCTGAGTGGTAGCGGAAGGGCAGAACAGACATTTCCTGTGGAAAGTTGGTCTCGGGCTGGTGCCGTACAAATTCATTATTAGTCTTACCAGCGAGAGTCTTGGCCACTCCTCGTATATTTCGAGCAGGGATGGGCCAGTAGCTGTGTGATCGTCAACCGTCGTTCGTTGTTGATTGGACCCGCAGCCAGACAGATGTCATCATATTAGATCGCGACTTTCTGGGGCTGTGTCTATTGAACAGGCTCCGTGATTCGAGCCGCCGCCGCGGTCGTTTGCCCCGGAAACGTAGCAGAACACATGTCGTGCGAGCAAGAAAATCTGGTTTACTGCCAGCTCGTCCCGAGAGCGTGGAAAGTCAGCCACACGCGAAAATACCACCACAAGACGTGGCAGTCGGATCATGGATGCAACGCGCCCCAGTGCGCGTCCGATCGCGCTTCTCGGTTTCCTCTCGCTGACTGACTTTCATCAGCCCTACTACGGGATCCCAGGGCTGTATGCTATTTCGGGCCAAGAGTTCATTGAGGTTCGAATCCCATTGGTGGCGCCACTCTCATAGCCGGGACTTTGCCTCCCCACTGTCTCTCCCCCAGCCTCCGACAGAGCTATGCTTCCCCTGTCGACCTCGCTTGAAGGAAGAAGCCCAGGTTCATACATAGTCGATCATGTACATACGAGCACAAAGTGGATGCTGCCAAGAAACTACCTTTCTCATGTTGCACGGTTTGAGCCCTTGCAAATTTGTGTATCTCGAAAAGCTCGGATTCTTAATGGTTTCACGACGCAAACAATATGTAGCTGTACTCCCATCCTACTCGCAGAGCAATCAATCTTACTAAATGCTTGGTAACGATAGGAAACAACGGATGGTCGCCCTTGATCAATGAGCCATGATAACTACCTTTGAACAGGTATGACCTTGAACCAGCCATACAGGTAGTATCGTCATTTGTACAGTTTACAGCTGGTAGCTTCAGCAACCACCTAGGAACTCGGACAAATTTTGATCATCAGTAGCTCAGTCTTGAACAGAAGCCTCAGTGTAGCTTACAGCTCAGCCAAGAATCAATCTGACTCATTATGCGGGCTTCCACCCAGGGCAGTTTCGAATCTACACTGGTCAACATTCATTGCGCCAGTATCACCTGCGGAATGTCTTTTATAGATTTCCTTATCCAATCGTAATAAGGGCTAAGCTAATACATAACACTGGGCGGAATAGGTCTTCACATGTATCAGTCCATCCGTATATTACCGGACTCATTCTTTCAGCTGTCAAGAGACCAAATTCTGCAACCTCTCGTGCAGGACGAGAATCAAATTCCATACTAGATCGCGGTCGGTACCTAGTTATCAAGGCGTCGTATATCGTAGCCTGGCTTTAAAGCACATAACATAAGGTTGCCATGACTACCCAAGAGCAACACCGCAGAGCCCAACGTAAACAACGTTAAAGCTAACCTTGAGACATAAAACGTAACTTCATCATAGATATTCCTTCCCATACAAGTCTTGGTTCTGCGGCGTGTGCTACAGTGAGGAGATAATCCCTCGACCCCTTAGAAACCAACAGACAGTGTGGACTCAGTCCTCGTAACCACCGAGCGAGAGTCATCAGAATCATAGCCGTTTCTGTTGTTCTTATCACGTCGCCAGAATGCCAATTTAGACCAGAATCCGCCTGACTTCTCTTCACGAAGAGGCACACGTCGTCGTCTCGGCGGAATCCATCTTGGAGATCCACTGCGACTGCGACTTCTCGCACGCCGTGTCGGCCGGGACCGAATGACGGTGTCGTGACAATAGCAGTCACAGCACCCACAGCATGCTTTCGTGTCTTTGACGTTTATTGGCTTCTGCCGCTGGACGTATCCGCCGCGAACGGGAGGAGCGAGACTTGGTCCGACTGCCAGTGGATCATTGACCAGTGCCAGATCAAGCGCAAGCAAGCAATTGAACTCGAGTTCAAACGAGCCGATGATCTTATAGCCGCGCTGGCCGGCAACATAGGATAAACTCTGCGCCGCAAAGCGCAGAGTCTGTGTCGCGTCCATTTCTGCGGGTGGGACAGCGCCACCCAGCGCACCCAGCGTGTTGACCAGCAAATCAAGCGAACATGCTATATGAGGAGGAATGTTCCTTATCTTCTCAAGCGCTCCTATACGTCTATGCAGACGGGCCGCCCTCCAGCTCAGTCCGTCCCATGAGACCGTTTCACACGGAGGGGGCGAGTCGATGCCATCTTGAGCTTCCAAAGCGCGGATGCGGTTGTCGAGACTCTTTGTGTTGACGGGCATTCGCAACGCCTCGTCGCGTTCTCGATTTGTCGTTGGATGACGCCAACCCTCGATGTTGGCGACTACAGTCGCGCAATAGGCTTCAGCCGCATGGGTCCCAGTGCCCGATTTCTCGGAGGAGGGGACTGTTGAGGGTTTATCCCGTGTCTCGCCCATGATTCTGGCCTATGAAGCGGTGAGAAAGTGAGCCGGATGCTTCTGCAGTCAGTTGGTTTTATTGGGAACGTGTTTGGTGGTATAATCGTGAGGAGACATCTTCACCGGGCAATGGTGTGCCTAGGAAGCGGGTGGTATAATAAATACACATCTCCCCATTATCTTAACCCTCTCTCTAGAATGACTGCCAGGTACTATATGATACTCAATGGTCTCTAGCCAAGCCGCAATCTACTTATGATTCCTTAGTCAACTTTATCCTGCATTATGACCAGTCGGTAACCACAGCACTGGCATTGTATTGGTCGACAACCGCCACGGACAAGGTTACGTGCAGCTAAATCGTGAGGACTGGAACCATTGGGTGGGGATGGCGGTGAAAGGTGAGGCAACAGATGGATATCACCGCAGCGAAAGCATCCCGCATGCAGGCGAATGCTTCTGGACGTTGAGAGACGCCGCCACCCTCCATCATGGCTGGCGTAGTATCCTATCCACACCGAGGGTTAGCCTAATCGTGACTTTGGGGGCTATAGGTCGCGGCCCATTCGTGTGTAAGTGAGAAATGCGTAACGCCTGCAGTGTTATGCGGAGAGAGGTAGACCATGGGCATAAACAAGGACACACTTGTGTTCCAAGCGTCTGGTGCCGGAACATTCTCATCACTAAAGTGCTCGTTTTTCCGTGCGTAATATGCCGACTGTACATATACTGTCTTCGACTGATTATTCAAGTTGCAGTCACGGAATCATACGTTTTGTGAGCTCACAGGTATTCAACACTTCTCCCAATACACATGTCGGAGCGCTCATTCGAAGACTTATTCGGACACTTATTCGACGATTATAAGACGACTATAAGGACAATTAGGATTTGCCCATGTACCCCAAGTCATGTATCTCAAGGCAAGGCATCCTCTCCCTACCTTGCATATGTGAGGGGCCAGCCGCCATTTCTAAATCCTTGGCTCACAGTCACTCTCCCGCTGTTTACTGCACTTTAGTTGTGACCCTGTCTCTGCTGCCTAGGACAGGAAACCTGAGACGGCAGACCGCATTTCATTGGTGTGACATGACTCTTGGGTTTGGCGTGCGGGTTGCCTCCAGCTCATCATGTCCAAACCAGGTCCTAGTTAGCAGTACTAGATATGTGGCTTCGTATGATGCTAACTTGTGTGATACAATACATCATTTGCATCTTACGACTATGCTGTGCTAGGGACCGAGACAAGGCCTCTACCAATAGATGATATTGCGCTTGCTACTTACGTCACATAAACCGACCGACTACATGCACATGGGCGGCGTACCGCGGTACATGCTCACCAATGGATTATGTACTTTCATTGATTATCTGACATGGCCAGAAGCCGTAAGCCGACGACTCCCAGCAACTACTCTAGGCTACACACACGACCCGGCAACAGACGTGCCACCGAAATCAGAGGACCCGACGCAGCCTGAGAGGATTCATCCAAGGTGTGGATACTCGACTCTTTCTGACCTACAGCCAAAGCGGCCGGGAAACTCAGAAAGCAACGTGGTAGCATTAGATTCTTCTTTGAGGCCGAGATCCCGTGACAGCAAAGCACCGTCTGTACGGGGAGGCGGGGATCAATTTCTCAACACGGTGCAGTAAATCTGCATTCAAGTTTGGGGTATCATACATAGAAACGGATCGCAATTGGGCCAAGAACATTTAGCGTTCGGCATTGTCAACGTGACATCGTGTGAAGCATGGCTAATCGGATATCGTCTCATGTTTCATGAGTTCCGTTAGGCAGCCTTTCCTGTAGTTCTCCATTTGGAACAATTCCGTTGACGAGATGAGTGCGCGGCGATACACTGGAAGGCGAGGAGTGATCGCCTGTGTCGTCTGACACCATACTCTTAGGCGTAAGATGGGAGCCATTCAGCACCGACTGTTTTTGTTGTTCAGTCAATAGATGTGCGAGATTTTGTTCGATACAAAGTCGGGCATAATCAGGGTCGTTGGGAGTCACAGCGATGAGACCATATCGCCGGGGGACGCGGTACTCTTGAAGAACCGGCTTGGTGCTGGCGACATATCCCTGAGGGGTCTGTTCACCAGCGATTTGTCCGTTGATGTAGTACTTATTCCTGGGAGCGAAAGAAGTACCATCTTCGTCTTGCCGCCATTTAGGTAGGGTAGTGAAAGAGTCGCCTTCGGGAATCTCGAGGTAGCAGATAGCAACTTGAACGTCGCGTAGATGAGCTATCGATGGAACAATGCAGAGGAAGTCGGACTCCTAAATGAGGTCAGTTAATCAGGAATGCGACAGGCTACCGGGCGCCTTACTTTTACGAAAAACAATTCCGTTTCAAGGAAGCGCTTCCATGCGTCGTCACGTATTTGCTCGAGTTGTTTGTAGCCCATAGAGCGAGGATCGCCGCCGTAGAGGTCACCGAGCTGTTCGCCTAGAGTGTAGAGCCTGCTGTCTATCAGAGAGTAGCGATCCTGCTCCAATCGCCACATGGCTTGTTTGGCGATATCAGGGACAGGTATCCGCGTCCAACCAGCATCTAAAAATTAGTTAGCGGCTGATCGTTGTCGGTATTAGGGTTGAGGCACCACTAACATCGAGATAACGTGTGATCCTTGTCACCCAGCAGGAGGGCAACTTGGGTATTGAGAAGCCATTGATCGCGCCCTCCAGGTTTGCCGGCTGCTGAAAGATCAATCGTGTCATACCGGACGCCTTGAACTTGAGTGAAGTGCTCAGCCAACTCTTTCTGCTTGGGGTTTGGGCAGACATTGAGCCATCTCAAGACAGGGGGTAGCTTTGAGACACGAATTCGTTCCAGCTCTACTTGCCGCGCTCTCTCAAGTTCAGCTTCGCGGGCAGCTTCGCGGGCAGCTTGCTCGGCACGCTTCCGTTCCTTTTCTCTGCGTTCCTCTTCTTCCTGTATGCGACGAGCTTCTTCGGCTGCTTCCTTTTCACGACGTACCCGTTCTTCTTCCTCGCGTCGCTTCCGCTCTAGTTCTTCACGCTCTTTGCGTGCCTGTTCCTCTTGAATCTTGCGTTCTTGTGCCTCTTTCTGCCTTTGCTCTTCTTCCAATCGAGCTTTCTCGGCCGCCTCTTTCCGCTTCAGCTCCTCGCGTGCGAGACGATTGCGTTCCTCGGCTTCCAATCGCTTTTTTTCAGCCTCCTGCTCTTTCCGTTTCGATTCCTCTTCTTGTTCCTTCTTCTGCTGCTCTTGAAGCTTACGCTCCGCCTCTTTAGACTTCTCTCTCTTGGCATTTTCGTCTGTAGAGTGAGAATAATGTGGATGCTTTTTCTGAAGCTTGTCGTCTCTGTCAGATTCTGCTTGGATCTCACCTTCTTCAGGAAATGTGTCAGTCACGTCCTGCATGTTAATGTCTTGCTCTTCGGAGGCGACAACGATACTCCTGTCTGACACATCTACCTTGTCCGACTCCCTGCGATCACGATTCGCTTTCTGAGCCGAGGTTGAGTCCTTCCGATCATTTTCGGAAGTTCGGATGCGTTTGTTTGAATCACGCGAAGGGTCCCTATTCGAGTGACGATTTTCCGGCGAGCGGGGCTCCAAATGACGTTTCTGTTTATTCTCGGCATCTAACTTCCTCCTCTTCACGGATGTTGCTCCGTCTTCTTTGTCTCCGGAGCCATGGCGAGAGGGGCTTACACTTGGCCTGTGTCTCTTGCCAGACCTATCGGTCATATGGCGGTCATTTGACTCTTCGCGCTTCAAAGCTTTAGTCCGATCATGATG
Source organism: Xylariaceae sp. FL1019 (assembly GCA_022578705.1). NCBI lineage: Eukaryota > Fungi > Ascomycota > Sordariomycetes > Xylariales > Xylariaceae > Xylariaceae sp. FL1019. The sequence continues at coordinate 478,445 of MU391928.1, forward strand.
CTTTGCAGAAATGCGGTCTGCTCGAGACTTTTCCGTTGGTTCCTCGTTTTTAGAGTCGCTGCGCTCAATACCCGAAATATTAGACGCCATGCTTGCCCGACGCTGCTTTTCGCGTTGGCCCTTTAAGTCCTTCCCCGAGATGAGCTTCCGACGAGGTTTGATGGCTTCACCATCGGAAGACCCCGCAGTTTCTGCTTCGAGTAATTTTGGTTTCGTGGGGAGTTTGGACCGTGGTGGTGACGGTTCTCGGTCCGATGACACGTGGTTGGAGGTTCGCTCGTCCTTTTTAGGTCGCCCCGGTCCACGTTTAGGTGAAGTTTGTTCATCATGCGTTCCGAAAGAGCCTGAACGTCGCTTTTCTCGAGGGCTCCTGATAGGCTTGCTAGAACTCTGCTTTCTTTTCGCATCCATGTCGCGAGGGGGTGTCACGGAGGAACGGCGTTTCTGCGAGCGTGAGACTTCTGGGCTAGTTTCACTACGAGCAGCCCGCTTTGGGACAATGTCAACTTCCCGCCCACGTCTGGGAGAAGCCTTGACCTTAAAGGAGCCTTTGGCCCCCCTCTTATAGTGATCAAATGCATCTTTGAGAGCATGCTCTTCTTCTTTCCAATTAGGACCTTCCCTACGTCGCGCAATCTCATAATATGTCTGTCCTTTATACCGACGTGTTGGATCAAAACCATTAGCATTGAGAAGTAACCTGACCACTTCGATATTTTCTTGCCCGATGGCTGCAAGCATCGGAGTTCCATAGTCCTTTGCCAGAGTTGGAACTGGTTCTGGGTCGGGATTTGCGCCACCCAAAGCTAGAAGGAGTTCGACAACCAGGTTGTGTCCTCCTCGTGCTGCGTTCACCAGAGCCTCAGGGTCATCACACTGCTCTTTGACTTGCAAGACGCGCGTAACGGTCTCATTGTCTCCACGTGCAGCGGCCTGTCTGAGTGTTTTATCGTCTAGGTTGACGTACAACAGATGGTTGCTCGTTTTTGCCGATCGGACGGTCCCTCCACGGCGTTTTTCAGCAAGGATGCTATTGTAAGGAGCAGCAGGAGAACGACGTGGGCTATCAGGCCCATGGGATGAAGTTTCATGTGCATCCTGAGGCGGGTGGTCTTCAGAAGTACGACGCAGCTCACCCACACGCTCCTTTGCCTCTCGCAGGGCGGCACGAATTTCTTCGGCGTTGTCAACGTCGTCTGGAACCTTCTCAAGCGGTTCGTGACCTTCGGCATCGGCCCTGCGGGGGTTGACACCAGCCTTTAATAGAAGTTTGACAACGGCCAGGTGGCCATTCTCTACGGCGTCGAGAAGGGGCGTTTCCTTGTCACTGTTGCGGCATTCCAAGTCACACCCTGCCTCAATTAAAAGTTCGACAATGTCTTCGTGGCCGTTTAGTGCGGCGACTTGTAGCGGCGTGTTTCCAGCGTAATCAGCAAAATTCAAATCATCCGGCCTTTCAGAGAGTCGCGCTTTAGCGTTCCCATATTCACCTTTCGCACATGCTTTGGCGAAAAGAGTTTGGCCGTGATTATCCACACGCTTCTTGTGGCCAGGTATCTTGGCAGGGGACATGGTTGAATCTCCAGTAATGGGGGTAGCCAAAGTCCTCAATTTCGATCCTCGAGGATGTGGACTGCCGCTCGCCGAAGAGTCGTCGGATTGATAGTCTGTGGTGAGTGGCGCGGGAATACGTCGCTTCTTTTGACCGAGACCATTGGACGACTGGGAAGGAAAGTGGGTTGATAGGCTACGGCGATGCGAGCGAGCAGAGGGTGACGCAGATCGGTTCCGTGCAGACGACTTGTCGGGTTGTCTTCTGAACTCCAATCTATGGTCTCGTTCACGGATTTCAGAGGAGACATCGATATTACTTTCGGAGATTCGCGGTCGTCGGGCTCTACGTACATCTCCTTCATCGTCAGACTCTCTCTTCACGGCCTTCCGTTTGCTCGGGAGAAGCCTGTCCGGTGGATGAAGCTTGTCCTTGCTGGACAACTTGTGCGATCGCGACCTAGAGGATTCGGAGTCGGAGTCGGAGTGACTATCACCAGCTTTACGGCGGTTGTGAGAGGGATCGCGACTCGTCGATTGATGAGCTGGCGGCGAGTTCGGTGCGGAACTAAGACCTCCAGAACTATCCATGGCCCGCGCTCCATCATTCTCAATCGACCGCTTTTTCTTGGCGATGGAAGACGTTGGCGCGTCATCCGAGTGCCCGCCGTTGCGGACCGCATCTCTCCGGTCTTTCAAGGGTTTCCGAGGCCGTGGAACCTGAGTCGTGTTCTCGTCGCTATTGTCTTCATGTTTGATAACCTTGCGGGGTTTGGACGGCGAGACGCCGTCTTTACCGGGTAGGACAATAGTCTCCGCGTCGGAGCTCTGATCGGCCGCAGCCTCTTCATCGAGGGCATTGGAGAAGGCAGTCGGGTTTGTTGGTAAGAGATCTCTGGCTAGCGAAGGAGAGTTGGCCAAAGGTGATCTGAGAGAGTTGACAACGGCGGGCTTGGACTTGGAAGCGTCGTCTCCCCCCTTTGGGGAAGCAGGATGCTTCGTGCTGGAGGACTCAGCACCATTCTGCGCATCCATATCATACAATTTAACTGTCAGGATCTCGCGTATGGTACACCATGGTGGCCTGGTCTACGACAATCTTGACAGGGACCGCGCAAGAACAAGACCCCGGGTCGATGGCTGGTTGAAGAAATGCGAAGAGCTGTCAAGACGAGGCGGTTGCGAGCCAGACAGGCGTGTCCTGAGCGTGGTGAGTAAGGCGAGGCGACAGACAGAAGTCGGGGTTAGAAGACGGGAGTTGAGAATGATGCTGCAGACGGTAATTCGAGTGTGAAGTTTCAATGTTATTCGTGGAGTTGTCTACGGCCCTGCAAATGCACGAATCTGGTGTATGGTATCGTAATTCATAAAGTGAGGTATGTTTCCATGTGGTGGTGACGAGTATAGACAAACAGTCGAAGTTTGGTGCCGGGTCTGCTCGCGAAGGTGTTCGAGGGGGAGGATACTGCACTGTCGAGTGGGAGAGAGAAGAGTGAGAGGATGGCAAGTGCACCGATTGTACCGAAAAAAGAAAACGGGAGGCAGATGCTGGTGCTGGTGCAAGATACCGGCGAGACAGGCAAGGAGCAGCAGCAGCAGCAGCAGCAGCAGTGGGCGGGCGCAGAAATCACAGGTAGCAGGAACGACAGAGACTGGCGAGACTGCAGGTGGGCAGTGGAGGCAAAGGCAAAGGCGGCCAGGTCAAGGCAGGTCAGAGGCGATTCGCGAAAGGCGAAAGGTGGGTGAGCAGAGGCAGCAAGCATCCCGCAGAGGCGACACAGTGGTACGAGGAGCTACTTTTAGTGCATAATCGACACATACTATCATTCGAGTTATCAGCAGGATGCGGCTGTTCGATGATAATGTACCTATCCTCGCCCAGAACTTCTGCTCGCCTACCCAGCATCGGTTGATACGGGGCGGACTGTTTATGTAGAGGCGGAGCTGATCATCCAAGACCTTGTCAGACCCGTGTGGTTGCGCCCCCTTTGCAGTTGCAACTGTTGCACAGAAATCACTTCCACGAACCGCAGACTGCAGACTGCAAGACTCTCGATTGCTTGGGTACTCATTGCATTTTGCATACACAATGCAAACCCAAGCCGTCCAGAAAGGCGGGTAGGCAGCTGGGCGAGGCGCGAGCGAGCCATTGAGCTAGGCGACAGGCGAAGCAGGGTAGACTGACTTGACATGTGTATGTACGGTAACAAGGCCAATTCCCTTTGGGTGCAAGGGAATTGGCAACCTTCCAGTACGAGTAGGTACTGTACGGATTACGCCCGGGTCTGCAGGGCCAGATTGCAGCAATACCTAGTATGTAGCAGTCCAGTCCTGAGCATGGCGAGCATGGGTACAGATTGGAGAAGACAGGACTACTAGTACCCAGCAAGCCGTCGTTTGGACTGGTTAAGGCTGGCTCGGCTGGAGGCACATGCCCATCTCCCATCAACAATACAGAGACCCTTCCTTATCCATCCAGTGCCAAGTCGAGGTACGAATTACTCGACAAGATGGAAGACGTCTCGTCACCTCTGTTTCTGCTTTGTAGGCACGGGCGCGAGGGAGATGAGCGAGACGGGGGCGGATTGCAAAGTCTGCGAGTCTCGCTCGTCAAGCATGCCGCAAAAATGAGAGAAGATGCATGGATGGGGGAGACTCGAAAGGCCTGTTCTGACCCGCTCCACCCCTGCTCGACGTGCAGACTATCTAGCCTCTTCCAGCTAGTGCTTCCAGAGCCACGATCATAGCCCACATGACCGGCCATCCAAATCCAAGGATTCCTCGAAGTCCCCATCTGTTTCGACTGTCGCGGTCGACACAGTGATTGGCTCGCAGTTGAAGGTGGACAGGGGGAGGGCAGCCACTCGCCAACTCTGCCTGGCAAGCCTGGCAAGTCTGGCAAGCCTGGGCGCTCAGGTGAAGAAAAGCGCTGCAGTTGCCGCAAAATTGCACTTCCCGCGCCCCCTTTTCCTTCAGTTCGTCCATCCCAGTGCCTGTCCGTCTCCATCTTTGGGGGGGGTTGCACTTGGTTTGTGTGCTCTGTATCCCATACCTTCTGCCCGTACGAGTAAGGTAGCCCTTGTCAAGCTTGTCCCGAGTCTGTCTGCCTCCTTTACCCCCCGACCCCCCTCATTGGCCACCACGAAATCGGCAAGAAGTCCTAGCACAGTGCAGGTGCAGATTTGGAGTGATTTGCCGAGTTGCCTTTGCACGGCACCCCCTCGCTCATCACACCACCAACCAACTCCTCTCGCCGTCAACACCTCCATCCGTGGCGATCTGTCATTCTACCCACCTTCCTACGCCTGTCTGCTTGCCCTTCTAGAATCCACAACCTCTCCATCTCACTAACGCGTTCGCTGCTGGCCATCGTTCGTCGCCCATATCGTTTGACATTGTCCAAACTTACTGCTCGACTGCTACACCTCGCTTTGCTGATCCAGTCTATCGAGGTGGGCAAAGGGTCAGGAAACCCGCCATAAAGCATCTGAGCAACGATCGTTCAGTTTGCTACGAGAATTCGACTCCTCTTGCCGCCCCCACTCTACCCCCCTTTGCTGTCGAGTGTCTCACCTTACCTGCTCACCGCATTATCAGGGATTTTGTCGTGCCACCATCACAACAGCGCATGCGAAGCCAACGACCACAATCTTCGCCCTCGCCTTGCTCTCCTCCCGCAATCGCGTAGTGATGACACCGGTTCAGCCGACTTGAACACAGCATGCTACCATGAATACCTCTGTCCACGTGCAATTACCTCAAAATCTGAACGACGTGCGCATTGCCTCATTGCCATCAGCTGCATTCTACATCCCGGATTTCATCACCAAGGATGAAGAAGAACATATCCTAAACAAAATAGCATCCGCGCCAAAGCCCAGATGGAAGCAATTAACGCGGCGACGTCTACAGACATGGCCATCAGATCTCGTGAACAACAAACTGGTTGAGGCGCCACTGCCCCCTTGGCTAGATGATCCCATCATCTCCCGGTTACTATCCCTCCATGTAGACTCAGACACGGGATCCGCAGCTACTATATTCGCCAATAGCCCCCACCAGCGACCGAATCATGTGTTGATCAACGAGTATCCTCCAGGCATCGGAATCATGCCACACAAAGACGGTTCTGCTTACCATCCCATTGTTTGCACCGTGAGCCTAGGCGCTAGTATATGTCTGAATATCCATGAGACGAAGAAGGATGGCGCGTTGGAAAGTGTCCCTAGCTGGAGAATTTTGCAAGAGCCGAGGAGTCTTTTGATCACCACTGCAGATCTCTACACGGACTATCTGCATGGCATCTCTGATATGGAAGAAGATATCGAGCTCTCCGATACGACAATTGTCAACTGGTCTTTGCTCGGATCCCCTGAAAGCTTTCAAAGTGGCCGAAACCCACGCCAGCTGCGGACCAGCTTGACCTATCGAGATGTGATAAGCGTCAGCAAGCTCGGAACCAAATTCGGTCTGTTCAACCACAAGAAACCTTGACGTGCCGGGCGTTGGGCTCAGAACACGAAGGGTACCATCTTCCACTTTTGCCGTGCTTTGTTGCCGAACTTATTGATATACCACTGCTTAGTGCCGTTGGCGGTGACGCCAAGGTTGACTGCAGTGAACATTACAGCACAAGCCAACGTTGGGTTATACCACTGGCCCTGAGGACTTGCAAGTATGGTCAAGGACAGATAAAGCAGGCATTCACAAGTATAATGTGGGCACACCAGGTACCGAAATAAGCCATCATGCGGAAGTGAATATTTCTTGAGGCTAGCCAGATGCCGGTGACACCAGAACTGTGTGTACCATGCGCACAGGAACACTGACGTTGCAATCGTTGTTTTTAGCGACAGGTGTCTGCTAAGATGTAAAGTTCGAGCAGAGCCTCTTATCGATCCTATGTCAAGGTCAACATGGTAAAGGAGTCCAGAGGGGCTTTTGCAGCCTACTGCATCCCTCGACCCAAACGGCCACGCTCGTGCACAGGTAGAAAGCATTACCAAGGAACCAGTGAACAATCCACATGTTGGATGACGACGGCCGCATTACTGCCAAATACTCGTATAAGCGTCTGGCACCTTGTAGTCCCATCAGGAACCATGCAAGCTGAACTTGCTCGATGGTCATGGAAGAGGAGGGTCGAGATGACTGGTGCTTGGTGATGATCTCCAGGAGTGTCCCGCGAACAAAAAACTGGACGGCCCAGAGGATGCTGCAGCTCAGTGACAGAGCATAGAAATGAATAAACCATGAGTGCGATACATTGCTCACGGATGTGATCCAAGTGACGAATCGGATAGGAAGTGACGTGCCATCCCTCGCTTGCGTTGTACTCTGATGACTCGACATACTGGCACTTCGTGCTCCGTACTGCATCAAAAGGCGTTGGAGTGAGTCGGGCGTCATGGCTATGGCCAGGATGCCTGCTGCGCTGAGCACGTAGAAATGCTGGCATACCGTTGCCGGCGTCTGCTTAGCCGCATAGTTATATGCGTGATCGAGCAACGAAGTCATGGTGAGGGGGACTGTGATGGTCACAGCTTGACTCTGTGGTTTCTTTGAATTGTGTCATCTACTTGGTGGTTCGACTAAAACGGTACGGAAATTGACCTGTTGCCGGGTTTTGGCTTGCGAGTGTTTTCGGGACTGGGAGAAAATTGATTACCTAAACTATCCGGAAGGAGGTATAACCTCGTGAAAGGTAATATGCTTTTATCCGTCTTATGGGTATCGCTCAAGCTACACTCATATTTACTCCAGTCCCCAGCATTATACCAATTGTCACGCTACCACATGTTTCGAGTATCTTTTGGGTTCAATGGCCTTAGTGGCCGTCAGTCTCGTAGCTGCGATCGCGGCGAGTGAATAATGAGTGATCATCGACTGATACGGACCGTCATCTTAGTAACTGGGCACAAAAGAACGATCATCTTGATCAGTTTCTACTGAGTTTTCTATGGCAGTCAAATTCAACTTCTGCAACAGCTTAGGTTTGTGTATAATATGTTTTTAACTGAATCCATTTCATATATCGAAATTCCGCGACTCTCTTTTTCTATAAAGCATGCGACGATACTCTTGAGATTACGTTCGCGTCTCTTTCTCTCTCCTTCATTACTTTGTTTCCAAGATCAACGTCCATTCAATTAAGCTTTTCTCCGCAATGATCTACCGAACTAAGTCGGACATCATCAGATGGAGTAAGTGTGTTAGTTGAGTCAGTAGTTGAGTACATAATATGAACAGTTACAAGTTATACGGTGAATCCCCGAGTCTTCGTTTGCACATAGAACTGTAGTGTCAATGGTGTAGCACGGGGGTCGAGTGTACCTAGACGACAGCCGTAAAATCAATGATCTATTAACAGAAACTAGTTAGAAAAGTGAATCGCCGCTACTCTAGTATCTCCAAGTATGTATGAGATGGGCTGTAAAGCTGCAAAGGAATGTGGTCGTGAGCTAGAAAGGTTCCACGTAAGGGTTTTCGGCCGTAGAAGGGACTGGTAGAGTAGCAAACATGTATCATGCCTAGTATCCGTCGTCTTGACGGCTCAGCGATTTAGACTCTCTTTTTTCCCTGTCTAGCGTGAGAAAATAGAAAGAGTTACATTATGAAATTAGATGTAGTTGACTCAGTCGCTCGAGCACTTCGTATCTCCAAGAGGGTGCTCATCATTAGTAGTTGCTCGCCACTTCATTCGGCATTCAGTTGAAGCCGGTCTCAAGGTAGATTTGAGTGAACCTGGCTCTTTCATAATTCTCCCGAAGGAGAGACTGGTCGGCAGCGAAAAGAATATTACTAAGGTTTATCAGTCCATCATCTGGTTCAAGCGGGTAGTTAGTAAAAAAGTATCACATTGTACCACATCCACACTTTAGGTATTGAGCATGTCTCCTGAGCTGAGATATAGACACGTCTACATCGTCAAGGATGTCTAAATCATCACAACTCAAATTGGAGGTGAGATTTCAACAGGATACGTTCATTGCTGTGTGTCATGTGATAATATCACGTAAGCCCATTTGGTGTATATATATAGGGCCTCCGGCCCCCTTCAGGGCTATTGGAGGTCAAGAATCAATGACTATTGAGCCTTATACCTACTATTGACTGGATACAGCCCCTTGTGGTGACCCTTTTCCCTAACACTGCGAGTGCATGTACAAATATTATCTTAGTTATTATCAGAACCTTTTCCTCATTCTTGAACATTCATCAGACCAATTGTTGCGTCACATACGTAGTTGTGCTTTACCATATCTTGTGCACATAGGGCCTGAAAAGGAGGCCAGTTCTCAAGCAGAGAGAAATGAAACAGACAGGTAAGTCTTGCCCTATCCAGGTCTGCAACGCTAATGCTCGTATTATCAGGTGATACTCTATCCCCTTCCGTAGACCGAGCAGATTCGACGGTTGTTTCGTAAGTCTTCCGGTTGTAGTATTCTGCTACAGTTGTTTCATGAATGTGGAAGAAACCCAGGGCCGCATCTTTGCATAATCATCGGCTACTTCACAAAGAAATGATGATTTATGCCCCAAATATCTTCCTGGTTAACGCTTAATAGTACAGTCCAGTTGGTCACTATATTTTTACTTTCATTTTCTAGCGAATATACTGGGAAATATTTAAGCTTAAAACTTGACATCGTATATGGGAGAGTAGGTGTTAAGCTAGGACTGAATTTTACTTGTATATACATGCAACACTGCAGTCATCTAAGATCTTCTAGTGTCACTGATGAAATCGTAAGAAGGGCATGTCCTTTCCTCGTAATATAGAGGTAGGAAAAAAACCGATCATCCCGGTGAGGCACAGGAGGCAGACCCAAACCACAGCTACAGTTATAGTGCTTTCGTTATTAATATCGCGATAGAACAATGGGCCAGAAAAATGTGTCACCTGAAAAGTATCTGTCAAATTGGCATGATGCTATCGCTCATACTTACATAGGCAAGAACGACAGTCTCTTGGCTGATCTACTCACCCCATATCTCTTCTGCACGAGAATTGACTATCAGGGCGATGGTTGTGTGACCGCCTGGCCTGCTCGTGGAGCGAAGAGCCACTGACATATTTTATTGACAATCAATTAAGTATCATCCAGCCCGTGGTCTAGCATCAATGCAGGCATCCAATGAGCGTGTGCACATCACATTCAAATTATGCTTCGTGAAACCAACTGTTGCTTCAGTCACTTATGCGAAGTTGTGATATTGATAGCTAGGGGCTTCGTTGCTTGACAAGGAAACTCCGTTCCCTCATTCAATATTTACAATGAGGCTATATCCCAACTGATTTCTCAAGTGATATAAGAGAGAACTCCATTGTGAAAACTCCATTATGATTCCTTGCTTAGTGGATGTTCAAGTCTACCTTTTGGTGATGATCAGCTACAACAACAACCGTTACTCTTTGAATTCTTCGCAAGCATGACAGCAGACGAAACAAATGACACTGCCATCATGGGACAATGAGTACATAGAGTGAGCACTCCTCTGACCATCATTCAATTAGAGAAACCTGACGAGTCACAGATGGCCCTGAAGCTACATACGTATCGCACTTTTTCACATAAGCCCGCTTTATCCAAACGTGAGTGTGTAAATATTGCATAATCTTTTCCGCGTAAAAAGATATTCAGAGCCCCGTTTTTCCGGCGGTTCAATAGGTATCGGAAATATGCGGGGTTGACATCACTGCTGAATTTCTTTGAAGTGCCCCACCTGTATCGACTGACTGCCCGTTGCCGCCCGGCTCATTGGAACCAGGCGATATTGGCATCAACAACTGGATCGACCAGCGGCCTTGAACACAAACATATACACACCCACACAGGACTGAGAAGGCAAGATCAAGATGTCGACAACAGTGGACAAGGTAAGTATTGTCAAAGGAAGCCATGCTTGATCGTCGCTAATCTCTGAGCAGATCAAAGAGATCGAGGCCGAAGTAAGTAGCTGCACTGCAACCTTTGGGCTGCTTGATCGCTAAACTACCATGGTAGATGGCCCGAACTCAAAAAAACAAAGCGACTTCTTTTCATCTGGGCCAACTGAAAGCCAAGCTCGCGAAGTTGAAGAGAGAACTACTCACACCCTCCAGCAGCGGAGGCGGTGGTGGAGGGGCAGGTTTCGATGTTGCCAGGACAGGAGTTGCCAGTGTTGGATTCATCGGCTTTCCGTCCGTTGGGAAGAGTACACTCATGAGCAGATTGACCGGTCAGCACTCCGAGGCAGCAGCGTACGAATTCACGACCTTGACATCTGTGCCGGGTCAGGTCATGTACAATGGTGAGCAGTCATCTTACTACTAAGCTCATTTCCTACTCGGCCCGTAATTCTACGTTTCATCATCATCTGTGTCACACAGAACTGCTCTTCAGCGAAGTCCTAACTCTGATCTGCACAGGCGCACCACTTCAGATGATCGACTTGCCTGGTATTATCGAGGGAGCCAAGGATGGCAGAGGCCGCGGTCGTCAAGTCATCGCCGTTGCTAAGACTTGCCATCTGATCTTCATCGTGTTGGATGTGAATAAACCCCTGACAGATAAGAGAGTCATCGAATCGGAACTAGAAGGCTTCGGCATCCGTATCAACAAAGAGCCGCCCAACATCACTTTCAAAAAGAAAGACAAGGGTGGTCTTAACATTACCAGCACAGTGCCCCTGACGCACATCGACCACGACGAAATCAAGGCTGTGATGAACGAGTACCGAATCAATTCTGCTGATATTGCTATACGCTGCGATGCTACGATCGACGATCTCATTGACATCCTAGAAGCCAAGAGTCGCAGCTACATACCCGTGGTCTATGTCTTGAATAAGATGGATGCAATCAGCATCGAGGAACTGGACCTCTTATATCGGATTCCAAATGCCGTTCCTATCAGCTCTGAGCATGGATGGAATGTTGATGAACTCATGGAAGTAATGTATGTTTCCCTACCACTGCACAAGAGCGTAGGGGCGTGTTTATGGCTAATGAGCTTCCCTTCCCAGGTGGGACAAGCTGAAGTTAGTTCGGGTCTACACCAAACCAAAGGGGAAAATGCCGGATTATTCGGCACCAGTGGTGCTTCGTTCCACAAGATGTAGTGTTGAAGACTTTGTAAGTACCGTTTAGAAGACTCAATCTAAGCGAGGATCTCTATGACTAACACGCGGTTGCAACAGTGCAACGCTATCCATCGAAGCATAGTGGAACAGTTTAAGACCGCCGTCGTCTATGGCAAGTCCGTGAAGCACCAACCGCAACGTGTGGGTCTTGCTCATGAATTGGCCGACGAGGATATAGGTAACACAAAGCATATACCCGCACGATTCGTCGCTCTATGCTAATTCAGTATGGTGCAGTCACCATTGTTAAGCGATGATCTGTTGGTGCTTGGGACTATCCCCATCGCGCTTCAAGTCGCTTGTTGGAACGAAATTTGGTCGACACAACTGAGTACCGGCCCACGCATGCTCCCGTGACAGGAACTGGAGAATAGGAGACGCCGAGCTCATGGATCTGTTCCAGAAAATGGGTCACATCAATGTGGTATTGCGCCAGCCAACAATTGCTGCCCACGGATCAATGTCCTGTGCATCGGGGGCGGGCCACTTGCATTGATGCAAGTGGCTCTTGCATCACGGTTGTTTGCCCAGCGGGTCAGGGACGAGGCCGCAGCCGATACGGCGCGTTACAGCAAGATTGCCAGCCTCTGGTCAGGGGGACGAACCTGGAAAGCCAGGCTATCATGAGCACCCGAGATGCAGCATGGGTTTTGTCATGGACAGCTAGAGCTAGGCAAAGCCACAGGTGCAATAAAGTCTCGAGACGAAAGTACAAGTAGTTTCACTATCTGTTCTCAGTCTCAAATTACTGACGAATCCAAACGTGTCTCACTTGTGACACCTTCAAATGCATGATCTACAAGAACAGGCAAACCACCGCTCAGAGCAGGAAGAATATTGTACTCCAGGGACTGCCCAAGTGCCCTTGCCTGAAGTTGAGTAGGTCATACCTACCTCTGAGTTTGTACGTCGAAACGACACTCAAGCCAAAGTACCTGATATAGTGTTGGACTATTCTCTTTCGGGGAGCCAAACCGGCCTTTGTCACATCAATTCGTTGCGCAATCGCAATTGCTCAATCGCTGAAGAGATAGACGCAGTAGTAAGATTCGTTCCGAGATTGATCGCATCTCGAAGTGGAGAACAGTGACGAGACGATTCCCGTGGAGGGGAGAGTAATCGACACAACCAGTAGGGTTACGACAGATTGCCCTGAGCTTTCGCCGCGGTCGCGTACGTCGAGTTTCGTCGTGCCGAGTTTCTCAAGCACAGGTATCCGCTATATGTGCGTGTAGACTAGGAAACGGTGCCGAGAAGGTACGGGACACCCCCAGCTTTGCTTAACAGGCATTTCCTTCCATACTCCAACGGTAAGCTGCGTATACTCAAATAGGACTCTGATGACGAATTCGCGTCCCGGAGCAGACATGCGCATTCTCTTGCCAAACACCTATGGAAGAGTGTGGTAATTGCCGACTTGGCCATCTCCTACTAGTAGTGAGACCAATCAGGCACCATGTTGCGATGGAGTCTTGCTGCTTTTTCTCTACTTCGAGACGCAAAGTATCGCTATCGTAAATCTAACGTTACCTACTTTTGCTAGGTCGTTGTAGAACACAACCGGAATTGTCAGCTCTCTGGATAGGATCGAGGAGATCGCTATGCAGTGGCTCTGGAGCCCCAGTGTCCATTCTCCACGTTTGTTGGAAAGAATTACTGTGGACAGTGGCCGGCGGTTATAGAAGCGTTGTGAAAGGCCAGGGCCGGGGGACAGGACACAATCTCCTCCTCGGCGGATTTCTCGTTGGAGGGACAATCTCGACCTCGAGTGGCCAAGCATTCTGAGTGGTCATGGAAAAACTCCGATAGTTGAGCGTGCAACGGTGGCCAGGTTGAGGATGTGCCCGGTGCAAATGAAGGTCTCACTCTTGCTTTCAAGACTCCATCGTCGTCATTGATAGTACATCCTTGCTGTGTGCCGACACTCGCAACAAGGCGTTGTGGAGTGTACCTCAACGGCTCTTCACACCTACAGCAGACTAAAGCACGCTCCTGCATCCCCATGTTTTGTCGGGAAAGGCGGCCGCAGGAAGGTGGCCAGCACCTGCAGGCTTTCATCTCATGGGCATCTGGCATATATGGTCTCGTCTATTATGCATCAATTGGGGGTCGAGGGGTGTGGCAGCGAAAGCCACAGCACGGATTACAAGTAAGCTTTGATCCCGCCGCGTCTGTGCGTGCATTATTCGAAGACAATTCTCCTAAGCTTGGGTATCAGAGGTTCAGGGGTCCCGCCCTCTACCGGCTCAATTCGAGCCAGACGAGCCAGGGGCAGAAGCACCACCGTGCAGAAAGAGCGAGATCCGAGAGGGGACAGGCATGTACGGAATACAGGCAAGGTACACACAGTTGCACGTCTGCACACAAAAATTCCTCACCGATGCGGAATGGACTTGTGCTATCGGCAGTGCGAGTACTTACCAAGGATGGCGGGCATGTATGTATTGTAGTAGTGCCTTGGATGGATATCAAGCGCAGACTGGACGCAGTTGAGAGTTGACATGACACGCTTCGCCATTCCTGGATTATTTGATTGCAACACACAACGAGGGGTAGGGATTTTGTTGGTGGCATTCACATTCACGAGCCGCGGGTTTGCAGACATTCTGGCGCCTGAGCAGTGAGATGAAGCCTCACGATGAGATGATGCAAGCAGCAATCGAGGGAAGACTTGCCGACACTGGGGGCACAAAGGCCTCGTAGGCTCCGGAATGCTGCTGTGCAGCCGCCTTGCGTTCCGTCGCACGCATGCCCCGTTTCTCACTGCAGCACGGATTCCCTATTCCCCTACATATAGTAAGGCGCTAAACCTGATCAAGGGCTTCCTCCAGCCTCATGCGAGTTGTTAGGCATTGATAGTCCGGGATTCAGATAGAAGCTGGCCAGTTGGAAAGACGCCGGCGCACGGAAACGGTCTCGCTCGCTTGGGCGAATGGCCGTTTCTGCCCAATCGCTTCATGGCAATCGCCGAAAATGATCGCGTCTGGCCCAAGTCGGTGCCCAATGAGCAAGCGCTTGGCGTTGGGCTGGTTCGAGTACTGCGAGTGCTGTTGGTTCACCTTCGGCTGCGGCCGCTCGCAGACTCGCAGTGGAGGATGACGAACTAACAAACTCGCGCGTCCTGCGCGCGGGAGTCACCAGGTCTAGACGATTGCCGGTTGTTGTTGGTTCGACGAGAATCCTGCTGAAGAACGACGGCTGGCCGAGGGCTGGCTCGGCGAGGAAAGTGGAAACCAAGGCCCGTCCCTTTCTTTAGCCAGATCTGCTACAGCATACAACCTAGTATGGTACGTGATAGCGGAGACGGCGTGGAGAAGCGTGAGGGAGAGCTGCATAGGGCAAGGTACCCGTCGCTGTTGCGCAGGCAGGCCACGCCGGGACGAGCAGACACGAATAGCACGCATGGAGGAGCATCAGAAATATAGCCGTATTTGGACGTAATACTAGTAGTATGGCATCAGAAGAAAGAAATCGACGACTGGGATGGTGTCGTCCAGCAGTGGTCAGTGGTGCAGCTAGACTTCCTAGGACGATTGGGGTCGAGATCTAGAAGCAAGTGCGAGTAGTGGTCCTTGACAGATAGCAGGACCCCTGGCCAGTTGTTTCGACGTCACGGCCTCGACGGCATATGCGTCCAGACATGAGCCTGGTCGCATGGCTTGTCAGGCTTGTCATTGTCAGGCTTGTCAGACTTGTCGCGATGTGGCGAGATCCCTACAAGAGTTCCAAATCTCGTCGTGCGCTATCTAACATGCCGCCTAGTAGCGTTATATCACAGCATTGCGACTTATCAGCTTACCTTACATTTATGTACATGTAGTGTGAGCTCAAAAGCCTAGGACGTCAGGTGCACGGCCAACAGTATAGCCAACGACATGCAAGTATCTGTTCGAGCGAGAGCGGAGCCTCGTCAACGTCAAGTTGGCGCAAGGCGCTTAAAACAAGGCTTTACCTCGCTTGAATCAAAGGGCTGATCGTCATCGTTGTTGGCCTCATGTTCCTCTCTCGCGAGGCTTCCGCGCATAGAATGGCTCTCCGTCGTCGACAGCTGTGGAGTTGTCAGGTTGCAAAGACGGGCCACGCAGAGCGGCGCATACCTGCACAAGCCAACGCAATCTAGCGACAGAGCCGAGAGCGCATCGGAAGATTTCAAAGAACAAGGCCCCCTGCTGTGTATTGGCCTCGGCGGACTGGGCCAAATGCTGGGCCCCCGGAATGCTGCTCATCTCAATTTGAGGTGTTAATATCGTCTTACATACGACAACGGAGATAATGGTCAATGGTCATGATTGTGGTAGCAGATGAGGTGGAGATGGCCTTTCTTTTCGCATCCGAGGACACCAGGTTCTGACCAGGAATGGCCCCCCACCTTTCTCTCCCCTCTTCCATCCATTCTTTCTGTCTGTCTCTCGCTCGCTCTCCATCACTCGTTTCGATTCGTCCATGATCTTCTCGAATCAAGAGCCGAGTGGCCCTGGAATGTCAAAACTCCACCACCTTGTCCCAAGAAGAAGGTCACTGACACCCTCTGGCATTTGACACGAGGAGCTGGTGCGACCCCTCGTGACGCGGAACTCAGTGTCGACCGGATTGAACGGTGAGCAAGCACACGATACCAGTCGGCGAGGAGGGGCTTTAAGGAATCTCGCTGAGGAGCTCTATCAAATAAAAGCAGCGGATCGCTCAAGACGGTATTCCTACACGGCACAAGTGGCAGTGAGTGGCTCGAGGGCGGCCCTATGAGCGTGCGATACGGGCCGCCGTCTACATGGACATGTGGACCTCGAGGCATCCTGGTCGTATCCCCCTGCTAGCATGCCCACTCGCAGCAGCCCAGCAGTGGGATGAATACTTCTTCATTCGAGAGTTGATGCTGGAGGTCTGCTGGAGCTATCGTCACCGTTGACCGCTGACTCTATCATGAGACCACTCATGAGGATCACCTCAAGAAGGATCATTAGCCATCGTGACATGACGCCCTTGTAAAAGAGGATGCATGAGGATCCATAAGGTGCTGCCCGAGGGCCGAAACGAAACATCTGTTCCCTCGCCCACCTGGTGATATTGAAACAGCGGCGTTTTACAAGCTATTAGCGAAAGAAAACCCGGCTGGGCCACTATTGACTTCAACTCGAGTTTCAAGGCTGTCGTCGTCTTACTAGTATTTCGCATCGTCCGGAAGCTAGCATGGTCGTCATTCTGTACCCGTGTCTGGATTTGCTTCCCTGATACCTACTTCGGACGCCCCTCCTTCCAGGTTCTGATGAATCCATGTTCTAGTGATTCAGCTGCTTCAACAGCTCTCGGGATATGTGCTAGCCTCCACATTCCCTCATCTTAAAAAGCACCATTACAAAGCCACTTGGCGATAACTAGTCTAGCACGCGATGGAGGCTCGGAAGATCGACCTTGACGGGTTTTCTCCTCTCGCTAAACTGTACTATGATCCCAAAAGTTCTCGTCGTATGTGACCTTGTAGCAATTACCTAGTACGGGTAGTTGAAATCCAAACAATGTTACCGTTGTCGAAAGCTATCCCGATCCGAGTTCCCTTATACAGCTCTCTTCGGCATAGCCATACACCATCGGAACCATCGCTCCTCGGAAATTCATTGTCGTCAACCACACGTGTCTATGATCAGAGATGGTGAGGACTCTTGCCAACTTGGAACTCTGGCTACAAAACATCCGAGGGCATGGATGGGACTTCGCGGTACTCGGCTGCCCTCGTACATTCCAGAGAGCATAATCCGGTCCTCTCAATAAGCTACAAGCCTATGTACGGTAACATTGTCATTGTGGATTGCCAACCTCCACACAAGAGGTCCACGAAAGTCCCCCAGTCCAGCCGTCTCGGACGACTAACGCTTACCTGAACTCACTTGTACCCTTGAGAAGCCCCCCAGAAGAGCCCCTTGTCCTTCCAACCTTGTCATACCATCTCTCGTCCCGGTCTTATCCCTCGAAAGCTGCTACCACACCCCCAGGTATTCGATGCTACATACTATTCGAGCACCCCCGGCTTCGAAAGGCACGCACAACACACACCTCGACGGCATCCTTGCTGTTGCATACAAACATACATATGTAGCTTGTGTACGGGTTCCTCCACATGTCTGTGTCCACCAGCGTCTTTCGCCGTGATCCTCAGTACTTCTATGCCAACGACCTCGCCGTGAACTGATTCCAATCCGGCGCCGTCTTTCTTTCAGACGTCCAGTCTTAGAAGTCAATAGGATCCGATCAGAGACGATCTGGTGGTGCTTTTATCCCTTCTTCTCAACAGAGTTTCTAACCACAAGAGTGATACTTTACGTCGGAGCGAACCGTGGACGATTATCACTCATGGTGATATCAAGACAACGGCGCACGGTTCGAAAGACAATTCAGCTCGTTTCGAAAACAGAGAGGACGGCTCCTCTGAACTGAATCTGCGCATAGTTGGACTAAGCTATCAGACTCGGAACTACCAATACAGAGATTGTTTGCTTGTTGGTTGGTACTTCTAGGACTCGGCCGCCACCTCCCGCTGGTGGGTGTACGCAGAACCACGCTCTCTACCTATTGAAATCCAGTCTACTCGCTCTTTATCATTTGCCATTGCCATTTGAGTGACGCAAGCCTCAACGTCAAGCCGCTGTTGTCAGTAGCGCACCTTAGTGGCCCCCAACGCTGTTGAACTACACGGTAACTTCCAATACACCTACCACAAACCAATTGCTGTGTCGAGAGCGCATGTCGTTTCCCGCTCGCAAATCTTACATCACCAGACACAAGCCAGCAAGTTCCCAGCATATCGCCGTGGCCACATACCTACGCATGGTCTATCGTTTTAATAGGCCACTTCGCCCTGGTGCAGACTCACAACATCGGCGAGAGCGAATCCAAGGCCACATCACGACTGGCGCTTGATGCAATCTGAAACCGAGAGAACTCTAGGGCCCTCGCTGGGACGGCAGTACGCACAACATGCACAATAGCATGATCACTTCAACAGGTGCTGATCATGATGATCAACTTGTCCACGACGCTTCATATTCGGGCGCTGCCTGGGGAAGTTTGAACTCCTACGGCCATATCCCCATCGCCCCCTATTCGGAAGACTTTTATTCTGTACACAACATCGCACATGGATTACCATCAGAATCCCTGGGTGGCCACATGGCGCCATCTCCGTTTGTACCAAATATGCATTCCAACAACTATACTACGCAGCTGCCCCCACCGTCAATAATACCCACGCAAGGACAGGTATCTTGGCCAAGTTTGCAGACGAATCCTTCCCAGAATTATCACCATGCCCCAGTCACGATACCGCCAGCTCCACCACCCGTTAGACAACAACCTAAATTGCCAACGATCAACACATCTCAACCGAGGAGGACACTCAGCGACCAAGATCGACGAGACATGTGCAAGTTTGCCGAGGAGAATCCTGGCGTCAAACAGCATGATATAGGGTTAAAATTCGGCGTTGAACGGAGGTAGAAAACTCGGCTTACTTTTGTTGTAGAAGGCAATCAGGAGCTAATGTGATCATAGTACCGTATCCAAAGTCTTGCGAAAGAAGGACACGTACTTGAATCAAGACGACCGCAGTGGCTCTCCAGTCAAGAGAATCAAAGGAAAATCGCCACCTGACATAGAACGTGCTCTCATAAGTTGGGTAAAGAATCAGCAGAAAAAAGGTGTCGTACTTAGTGACCGTGATCTGGAAGAGAGAGCTAAAGTGTTCTTGAACAATACGGAAAGTCCTCTGAAGAATATCACCCCTTCTTGGATACAAAAGTTCAAGCAGAAACACGGGGTTGGCCAAGGGAATGGACATGGCAGATTGATACGAAGAGCTTCGGAGACGGCCATCCCAGACAGTACTCGGCTCGATAGGTTGGACACCGAATCCCCTACGATATCTACCTCGCAAACTCCGAATGGAATATCACCTGCTTCTCCGGCCCCTCGGGAATCGCCTCTCGTATCCTCGGCCAGTACCAAAGCTGAGGAGAAGGAACAATCTGGATTCAATGTTGGCTTTGCGAGTAGCGGCTATAAAAACCCTCAATCGCAAAGTACTACCTCACTGAACAGTGCCATTACCGACCCGCCAAGCTCAACGTTCTCTTCCAGCGCCTTTAGCCCAACTTCGCAGTTCACATTTTCCCCTGATCCCAACACAGGCATGTTTGGGGACCCTGGCTTTCATAGACCACGGAGTCATACTGTGCCGAATGTTCCAGCCTTGGAATACATGAATCCATCGCAGCAGACCACCGAGCCTTTGACACCGAAGTACAGTGCCTCTGGAACAGGCCCATCATCGGCGATCGAATCACCTGTGCATGAAATGCCAGCTCCTTCCTTCGGGCTCGACACGACCATCTCCCCACGAACGCTCCATCGTGTGAGCAGCGCTGGAAGCTTGACCGGCAGATCAACCACCACGGGCTTGGCCATTAGCTCTACACCTACATCGCCCACGCAAGAAGATGCCAGACGTGCGGTGGATACGCTTCTGAATTACACCGCCAATAACTACATTGATATGGGTGACTACATGACATTTGTCCACATCGTAGAGAAGTGGGGTCTTGGACAGTCACCGCAACATAGCGGCCCGAAGGCAAACTCGGCAACCCAAGGTCTTGGGAGTCTATCTAGAATTCCTGAAGGAGACACTGAAATGGTCAACAGTACATTTCCGTTGACTAAGAAGGAAGCTCCGGTATGAGTGTTTTGCAGCACGCTCAGCGGTGACTCCGATGCTGCGGCGCGTGGTTACACGATTTGTCCAGTACCGGGAAGGGATGACATCTGCTGCCGTGAAAGGCACGAATTAGAAGCAACGAGCGAAGCGCCAGTCCTAGGCTCTCGATGTGACGTTGACGATGCTTGGATGCGACTGGGCCACTGGTGCGACGCTAGATCCGCCCTTGCTTGCTGAACGGTATCAAAGAATGAGGAGTAATCTCTGTGCTATCCGGATATGGACAAACTGTTCAAGAGCGAAATTTCAGCAATCGTGGTTTATTTCTTGGTCGTTTTACCGTTTGATTCCGAACTACAAAGCACATGCATTCACAGGCAAACAGTCTCACGACACCACCGGGATTCAGGGTCGACAGAGAAAACTCGGGGGCGAGCGGGACGGACCGCCTTCACGTCGAGATGAGATTCCAGCACCAGCACAGGAACTTACACTATATTGTAATCTTTATAACCCCTATACCTACCTAGGTATGTATTTTTTGCATGTCTAGAAGCAATCCTCGCAAGAGCACTTCGGCAGCAGCGAAGCCACTCGACGCAAAGATTGGCACCAGAACTTGACCACAGCGAGCGACAGCAGATAAAACCAAAAGAATCAAAGCCGCTCACGCGGACCGCCAAAAACGTAAAACATCATATACCCACCAGCGCAAGCCAAACAGGAACAGCAAGATTGATACCATACACCACAAGGAAGCTCGCAAGGGCAAACGGCGGACAGGACGTTATCTGATTTCGATTTATCTTTTCAAGTTCATATTTCATTTGAATTATCATTACACAGCAGCATAAGGCGTTCGCCAGGGGTCAGTTATTCATGATTGGCTGTTTGTTTTGCTATTAGGCTGCTGGCTGCTGGGAAATTTACAGTTCTCTCCCTTCTGCACCTAGACGAGGTGCTTCTCATCCACCGCTCGCTTTCAATATAGGGGAGGGGGCAATTAATTATGCGCATTTCCTGCAATGAAATTACTAGCAAACTATAGTCCTACACACCTACAGAACTTCAGTCCGCGAGGACGCTGGGGGCGGCATTAAAAGTATGAATTTAACAGCGAAAGTAATCACATTGACACTCTTTTCCATCATTTACATGACCAATTTGGAACTGCATAACGTCACAGAACATCAAACCCGAAACGTTATATTTTGATGCATGTGACCAAACCATGGAAAGTCAGGGATTTCTACACAATACACATTATGCAATGGGGAACGAATGTATCAGCCATCGGTAGCAACCCTACGATGCCAGCGAAGTACGGGTATAGCAGGATTAAGCTAATCTCTCCGCCCAGAGTTCTCCAACGCCTCGTTCGGCGAGCTCGGGTATCAACCGGACAAGAAGAAGTTCCAGAATGTTATAGATCAGATGCTTGTTACAGTAGGCGTCCGAGAACATATCGACGATGCTGTGTTCAATCTCGGATAGAATTTTCGCCTCTTCTTCGTCGTGAGACCTCAGCTCGGTGTCGTCTGCGCTGGCGTCCGGCTCCCTTGAGCCCCCTTCAATACCCGAAGAAGTGGACGTTGCATCAGTGGGAGTCTCGGCCTTTCTTTCACTAGATGGCCAGACGGGTGGAGGTTTCGCGCCAATGCCATTGCTGTCTCTATCCGTGTCATGATCGATAGGGCCGCCGTCGATATGAGCAACGCTCCCGAGCGCTTCGGCTCGCAAGCGCGCACTTTCATCATTAGTAATGACTTTACTTCTCACACCGCAGTAAGCCCAGCTGCTAGTACTATAATATAGTTTACCCACCCTCTTCGGAATAAGTCCCCAAAGGGCGCTAGCGCACCTGCGACGCAAGGCGGCCAACTGCTCATCGGATGAGGGGGGTGTCAGGCTGGGCGAGCCTGGAGCATTGTTAGGAAAGAGTGCGGCGCGGATCGCGCGCAAGAGTGGGGGAAGATGGGCGGGATCGAGCACATGGATGTGGACGTAATGAGACAAGAGTCTGTGTATGATGGTTAGTATGGTACCATCATGGTTTTGGTAGGCTGTTCGCAACGAGCTCCAAGGGCATCTCTCTGGTATGACGTGGGGGGGCTATAGTGATGAGACCCATGATTTGACTATGCGCATGGGTAGGGATTGGGAAATGTATAGAGAACAGGCAGGTCGCGTTGCACGACACCTGCTGTTACGCGATACCATTGACCAGCCGATTGGTGGTACCAGATAGGAGGTCGTAGTATTGCGCTCATGGCTTCATGAAACAGTCTGGTCTATGCGTAGTTGGCCGATGTCCAATATTTTGTTCTCGCGCTACTTCTTGGATGCGCTGTCCGTAAGCTTCTGAAACGAGGGCCAAACATGAAAAGCGACTACGAAGAGACGGACGAGGGATAATGAGCGCTGGCTCAGAGCCGAGCAAAGGGTCTGGATCAAAAGGCTAAGGGCAGAGAAACATGCCATCCACCCGTATGTGGGCTCAATTGCATGCTATGAAGTGGTGTGGGTGTCGCGCTGCGACCTCGGAAGACACCAAAGTGAGGCGAGATTGGTCATCTTCGATTCGACCTCAGTCGTTTCCGAAGATTCAATCCGTTTAGACATGCGGTCAAGATCATGAACATGTGACCGCAGTCATAGACGATGCAGTCCGCACGTATCGTCTTGCCAAAGGCAGCACATGCAGGGACAAGGACGGTACTTCGATGTTGGCGTAAAAGTGAAGATGGCTCGGATGGGTAATCTGTAGAGGCCTGGCAGTGTCACACTAACGCAGGTTGATTGAATAGAATGAGAAATCCTTGTAGCTTGAAGTTGGGCGCGTAAACAAGGCTTGCGGATGGTTGGTTCAGGTCAGCCCCGCGCCATGAACCGTGCAATCAGACGAGCAACCGTGAGCTCGAGAAGGCTATTGGCCGGGACTCGGTCTTGGAATTGCCATCGGTCGGGAAAGAGGGTATCAAGGAGCCAACGGTAATGTGCCTTCATTCCAATGACCTCAAAACGAAAATATGATGGTGTCACGGCGGCAATCTCTCCGCCATGAGAGGTTTTGAATTGGGAGCGTGGATAGGTTGCACTTTGCTCGATGCAAGCGATCCAGTAGAGCACATGAGACAAGAGCACAAATATCGCACTCGCGCAACCACCTCACATTGAAATGTGAAATATAGAGCCAGATAACTCGCAAACTTAATGAGACGTGACGGCCCACAAGTGTCTGAAGACGGAAAGATGAGGAGTGTTCACCTACCTATCAAGTTCCCCATTGAATCCGGCAACTTTTCCCGGGCCCTTCATGGTAATCCATTGCAACATTGACAATGTTCCGTGTAGCCAGGGCATTCGTAGGTCTATCTCCAGCAGTGTGCTCATACAAGACCAGAGTCGAACGTCGACGAGTGGAACTTGGTGCGACTGAGGTTGAAAAGGAGACTCGTGAGAGGTAGTCTGGGTCTGTTTCAGTATGGCCTCTTGGTTACTGGAACCTGTCGACCGTACGACGCTGTGGGAAGACCTCAGTGGTAATGATCTTGAACGAGCGATCGTACTAATGACTAATCGTACAGCACCGAAGAAGAGAAAGACCCAGTGGACAAAGGACCAGAAAGTCCGATCAAACGACCATTCTCGCTTGCTGCCGGTGGTCATATGAATGTTGGGTGTAAATGTCGAAGCCGCTACGGATTCATCTGGAACCCTCCCCGGCTCTTCGCGATTGTTCGTTTTGTGAGCCAGTCGGGTGAGCATAATCAATATCTCCCATACCAGCCAGGGCTCGGAGAGTCTGGTAGCTACCAGGTTGCCAATAACGAGCTCTGACAGAAGCTGCCCAACCAGCGACGTGAGACACTCATTTTCCAGATCCTCCGTAGGAAGTAGGACAGCCAAAATACCCTGAACTAGAAGGTGGCGGTGCGTGCTTTCATTCTCGCTCTGCAATTTGACACTCTCTGGTTCGCCCGGCTGAGGGACTGGCGATAAGGCAGGTAAAGGGCACAGCGAGTGATAGACCTGACGTCGATTTGTCTTGAGGGGCGGGCGCGACGTGGGCGTAGTGGCGACGCGATAGGCTCGGATGTGTGCGTTGAGAAGCTCAGGCAGCTCGTCGAAAAGCAAGCTCTCCAAATCGACTTTGCGCAGTCTCTGCTCCAAAGCGCGGGTGCAGTGGGCGATGATCTGTACGATCTCGGCAACAAAGGTCTCGTCCGGGGTGATCTTATTGTACCAGTTTTGGACAAACTCGCGTAGGATGATGGATAGAAGGGCATAGAGCTGCAGATCGACATCGTTGCGGCTGGTAAGGGGAGGCAACAGATCGTGAATGGGCGCAGGCGTGTCTCTTCCTCTGTCGGCCAGGTGGCGTGCGCATAGGGTCCGCCGTATGAGGGCGGCGGTGGCTCTGTCCGATAGAAAGTCGGAACCAAGGGGTCGCGCTGGACGGGCCGGACGATGATAGGTAGTAGAGGACGAGGTGACGCGAGTTGCGGGGGGCGGCCGATCGGCTGTGGTGGTAGATTCATCGGTAGCAGTCGCTGTTGCTGGCACCTTTACACTGGCCGAGACCGGGCCACCTGCGGATGGAGTGGATGAGGTGGCCGCAGCCATGGTTGCATGGGAGCGCCGCCTGCGATGGCGAGGGTCGCGTTGGTCAACGACTCAACGGTGCACGGGAGGCCTGGCTGGCGTTTCGGTGTTGCGCCCCGTAGGCTGCGGCTGGGCTTTCTCACGATGCAGTCTCGCATGGCGTGGAGGGAATAAGCCCACCAAGCATCCGGAGGGATCAGCGAGTGCCCACATATGCCGCGTGGTCGTGATGAGGTTGTCGCTGGCGACGTCGATGGAGTGGTATTAGTGTTGGGATTACTGAAAAGGTACCTGATGTATATGCACCCTGAGGCACGTTCAAATCCCAGATAATCCCTGGCACTGCGACGATGTGGTTGGCGGGCAGGTCATGCCATGCCGCACCTGCCCCTCTTCTTCTATTTGTTTAGCACACACCACACCCAAGAGGGTCACACTCTCAATTCATTTACAGGTTGATGCAAAAGGCTTAAAAATTGTCCGAATGTCGTTGATCTGCAGATGCATGGATCGAAACTCTAGAGCACAACGCCATGTGTTTCGCTGGGATCACCCCTGTCTCAGCTCATCAGCTACAGCCTTACCCGGGCGAGACCATGACCTACAACTGACATACACACACGTATGCGGGCACTTCTTATTACCACAGGCAGGTGTTTAAAGAACGAAGCAGATGAGTTTGTTCTTTGTTCAAAGGATGCAGCGTATATATACAAGCTGCTTGCTGCGTAGCTGATACAAATGGTACACTCTTCCAACACTCGTGGGTGCCGATGCTTCGGGAGAAGCCCACGGGCATATAAAATTACAACATAGCAGAGCCCCCGGGCTCTACTCGGTGTTCTTGTGAGTTGTTTCGTATCTGTGTCTAGACGTTAGCAGGATTGTCGCAGAAACTCGTCGGAAGCAGCACGAACCGTTTGCCTCGGAAAGCCCACACTCCCCAGTTACCACAGCTCACGTCTTGGGGGTCCATGTCATTGAGATCCCACCGTAAGCTACGAAACTTGTTCTCCCCGGGCTCCATGAGCAGATCGAATTCGCCCCGGCACGTTTTGTTGACCCATTCCATGTCTCTCTCCATGTCATGCTGCGTGTAGCCCGTCACAATGATGGGCGCTTTCGTCTCCAGGAGTAGGGGCACCGTCTCGACCCACTCGTGCGAGCTGGCTGGGTGGCCAAGACCCGGATGGAACATGACGAAGCAATCAAAGTACGGATCGTACGGATGAAAATGGCCAGTTTTGTGGAGAGTATGGTAGTAGTCCACGATGGTGCTGACTTTCATAGTCGGCCAGACCCGGTCCTCGACAATGGCACCGAAGGGATTCGATGCCGTTCGCGGAGGCAACGGAAACTCGTCGTCCCGATTTGCCATGCTCTCCGGCCCGACGAAAACGAGGTGGAACTTGCCTCTCGGGAAGAGATGTGCCAGTTGCACCCAGACATTTCGGGGGAGCGAGGATTCGGCGCGGGCTCCGAGGATGAAAATGCGAACGGGCGGTGCTTCAGGCCGCAAACCTTTAATTTCGGTACCGCCGCCGGTCCTGGGAGGGTGCAGGGTGTAACGCAGAGCACTTAAACTTTTGAGACCTTCAGGAGTGACCCGGCCGCCCTTCTGGATGTTGTAGGGACTGAGCTCGTGCAGGATGCTGCCAACGGTCAGCGGGTAGGTTAGGAGTCGGGTGACCTGGCGCATGCTCCGATCATCGTTAATAGCATCGAACTGTCGCGTGTATAGAAATGTGTCCCAGTTGGTCATATTGACCATGGCCTCCTCCATCTGGGGGCCAGCATATTCGAACTCGGGGAAGAAGCGGCCGGAGCGGAGATCGTGGTCGTCCTCATTAATTTGTCTCAGGGTATCACATATTTGTAGATGGGCCTCGTAGTCTTCGGCCCAGTGCTGCTCGCTGCAGTAGACGGGTATGCCGCAGTCCGGACACTCAAAATCGACATGCGCCGGGGATTCGGAACCCGAGCTAGGAGACAGGCGAGGGTTGTTTGGTTCGACGGGCATGCGAGTGGCGGCGTGGTCGGGATGAGGGCAGTAGGCATGCTGTCTTATGAACGCGGCGCGCTTCCGAATTTCGGGAATGGGCGAGCTCGTGTAAGAGTGGAAGAGGTCGTCGGGCTTGAGAACGGGAGGCTTCTGATCGTGGTCGCGGGGCGGTGCAGTGGACGCAAATGCGGATGGCTCGTCGTGAGTTGCCTTGGGCTGCGACCCAAAGAGAGAAAGCGACCTATGGGCGGCGGGATGGACTGAGTCGGCGACTGTGTTGGACCGGCGAGACAGCTTGGACCTGGCAGTGGCGCCGGATGGGCTCGAATTCAGCAGACCATGGCGAGAGGCAGCTCTGGAGAAGGACCTCGCAGAACGCGCATAGGGGCCGTTAGACAGAGCAGACTGTAGACATGAACGGCAGGTAGTGGCCGTGGCATGTCGTGACAGAGATTCCATGGTGCAATTGAAGTTCTACCACATGAGGCAAAGGCACAATTGTAAAGATCTCCAGCTTAAGTCGTGGGTTGGCTACGCAGGACGCAATGAATAT
This sequence comes from Xylariaceae sp. FL1019, assembly GCA_022578705.1. Taxonomy (NCBI): domain Eukaryota; kingdom Fungi; phylum Ascomycota; class Sordariomycetes; order Xylariales; family Xylariaceae; species Xylariaceae sp. FL1019. The sequence goes on from MU391928.1 coordinate 505,985, forward strand.
AAATCCTGGTGGTTCGATTTTCGAGGCTGCATGCATGTCTGGATATGTATGTCGCGATACATCGTATGCAACCGGCTCTTTGCGCTGTTGCTAAGTCCTGAGGACTTACACTCCCCAAGTTTGGACCCAAGCTTTGGCTAAAAGCTATTTGATTGGTCGGCAAAGAGCTTGGACGGGGCTTCCAGGCAGCCCAACCACTAGAAATCATGTTGCAACAATGGAACCCACCAATGCTGCCCGTGAAGGTAGAGCTTCACCTCCTAGAGACACAAAAATTCGCTGGCTGTCGCAGAGCTCTCGCACAACCTCGTCATGCTCATGTGTACAACGCCGGGACTCTGAATATCACGACTCTCATGACTTTTTATATGTAGCAAAACACGCCCAATTCCTTTCTGTTCACATTTGTTGTCGCGAGTATCTCGTTTTCTACCCGGCCGCGCAGGCTTTCGGCGCACTCCTCGCAACCATGGCCACCACATCGAATATGTTCCTCTACTCGCTGACGATCCAGCAGCCTACCTCCATCACCCAGGCTATCCTCGGCCAGTTCTCCGGAACAAAGGAGCAGCAGATCATCGCTGCCAATGGCTCTCGAATTACCTTGATGCGTCCCGACCCTTCCCAGGGCAAGGTCATCACCCTGCTCTCTTGCGAACTGTTCGGTATCATCAGGTCTATTGCCGCCTTCCGTCTCGCCGGAAGCAATAAAGGTATGTTCACAGCCTCCTACGTCGTGGGCTTTCACGTAGTCATTCTCAAGCGCCGATGGTAATCCCTTGATGCCAGGTCCCTCCTCCACGACCTCTCCCGTTATGGTGCTGCTTCCCCCCTACCGTCTTCCATCCTTAGACAGGTTTCGCTGACTATCAACTTCACAGATTACATAATTCTGGCCACTGATTCTGGCCGCATTGCTATTATTGAATACGTACCTCAGCAGAACCGATTTAAGCAGCAGAAGCTTGAAACGTTTGGTAAGTCTGGCGTACGCAGAGTCATACCGGGTCAATATTTGGCTTGCGACCCTAAAGGAAGAGCCTGCCTGATTGCCGCTATCGAGAAGAACAAACTAGTCTATGTTCTAAACCGAAATGCCCAAGCCGAACTTACGATCTCCTCGCCTCTGGAGGCCCATAAACCTGGCACCATGGTCTTGGCCATGATCGCATTGGATGTCGGCTATTCGAACCCCGTTTTCGCCGCTTTGGAGATCGACACTCTTGAGGTTGACCAAGACCCGACTGGCCAAGCCGTCACTGAAGTCGAGACGCAGCTCGTTTACTACGAGCTGGACCTCGGCTTGAACCATGTAGTGCGGAGGTGGCACGAGGCAGTTGACCCCACTGCCTCTATACTCTTCCAAGTACCGGGAGGTAATGACGGGCCAAGCGGTGTGCTGGTTTGTGGAGAAGAGAATATCACGTACCGCCATTCGAATCAAGAGGCTTTCCGTGTACCAGTCCCCAGGAGAAAAGGCGCCACAGAAGATCCCCAACGGAAGCGTACAATCGTTGCCGGAGTTATGCACAAGCTGAAGGGCAACGTCGGTGCATTCTTTTTCCTTCTACAGACCGAGGATGGTGATTTGTTCAAAGTAACCATTGAAATGTCCGAAGATGAAGATGGGAAAGCGACAGGAGAGGTCAAGAGACTGAGGATCAAGTACTTCGATACAGTACCTGTTTCTACCAGCCTTTGCATTCTGAAAAGTGGCTTCTTGTTCGTTGCCAGCGAGTTTGGCAATCACCACTTCTACCAATTCGAGAAACTGGGTGATGACGATGATGAATTGGAGTTCTCTAGTGACGATTTCCCAACAGACCCCCAGGCATCATACCAACCGGCGTACTTCTATCCCAGGCCAGCCGAGAATTTGAGCCTTGTTGAAAGTATCGATTCTATGAATCCGCTCGTGGATTGCAAGGTCGCGAACTTGACGGCCGACGATGCGCCACAGATCTACGCCATCTGTGGAAATGGTGCAAGAAGCACATTCAGGACGTTGAAACATGGACTTGATGTAAATGAGATCGTCGCTTCGGAGCTTCCGGGTGTTCCATCTGCTGTGTGGACTATCAAACTGAATCGAGATGATCAGTATGATGCCTATATCATCTTGTCGTTCAGCAACGGGACACTAGTACTCAGCATTGGCGAAACTGTGGAAGAAGTTTCCGACACCGGATTTCTTACATCGGTGCCCACCCTTGCGGTCCAACAACTTGGTGAGGTTGGCCTTTTGCAGGTTCACCCCAAGGGTATTCGTCACATTATCAACGGACACATCAATGAATGGCCCGCACCACAACATCGATCGATCGTCGCTGCGTCTACGAATGCACGCCAAGTCGCAGTCGCATTGAGCTCTGGAGAAATTGTATATTTCGAAATGGATGGCGATGGGTCGCTTGCTGAATATGATGAGAAAATGGAGATGTTTGGGACTGTTACATGTTTGAGCTTAGGGCAAGTACCGGAAGGCCGACTCAGAAGCACGTATCTCGCGGTGGGATGTGATGACTGCACGGTCCGGGTCCTGAGTTTAGATCCTGAGTCCACTCTGGAAAGCAAATCGGTCCAGGCTTTGACCGCCGCGCCATCGTCATTGTCCATCATGTCTATGGAAGACTCATCATTCGGCGGCCAAACTCTATATCTTCATATCGGCCTGCACTCCGGAGTCTACCTGAGAACAGTACTGGATGAGGTGACCGGCGAATTGACGGATACGCGTCAGAAGTTTCTTGGGCCCAAGGCTGTGCGACTTTTCCAGGTAACCATCGAAGGTCGTACCTGTGTGTTAGCACTCAGTTCAAGGACTTGGCTTGGATACTCCGATCCCATTACCAAAGGTTTCATGATGACACCCTTGGACTACACCGATTTGGAGTGGGGCTGGAATTTCAGCAGTGAGCAGTGTGAAGAGGGCATGGTCGGGATTCAGGGCCAAAATCTCAAGTAAGTCACTTTCGCTTTCGATTGTGTTTATTTCGTGGAATGATGAGAAAAGGGATCCGAAGCCATGGGCGATGAGGCTTACAATTGTTACCAATTGTTCCTACTGACCACAGTTGTTCAATCGTTTTTATTCAGACCCTAGCTGTTGTCAAAAACCGCAAGCTAACAGGTCGACAATTAGGATTTTTTCTATCGACAAATTGACAGATACAGTACTCCAGCAGACTATCCCGCTGACCTACACTCCCAAACGCTTGGTGAAGCATCCAGAGCAGCCCTACTTCTACACTATTGAATCAGATAACAATACGTTACCCCCTGAGCTCCGTGCCCAGCTTCTAGCAGACCCAGCTGTTGTTAATGGTGACGGTGCAGTCTTGGCGCCTGAAGATTTCGGCTACCCCAAGGGCCGTGGCCGCTGGGCTTCATGTATCAGTGTTGTCGATCCTCTCGTCGAGAGACGCGTTCTGCAGACCCTCGATCTTACCGACAACGAGGCTGCTGTAAGCATGGCCGTTGTTTCGTTCGCCAGTCAAGATAACAAGACGTTTCTAGTCGTAGGTACGGGGAAAGACATGATACTGAGCCCGCGCCAATTCAGCGAAGGGTACATCCACGTCTACGAATTCCGAGATGACGGTAGAGAAATTGAGTTCATTCACAAAACGAAGGTCGATGAACCGCCCATGGCCCTCGCCCAGTTTCAAGGGCGCCTGTTGGCCGGCGTGGGGAAGACGCTTTTATCATATGATCTTGGTCTGCGACAACTGCTCCGAAAATCACAAGCTGATGTAGCTCCACAGCTGATTGTGTCGTTACAAACGCAAGGCAGCCGCATCATCGTTGGCGATGTGCAGCAGAGTGTTACCTTCGTTGCTTACAAGTACGAGAGTAACAAGTTGATCCCCTTTGCCGATGACACTATACCACGATGGACCAACTGCTCTGCCATGGTGGATTACGAGTCGGTTGCAGGAGGCGACAAATTTGGGAACATATGGATTGTCCGATGTCCCCAAAAGGCCAGCGAAGAAGCCGACGAGGACAACGTGGGAGCACATCTTCAACATGCCCGCGAGTATCTCCATGGCTCCAACCACCGTTTGAGTTTGATGACGCATTTCTACGCACAAGATGTTCCTACGAGCATCAGCAAAACTAATCTGGTAGTGGGTGGTCAGGATGTTCTGCTCTGGAGCGGTATCCAAGGCACAGTCGGTGTCTTCATACCGTTTCTCAGTCGTGAAGATGTCGACTTTTTCCAAAGTTTAGAGTCCCATATGCGCAGCGACGATGCGCCGCTCGCGGGCAGGGACCACTTGATCTACAGAAGCTACTATGCACCTGTCAAAGGTGTCATTGACGGCGATCTCTGCGAAAGATTTGCCCTTCTTCCCAATGATAAAAAGCAGGTCATTGCGGGAGAACTCGATCGTTCCGTAAGGGAGATTGAGAGAAAGCTTTCGGTATGTTGTTGCTCTTTATTCTACATGCTCCCTTTGGAGCGCCAGGACTAACATTCGCTAGGATATTCGAACGCGATCTGCATTTTGATGCGACCACGAACGCTTGACATGGACCTATCTATGGGTTCTACCATGCAGTCGTTCAGCCAGCAGCTTAACTGGGCGTTTTCATAGGCGTGAACACAGAATACTACCTGCCCCGGCTCGAAGTCGCGCTTGCACCAGTCTTATCGCCCCGGCCTTGTTTTTTACCCCTTTTGACGGCCTCGATAGGGTGCGTTCGCTCCCATTCCTCATCGGCATAATAGGCATCCGAAGCGGCTTGCACGTCGTACCCGGCCTGCTCGAGATAAAGGAGAGCTACCTCATAGTCGTGTACTTTGCACGCAACCATCCACCGACGGATTTTGGCTTTCCTAGCTTCCTCGTCTTCGCCCTCGACGGGCCTCGGCGATAGACTTACACCGCCTTTGTAATACTCGCCAGGTATAATAATGGTACGCCGACCGAGAATCAGGTTATCGGAATGAATATTATTCGCGCGCCTTAAGGCAGAAGCCGGAACGCCATAACGAAGTGACAGCGAGTTTATACTGTCGTGGGCGTGGTCTAAAAAGTGAAGGATATCCTCGGCGGGTTCGTCCCGGGCTGCGGTCGACTTCCCGTCTTGCGGTATCAGCGGCGATGGGCCACCTTTGGCACTAGGTGAATAAGGAGGCGGCGGAGCGAGGCTAGGAGAGGTGTTGGCAGCAGAAGCCGAGTATGACGGGGGATCGCGCAAGCCAGGCGGCAGTATAGAATCAGTGTGCGAGATCTGGCAGTAGGGACAATACGTTTCAAATCGGTAATTGTTCTGCAGATTACACTACAGTCAGCCCAGATGCGTCCAATCAGGTTTAGGACAGCGTGAGACTTCACAATCAAGGCATTCCCAAGACTTACATGAATGCAACGGCCGCATATAACGCGGGCACAACAATCTAAGAGGCGGTGGTGGGGAAAGGGCTTTTCAGAGTCGGTAGATTGAGGCACCTCGGAGAGCAAGTTCGCACAGGTGCAGCATGACTCTGTAAATGTTGTTACTGGCTTCTCTGCGGCGATGGTCATGATGGGTGGAATTTGCAGTCACTGTAGGTAGTTATCCAGCCTAGAGGATGGAGTGGATGGCGAAGATTGCTAGGTCTCTATAATCGGTAACGGTAGAACAACAGTTATTCAGTGAGCCGAGGTGGCAAAGTTAGAGAGCAGTGATAAATGAATTCAATATAGACAATTTACATGGTGTCTTAGACCCAGGTCTGTACACTCGAGGCGGAGATATTTGCAGGTAGAGTCTTGAAAAGGCTGATTGTGATGTCGTGTGTCTAAGATGAAGACCCCGGGGTTGGGGGGTCCAAAGAGATGGATGACGTTAGCTTTGTCGATGGCACATTTCCATAGTGCATGCATGCCCCCTGTCCCGCCGCTGTGGGCAAGAGGTCGCCTCTCTGAGCTCTCGTCGCCTGTCAAAACGGTGGTATCATCATTGGGGGGTTCTATTGCATGTTTCAATCGGACTGGGACTGCGGTGTGTTAATGATGCAAGATACCGTTCACAGTTCTTTGTTGTATATTCCGTATGTACCTACAGTTACCATACATTCCAACGAGCTTCGCACCACCGTCGTTGTTGTTCCCATGATCGCATGTAACAGCTACGTACCAACCTTAGGTACCTACATGTATGTGAGCCAGTGTATTCGGTTTGGAACCATCAAGTCTGATCTCCGAATCATCACAATTCCTCGACTCGGTGATAGCGACATACCAGGAAAGCCGCCACCCAGCGGCCAAGGCGATTTCGACGGTAACTGGCGAAGTCTATTCGACCAAGCATTATTGGCGACGTTATCCGCCCGATTGTAGATTATACATCCTCGACGCATACTATTGGAGGGCAGCCTTGAACACGCCAACAAACGTACCTACATATCCTACACCCGTGTTCAAATTCATCCCCTACCGTGACGGGACACGGGGCCACGGGCAAACATACAACTTACCCTTGTTTTACCACGTACGCGACCTGGTCCAATGACCCGATAGCGCCAGCAGCCATCTTTTAGAGACCCCTCTCCTCTCGCCATGTCTGACGGTGCTCCCGCGGCCTCGCCAGCCCCTCCGCCCGCGCCCACCAAATACTCGAGTCCCTCCATACCCGTCACCCTCAACGAAGCCGGTCTCGATTCTCCATCTTTCCGAGCCACTGCTGTTTTCTTCGCCGACCAGACTGATGCCATCGAGCGCTGGCTGGATGGCTACGTCAGGACTACATCAAAGCTGTCTCACGATATACTAGGTCTTGAGGATTGCATAAACAACTACTTGTCCAAGATCGTGCCTCCGCCGACCATCACCTCTGTCGATCATGACTACACTGCCCTCGCTCTCAAGAGAATCAGTGAAGGGTCTAAGGAGTGGTGGACCCAGGTGCTCAACACGGCGAGGAAGATAGACACTCTGTCCGTAGACCCCATCCGCACCTTTCTTCAGGGCGATCTGCGGAACTTCAAAGAGACAAAGCGCAACCTCGAGCAGACCCAGAAGACCTTCGATTCTACATTGGCTCGCTATGTCAGCCAGTCCAAGACCAAGGAGCCCTCTGCGCTGCGCGAGGACGCCTTCACCGTATACGAGACCCGCAAGGCCTACCTTAAGGCCTCCATGGATTTTTGTTTCTTCGGTCCCCAGCTCCGTCTCAATCTCGACAAGCTGCTGGTACGCGTTTCCTACGATGTCTTTCGTGAAATGAAGAAGTCTCGAGACACTGCTGGGAGCTTCTCGAAATACGGCCAGGAAATGGATCGTCTGAGGGGTTGGTCCAAAGAGATGGAGCTGACGGAATCCATCTTCAAACGTGAACTCCAGATGGCCAGACGTGATATTGGGGATTACACCTTGTCGAGCCAAAAGCCATCACGAGAGATCGACGACTACAGTGCCTCGACGGTGCCATTCCTGGGGTCCAGGGGCCCCATGAATGTCGCAACCCAAGGCAAGTCCGCAATCATCTCGGAGAAGCAAGGCTGGCTGTTTTTGCGGACTATATACGGAAAGCCGTCCCGCACGAGTTGGATCCGGCGGTGGTACTACTGTAGGGATGGTATCTTTGGCTGGCTCGTCAATTCACCTCATGGTGTCCTTCAAGGCGATGAGATTGGCGTGTTGCTTTGCAACGCAAAGCCTGCTGTTCAAGAGGAACGTCGGTTCTGTTTCGAGGTGAAAACGAAAAACCAAACGCTACTTTTGCAGGCCGAAACCCAGTCTCAGTTGATGGAGTGGCTAGAGGTTTTCGAAGTGGCCAAGAAGCGTGCATTCGAAGCCAGCGTAGGACGCGATACATCGTCTCTCCCCGGCGGTGTTGACCCGGCTTTCTCCATCACGCCTCCTTTCCTGCCAGAATTCTCTGCCAAGTCGTTCGACACGCAAATTGATGAACAAGCCGGCCCAGATCGCGTTGGGACTCTTCCTGTCCCAGGCGGTGAGGGCGGGCTTGCCACGAGGCCGAGCTTCGATGTCAACCAAGCGCCTCCAAAGCGCGCAGTGACGTCGCTAGCTCGCGAAGAGGGCGAGAGTGGACGTGAGCACGCAGCGAGAATTATGCAAAAGCTTGACCTTCATCGGAAGACAGCTTTCGCAGCAGGGGCTGATTCACCCGTGCCTGCGTCGTCCCCTGGTCCAACCGGCGGTATAGCCAGTCTCATATCCGCTAGTCACGGTCTTCTACCTGGGTACTCCGCGCCTTCCGTCAATCAAGCGGGGACTAATAAGCCTCAGCAAGGGCAGATGTCCCTTGGTCCAGAGATGCAGCCCGGAAGTCTGGCGCCCGCTACTTTGGCGAAGCCGCCCTCCGCCACTGTACTTAGTAAGACAGCTGTAGCATATAGCGGCGAAAGGGCACTCACAGCAAACCCCACGCAGTTGATGCCCACTGCCATTATGGCAAACTACTGGGGAAGCAATGCTTGGGCCATCGAACACTCTGCTAGATCGAGTCGTACGGATGTCGCTTCCGACGACCCCTTCGGTCCTAACTCACCTTCCATCAAGATGACCACATTGGGTGAGGATGAGGCTCTAAAAAGCCCGTCCTCGACATCTCTGCATAAGAAGGCTATAAGTATGGATGCCAAGATGAGTGTTCCGAAGGCTGCGCAGCCTCCTCGAGAGAAGATAGTCTCCGAAACCTTTCCACCCAAGTATCCTACGGAACTCAAGACAAACTCCGCTCAGTTTCGACTCCTTTTTCCCAACGTGCCGCTGGACGAGAAATTAGTACTGGTCTTCAGGGCGTCATGGAATAGCACCTCTGAATCTGACAAGGATATGCCCCAAATGGCCGGCAATGGTCGAGTCTATGTCACTTCTGATAACATGTACTTCTATGGGCATCAAATGGGACTTGTCGTGGCATATACAATAAGTCTTGATACGATCACAGAGGTGACATCAGCACCGGGCAAGGACTGTGACTTCATCTTCCTCCACTTAAACCAAGAGTCTAGTGATGTGGGCTATACGCGAATCACTATTAAGACATTTCTGGAGGACCTGGACCTTTTACATGCACGTTTGAACCTCCTCATTGATGACTTGCAAGCAGAAGAGCCCATGGATGTTCACGAACTCATCAAGGCACTTATCACGATGGAGGAAGAAGACGTCAAACAGCGAAGCCCTAGTGCGGATAGCTGGGAAGATGTTTCTGCGCACACGCCTATCGATGACGGGACGGCCGCTGGTAAGACAGTCAGCCCCCAAGCCACTGACTTCGCGTATAAATCACGAAAGGGAGCTGCACGCAAGCCTTATCCGCAGCTTCAACTTCCAACCCATGCTGTGATCTACGAACCGGAAGACACGCCAAATAAAGTTGCAGAGCGGAGTTTTGAGATCAGCGCTAAAGCTTGCTTCCATGTGTTGTTCGGAGACAAGAGCTTCATCTTCCCCAAGCTCTACTTCGAGCGGAGGGCGCAGCAGATCGCACAGGGCCCCTGGAAGACAAACGAAGCTGGCAATATGCAAAGAATGTTCCGCTTCAAAGTCAACTACAATCGTCTTGGCCGCGGCCACGAGGAAGAGATCACTGATTACCAGACCATCGAACTCTTTAGTGATCACGTTACGTACGTGATTACACACGAGAAGACGCCCTGGCACTTACCACATGCGCATGGATTCAAACTCGTCACCAAAATAGTCATCACGCATGTGGCCAAGTCGAAATGTAAACTCGCGATTTTCACAAAGGTCGTCTGGTCGAATGCGCCGACATTCACCAAGAAGCTCGTTGAGCGACAAGCACTCAATGATGCAAAGGACGACGGTGAGGAGTTAGCCGAAGTGGCGACAGACCAAGTCCGTAGACTAGGCCATCACAGTCGTACGAAACGGGCGATTCAAGTCTACGGTAATGTAGGCCTGCAGTCGCAAGTCGTCGTTTTCTCGCCAAATGAGTCGGATGCGTCGAGGAAGCCTCTGATTAACCCTCGATCGCTGAGCTCTATGTTGTTCGACACTGGCCGATCCTTTGGGGAGAGCGTTGCATCGTCGCTCGTGATGTGGGCCTTTGCTGTTTTGAAAAGACTGTGGAACATTGTATCTGCGCAGCGCATTCTCATTGCCTTACTAGCGTTCAGCGTTCTCGCCAATGTGACTTTCTCGTCACAGGGCACTGCAACGTGGTGGAGCGAAAGACGGGCAGCTGGCTTTATGAATCGGATTGGTGTTCATCCGAACGTTATGATGAGCAAGGCTATATACTTGTCGGACCTGGACGAGGCGGCTCAGAGTTCGGCCATTCGCGTCTCTTGGCCGCAGGAGAGTTATTGGTAAATCACCTCGTTTTCCTCATGATTGCAACAAGACTTGAAACGACATGCTGACGAGTGTTCATAGTTACTCGACATTCCAATCTATCGCCAATACGAGTAGTATCGACACACCCGCTGAGGACGCGGGCTCTACGCTTTCCCATTGGGGCCCGAGCCGTGCTACGGCGAGACGCCTCCGCAACACGCGGCAGAAACTTGGATCGTACCGTCATGATCTAGTGGTAGCTATGAGACTGGTGAACAGTGTGGAGAATGAGATGTTACGGAGTGAGTGGGAGAATTGGCTATTCGATGAAAACAGGAGATGTGAGCAGGTTGGTGACGTGCTGCAGGAATCTGCCGCTAGCGGTCGGCCTGGATCAGGAAAAGAGCAAAGGGTTCTTGGAGGTGAGGAGGATGGGAGGAGAAAAGAAAGTTTGAGGAAGTGGCATGAAGATTATTGTGGGAGCTGTAAGATGGATCATGAGGTGCTCTTGAGGGAGCGGGAGGGTGCTAGTTTGGCTAGTATTACGTAACCTAAAGGTATGGGACATCCTAGAACTGTATATGGAGACACCATGAATATTGTATTGAATATATCCTACTTGGTATACCCCTTCAAATTTGTGTTGAGGCTTTTGCTTGCGGACTTCTGAGCATATTAGCATACGATTGACTCTTATCATGTTGGAAAAGTGCGATTTTGACCTATATATGTCGTGTTAAGGGTGTCATGGTAGCCTCTTATGTCAGTGAATGAGTTGATGGCCGTACGCTTGATATACTTGATCACTGTGTCCTAAAGATGCAAGGCAATTCCGCTATTGTGCTTTAGGTAAACGGCTTAGGGAAGACCTGGTTTTCTCCCATCGCTGCATGCGATTACTAACAGGGACCCAATCCTCATAGAAGAAGCCCAACATACTTGCCATAACATTATGACGTTATTGCTTCTCCACTGTCATAACGTCGGGGCTCTCCTTCATCTCAACGACCACGGGACTCCTTCTTAACTCTGCTGCGAGGTCGAGATGCCTTTGCTTCGTAGCTATGGCAATCGCGCTTTCGCCCGTTTTCGTAGTTGAGTAGGGATCGAGACCACGGCCCAGAAGCCCGCGGACGATGTCTGTGAACCCGTGCTTACATGCATGGTGTAAGGCTGTCCAGCCATTCTTATCGACATGCTCCTAGTGTAAAGAAATGTCAGCCGTTTTTTTCTTCGTTATTATATCTAATAGAGTCGATCTGCTCCCGAATTGCCCGGCCGGTGCCGAATTTGTAATCGAAACAAATTGTGCTTACTACGACACATATCAGCATAGACCTATCTGAAAAGTGATGAACAAGGAAACAGAAGGGGATGATCTTGTATATACCATATGGAGCGTTGTTCTCTAAAAGCACTTCGGCGACTCTTTGTTTTCCAGTCTTAATTTCCTTGTATAATAAGAGTCTTTTTGGTTTCAAACACTGCTTAGCCGCATCATAGGATAATACGAAGCACAACTCGTCAGCGTTGGAGTCTTTGACGGATTGATGGATCATCGCCCAGAGCTGGTACCTGGAAGGCGATGTGGAATGGGAAGAGATGAATCTTGCAGACTCGAAATAACCATTCATGAATAGCGAACACACCAGAGACCCATCCAGCAAGTACTCGGGATTGGTTGACTTTACGTGTGAAAGTAGGAGCTTGATGAGACACACTAGCTCGGGGTCGGAGTCATCTCTAACAGGATGGCTGCCGTCGCGTCTACAAAGAAGACACAATGAATCCTCCGCCGCATTGTTTTTTGCGGTGATAGAGGCTCCAGAGCGTACAAGAAGATTGATAGTGCTTGTATGTAGCAAACGAGAGTCGCTAACGATCACCGCCTCCATCAGCGCTGTGTTGCCTCGAGAATTTCTGCTCTCCAGGCTCGCGCCATGAGCCAGGAGTATTTCGACTATGTCGGCAAGACCTTTAGCCGCAGCAAGGCAGAGAGGATAATTCTGAAACCGATCGCCCATATTGACATCGCAGCCTTTGTTGATCAAGAGTTTGACTAACTCTGCTTGATATCCAGTCTGAGGATGAGGCACAAGAGGCTTGTAGTAGCAGGCCAGGTGTAGAGCGGTCATTCCATCGGAAGGGCATACGTATGATACATCGGCACCGATTCCGATAAGAGAAATAGCGTCTTGGAATCTTCCTGTCTGACAAGCATAGAGCAAAATTGTTCGAGAAGGCTCTGGTTTCGCCTCAATATTGGCGCCCATCTGAAGTAGCCAGTCAAAGGCAAGCCATTGACCATTTTCGAATGCGTATGCCACTGTAAAAACGCAAAGTCAATGATATTTCCGTGAAATTTGCCTGAGTAGACCATATATCACATCCCGCCAGGACTCATGTACTACAGCTTCGGGAATGCAGCAACGGGAAAAAGTAGTAGTCACTTACGAGAAGATTTCCCGTTATGATCCTGAATATCTATATCCATACCTTCACGATGAACCAGAAGGTTTAGTATATGCATTTGTCCCATATAGCTTGCAAGCTGATGTAGAAGGACATGTCAGCCATCATTCAACTCTTTATGTTTCTCAGAACATTCGTGTAGATAGATGTGCCGTGACTTCTCTCAATATAGATGGTTACCAACTAGGGCCAACGTTAGCTATCGGTGTATCAATGGATCTTGGGCAAAAGCAAAGCTGTACCATGTAGTGCGGTAGGGGCGGCTTCCGTGCAGCCGTCCGGCCTCGTAGATACGAACAAAGAAGCGCCGTGGTCAACGATGAGTGTTTCAGCTGATGATCTGGTAGTTGGATTGGCCCTGCGTTAGTTCATGCTTTCACCATCCAAACAGGGGCCACAGGCTCGAGATAGGAGCGGCCATAGGGGCTATGCTGATCTCGACGAATACCTCACGGACTTACTATACGAAAGTTAGATGCCGCCACTTCAATAACAAACCTGATTGAAAATTCAGGCGGGCGATTGGACTTCTATGCCGTACCACTTGTCCACAACATAATGCCGTGTGGAGAGGCTTGAGCCAGCCATAGCAATTGCAGAATGCCCAGGACAATGCATTGACGTCAGCTCCATATCGCACCAGTAAATCGATCAGATCCTTGTTGCCATCCCTAGCTGCGATATGAAGAGCTGTGTACTGTTTCCTAATATGCGCCGCCCCGACGTGAGCCTCAGTATAGCCTTGGCGATGCCACAGAAGCCTTCGCTTGTTCTGGGCTTCTAGCAACATGAGTTGCGTTTGGTAGTCTTGGAGCGCATGTGGGTTGCCAACTGTTTGGGAGCCCGTCTGAGCACCTGGACCGTGTGGAGGCGGATGATCCGGCGCAGGGAAATGCTCAATGATGGCTGAACTTTTCTCTCTTGCTAGTACCCGTAACTCGGTTTCTGGGAAGAGTAGGTATGTACCTACCTGGGGTTCGCGCCTGATGAGAGCAGCTTCTCGATGGATTTGATCGGTGCTCCGCGATCGATCAGCGAGCATAGAATGTCCGTATCATCACGTACGGCACGGTAAAGCAAGGTGTCGAAGATAGGATGTAGAGGCCGGGCGACAGAAGACAATCTCGCCAAATCACAGATGTCGAGGTTCTGAGCTATCTCGCCCTGGACTTCTGGCGGGAGATGAACAAGCGTGGTCATTGTTGATGATATCTCAGCCATGATTTGAGTTCAGTGGCAAATACGCTTGAGATGACTGCAGCAGGAGAGGCTTTTTGAGTATCGAGAAGGTGTCATGGCTGCCTTGACGCCGCCTTCTTGTAGCCTCTTCTATGTTGGTCGCGGCGTCGGAGGTGGCGCGTGACACCCGGTTTCTACGTGACAAGGAGGGGAACTGTTTGGTCTCCAGCTATCTTGTACGCAGCAATCATCAATCATCATACGGTGACATTCATACCTGTCGACAATTGTCACGGAGAGAGGCCCACTAATTCGGCTGATGCAACTGACGTGTGACTGCATTGGCAAGACACCCAAATCCCGATCCAGTACCCGTCCAAGGAGACTGGTCGGGTACAGCGTTCATCGCTTATGTTTCGTTCTTTGATCAATTGAAGCCGAGTGCACCTTACGAACTATGCCCCTTATTTGGAGGAGGCTTACCCCTTTCGAGTCCTTTCGCTTTGCATCATGTTTCCGTCGCGCACCTTCTAAGCTGGCGGAGTCCTTCCTCCAAATCTAAGGACCACTACTGATAAAGGAGATCGTATATTTCCAATGAAATGAGATTAGATGGTCCTTGTCAATGTCGCCTCGGCCCGTGGTATTCTGGCAGGCGGCCAATTCTGTGTTTTTGGCCATATTTGATTGTACGGCAGACTTGACTTCATTGTATGATCCAGTTATTTGGAGAAGGACACATGATGGTACAAGTATGGGTTCGTCTGGCCACGGGTCAAACAATTGAGGTTTGCGTGTTTCGTCATGCTTCCCGTTACACTGCCCATCGGCCATGAACAGAGTGAGTATTGCCTACCCAAACTGAAATAGACTTCAGAATCTCACCACCCAAACTGACCCTGTGCGAATCATTTTAGGGAATCCCTACGTTGAGTCTATCACTTATCCGAAGTTTCGTAAGATACTCAACTGAGATTTGTTGGGCTATCGTAAGTCATATCGTAGGTCGTATTGTGTAGAAGTGGCATGTTTTGGGGTTTGTCGAAAGCGTGCCCGTCTCTTCCATCTTCGACTTCGCCTGGCACGGGCGCCTGCGGCACCCGGTTGCCATTCCGCTCTTGAAGAATAGCTCACTTGATATCAGCCAATCCGGTTCAATATCTCGGGATCGGAGACTAGAGACTTTCTTTGGCGTCGTCATGCTCGATCAACCGCGGAGAACGGTTGAAATTGACAGGGGCTGTTTCAGCTGGTTTTTGAGAGGACAAAGCGCCCCGCCAGCTGCATTGCGATGGGACTCAGCCATCCTGAGAAAGAAGCCACTCATATAGATTCGTCCCTCTCTCAGCTGGGTAGGCGAAGTGGAGGAACCGACAACATTGGCGGTGAGTTGGCGCTTCCTCAGGAAGGCCTAGCGACGTCGCACATGGCTTGTAATCTCTGAATATGAATTGACGCCACCCGTTCGCTAGAAATGTAGCCAATCTGATCCAGATATACACCCATTGTTCGGACAGATGCCGTGCCAGCATAACAAGCAGATGCCTAGCGCAGGCCTTCCTCATGCCTCTCAATTCCCGGGCAAGGTCAATGATGGTGATATTTGCAGAAAGAGAGCAAAAAGAAGAAAAGAAACACAGAAAAAAGGTAGGTACGCATTGATGGGATTCGAAAAGTAGCCTCCAAGGGAGTAGTTGGTGACAAGCATGTAGGGCCAGAAGTTGGAAGTCCCCGCCTAGCCGAGTCATGATGATTTCTCCCAAACTACCAGGTAGCCCCAGTGCCTGCGTAGATCGCAAGAACAAGGATAGTTCAGATGTGAGCTGTACTGCGTGCGTCTCTGAGTCTGTTCTGATCGGTGACTGGCAATTCGACTTACAACGGGTTGTTGATGCGATTTGTCAAACATGACCCCGAGATCGACAACTTGGGGGCAGCACAACTCCCATGCTGATGTGTCAATTAGATTGCTGAAGTCCACTTCCACTGTCGACAGATGATGCTATCCTTTAGGTAAAAGCACGCATACATCCTCGCTGTTTCCTGATCACTCTGCATAAGGTAATCGATTCCGCGGTCCAGTAGCGGCAGCCGCATAGCTATAGGTACATGTAATTATCAACCCCTCGCCGCCGAATTAGGCACGGCAAAGGGGCCCTCTGTGCAGACCCGCTGCTTGGTTGTTTAACTTAGTAGGTATCTTACTCTAGCAGGAAGCTTTCGAGACTTCCATCTGATGAGCGCCACCCAACGTCTCTTGCGAAGCCGTGGTCAGTCACTTGGGCACGGAACGAATCACATCCCTCGAGAGCCCAAGGGGACCGGTCGGGGACGGGGTGGGTTGCAGGAATCCTGTTTGGTGCCGGAACGTTTTCAGCCCTGTCCGTCGGGACTTGAAAGTCGCAAAGTCGCCAAGTTGAAAGTTGAAACTGCACTTTGCACCCGCCCATTCCACACGACACGAACACGGGTCGAATTCAACCCCGTCAATTCTGCTGTACGGGGCGGATTGGACCCAATTCGCTTTGCCCTACCGATGGATCCCTATTTTCAGAACAGAAACGGCCCGGCCTCCGAGTCGCCTCCGAACCTGTATGCCGCAGTACCACCAGGCTATCCTCATCCGCCGCCGCCAACGGCCCAGCCCGCGCCAACAACCTCGCCGCCCGGCTCTGCGGATTCGCGCACCGCCGCGCAGACCGTCCCCTCAGCTTGCCTTGCATGTGTGAGTAGGCCGGTGTGCATCTTTCGCCGCAGCACGAGTCATGTTGGCTAATTCCAGGTGTCCCCGCCCCGTGCATAGAGATCGAAGCATCTAAAATGTGACGGGTCCAACCCGTGCTCGCGTTGCCTCTCCTCCAACTCAGAGTGTGTTTATATCGCCTCTCGCCGTGGCTACAAGGGCCCGAGAAAGAAGAGGCGTGCATCAGACTCTGCGTCTGAAGTGGGCGGCGAAAGCTGCCCCATGCTGCTCGGCGCGCCCACTGGGACAACCGTCGCTAATAACATGCCCACTTTCTCTCCGGCCCTCAATGTTCGGAACACGCCCTTGCCTGTTACAGCAGCTACTGATCCGAACACGGTACAGTTGTATCGTGCACCCTACCTCACAAACTTGGACGGCGCCGTGGTGCCGACCAATGCGCCTCCCGTCCAGACATCTATTGCCGATCAGTGTCTTGATGCTTTTTACTTTTACTTCTATCCTGGGCACCCTGTAGTTCTTCCCAAGATCCATTTACTCAAACTAGCCCGGGAGCGAAACATAGAGGTTCTCCTATCCGCCATCAGATGGGTTGGCTCTGGTATGTCATCCAACCATCTTGAATCTTGATTCCAAAATCCGCTTGAGATATCGCGTACTGACTTCTTCGTAGTAAGTTCTCGTATATGTTCCCATCAATAGGGTTCTCGTTTTCAATACACAGGCAGCCCCACGATTGCGGAGTGTCGTTGCCATAACTAATGCAAGCTCCTTTTACCTCTAGCTGTACATTGAAACGGGGCCGTCTCGTGCTACTTTTTTTGATGAAACTATGAGGCTCCTATATGCCCCACAGACTAGCAAAGATGGCTTCTTGATACAAGCCATGATAATTGCCATCATTGGGCTTGACGGTTGTCGACAAAATGAGAGAGCTAGAAATATATTAGCAGACGCAGAGACAATCTCAATCGAAATTGGGCTGTACTCACGGACTTGGTATGTAGAAAATCCCTCGCGAGTCGATTTCTAGCTGCATCTCTGAGGCAGCATAGGTACTAACTTCTCTGTAGTAAGTACCTAACAGTCAAACATCAGCATTGACGACTTGGCCCCAAAATCCGTGAGTTCATATGTAGAACCATGGGAAATAGCTAACGCAGCACCCTTTGGCTACCAGACGCCACGACTCACGGCGGCGGAAATCCAAGACTCGAGGAGAGTTGGCGACGGACGTGGTGGGATCTTTTTGTCGTGGACGGAATGATTGCTGGAGTTCACCGGCAGACAAACTTCCTCTTGTTCGATATAGTAGCAGACGTCGGCTTGCCTTGCGAAGAGCAGGTAAGTATTCAAAGTCTTAATGTCCCTCGGAGCGATCTCAGGGGCTGGATTCTTGCCCCCTCTTCTGACACAATCAAACCCTCGCCCAAACGTATTTCAAGGTGAGAAATGACTGATTCCAACTACGCGATAGGAGTTCCTTTCGGGGGTAAGCAATAACTACTGGCACCGTCGCCGATTCTGTAGACTAACGTAGCTCCTAGAAAGTTCCTCGCCCAATGTATTTGGAGGATTTCGATGATCAACTCTTTACTGGCGAGGAACGTGAGTTTTCTTCGTTTGCTTATCGCGTGGCGTCCGTTCGCAATCTAGGCCGAATGATGCGGTCAAACAGCATCCAGGGCATCACGCCCGAGGAGAGTGTTGACAAAATCGAGACACTCCTGTCCAATTGGAGACTTCACCTACCCCGATCAAAACGAGACAGTGTGTACAAGGACGGCCAGCTTGATGAGATGATGTTTCAAGCCCACAGTAAGCAAGCTCTTCCAGTGTCTCCCCCGCGCTCAGGCACGCTTCATGAGTCGCTTGCTTTTTTCCCGCGGATAAATTCTCAGTGAACACATGCAAAGATTTCCCGAAACCCTCACACAATTGAAATGAAGGACGATGACTGACCTGAGCCCTTGCAGTGATAAACCATGCGTACGTGTTACTAGATCGCCTCTCTGGGGAGTTTCTCAAGATTCAATTGTGCTCATACTTCGCAGTTGCTCCATAATCTTGCATCAACCACTTTCGCAGCTAGACTCGTCTCCAGCTCGGGATATCGAGGCATGCGCACCATATCGAGCCGTGGAAAGCAGAAATGACTTCAACCAGCACACAAGACATATCATAACGGCCGCCTGCGAAATCAGCAAGATGGTCACCTACAATGTGCCAATAACAAGTCATACCCATTTCTTCACTTGCGTTCTGACACTGTCGTCTATCGTTCACCTGAGCAAATGGGCTCTGTATTGCATACAGGATGAAGATGACCTTCGACAACAGGTTCGCCTAAACATTGGAGCGCTTAACAAACTGAGCAGCGTTTGGAAGGCGGCCGAAAATGCTGGAGCGCAAGTCAAGGGCGTTGCACAGGAGATTTATCGCTCCCGCAAGGTGCAACAGAGCACTCCATCCTTCTGGGTTGGTTTCACGCAACAGGAAATCATCAGTAGCATGTCGGCAGATGAGGGCATCATGTCTGAGATCAGCTTGCTCCCTACTCTCCCGGAGACTACATTGCCTATGTCACAACCACAGTGATAGGTTCATAATGGTTTAATGAGCGGGATAGACGATGACTTTCTCACTTCCCCACTAGAGAGGGAATGATGGTTAATTCAAGATAGATAATGCTGTATTTCTCGTTATATATACATCGTGATTAGGTAGACACAATGCTACGCGACTGTCAAGACCATCCGACTCTATCCGAAGCTGCTGGATTCGGACACTCTAACATCGCGTACGTGCCTACTTCGAATCGCTGTCGCTCATGGGGCTCTGGAACAAGGGACACATAGCACATTGTAACTATGTCAACAGATATTTCTGCTTCTCGCATTTATCATCTCCGGCCCATGATTCCTCGCGCCCGTGCCATAAGTTCCTCGTATTCAGGCGAACCTGGCTGAGGTCTAGGTCTCGTGCCGGTAGAGATATCTTCGACTGCGCCTACTCCATGCGCTTCGCTATCGTATTGTTCGTCGTCGTATTCATCATCGTCATACTGTTCGTCCACATATTGGACGCCGCCGTATTCTTCATCTTTAAATCTGTTAGCACCCCATTTTGCTAAAATACCGGGATACGGCGTCCGCACCAATTCTTCGACTCTGCTCTATCATCCGCCATCTCTCATTTGGCGTGAGGACCTTCTGTCTATCCTCAAGGTATTGCGCGCGCGCTTCTTCCTTACGGGCTTGTATATCCCTTTCCTGTGACAGCGCCCACAGCTCCTGAAACTGCGCCTGGTACTTGTTGATCTGGACTAATTGTGTATCTAGTCTGTGCAAACAATGTAGTATGCCGAGACCCAGAAGACTCCATATCGCATACGAGCTCCACCAAAACAGCGGTTGAGTGTTTTCTCTTATTTCAGAAAGCTGCGCTGTGAATCAGCGCACAGTTCTCGTTGTATGACTGCTGAGCCCGAAGCTTACTGAACTCCCAAACTCGAGAAATAAGTGCACGGTCTCCACGACGCCCTTTTCTAGCACTGTTCTCATCTCACCGACTCCTTCCGAGATTTCCGGGTCGTTCCGAGTAGTTGGTGGCCATACTGCTTCAACGCAACTTGCGGCTAAAAGTGCGACGGAGTAAACAGGCAACATTGTAGATCTCTGTCTCCAGACGGACGGTAATTTTGTGGTCAAAGAGCATTTTGGCACATTGTGCGGTTGAATTTGAAATGAGTGAGAGGAGGGAAACAAAGACATCATCCTCGAACCTCGCACTTCCGTTTTCAGAACATATAAACTAGGCTACCCAGATGTATCAGAGCAGCAACACCAAATTTGACCAGGCAATGTATCTGCTTATACTGAGTTTGTGCGAGTAGTCAGAAAAGGGCAGCCGAGATATGATCATTGAGTAAGCATGTTTCGAACCTTCCAAAGTGTGAGTCTGCAATGCTTAGGCGCAAAAACAAAGCGACAACTTACCTGTAAGTGGAGTCATCTGGGAATAGGCTATTGCAATACAAGGGGAGAGAAATTCATCTAAGATAGTGATCTCGGACTTGTACGAAAGGACCCCTAGATAGAAAATGTTCATATTGGAGGCTTATGCTCCACAAACTCCCATTCCTCTTCTAGCAGGTAGGAAATGGCTAGTGATGCCTTGATCATAAGAGGTTTCACGTGTAAGAGGGAAAAAAGACAACTGCGTCAAGGGTATCATTGAGAAAACTTATGCCCATTTCGCTGTAAATGTAAAGCAACAGACGCCTGCTGTCCATGGCTAAAACTGACTAAGACTTTGCGACTCAGCAACAAGTATGGTCATTCACCCCATCTCCGCAAGAAATCATCAAAGTTTGGACCTCTCAAAGATGTGTGCAAAGCCGAACCAGTCTTTTCTTGGTTCGCGCTCTTAGCTCCACTGGCAGTGAGTTGTGTAGCCACATGCGAGCTAGCATGCGCAATGAACTCCGGTGCCGTCATATCGCCACAGGACAGCTTTTGAAACATTTTCCGGATCTGTTCAGCTTGGTCTCCTAGTGTCTGAATTAATTGCTCGAGTTCTAAATCGGTATGAACATCTTGACCGGAGGAAACCTCAGAGGTGAGGGCTTCCCAAAGAAGCTCGATACTATGCTCATGATTGCCGATGCCCGCCTTGGTGGCACGTTCAAAGATGGATTGCATGTCTTGGTGGAGAATATCGACCTTCTGCGCGCGATTGCGTGTATACGCGCTGAGGACCGCCGGTGTCTGATCAGTCGACGCAATGCTATCATCAGCAGATGTTATTCCATAGAGTTCCATCTGGGACTTAAGGCTTTCCAACGCGGCTTTCCGTTGACGATCTGCATGTCTGTTTCCTGCCGATGCGAGCTTTTGTACCTGCAACACATTCTTACTGTTTTCGGCAGGCATATAACTCTGACCATTGCGCAAAGCTTTCTGGTGATAGACGAAAGTCTGAGTTCTCTCGGCAATACGTTCTAGTCGTTCGTCCAAGTATTGAAGCACACCCAAAACCTGTGTGCATTAGCGTTGGTACGGGAGAGAAGAAAGACATTGGCGTACATATTTTGTAACCGTGGCATTCTGAGAGTTACGTTGCCTCGCTGATGCCTCATGACGAATGAGGACAGGCTTTTGATATTGACCCACAACGCACATGTTTGCGACGGGGATAATTTCCTCCCAGAGCCAATCAATTTCATTTGATATCGATTCCTTTTCCTGTTGTAGTGCTCGTGAGCGTTGCGAGGCATCACCGGCAGGCTCGTTGTAGTGCTTTTCGAGTGATTCTTGGAACCGTGTGGACAGTTGTGTGTGACAGTGTTGAGTGATGGTAAATACAAGCCTAATCTTAATCAGCTGCTTGAACGCTTGTAAAGTCCGGGGTAAACTGAGTGGACTCAACTCGTTAACGTAGTTCTGGACATCCTGTACGGATTTAGAGGCCTCGGAGTCTTCCGGGATAATAAGCTTTCCCCATTTCTGAAGGCTCTGAAGATTGTCGTCACACCCGAGCCACAGATCTAGGTCTGTACTGCTTGTTTCCGATCTCGTCTTATCAGACAGTGCCAAGCTAAGAACCACTGCTTGGAAAAGTCGATCAAAGTCTCGGATTACTTTGTCATTGCTACAAGTGCTCTGAAGATTATCCGTCTTCGTCGACTGAAGTTAGCTGTGGCTCTCGGGATGAGGCGTACCGCTGAAAGGGTCGAAGATAGACGCACCATTCTTATCAGCTTCTCTCTACGCGATCTCAATTCGGAAACCTTTCCGCTCAGCAGAGTCAAGTCATCTTTCGATTTTGTAAGGTCTTGGACGGTTGAATGGCTGCGCGTCGACTGTATCTTGAGTTTGTCGACTTTGTCTTCGAGAAATTGATTATGATCCAATATCTGATGAAGTAGCACTTCGGGAGAGGACGTTGATGAAACAGTAGTACATGGACTCATTGTAGTCAGTAGCATTATTCTTACGAAAAGGTTGAAAGCCTTACTGGGACTGCTGAGCTGGAAGCCATGATTGTAGCGGGCCATATTCTGATGCTAATGCGTCGAGGAAGGCGCGACGAATAGGTATTTCATGCTGGAGACCGTCTCGAATCATGCGATCGGTTTCAGATCCTTCCTGAAAACCCATGTTCGACTTCAATTCGCTGTATATCTGCTGAGTATCCGACCCAAGGTTGGGCGAGATGGCTCTGGACGCAGGCATCGTTGACTCGATGTCGTTGAATAGCCTATAGTGAGCACTATACAGTGTTGGATCATTCAAGTACCAACTGCAGCTGGCAATGTATCGGGGATGACTCTGTACGAATAGAGAACAAAATGAAGTGGGATGATTTTTCGAGAGGTAGGCCTGTGCCTGTGAATGCGAGAGTGACCTACGATTTCAAGGTAAATCCGACGCTATGACAACGTCCAGTACACAAAGCCCAATGGAGATAGGCAGGTATGAATGAGGGTAGACGGGCTGAAGGATAAAGGCATAAATGCCCTGCAACCCCACTTAAACCTTGCGACAGTGAGAGAGTGAATATGAATGTCGGACATCTGCTGAAGGAAACTTAAGTAAGAGAGAACATGGGCTCTGAGAGTCGTGTCTAATGGAACGCTTCGCTTGTAGCATGCAACACATCAAAGTAAGTTGCGAGCTATCCAATGCTGTGTGTAGAGCAGGGGAATAGTCGCACAGCTGGAGTTCAGGCTGCCACTGGCTCGCTGTGTGCCAAGTCAGTGACTGCAATGTTACAGCCAACTTGGAACAAGGACAGTAAGTGTGCATTGAGAGAAGACTAAGAGGAGGCCCGCTCACATGCAAGAACTGACTGATGTAGAATGTGAGGAGCTACCTAGCCCAGGCCAATGCCTTCCAGGTTTTGTCGTTTGAATAGAGTGAGTAGGTAAGGTACCATTCGGCATTAGCCTAGACTTCTGGTGATGGTAAACAACGGGAAATGGCAGAATGTGGGGACCCCCAAGGTGAGGTCGCTAGCTGCACGTGGAATGCTACATGTACACATCCGTAGGAGGCGCTGTGCTGTAGCGCACGGTACCTAGGTAGGTACCTTACCTGAGAGACTCAAACTTGACACGCCTGTTTCCGACCAGGACTCTTCGGACAGTTGATTCCTGTCGTTCAGTATCGATCAATGATCTTCAGAGAGTTCGATATAGTCGATATGCGAAGAATATCTGCAAGGCCAAGGATGTTGGCTAAATGGCGATGGTCCTCATGAGCCCTTCTCCATTGCCATGTCCCATCTATCTGAAAGGCACCAAAACACCAGAAGCGGCCTAAAGCACCGGATTTGAAAAACACGCATATGCAGTTGAACACCAATCGCACCGGCCGGGCTCAGCTTTGCTCAGTGCGTTGAACGCCGAGCACCGTTAGTGTCTCGGCCACCCTCTTTTGTCTGCCCAAGATATTGAGCCACCGCCTGTTTATGACTGATGGCGTTTTTCGTGCGTTATCATGTTGTATGTTGTCACTGTACGTCGCATGTCCTTACGAGAGACTTCCACTAGCTCAGCATCTCATTTGTCTGCTCTGCTGCAATGTCTCATGTGCTGTGTTAGAAAACAAACACGTACCACAGGTGGCAAGGTTTCAACCTCATGCTACCATCGGCCATGCTGCCGAATTATAAACCAATTGAAATACAACTCTTCAGGTGGTCGTGCCTACATTTGGGAGTTGTGTCCAGCACAGAATTACATAGAGCTGGGTGTGGTCCGCTAGGCTTGGAAGGCTGAAATCAATACAGCCTCAGCATCGAGTCTTATGTTGGTTGCCGTTCAACCAGAAGACTTGTGTTTGCGAGTGAATATCTGCCCGCCGGGGAGAGGATTACAACATCATCACTCGCTCCTCACCAAAGCATTGCAATACTGGAGACAACAACTGGGACCAACGGTTCACGGACTACGCCCAAAGCATGGTTTCGATCCTCTTCAGTCCTTTATCACTGACTGCACTGAGCTTACTTAGGCGAAACGTCTTCGTTGCAGCAGGACGAGACCTCATCTGGGATGCCTCGGACTTTTCTCCGCCAGCCTTGCCCAATGAGGCTGCTGCACACTGGCCATGCGTTTGCAAGCCAATCTGTGTGGTGCCGTACTCGCCACAGCTCTCGTCTTGTCGGTCACACCCAAAGTGACATAGGTCTCAAAATGCTAATGATTCTTATTTATATAAACTGTAGCTCGAGCCAGCCAAGGAATGACGAGTAGAATCTAGCCATCCTCATGTACACCACGCGCTCTCTGTTTGTGCACCCCAGTTCTCTTCTTTTCCTTGCATTCGTACCTCTGGCCCTGGTCCGGTTGCGCACTTGTATAGCTCGAGATGTGACCACCCATGCCATCTAGTCTCTTTTGTGCAGGTTACGATGCGTTGTAACAGTTGGGAACTGCCCATGTCCCTGACTTCGGAAGCTCGACAGAAACTTTGTGTGTCAATGTGGAGTTGCCGTGAGTTCTCACATGTCTCCTAACGTGTCTGGGTGACTCTACTGGTGTTAGAGGTGGCTCCGGAGCACGACGTGAATTTCTCGTGCTCGGCGGTTTGCACTCTCATATATCTTTGAGTTGACCCAGTTCACTTGTTGTCTCGTCTTCCCGCTTGCCTCAAGACAGTCAATCCTTCAACACACCTTTCTTCATCTGCATGTCTCAACTTGCCGCCAAGTGCAATCAACTGTGTGCTACAATAGAAAGCCAACAACATGGATCTCGCCTTTCTGCAACGATTGCTCACTGGCGTTCAGGCATCGGTACAAGCTGTGCGGTGCTCGGAAACCTTCACGAATGCTATGATTGGATTTTCCCTCATGCTTTGCGTTCAATTGCTCGTCATGCCACTTCAAATCATTCTGGATCTCAACTCGGTCAACCTCCCAGCATCGATTCTGGTGATGCTTCTGGTGGTCCTTTCGATGACCATCGCAAGCCGTGTAAGCAGAGAGGTTTCGGTGTTTTACGAGAACTGTCTTCGAGAACCGACGGACTTCCTTGGTCGACACATGCCTCTCGGATTTGTTCCGTTCTTCATTCTCCTCAGCCGCGAACACATGACCGCTGTCTCAGACGTTTTCAGGGTGGCTTCCGCTTTTAGTAAGTGGCAAAAGGAGATCTTGTTCTTTCCATTTTTTCGGTTCTAATAGGATGACAGTTGTCACAACAACGATGAGCTATGCTGGATCCTTTCTATTTGCTACCGCCTCCTATGGCCTTGAGCAACGACTTCGACGTTTTCGAGGCAAAGCTAGCGATATCGAAAGCAACAAAACATGGCCTAGTCCCTCGATTGCGTTTCCAGCTCCGCAAACGCAGCTGCCACCGAAGCGGATCTCTCAACTATCCTCACTTTCGCTACCACTATCGATGGACGAATCAATAACCGCCACAAATCTTGTCGCTGGAGGACCAGACCCGTATACACTTGAGTTTGCCTTGCGAACTGCCCCGGCCTGGATTTGTCTCTTCTTGATTACAACCATTGGCGTGCCCGTTTACCTCGGAACGGGATTCATACTGCCGTTTGAGGTCTTCTTGTTGGTTCTCCTTTGGACAATCTCGATTGAGTTTCACAAAGGGATGAAGGCCTCTTGCTTTCCAAAGTCACTCCGCCGGATCCAAAGCAAAGTCGTCGTATTGACAAATCCACTCCTCCTCACTATAGGGTTGGGTACAGCCTACGTATGGTTGAAGACTAGCTACACTGACAAAGATATTAGCATTGTCGTGGGAAATTTTTACCACAGGTATGTACAATATCACTCGTTCAGGTCAATGATACTCACTTCCTACAATGATCTATGCTAACATATGTCATAGTGAGTACTACCCATCCCGATGAAGGACCCGGCAAAGACTGGAAAGTTCCGGCAATGATTGATATGATTCTACGCTGTGTTGAAGAGAAAACAGACTAATATGGTGATACAACAGATAGTACATTATCGAAAGTTCTCATGAATATCGTGCAACACCACGATGTCTCAGCTCACCTAGGAGCCGGCGACCTAGCAAGCCTTCTGCTGGATGCGGGAGTGGTCTCTATGGGCTTCAAAATGTTTGAGTATCGTTCAGAGCTATTCGCCAGTCTGGGAACGGTAACGCTTACCTGCATTGCGGTGGCCAGCAGCAACGTTTTTCTTAACGTTCTCATCGCCCATTCGTTTGGTCTGCAGGCACCAGAGGCCATCTCATTTGCTGCGAAGTCTACGACAATAGCTCTGGGAGTTCCTGCGGTTGAACTTTTAGGTGGTAGAACAACCCTGATGAGTACTTTGGCCATATTTAGCAGCATCTTGTTCCAGATAATGGGCGATTGGCTCTTCTCGACTTTGCGCATCAACGACCGAAGACCTCATCTGACGAGTGGCTCCCTGAACAAATCCATGCTGGGGGACAGAACTACACTCTTCTCCACAAATTCTACAGTCCATTGTACCGAAAATTCCGACCCGGCCAACAGATGGCCAAGTTTCTCAGGCCACAAGCGGAGCAGTTCTCAGTGCAAAGATGAGGGTGCGATCGTGGCGGCCGGCGTGACCGTGGGCATCAACGCCGCGGCTTTGGGAGTAGCCTTCTGCATCGAGCGAAAGTCCAGAGCGACAGCGTACTGTGCTTTGTCGATGATAATGTTCGGAGCTGCCACTGTAGCCCTGTCGGCGATACCGGGTGTGGCAAAGACCGTCATGGTATCACTGACTTCCTTGTGATAGTTCAAGTCATGTAGGAGTTTTACGAAGAATACGATAAATGCGAAACGGTGTTACGAGCTGGTGGCAAGCGTGAAGCGTGCGATCTTTGGTCTGGTATACCCACAAGGCGTTACGGGGAGAGACAGGCGAGACATGGAATAGAAATCTTAATCTCACATCGAGGAAATGCATCCACGTGAACTTGATGTGCATCGAATGATGTGCAAGCGGATTATTCTAGACCATGCTTTGGAGAGAAGTAGAGCACAGCGACAATGTCATAAGCATAATGAAGCTGCTGATCCTTTACATGACTCACCATGTCATAGTCGTACTTTGCAGTCCAAAGTTTTGCCGAAAGCCTATACCTGTCCTACATCACGAGATTTACGCCCGAGTCGAAGTGCCGAATTAAGACACCCGTCAAACCCATGGATTGAAAAGAGGGAATGGAACACGGAGTATTTACTCCAGCATCGAGTGCAACTGCATTGAGCTATGGGATTGTATTATGGGTATCTCAGATCGCTACCAGAGATTCACATTCTGGACTGGCATCGCAATCGTTACTGACGATATAAGACTTCCATATCCTTTCCCCATGGTACTTTAAAATCCCATTATCCGATTTACCATTCGTGTTTCACCATCGGCCGTAGCCCAATTTTGGTTCCTACTATGTTACTCGTGTGTGCTTCAACACACTCCCCACACTTGCATTAAGACCGGTACTGTAGGTAGGACCTATTATGTCCCAGTCCTCTGGCAACAATTGAATGTCAATACTAATTAGCCATTTCCAAGTCATATTAATGCTCCCGGGCAACTAAGCAATTGGCCATGGGGAGCTCGGAGAGAAATGCGCCCTCGAGGATAGGATGCCACAGGCATAAGTTCTATCATTGGAAAGAGGTGACTTGGGGAGAACTCGTTCTCAACGGTAGGTCTGCTTTCGTACTACTGGACGGTGATATTACGACTAGTGAATTTATATCATCGGCCACAAGAAGACAATGTATGCAATCCAGCCGTATATGTCAGAGAAGCAATACCTTCGAAGGTTGCCAATCCCGACATTACGACGCCTTTTTGATAACAGTCTTCTGTTTTCCCTATTTTTCTTTTTCTTCTTCTCTTTCTCCTTCTTTTGCTTTTGTTACACGTGGATGAAGGTGCCCCTTATTCTAGTCGCTCGATCAGGTGGAGACCACTGGCTGTCTCGACAACACTGCTCATTTGTCCCGGCTGCAAGGCAAAGGCGGCCTGCTCAAATTCGGCCTGCATGTCCCCCTTACCAAAGTATCCCAGATCACCACGCTTGCGCGCCGAACTACAGTCGCTCTCGGTGGTGGCCAGCTCCCCAAGTGAAGTACTGCCGCTCTTGATCTTCTGCTCATGGCCTTTAATGATGGTCATAGCGTCTTCTTTGGACCGAGTGATCTCGGCTTCGCGCCAGCTCGCGGGGCGACGACTGTCGCGGTGCTTGACGAGGAGATGGGCGGCTCGGATCTTACCCTCGGGACGGCCAACGGCGGGGCCTTGCGACGAGGAATGGTTGGTGGCCATGTACTTCTTCAGCTTCTCCGTGTCTGTGCCTGAAGGTGGTTCCCATCGTGATATCTTGTCGACGGAATTGAAGTAATATGGGAGGTTCTTGGAATTACTGTGGCGCACTTCCCAGCCTTGAGGGAGACCGCTCTCATCCTACACGCATAGTCTTAATGACTGGCCGGTCGACAATGGCACTAAGGTGGGGGATGGCATAGTGATATGTCATATATGAGGCTTAGACGGAAGCTTACCATGGCTGATACTAGACTTAGGCGCAGAACGTGCTTAGGATATATAAGATCTAGGAGTC
This sequence comes from Xylariaceae sp. FL1019, assembly GCA_022578705.1. Lineage (NCBI taxonomy): Eukaryota > Fungi > Ascomycota > Sordariomycetes > Xylariales > Xylariaceae > Xylariaceae sp. FL1019. The sequence continues at coordinate 535,203 of MU391928.1, forward strand.
TATGGGGACGCGGGTTGAGAAGCAAGGTTGCAAATGGCGAGAAGTCACACGGATGAGGCTGCCTTGCAGAAGAACGCAAGGAGAGTCTGCTTCCGAGAGAGCAGTTGAAAAGCAGACAAGTGAGTGGTGAGTATCCTCCAATCAACAGCGTAGACACAGTGGGCAAGACGCAAGCGAGATGGGTGTAGTCGCAGGCCAAACAGGTCTTGGACTCTTCCTCAGCGGCGACCTTGGGGCGAATTTGGGGGATCACGAGGAACGCAAAAGATGCAAGCTGGTAGTGGTCATTTGCATGCTGTTTTGGTGGGGTGGTGCCGCCGTGAGCAGGCCGTTGAGCGGGGCAACCGCAGCATGGTCGCTAGAAGACTCCACTGCAACTTCCGAGGGTCCGTCTACCGGGATCTGGTCAAAGCAACCCGCCGATCCAACTCGACTCGCTGAGCTCCTCCTTGGGCCAATGAGCCCGGGGCAACGATACTACCTAAGGTAGGTAGGTAGCAGTTGTTAAAACAAGGAGAAGAACTCCCCGGGCACCCTATTTTTGCTGGACGGGCATCCTACCGAGTGTTAGCAGCCGCCACCATTTGACACGTTGTTACCATTATTATCACCTTTGCTATTACTTAACTGCCGTACAGAATATACTTACTACTGTACGTTATTGCAAATTATCGTTATTTTATTTGTACTAGGTCTATTAATTAAAAGTGGTTTTTAAATGTATCTTATAGTTAATTACATTGCTTTTTGCCACCCGACTAGTCACTTCCGTCACTTTTAATTGATATCGCTGTAGCTATACAGCGTTAATGCTCTCGGTGTCACTGCTTTTATAACACTTAGGCGGTATTAAAAAGTAGGGTTGCAGTAATGGTAGTAATAAGATAACTTGAGGGGTGTGACAGTGTGACGATGGTACGGTAGTGAGTCAGTTGGTGGCGGCTGCTAACACTCGGTAGGATGCCCGTCCAGCAAAGATAGGGTGCCCGGGGAGTTCTTCTTAAAACAAGGACGCAAGCAGGATAGACATGTTCTCTTATTTGGTCGGCTTCTCAGCCGAGTCTCCATCTCAGGCTGATTTTGGACTACAACCACGACTTCCGGACAAACGATGACCTGGACGCAACCCGTTCTAGTGTAGAAGTACCTAGGTAAGGTATTGTATTCGGTTTTATCCTCTGGGTGCCGTTCATTTGGGAGGTACTCAGGTATTGTTCGTGACTTATCCGTAGGCTTGTATTCATTCCGAATGGATATGCTACCTTAGGGTCCTAGTATGGCAATGTTCAATCCAGCACTTCAATGATGCAAGTCTTCCACTGCTCAACGCTTCAGAGAGCCGGTATCTAAACTTACGTCACATCTATTCCCTTATTGCTATAGTTCTTTGCTTGTCTATGTGGACTAGGTAGGTAAACGTATTGGTATATTTGGCAGCCTAAGGTCACGCAGCTTTCAGTTCAGACACGCAATGTTAGACGAGACAATCGTGGTAATTAGAATTCATCGAACTAGAATAAACGCAGTGTGCCTAGGGGACATGTTGCTATAAATGATTGTTTGAATGTAAGCTGACTTCCTACAATCATTGAACCAGTGAGCATTTTGATATCTGATTCAGTCTTGGCTCTGGAGTACCAGGTATTGTGACGAGGGAAGACGAGAGGTGCGCTGCACGTGGAGCCTGGTGGACGATTGCAGGCCGTTGCCAGTCTTTTTCGCTCGAGTGTCCCACTATTTTTCCCGATGTGGTCAAGGCGACGGCCGGCTCTTTATGCTCATAATGCTCGACCTGCTAGTGGGCCCGACCCTTCCATTCAATCCGTTCAACCTCCCATTCAATTTCCACCTGCACGCTTGCGCCCTACGACATACATCCAGCCAGCACGGTTGTATTTCGTAGAACCACGCCTCACCTCTAGGTTCTCAGTCCCTCTCTCACCCACAACCAAACTCCCCGCACCCATCTCATACAACCTCGCCAGAGTGTCTCTCTTTCGCGTGTGTCACTGCAGAAGAGCCTCGCTGAGAACTGGTGGTCTTTCGCATCGCAAGAAACCCAGTCTGGCCCCCCAAGCGGCACTCCCAGTCCCCCACCCACCCTGTCCTATCGTTCTTCTCAGGCGACTTGTGTTCGACTCACGTAGACATGTCGACGCCGCAGTCCACGACTTCGGGCGAGGCCCCTCAGAGCAATCTCGAGCAGATCACTTTCCGTTTCTGCTCTGAATGTTCCAACATGTTGTACCCCAAGGAAGACGAGGTCGAACACAAGCTCATGTTCACATGCCGCACTTGCCAGTATACCGAACCCGCTGCCTCGAGCTGCGTATTCCGTCACGTCCTCAACAATGCCGCCGGAGAGACTGCCGGCGTCACTCAAGATGTTGGATCAGACCCTACGGTTTGTGGCCCCGTTCCCTCATTCTCCTCTACCGCCACCCCCGCCACTTCTACCTCTGCCTCTACCTCTACCTCTGCCCCTGTCCCTGGTGTTTCCACCCATGAAAACCCCCTGGCCACCTGCCTTCGCTGTGGCCTGACACTCCTTCACTGTTCTGTCTGCCAAGATCCTGCCTCCGTCGACGAGTACAACGACTACGTGATCCGCGACCCTGATTTCGCCGTTCAGCGCGCCTTGCGCTGCATACGCCTTGCCAACCTTTGGGCCGCTTCAGACACCGATACACAGGCTGCGCTAGAGGAAAGATTCACCACCACCAACAGCCTACAGATCTCAGGCCTAGGTGAAGAGAGCCTCACCGATTATCTTCCGTTCGACGCTACGTATGAAGACAACGACGACCCTGCTGAAGCGCTCAGTGAGGGATTCGAGAGGATGGACACGTCAGAAGCGCTATGGTAGCCAGACTCACGACTTCTGAACTGTATTACCGCCCAGCCTCACGTTCAATTCTCACAAACCGTGTCGTGATTGGATTTCTGAAATCGTCGTACAGAAATCTGGATCCCGTTTCCCTCTCGAAGGCAGTTTATGTCTTTGTGTATTGCACTCGAGTCGATGGACCAAGCCCTACTTAGTAGACAAGTGGGCGCTCTCACATGAGGCCACATGAGCCTCGCGCACTCGCCTTTTCTCTTCTCGCTGGATGATTCGCTGCACTTGGCCCGAGCACAAATGATTTGGTGTCTTCATTAACACTGATTCTGGTGCTGACGTGTTGCCTTGTCTCATTTAGCTTCCCCGGTCCAACAAGACGTGCCCAGCATGCAACCATGATGAGGCCGTGTTCTTCCAATCTCAGCAGCGAAGTGCCGAAACCGGCATGGTAAGTGTCAAGTACCTACTCAGCCCCATCAAGACAATCAGTCGCTCACGACAGGCACCAGAAACTGTTCTACGTCTGCTGCGATTGCGGTCACATCTTTCAATAATTTCCGACGACGAGCAATGGTAGGAGGTGGGGATGAGAATGGTGGTGGTTTCCGGTTGATAGCACGCCGGGTTGTGGCACTTGCATGGATAGGAGTTTTATTGTTTTGTAAATACCCCTAAAGAGAAGGACAGTAGCATACCGCGGTGCTACTGACCAAAATGAGACGAACAATTAAGAATTACCATACCCTTGATGAATTGTGTGACACGTTCACTCAGGTCGACTCATCATAGCTTCGTGAATTCGTTGATGAGGCACGATTTGGGGACTCGTGTCCAAATGGTAGGACGACATGGAGTACAATGAAGCCCGAGAGTCGCCAGTCGAGAAAGGTACTTTAGCAGACTTGTTTATTGTGTCTAAAGGAACCCAACCGGTCCCTATCCAGTATACCATATCTCGTGAATGCTTAGTAAATGCGCTTTGCAGTATAATACAGTAATGTGACACTTTCTTTCTCTGCTTTGGCAGCCATATAGTCCCTCTTCGCCATCGATAAGGGCTAAACCGTCTCGTCTCGCAAGGACGTTCCTTCAACAAAGCCCGAGAACTCCCCTTAGGACGGGGAAACGTCTCTCAACCCATCTTCATTCCCATACGACCCTCCACCCCGTCTAAGCGTGGGCAGGGGCCATACTCAGGATCTTGCTCCACTTGCGGCGGCGCAGCTCGGCACCGACGACACCGTTGACGCGGGAGCCGATGGGGTCGCCGGACTTGTTGATGAGGACGCAGGCGTTGTCGTCGAAGCGGACGACGCTGCCGTCGGGGCGCTGGACCTTCTTCTTGGTGCGGACGACGATGGCATGGCGGATGTCGCCGCGCTTGACTTTGTTAGCTGCCGAGGCGGCACCCATGCCGGCGTCACTGGCACCGCGCTGCTTTTGCACAATGGCCACGAAGCGGTCGCCTGAGGGTGGTCGGGGGCGGTTAGTCTTTTTTTCGGACATTGCGACTGGCGAGGGCAGGTTGAGATCGAAGTAGAGTGAAATGTACCTATCGTTGCATGTCTCTTCTGGCCGACGATCAGCGCGCATTCGACGATGGCGGCGCCTGAGTTGTCGATGCAGTTGAGATAGGACTGGGTTGAGAAGACTGGGTTAGAATCGCCGTGGCTCAAACTCCACAACCCCTACTTTGGAATAGACAGATGGTTGAGAGCACTCACCTTTAATTGAATCATCTTGGCCCGTCTTCCCCAGTCTTCGGGCCTCAATTCAACACTGCGATCACGGTTCGAGAGTGGTGTTCGAGGACTCGGCCGGGTGACGAGGCTGGCTCAGCTGTTCACAAATTTGGCACGAGTTGCGATTGGATTGGATGGATCGCCCTCGACGAACCCACTTTCTCGACGTCGAGGCTGAGCGAAGCGGAGCTCTGATTGGCTTAAGGTCAACAAGGGCTCTGTCGCTTGCCTTGATCAACTTCCTTTATGACTTCAATTTCTCATGATGCGTATAGTTGTACATATGTTCTGTATAATTCTGACTACCGTAGACAGGCCTTTGCAGAAAAACTTGGCAAGTTTCGTCAATTAACGTTATGGAGAGAGCGTTCATTTTACATACATTGGAGGTAGGTTGTTAAATTTAGGTGTGTTGGACAGCCACCCCTTTCTCTTCCACTTCGTGCTTCTTGTGGCTGAAGCAGACCGGCCAGCGACCTACCTAGTTAGGTTGGCCAGGCTTATGAGGTAGGCACTAGTTCTGCACCAGGTATGGTCCCACCTGCATGCGCTGAAGGCATAGCGTCATCAGCGAACGAGCCCAGAAGAGGCAGAGCCCTGTCAATCCCCCCCAACACCCTGGCCAGTCGCTGGAAATTAGAGGGCAACCCGGTCGTGCAGCGCAGCTAGCGAGCTGGTTGACCGGCCACCCTCCAGCCCTTTTCCCGCACTTTGCGCGGCGCCCTCCCGCTGCCCGCACTCCTCCCACACCTGCACACCCGTCCCGTCGTCTTCCATGTTGGCTGTCGTCTCCTTTAATCCGTACTCTGTGCTCACTCCCGTCGTCGTTGGTTCGAGCTGGCCGAACCTACATACCGGCGCTCTCTTTCACTCTTTCACCCTTCATCCCTTCCACCCTATACCTCGTCTCCCGCTCCCCTTCCAGCAGCGTTCCCAAGACTGTCCGCAACTAATCCATTCAGACCTACAATACACCAACTGATACCTACCTCACTTCACCAATAAGGTCCATGCCTGTTTCCAGTCTCCAATATCTGTCTTTTTGACGTGCATCACTTCGTCTCTCAATTAAAGCCTTGCGGTTTCCTCCTTTTCGGTAGATATCACGGCTTTGGTACGGCGTGCATTTTTCATACAGTCAGAGGGATAAATGGTCATTTTTCTATATCCCGTCAGCTTGGGTAATGCCGGCCATCTCACGTAGCCACTCGTAACCACGCAACAAGAACATCTGGCCCCCAGACCATTGTAACCCTACCTACCTCGACATCACTGCCTCGCTGGCCACTCAAATCTGACAAGTTGTACGCCCCTTCGAGGTTTCGAGGAGCCCTCTTCGAAGTCTCTCGGCTGACTCACCCTTTATCATTCCTGTGTTGCATCACCAGTCTTTCACCACATCTCGCAGTTCTTCGGCCTGTATGATTAGCAGTAATGCCTCCCCCAAAGTCTGCTGCCAAAAGGCAGCCGATCACTTTGGCGCAATTATCATCGTATGACGACATGCTTACAGATGCCCTCGTTGACCACGTAAGTCACTCGGCTCAAACGCCATCCACTATGAACATGAACGTCAGAGCATTGGTTGACATGTCGGCTAGACATACTATTGGACTACCATCCCCAAGAACCGACCCTCATATCATGCTTCTAGAGGCATCACTGAAGAAGAGATTACCAAGATCATTCAGTCGCATGTCATCGTAGACCCTGACCTCGAGATCGCCGAGTCAAAACTCCTTGCGACTGCCGGCTTCCGTAAATTCCACAATGCGCTAAGGACGCCGAAAGAGAAGGACGATTTCGTTGCTCATCTGCGGCGTTACCTGCGCATGTATCTTCCTGACTGCCCTTTCGAGGTCTCGTCTACCAACCGCTATACGATATACAGCCACGAAGCAGCCATAACTGCGCGCAAGTACATCAAGAAGGGTCAATCTATCAAGTATCTTGCGGGGATTCAAGTCATGATCACGGCCAAGGAAGATAAAGAGCTAGCCAAGAGGAAGAAGGATTTTAGTATTGTGATCAGCGCGAGGCACAAATGCGCCGCGCTGTTCATGGGTCCTGCCCGTTTCGCCAACCACGACTGCAACGCTAATGCACGCCTGATGATTACTGGTCAAGCAGGCATCGAGATTGTTGCGACACAGAACATTGACGTGGGCGACGAGATTACGGTTTCTTACGCAGAAAACTACTTTGGGGAGGATAATTGCGAATGCTTGTGTAAGACCTGCGAGACCAGAGGTGTAAACGGATGGGCGCAAAATGAGGGGACCAGTCCACTCAAGACGAGTATTGAGGAGATATCCGAAGGTTACTCATTACGCCGTCGACGACGAGATGATAGCTGCGCATCGGCCTCGCGCACACCCTCAGTCACGCCTGACATCCGACCTCGAGTACGCAAGACGAAACTGAAGTCTCTGGGTTCGCCCGCCGAGCGTTCGTCTTTCTTCGATTCTCCTACACCCCAGAGTCTACTCCGAGAAAAGCGCAAGCGAGAGATCGAGTCTCTATCTTCACCACCCACAACTCCGGCGAAGAGACTCAAGACATTTCGATATGAGATAGGACCGATCCCTGCCCCAGGCAGCTTGCAAAGGCGAGACAGCAACGATGCTACGTCCAGTGAACATTCAGTATCGGATTCTGCAAGCACAGATCCCATGGTCATGACGGATGCGACGACACCTGAGGAGTATCAGCAAGAGACAGCCCTGCAGTCTCCAGCTCTGACGCCTATCAAAGCTAGGGACTCCATATTGAAGCAGGAAGATTTGGATTTAACCCCTTTACCTAGCATCTCATGCGAACTCTCCGTCTCGCCAGCATTAACCGTCGAGTCGTTGGCGCGACACGACGGGAACGCATCCCCAACATCAACTCAGGCCGAAGTTCCTGTTACAGTACAAGGCAAAGTTGGCGAGCTTCCGCGCATCGACGTCATGGCTTTGCCCGCTCCAATTACTGCCGTGTCTGACAAGACGATCGTTGTTTCCGACTCTGCCCCGACTAGGGGGGCAATTGAGCACCAAAGTGACGCAGCAGTCAATGAGAAGCCCCGAAGAGGACGGCCTCGAAAGGGAGAGGCGATCTCAGGGGTTGACTCGGTGGACGATATCAATGCAGCGATCAAAAAGCGGACTCCAGGCGACTACACGTTAACACCTGCCTTACTTTCCGAACCTAGCATGGCCTGGATTTACTGCACGATTTGTGGCGATGCATTCGTCCAGCAAAATGCATACTTCACACGGAGCTCTTGTTTCCGATGCGAACGACACTCCAAGCTTTACGGCTATATCTGGCCGAAGACTGAGAAAGAGGGACCAAATGACAAGGAAGAGCGAGTCCTAGATCACCGGACCGTGCACCGCTTCTTGGACCCTGAAGACGAAGCCAAAAGCCGAGGACGAAAACTGGCCACAGCTAGCGTTCTTCGTGAGGAGCGCACTGAATCCAACCCTACTGATGCCACGCCGCCTGGAAGACGAGGTCCTGGTAGGCCCAGGAAGTACCTCGCTCAGGACGACGGAGTACAAGCTGAGGAGGAAAGTCCCTCAAGACTAAGACGTACCAGCCGTCGTACGCAGCGCGTCTGTCAAGCTTCCATGTGCTAGCTGCGCATATTATTTGGCATGATCACCATAAAAGTTATTCTCGAAACCCCTGAAGCCCACGATGGACCGCCACCCTCATTTGAAAATGTAGCAAACATATCGCATAGAGCGGGATAGAAGGTTGTGTTTCTCTGCATAGCTTCCGGCGTTTTTTTGTCAAGGCGGTTTTAGCGCCTTTGTAACATAGTTCTGCATTGTGTTTCTCCATTGATTGTTGCTGGCGGTGTCGAGACGGCTGGTTTCGGTGGTTTCTGGCCGGGTTCGACTAGACAGGGGAGATCGACTGAACTGGGACCTTCCGCACCTTCGATAAACGTGGTAAATATAAGAATATCGGCGCGCAATTTAGCTCCTTTAATTACTATGACATGCATGAGGTGACTCGGTCACAAAACCAACAGCGACTGACTAGGCGTCTGCGAAACGTTTCCAGGTTGTCTTGCTGCAACGTTGGTAGCCCTTCGCACCCATGAAACAGGGCTTTGCTTCAGTTGACACTAATTGAAACCACGCGAGCTTTCCTTCTGTCTTTCAACAAATGGTAGAAGATGCTGGGACACGAGACTGTCTATCACGGGTACTCGGGGCAAAGGGCATTCATCATTTTGTACCACATGTTGTTGATAAACCCGGTATCCTGGGTTGAAAAAGACCTACAGAAACCATGCAATCAGTGAGATCGAGATTGAACGATACCTTACGTGCCTAAGACTTGGGGATAGAAGTAGAGTCTCGGACGCAGAACGAGAGTCCTTCTCTGTATCAGGTATGCGGCCACGTTCAACGAACGAACCTTGCCTCTAAGCCGAGGTGGCCACTGCCGCCGTGTGCATTTCACTTTTCCATTCACTTCTGAGCGTCGTGAAATACTCTACATTTAATGCAACGGCTGGCGCCATGATCCTACCTTAAGTTACTCGTTAGGCCTAAAATCGGCTTACTTCCGTGGTTCCGGTGTGGCTACGATTTATACGTTAGGGACATTGAATTGTAAAACGATATTAATTCGTAACCGTTTTTAAAAAATTCTATATATAGATTTTAGTAAAGATCGCACTAAAATAAATATATATTTATTTAATTAAATTCGGTAATATAAACGTAAAACCATATTTTAATCAGCTTATAATAACGTTATAACCGGACTTTTTATATTACTAAATATAAAAGCAAGTCCGTAACGCTATTTTAAAGCCGTTATTAGTACTAAAATAAATAACGATTATAATACTTTTAGTATTTTTTTTTTATTTTTAATACAAAAATAAAAGCTTATACGCCAATTCGAATTTATTTTAATTAGAATTAAAAAAAGGACTAAAATAAATATTTTATAATTAAAGTATATAAGCTAGTCTATTTTTTAAATTTATATATATACTTTTCGTAGTTTTTTTAAAAAACGTTATCCGTTATATAAAATTAGCTATATAAAGCTTAATATTAATACTAGCTTTCGTATATTTACGTAAGCCCGTTTAATTAGGCTTATATAAATATACGTTTTGCTATTTTTTAATTATACGCAGTTTATATATTTAAAACGTCGCGTTATTACTGTTTTTTTTTTAAATATTAATAATAATATTAATAACTAATTAATATAAATAACCGTAATTATATAATATTATAATATATAATTATATATTATATTATTATAACGTAATTTTTTAAAAAAAACGTTAATAAAAATTTATATATATTAATTATATCGTAGATTTTATATTTATAAAGTTATTTTTAATTAAATATATTATTTAGCGATAAAACGTAGTAGTATTTATATTACTATATATTAAATAACTATTATTTTGCTTTTATTTATATTATATTTTAACGTTTATTTTAATGTTATTTACGCCGATTTATATTATTATTACGGTTGTTATTTTTTTTATCGTTTAAGTTATAAATATATTAAATAATTAGCTTTATTTTAATATAAATTAATAATTATTTAATAACGTAATTATAAAAGGTTAAAATTTATAAAATATTACAATAAACTATTATAATAAATAAATAAGGTAGTTTTTTAGCGCTATTAAATATAGCATTATTAATTCGTTATTTTAGGCCTAAATACGTTGATTTTCGTACTTTTTAACAAAATGGCTTAAATAAATAAAGTTATATGTTTAATTCCCGTTAAAAGCAATATTTAAATAAAGGTTTTTTATTCGTAATTATAATCTATATTTACTATATTTTATTTAACGTTTATATTATTACTTTAATTTTTATTAATTTCGAAATTATTACTATTATTAATTTCGAGGTTATTGTTATAAATATTAAATTTTATAAAGTTAATTTTTAAAAAATTTAATATAGTTATAAAGCTATTTATATTTATTTTACCTTTAACGAAAGCGGTAATAATAGTATTTAATATAGGCTTTATATAAACCTACGGCGTTATTAGTTAAAGTAGTTTTTTTAAAAGGCACTAATATATATTTAGCCGTACGTCTTTAATAAAGTTATTAAATAAACGCGTTTTATTAATAATAGCACGTTTTTTTTTTTCGTATTATATTTTATAACGCCGTTAACGTTTTTTATAATATTTTAAAAGCAGCTAATTTATATTATTAGCTTTTTTTTTAAATAATGCGATTTTATTAACTAATTATTTACGAGATATAATTTTCGAAACTTTAAAACGGGTTTTTTTATATTTTAATAAAGCGTAATTTATCGTTTTTAAAGCTTTTAATTTATTATTAAAAAGCAGCTATTTTTATTATTACCTTTTTTTTTATAAAGCGGTAATATTTATTACGTTTTATTTAAATCTTATTAAATTCGTTTATTACGGCTTATAATTTGGCATTATTAATTATTATAAAACTTATTTTCGTTATTAGTTTATTTTAAAAGCGTATTTAATTATTTATATTAGTAAAATCTTGCTTTTTTTTTAAGCGTTATTTATTAGTATTAGCTATTTTTACGAAAGCAAGCGATTTTAAAGCTTTATCGTATTTATTTATAATATAGGCTAACAATTCGTTTAATAAAGTGCGTTTTTATATATACTTTTTCGTTTTATTAATAATATAGTTAATATAGTGTTATATATAGCCTATTAATAAAGCTAGGGTAACGTATTTACTTTATTTATTATTATTATTATATAAAGGTAATAGCGGTAATAGCGTTCGAAAACAATATATATTAGCTTTAAAACTAACTGCTATACGTTGCTTTTTTTTTCGATTTTTACGCTATAGTAATTTTTTACGACCTATTAATTGTTTTTTTAACGTATTAATATAATTTCGTTTATTACGGAATATATTATTATTAAATGCTAAAAATAAGGCATTTAGTATTAAATCGAGTATTATATTAATATTAATAGGCTATAAGCTAGCTTTTTTTTACGTAAATTTAATATATTTACGTTTTATGCTAATTTTTTAAATATTAAATAAACCGTTAAAAAATTTAATATTGCCGTAGTTAATGTTTTTAAAATTAATATGCTTTAATATCGCGTTTTAATAGGCTTTTTTGTAATAAATAAATATATTAACGTTAAAAAGCTATATATAGTTTATAAAATAAGAAAGTAATAAAAACAATTTTACGTTATATTTAATATAAAGTTAAAAAAACTTAATAATATAATAATTTTTATAATTATTTAATACTAATAATTTTATTTTAAATAAATTAATAAGCCGCGTTTTTTTTTTAAAATAATAAAACTAATTTAATATTAGTTAATTATCGATATAATTAAATAAGCTATATAATAATATAGTATTATTTTCAAATAAAGTAGTAATATATTTTATTTTAATTTTAATACTAAATATAATAATAAAAAGCGCGATTTTTTTATTTATAATAAAAACCGCTTTAATAGCGGTTATTAATTTACGTTAATTAAGATCGTTATAATATATTGTTAATATTTTTTAATATTACTATATATATTAATTTCGATTATTAATATTAATATAATAACCCGTTTTATTATTATTTTATATATTATCGGCCGTTATTTTATATTTATCGACGGTTTGTTAAAATAAAAAAAATAGAGTTTTTAAAAAGTTTCGATTACCGGCGGCTTTATATAAAACAAATTTAAACTTCGTTTTTTTTAATTTAAATACTTTAATATGTTTTTATATATATCGTTATGTTTATTATTTAAAAACTACGGATTTAAAGTAATTAAATTTCAATAGCTAATTAGCCGAAATAGCAATTCGATTTAAAATAATAAAAATGCTTAAAATATTAAATATTAATAATATAACGCAAAATAAAAAAATATTAACGTATTAACGGTTATTTATACGTTAAACTAAATATAAAAGGCTAGATTTTTAGCTTTATTTAATAATATATTATTATTACTATTTTAAAATCGTAATTTTTTATTATTTAAATAAAATCGTAAAGCAGAATATTCGATATTATAATATTTCGTTAGCGCCGCTATATTATCGAAGTTTTTAAAACGGTTTTTTATATACCGGACGGTAATACGTATACGGTTTTCGTTAAAAGTATTTAATATTTACGAATTAATACGGTTTATTAAACTAATACGCGTTTTATAACGGTAATATTAATATTTAACTATTATAAAATATAGATTTTAATAAAAAATATAGTAATAAAAAGCTTTAAAAACTATTGTTTTAATATAAATAAATAAAAGTTATACGCGTTAATAAAATTAAGATAATTATATTTATTAAAATATTAAAGGTTAAAAATTAAGCTTAGTAATATATATTAAAACTATTTATTTAATTAAGCGGTGGTATATATTAAATTAGTGCATTTACTATTAAAAACGAGGTATAAAAAAAACGGTTACGAATTAATATCGTTTTGCAATTTAATGTCCCTAACGTATAGGTCGTAGCTATACCGGAACCACGGAAGTAAGCCGATTTTAGGCCTGACGAGTAGGATTTACCTAATCGAGAAAACGAAGAAAGGCAGAGTAATCCGAAACGAGGGTGGCGGGTGCTGGACGCCGTTTCTGCTAGGTGAAGCTCCAATCGCAACTCGCAACAATCTCTGCATTCTAACGAGGCCCAGCAAAACCTGCACTGGTAACTGGTGCAGCATCTACGGGAGGTTGTGCTCGAGCTCAAGTAACAGATCTCTTGAAACGCACCAACGGCCGCAACGCCAAGTTCCGAGAGCCAGGCAACCAGGGGTCGATCTTGGCGATCACCATAGCTCGCCGCGACCCTGAGGGGGAGCCGAGAACTGTTGCGATTCGCTCGCCGAGGTGCACCGCCTCTTGTCTCGCAACTTCGGATGGAGTTTCTTATTCGGCGCCAACTACTCTTGATGAGTGCCTCACGAGGAACGGGTGGAATCGGTTTGGAAAAGGACATGTAAAGAGCGGTTGATTAGAGCATGCAGGTACAAAGATAAAATGGTTATAAGATGGCGACAATTCTAGAGACTTAATGCTTTCTTCGTTCTCATCAGCATCTTCGGTTCCTCTCGCAATACTCATTCGATTACATATCTTCGCCAGGCTTTGCGAAGAACAGTCCATTATTTAACGGTTTTATTTCGATATTTTTTCTCCTTTTCCAGCTTTAGATTTTATATCGACTGCCCTGGTGGCTATAATTCACATTACAAACAATCTTCCTCATACAACATTCTGCATTAAAAACGCAGGATATTACGAACGCACAAATATGCGCTATTCACTCATCGTCGTTGTCTCAGGGTTCCTAGCCACCGTGTCTGGACATGGCTTAATCACTTCAATCCAAGGTGCTAATGGAGTGACTATGCCGGGACTTAGCGGTACGTTTCATTCCACGCCATTTTGAAGAAGCACCCGTACTAAGCTCAGGATACAAGTGGCCGATGGCGTTCCACGTGATTGTATCACACCTACTTGTGGTGCAGAGGCCGATACTAGTATCATCCGGGACAGAGAGCTAGGCACCTCGAAGGCCAGCGCTTTGGGTCGGACTCAGGGTGCTGGCCCTGTTGACGCGTCGACCGGTAAATAAATTTCTTTGTTTTCCGCGGTGTGCCTCTTGCAGGTTTCATTAGACTTACTTTGCGGTGCTCAGTGATTGCGGCCTTCATGGGCGAAGGGGCAGCTTCCGGCAACGCTACGGAGAAGAAGCGCTCTAGTTTCTCTGCCCGAGGCTTTCTTGATAGTCTTACAGGTGGCAGCGACAGTCAGGGCACAAAGTCTGAAGCAGCTACAGAGACGATCGTGGCGGCATCGGCAGGTCAAGGAGCAACCTCTGGCCTACCGACCTGTGCTGACGACGGCTCCATCACCATGACGTTCCGCCAAATCAACCAAGACGGCGCCGGTCCTCTGTCCGCAGACGTCGACGGTACATCCGGCGGTACCGATCCCGATGCCTTCCAGACTGCCGAAGTGACGCAAGACGTCCCCGGCCTACCCATCGGTGGCCTCTCGGCTGCGACAAACACCAACTTCCCCGTAACAGTTCAGATGCCCGCTGGCATGACCTGTGATGCCACTGTGGGAAACACGCCGAATGTTTGTGTTGTGCGTGTCCGTAACGCAGCACTCGCTGGTCCGTTTGGTGGCTCTGCTGCGTTTACGCAGTCCTCTGCGGCTAAGAAACGTGCTGTTGCGTATCGCTTGAAGAAGCGCTCTGCGGAGCAGAATCGCACAGTAAGATAAATGCGGAATGCGGAGTTAAGGTCATTCATCTACATGTTGGGACGCATGACTCGATGGAGGCCTTTGAGGTACTCTATACGGTGAAGTAGTTAAGAAGCATAGATTTTTAGGTAGACAGACCACGGTAGTGTTAGTATACAGGAGTATAGAGACCGAGTATAGGAACATGCAATACCTCGAAGAGTGAAATAGCCTCTCGTTCACAGTCTGTGACATGTAAATCGTGCTATATCTAGTTGAGAACCGTGTTTGAACAAGAACAGCCTATTTATTGGAAGAGTTGATCGTAATTATAGTGGTAATCTGCTCTTATGTAGTATAGGAAGATCTGACTGGACAAACGACTGATATGTGTTTTATAGATGGTCGACCCGCACAATTTGCACGCCACGCTGCTGATGATCCGAATATAGTCTGATTTGCTTCGCGATCATGTGAAAAGGATCCTACAGAACGTTCTCAGTCAGTGATGCGTCTCTGCCATAGTGGACAACCTGTGCTGAGAACATGGACAGACGACAAAAAGTAAGTTTTGTACTTACCAGATCCAAGTTATCCTGTTTGACTCTCTTAGCTCTCAACTTGTACATGGGATCAGCCAAGATCTTTTTCGCAGCCTCGGAGATAGCTTCGCTGGTAGGGTGCTGAGTCCGTAAATTGATGCCAAAGCCATTGTATTCCGCCCGAGCCGAGGATTCAGCCTTATCCTCGGTGAGACCAGCAGCGATGACAGGTACACCATTGATTCCCGCGTGTAGAAAAGCGCCATAAGCCCCGTTCATCACGAATAGGTCAGACATCGCCAGTAGGGGATCATATGGAAGATAGTCGATGGCACGTGTGTTGGGCGGAATAGTCACGCTTTCCGGTAGAGATGCGCCTCTCTTGCCGAGAATAGGGATGAGGATGATGTCTTCACGATCAGCGAGGGCTTCTATCGTGGGAATAACAAGTTCGCTGTGATCCTCGTTTACAGTTCCCTGCGCAACGACTACGATCTTCTTCTTTCCTGGAGTGCTATCTGGGAGGTTGGCATGTTGTTTGACTTCTGCCCACCATGATGGGAAGACGTAGTCCGGAGCAACAGGTCGCGGAGGAAGTGCACCTGCGTAGCGAATATTGAGTGCAAGGTCGCTCCTGGGGTAGTCCATTCTGTCAGACGTTAGCCTTACGATAGCTTATAGAGCGACCAGCTCGATGAAACAAGGCCAAGAACGATGTGCGTCCCAAAATCTAGGGAGAAACTCGAGAGGAAAATCGCCTTTCATAGGAGTTATACTTACGAAGGGCTGCAAAGCTGGAACATTGTGTCGACAGATGTGGAAAAGGCGTCAAAGAGCGAAAACGGTTCCGGGATGGCGGTACATCCGGCCTCCTTGAGCCTGGTTATGAAGCAATTGGTGAGCGGCGCGAACGGACCCATGTTCATCATCTCGTGGAGCGTCCGATTTCGTGCACGTCCAGACTCAGTTGAATCGGGAGGTAGGCCTGGCCCGAAAGGAGCTGTATCGGAACTTGTGACGATGAGAGGAATGACACCGAGGCCAATGACTTTCGGCATGCGGTCATAGCCCTTTGGTAATGGTGCACCATAAGCAAAAGCCTATCTCGCAACGTAGGTCAGTCCTTTCTGTTTTTGGGATGCTCTTGAGATCGATAGGCGTCATCTGATTCTCTCAGGAGTACAAAGATGGAAGAACCCGACTCCAAAGCTCGCCTCGACAAGAGATGAAAGACTTCGAATGCTTACCTGTGCTGCCATGCCGCCGGTCTCGGCAAGTATCACTGGAGTAGTCGCAGTTAGTGGTGGTTACGTTCTGCTACGTATATTGAATGGTGAAGATTGGCAGAGATTCCCATTTGATATCTTGTTTCTAACAAGTACTCTTACAGAAAGTCCATGGACACCGTATTTGCCGAAAACCTTAAGTCAAATAAATAGATCGTGCACAAGACTTACCCACTTGACGTTCAGGTTCCCGCTCGCGTACTGTCTCTAATAAAGCTCTCAAGCTGGCTGTGCGTGAGGGGACTGCAGATACTATACAACAGTAATGAAGTCAGTCACCGAGACTCCTTAGAAAGTACCAGTTCAAAGGCTCCCTCCCTCTCCGCGGACATGCATGCTCAGAGATACTTACGGAAAATGTTCTCGAGATCGAAGAAGGTCCTTTCGAGTCCAAACGGGAGCTTTGCTCGAGCCTCTTGAGATCCTGGCGGCCAGAACGGAGAACACTCGAACCACTCAGCTCCAATTTTTTCCACTGCTGCCTTACCGTCCTCCGAAGACATGAAAGCTACTTCGTAGCCTTTACTTATCATCTCACGAGCAAGATGGAGTGGGGGCCCAAGGCTACAGGGAAGGATGTCAGCTATCGACTGTTGGTAATTCAAGAAGTATTGTAGGTCTTTGGCAATCGTGAAGAATGGATTCGAACGGGTCCGCGTACGAATCTGGAAGAAAACCAAGCTTAGGGCAGGTATACTGACTGGCCTGCTAGCGGTGCAGTCGTGAAGACGAGCAGCGGTAGCTTTTTGGGCTGAGCTAGAGACATTGCGATCTCATGTCCTTGATCAGCAACCATTTTCAGATATTGAAATCTGAACTCTTGGGAGAGATGCGAAACGTTGACGAAGAGGACGGATGATCGTGTATGGTATCTATCGATCCTTCACGATAGGTCCTGCTGGATGTGATGGTTGGAATCTTCTGATAACTGAGACGACGTGCAATGGACGAAGAATCCATGCATTTATTCAACCCAGAGTTAAGCACATAATTCTGACGTGATCGAGACGGAACTGCATTGTGTTCCCAATGCAGTTGGCTCGTAAGCGACCAATAGGTAGTTACTTCGCGACAATGCTAGTACAACGAGGTCAAGGGATGACAATTCGCCAGACTACCTTCCATCTGTACGACCCTCGGCACCAGCCTTGTGCCCCGTCACACCCATATCGCCTTCGTACCCCCGTTGCGGCCCTTGTTATGCATCGGTGGTCGATCTCTACCCACAGAGCCTGATCTTTCCTGAGATGCCAGAGTTCTAGGTATAACTCTGAAGTAGCCTGGCAGGATGATGCCGTGCGGGCCAATGCTACTTGTACATGGGCACGACCCCTTGACTATCGAAGCGGTGAGTGAAATAAGCGATACGTTTCAACAACCAAAGCATGGGTCTCTCGAATGATGGGCACTTGGAACCCTCTGCTGGAAGACGACTCTCGTATGTTTCGTCAATTTAATTGGATACTTTTTGGTCAAGCTGAATCAAGTACGCGGATCTGAGTGTGTACCGACGTACCGGTGGCAGGTAGCGAAGATTAGTGCTGACACTAGATCGGATGCCGACTTGGGTGTTATTCTTGGAAAGTACAGAGCTGATTCTGTGCAATGTCTCGAGCGTCCATCATTCACTCAAGTTGTCAAGGTTGTCGGTTTCATCCCCCTGGTTTTCGGTGAGATTTGGTCCGGCCCCATTGTGACGGACTTATTGGGCACACGAGACAGACGTCTGGCTGAAAGAAGATAGTAGGGATTGGGAGGATTGCATCATTCGGGGAACAAGTCGACGTAGCAGTGCTGGCTAGTCGATATTGTTCAGCCCTACGCCCTACGGCACAGGAACAAATCCCTACTTGGGTCCAGATTTCCGCCATCCCAGACAAATGGAGCAACACACGAGGGGCCCTTTCACTAACAAACATGACGAAAGTCCTACCAGGAAAGGTTTCTGAACTCTCTCACCTCTCTCCTATGAAGTTCACAACAAAGACTATTCGATTCACAGAAGCTCGAACAGGTCAACGATCCAACTAGCATGACTTGTTTCTTAGAAACAAGGCGTGCAGCGATCTGCATTATGTACACTGTCAGCTTAAACGAACTATGAACGAGCTCATTGCGTGCTTGTACTATAGGGGACCATGATGGTGTATTTGCCGCCGCTAATCTTTTGATATCTGAACAGGTAGACGGGACACCAGATAGGTTAGGTACTTATCCTCGACCGCCTCACGTACGTGATGGCGCGCTTGAGTCTGCAACCCTTCGATTGACTTTCATTAACGACGGCTTGTGTCACATAAGACCAGTAGATGCACGAGTGCGCATGGACAAAAATCTTCGAGATTCTCTTATCCTAATTATAGCTATCTGATTCCTTCCGCTTGTTTATACGTAACCTGATATGAACTAGCATTGAACTGGCGTAAGCGGTAAAGCCTTGCCAGTGTCCCAAAATGCTTCTACATTCTCCTACGAAGACTGGGCCGACCAGCATTCTATTGCGACATTCGAGTGTTTGTAATCCCAAGCATTGTTACTTTACAGGGTTCTTCTTGCTCTTCTTGATGTCGAGAGGAATCCAGGCCGCGAGGATCGCCACAGAGGAACGAATACAGTACCACCTACGGTCGAATTCTGCTTATCTGAATGCAGTCATACAATTAATGATGGTAACATCCAGCCTGCCTCCCGCCAGCCTACTTTCTGCGTTTGAGCAATTAAAACCCGGACTCCATTCTTGTCGTAGCACAGCAGAACGGCTATCGATCTGCAGTATACCTAACTTGTCGGGGTTTCGTTTGTTACCAACCATAACGGTCGGGAATTGCGGCCTTTGATAAGTGTTGGATATCTCGAACTCACTGGACGTAACGGATGTTGGATGTGGCGGCCGGCTCTTTATCGAAGCATACGGGGGGCCTCTCGGATTGGAGAGACTAGGCGTAGGTAGAAAATCACTTAACAAAACCTTGTACCTCATGCTGGAAGCGCGAATCAATTCGAATTAATGAGATGCAGCCGCCTTTGGCAACCCATATATCGCTGGTCTCGGGCAATGTGTGGTTACAGCAATGATGGAGCACACCATATTGAAGAACATGCCAGGCAATGTGAATTTCTACATAGGGGTGGTTTAACCAATGATGCCAAAGTGCATTTGATCTTGCCTCACCGAACATTGAATCATTACGCTTCGAAGCTCCTACTCGCAAGTTTTCGTCTGGATCGCACCATGTTTCCTAGTCTTTATAGAGGCCCCAGGGGAGTTATCATTGACGCTAATCCTTTAAACTTCGTTGCTCCGCATGACCTGATTATCGATTCCGAGTGCACGGTAGAACAAAAAATGCTTAAGCATAAATATTAAGCAAGTCTGCGCGTAGGTAGAGGTCGCGGCATATGCATGCGCTAGGCAAATGCCGCGGAGATTCCACAGCTTGACTAATTGTACATCAGACGTAATGGCACATTACCATAAGACGTAATGAAAAAGATACTATAAGACGTAATGGTTAAATACCGATCTGCAAATGCCGTCACTGAATTGTCATGCCTAGAAACATTCATTTGATATACATTCAGAATTGTGCCCCTCGTAAGGATCAATCAGATTCCACCCTCTATTGAGAGCTAAGTCATGTCTTCAACGCCAGCAGCCTCTGCCGACGATATCGTCAAGCATGGATGGACGGCGGTGCCTCGTGACTCGAATGTCATATTCGAAGGAGGACCAAAGTCCAAGCCAACGGCTATAGAAGCATCCGACATCACTTTTCCATCCGATGACGCTATTGTCGCAAAGGTGCAAAAATACGCCAAGGACCATCTACCGGAACAGACTTATAACCACTCTATGCGTGTATACTATTGGGGTAAGTTTGCAATCTATGTGAGGAGAGCGAATAAACAACAACCTGCTAACATATTCATAGGTTGCTCAATCATCAAAGACCAATTCCCAGAAGAGGGCAGCAAGCTTTCCTTGTCAACATGGGCACTAACCTGCTTACTTCATGACATCGGCACCACGCACGACAATTTACGGGCAACGTGTAAGTAGCTCACTGAATGTTTGCTCCAAAGTAAAATAGGCCTTTAACTCAAAAAAATATAGTGCTATCGTTCGAGTTTTACGGTGGAATCTTAGCACTCAATCTCGTCAAAGAATCCGGCGGACCTGTCGCACAAGCAGAAGCCGTAGCCGAGGCAATCATTCGCCATCAAGACTTGGGCACGGTCGGGAAAATCGCACTCCTTGGCCAAGTCATTCAGCTTGCGACAGTATATGATAACATGGGAGATAACCCAGGCCTCATCGATGAAGCGACTCGCATCAGTGTTAACAAAGCATACCCGCGAAAGGGATGGAGTGGATGTTTCTCCAAGACCATTAGGGAAGAGAATAGTTTGAAGCCGTGGGCCCACACTACTCATCTCGGAGAGGAGGATTTCCCTGAGGGTGTCAAGAACAACAAGCTCATGGCCGATGTCGATGACTGGGGTCTTTAAATAGCGGATTTGACAATCAATCACAGCACAGGTAAGACATATGCGCTGAGAGATGCAAGGAAGAGAATGAATCAGGATTGTGTTAGAATATTTGTGTCCAGCGTTTGCTTCGCCTGCATAATAATGAGTCAATCAATGTCTTCTTGTTTGTGATTGATGCAAATTTGGATGTATTTGTGACCAAATGTATAACCAACGATTACTTCTAAAGTAAAGGATAATGAACTTGGCGATAATTATTGTTCAGCAGCGGGCAGGAAACTGAAGGGGAATTTGGCAAAAGAGGGGATGGACACGCCGTGGATCAATTGCATAAATAGGTAAGCAAAAAACCAGCGGCTACTTCGTGGAAACAAAAGGATAGCTAAAATAATCCTCCATGCTCTGCGGGCAAAGAAGCGGGCAAATGAGTGACCGAAGATTTAGCAAAAGTTAGTCACGCCGTGGATCGAACACGGAACCTTCTCGGAACTGGGATTGAACACAATTGCTTGTGAACGAGAAATCATAACCATTAGAACACGCGACTTGCGTTTCGCAACTTGTTGGAAACTTGGCCCGTTAGTTAAACCTATATCGCAGCGGGTATTCGTCGGCAGATCGGTCAATGAGCAGCCGGCAGTGGCGTGAGATCCTTGCGTGAATCAGCTAGGTAGTGCTGTTTACGTAATTACTGTGTTGTAGGTAGTCTGGAGCTCACTTGAGAATTGAAGACCGACAAAGAACTCATTCTCGATACTGTATTCAAGGGTTTTCACGAACCGTTTCATCTAGACGTCTGAATACGAGCTGGCAACAGCATCGACGTGGCGATTTTCAAAGGTAAGGCCTGACCTGGGCCTCTGTGATGCAGGTGATTCCGGGTTTCGATTCAATTCAATTCCAGTGAGCTAGACACACAGCCACAATGGGGAACCGCCGCCACCAGGTTACCTATGCGTGCAACTAAGCCACATTTCTGTCGGATTGCGGGCGCGCACCGAGTGAACGGATAAACTAAGGGTTGCCCCCCTTTTTGCACCTGAGGGTTGCTTTATTAATTAATTATCCAATAATTAACGCGCCACAACCTAAGTACATGCGACCGTACCCAAACTATAACCTACCTATTCGAGCCACATTTTTTCAATTGTGATTCTACCCCGAAAATAAATTAGAAAAAAATAAAAAATAACGGTTAACGGTTAAAGTTAATAGCTAAAAGTAAGGTTAGGGTTTAAGTTAGTAGGTAACGTTAAGGTTAGCAGGATTATAGAATAAAAAGTACGTATAGAAAGTATTAAAGGTGTAGCTTAAAGAAGTAGTTACGTTGCGGTATTGCAACTGTTAAATAGTTAATTAGTGGAGCAACCCTTAGGTGCAAGGGGGGGGGCAACCCTCAGTTTGTCTGCATACTCGCGCGCACCCCAGTACCTAAACAAGGTATTTTGGCAGCATTCCTCCGAGTGAACGGATAAACTAAGGGTTGCCCCCCCCCTTGCATTTGAGGGTTGCTCTACTAATTAACTATCCGATAATTAACGCGCTATAACTAAAATATACGTAACTGTACCCAAACTATAACCCACCTACTTAAGCCACATTTTTTTAATTATGATTTTATCCCTAAAATAAATTAAAAAAAATATAAAAACAACGGTTAACGGTTAAAGTTAGTAGCTAAAGGTAAAATTAGGGTACAGGTTAGTAGGTAATATTAAAGTTAGCAGGATTATAAAATAAAAAGTACGTATAGAGGGTATTAAAGGTATAGCTTAGGGAAATAGTTACGTTACGGTGTTGCAACTATCGGATAGTTAATTAATAAAGCAACCCTTAGGTGCAAAGGGGGGGGCAACCCTCAGTTTGTCTGCATACTCCATTTCTCCAGATCCCGCAAGCATAACTTAAGTGACAGGTGACATCATCAGCCGCAAGCTTAAGCTCATCAAGCCAAAGTATCCCTGCTGGCTCATTCCAGCTCAGGGAAATTTTGCGTCTTGAATATCCAGAGAAAGACAAAACAGGGAAGCTTCAAGCTCCAGAAGACACCAGCTGTAACGTCGTCATTGGGCAACGGTTGACTGTACCTGTGCACCGACGTTTCAAAGGCAGTCTGATGAACCAATGCTAGCTTGTCTGGGCCCTGTCAAGTGTGTGATATATTCCCCCCATTGCGTCGCGCTCTGATCCCGACTCGAGGCCGCCTACACCGTCCCCCCCCAAATCCGCAATCCATCCTGTACTCAACCACAGTCACACCAAAGCCAGAGCCTCGATTCAAAAGGCCGTCTCGTGCTCGTGCTCTCCCTGCCGTTTGATTTTTCTGGGCGCTTCTTTCGCTCTCCATTCTCCTCAGTCCAACATCATTGGGCCATCTCCCGGGATCGATCATCAACATGGCAAGCGCAGTGGCCCAATTCGCTGCCAAGAAAATCTTCAAGGAGTCGCTGTCAAACAAGTCTGGGCTCGAGGTTCGTGATCGAAAATGATGCAAATCAACACTATTGCCATAAGAGCAGCAAGCCTAACGGATATGTTTTCTCTTCAGGATGTATACTTCGAGCAGGTGCCGGCAACGCGCCTGGACGGCAATCCGAACCAGAAATTCAAGAAAGTCCGAAAGGCTCTTCCACCGGGCCTCACTGACCACGACGCCAAGATCCTCACAAAGGTCAAGAGGAGAGCATACAGACTCGACATGAGCTTCGGCAGTTTCATGGGCATCAAGTTTGGTTGGGGCAGCATAATTGGTATTGTGCCGTTGTAAGTCTTCCTCACTATGGCCCGATGTCTCTCTCTTTCACCGCAGCCTTACTGACCACCACAACCCAATAGCATCGGTGACTTCGCGGACGCGCTTCTGGCCATGATGGTTATTCGCACTGCCAAGGGAATCGAAGGCGGATTGCCGAGCAACGTGCTACTGAATATGTACATCTGGGTGTTCATCGATCTTATCGTGGGCTTGACACCGTTTATTGGCGATTTGTTCGACTGTGTGATTCTGGCCAATACTCGAAACGCCAAGCTGTTGGAAGACCATCTCCGTAAGACTGGACAGCAGAGTTTGAAGCGCCGTGGCCTCCCCATTCCAGACGTTGATCCCAGCAAGCCATCCGAATTCGACCGTTTCCACTCGGAAGTCTCTACCTCGCCTGGCCACACTGCCCAGACTAGTGGTGTGGCAGAGCCGGTTACGCCAACGCGCCCTCAAGAGGCCAGAGTTCACGACAGTCGGCAGAAAAAGTCCAGCGGAGGCTTCTTCGGCTTCGGCGGAAAGAAATCAAAGCCTGCCGATATTGAATCTGGCACGGGCCCATCGGGCCAAGCTCATGCTTCGAAAGGAAGTCGGCGGGGCTAGTGGCAACGCCGCTCCTTCTCTCAGCAACAGCCCGATCATGAAGATGAACGCGCTTTAGCCGAGCCCGGAGAGGGCAACGGGCATTGAAGTTTACAACTGATAAAAGTATACGAGGCCTTGGGACGAGTCACGATTGCGTTTGGCGTTTACGGCATCACTAATGACGAAGCGGAGGGGCGCAGCACGGATTACCTAACGATCAATAATCCGAAAACATCAGATAGCAGTATACCCAAAGTAATAGATACCCATTAGTTAATACAGTCTAAATGAGATCCACAGCCTTGGTCAACTCTGTAGCGTGAATGATTTAATGATCTAAAGATGAGTCAAACTACATTAAAGTGCGCGGTGTTTGTTTGCGGGATCCATTTAGTGGTGGGCATTATGGCATCCATATGGGCTTTTTTTGCGCAGATATTGGTAGGACCAGGAAAGTTGTTTGTATTTTAACGGGGCAGCAGATTCATCAATACGAAGATCCCTATGACAGACCATTGATATTAGACGCGGAACGCCGAGGCATTGGTAGCGACAGAGCAACTGACGGCGCTCTTCTGTTGGCTGGTTATCTGATCTGATAATCTCCCTTTGGTTCCTTGGACCGACTCAACTAATGCACGTGTAAGGCGCATTCTGGAGCGGAAACACGGATACGATTGGTGTTTACATAATGAATGGCAGTTCAATATATTACTTATTACCTAACGCACAACATACTGCACGGGCGAAAGGTGGTGATGAGTGACGACGGATTGCAGATTGAGGCTGGAGCTGCTGTGCCCGGGCCGCCCTGAAGTCGATGACATCCCTGGCGAGACCCTGTTTAGCTGCTGGTGACGCCCTGATGAATGGCGTGAATGGCGTGAATGGCAGTGGTTAGAGTGGATGCGCTGGGCGAAACGCGTTGAAAAGCAGATGGCGGGGCAGTCGGAACGCGTTGTTGGCGGGCACAGGCGCGTTACCGGGTGGGCGACTCCACCGCGTGATTTGGCGTAGAGGACGTGGTTTTAAGTGCTTAAAAAGGTTGCATTCCCAGGCCCTGCCAAAACACGCTTCCAAAGCTGCATCTGCACCACCTTCACCACACCACTCACGCACGCTGCAACATCACTTCACGCGCATAACTCATCTGTCCTTTGGTGATCAGTTCAAGCCTGTTCTCTCCCTTCTTTGTCCACTGCCTCCAATTGCTCGCCCGGCCTCGCAACTCGTCACAATGAACTCCGAAGTGACGCCCTCCAAAATGGTACATGATCTTTGCCACTCTGCAGTATTTGATCTCTAGTGTGCAGCTGCAACTAACACGCCTTGACCTACAGATGTCCTCGGCTATTGAGAACTTCAAGATCGAGTCGCCGGTGAAGAAGCTCGACTTCTCGGCCGACAACAAAGAGAACACTGCTGTCGATGCCGACGTCCAGACCCTCGCCAACCAGATCGACTCTTACAAAACCCCCATGGAGAAGCCCGATGCACCCAAGCCCACCGTGGCTGCTGGCATCAAGGCTGCAGAGGCCGATGAGCCCCTCCTGCAGGAGAACCCTCAGCGCTTCGTCCTCTTCCCCATCAAGTACCATGAGGTGAGTAGCGCGTCCTTAGACGCGTAAAGTGGCTCCACTCAACGCGACATATCACTGACATCCCACCTCTCCCCAGATATGGCAAATGTACAAAAAGGCCGAGGCATCTTTCTGGACTGCTGAGGAAATTGATCTGTCCAAGGATCTGCACGACTGGAATAACAAGATCAATGAGGATGAGAAGTACTTCATCTCGCACATCCTCGCCTTTTTCGCCGCCTCAGATGGCATTGTCAACGAGAACCTGGTCGAGCGCTTCAGCGGCGAGGTCCAGATCCCCGAGGCTCGATGCTTCTACGGTTTCCAGATCATGATGGAGAACATCCACTCTGAGACCTACTCCCTCCTCATCGACACCTATGTCAAGGAGCCTGCCCAGCGTACCCATCTGTTCAATGCCATTGACACCATCCCTGCCATCCGCAAGAAGGCCGACTGGGCTCTCAAATGGATCAGCGACCGCAACTCCACCTTTGCCCAGCGTCTGATTGCCTTTGCTGCTGTCGAGGGTATCTTCTTCAGTGGTGCTTTCGCCTCCATCTTCTGGCTCAAGAAGCGTGGTCTCATGCCTGGTTTGACATTCTCCAACGAGCTCATCTCTCGTGACGAGGGTCTGCACACCGACTTTGCCTGCCTGTTGTTCTCTCACCTGAAGAACCGCCCCAGCAAGAAGGTTGTTGAGGATGTCATCGTCGACGCTGTCAAGATCGAGCAAGAGTTCTTGACCGAGGCTCTGCCTTGTGCGCTATTGGGCATGAATGCCAACCTCATGAAGCAGTACATCGAGTTCGTCGCCGACCGTCTGCTTGTCGCCCTCGGCAACGACAAGGTCTACCGCTCCACCAACCCCTTCGACTTCATGGAGAACATCTCGCTCGGTGGCAAGACCAACTTCTTTGAGAAGCGTGTTGGCGAATACCAGAAGGCTGGTGTCATGCACAGCACGAAGAAGAACGTCTCCAACGAGGAGGCTGCCTCTTCAGAAGCCCCTGTCGCTGCCGAGAACGACAATGGCGGCGACTTCAGCTTCGATGATGACTTCTAAACGCATCGCCTCTACACTCTAGATCGTTGTTTTGACTCGACGTCACCCGTTTTCTGATCGAAAACAGACAAACACTTCCCCATGATACCCACTCCACACCTCTTGACGATCAAAACATGACACCCCCATATCTGCCTTGTACATATTGACAGCACTTCCATCCTTTCCAGCGCATGGCATCGTATTAGAGATTCGAGAGGCCTGCCCTTGTCCTATCTGCATTGCCTCGTTGCGGTGATTTTTTCTCTCTTTTGTCATTAATGTCTCGACTAGAACTCATTTGCTGAGCATTGTTGTGTCTACAAAGAGGCGTCAGGCGTTGGGTGGTTGGTTGGATGGGACGGGACGGATGATACGGATGAATGCTTTGTGGCTTGGGTCTGAAATTGGGCTTGAGGGATGGGAGGCGAATCGAACGGCACTCCTGTTTTTCCGACCACGCATTGTGATGTATGAACATATCTGGAAGCGTCGATGAGCTTTGAATGAAGTAGGCGCTTAATGTTAAGAGATGATTTAAGATTATATGTTGCTGGGTTCACTTGGTTGGCGTGATGGTGAGAACAATGATAAGAACAGTTCGTAATGAACTTGTGAATCTTATTCTACGGGCTATTAAGCCAGTTCCTACATCATTTGCTTATGAAGTGTGAATTCAGCTCTGTCGTATCCCCTGTCTCTGTTCCTATTATGCTGGGATTTAGCAGCATAATACGAACTTGAGTATAGACTTGAGAATCGACACAGCGAGTATCTAACAACTTCACACCTCATTCTTTCTTGATACATGGGTGTCGATGCATAAACTAAGCTTTGCCTCCATGCGTGTCAATGAATTCTGTGCATCTATCCACGCTGTCTATCCCGCTGCCTCCTCCAATCCACCCTCCATCTTGTCGCCACATAAAATTCTTATCTACCTCTTTCCCTTCTTCTTCTTCCCTTTCCCACCACCACCACTACCACCACCACCACCCGGCTGTGGGGTGCTCTCCTTCTTAGCCTCCGTCTTCGCACCAGGCTCTATCTTCTCAGTCTTGACCTCGGTGCCCTCGTCCTCCTTGACGTCGGCCATAGCGACGTCGTCATTCGGCAGGGCCGCCATCTTCCTGCCGAGCTGGCCGAGACACATGATCATGCGGGAGACCTCGGCGGCTTTCGTGGTGCGGTACTTCAAGCAGGCGCCGGAGACGGGGCAGTACGTTTTCAGGACAAGGACGCCACGGGGCGGCAGGGGTGTGGGTGTCGTGGGAGGGTCGGCGGCTGCTGCGGCGCGGGCGGCGCGCTTTTTGGCGTGTGAGTTGGATAGGGAGTAGGTTGTCGTTATACGGGTCTGGCGGTTGTTGTATGGTCAGCTTGACTGGGGATGCTCGCAGGAGAAATGGATGGGGGTTATGGGGAGAAAGACGTACAGTTGTTGGACGCGCATCCAGAAGCAGGGAGGATTGGTGAAGCCATTCCTGGCTTGTTTTGTAGGTCGGCATTTTGTGAGTTGACGATTGGTCCTTTTCGCGTGTTTTCCCGACTGCCTCGGCGCCAGTTCTCTCCCTCTTCTCAGATTATAAGTTCTTTTCGGTTTGTCTAGAAACCGACTGTCCACACCAGCCCTACTGTGGGTTGCTGCCCAAATAGCTCCTGAAGAAGCCTGAAGGTTAACAGGATATGGCAAGGCGGTCTGCCGTTGGTTGTCGGTCGCGTAATGACTTAACCAGCGAGTCGCGCGCCGGCTAACTGTGGGTGTCTCGGGAGGTATGACAGGTTGCGGCCGGTATGAGTTGTTGCGAAGGTGGTCGCGTGAGCCGTTGTTCGTGGCGGTTTCGGCTGTTAAATAAAGTTGACGTGGATGGGATCTGGCCGACGGATTCGATCTCCAAGTTTTGGTGCGGTGACCAAAGGTGGGGTTCCAGCCTCATCCCATCTCAGGGACCGTGGGGCAATTCAGCTCAACATTAAACTTATAGTCTGCCCCCGTCATCACATTACCATCCTGCTCATGTGCAAGTCACTATTTTTCACATTTCCTGGGGCCTTTGAATATAAGGTACAGAAAACGTGGGGGTATCTTTTTTCGTGACTCGCTTTCCCATCTTTTCGCATCCAAAGGGCCTACAGCGTTGTCCAACCTCAGCAATACTGCCATATAATGCGATTGAATCACAGGTAGCGCGCCGCATTGGCATTGGCCTTAGCTACAGCATGAGTGACGTGACGCTATTCGCGATCGCGCAGTCGTCCTCTTTTTCCCGAGCACCCTTCTAAGCATGCTGGTCTGGAAGCCAAAAGACCACGTCCTGGTCTGCTGTAGCAAAGAAGTTAAACCGCGGGTTGAAAGATACGACCGCTGCCTGTCGCGGATCTTCTAACGTGTGACACGGCGCAAGCACCTTTTTCTCATCTGACTGTCCCAGCGTATCCCAAACCACGACTCCCTTTTTGGTGCCACCAATCACATATCTGCCGTCGGGGCTGAAGCAGCAGTCTCCACTGCCCTCGACGTTACTACCGTTCCACCCACCGCCATTCACCGTGGCATCCTCGCCAGGTGCGAGCCTGTTGGGTCTACCCTCCGGCTTCTGCAAGTATGCCTTCAGGCTGCCATTGAACGAGTCCAGAAGGAAGTGTCCTTTGCCCTTGGTGCCCAATAGGATCGTGCGCCCATCGTTGGCAAATGCCAGCTTGGTCCATCCTGACAACAAGTTGTTGTTGTCCATGTTGGTCTCTACGTATCTACCCGCGTCAACAACATCGAATGTCGAGAAAGGCGCCTTGTCAAAGTTCCGATGGTCGTAGAGTAGTATTTGTCCAGCTGACGGCGAGGCGACGGCAAAGATCTGACCGCTGGGATCGAAGGCCGAAAGGAAGGGTGTAGTCAAATTCAGCATGCCTGTCGCATGCTTTGTGCTGGCATTCCATAACCGCACTGTATTATCCTTGCTGCAGGAGATGAAGTCGTCGGTGCCAGGGTGTACGGCGAGGCATGTGACGGGCGCCTCGTGGCCCTCGAAGTAGCGGATGAATGCATTGTCGTGTGTCGTCAGGTACCGGATCGCATCTGCCGCCACTTTGTGTGAGCTCTTCGTGGTTCGACTCGCTGGATTATGGGCAAATTTATGGGCAAATGCATACCGTTCTGTTGCGTACTGGCGAAAATGATGCTCGAGCTATTCCGCGTGAACCTAGCTAGCTTGACACCGTATTTCTTACTGAGCAGCTGCTTGTCGTGTCTCCCTTCCCGCACTTTGTAGATCTGTATGGACTCGTCGCTCTCAGACGTCATGAGAAGCTCGCCGGGGTCGTCGAAATCGAGACTAAGGACGTAGGGTTGGGGTTGGCCATCTTTGACATTGGTGCGTTTGAATTGCTAGAAGCTGTAAGCAACTGCGTACTGAATAGACAGCGAGGTTGTGTCGAATAATGCCAAAGGAGCGGAGGCTGACTATTACCTTTGTAGGTCTGAAGTTGCCGATAATATCCGCCACTGCGGACGTACTGGGCAGGTTGGAACCTAGTGTTCTTGTGATGTGGAGGGATGTAGAGGGCGTGCCGTTGGCCGGCGACGACGACTCGACAGCGTCGAGGTCCATAGGCGTCGAAGCCATGGTCTGTGGTCGAGGCGTTGCGCGATGCGAGGTGGGAGAAGCAAGCACGCTTGAGATCAGCGACGCGACCGAGGCGACCAGACTGTATTCCAGCTCTGATGTCAACACGAAATTCCAGCGGCTAATAGTGGGGTTGATCAATGCCCCTGCAGCTCTGGAATGAGCGAGCGTGGGCAGAACGTGGGCGAGTGGGGTAAGGTGAGCCAAGTACACGTATGAATACAAGGAGTGGTTTCATGACATTGGCTGTCTTCCAACAGCGAAGGAAAACGCGATGGCACAGCCCAGTGCTGCAAGTTGCAAACATGAAAGCTCTAGTAAGAACGAATCAAGGAACAGGTACCCGGCTAACTACCTAACCTATACTGATGGGGATGGGAGGCTCATATCACAAAGGAACGAGACGCTTAGCTTAGACGATCGTAGGTTTACACCGACGACCCAAGAAACTGATTTGGATCGCTCTGGCAGGTGTCTTGGTGGTCATTTCACGACCTAATCTGCCGCCCATCAACATTTGAGACCATTTCTTCATTGTTACTATTAAAAACATTATTCTGTCTAACCAATCCTATGTGGATTGGTAGGGATGTACCGCTGGTATCCAAGCCAGCCGCGCTCTTAGCTCACAGCACCTCCCCTTTCTGGGGTATGAGGATCATGACATGGGCGTCTCTGTTCCCGTTTTCCAATACTCATGTGAGCAGTGTATCAAGCGTTATACAGCTGTAAGTCCCAGGAAGGGATTCCTCACTCAAACAACTCACTTGTCGTGTGTGTATATCTATATAGGTATGGGTGTGTATAGATGTGAGTGTGGCGCTTTCATGTCCGGGTCGTATGCAAAGTACGTTGACTTTATAATTTGGGGGCTTCAGCTTGAGCCGCGTTTTCCTTACCCACAGCAGGCGGGCTTTTCTTATCAGCAATAGCGGTGTCTCCTTTGCCCACGGTATTAGGGTCTCTCTTATCCGCGACCGCTGCGTTGTGCTTATCTTCAGCGACGTTCTTCTCACCCGTGGCGGCTCCTTTTGTTGGCGAAGTTTCGACTGTATAGCCAATAGTGGCTCTATTGTCGTCGACCACTCGACCGTATCTATCATGACGTTAGTACTATCGTCATCTAAGGCGGCACGCAGAGAATTCATACTCTAGTAGCAACCTGAAAAACCAGACCTCCATATCCTCATGACGGAGAACCTTGTGGGCCCAGTCACTCTGTTGTTTAGCAAGTCGTTTTCCCTCCTTTTTTCCAGATTCGCTGCTTGCAAAATATCTGACAGCTTCAACCCAGTCCTCGCCCTGCAAGCTAAGTGGGATGTAATGCGCCCAGGGCTTCAGCCATTCCATATGCCACTCCCTGAATATCGCCCATTTGTAGACAAGACTCTTGCTCTTGAGGAAAGCGTAGAACCGACCGCTGAAGGCATTTCCGTCGATGTCCAAGAGGTATTTGTACGCCCATGCGCCTTGCTGGGACGCGTGCGATTTGATTGTAAAGAAATTGTTTTGTGCGACGCAGTCACCAGGGTCACACTGTCCGACGCCTGAGAAGAAAATGTCCATGAGACCCCTGAATTCCCCCCGCGGCGCCACCTGTGTCTCCCATTTCGGATCATCCTCCGTCCCGGCATTAAGGAGTATCTTCGTGTCCTCAACGGCATGCACTTTCTTGACGAAATGCTGCCGGTGTTGACGCCGCCAACCTCCGTTCCGACTAAAGCCACCAGTCGTGGACCCCCGCCAGTAGAATTTATCGTACTTTTCCTCCCACTCCACGTCTTGGTTCTCGTCGTAGGGGACCTTCTCGAACCAATACCAGGGCGACGGGTATAGAATGTCTGAGAAGGAAGACAACTTAGACTGTGAGAAGATGGGGAATAGGTCGTGGACGATGTTGAAGGCATTGGGTCTGTCAAAAAAGCCAAAGGTTGAGCTGAGACTCGGAGAGTTGCAGATATCGGACTGCGCTGACATATTATAGACAAATCCCAACTCGCTTATCTCGTATCGCGAGAGATCGTCATTCAACTCGTCCTCCTCCAGTCCTCTCGAAGCGCTGTTTGGGGAACATGACATCCTGGAATGGGTCCACGTCGTTTGATGAGCGAAGACGTTGAATCGTGTCGTCTTGTATTCCTCCCACTTCCTGCCGTAGTTCAGTCCTACAGGTTTGTGCGTAAACTCGTTCATAGGATGCTGGATATTGGCGGCCGGCATGTTCACCTCCTTGGCTCTTTGGACCAGCCTCGCCATGTCTTCATGCGGCACGATGACTCTCGGCTCATCGTGTAGATTGAAACATAGGTCCATATCGGGCAGGAACTCGAGAAACTCGGCCATCATGCCCAGAGTGGCCACTCGTTGCCACTCATCACCGCCGTGTATATGTGTTATTTCGCCACCGCGAATCGAGATTCCAAGCAGCGCATTCTCGTAACCCAGAGCTTCGGCTGCGCGCTCTCGTATAGTGGCCGGTTTTAGGCCCCAAAACGGCATCAAGGATTCGTGAATCAAGTCAAACTCGTCAATAAGCTGGACGTCTTTCATTCGTGCGAACGCGAACCATTTGTCGAAGTTTGGCGGTGGGGGCACTCCATAACGGCGACGGTACTCGGCGACCGCTTCGTCAATGGATATGGACTGACGCGCTTCTATCTCTTCTTGCTGCTGCTCGGCCTGCGCAATAAGATATTGCATGGGATGGACGCCATCGGGTGCGGGGATGGGAAGACGTGAGTGTGGCGTGTACTCGTCGTCAAAATTGATGCCACTATGAAGTGGTTGATATTTCGGAACGTCGTGGTGAATGGGTTGCCGCAGTGGTGGCGGCGCAGTCGTACTTGGACTCGACCGATAGAAGCTCGTGAGGCATATGAGGATGAAAGCGACAGCCCCGATGAGTGCCAGCTGTCGCGGTCGGGGCATCGCGCGGGCAGCGACTATTTGAAAGTCGGAGACTCTCCTAGATGTCCAAGTCAAGGTTGTTCAGTCGACGCATCTGCACCAGTGAGCACGGTTCGGCAGTGACATTGGACTACGTCGAGGGAAGTGCCGAGAGGGCAGCATGCGACTGCACGGTACTGAGGGCTGGAGGATGGAGTCACGGAGCATTGAGTGAATCAGCGAGAGAAAAGCAAGGCTGTCGTTTCCATCAGTCGTAAAGTTCCGTAGAGTGTACAAGCAAGATCGGATGAGGACGGCCAAGGTACCTCGATGGGCTGGGTTGCATGGTACAATGTAATTTGAAGTGGACAGAAACAGCATGATGCACACACCATGCGATGGCATTCACTTGATACAGGAGGCGACGTCAAGGGTCAAGGGCTTCCCACTCGCCAGTCTCGCCAGTGGTAATTAACGCGGCCTTGATTCCTCTAGCCCCATGATCCCAGGCCTGGCAGTCTGCCGACCAGCTCTGGACCAGCTTGCGACCTGGGCTCTGCTGGGGCAGATAATAACTGCAGGTGGGCATGCGAGGGAGCGCCCGCCGCCCAATCAGAAAAATTTCAACGTGCGAGGATTCGTCAGCCTATGCAGTTGGTGCCAGCAACGGATGGCCCAGCTGCGGATGGCCCAACAGAGGGCCCAACTCGCCAATGTACTTCAATGCACAGTATATTGTTATGAACGGAGCTGGCCTCAGTTGGATAGTATTGATCAGACGAGCCCGCAATTCTCCCATGCGGAGGGCATTCCTTGCCAAGGGGGCCCGACACTTCTTCTGTGTGAGCCGGGACCCTTGGCCGCGTCCGGAGATGCATAGCGTTCGCCATAGAGAGGAAGCAACCGAGTATAGATAAACTAGGTGCTGAAGCCAAGTTGTCGTCCGCATCAGCACTCGGGACGGTTTTAAACGTCGTCCAACGTGGTGCAGCCATTGTGTCGCTGATCCAGATATCGGCAGTCCGAGGCAGCTTAGGGGCACAATATAACTTGGCGACCGGTCCAAAGGGCAGATAGAAGGGATCCCATAGCGAACCCCTGAGCCCTGGCGCAGCCTCCACGCGGAACTCACCATCCTCGTCCTGCAGCTGGTGCGACATAGTATTGCATACCGTTTTAAATACACAGTTCGGGACCAATGCGCTCGTATCACGGTGACACAGCATTTACATAGTTGCGCTCAACAATGATAGGAGACAGTTATATCATTATCACAATGGCATATCAGCTGTTAGACACGTGGAGAACAATACACCATATTTCAGCTTGGGGTTCGGACTCGTGTAGCATTTCGTGGTATCGTGGTTTGTTTTATTGGACTCTCAGATCTCGAGAGCACGCGAAGCCAATATCCATCCTCCCTAACGCCCGAAAATGCCTAGTCCGTTCATCATTGTTTTGTTATACCCGCAGTCGCTTTTTTTTCATTATTGCCCATTGCCTAGTAGAAGAAACCCAGAATCTTGCCGGAGACGTGCTTTCGGCGAGCCTCCTCGTGATCCATTATACCGGCAGAGGTGGTGAGGATAATGTAGCCGAACTGACGGGCGGGGAGAAGCTTGACAACCCACTTCTCAAGCTGGGACAAGTGGACGTTGAAGCGGGGATTGATGACACCGGTCTTGTTGATGCGGCCGTTAAGCTGGACAACGATCTTGCCGGAGCGGTGGTCATCGACCTCTTCAAATTCGCCAATGTAGCCTGTGATCAGACAGGGTCAGTGGGATGTAGCGAAAGACTAAACGTCAAGACTTCATGTCATAATAATCAGAGAAACGTGTAAGATTCCTTCGCCTGGGTTACATTGATCTATCGGCAACTTAAAAGACTTTGATCGTTGGATTTTGAGACCGTCGTCCAGTTATCATGCCGAGTACACGAAGGGATGAGATGCAGGTGGCGGCCCGGAATCGTTCGTTCGCTCGGTAACGGGTGACATAAATCAGGTGCTTACCCTTCTTCTGCATGACGGTCAAGAACTTGACAATGACCTTGGAGGAAGGTCGAATGAGGACCTGGCGCTTTCCGGTCTTCTCGGCGTTGTTGATGGCGTTGAGCGCATCGTTGAGGACGGATGTCTTGACCATCTTGGCGGTATCTGCTCGCAGGACTGCGGGTTAGCCTTCGGAAGCCTGAGCATGGAGAGTGCCTTCTTCAAGAATGAACTGAAGAGGTTCTGCCCGCTCATCGACGAAGAGGAGAAGCGTATCAGGGCCGCGAGACGCCTGATTGCTCTCCTCTGGCCTCAGAAGGGGGACATCGGGGAAAGGGAAAGACGGAACCGCCGTGAGAGTGATGTGTCTCAATCCATGGCGGTCGTTCGTCGAGGACTCACATACCTCAATGGAGTCTGGGCGACGGGGTTAGTGGTCGTGGAGGGGTTGGCCGAGGTGGACTCTTGAGACTGGTGGTGAAGACGGGAAGAGATATTCGGGAGTAGACGAGCGGATTGATTTTGATGGACTGTCAGTGGGTACGACAAAAGTTGGCGCGGACCGCAGACCAATCTGTGTGCTTTTTCCCTCTGTGCAGTAAATTTGCTGCGAATTGTGGTAGGCGCTGTGTTTCACTGCTTATTACCAGCTGCTGACAGGCGGACAGCTGCTCATCGTGGGGCTTTATCTGCTGAAACAGCCAATGGGGCAAACCCTGGCAGAGCTTGCCCTAACCGCTACACACAATCCGGGCTGTAGTTGGAGACCTGAGCTGGGCGCGGCGCATATCTGCCCCACTACGGCCGCCTGGAGGCTCCCACCGCCCGCGCACCCGACCCTGCAAACCCCCAGGCCTCAATTGAAGCCATGTACAATCGCGAAAACTTCTAGACTTCCTCCCACGCCTCTCGACCACAACGTCACTATTCCACCAACACCCATCACACATTCCGACACCTAACTCTTCGAGGATCGCACCGGTATCACATTATTCAAGATGGTACGTTTGCCGAATACCCGTCATCATTGCACTGTTACCATTCGCAAACAGCACTCTGCACACAATCTATGCCCCTCCATTGGGTGGTGATAGTCATGGTCATTTTACCTACCCTGGTCTACGACAGCTAATTTTTACCCCCCTTTGCAGTCGGACGTAGAAGAGAACAACGCACCCGAAGCCCCCGAGGAGGTTGAGGTCTCCGCCGATGCCTCCAAAGGCCAGATGTCCGTTCTCGACGCCCTCAAGGGTGTCCTGAAGCTCTCCCTCATGCACGATGGTCTTGCCCGTGGTCTCCGCGAGGCTTCCAAGGCCCTCGACCGCCGCCAAGCCCACATGTGTGTCCTTAACGAATCCTGCGAGGAGGAGGCCTACAAGAAGCTGGTCATCGCCCTCTGCTCCGAACACAAGATCCCTCTGATCAAGGTTCCCGATGGCAAGCAACTCGGCGAGTGGGCTGGTCTTTGTATGCATTCCCGAGTCCCCCCACCGTAAACTCCGGATCTGGAGCTAATATGTATTGTGAAAGGCGTGTTGGACCGTGAGGGCAACGCTCGCAAGGTCGTCAACTGCTCCTGCGTCGTTGTCAAGGACTGGGGTGAGGAGTCTACCGAGCGATCCATCCTACTTAACTACTTCCAGACTGAGCAGTAAAGGGTGACTGGCGCCGTAGGATGTGGTAATCAACAATGGAAGCTCGATACTCGATCAGCTACCATAATTCCTTAGATTGTCGTCTGAGGTAATCCGGCTGGCATGGGTGCTACGAAAAGGGGAACCATATCGCATCGGAATCAAGACAAAACTCTGTCAAATCTGCACTGCACTCTTCTCTGTGATCATGATGACCAGCTTGCATGCTTTACAACCGTTTGTCTACCACGATGAGGTGGTAGCCCTCCTCAGTTTTTGCCTCTCCTATAAAGACCTTAGTCTTGCCTCCGCGTGCATCCGTTTGGGTGGGAGGTAGATCGTATGCTACAGCTTCAAACGCCGGGAGTAGAGAGCCTTTGGTCATGGTACCGATCAGACCACCTGTATTCACGTCAACGCTCAGTTCAGAGTCGCAATTGGGCTGAGACATATAAATACCTTTGCTGGCCTTGTCCTCCGAGTACTTCTTGGCCACCTCAACGAACTTGCTCCACGATACATCCTCACCATCCGCCTTCAATTCAGCAAGAGCAGCCTCTTTCTGGGCATGCTTCGAGCACTACGGCCATTGTTAGAATCCTCTTTTCAGCTAGCGCTTTTAGAAATGAAATGCAACTCACCAGGATATGTCTGACTTCAATCTTCTGCCCACCTTTCAGCTTGCCGCTTTCTTGAGAACCGGATTTCTCATCGGCTGGGGGCTTATTGCCACCTTTTTTCTTTGCACCCATGGTTTCGTGGGGTATAGTCTCGCGGTCTACAGTTATTACCTATTGTTGGATTTCAGATGCGATGCGAAGGAGTGAAAGAGGTGTTCTCAGGACCCCACTTGTCAATACTAGGTACGAATAGAGGGGCTCGAAATAGCTTGAGGTGGCTGACTAAGTGCCTCTTTCAGATATAATTGACACGGAATTGCACTTCCCGAATTCAAATGTTTGCCTAGATCTATGGATGTATGTGCATTGACGCTCAAGGAAGGCGCGGAGAATTATAATCATGAGTTTTGCAGCATGCCACTCGATCTACTCTTATGACTATTCAGACCTCTTGAAACCTCTGACTTAAGTTTTTAAGACCTGGACCACGACATACCTTGGTGAGCAGTCT
Organism: Xylariaceae sp. FL1019; assembly: GCA_022578705.1. Taxonomy (NCBI): domain Eukaryota; kingdom Fungi; phylum Ascomycota; class Sordariomycetes; order Xylariales; family Xylariaceae; species Xylariaceae sp. FL1019. The sequence goes on from MU391928.1 coordinate 573,598, forward strand.
ATTCCATCAAAAAGTCATGCGGCGCAATTGCCGCGAGTCTGCGCAGGTATAGACAAAGGGCTGAAAGGCCAATGTTTCGATTGGCAGTAGTGGTTTGTACTCATAGGGCTAGATTTCCAGTCATTGTCTATGGTCTCATACTGACATAGGAAACGAGGAGGAAAACAATTGATGACTGTATTCACATAGCAGATAGCATATCACCAAATACTCATGAATCTACGGCCCATTGATACTTTCTCAGGTGTCTGTGACCCCTTTACACGACGCTGGGTCTTACACAGAAGGACGAACTGCAGCAGCTTGATGCCATGTATCCTCATACTTGAACCCCTAGCCAGTACATGTTCCCAAGATCATGAGCAACATCGTTCACTTCTCCGTAAGAAAATCGACACAGGACTGGCACAAGCTCTCGGGTATCTTGTATTTCCTGTGGCTCCTCCTTACAGTATCTCACTATGTCTGGGGTCGAACTGGGTCCGTTTTCACTGCGCCGAAACTGGTCTACCCTCCACTGTATCGTGGTGATGGATGTTGCGCGGACCCAAATAAGTGCAGTGAGATGCTTTCAAAGCCCCGTAGCTCTGTGAGCGCTCGTTCGCGGCCTTTGGCGACGTGCCTTCATTCGGTTGAGGTGCTAGTCAAACGCTGTCGTAAATACGCACATTTGACGTTGTATTTGCAGCCACCACAGCAACCACCCACTCGATGGGATACATAATACACAATCAAATATAAGCCCAGGGTAATCCGACCGTCCCATCTACAATCTTGGCATCGGGTCATTCGATGTTGAGTGCTAGGTTGACGGAACCCGATTTGTCCTATGTTCCTACTCAACCAACCACAGAGCATCGTGGGAAGAGTAACTATGATACCAAGGATCGAGCTTCCGCCACGCCTTATATATGGCATCCCTGATGGCCTCGTGACCCAATGTTCTGGGATGGAATGTTTTTGCATAATAGAGAGGAGTATGCCAACCTCCATTGACAGACAAGTCATCTCGACGGGTAAGTCGGAGGCTCGAATCGTTGTCTTTTGCCATGGCCATATAGCACAACGCCAACAGCCCCCAATCTCCAGATCGCTGGGCGGGTTCAAGGCAAGTAGTTGGATCGACTAAGGGAGAAGTCGAGGGTAATACTTCTGTGTCTGACGTAGCGAGTGGTTTGGTACCATTTATCCCGTTATCATGTCCACCAACGAGGAAAAACCAAGTGTCTGATCGATTGTAATCCGGTTCAGTGATATTCGGTTCGCAGAATCGATGCCCGTCAAACGCTTTGTCATAGTCAACGAAAACAACTTTATCTTTCGTGAAGCGCGAGTTGATAGTATTGACAGCCCCTTGTAACTTCGCATTGACAGTCAAGACAAGCGCGTTCATGCCCGATCTCAACTCCTTGGTGAGTTTCGGGCCTCGCCACCAGACACCGAAGCTCATATCATCGCACTCATCGGTATTCTCGTTGAAGAACCTCGCGTATCCCGTCATCGTAATAAGGAACCAGGGATTCTTCTCCCAGCGAACCTTATCGAGTATCTCCATAATGAGTACGTGTAATCGGTTCTCGAACTCATCGCTTTCGAGACGCGAGCGGGAGTTCGCCAGGGCCGTTTCACATGTACCGGAGTAGAAGTTGTAGAAGCGGAAGACACAGGCATTTATCACGTCAAAGAAGCCCAGATCGTTCCCACCGATTGACAGTAATGCGAATTCTGTAGGAAGCGAGACATTAAAGCTGTCGATTTGACTTTTCCCTCCGCTCAATAACACGTCTTCGGTTGTAGAGCCAGTGCATGAGAGGAATTGGAACGCAGTGGTATTCGGTCCTCCTTGGCTCGTGGACAGATCTGCTGCGATGAGTTCGGCGTGTGCATTCAGACCGCGCATGCATCTGTTATCTTCACCATACACGGCACCAGTACCAATTCCAGCACTATATGAGTCGCCGAACGCAACAAAGCCTGTACTGGGGCTTGAAGTATCAATCGGATTGTAGGCAAAGCTAGACAATCGGGACGGTCTTCGATCATCTGGGTCTGGAGGGTTGAGAGTATGCTGATTCTCCGGGTGTACAATGAGTTTCGTGGTAGCCAGGCATGCAGTTACGAGAAGTAATATTACCGGCTGATACATTGCGAAATCGCATTCGCCATCAACGGCTAATCCGTGAAATGGGCCGCACTATTGACACTGTTTGACAGAGGCTGAAGAATGATCCAACTCGTCTATCGTGCAGACAGTCGATGGGTGTATCCTATATTCAGGATCGCCTCGAAGTCATTGAGTAGCATGTATGGGAAGAATGCTAATGGAATGAGAACCATTAGTGTAGGAGTTAGATACTAGGTACTCTTTTGGAGTTATAAGGCAACAGCTTTCATAAATTCTAAAGGCCGGAGGACCGCACATGGACAAATGCCAAGACGCATTTGGCTGCCCTTTGGCTGGCTGTCGGTACCCATGTGGCACAGCACATACGATGTCCAATATCTACAACTACATAAAGAGACCCTGTCTGGGTATGACGATAGTCCAGAGCTTACCAAAATGTCTTATCCGCCCTTGATTTACAACGTGCGGTATCTCCTACGACGCCGGTGACCTCTAGATTGCGTATGAATATCCAGGCATATCATAGCCTAATAAGCATAGTAATACACTGCTTTTCTTATACTCGTCAACGTTAAACAAAGGTAGACACCTTTTATTAGCCGGGTAGTCTGAAAAGCCTCGAGTGGAATGCTCTTGTACAGCTGAGAAGAGAGAACGAAGCTCGACTTATCTCTTACAATTAATAGTTGATTGGAAAATAGAAAACAGTATTAAAGCTCGTCGGGGTTGGGAGCTATAAACTAATGCCAAGGCCATCAACGCAGCCTTTCCGCCCGAATTCGTAACACATCCAAATGGAAACTATGGCTCCATGGCACAAAGGGGTACCTCTATCGACGAGCGCCCTTTCATATAGAGCTGGGTGAATGGGCCGGATGTGCAGAGCCAATCAAGTCAATTTCCCCAGCGCGAAATATGCTGCCAACATGTACGGGTTTTTCCCTCTGGCCGGTCTTGTACAGAAAAGCCGAAGATAAGTGGACAACCGCATGTTGTTGCGAGGTCAGACATTGCCAAGTATTAACGAGTAGCTTTCCTCTTTCCTTTACGGTCCGTTTGATGTCCATTGAGGTACGTATTATCAGAAATAGTATCCTTCGCTTCATTCTTCGAGATCTCTTGGAAAGGGTCCTGGTACTGCGAAAGCTGCTGAGGCAGACCGTTTCTTGAATTTGCATCAATCAGCTGTCGATCCCATTGTCCTACCTAAGGCGCATCTGGCTCATTCATAACAGCAGGGGGAGGACCCTGTTGCTGCTGCTGTTGCTCTTCTTGGACAGCATCCTCATATTGTGAGATCTGGAATGCAAGCTGGCGCGCGGCAGCCTCGACCATAAGCATGTACCGCGTCTTTTTGTCAGCACCACGGACTTGGGCCATGGCTTGCTCAACAGTATAGCGCACGACAGGGTCTGATGACGCCGGAATCGAGGCAAAGTTGAAGGGAGCCATAGCCGTGGGAGGAGCCGGAGGCAGCTGAAAGGACATGCCGTCACCGCCCATGACAGGTCCACCATGCGTCGCTGGATTGCGGGTTTCTAGGGCGTCCAATCAGTTGTGTTTCAATACATGAACAGTAGATCGTTACATACCATGGAATGAACACCTCGCCCCAGAAGCATTGAACCAACAATTTGCGCAACTGCCGCACATCTGGCCATCAACGACGACACATGTAGTCCATGGACCGTGACCTTTGTGACAATTCTTACAGGGCACAGGAGCCATCTCGCCAGCAATGTGAGCGAAGAGAGCCTCGACATTACTGCGGCGCTGCAGATTAAGGGCCTGTTCGGGGCGGCGCTGGTGGGCGAGACGCATGCCGGGCTCACGTGCTAGACGCTTGGCCAGAGCACTCTCGACTACGACATTCTCATAGCCCGACTCGCGCGCCAAGTTCTCTGTGGTGTTGGCTTCGGCATGGCCATCCATAGGGGGTCCTGGAGGCGGGCCGAGGTCTGGATGGTGCGGCTGGTCGTTGGGGTTCTGTACGCTACTGGCGAGGATACTGGCGGCGGTCAGATCGAGTTGCTGCTGGTGGTGATGCTGCTGTTGCTGTTGCTGATGGTGGACAGCGGCGGCAGCGGCGGCGGCAGCGGCATCGGCGTCGAACTCGGCATGGTGGTGCTCCGGGTGGTGTTCCGGGTGGTGCTCGGGATGGTGTTCGGGCAGGTGATGGTGCGGCTGCTGGTGCAGATGCTGCTGCTGGTCGTCATGGTGGTGGTGCTGCTCTTGCTCGAGCGCGGCATCGACGTCGACCTCCACGTCGTCGATGTCGCCCTGGTCAGGGTCCTCGAGATCCGGGTCTTGGTTGGGGACGGTGTCGCCGCGGCGGATGGGGCGGCCAGGCGTCCTCTGGCTGGGCTTGGTAACGCGGGCTGGACGGCCTCGTGCAGGTGTAATGATGCCTTTCATCATGAGCAATGTCGCCTGCTGGCCTGCTGGCTGACAGTTGGTGGTCTGGTCGATGAGGCGAGTTGAGGCTTTGCGATAAACACAGCTGGCTGCAGCTGCGGAGCTCACCACGGATTTGGAGATGGAGAGGCGGGAACCTGGGAAAGAGATTTGACCTGTCATGGAGTGGCTCTGGACTGCCTGGCCCCACTTCACTGGGGGACGCAAGAGCCAGTCGAGGCTATCGCGGAAATAAGTTGGACACTACGCACCAACACACCTGCCTCTTTACAGCCCGTCAACACTGCATCATCTCTAGAGTATGCTCTAGTCTTCTAAATAGATATCTGCAGTGGCTATTAAACTGATTATCGTGGTTGTTTCATACGGATTGTCATAATAATTTATTTTTAACAATTACTATGAGGCGAAGGTGTGGCATTGAAACAAACCATATTTGTAGGTAGAGTGTCCAACTTATTTCCGCGATAGCCTCGCCAGTGGTGGTTTCCGCGCGCGCCCCTGCTTAGCTCATCCCAAGGCGCAAGAACTTCCAGCTGATTCGGCCAATCAGCAAGCACCTAATTTCAATTAGTCAGATTCGTCGAAAGCCGATTTCTTAGAGAAAACGGCCCAGCGACTTACCCTGAAGCTCCGACCAGGCGGGCCAGACGCGACCATGTACGGATATAGGTAGTGCCTGTTACGCCTATCATCAGGTAAATGAACTGTACATAGGTACCTACGTAGGTACACTTCAAGGTTGCGATTACAGCCGACAGACATTGTGCAAGGTAATAAGTGATATTAACAGTACACTAGCTGCAAATTTCGTTGACCTTAAAAGCCACGCAGAGCGTACCTACCTACCCAGCGCACTTCCGAACCATAGCATACTCTGGAGACGCTCCATTCCACGGCACGTATTTCTGAATCAACTCAAACATGTCGTTGACGGCCCTGTGGGTAAACTCAGTGCTACATACGTTGAAGCAGGCCTAGCCAGATGACTTACAGACGACGGGCCGGTGAACCCGAAATACACGCAGAATGCATCAAGTTGGTTTTTACGCTGTAAAGTCTGTTTCGGTCATCTGCTTCCTCTTGCGGCTCGCTGGGCTCCATATTCTTAAAGTATGCTTTTCGGAACACCTCGGCACGCAGTTGATGACGTTCAGCTCGCCATATACCAAGTTCCATCTCATGGTGTGCATAATAAGCTGCACAGTCGAAAATCCATGGATCGCCGCTGTTACTGTCGTTCGCCACGTTGCCGTCCCATAAGTCTCCGTGGATGACCACTGGAGTTACCTTCCGACCATCTGCTTCGACCGCGCCGATCAAACGTGGGATAAGATGTGACTGTGCCCTTTCGAAGACTATGTCAAGCTCGTGCCATGCTCCGTTTGTGGCCGCATCTTGGCGATGGGCTTCAGCAAGAAGTTTCGAGAAAAACGAAGTCCAACTGCTATCCCAGCCGATTGCCTGTATGCGGGCACCATCATACGTCTGCATATGAAATCCGAAGTTTCCGCCTGGCACTGCGCTCTTCTCGTGCATCGCAGCTAACCTAATGCCTAATTTTGCTGGGTCAGGCAAGCCGGGTGCAAAATGCTTGAATTCGATAAGGATGAAATAGGCTGCAGGAACTGCCTTCTTCAGTTTCCCCCATGCAATCGGCTTAGGAACTAAGTCTGGCGCCACTTCATGTAACTTCATCATGCCAGTGTATTCTCCACGGAGCTGGTCTTTACCCGTTTCACCCGCGACATACTGACGGCATACTAGAGTTAGGAGACAAGTTGCACTTTGACGGATTTCTCTTCGGTATCAACTCTTACCTTCAAAAAGAAAGGGGTAGGTGAGCCGTGAGACCCAACTGCGTTGATCTTGGCGGTGAAAGCAGAGCCTGAAACCCCATGCCGGTGGGCTGATTGCACCTTTGTGCCTCTCGGCAGAGCTTTCGTGGAGTGTCAGCGTGACTGCCGTTGCTGATCCGTGCCAATTGCTGATAGTCTCTGCGGCCCGGCTTGAAGACTTACCTTTGAGGATTGCGTCGTCTAGAGGTATTTCGCCACAATCCGACCTACTCAGAGCCATCAGTTTCTCTTTGAACTCGGCTTGAAGCTGGGGCTCGTCGTTGGCCATGTGGATAAATCATCGATGCTAAACACTTCAATAGGTTATGGTCTCAAGCGAAGTCGGCCGAGCTGCAAGCTTTGGAGTTGCAAGACCATGCCCTTAATAGTGAAATGTATCATGGAGATAAATACCGTTGGTCCATGGACTTCACTTTTCCGAGAATACAATATTGAAAATTGCTGTATAACCTTATATCGCCGTCGAAGCTCTACTCTGAACAGCAGACTGGTTCTGTTGTTGTTGGCTAGGGTCGGCATGCATTGTGCTGCATGCCACCACCTGCATGTCACATACCAAGCAGGGCCAATCAAAGGGCTGGAATATACCCTCTACAAATGAGACGTACAGGAGAACTCCAACCATAACAGGGCTCCGTCATGTAGCAGAAGGAAGCTCATGCTCTAATCAAGTTGAGACCGATTTTCGCAACGACACGGTGCGTTGGCACGCGAACAGTTGCCCCATGGCCACAATCTCGATAATCGTATGCAGAGACGTAAAATTCCGTTTCAATCTATCGTGAATAGCCTCTTCCCTCCATAAGCCAATTCGGTTGTATCTCAACAGAACAGATCAAATCCGAAACTGAATAATATGGCAGATGAGAAAGGGCCCGAGCCAATGACTGTTCCTTCGGAGGTTGCTCCTTTCACTGTATTCACGTTGCTGCAGAAACGAGGCATCGTTTTCCTCACGGCTCTTGCGGGTGTCTTCTCCCCCTTGAGCAGTTTTATATTCTATCCGGCCATCACACCAATTGCGTCAGATCTGCATGTGTCTATTGGACTTGTGAATCTAGCCATCACAACATATATGATCGTATCCGGTGTGGTACCAGCGGTTCTAGGAAATGCGGCTGATAAACTTGGGCGAAGACCTATCTACATTTTTGCTCTTTCGGTTTATTTTATTGCAAATATTGGGTTGGCAGTTCAAAATAGCTATGCTGCTCTCTTTGTTTTGAGAATGGTCCAAAGTGCGGGAAGCTCTGGTGAGTGATAACATCGCCGGACACGGCTCCTAGAACCTCATACTCTACAGGTACATTATCGCTAGGTTATGGCATCATCTCCGATATCTCTACACCGTCTGAGCGAGGGTCCTACGTTGGAATATTCTCTTTGGGGTTAGGCTTCCATCCAACTTGCCTTGCTAGCACGGTCTGACTGACAAGACATCCAGACCAAATGTAGCACCGCCCTTGGGACCAGTAATCGGAGGTGTACTTGCTGCCAAGCTCGGCTGGAGGTCTATTTTCTGGTTTCTTGTAATCTTTGGGGGCCTCTGTCTGCTAACCGTCATCGCGATTCTGCCAGAAACGGCGCGTAGTATCGTCGGCAACGGGAGTAATCCAGCCACTGGTGTCCACCGGACGCTGTTGCCTATTTGCTTGTCCAAGCACGAAACGGCCAACATACCGTCGCCGTTGCCCAAAGAGGGTCGGCTGTCATCCTTGCCTAATCCTCTAGCGTGTCTGAGAATTCTACTCGAAAGAGACATGTTCATATTGCAGATATGCTACGGCTTATTCTATACGACTTACAGTTGTATACAGGCTTCCCTATCAACACTTTTTATGGAAATTTATGGAATCCAAGAGCTACAAGGAGGACTCATATACATCCCCTTTGGACTAGGCTGCCTTAGTTCCGTATATATCTGGGGTAGGATACGCTGGAGATACTATGTGTTCGAGCTAATATCTGAGTAGGTAAAGTTCTAGATCTCGAATATGCTAAGATAGCGAAGCGCAGAGGTTTCGACATCGCAGAAGTCAAGACCCAGAGACTCGATGAGTTTCCAATAGAGGTAGCACGATTGCGCAGTGTGTTCTATCTTGTCGTGGCCACAACCGCAGGAATGATAGCCTATGGATGGGCCGTTCAAGCACGGGTGGTAAGTCTCTCAAGGGTGATCAAAAGCGCAAATGGCTCACACTCAATCTAAGCACGTGGCCGGGCCACTGGTAATCCAAGCCATTCTTGGGTTTACTATATCAGCTGCTTTCGTTGTAAGCTATGACAATGTGAAGCCGTCCCAAATCTAGGTGTATAGACTTGACGATTGACAGGCCTTTGGGACTTTGATCACGGACCTCAATCCGGACAGATCGTCGACTGCGGCGGCCTCTGTGAACATCGTACGATGCTTACTCGCTGCAGCTGGGACTGCCGCTTTGCAGCCGATCATCGATGGAGTCGGGCCCGGCTGGTGTTTCACGATTTTCGGAGGCCTCATTGGAGTCTGTGGGCCCTTATTGCTGCTCGAGATCAGGATTGGACCTACATGGAGAAAGCAAAGGATGCAAACGTCTGCATGAGTTTGAAAGGAGACAACGCTATATCATTCGCAGACAGTCCGGATCGTGAAAGTCATTGCGGCATAGCAGTAGAGACAACATCGCTATCTGGCCTTATACAGACTCGTACAAGTAGAGCTTTCAGAAATTTGACTACAATTTGTACTAACAACGCCACTTTCATCATCTGCGTAATGAGCTAGCCTAACTCAAACTTTTATTGAGATGTCACAGGGGCGCGCGAAGGTTAGTAAATCACTCGATAACTCTTTCTTTGATGCATTCAGCATCGGGAGCTTGTAACATGCAATGGAACCCCATATGCGCTCTTCTATCTAATTTGGCCTTTGGGGAACTGAAAGACAAGATGAATGAAATACGGTTCGCTCAGGGGGTGATTTGCTTAACCTGGATTCCTTGTGGCGGAGAATTGCATTCGCCTCGGCCGCTGAAAATGTCTGTCTCAATAAAAGTATATATCGTAAATTCCGTTCCTTGATTGTGTCAATGAGCTCGTAAGAGGGATTTTATTTGCTAAAATGTGTCCTGGATTCGAAGCAGACTCTGTATACGGAGCAGATATTGTGTGCCATGGAAGATCGAGTTAGAATGTAGCAGAAAGGCTGCTGAAAGGATGACAGACTTTTTGAGGATGTTGATCTTGGTGAACATGTGTACGGAGAGTTGAAATTGGTATTTATCTATACAATAAACAACCATCGAACGCGCCAAAGAAGAAACAAGCTACATGCGGACGACTATATTGTTTCTGAGTTGTACAGGGTCTCATGTAACCCATTTTATCTCAATCTCGGACTATGCTACTGTCCGAGTAAGTGGCAGTATCTTCACGGAATAACGTGCTGACTAGGTAGCCGAAGTCCAAAGATCAGTAGCAGTCGAACGCATCCGTTGACTTGGTGCGGCATGTATCGATCAAATCTTATTTTATCTTAGAATCGAAGCAATCAGAGAGATCATCCACTCAAGGTTATGTGAGCAGTAGACTGATTTTCCCGTTAAAAGAGTCCCGTTGGTTTCCACTTGCACCGAGTAGAGAAACACAACTCAAACAATGACGGCAACCAAGTAAATGCGGACGCGGAGATAATTCGAGTACTTGACCTCTGTCTCTGCAAAGGCGAGTGTCTTCTCCAGTGACGAAACCACTCTCAGGTAGGCTGGTTTTCCGTCTTCTCCTTCCTCTTTTCCACCCAGCTCTCAGCAACAGTGAGTACTCCGTCCTTTACTCACGGCATTAGCAACCAGCCATTTCGCTGTCTCAGTTTTAATCTTATTACGATGTACTTCGCTCCACCATTCTCATGAATCCTGCTGCCATGATAGGTATTGCGGCAAAGCCGCGTTATATCCATGATATGTCCGACAATCGGACGTATCTCAAATTTCGAGGCTTCGAGATCAATTCACTATGATTTTTCAAGCGTACAGAATCCGGACCTCGACTAGCATTGTGCGTATTGGACTTGGTCTGAACAACGTCGATATATCGACCTGCATTATGTTGCTCGGCTATCTCCCACGGCCAGTCTCCAGTCGTTTCTGGGATATCGGTTTCATGCCGAGATCCAGCAGATTCGAGGTCTTCGCTTCCGCCTTGCACGACTCCGTAGTGGGGTACAATCAGCGGCGAATTGCGAATTGTAGATTTAGTAAACGGCACCGACGGTTCAGAACAGGAAGCTGTCGGCTGTTGTTATGGTCCATCTAATCAGTTAGGTAGCGCTGAGTGGCTTCCATAAAGTGGACTGAAGCTCCTTGTGGCAAATGAACGGGCACCGGGCTCGCGATGCCGGCGATAGCTTCGGAAATGGACCGAAGGCCCAGAATTATCCTTCGGTCTTCGTCACCATCGCGGCCAGGATTCTGATGAACAATCGCCCCGGACTTTGCTTGATTCATTCACTCTTGCGTGTTCCATTGCCGAGCTGTAAGTGTGCCAAGAGACACGCAAGAACGGTGTTGTGCTACGTGTTGCGAGGCTCTAGCATGTCAACCTTCACACCATACTGAATGTACGCATTGCCAGCAGCGGCTCAAGGACCCAAAGCGCATCTACAAGATCTATATCACTGGGCATTGGATACTACTACTCAGCATGACCAGCCGACAAGAGGCCGCCGAGCGGTCTCTCCATAACCAAGTGAACCTTCTACCGAGAGGGAAACTTCTGGTGGTGTTCGCAGGGTTATCTCTGACTCTTCTCATCTCTTTCATTGATCAGAACGGAATCGGAGTAATGCTACCGACCATCGCAAAGGATCTCGACGCTAGAGCCACCATATCTTGGGCGGGAACGTCCTCCCTCATCGCCAACACAACCTTCCAGATGCTGTACGGCCGACTGTCTGATATTTTCGGCCGGAAAGTAGTGTATCTGGGAGCCACGGCATCTCTCGCCCTTGCAGCCCTACTCTGTGGGCTTTCGCAGAATGCTGCCATGTTTTATGTGTTCCGTGGTGTTGCAGGAATTGGAGGGGGTGGACTAGCGAATCTATCCATGATCATCGTCTCCGACATCGTCACGCTAGAGCAGAGAGGCAAATACCAGGGGATCATAGGGTCTTGTGTTGGGCTTGGTAATGTTACCGGCCCATTCCTCGCCGCTGCTTTCATCAGCCGTGTGAGCTGGCGAGCATTTTGGTGGCTTCTAGCGCCCCTCACGGCAGCGGTTGGAGTCATGTCGTTCTTCCTCCTTCCTTCGATGCCGCCGACGGCGCATTTTAGAGAAAGTCTGAAGAAGATCGATTATGCAGGAGTTGTGTTATCCTCCATCGGGGTGATTTTTCTTCTCATTCCTATCAGTGGTGGCGGAGCTTACTTCAGGTGGGACTCTCCGATGGTAATCAGCATGCTGGTCCTAGGATCTGTCTCTTGGATATTTTTCATTTTATGGGAATGGAAAGGGGCAAAACTCCCTATGCTGCCTGGTTCGTTACCTCAAACCCCGTCGAGCAGTTTCGTGAAGCTGAGTTTCCAAGTGCAATTCTTCAGGAATCCTGTACTGTGCGTCCTGATGACACAGTCCTTTCTTCTCGGTGGCGTCTACCAAGCGTATTTGTACTACCTTCCACTATATCTCCAGAATGCGAGGCAGTTCTCAGTGTTACGAAGTGCCGCTATCGTTGCTAGTCTCGTTGTCACGCAAGCCGTTACATCCATCATATCGGGATATTGTATCTCTCACTTCAAACGATGGAAAGAGGTGATTTTCACTGGCTTTGGGTCTTGGCTTCTGTAAGCAAATATCAACAGAGGCGTCATTAATTGTGTCGTGACACTAACAGTACGATGCAGTGGCGCGGGACTTACGCTGTTGTATAAGCGCGACTCGTCGGCCGGCATGATCGTGGGCCCGTTGATTCTGATAGGGTTTGGAGTAGGTAACGTATTCCAACCTACACTGGTTGCCGTACAATCTCACGTTGCCAAGTCGAGGAGGGCTGTTGTGATTTCAAATCGCAATTTTTTTCGGTGCGGTGGTGGCGCGGTTGGGCTGGCTGTATCCGCCGCAGTTCTTCAAGCGGCCCTTCGAGCAAACCTTCCGCTTGAGTATCGCTCTATTGCGAATGATGCGTACTCGTTGCCTAACCTGACAGGACCGGGTCGTGATATCGTCTTAGATGCGTTCATGGCTGCGAGCCATGCCGTGTTCATTTTACAGATACCTCTGCTTGGGCTCTGCTTCCTGGGGTGTTTCTTTCTCAAGGACCGAGGACTGCAGCCTATGGAAGAAGAAGGAGAGGAGAAGAAGAGAGATGAGGAGTCGAACGATGAACAAGATCTTCAGCAGCCTCAGGAGAAAATCGCATCGGGCGGAGATAATCAACAGGGTGAGCGAGAGCAAGCGGCCACGAAGCCAGTTGCAAAGTGACCGTTCCAAGATGTGGATAGAAGCGTTGATCCCAGGCCGTCAGCGTTAGAATCAATAATCTGTGTCTAAGCTGGGAAGTGTTAGCCCCATCCACAAGTAACATTTCACCATGGTCAGAATATAGCGAATATGCCCGTGCTCGAATGGGTAAGAGCCATACTCTGAGAGCCTTCAAAACTGCTTGGAGTGAATCCCCAGCTGGAGCGTTCTGCCCCAAGACTTTCCCTGGAATAACACTAAGAGAGCTTTCTTACACAGGTGACAGGTTTTGTAACAGCTCAAAGTCCGGCATCCAGACCATGGATCCCTCCGGTTGATCTATCCAGTTAGCAAGCTCAGCGACCACTTTCCAAGCGTCGCCGTCTTCGCCCTGGACGAAACTATCGAAATTCTCGGTCGCCAACTCGGAGTTGTGGTTTGTCACATTTCGCATTTGGACTGCAGCTGTTTCTGCTAGATTGTTCACCCCATTCTCGAGTTTTTCCATGGTCGCATTGACCAGGACTTCAAATGCATCGCGGTATTTCCGAACCCACGGGGCTCGCTCTCCCATTACAAATAGAACCAAGGAGCAAGCCCGAAGGTCATTAGACATTGCCACAGACCAGATTGCGTGCTGCTGTGTCCAAAGCCCGTAGAGGAGCGTAATGCCTGCGACAAACACAGTTTGCACGGCAATGAAAGAATGCCCATATTCCAAGGATTGATGGAGCTTTTTATGAGCCTGACATACACCCCCCGCGGCACGCATGCAGATTAAATAATACGGATCCGACGGCGTCAAGAGTGATAAGAAGGGCTGTATGAGTAATCGAACCGCCCGGTGGTAATGCAACATAGGATAATTCAGGTCGATTCCGCCAAAGCGTTCTTCTAGTGATGCTTTCCACATCTCAAGCTCTTGGTAAAGCTGATTTAGTTTAGGCGTAAGTGCAGAAAGAGGCTTATCTGCGCGGTAAATAGAGAATTGAATTCGAGACTCAATCCTCCGCATCTTAAACAACATGATGGTCATAGAAAGAGAATTCTTCTTGGGTGGACTTGTCAGCTGCGTAGACGACATGTCTTCCCAGCCGCCGCCTTCGAGAGCATCTAGCGGTAACTCGACGTCAATTTGTCTGTCTGGTATGCTCAGCGGTCGCCCGAGACAGATGGCAATCGTTCTCTCTAGGGCATAGACGCTCCAGAATAGCCGACGGTGCATTTGAATCGCATAAGGGTCCAGATTTCGCTCGTGTCGTTTCGTGTGCAAACCGAGATCGATGCATGTACGCATGGCTAAGCCTATCATGTACCAGACGCCATAGCTGGAGCTTCGAACGTGGTAAATGACTAGAAGCAACATGGCCTCAACGTTCTGTGTTGTTTTCGATTCTTTAGCAGTAGATACATATCTAAGTGCCGTCATGTAATAATCCTTGTCTCACGGTCAGTTGAAACATAGCATGCGAAGATTGAGCGCCGGTACTGTCCTACCTCAGGTGGCGTTGTTGTGCGTCTTTCTGTGAGCTGTATTAACATAGCCCCTATTGCGTAAACCATGTTCAGCTTAAAGAAACCGAAACGCTCGGCCTTAGTGAGCTGTTGTACAGGCGTGGAATTGAGTTGCATGCGTTTGCCATGGAGAGTCCAGACTTCGCTCTCATCAATGAATGGGTATCGATTGCTATCACATATCAAACTTAGAAACGACATCCTGCTAAGCACGTGACATGCACTGACAGTGTAGCATGAATATTGCTGATAGGTGACGAGACGTACTGGGGTTGATTTAGGTAAGCATTCACGAGCACCGTTCCATGTTCGTCGCTTGGTGGCTCTGCACTTCGAGAGACCATTTCTTGCCGCGTGAGAAGACGACCTCCCCGGCTCTTCCCCGGACTGTCCACGTTACTGCTCTGTGCTCCATCGGGTTCAAGGGGCAAGGCTTTATTCCACACAGTCGCTTGGACCATCTCACCCAACGTCAAAGCCAAGTTAAGGCCCGAGGACGCGCCAACATAGGCAGGAGCTTCGATGTTGCCGAGAGCGAGCAGTTCTACAGCTTCAGCGAGCACGTTGTTTCTAGGCTGTGTTCTTGTGGTACTACTTGGGGTCTGTGATAGTTCTTGTCCCTCTTGGCCGCTCACGTCGGACAGTCGAGCTTCTAGAAAAGCAACACGCTGCTCTAAAGCTCGAGTGTACGCTACCGGCGGCTCGTCTTCAGAAACGGCAGACTTGTCGCACTCTGTCCCTGCCTTGGCGCAGTTGGAACAGGACGGCCACTGGTCATCACACTGCACTGCACGTCAGGGGGACTTCCTTAGCTTTTTAATGGACTTTGAAGAGTACCGACTTTCTGTTTTCTATGTTTACATCTTGTGCATGCGGTGCGACCCCTTTTCCGGGGATTGTAGGCAGCTCTGGCGGCTTGGTCCGCGGTGTTAGCCGTCGGTGGAGGTGACAGGCTTGCTGGAAGCTGGATAGAGTCTGACATGATGAGCGATGACTAAGTTCGAGTGCGCGCCCGTCGTGTGTAACGAGGCGCGACGGAGGTCCGATTTGAAGATACCGACACAGGTGCGTGTCGTGGAACGGCTGTGGCTGTCGATGTTTCGGTCCCGTTGAGTTAAATAGGATGACGATCGGAAGATTGGCGCATTGCCGTCACTAAGCGCGTCATCCGACGAAATGACGGTGGTCCGCTTCTCGATCGGCGTCTTCCCGACGCGCTCGGACCCCCGACGGCGGTGGTCGTTCGAACAGGAGGGTAAATGATTCTCTCTGTCCCGTACTAAAGTCGTCTAAAGTAATGATCACCTTACTCTACTGTGCCGTCGACTAGAGACTTCATCGACCTTAGCCATTCCTCAATTGTCATTTCCTCCCCATCGATACAGGAATCTTTTTCCAGTCTCAACGTTGAGAATAGGCACCTACCCAATGTCTCTAGGTCAAAACTACCAAGCTACGAGATGAGACGTAGAAGCCACAGCAGTCCTGGCTTTCATGATAACGCAGCAGCGTTTCGAATACTATGAATTACTCGTTCCAATCATCGGCGAGAACATACGTCGTCACCCTAGAGAAAGTAGCGGAATAGACTGATGATAGGCCCAGAATCGATGTCGCAAAACTGCGCGCAGGCCTCGTCATTGTCTTCGAGCCTCACTCCAAGCTCATGATATCTCACCTATACTAATACTAATGATTTCTACGAGAACCAAGCGCTCTATAAACGTGTAGCCTGGTTGAGACTCAAAGCGCATTGATAGTGCACCGCACGTCAGACTTGAAGCTCGGAATTCTGTGTTGTTCCAATCAGCGCGTTGGAGATCTTGTTTTACTATTCGTGCTCATGTGTATAAGACCAGATAACTCCTCAATAAAGACACGCCTTTTCTTAGGGATAAAGAAAGAGAATGGCGATCTTGAACTATTCTCCCAGCTACCACGTAACCTCGCGACAGATGCCGCGTCTTTTGCCATAACACGATCAATCAACCTCGAGGCCCTCACACTACTTGACTACGTGACAAATCCACGAAGAAACCCTCATACCCGGCGTCCGACCAGTCAGTCGATTGTCAGATTTCTGGCTACACGAAGATAATGGGGAACAAGCGGCCCTACCAGCAAACAGCAATGCAGAGGATCGCCCAGGCCGCACGCACGTGGCATTCTCGCACAGTCGCCCAAAGCAGCTGATACATGGTACGCCGCAGCCATCTAAGTGAAGCTTTCTATATTCCCTCTTTCAGACTCCACGACACGAGGTACGTTCTCTTGGCTCCCGTAATCTACGTATGCCCCTGGCATCATATCTCGATCATCTATGTCATCCCATGTCGGTTTGCGACCAGATGCTGTTGGAACGTGAATACCGTTTGTAATTAGGTTAGCAGCTGCTGAATCCATGACGTCCACCCTGGGCTCGCATCGAAATAGTCGACGTTATACTGACTATCTGTATCCTCTCTGATCTGTATAGCAACACGATTGGCATTCGTCGTGCTCAAGACTTGGGCGAAACTACGTAACTGTACAGTATCCTATTACCTAAGAAATCAAAATGCATAGCTTGCAATGTGGATCTCAAAAACTCAACGAACAAACGAAACGACAGAGGAGGTTTTACTGAAGGAACGAAAGACACTTCCATTTCGCAGTAGCCGGTAGTGTAGTTGATTTGACTTCGGCCCGTTAGTTTCTAGAACTCTTTGCCTACGTCGATGTGACTGAGGGGCGAAGTTGAAGACGCTTTGTGACGTTGAGGGCGAAACTCTAAATTCTCCCGTTCGTGGACGGGGGGCAACGGGTTTATCTGTTGGAGGGGCTGCATATATGACATTGGGTATATAAGTCCTTGTGTGGCTGGCATGATTTGCTTGTATCAATGGGAGATCAGGCACAGTACTTCATGACATCAAACACATACAGTAATCAAATATCATCCAGATTTTCTCTCCGCATACACAATGGCTCCTAAGTACAAGGAAGGCGAAACTGTCCGCTACAAGCCTGTTGGAGGTGAGAACAAGTGATGAACATCGATTATCCTTTCTCCTAACACCTCTTAGGACGCGCCTCCAATACATCGGAGTCCACTGGCAAAATCACTGATGTCCTGACAGAGCCCGGTGGTATGTCCTACTTTCCTATCCGCTTCTTTAACATCGCTCGAAGGATCTATGCTAACAAGTGTCACAGTAAGTACGATTTGTTTCGATCCAAAGACCTACCGACGGCTGGGGCGCTCCAAAGTCCAACACATAACGGTTCCATGCCATGCTACAGCAAAAAGAAATCACACTAATGTGTTTCGTACATCAGAGGATCGGCGACCAGAACGTAAATGCTTCTGCTGATCAGCCCCGATACGAGGTATAGTTGAAATATTTCTCATGAGTTGCCACATGAGAACTGATCGCCGAGATAAGATTGTAAATGACAACACCGGCAAGATGTCGAGCATCTACGAGTCCAACATCCTCGGCCGTGCTTGATCCTAGACCGTAGTCTTGTGATCCCGAGAAGGCCGACAACCATTACGGATGAGGTGGCATGAAACGTTGGGGTATCTGGGACAATGTACATGCAATAATCACCATTAATGAAAACATTCGCGCGCTATTGGGTGCTTCAGTGCGTATTGGTGAAGACCATTTTGCCACATTCACTACCTATGAATAATAAGTGCATGTGCTCTTGTCTTCACACACATTTCGTTCACTTCATCCACAGTTCCCAACTCGTCGTCCACCATGATCAAAGTATTGGCAAGTATGAAAGAAGCATCTTCGCGACACTACAACGGCGCCCTGGAAGCAACATCAGGCTGTATGAGTCCCGGCTCCAGGCTGGGTGGAGTTAAAGTGGTAGGTAATGCAGCCCCGACCAAAGCCACTGAATATGTACAACACCCGAATCGTATATGCGGAAGCCTGCGTTGAAATTTTAGCAAAGTTGTGCCCTGTATTGTCGGTGTTTTTGTCGGCAAGCGTTGATATCGAAAGCAGACGGCGAGGCACAAGATTGATCTGCCCCTACATCAACCTCATGCTCAGATGTCATTGCAGAAATAGCAGAATCGAAAACCTTGATGTCGAGTCAATCCCCTTGGTATCAACCGTTGTGCTCTGCATGCAACCCTATTGTATACATTTCGTCACACTTGCCCTCTCGTTTCAATATTCCCGTACGCCAGCTATACTAATAAAGCAGAGAATAGGAAGAAGTCCAGATAGTCATTTCTGGAGAATCAAAAACGCCCAAATAATTTCGCGACTTGCGCGCTGTGATTGTGTTCCTATTCTTAGTAGGAACAAGACTAGACTGTACCTCGCAGTCTTTGTTTTCGGGCCAAGTAGTCTCCGAGCATGTTGTCCAATTGCTACACAGACGTTAGTACAAAATCATGCAACCAAGCCAGGTCAGATTGAGCTTACCGTTGTTATCTCGGCCAACTTCGCATTTTGCTCTCGGAATAGTGGCCCAGCGACGGGGTGGTCGGGCCCGGCTGGGGGTATGTCGGTCTTATCGTACACGACCACCAACAGATCTCGAACTTCACTACCGGATTCGAAAAATGCGCGTAGATTGGCGTCATTCCAGGTCGAGGTGGTAGTTGCCGACGTTGAAGTTGTCATAGAGTCCTGATTTCTGTGAGTACTGTCGGCCGTGTCGATGAGCTCTGGTGATGACGATGAGACAGGCGAAGAGCGATCCTCCTGGCTCGACGTGTCACCCATGAGTGCAGGCGGATCCGAAGGCGTGATTGGCGACACCTGGGTAGGAGCATCAGACAGACCCTCTTCTGGTGGCGAAATTGCTTCATTTTGTGGCATCGCGCTGACATAGCTATCGGGAAATGATCCGGGGAGAGTTGGGCGCAAAATTTTGTCCTGGAATGTGTCCCTAGGCTCCACGGGAGCGGGCCGAGTTGGCTCGGGTATCATTTCCTCCTCTGTCGAAGAATCAAAATCATCCAGTTCGACTCGTGATTTCGCCTTGGTGACCTTGTGAGGCTTGGGCTCGGAGTTCGTTGGGGATATCTTTGTGATAGCTGGCTGGGCCTTGTCTTCCTTGCGCGTCTGCATACCAAAGCCTTCAGCATGCTCGGACTCGACCATTCTGAGTGTGGCAGGAGGCACATTTGCGACATTGTTGGTCCTGACATCAGCAGCCAGAGGAGGGCCGAGATCTGTATCGCCCAGAGTCGCCGTTGAGGGTCCTGGCCGCCGGGTTGGTGAAGGCTCGGTCTTGCGTTGAGTTTTTTGCAACTTGCTCGGGTTACGTGATGGCCCCTTCTGAGGCGATCCATCCATATCCTCTGGTTCGTCGGCCATTTCGGCGTCTCCAAAGGAACCACCGAAATCATTGGACCTTTTGCCAAATGATTCATCATCGTCGTCGACAGATTTCTTCTTGTCCTTCCGGGAAAAGAAACTTCGAATAGCGCTTGGCTTCTTTTCCTTCTTCTTCTTATCGTCTCTGTTCTTATCGGAAACAAGCTCTTTCTCTAAACTGGGTCGTTGACGCAATTCCCTGGAATCATTCGACATTCGTGGTTCGTTGTCATCTCGCAATAGTCCAGGCGTCAGGCTTATCTTCTTGGTCTCGATGGTTTCGTCCCGGAAGAAGGAGTCTGTGTTTCTGACAGTGCCATTCCGTGAGACCCTCTCATTTTTGCCATCAAATATCTCATCGCTATTTCTGGGGTCTGGATCTAGTTGGGAGGCTCCATCGGTTGTGGATGAATCCAGTTTCACCTGTTTCTGTGTTCTAGGTTTCAAAGGCTCAACCTTTGCAGACTCGTCGTCCTCCACTGACTCTGCTGCAGCCTGCTGTTCAGCAGCCTGTTGCTGTCGTTGGCCATCTTGCTGAGTACCATCCTGTTGACCCTGGGTATCATTCTCCTCATCTTCGTCATCAGAATAGTCTATTTCTTCATAGTCCACGTAAGTTGGTGCTGTAAATGTGACGTTTTTGGTCTTGTGCCTCCTCAGGGCTGATTTGATAGCGTTCTTCGGCTTGGTGTCATGGTCTGAAAGTGTCGTCGACGAAAGCTTCTTGAAATCAATATGGTGCCCCAGTTGAGAATCACCAAATGTACTCACTTCGACGTTTCTGTGTTTGTTGAGACGGGCAAGCCTTTCTGTTGGTGTCTCGATGTGTTCTGCAGGTAAGTAGCCTGGACCCGACATTATTAGCTCCCACCGCAGGCGCGGACTGATGTAATACCATACCGATGCTGCTGTCTTTCACCACACGGACCAACCACCAGTAGCTATTGCTGTCATCGAGAAGTACCATGGTATCGCCTTTTGTCGCATTGGCCTGGCCCTCGACTGTTGCCACAAATGTGTGGAGGGCGTAGACGAATTCGAAATCAATGTCCTCTGAGTCTTGTAAGCACTCTCCACCCCAGCCGGAAACAACAAATCTGGAATCAGCCACGACGGCAAAACCATCTTCCTCCTCATCTTCGGATTCATCGTAAGGGATGACAGGGAAGCCATAAGGGGAAACATCACGGTGAGCACGAACTTCATGCTCATCGGGGGGATGTTCTTCGAGGGAGAAGTCTTCGACTTTAAGATCTACAGCCGAGTCGCGGCCGCAGGTTGGAGATTCCAAGTCACTGAGATGCTGAATTTCAAGGACAGAAACCGATCCGGAATCCTCAATTGAACCCGATGTTTCAGGAGTACTGTCCGAATTTGGGTCAGGGTTTGGGTCCGGGCCCGGAGCATACACCACAGTAGAGTCACTACAGGGATAGTCGTCTTCGCTAACCCATTCGACACGCTCACTGGAAATATAACTGCGTGAAGGTGGTGGTGACGGGGCAGAAGCCTTGCTTAACTGCCGCCTTGGATTCTGAAGAGGGGGATACGGCGCTGGCTCGAGGTAGGGGGATGAAGATCTCGCCTCACTAGGCATAGGGGAACTGTCTCGCGAGATAGTCCTACGCGACGGGGAGCCGTGCACAGAGTTGCGCAGGGGAGAATTGATCAAGGAGTCAATGCGCGCAGGCCACACGGGCGGAAGGGTGTACCCACCATCTATGATTGAAGGGGAGCTGGAGATCCTGTCCATCATGTCGTCGTCCAAGTCATCATCGGTATTGTTGTCGACGTCGCCGTCGTCTTCACCATGGCCGGAGACGCCGCCATTCTGGGCAATGGCCAGGGCATCTTGCTGCTGCATGGTGGTGCCATTCAAGGAACTGGCAATGCCCGAGCTGAGGTCTTCGGCGTACTGCTGTAGGTCGCGGTCGGCCGCGGCAGCATTGGCCCACGACACCCGCGGGCTTCGTAGCTCCTCCTCAGCCCTCTCCTCTTCTACCTCGCGGATCGTCTCGGCCTGGTGGGGGGCTAGGGAGCCATGGGAGTTCAGGATCGGTTTGACAGCGGCGCCGCGGTGGTCTTTGGCGGAGGGAGCATCGGGGTCTTGGAGGTCGATGGAATCTGTTTCAGGAAACAGGCGTGTTAGCAGGCACGGGATCAATTGAGGAGCGGGTTTGATGGCGATGGTAGCGAGCGCATGGCAAGGCAAGTCAGGTGGCCGCAGCTGATTGAGACTTTTGTTTTTCAGTGTAGACATAGGCCGTAGACATACCGGCACGGATGATATGAGGTCTCGTCATGGCGACGGGGAGGTCCTCGAGGGGACCCGTGACATGAGTGTTGGACAGATGGTCGTGCTCTGGACTCCCTTGCGAAACTCAGAAACGGACGGGCAGAGTCGTGTGTGTGACAGGTTGGGCGACAAAGCAGCGACGACAGACAGTTTTTTGAGCCCCTGGTTTGGCGTAGCTGCAACGTCCCAAATGGGCGAGGTTGCAAGGGGTTGGGCGTGTCGTATTGGCCTATGTCGGCCTGCAGCGGCGGGTGGACTTGGAGTGTGGCCTGGGCACAAGTCTGGGGTATGCCGTGCTGGTACACTTGATAGAGCACCGTCGTGTGTCTGGAGTAGTTCGTTCCGTCGGGTCAGCGGTCAAACTTGGGGCAGTGTGTGGTCAATGTGATTGGCAACCGGCATGAGGGAGGAATGTCAGTATTCCCTAGTCGGCAGTATGCTGTAGTCAGAGAGGTAAACTGTAGTCAGACAGCGGTGCAATCGAGGCTAACGAGAGTGGCATAGGCGGCGCGCAGATCTCGGGAGGTTGCTGAAAAGCCCTTAGAGCCTTGAACTATGGAAGGATGACGGCTCTAATTTTAGACAGGCCAGCTTCAATTGAAACAGGTGCTTGAGTGCCGAATGCAATCTGACTTGTAACACGGAGAATCAGAGTAAGGTTGACAACTGGAAGGCAATAGTCGAACGATACCTTAGCTTTGACTGCCCGTCTGCTGATGCCGACGGACCAGAGTGCACCAAACAAAGCGTTGAGGGTGCCGTGAAATGCACAAGAATTTGACAGAAGCAAGTAAAAAAATGAAATAAAAAGTGCTGTGCTGTGAAGGAAATCAACCAAAGGAATCTGTGTTAATTGGAATGTGGCCGGGGCAGGATGGAATGGCACGGAGGCAGCCCGGCGGGAGTGGCTTTGTGTGGGTGAGGGTTACCCGGCTGTGAGGTTCTGACCACGACGCCGCCGGCGGATTGACCGACAAACTGACTTGACACAATCACAAATAGAGCAACAAAACGCGACGGAGAACGACAGAAACCACGCTATAACGTTCTTGAGCTGGAACCCGTGGCGCTTGGTTCTGGGCAATTAGCAGTTGCGACCTGATGCTGGAAAGCCCTCAACGTGCTTGCCTGTGGAAATATCGACACGTCTAATATAATACAGGCTCATCGTCCACTTATACGTTATTTCCCGTTCCTATAAGAGGTAGGGTCACACAAAGTCAATATTGGATTCTTTACCTACAGGTTTGGAAGTTGGCTTTGCTTCGAAGGAAGGAGTGCAGACCCTTGATTGAAACTCACTGCAGATTTAACTCACTAATGGCCCTTTATATGCTTGTGTCTCTCAATATATATCCCCTTGTGATCATCTGTTACGTGATGCCCCAAACCACTGTCAGACTCGCCATCTGAAGCCTCGTACTTCGGAGTCGCATAGGATTCCCCGGATAATTTTGCTCAGATGTCTTGATCCTAATCAGTTTATTAGAGCTTATTTGCTAGGTTTCATTTACCTGAACATCCCGGATGGTAATGCGTCTTTCTGTCTTTTATACTTTTATCTGCGCAGGTCAACTTCCGCGCAGTCACTTACACAATTTCCGTGCGCCGGACGCGACGTCTCAGGCTCGAGAACAGAAACAACAGGGTATGGTACTCAATGCCACGTACCTTCTTCTGATTATCACTGCGTCTAATGGTTATGATACACCCAGCCACTGGGAACTCCTTTGAAAGAAATTCAGACACCCCTCTGTGTCGGCCTAAACTGATACACAGAAGCACCCTGACTAGCGGTAGTAAGTGAGCACGCTTAGCTTTGGCCTGGGCAACTGAACTCCGGCAGGCATTTCATTCAAGTTTGCAACTATGATGAGAATAGTTGATAACAAACACGTATTGTCTTTCCTGACGTTTCTACTATCCAAGATGCGGAGTGATATATATAAGTGGGTATAACTTGATATGTACAGATATGAAATCGCTCCCCTTCCCCCCAGCCTTCCTCTTCGGCCATCAAACCACAGTCCCAAGCCGTCTCTCGGGCGTTTCCCTTAAGCAATGACGTTTCGGTAGAATTTCTTCGCCACTGCGCGGGTGCGACGGCCCATCTTCTTGACGGACCGCCAGGCAGCTTCAGTGGCTGGCACCTCGCGACGGGCCTTGGCAGCGGCGCTGGCCATGGACTGCGCAGCCCATTGAGGCCACATCCAGGGGTTCGCGGGGTCTGGCAGCGAATTGAAGTACTGCCGTGAAGATGAGCTATTAGTAACAGTCCCTAGGTTTGTAGAAAAGGATGGGCAATGCAGTACCTCCCAGTCGGCCACACCTCCAAAGGCGCCATTCTCGGTTGTCAGCTCCTCAATGACCTGGCTGGAAGTGTCAAGGTCGACGAAGCCGTTTCCGTTGGCGCTGTTACTCAGTAGACCCATGACCACCTTGTTCGCCGGCCAGCCATCGTCAAGAATACTCTCATAGTCGCCCGTGGTGCTGGCATCGGCAAAGCCACTGTAGAATTCTAGTAGGAATTGTCAGCAACCATTGACCAAGTAAGAGGGTCTGAATCACGTCCGTCCGGCAGCACCGCCTCATGACTTCGCTGGACATGATGCAATGAGCCGAGCTGGTGGAACTCCCAGCTTAAAGGGGGAGGGGAGAAGAAGATCAGATTAGATTTCTCGGAATACTTACGGGCATTGTAAAAAGCAATGTTGCCACCAGCCTGGGCTTCAAGTTCTTTGTAGTCGAACCCGCTCAGATTGCCACCACCGGACAATGCAGAGGCAACAGGCGCCAGAGTGATCTCGAGGTCTGGGAAGTCGGTCTTGAGACGGTTGATCAAGGCCACAGCGCCATCGAGCGAGAAACTCTGCTCGACGTCCAGGTCAACAACCTGCAAGTTGTAGTTACCGATCAGGTCGTGAAGAAGCTTATAGTTGGCCTCGAAGTTGTCTCCTTGTTCCAGGGCAGGCCATGAACCGGCAGCCGCACCTCCAACCATGCATCCTACTACGACGCCAGCAGCTTGAAGCTGTCCGACCTCAGTCCACATCTCATCGAAGGTAGAGTCGGTAGGCGGGAGGTCATTGATGTGAATGGGGTCCTGGATGTGGACTGCGGCAATCAAGACATGTGTCACATCAATGGTGTCTTGCTGAATCAGGGGTAGCAGGGAGACATGATCATCACCACTTGCTAGTTTGGACTGGTAGTACACGACGACGCGCTTGTCTGTCGCTTCGGCGGCAACAGTCAAGGCGAGAGGCGTGACCAAAGCCCAAGCCAAGGATTTAAAGGACACCATTGTGATGCAGGTGACCCGTGACCCCAAAGCAACGGCTTGTGGGTGTGCAACGTGGAAGGGAAGACGACGCGCAAGGAAAGACGTCCGGATGAACAAGATAGAGAGCCCGAAGCCAGACGGCAAGAGACGACGTGCTTGACCCTTTTACATATAAATGGTCATATGCCGTAGACGGTTCCTAGGGGAAGCCGCACGCTGGTAATCCGGGGCAACGCTGATCATCTCCATGCCGAGCTAGGGTCATTAAACGACGATCATTGCTCGTCCTCCACAATCATGAAGCGTCGCTGTACGGATGTACATAATAAGAATATCTCCGAACCTCACCACCGGAGCTCTGATGAGCCATCCGACATGCTCGACAACGTTACAGATGCAAGGCAGATCCTTGCATCTGCCTTGCAGGGTCCTGAGAGGCTGGTCAGCTGGGATATATATACATTATACTCGGGCTGAACGACACCGAAGCTCACAGCATCACAGCCGTCGACAGCAGTCTGTCTCCGTATGTATGTACATCCATGATGGTGTCTAGTGTCCACCTTCCGTTTCGTACCATAGAAGCTAATAATAACATGTCAGAAGTCAGCAGCAGCCAGCGGCCGCACCATGGCTTTGCCCCTTGTAAGCGCCTCCATAGTGGGATTGGGCATGGAGCTGGTATGGAGCCGGAACTTGAAACGTCATAAGGATCTTTGCAATTCGTCGCGAAACACTGGTAACGGTACAGTAGGTATCTATCTCAAGTGAGATCAGTCTCAGGCGATTTCGTCGTGGGAGCCTGAGACCCTATGACGATTGTCCAGCAGGGCACTCATGGTTCAACTTCGATCTCCTTCTCATTCAATAGACTCGGCGGCGCATTTGGAAGCGCTGGAGTGTGGCAGTGAGTGAGCATTAAGTGGCACGCCGGCAGTCAGTTCTGATTACATCCTAGACTGGCAGGAGCCAGAGGACGGTAGTCTTGGCGCATTGTGTTTCGTCCCAAGTTGAGCAGACGCAGCTTTGATTCGCTAGCAGCATGCATTTCCGAATGGTACTCGGTGCTTGCAATGGGTTTGAAGGCAGAGAGGGGTGTCCGATGGGCGGGTTTGCACGTTCTCGGCAGGTCGCAAGTGAATTTGCCCTGAACCGCCGAGCCAGCTGTCACGCCTGACGGTCCTTCACTACCTACAGCGGGTGAAGATCATCAATCATTTGAACCTAACCAAGATCTGTCGCCGTCCGAGCACTGCTCAACAATGCTACTGTACCTCAAAGTGAGGAAGGTCAGTAGTAAAGCACAACTGAGTTGCCTTCACAAGTCGTTGACATCTCAACATCTTCGACTTACCTCGGACCCCGAGACCTTGCACTCTTCTGGCCTGGATTGTACATAAGGTGGTACCCATTGTTTGGTACCTGGCACCTATGTCCACCGCAAATTCTTTTGGCGGGCTTACTGACAATTAGTTCTTGAGTCCGGTGACATAATCCGTTTGTTACTAGCAAACTAGCGGTTTGCGATTGGTGCCGTATTCTAATTTGGGCGTGGCTTGAGTTGACGCGATCGTAAAGGGATGTGCGATTCGACGCTGGTAGTGGATCTCACGCTTGAGCAGGGAGGATGCATACAAAGCCCAAGGATTCGGGGATAGGTCGAGCATCAGGGTCACTCATCAGATCATCTCTTCTTGCCTCTGGCAAACGATATACAACTGTGTGTGAGCATCATGGATGGTTTGCATAATCCCCGTCGATCTCGAATTTCCATCGCATCACTCCCGTCATCAGACAGCCCGAGCCCAGTTTCGAACGATGGTACCCTCTGAAGTCTTCTCAAGCCGACTGGGACGAGCTTGCAATTTGGGTCGATCATATGTCGCTGTTGGCATTCTCGCACGAGACTATTATCGTGAATAATAACTGTATTCATGCCTTCCACTGCCTGTAATATTTCCCACTTGACCCACGAGGCACAACTAGTCGAGTGGGAGTCCGTCGGCCTGATTGGTTTCGTCAAAGTCTGTAGACTTAGGGCTCGAGTAGGATCCCGTATGTAGTAGCCTTCATAACACACTCGAATGAGGTCGAGAATGGGGTTACGTTAGGCATACATCCACCTTCTACTTCAAGAGTGTTCAGTATGTCCTGGCCTCGCTCACGCCATATGCCAACACTTGAAACCGCCAATACCCAGATTTCACTGATCACCTAGTCACTGCGGTACATCTCAACTTCCCGAACGGTTCAATAGACCATGATGCGGGCGAGTACGTATAAACCGAGCATAACCGCCCAAGAGTGTCATTCATCCAACATATGGAACATACCGAAACAGTCACCATGTAACCACGGAGACAAGAGAAGAACCGTTCATATCAACTGCTGTGTTTGTACCTTGTGCAATTACAATCGTTGTGTTTAAAGGATGCCAATGACAGAATATCAGGCATGCGCTTACAGAGCCTGCTACTTCTGAGTATTGAACCGAGCCTTCCAAACAATGTAGTAGGATAGCAACTTCCAAGTACAAACAAAGAGCACGATTGAATCGAAGAAAACTTTCGTACTGACTTCTGAGAAGGTTGACGTTAGTTGCTACCTCATGCTGATGAATCTAGAAAGGAGATTGTGCTAGGATGACCCGATCTATGCCATACAAACAGTGTGCTAATATTATTTATTTCCCTTTGGAAACATTGAGCCCGGCGGGCTATCATGAAGTCCAGAATTGTGAGACTAACGAGTGAATGGGAAGTATCCTTATAGTTCATAGGTTATCCCAACTCATTATAGCGCTTCAAGTGTCCAGTTACGTCCGTTGTATATCCTTGATTGCCGATGGTGCCTTCATACAGGTGGAAATACCGTAGGAAACCTGAGTTTGTAGACCCAGACAGTTGCCAATGAGCCCAAAGCGCCACTTTGAATTTCTCGAAGAAAAAGTCTCTCTTCCTCGCCAATCGGTAGAGTCCTCAAGGGATCGATTTGGCTCAGTGTTTACCTCTACTCACAGAAAGGGTATGACTACGTGTTTACTCGTAGGTCGTCAAACAATGAGTGGTACCAAAATAGCGACGCAAATCGATATCTTCAATGCGAAGAACTCGAATCTCTTGCCTGGGAGTCGATATTTACCCACAAGACAGGCACGGAGCTTGGTTCCTTACAAAATGAACTGAGCAGCTCACCAAACATCAATGGTCTCCAGATAGAGACACATAAGAAAATGATGTTTCGTGTGTAGAGCCGCATCGCGCAATTCCAGGCCCGAGCCCGCGGTCTCGCTTCTCCGCTGCGTGTCAGGATCTTCGCCAACGCCTGGTGGCTCGAGTATGAGTGCAGTAGCGAGCTCAACCTATAATAAGAGTCGACGTACGACCCTTGTCGCTGAATAGTAGCTAGACTGTCAGCGGAAGCTCTCACAACAAGTAAGAAGTCGACGAAGAGCGCGGATCAATTGGGATCGTTGGGAATGGTTGTATCGTCACATGAGTTTGGAGCGTGAGAAGGTAGAGACGTAAAGAAGGGAAAAGAGTAAATGAAAGGCGAGGATGTCGAAATTCAATTTCAGGCTCGATTCTGTGTGAGTTCGGTTGCTTTTGGTTCGTCAGTCAGGATACACCTTGAGATGGAGGCAGGTAGCATTGATCACAGTGTCGCACTTCTTACCTTATCTATCATGTTGGTCTCAGAGGGTAGGTGCTACCATCAAAGTACCAAAGGCATCATCACCACCTAATAGCAGATTTATCTTTCTTTTTCTTTTCGGAATGCGCACTTGGACATTGCCTTCTTGGGGGTGTAACCGTGGAGTTGTTCACAGCGATTACCATATTGCTGTCTCTTATTGACTGAGCCCGATATGTACAAGCACTTAATGTCAGCCTGGTATTTATTTTGAAAGTCATATAATGAATTTGTGACAAGTCCCGCCTTAGTATATGATTTAATATTCAGAGTCCAGACTCGCACTGACCCGCGATGGAAATAACTGAGCTAGCGCTGGCAGACCAGATGGGTAAACCAAGATGTAGTGTATGCCTAACTATAGCCTGGCAAGTGTTGCGCCTATCAGCACGAGATCATAGTTGCTTGGACTTGTTTGTTTACTAGTTCTCTTTGAATATGGAGGCAGGTAATTTTGACTTACCTCTTAGGCTAATCTACAGAAGCTGCTCTGTGGGGATGCTGTCTTCCGCACATTCAGGGCACCAGAGACTTCCACCACTGGGATATGTAGGGCATTCGAAGATATCTCGCATTTAGGTATAGAAAACCTGACGAAACATACACTATAGATATTTGACTGGACGAAAAGCTAGTTCGTTAAATCTTCCATGCTAGTTTGTACCTTCATTCCATAAAGCATCACATACAAACAACGGGCATGTGTCAACATGAAATGACAGCTTGCTTAAATGATCCGGGTTTGAATTTGACGGAATGAAGCGATTTAGATCAGTTAAGGATTTGGGACCGTGTCTGAGCACATCACTCGACAACACATATACTCTCAAAAAAGCTCTATTATGATACCGCTTCGCCGTCATCAAAACCTTGATCCTCCGAATGGCTAATTGTATCAGCTTTAGGAGTACTGTATCATCAAGCTCTTGTCTGCTTGAATCGAACATGAGCTCCGAGAGGCATGACTTTGCCTAGGGGTCTGGGTTGACGAAAATGGTGTCCGACGAACCAATGTGTCAAGATGTCCATTAGGGATAAAGATATCCTGCTGGAATTTACTTGAGGCGTAGGTTAATCCTTTGTCAAACGCGAATTGCATTTTGCTCATCTCTGATCTTACACACGGAGCGGATCTCATATACTCTGTGTGACAAAAGAACGTACAATGCCAGCAAGTAGTCAATGCTTTTGTTGAGGTATGTGTCGAGCTTCAATTGTTCCGTGAGATTCAATAAGTAGAGGCATGAGTCTGAGGAACGAACGTTGAGTAAGCTCAGGTGAAGAGTGACACCTGCGACTAGCAGACTACCCGATATCACTCGAGCAATGAACACTGTCCAGTTTACAGTACTATGTATTCCCAACGGTCATCAAAAACACCATTGCTGCTGGTATGTTTGTTTCCAATACTCCTCTTAATCCATTCGGCATGTCGACAATGGCGTGACAGGTTTCCTTAGACTTCATGGACATAGCGGTGACGGAAGTTGTGATGCCATGCTGAGCATCCTAGTGAATTGGAGCTCTCCTGTATAAACGAACCTGGTACGAAGCAGAACGCAGAACAGTAGGCTTATTCTAATCAAATAGAATCAAATAGTCAAGGCAATACCTAAGAACCAGGAATAATTCGAGGGCAGGTATAGCATTCCCTCGGTAGGCAACGACACATTCTCGTCTTGAAGCATTTAAGAGCAAAGGAAGACTGCCTGTTTAATTCTCATACCACCCCGTAAGATCAACCATGCGACGTGCCTATAGACGAGAGAGAACTTTTTCAGCGCGTGCATGCAACAGAGAGTTAAGTATCCGGGCCATTACATTCCCTATTCTCCGTATCCCAGTCAGAGGTCCATCCAGCACGTGTCAACTGGTGGGTGTTTACAGAAGTAATCGTTCAGGGTTATCGTCATGCTTTTGGCATTATCTCGAGCAATTCCGTGAGCTTTGTTCCTCATTCCTCATTCCCTATTGCCATGACGAGTGCTCAAGAGTCAGGGGAGTTCGAGAACAACGGGGTAGATATTTGCAAGTACATTTGTGGAAACAGGTCAGGAATTATTTGAGTCGTATTGGCCAGTGCCATGAGCTTACCAGATCAGTTGGCGACCATGAATAAACACACATTTGCTCCTATCTTGCTCTCGCCGTTGGAAATACACGACCTAAAGTGCCAGTTCCACGTGGTCGCATGGGACTGTAACGGCCTCTAAGGCGCAAGATCCGACTTGGCAATCCTTACCTGGCCATGCGATGCCATGCCCTGGCCATGCCTCCAAGGCAGCGATAGTCTTTTGAAAGAAACCAAGAGAGCATGCATGCCCATCTTCGGTTATGCGGCTAGTCAAGGCTTCGGAGACGGGGCAGGACGGCTGATGGGGGATCGGATGGGGGATCCAAGACCTTGGAAGCGGTGACGTCGACGGATCTGCTGCCCCCGCGGCCCCGCGGCCCCGCCGACGTCATGTCCCTCAGTGCTGCCCACCACCCATTTCCGTCGTCAACGTCCTGAGCCGCAACTGATTAACAGTCGAGATAAGTCCACCAACGAGTCAGCACGTGCGGTGAGCTTCTCCGAGCTATAGAAAGATACAGAGCTACCCGTTGTGCATGATCGCCAAACCGAGGGAGCATCATTGTAGACTGTGACCCGTTCTCGACGATATTGGAAGATAGGAGATGAATTCGTCGTCGGTGCCTTGACCTGTAGCGTCTCTCTCTCTGCAGGCTGTGATGTCTCTTGAAACCGGAAGAATTGCGTCAGGCTCCTGAGAGAAGTGTATTGCGTAGCACAACAAACAGTTAATGCAAGGCAACCTAGTGTATCCGATAGTCAATCGACTTTATGCAAGCAATCTTTCCTTGGTCGCTTGTGTAACCAAGCTCTCTGATCACCGGCTCCAAGTGGGCATGACCCCTCTCTTGCGCCGGTAGGCCGGCTGCCCCAAGACAAAGGAAAGACGTCACAAGGAGAGTAAACCTGCATTGGTTCGCCAGCTTCAATGCTGTGTGCTCTACCGGTACATAAGTAGTCTTGGTCTCCTTCACTGATCGCCGGCCGTTTAAACCCTACTTACAATTCTCTTGCACCTCAAAACTTTACACCTATATTCTCACACTTCCTCTCACTGTCACGACGCAAAGACATCTCCTTACCAGCACACCCACCTGATTCAAAACATCTCAAACCATGGAGTCCATAAACAACATGGCAGCTGCGGCAGCAAAGGCAGTATGGGGCGAGAACCAGCAGACAACCCAGGAGCCCGTCTCCGGAAAGCTGGGAGATACGTCGAGAGGCGAGCCCTACGATGCCGGAAACATTGGTAAGCTGTATCCCAACGTCGTGCTCTGACGTCACTCCCAATGTGTGCACCCTGACATGGGCTAACTGTTCTGTGTGACAGAAACCCCCAATGCGACAGAAACACCGAGTGTGACACAGACATCGAACAAGACAGCAGAGACCTACGATGACAAGCCTGACACTGGAGCTGCAAAGTTCGCAAAGGAGACCGGCACAGCTACCGAGAGTAACAATACACCCGACAACCCCTCAACGGACCTCAAAGAGAAGAGGGATGTGCCCGCCGACACAAGTGCCCCTCAGGCCGATGTGCGAGATCCCGAAGATCCCCAGACGCACCCCAAGTCTGCGCCCACCGATGTCAACAACGCTGACGAGGATGGCGTCAACGAGGCTCAGAAGCTCGATGGCCCCGGTCCCAAGCCATTGAACGAGGTTGCCAGGGAGCACGGCGGAGATGCTGGCAACAGCGATGAGGCGGTAGACAAGACCAGCAAGAAGGACGACGTCGCTGAAGCCACAGACGACAATAGCAAGAGCGAGGGAACTGGTGAGCAGTATGTTAAATCCACCGGCCTGCAAGCCGATGGAGGAGATTTTGATGCCACAAAACCCGGCGCCGGTCGTGAGGCCGATCGTAAGTTTCATAGCCCTTCACACCCTCCATATTGTGTAGCAGTGACTGACATCTAATGTGCTGCTTAGGTTTGATGGAAGTGAAGGGTATTCACAACCCCAACGACGACCCTAAGCCGTCTGCAGACCCAACCGAGGACACATCCAGCAGTCCTGACACAGAAAAGAAAAGCCTGGGTCAGAAGATCAAGGACAAACTCCACAGACATTAGGAGACTTGTTACTCCTGATGTTGGATGTCGACTTTTGGAATGACATCTCATGAATAATGACCCAACATCGTGCCTTACCGCGCGTGCCTGTACTTTTGTAATTAGATTTCTATGGAAATACTTTGTTCAAATTTATGATTACCTCGGTCTCGTATGCTCGAAGTGCGATTCTGGTCCAGCATAGTCGAGTTTCTGCACGCGGCTCGATTTCTTTTCGATCATATCACATGCATGCACATATGATTGCACACGTAAATGCACGTAAATGAGACAATCTGACATGGCAAGATACTTGTAACACGATCCGGTGGTGTCTTGATTTAGACCTTGACTTGGATAATACTTGCCCAAACTCATCTTCAATGGGCTTTGTGGGCTAAACTTCCACATGGCCTTGAATGTCCGACTGGGATGGATTACTTCATCTTGGAAATCAGAGTGCGATACGCGTCTAGCATAGTTTCACATTCTGTCGTATGCCTCGAATCCTCCCCGATCACAACACATCAATGCACACAAAATCACAGGCCTACGTGCTCGTGGCTGAGAGACTCAGACCTAGAAAGCGACTTGTGAAACATTTCGGTGATCTCTCGATTCGAATTTTTAGGCTTGACTTATGAGTTATGTCGACTTACCACGAAAATCAAGAACAATATGGCCTTCTCCAATGCTGGGCCTGTGCGAGATCTCGTCTTTCAGGTAAGTATCATTGCCATCCTCACCAGATATTAGGTACAAAGTTGGAGACACCCGCTGTTTGAACGTCAGGGCGTTGCCGTATCATTGCCGAATCCTCCATCGTCTTCATGCACGTCACGTCTTAGAATACGACGCTGTAGACCGATATAGACCAGCCCCCGACATAGTTCACCAGGCAGCGTTCCTCAGTCGACGCCTCTTTGACGGGCTTGCATACCGTTGCATGCACCAATGCTTAAGCGGGCAAGTCGGTGAAACATGCTGCACCCTGTGCGCAAAACACCTGACTGATTGCCTAAAGCAGAAGTCTTAACGAGCACACATCTGCGTAATCTAGCCAATGGGTAAACCCTTCAACCACTGCATGTTGTGCATCGACCGTTTCTAAGTTCGGTAGACACGGGATAGAAAATCTGGGGTAGCACGGCAGCGAGCCGACATGTACGGTCACCGTGTTGGAAGATCTTGTGATATTAAATAGGCCAGCATGATTAGCCGCGTCTGATTCGAACAATATCAGGTAACAGGTGTGTAACATGTAGCCCAGGGCTATATTCTGAATATTGGTATTGCGATATTTACCCGGTGCAGAGCAGCCTAGGTGCGAGCGAATTTGAGATGGATGGACTTTTCGTTTTGGGTCTGATTATTGTGCGGCTAGGACTTGACAAGAAGCTTGATTGAGCTGTAATGAGCCCTGCTTTTATTGACTTTTGGTCAGTAGAAGCGATTGATGAACAGAGAACAATCTACTTGCGAGATATAGACACAAGCTGTGTGTTTTCGGATAGATTCTTGCTACTCGTTGCGATGAGTATTAAAATGGTTTGGACTCATCTATACGTCGATGATAATACGAGGTCATTTCCGTTGTATCTTACAGCATGAACACAGCATTGTGTGAAGCTCTTGACTGGAAGCCAGCGAAACGGCATTGTTATCTGAGTTGCTGTTTTATGTATTTATTTTCCAGAGAGTCCGAGTTTGATCCGTTGACTGAGTTTTGGAAAAGTAAGTAAAAATTCCCCTTCCATGACTATCTTGAGTCTTCACTTCGCACTTTTGTTTATCATCAAATCACCCAATGCAACTCGCAGACTGTCTGAACCTAACTCCACTGGTATAGCAAAGAGACAAGTTTGCTCGCTGAACTTTGACCTGTCGTAGGATAAGTCGGAGGGTAAAGGGCAATATATTTAATGTCCGGATTTGCATACGAATTTCAGCCTCAGTGATCACAGCCGTAGTATGTAACTCGGAGCGTCATGAACTCGGCAACATATCCTCAAAGTCTTTGAATATATGTTATTCAAGATGGGAGCCCGCGAGTCGTACGGGCTGTATTCAAACCCTTCTGGGCCACGAAGACTTTATCATAATCAAGATGTGCTTCATTATCTATTTTAACGGTAGAATCAGACATATTAACTTAGACTTGGTAACAGCGTATAACGCTCCTTCACAATGCTATTCACTCGAACACCGTCTTTCTGCTTGAGGTTTCAAATGTTGCTGACTATTCACAGACCCTGAGCCTTGTGTTTCGAACACTGAACACACCTTTGTGGTCATTGCTAAGCTCACCAAGATCTAGCCGCGTTGGTGTATGAGACAGATACCTGTAGCAACACCTGTTAATCGTAAAGCGAATGCAATCCAGTCTCACCCATTGTGTACATCGATGATATCGTCTTTTACCCGCCCCATTCAATAGGAACACCCGTTGCCACGATAGACTCATCCCCATGTCCATGGAAAAATGACGGAAGTGCATACATACGACCACATGGCACAGAGGATTCTCAGTACAATGAACCCTGGCTAGTAGGTCTTGATCCTTGTTGCCACACTACATTTGACCTCGTTATCTGTAGCGTGAGCATACGGGAGCGGACGCGGACACGGTCCGGTTTGCTAGCACATTCTTTGGCATCGGAATTCTCTCAGCTGGAACACAAGTCTCACCCCAAAATTTCTACCTATGGCTTATCAGCATGGGTGCTTGAATACATATGTATGTAGATAGCGATGCGAGATGCACGGTTCTTTCAGCTTCGCTGGGATTGCGATCCTTCTCTCTGCCCCGCAACCTATCAACCATGGTTCTGACACGGACCTCACAACATATCTGTATGTACTTTCCTCTTCAGGCCTTATCTCATAAGAAAGCCTATTGTCAATTGAACAACAGCGGAGGTGATAGCCATTAACCTGTTGCGTGGCCAGGTAGTCAGCGAACGTTTCTCGACGAGTAAACCTCTAGGAACATATCCCTTGTAACTGCCTGCGAGTGATAAGTTCTCTCGCGCGTTCCACCTGGCTCCAAAATGACATGAATCTGATCACCGAAGATAAGGTAGATAGTACATGGGCACACTCATAATTACAAACGAGGGGAGTAACACTCAGAGCCTGAACAGAGAATGATCCAGCATAGGGTTGTACATTCTCCGTCTATTAAGTCTTCACGATACAGATAAGGAGTCGACTCTAGAGGATCCATACAAGACACCATAACTGCAACGTTCTCCAACACCACGCCGCAATACTGCGTGTGTATGCATCTAACATGGCCGTGATACCGCATTCACACCAATCCTAGCCGGAAATGCTCAGACGGACACAGCTGACGGAATTATACCTACTGACTTCGCTATAATTAGGTACTACTAAGTGTACCTTAATACTACACCCACATCTAGACTGAGTGATACGCATGCCAATAGACCAATAGGGGTCGATGGGTTGACAAGATGACGGAGCGGTATCATCTTTCGATTATTTTCAAAGAGAGCCCCCCCTCTCTACCCTGCTTTGTAATATCACCATGCTATGGTTCGAAAACCTGGTTTCACGGCGACGTGAGCCCGGTTACAGCCATTGACTCGAGAAGCCGCTGAGCAGGGACTCACTTGGCGAAAAGTAAAAAAAAAAAAAAAAAAACCCCACACCTACTGTTTTTACATCTGTTCTAATTCTAGGTTCCGGTGGGTAGCATTGAGTAATATGGGTAAGGGGTCACAAAAGACAGGTAGGCAGCATCAGAGAAAAAAATGACGTGGATGGAGAAGTGGGCATCGTGGAATGGGGCACACAGAAGAGCACACACGAAACAGATGCAAAGATATATCCGTGCAAGGACGAATTATCGGGCTCTCCCAGTCTATGTACCACAAAGCAAGGGCGAGACAAGTAATCCAAACAACATAATAATGCTGCCTTTCTTCCAACAAAGCCTAGAACTCCCGGATCCAGGTGTAAGATGTCCCATGAATCCTTTGCTATGCGAAGATCATTCCCGTCATATCCCTCATTGACCATATAATTTTCTTTCGTCATCATCGTGAAATGGGGTGACACTTGCTGTATTCTGGTCTTTGTTTTCCCCGCCAGATGCGAAATCTGCACAGCTAAGATCAGTGAGTGATGCACACCCATCACTCGATCTCAACATTTCTGTTCAAATATATGTCGGCTTCTTGCCCAAACTCTTGCTTGCTTTGTCGGTAGTTTATGTTTCCCCCCACCCACCCTTGAGATCCCGAAAGAGATCCCGAAAGAGATCAGAGGGCTGGTTGTCTCGCTTCCACGATAGTATTTAATGTCACAGCCAACAATCCCGTTGATGTGATGATGAGTGAAGCAAAGCAACGTGTGAATTGTAGCTTCCATAGATAGTAGTTATTGATCCCACATGGTTATAATGCATGCGTCTGTGGTTTGTTTGTGATAAGTCCGTAATGCGAGTGATGCTGCAAGTGACGTCCATTGATCTTCTTGTTCCGGGTGCCAATTGCAATGCGGCAGGGCCGAGCAAATGAGACATGGATTGGCCTACTTAGCCTTCGGCTCGTGCACTTTTGGACTTGGAATGAACAACAGCATTCATAGTAGCAGGGATACTGAATTACGAGCTTGAGAGGTTGAACTCGCTCACAGAAAGCCAGACTCGGCCAGTACCCTGCATTCCCATTATTAGCACTCTTGGGTCTATGATGACAAGAGCTGAAGAATACATGAAAGCATTCAGTAACAAGATCTGGCCCATGACTTACCTGACAATTTTTTCATCCTCCCGCTCCCGAGGCTCGACGACTAAGCTCTTGTCATACATCTCGTGTACGTCACCTGCAGCAGCCATATTGCTCAAGATGTAGTCCTGCAGTTCTGGCACAGGTTGCAGCGAGTAAGGTGCGTTCTGGTATTGTTGAATGTCACGAATGACTTCGGCAGTCTTTGCTCGCTTAGCGAAGTTGATCATGTTTGTCTTCTTTATGATCGAGGGAATGCCATCCTCGATAAAGGTCAGATCCGTTAGATATACACCTGTTTCAGTATTAGTACGGAACGCATGCTAGGCCCGGGGTTTTTATTTTTGCATGACATACCAAAGAACGGTATGCAAGGCGGATTGGCCGCGTGCAGAGACTCTCTATATTCGCCGAAATTCTTGGTGCTTGCCATCAACTTCCGCATGTTTTCTAGGACGGTCTGGGTACGGGCAGGAACTTGATCCCAGGTTCGCTTGAGACGAGCAATAGGCGCAGTGCCGAGAGCGGATATGATAGATGTCAATGTCGAGAAGTTGTTGACGCCCCGACATTTCTGCAATTGTCAGCTTTGCCAATTCATGGTTAAGCAGCACTTGTTGAGAACTTACATCTGCAACAGATACAAAGTGTTTGATGACAACCACTCGCTTTTTGACATCCATTTGAGCCAAGATCATCTCGGCGACCCAATTCGTCATCTGGTTCGAATGTAAAATGAGAGCTTTGACATTTGGAGCAGGTTCTGGCTCGCCATCTGAGACCTTCTTCTGCCATGTTTTGTTGAGACACTCTGTTGGTTTGATTTTCGCATACAATTTGGACTCAATTACAGTTAGCTGACGCGCGAATTCTGTGACGTCGATGTCCAAAAACTTCAGTTTCTTCATGTTCTTGGGCATGATCGGTGTTGGTATGTTGTTGGCCATTGTCTGAATCAAACGTTTTGATGAGATTTCCTTGCCGCTGAGACGCTGATCCAAGACAGCCATGAGAGGGCCGGAGCCTGGAGTTTCTGTGGACTTGACCGTGTCTCTTGCAAACGAATAGACATCGCGAATTATCTGCTTCGATTCCTCGTTGGGTTCTTCCATCCAGAAATTGTCGAACCAGCTCTTGAGAATATTGACTACACGGAATCTAATGGGCTTTTGCTTCTTATCCCTCCATGTGTCATACATACTACTGTGCAATCCTTCGGGAGGCTGTATATTAAACCGCTTCACGAGGAGCTCAAAGAGCTCTCTTGCCGATGTGAATGATCGATATGTTAAAAGGAACGTGTTATTGAAATTGGAATCAAGCTTGTCGTGGCGTGTGAGCTGCTCAACAAGAGCTAGCAACGAACCACCCTTGACTGATGGTGGGCTCGTCTTCAAATCCCATGACAGATCGTGTTCGAGATCGAGGCGCAAGAAAAGTGGCGTCTCCTCAACTTGTTGAATAGCACCTTGAGGTGTAGGGTCGTCTCCCAAAATTTTCCTAACTTTCGACAAA
The DNA here is from genome assembly GCA_022578705.1 of Xylariaceae sp. FL1019. Taxonomy (NCBI): domain Eukaryota; kingdom Fungi; phylum Ascomycota; class Sordariomycetes; order Xylariales; family Xylariaceae; species Xylariaceae sp. FL1019. Next base: position 612,955 of record MU391928.1, read on the forward strand.
TCGCCCTTCCTGGTGAAATTGTTACTGGGAGCAGCCGTGTCACCCTCAGTAAACGATTGTGAGCCAAGTAGCTGTGGTCTACTCAATAGGTTACGAGATTCGGACCTTGTGTGAATACTGCCATTGTATGGCATTGTCTCGTTCCTTCGGAGAGGATCTCTGGAATAATCGTCGCGCATACGCAAGTTCTGCTGTTGCTGCTGCTGCAAGCTAATTTGTACTTGTTCGGATAAGAGTTGTAGAGAGAATCCAACATGGGAAGAGTTAGTCTCCAAAGCTCGTGCGCACTGTCGCACATATTCAAGTCGGTTCTCTAAGGACTCCCCACGGACTTCAGCCCATTCGTCCCCGAGGGGCCCTGCAGTAGATTGGCAGGCCACCAGTAGATCGGAAATATTATCGTAAAGACTCTGTTTGTTCATGGCAAAATCCGCCAGCTGGGGGGTCTGAAAACTGTTTTCCAAACAGGAAAGATCGATCGATTCTATCATGGCAAGCCAGGGTTTAAATGTGTCCAGGACCTTACTGCCTGCGGAGCAAACGTTGTTCGCAAGAAGCTCGTGCCTGTAAGAGGAGACGATTTTGTCGGATATACCCAGGTTTTTCTCCAATTCCCTGATACTAGAGACCAACATCCGCTTATATTCGTCGAGTCGCTCGAGTAGCTTGCCATCGAGGATAACTGTCGGCTCCTGCATGCCTTCGTCATCATCCAAGAAATTCGCCATAATAGGATCGCGAGGGCCAAGGGCATTATTTTGCCAGCTTCCGCCTGCATTGCTGCCGATGACGAAGCCAGGAAACAGCCGCGGGATATCTTCACCTCTTTGTTGTCGGGCGACTTCAACAAAGCTGAAGACACCCATCAGAACGCCATCAGCCTCTTGCATGCACTTCTGCACAGATTCGGCATTTGGCCAGTCTGCCGCAGCAATGTGCGAAGAGATGACCAATTTCGAGAACTTGGACATCATGTCGCGGAAATGAGGGTACAGAGCCTTGTTCGTTGATATGATGGAGGGTTGGCCAGAATGATTATCGGTCGTGCCCGAGCCAGCAGCGAGCAGTAGTCGCAAATGGTCAGAGATGTCCTCGGCACGGCTGACGTATTCAGAGCGGTTGCCATTGGTGATCGCATCACGATATCTATCGATTGCCTTCTTCATGTTGGCCACCAACGTATTCCAAGTCAAGGGTTGAGCGCTGCCATCATCGAAGAACGAGCGGGGGATAGTGGCAGCTTGAGGTAAGTTGAATCCTACGCCAGTAAACGAGGTGGCAGAACCTAGCATCGGGGGTGGGTTCAGCCCAGCAGAAGTTGGGATGGTAGTGTTGGTTAGGCCAGTGTCGGCACGAGATCGTGTGCCGTTGGAAGCACCATTGATCGAATCCATGGAGGGGGAGGGGGAGATGCCAATACCATTGGTGAATCCTCGGCGTTGTCGTGGAGGCTAGCAAAAGACAGCAGTTAGCGACGTAAACTAGCCTTGGAGAAATCAAGTGTCATGACTTACCAGGGAGCTTATCGAGTTTAACATGATTGATTCACCATCGAGTTCGGATGCTGAAGTGGCCTCTGAATCCTCGTCCTCGTCTTGTGTCAATCCTCGTGCCATCATTTCTGGTGGGGGCCGGGATTTCTCCGTCACGGTCGCGTGCATCCTATCTCGAGGACCATCGGCAAGAGCGGTGGGGGACTCAAGCGGGAGTTCCATGCTACTTTCACCCGTCATGGTGTTGTAATAGAACAGCCTTCCGTCAGAAGTAGCCTGGGGTATCCAGAAATCAGCACCCGATTTCCGCATCGTCTTCGCACCTTCTAGAGGCAGCGCATGTAAGTCGTCCAAGTCAGATTCATTATCATCCTCCAGATCATCTTCGTAGAGCACGCCATCCTCGAACTCGTCATCACCACGGTCTCCGTCGCCGTTTTGCGCTAAATCGGACACTTCATCGGGGCTCGTAATGATTTGGCAATAGTTACTTGGAAACCACCCACGCACGCCATTAATAACACCGTCCCACCAGCCACTCTCGAGCTGTGTTATGACCTGTATGACATCGCCCTCGTGGAAGCTTAGACTTGTGCGGTCGTCGGCCTCGTAATCATAGAGCGCTCGCACATAAAGAGTGCCCTGAGGTGTCGCGCCCACAAGCCCATTCATCTTGGCACTGTAGCTGTAAAACTTGCGGTCGCCGCCAAAGCGGTCCAGCGAAGACTGCGAGGTGGAAAGATCGACTGCAGAGTCAGGGTTGTTGTCGTAGGTGTTGGAGCGGGATCGGTTGCGTGAATTATACTTGGTGTCCTGCGAAGTGACCAGTGCATTTACTGGAGACTGTGTCATGAGCATCGTGTTGTCGAATCCAGTCGGCGGGGGCAATGATGTATCGAGGTGAGCGGTATCAAGTCACGCAGTCGGAAGCACTAAGACAATGGGCAAACCCATGAGAAGGGGAAGGACGAAACCGGGGCGCTCCTGGGTGACAGAGAGCGCAGGGCGTCAGACCGGCGCTGCGCTACCTCGCGGCTGCAATACAAACACAACGTCACGGCGGACAACGAACAACGGCCGCAGAGTGATATAAACAGGTCGGGCGACTCTCGTGGAGGAAGGCGGCCACCCTGAGGTTGGACCAGAGGGAGATGTGTGCGGGCTCAGGAATGAGAGACGGACCAAATAGGCGGAGGGGGATGGGCCCGAGTCAGGCGGAATGTCGGCAGGCAGCGCTACAATTATTACACATAGGTAGATACAAATCGAAGCGGCGTCAAGGCTTCTCGGTGCGTCGTCGCCAGTCAGTCGCCTGCAACACGGTCGCGATGTTGTTATGTTGCTAGGTGTTGTCGGCACGTCGAACTCTGGCAGACATCCAAAGGGTAGGTAGGTATGGGATCCAGACAAGATGAGTGGTGGAAGAGGCGCCTTGGTGGACGTCTCATATGGGCGAGAGGCAGAGACAGGGTCAGACCAGGGAGCGCGCAGTTCTTTTCCAGGTTGCTGACTGGGGGGGGGGCTACATAACAAGGAGGGGGGGTTCTACAGTATTGGGGTTGGTGAGGTCGGATTTGGTCAGATTTGGCATCGGGGGGCAACCACTGGCTGTGCCGGTGCTGGCTCGCCTGGTACGCCTGGGTCTGTGCTACGGGCCTTGTCCTGGACTCCCTGGCGGGCAGGTCTGGTTTTGTCCAGAGTGCCTCGAGTGGGCCAAAGATTGAGGTGGGCTGGTGTCTCCAGCTCCTTGACTGTCCTCGACCAGACGCTCGACGGTCTTCCCCAAGCACTCGCGACTGCCCAGTGATGAGTCCACTCAAGGGCAACCAATGCCTACCTACCTACCTACCTAGGTACCTACATGTATGTAGTAGGCGACTGGAATCGACAATGAACTTGAAGTGATCTACCGCCGTCACTGACGCTGCCCTTGGTTCTACTTGCTCCGAGCTGCTCGACGCTTGCTCGCTTGCTCCAAGCTGCTTCGACCTCTTCTGGGCTAGACTGCACCAGTAGAGCGATGGGCACCTGCAGGGGTGTTCGCTCCCTAGGGCTCCGGAGGCGCTTTGGAGGGACTGTCTGTCGCTACCATCGTGCACCGTTGCAGCCTTACCCAGAGTATTGATCTGCGATGCTTCACTGAATTCACACCTTTTCAGTGCCTCGTCCTGTCTCCTCCGGGGCGACACGTTCAGCATAAAGCACTGAATGCATCCCATCCCTATGTCGTAGCTTGATAATCTACATAGAGATACATGGGGTTTGAGAGCCAATCGGGATCTGAATATGGGTGTGTCCGGACGCTCGAGTGTCTTAGGTACATATCTAGCGTGTCGACCGGCCAGGAAATTCAGCTCCAGACTTACTACGAGACAAACTACCTACCTACATGTAGGTAAGGTATACTTCAAGAGGGCTCGCAACATACGACGGAACAGGTGACAAGCCTAAGTCCGGTCGAGAGATGCATCGCAGCATACATACATAGATCAATGGATGGACTTTGGATAGTCGAGATAGTATTGAATCTTGTTCTTGATGGCATTCTGCCCTACAGTAGAGTCCAGGCTCTTCGAGCAAACAATGGATTGCCCGTCAATACCTACAGATTACATGTACAGTAGACAGTTGTGCTTATTTCCTCCCCACCTTCTCTACTGTAGGAGGAACCCAGGCCTGGCTGGTCCGAGATGAACCGACCGGTGGACGTCTGTGCGGTGTGCAACCCCTTATGTACAGGTAGATAGATACCTACCTCTTAGTACCTCGTGTACCTCGCGTGGGCGTGGTCCTCGACTCCTCATACTTTAGTACAGCATCCCGAAAGGCATCGCACTCTGTTTGCGGAATTAATGCTCTACATAGTGCCTCTTCTCTCTCTTTTTCACGGTTGATATGTCACTCGCAGGCCTGTAACCCAAGTATGACAAGTGTGCCGATGGAGAGGACGAGAAAGGGGGATTCCAACCAAGAGTGTGTCAATTATCGTTTCTCGGGTGCTTTGCGAACGAACCAAGATGTGACCTATGGCCTACCTCCTCAGATTTTCTCTCGTCCTATTGGCTATACCATTGCAAGGTAGATCGAGCGTTACATACCCCGTGGAGTAGTCTTAGCACACCATGCGAGTTATCATCCATCGTCTTCATCACGTCCTTTCTTTTCTTCGGTCTCGGCTTCCATTCGGATGTCGGTTTCGTGGCTGAGGCATCAATGCCTTGTCGGTATTCTTCCATCCATCAGAACATCATCGTATGTATCACCACTGCCTGAAACCGATGTGATGAACTGATCGCATCATATCACCATCTTGCCCAGTCTCTATTGCGATGTGTCAGCTCCGATGAATCGTTTGCTGGTGGTTCATTCGTCGTGACCCGCCAAACAAGGTGAATTCGCACTACTGACAAGCATCAGAAACTCGTACTCCATAATCGTACAAACCCCGAGAGGCCCCTCGAAAAACGACACGCAGCAAGGGTTCCTTGCGACCTGGCTCGCCAGTGGGCAGTTTGTGCATCTCGAATGGCTTTGATACAACAGAAAGAATTTCTTGTACCGTATTGCGGTGGCATAGGTAGATGGGCAGCTAGACGCAGGCTCGCCAGGTGCTCTGGCACAAGAAGGCGAGACAATCTCTATCCCATCCTTTCGGTTCACCATGCCAGTCGAGAACATCCCTTGCCAAGTCGGGAAACGGGCTAGTTTCCGATCCAAGGATGATGGCGATGAAGCTTCGTCTTCCAAGCCCCGTACTGGCATTAATCGTAGGGGTACCGTCTGAACAGTCGCCTCCAAGTAATGGAACAGAAAAGTGAGCCATGATCATGCTCAATCTGTGTCGTCTATTACCCATATAGCCTGCGATACAGCACGCGATCATATCTGAGAGTGACAATCCGAGACGTTCACTGGCATATCACTCTACAATTGTACAGGTCACCGTCACCTCTGGCAGTGTGTGAGAGTCTCAGATGCCCAAGATTGTCGCCGGTACACGAAACATTTCATAATATATGTAGCTTCATGACACCGTATTTCAGAATGTCGGTAGGTCGTTTCATTGAAGGGTCCAGGTCACCGAAGGGTTGATTATTTACGCGAGTCAGGACGAGCTCGGACGAGCCCCAAATTACGACTTGAATCGGGAGGCGATCAGGTATGTATAATGATAGAATGGCGCTGGCCCCAAAAGCCTGGGCTTTCTGATCGATGCAAAGTTAAGTATCGAATGAAACGATAGTGGGCTATGAACATTGCTACCAATTGTCTCATATTGGAATATAACTATGGACTACTAAACACGTCACCATAGGTTTCGTGCCTCAACCTATGGGTCATTGATTAGCTGAAGCAGGGGAGTATTCGCCCAAGCGTGGTACCTCTATTTTGGCCTGGTTTCAGTAGCAGAATTAGGTACCTCGGTTTGAAGCATGGTCTAGCCTATTCGATAGCATAGATCTCGCACATCATGCATTGAATGAAGGGCTATATGGCTGCACGTCCTAGCGTACCCTCTCGCGCCCCTTTCAATTGATATATCGGGATAAGCCCTACTTACAGTACGTCGGACAGTATACATCCTATTAGGCGTGATGCAAGGCCACAAACAAGTATCTTTCCCGTTCAGACCTAGTGTTGCCTATCAAATTCATTTTCAGCTAATCAGTAGCCCATAGGTTGAGGCACGAAACCTATGGTGACGTGTTTAGTAGTCCATAGTTATATATGTTGCAGGGGCATCTTCCCATGGACAGCCAAACGCGCTGCCAAGTCGGTACTACTGTACATTTTATCTAGGTAGTCTCCGCATTTCTTCACAGTGAGTCCGTCGAACCATGGATGGCACAACGATATGAATTTCTCATAACGTAGCGAGTGGGCAAGGGGCGGCTGAATGTTGCAGGTTCCGAGCACACAAGTACATAACGTGCTTTGCGTCTTATAAAATATTCCGAACCTGCGAGCCGACTCCAGGATGTTCACCTATTCGCAACCCATTCATCAGACACCAATGGAGTCGCGTGCTTATACCAGCTCGACCAGTCAGTAGGGATCCTGTGTACTTCCCGGTGCAGATATCGTATATTGATATCCCAATCTGTAGGGGATGGATGCAGGCATGAGCATAATTATCACCAGTATGTAGAAATAGAACATGGGCAGAGGCATGGGTAAGCGTGAACCCTGCACGTGGAGTTGGACGTGGATCTCTACCCTCACCGGTATGGGGAATGAAAGCACCCGCGAGCGAGTCTAACCTGATACAGGAATGTTCTAGATATCGACTGATTTGAAGAAATCTGCGGGCATGGGCAAGTAGATAGACCCCGAAACCCGGTTGGAGCTGTTCGTGGAGAGGGAAAAAGCAGAACAGCAAATGCAGTTGGATGGAGATACAGGTATGTAGGCAGGTAGATAGTGAGAACAGTGCCCTCCAAGTACTGTGCCCTTTAGACGCTTGGTAACCTGCCATCATCTTGGCCAAAGAGCGATGGTTTGATTCCCCAGCCTTTCCCCAGAGCCCAGTCTAGGGATGAGACGACCGATCTTGAGAAGCTGCTGCTGCTTCAATGCGTATCTCTGTAACCGTGCCCGATGCCATGCCTGATGTCGCTATGGCCGACTCTGCAGAGCCACATTCTCCCACGAGACTGCGAAGAATTGTCGGTGCCATCCCAACAAAACTTGACAAATGCAATGTGGAAATGCCAAATATGTAGATATGCTCGAGGATCTGGGAATAACGTGAGCCGGAGAACCACATGTCGCATATCGCCAGACCCTCTTCCTTCGCGGGATGACAGGCAGGTTGACAAGGGCTAATTCGTTTCGACCTTCCGTTTTCGAGAGCATAAATTAGTTGCTCTGAACAGGCAATTGTTCGGGAAATGGTGTCAAATACACGTGGCGGTCTACAGGAACCAGCCGTACGGCAACGAATTGAAGAAATGACGCACACAGGGAGGTCTGGCTGGTATCATCGGCGAGAACCTCAATACTGTTCCAACACAGCGGAGATACTCCAGCGGAATGAAGTATCATTCCTACAGAAGAACTAAGTAGGTATACGTACGAGTATACCTTAGGTTAGGTAGTGTAGCGGATGAACCGAATGTAATGCGGTTTAGTTCAGTCGATGCTTCCATTGGAAAGTTCTTCCAACTGCCACTTGAGACGTCATACATCAATCATCACAGTTCATCAAGCTACAAAGGAAAACTCATAGTTAAACAGGACGCTTGCTCGCAAACACCACCGATCTGTGTACACGAGTTGTGGTAACCGTACGCCAGGAAGGTCGATCATCACATCAAACACAGTACAAGCCTCGTTCCGCATTCCAATGCTCCGAGCCTGCCAACTCGTGAGAGCTGAGAAAATATGTGACGACAGGCTGCGGTCCTGCACACTACTACATTCTATTGTTTCACAACAGATTGTCTATCTAGATAGATAATGTGAGCTACACCTATTGTAAGCACGCATACACTCTAGGTGGCCGGAGGAAGTAAGCCTCTTTGTATCACAACCATGCCAAGCGAAATAATTTGGGTTAAAGGCTGTAATTCTCGTCATGCAATGACCTTCTGCCCCTTGTGGACAATCTTGCGCGGGCTCGTGTGACTAGGTACAGTAGAAACTTCATGTCCCCTTAAGCCAGCCAGATGTGGGACTTGTCTGTCGCCTCGAACGCCACGTTCACTTCATCGCCGAAAAGTCTTCCGATGCCGACCCTTTCGTAACAGTCCCGACCTTGGTCTTCGAAGTCCGGGATTTGGATCTTGCGAAGGTATAGGACCTCGTAAGCCGAGAGATGCGGGTTATTTTTCCCGAGAAGCCAGCCGCCTTGGACCTTTGGGACTACAGACACAACGAGTGCACATAATTCGGGTTCAGCGGCTATGACGCTTTGAAAGTCAGGATGTTCGAGCGAAGCCCATCCTGATATCTACGTGGACATCAACATGTTAGTCACTCATCAGGCTTCGCTTTCATCATTTAAGACACTGTCGTTTTCATGTGCCTCGGGGGTGAGATAGAGAGGTATGCATACCAAGTCCAGCGAGGCTGTTGTAGTGACACAACGCCACATATCGCGGCCAACGTCGTCATGGCCAGTGATGTTTCCGGCGACGGTTCGACTATCGTCGTCTTGAAAAGCACCATGTAGTCGTACCTCCATTAACCTACCCAAAATACCCAAGACTGCGAAACGCCCGTCATTACCGTAGACGTTCATTGGTTTGTACCCTTTCACAGCACCGAATTGTGGACGTAGGCTTATTGGGTCGACTGGAACTCGGATGAACTCTTCAAGCATACAATCCGTAGAAAAACGTTGAAAAACGTCGCTCCAGCGCACTTCTAGACCTTTCGAGGGGATGTCTTCTCCGCCTTTAGGATTCGGAACCTTCGTCCCCATTGATGCCCACGACCATGTTGGTAACCCCTTTGCTCGGAGGCGAGGGCCCGGTTCGGATTGTTCCCACATCAAGTCACGCGCTTCGGGAAACCATAGACCGCAAAGATATTGAATAGTAGTGTCGTTTCTCACCCTTTTCCTGTTGTCTCTTTGAGGCTGTTCCCTGCGCGCCTGCACTGCGCGACCATACTCACTCGCTATACCCGACAGGGCGACTAAACGATCCTCCGAAAGCTTTGTGAGCTGAAGGCGAGAATACTCCTGGACGACACTTCGCCAAATTCTTGTGATGGACTCAGCGGAGAAGAGATTGGCTCTGACGGAGTTCTTGAAAGATTTGTCCGGCTGATCCTTTACATCGACTTTGTCGTCGATATCGTCTTCTTCGTCACGGATGAATCTCACATCATCGCCTGCGAGTGACTGAGGATTCCCTGTCTGGCACATGACGAACAGACCATAGTCTGCGAAGGCTAAGACACGACGAGATAACAGCCATTCTTGGTACACCCATCCACGACGAAGCAGGTCACTCCGGCTGATTGCAGTTTTGTAGTCACGCGAAATCGCTTTCCCGCCAGTACACTGGATATAGAAGTGCCCTTTCTGTCTACCGCTCCTGTCACGATATGGGAGTCGCGACACGCGGGCAATATCTCTGGTTTCAATCTCACCAAATAGCCCTCCCTCGTTTCTGGTTCGAGTTGCTGCCACAGTCAACCAAGCATGTTGGTAGTAATCCGCCACTATTTTCCTAAAGTTAGCTATTACTTCTCTCGAAAGATTCTTGGTAACAGAGTAGGGGAGTTGTTTGTAAAGAGCAGGGGAATGGTGCAGGATACTTTTCGCAGATTCTCGATCCCAGTCGTCCAAATCATCCTGAATGATGCAGAGCGAATCGATCCAGACAAACGCTATGCCAAGCTTCATAGCTATCTCATAAGTATGTGCAAACAACGTGGTCTCTTTTGGCGTCTGGCAATTTTGACATGATGCCTTGGTACACTTCCGGATTCTACAATTGTAGTTCGCACGTAATGTTTTGACGAGCTCAGTGTCATCTCCCCAGCGGTGACTAAGAGCAATGTATTTACCCTCTTGACCTCCCGTTTCACGAAGGGTGCATTTGGTCATCTGCCCGTTCTCGGATTCAATCTCAATGCATCGTGACGGGAGCAGAACTTTTTCCGCGTTGAATTCCTCACTGCCCGAGAGCGTTATCTTGCATCTAGGGTGATTCAGGCGACATCTCGTGTGCCATCTGCGAATAGCATCGAAGTCCGTTTGCGTGCCGATGTAGTTATTGGCCAAGAGCTGGCCAGTAATGTCCCGTGAAATGAACGCAGGCGTGCCTGGTACTCTGCGATCAGCAATCTGACAAATACAATTCATGTGCAAGCTCTTGGGTGCCGATTTTACCTGGGTCGGCAGCTGTATGAAACCAAACTGCGCGATCTGTCACCTCATCGCTGGCTTTCTTGGTCCGCACAGCACCTATGTAAACACCAAGCGCTTTGATGTCTAGTGGCGGACACTCAAATCCGCTGTGGGCCTCTATTGGGCTTCCTCTCCGGACATAAATATGAATCCAAGGTGTTCTGATTAAACCTGCGATCCATTGAAAAAATAGGGTGAGAGCTTCAGTATGCATCCAGGGAACTGCGGCTTTCTCCTTGTCCTTCGACCTGCGTATTGCAATTCCCAAATGGGACCATTTCCACTGCGTTCATTAAATGTGTCAGTACATTTCTTGCAGCAATAATTTCTGTGAGTTGAGCGGGAATTGCCGCCTGAATTGCTGCCTTTGTTCGATCGAAGCTACTTTTCGAGCCACGCAAATTGGTGTACAAGATTGGGCGTGCTTATACATACCGAGTTATCGGATGAAAGTAGTTGGTCGAGGAGAAGGCTGCAAAATGAACAACCTGGTTCGAGTTCTTCTTCAGAACCTGCTTTGAGTTTTGGTTCGGATGACTCAATAACACCCTTCAGAGGGTATCCACGATATTCAAACCCACCGTAGCTGAAGGCTTGGATGTCGAAGTTTCGGCACCTTTCACATAGTGACATGATAACGATGTGAGAGCATGTCAACAAAGTGAGAAACTAGAGATTGTTTGACAGTAGTGGGACTGCTATATGAAGTAGAAGCTCATTGCAGACAAGGGATTTTTCCAGTTGATGGAAACAATCATGAATCGATTGTAAACGATACCCTGTCACCATGCCGGACGAAGGAGCCGTGGCGGCTCTTGTGACATGGGGGCCAAAAACAGATAATTCCCCGACACTGCCACTTCAGCTGAAACACACGGTAAACAGGAGATCGACCTGTGATTTCTTCTTGGTCCCAATTTCAGAATAGATTTCACCAACGCAGGCTTGATGATGTATCCTAAGTCACTCTACGATGATGTTCCTTGACAGCCGTGAATGGCGTCGCATTGGAGAAGATATCGAAGCCATTAAATGGCGGCAATGGATTTTGCTGCCCGCCGTGCCTATTACGGGTGCAGGACTGGTCGTTACCTCAATCAGCACTATCACTGGACTCACCAACTTTGCTCACTACCAAGACGATGACGGGATATCCTTTTCATTTTACGAATTATCACAAGCCGAATTACGCTCGAAAGTTATCACCAATATTGCTTTGCAAATATCCCTGTTGGTGGCGAGTTGGGCCTCTTATGTTCACTTTCTGTTATTCTTCCACCGCGATAACTCTGTTTATAGACGCGCTGCCATCCAAACCGTCCTTCTGACCACAGTCGTGGTGTTGGCGGCCCTGATGAAAGTAACCGGAGATAAGGTTGCTACTCTACCGCTGATCGTTGATATGGCTATCATGAATCGTAGCGACGTAACAACCGAGCAGCTTGTCTCAGCCGTAAGTTACGTTTGGTTCTTTTATCTAAAGTTCATCCTTGCGCCAAACATCCTGTCGTGATTCGGTCTCAGACGGAATTATGTTTCGTGGGCTTTCTGATACAAACGCGCGTTGTGGCTGTAATTGCAGATACAGTGAGAGTGAATTCAAGGCTGACACAACATTCATAGTATCATTCCTGGCGAGACTCCGTAATCACGCAGACATCATTCATATCCTTCCTTGTTAGCGTTGTTGTCTCGGGCTTTCACATAGTTGTCATCCTCTTCTGGGTCTGGTTACTCCCATCGCGTTACAGACTCCCTAACAACTACGTACCTGTCGTTAAGCACCGCAAGTGGCGCACTCTCGCTGCTGGCAAACGAATTGACCCTAGCTACGAGCTTGTGGAAACGACAGACTCGGCAGTCTCAGGCCAACTCAATGAAGTCTACCAAGAGCACGAGCAATCGAGGCGTGATGGTCTAAATAACTCCTCAGTAAGCATCATAGTTTGTTATCCTACTCAAGAACAAGACCACACCAACTAATCATACATACGTAGACAAAACAACAGAAGGCCTTACAAGTTGTCTCTATCACAAAAACCCCGCCGACTGGTCCTCAATTTGAACCTATAGTCCGCTATTGGATGCTCAATCCGCTACGAAGCGGTCTGTGGGTTTTTTCAGCCATGTTCTTGGTATTTTTTACTTTCTCTATAGTCTTCGAGACTGTATTTTACATACTCACAAGAGCACATGACTTGCGGTGCGAATGGTAAGTATCAATTCCTGACCAGCTTATACGAACTTACGGCCTAAGTCTTTCGCATTTAGGGATTGCTACCTCTCGTTCGTATACCCTTACCCTGTTGTGCTCTGGGCGAGTATTATTGCCGTTCTACTACGGCTGAAGATTCCGTTCAATCGTAGAGCCTTCGGTGGCAAAGGCCCACGATTAGACGTCCTTGTGACCATTGCAGCGCTTCCATTCATCCCCGTCTTCGTCATTGTTCACATCGCTCGCTTCGCTTCATTCGGCACAGATGGCACTACTAAGTATGAGAATTATATCGAGAGCGATCCAGGTCGAGAGAGTGCATATGGAGTGATTGCGGCTTTGAAGATAATCGAATTGGCTTTTGCAATCATAACAGGGCTATGCCAGTCGCTTTTGATCCACACAATCTACAAGTTCTATAAACAGGCGAGAAGGAAAGAGAGTACATGAAATGAAGAAATGGACAATGAACGATACCGTACGGGTATTTTCGATATCATCCGCAATGGTGATATAGACTCGCATAAAGCATGGTGGATAGCATATGCATGGCTCACTGCAAGATGAATTGCGGTGTGAGTCCTATGCATTAACTCTTAGGCATAGCAGGAAGTTAGTGGAGTTATCCAAGGTACCCAACTCATGGCATACGGCCATTGCCAGACTATCATTCCACTTCTTATCGTCACTGGCTTCCTAAATCATGGCACCGCCTAGTCTTCTGCCCTTTTGGGTACTCAATTTTGGCCCGAATGCTTTGCGTGAATCTCTACCTTATGTGATAGAACCTCAAGAAAGTGGTCGTGAGGGGTGTCTAAGAGTGCGAACCAGACCCCTCTACGTATCAGCATGTATATCTCTCTCATCTGCATTTCCCGAGTGTTGACTGAAGACGCCAAAGTCATATGCAGGAGCTTGGTGGCTGCGAGTCAGGTATGCTTTGTGGTGTGGTGGGTAAAACCCAGACGGTCACGGTCCGTTGCGTCCGTCGGAGCTACGATAATTGTATCAGTCGAGTTCGTCGTGGGTTGATGCCATTGGACGGGACGAACCCAAACGACAAACGCTGATATGCTCCGTACATAGAGGCCGATAGTAGAACACAAATGAGTCGGTCAGCGACCAGAAGCAGTCAAGGAGGGTCCTTTTGGTGACATAGCACAAGTGTCTCCATCTGGCTTACGATCTAGAGTACCTTAGCGGTCAACATCTGACCGCTCAACTTTCAAGGCCGCTCTGCTACATGCAACTGAGGACCGATCACTCGGCGGCCACTATCTATCAGCGAAGCGAGGTAAGCGGGAGTTCTGTGGGAGACAGTGAATAACGTGATTCCAGGTTGCATATACACAGCAGTGGATTGCCGTTCACCTTCAGGAACATGGTGGATGCAGGTAATATGGGATATTGTCGCCAGTGGCGAAAGATGTGCAGCCACCACGCAGGAACACACGATTGATCGCCAGGAGAGCATAGGCTTGGTCCCAGGTGGATGGGACGCGACGACGTCAAACCTCGGTAGCCAAACGGCTGGGTCCTGCGATCTTCCATAAATACCTGGAACAATGGATAGAGGAAATTGGTCCCTTCTTTCTCGAGTCATCTTTCGCATCGAAGTCATCATCGCTTGCATCATCGCTGTGCGCTCGCGATGGAGCACCCGACATTTGCAATTTTCTTCGGCGACCTCATGTTTCGAAGAGAGGATGGCCTATGCCTGGACGGGTATAGAGAGTTCTCTCACTTATTCTAGCACACGTGGAACTTTCTCCGGAAGGCACCCGCGAACTCCCCTTGCTTCATTAGACCTATATCACCTTACCTATTTCGTGACCGCCGATCTTGACCATCGCGTACTGTACGGAGTATCGATGCCCTTTTGGCAGTCAATTCCATACAGTGTGCAGCGAGCCATCACCTCCCTCGTCAGGGACGGGACTGGAGGCATTCGATCAGAATCGTGCTGTGCTTTATCCTGTCTCTTCATGGAAACTTGCAGTAAGTTGAAATCAGTACCTTAAAGCAAGTCGGATTTGGGCACAGGAACATTGCTGTCGCGAGCCAGCAGGCGCCGGCCAGAGCTTCATGGACATACATTGCATTGATCACCACAGGTTGAGCTGCATCATAGTCCAAGCGGACCCGTCGTTATTACCAACCTCCACTCAAGCTATCGTGGCATTCGTGGAGATTGTCGCTCCACCGATGCTGTCATTCGACCCCTTTGACATTTCGCATCACTCGCAATGGGCCGAGGAGACATGGCGAGTGTTTAATGTGCCTGTGTTGGAGAAAACACGAGTGTGAGGCATATCTCTACCAACTCTCTATGTCCATTCATATATCTGGAATTCGCACACGCCAGGCTTGGGAGTCTGAGGCGACGGTGCTGATTCATGTGACCAATTTTTAAGTGTGGTTCTAAGCTGGCGAGTGCCAGTCTACACGCACGATGGAGCAGAGCAATTCATAGATGCTGTACACCTATACGGATGTAGTACCACGGATAAGATCGAGTTCTCTGCCTCAATCAGCACTATTTGAAATAAGCTATTCGAGCATTCCGGGCTCATCCGAAGTGGCTATTTGCTGTTTAAGGGATTTCTCCAAATGTTGTTAGGAACACGAAGTACAGTGGTACCTGCTCAGTGCAATCTGTACAGTTCGTACATGGATCTATCATCGTTGGTTTGTCTGATAATCCTGAGAGGTCTGAGCACCTCCAGAAAATTTTCAGCGTCGTCTTGGCCCCCTGATGGCTCGCCATCCATCCGGCTACGATCTTACAATGGTGTGCCGACTGTCTCTGGTTGGTTCAAGTCCAGCTGGTCTCATGTTTCAAGGCCTCAGCTCGAACTCCTATTCGAATCAGCTGAGTTTGGATCATACAGGCTAACTTCAGATTTTCTCGAACGGATCGCGCTGTTAATCTAATCCTAGTCTTTGACGAGGCGGAGGGGTTCTCTATTGATCACTTAAACTCTTTCCGATTTTGAGACCCCTCAGTCCTTTTGCAGTCCCTGGCAAAGAATGTTTTGCCCCGCGGCAATAATCTCGTAGCTACTGCCCGAACCCCTCTGCTCCTCAGCTTACATACATCCCCGGGAGTTCATCGAATGGGTTTAAACATCCTGAAGTGAAGGGTTGTTTGTTTTACGGAGATACACTTGGTATGGTACAATATCAGTGGATAACGTCAATCCTAAGAATCATTTTCATCTCGAGAACCGTGCATCGCTGTAATTTCAGCCGTTCCCCTCCAAAATTTTTGCTTACAAGGTTGCGATTGAGGGGTGGAACAGTCAGCCCCCAATTCTGCGAACGATATCCGTACAGATTATGTGATGCTATTTTAACATACCTAGGTGGGTAGATACGTCCTAAAGCACGATTCCCAACGAGCTGGCCATATGTACCAACGGCGAGTGTCCCCAATTGTTCCAAAAGACAACATTCTTGGCGCAAAGACGCAAGACATCCCCATCGGCAGACCAAGAAGGGACGTCAAGAGTGAGAGGTGGCCACGAGTTCATCGAGGGATGCTCGCTTGGCCAAGGAGTCGAGCAGGAGCGGCGGCATCCCAGCTCGCCAGGTCGATACGAACCCCATCTGCAGCTCTATCTTCGACAGCCTTGCAGGACGTGGGTGGATGTGAGAAACCCGTTGGAACATGCACGAAGGAGTGGCTCTGGAGTGGCCGCGGGCGGAGCGCGGGCTGGTTAAACCTAGACGAGGAGGGGCAACAGACAGACAGCAACCAGGCAAGCCAGGCGAGCCAGGTCAACCGGCCAACTAGTAGGACACCTCGGACGTTTACCCCGCCCCACACCCAATTTCTTGCCAAAAGCGAAATGACCACGAGTCCATGACAGGGCGAACAGGCTGTGATGATGAATGAGTTGCAGTTTGGCTTGAAGCCGCATTGGGCAAGCGTCGCCGGTCTCCCGTCTGATGGCCGATCCATTTCGCTGCTCGCTGGTCACGGGTCAGCAGCATCTAATACGTGTACACCACTTGAAGTCATGTTCTCTCACACATAACTGCCCACCTTAGTGGCATGTAAGGCAGCGAGATCGATGACGGTGTCGAATACAGTCGCTCGGAGGCGTGCCCATCGGACAGAATAGAAGGAGGGGTGAAAAGCAAGAAGGAGGTCATTCCATAGGGCTAAGATTACAACTTTCGTTACCCGGCGACTTTATGCTTGGGCGATACAGTGTGAGACACCAACAGGTAACAAGCCAACTCAATCGACTGAGATTGAAACAACACGGCCGGCAAACCCGTGCCTACCTACAGTACAGCAGAGGGCATCACAAACACAGTAATCCAGCTATTGTAAGCGGAGCATTGGGATTTCAGGATTCAACTTACAGGCTTTCAGGTAACGTCTTATCTGTCTCGCGCCTTCAACCCATACCTAACCACAACACACCCCTCCGCCCGCACTTGCGCAGTTCCAAAGCAGGACATAGTCAGACCGCCACCATATCGTTCGTATCTGCTTTAACGGCGGTGTAAAACCACCAGTTGGCATATGTACCTAGAGTTATGCTTTGCCTATTTAGTGAGCATAATGGCGCTGACCGCCTGGACATCAGCAGATGGTGAGGGGCTAGGCGCAGTAGAGGGGAGTTTTGCTCTTCACAGAGATCTTTGCCGGGCACACAGCGCATTCACCAAGGCATCTGCCCCCACTGCGGTTCCAAGTTGGCGGCCCCTCTCGCCCATGATTCCCACTTATGAGACCCGCCTACCTGTTCCGCCATGGAGGCCCACGAAAGCCGACATACGCAAGGCGAGGTAGGCAAGGCAAGCTGTCAAGTCGATACTTGTACCCGGTATCTCGGCGCACGTCGCAGATGTAGCGCGGCCCAGCTTGGATGACTGTGTCGTTCTTGGTAGGTAAATGGGCGACGGTTGGTTTCGCGCATGAGATAGGATTCCCAAACTGCGCTACCGGGTCACAACCTGCTGCAACGAGAACCTGTGTGAAGTAATCTCTGTACTGTACCGCATGAAATACCTGGCCAGGTACCAAGGTAGGTACTGTAATTGCCAATCCGGTCTGGGTGAGCTGCGGGCCCCACCTTGATCCTGTTCTTTTGGGTGGGCTAATTCGAAATTGAGACACCTCCAGGGCTCTTCCCAATGCTGAGGCCGGGGGCTGTTCGTGCAATCGAAGCCACACCAGCCCCCTCAATTACCCCCGCTTTTCCAAAAGCAGTATCCCAAGTCACCCCACCCCTCCTCTGCTCCCCTCCTTCTGACCTTGGACGCGACGGTAGCACACGCGCGACAAAGGGCGAAATGCCGACGAAGCACGCGCAGGCACACTGTGTACTTGATTACGGGGCTCTCGTGTGATGTGCTAGCGAATGCATCGGCGTCGGGCCCGGGTCTGTTCCAGGAGCGATCGAGCGAGCGGACCCAGCTGCCAGGAAGGGGAGACAGACAGATGGCAGCAAGGAGGAAGAGGGGAAGCAGGTCGACCGCTGTACCTTGCACAGCGAGGTGGACTGATGAAATGATAGTATCGTGGGTTATCGAGTGGATGACCGGCATTGAAGTCCAAGGCATCCCATCCGTCTAAGGTTCTGGATTGAACGAAGTTGGGAGTTGGGACGAAATCGAAGTCAAGAGGCAAAACACGTGTGTTTATTACAGCAGTCGCGTGAAGTAGTCTGACCATGCACAACATCAAATGAAGACGAATGAGAGTGGCTCGCGAGCTCTGAAGAGTGATGGATGATTGCTTGAAGGTTGAATCCGCAACTTCCATGCTTTGAGCATTCACGTTATTAGCACTCGGATTAGCTACTGGCCCACCGGGGGGTAAAAGGTAACGCCAAGAAGTACACTTCTTACGCTACGCAGCTGTGGATTTCTCGACGAAGTCGCTCTTTTCGCGATAGTTGCAAGATTTCGCGATATTGGCAAAAGCCCACACCAATGCCACTGGGCCCGCACGCTCACAGAACTCTCTCGCGGATAGCTTCGTCTAGCGTACAACCTGCCCCGTTCACCTATTATACCCCTGCAGACCAGTAGGAGCCCTGCTGCAACTCCGTGGAAGCTACGAGGTAGGCAAAGAGGTACATGTACCTAAGTAGCTCATCTTAGGACCTGCATAATCTGTACCGGTAGAGCCTTAGATGACCTAACTGGTTCTGAACTGGCACTTCCAGTACGTAGCGTGGACCAGGAGACTGGGCAGCCCGACAGCGCACCTGGCGGAAGCACGAAGCGTTAGTGGAAGGCACGTTGTCAGCAACGCACAGCGCATCACTTGCCCCCCCATCCGCCGCCCCCGGCCACTGCAAAGACAGCAACTACGGTGGCCGACTCACTGGCCTGCTCACTCGCCTGTGGCCCGCCCGCCGCTCCCTCTTTTGTCCCCCCTCTCCTCCCTTCCCCCCCATCCCCTCCTTTTTATTTCCAGCCCTTTTTACATTTCCTGCCCGTCTGCACTCCCTCTCCCCTTTCGCAACCCCTCTTCGCCCATCGACACCTCGAAAAGACAGCATCACCACCCGCCCGCGCATCGCCCTACCACACAGGCCGAGCGCATCATCCTCGATACACAATACCCACGTGTGTCAGGATCAGCACCACCAGCAGGCCGCGGCCGCATCACCCCTTCACCAACAGTACATGATATCGACATCCATTCAAATGACCAGCTACGAACAGTCCAGTCAACAAGACACACTTTAAATCCCACGGGAGAGCGCGCGCGAGCGAGAGCAGAGAGGAGCACGGCGATTTCAACTATCAGTCTGCTCAGGGTTTAGAGAACAAGAACGAAAGAAAAGAAACAACGACCGCCGTCATTATTGATTGCCTTTGCCTCTTCCATTGCCACTGCCATTGCCATTGTATCGTAGCAAGATTGTGAGCACTTCATCGAGCCAAGTCGCAGTGAAGCCATCCATCTGCCGCGACGAACGGAGCCAAGTCCCAAGGCAGCAAGCGCAAGCACTGCTATCTCTCAACGTCAACAACAACACCAAGGTAGCAAGACAACAAGCATAGCCATTCAAGATGCCCGGCGCCAGCGTAGCAGTTCTCCCCACCTCCGCCTCGTCGACTCCGGTCCCCCGCAAGGCCGCCGCTGTCCCGCCTGAACGCAAGTACAAGTGCCAGTTCTGCGCCAGGGCCTTCAGCCGGAGTGAACACAGAAGCAGACATGAGCGCTCGCGTAAGTCACTCTCTATAAAAACACCATTCCTTCACCCCTCCAGCCCGTCGACACCACCCTTTCCCGTCCTCCGTCGCATAACAACCCCTCTTCCTGCTTCGCAGCTTGAGAGCTAGCAGAGCTTAAATACTGCTACGCAACGCGCTGTTCAAGCCTCTCAGTCCATAGCCCATCATCCTTCTACCCCTCGTCGCCATCGACTCTCCCTTATTAATGCACCCCCAGCCGATCGCGCTGACCTGAGTCGCATGCAGACACGAAAGAGCGGCCCTTCAAGTGCATGAAATGTAGAAGTACATTTGTGCGACGCGATCTGCTCCTTCGACACGACCGCACCGTCCACGCCAAAGACGGCGGTGTTCCCCTGCACAGCGACGGTAAGCGACGTGCCGGCGGCGCCAAGGCCCGAGCCATGAACGGTCCCTCCAAGCAAATCGCCATCGACACCTCGACCCTGAGCGAGCAGATCGAGGCCAGCAGCGACGGTGTTTTTGACGTCGAGCACGCCGCCATGCTCGTCGCGGACCTGCACCACAAGGCGACGGCCGCTATGCGCGGCGACGACGCCGGCAGTCCCTACACATCTAGCCCTGCTGTGGCCTTCTCGTCCAACGGAGCCCCGTTGATGGATCCTTCTGTTAGTTACCCTCCTGCCACCGTCCCCCTTCCCCACGGCGCTGCCATGTCCTGGGAACCCTTCTTGCCCCAACCCGTCGTCGAGCCCAAGGCACACTCTGTCACATCCACTGGTTCTGGTTCGTTCGAGTCCCAGCAATCCTTTGCTAGTGTGAGTATCGCCCAGGCGAGCCCCCATTCTTCGTCGCCCACCCCGGGCCCCAGCTGCAACGGTCTCGTGCCCGCACCGCAAACCAATTCACTTCCCTCTACCTTCACTACCATCACCACCACCACCTCTGGCCCCTGTGCCTCCAACGTGTCCCGCATGTATCCCCGTACTGTATCAGTATCACAGGCTGACCAGGCCCAGGCCTCGGCCGGTTTCAAGGCTCCTCAGGTTTTAAGTGAAGAAGAACGCAACGTCATCTTGGAGAACATCCGAGCCCACGACACTGAGCACACGGTCCCGGAAGGATTCCGTTCCCTCAACCGTGGCACGATGAACAGGTATTTGGCTACGTACTTCGGGTTGTTCCACCACCATCTGCCATTCTTGCACCCCTCGTCATTCAAGGTGACCGAGGTCCATCCCGCTCTGTTGCTGGCTGTTCTTTCTATCGGTGCTCTCTACGCCTTTGACCAGGATGAGGCCTACATACTGCACATCGGTGCCAAGATTTTGGTCAATCAGTTCCTCCAGAACAAAGAGAATTTCAGTTCCCGAAAGTGTCCTCTGTGGACCATGCAGGGTTCGTTGCTGAACATGATTTTTGCCAGCTGGAGCGGTGACCCCAAAGGCCTTGAGTGGGCCTGCTCCATCAAGAGTCTGCTAGCCAACATGGTTGCTGGTAACCGATATGAGCTGAAGCTTCGTCAAGATGCTCGCTCGGGGCCTTTCCCAAGTCGCGCCGAATGGATCGAGGATGAGGGATGCCGCCGAACTTACTACGCTGTCTACATATTCTTCGGGCTTTTGACGCTGACATACAACCACACCCCGGCCATCAGCTTCAACGAGTTCGAGGACCTTCAGCTTCCGTCCACGGAAGGTTTGTGGAACTCCAAAGCCGCCGATGAAGCTGCTTGGCAAGAACAGCTCAGGTCATCTCCCGCCATTACGTTCATGGTCGCCCATGACAACCTCTTCCAAGGGGAAACGCTCAAGTACAGTGCCTTCGCAACGCGTGTTATGATCAATGCTTTGTTCCTCGAGGTATGGTATCATAAGCGCAGCCCCGAAGCCTTACAGGATGTGGTAACCGAGTACAAACTCCGACTCGCGCTCGAGACCTGGGAGAAATCTCTTGAGCTCTGCGAGCCTGAGGTTGACGCGGTTCCGCTCAGCGCTCCTCACAAGGGCCACCCATTGATCTTCAACGCTCAAGCCATGTACCGTAACGCTCGTTCTCGCCTCGAGGTCGATCTGAAGACAGTTCAAGAGGCTCTCCGCTACCACGATCATTACGAAGTTGCAGCTGCGATGTCGAACGCTCGGGATCGTGTCAAGCGATCCGGTGAGATGATCAAGGTTATCCAGGAGTGCTACAACTGTATCGAGACTGCTGTCCGACAAGGCGTGCGCTGGGTTGCTCGTACATCGCCGACCAACTGGAGCATTGAACATCCCCTCTGCGGTATGGATCTTATGATAACGCTTACCTTGTGGCTGTATCGTCTGGAACATGACGATGAACCTGCCACCGAGGAAGAAATGGCCATGTATCACAAGGTCCGCATGCTGTTCGAGAAGGAGTCCGAAGGTACATTGAACTCACAGCAGCTCAGTGCCACCGTCGCGCACCTGTGGGGTTCAATGCTAGATGAGGTCGTCGTTTGGGGGTAAGTTCACGACATTCTGTCCGCTCGCGAACACAACACTAACATATGTGCCGCAGAATTACCAGACTGATGGGCGAGTCCTTCCGCCTTCACTCTCAGGCCCTTGTTGGTTACGTGGATGATGTTGAGGCCTCATCGAACGTCTCGACGCCCTCCATGATCTCCCAAGGAGCAGACGAAGAGAGTGTGTATTAATACTTTATGACGAGACCCACGATTTCATTTGTTTTCACGGCTTTGTGCCCTAGGGACGGGAAGGGGCATGATTTCCTAGGCATTATACCAGGTCATTTCGTGCTTGTTTCGTCCAACTCAATCCGGACACGGCGCGGGGGGTGGTTGACTTGGGAGTTCCGTCGTCTATGCGTTTGTCTTTGCATCCAACGTCTGCATCTATGGTCACTGGTAATTAGGGGGAAAACTGGGACGGCAACTGGGCTCTCTCTCGGTGACCTGGTGGAGGGATATCGGCGCGACTCGCGCAAATCTAATGTCTGATGCAGGACTGCTGGCCCGGCGCCGGAACTTCTCTTCCCCTCTGTCTATTAGCTACGGCACTCCTAATCGTTTAATGATGCTAGCTGTTTGCTGGCTTGTTTTCTTACTGCGTCTCATTGTCTCTGCCTGATACCTTGTTCTACATACTTGCGACGTTTCCTCTCAGTTGTTGGTTAATTTTCTTGCGCTTAGTGATTTAGGCTGGCTATACTTCAGCTATTGCGGCGGATGAGCTGTTGGGACGGATCCGAGAAGGAGAAAACGATGATGAGAGCAGCACAAATATCAGATTGATTTTTTATCTCCTTGAGTGGAAGTTCCTTCCCTACGTCTGTATAGATACTTCTGCTTTCCTTTCCATACAAATAGCATCGCATCTCCTGGCGACCGAAATGTTATCTTCGTCACGTGAAAAAGTACTAGTAAAAGGCAATGTGTGATCGTCTGTGGTCACACTGGATAAGATACGCGTGAGTTAATGACCGAGTGTTCTTCTCGTTGGGAGCGATGGTCCTTTCACTGACCTGATGTAAGGGGCCTCCCAGTCTGTTCCTGTTACACAAAGTACATTGTTGACTCAGTAGGTATGAGAGCGGTGTATGTACGTATCCGCCTCTCTGTATTTATCGACTGGCTATCTTCCCATGCAGTGGTATCGATCAGTATCTAGGCCGCAAACATGTGTTTGTTGTCCACAAGTACCTCGTTCTTCCTCTGCTGGTAGCCGTAGATGTTCTCGCGCTCGACCTCTTGATTTCCATTCGCTCCTGGCGTTGCGCCCTGGATATACTTCATTCAATTCACTCCAGACCTGGATAAGAGCGGAGGTTTGTCGCTCTTGTATTTTACACATTCTCTTCACGTCAAATATTCTTCGGCGCTTAGGCCATGTAGGCAAACCCTGGGGCTTTCGGGGCAACAGTGGTTTTGCTCTTACTCTCCTGCTCGTCACTGTCGTTCCTTGCTTTCTTTGCGACCAGTCACTTCCGCTGTGAGTCAGCTGGGTTTTCGCTTCCCTCGATATTCTTGCCTAGCGGCGCTCGCTGCTCGGCATCGAGAGGGTTCTTCTATAGGCAAGCCACGATGAGACTCCTAGTGTTAACTCGAATGTGGGTTTGGATACTTGGCATCTTCTCGCTATTATATCAATTCACTATCGGAGACTGCGAATGTGGTTATTCGATCTATCAAGATGCCAAAGGGGCGCCTCTGATATTCACAGATCTAATGGAAACGGACTTTGTTCATGTCGATATCACCACTGGTGGAGGGGGGAGGGCGTGGTCACCCCAAGGCTACAACCGATCGAGCGGAGCTGCGCGTGGACCGTATGGTGAATCCTACGCAGTGGACAATATCTTGTCAAATGTCATCGCGGACCCGAAAGTCTTCAGTGGTTCCGGAAACCTGGGCTTAGACGCTGGACTACGTCTTGTTGTTCGAGGCGCCACGCAGGATAATATGGTCTCGGTGGCGGAAACTGCGACGACGGGGCTGGATTATTCTTATGGCACTTTCAGAGTCGGTATGAAGACTACGGACGTTCCGGGGACTTGTAGTGCGTTTTTCTGGGTGAGTGGTCTTCTGCGTTGGTGTCTCCCCCTTAGAACTAGACCAAGAAGCCTTATACTGATAAGATCATGATGAATGACAGTACCAAAACGATACCCAAGAAATCGATATCGAATTTCTCTCCTCCCAATACAGCAAAGCCGACCGAACTTTCCCTGTGAACCTCGTTCTCCAATCAAAAGACTCAGCATCAGCCGGCTACGACGCCGCGAACACGACGGGCTTTCGTCGCGTAAACCTCCCGTTTGACCCGACGACAGCTTTTCATGAGTATCGGTTCGATTTCCTGGCAGATAGAGTGATATTCTACGCTGATGGCAACTTCCTCACGGAACTCACGGGAGACGGTGTACCCGTATCGTCAGGCCATCTACTTCTATCGCACTGGAGCAACGGGAACGCGGGTTGGTCCCAAGGACCCCCGGCACAGGACGCTGTCACGACGGTGAGCTACGTCAAGGCGTATTTCAACTCATCCCTTGAACAGCGGAAGAGCGAGTTTGCAGACCGCTGTAAAGATCCAGCGGCAAAGGGCGCGGTTTGCGATGTCCCGAACTATGATCCCACGTTCTTCTTTAGCGGTGGCACTGGTTCTGCGCCAAATCAGTCAATACCTGGAGATAGTGGTGATGGTGGCTCTGGGGCCGGGGAGAGTAGTTCTGTGAGGAGAGCTCTTGTGGGATCGGCGGTGTTGTTATGGACTGTGATGGTCGTTGTATACGTTCCACTTCGATACTAAGGGCGAAGCTGGCTCATCTCTGATTTCAACTGCAAATATTGTTTTACCATAATAACTCCAGTGTGTGGAGGAGCCCTTCATGTGACTGCTGCTTATGTGATCTGTACCTTTTACCCCATGGGGGAAACGTCAGACGAATGGCTTGTGATGCCGATCTCATCATTTGTCACGGTCACATTAGGGCACCATGCACCACATATGCATGATAGCAGTGGATAAATTGCCCATGTGGGTGTGTAGACATACATGCTAGGCATCGAAATGGGTTGCGTGGTGCTAATCCGGGGACGTTCCGAACGAGGCTGCGTAACGGGTCCACGACATATTTCGATGGTAGACCAGGTTCACTTGGATGTCAGAGTTATGTGACTCTAAGTCCTCTATGCTGTGGCGAACCAATATATTCGGATGTTCAACCGGTTACTGTGTACCTTGGAGTCGCTGCTAGATCTAGCGATATATGGCTGTTGAGGCTGTATCAAGTATTTTCGTCTGTATAACTGCATGTGAGGCTTCGAAGTTGCTGGTCAAAAGTAGCCCAAGGGCACGCTAAGCCTGCATGTCATGCACCAACATCCGTCTTCTGAGCCGATACCTCTTTGTCGAATCGGTCCGCCATCGCTGTCGGCATGAACCACTACGCACCATGATCAGCGTTAGAGGAGGGGTTGCGGGGGAGGAGTCTATTCGAGAGATGATGCCATTTGTGGTCTTCAGAGTTGGAGAAAAAGGGGGGTGAGAACTGAATCGTAGTCATGTCGAGATTACTGTTTATAGCCTAGATCGACAGGTCGGCCGACCCCGAGAGCTTCCTAGTGGATGTTGTAGTCTGCATGCAACCTCATGTGCTGCATGCGAGCTGTTGGAGCATTGTCCGCTGATACATTAGTTCGTTCGCGGGGAAGGCCATGTCACTTTGGCTGGATGGGCGACTCTGCTCACTGTATGGAGACGGCGGGAATGGAGATGCAGCTGTGAGGTAATGATGACCGAGGCACAGAAGAGAGCCGCAACTATGCGGTTGCAGCCATGCTCACCATCGAGGACATGAACAAACACCAAGCCATCACCAGCGGTTGCAGTGCGAGCACAGCGCTCGTGATATTAGCCTAGGTATTAAGGTAGGATAGTGACTGTGCACGTGCCTGACATTTCTCAGATGGACTCTCCCTTCGAACTGAACATTGCACTCGCGCGTAACACAACCACCTCGGCTCATCAGTACAATAACCGTGACTGAACCCCGTCTTATTATGTAGTACACAGTCATGAGACTCGGAGGGGCCCCAGCCGGTGGCTTGATCTCAGGAAGACGGCCGAGCTCCGGACGGAAAGGTTTCCGAGTTCGGCAACGGACCGAGACACTTATTGCACGCGTCGCACGCGCGCGCCTTGCTTTTTCCAACGGAAATTATGCGGTAGTAACGATGTCTGAATTTCCTCTTCCGAACCTCTGTTATTGTTTCTTCTTTTGATTCTCTCTTGGCATACACTAAACCACTGCTCGCTCAACCAAGCCACATGAGAATGGCAACTCCAATTAGAGACACACAAATTCGAGACGTGTGATAGAAGACATGACAGTCAAACTCCACTTTCTCATTTTCGATGGAACTCTTGCTGGACTCGTGGCTTTTGTGCACAGCCTGTCCAAGATTTTTGCTTGGAAAGATTGCGTACCCCAAGTGCTCATGACGAAAGACCCCAAATGTTGCCTCCCCGCGACGCGCCCAGAGTGTTCTGCTGGTTAATCGAATCCAGCACATGAATTGAGACGCGCAGCAGGCCCCGCAACAAGATAACCGCCCTTGGGTATATTAACACACACTAGGATTATCCAATGTGACTCTACGAACAGGTAAATAGACTGCAATACTTGGTGGGACTGGAATACAAATGGGGGGATCCAACACACACCAAGTCACATCAAATTCTCAACCGGAACTCCTTTAGGTCGAATGAGTCTCTTAGACCCTTACGTAAATTGCCCAGGATAATTGAGCTCATGATGGTGGCTATCATAGCCTCCATCAGACCCCTGGGGACGATCAGCCGGGTCACACGTTTGCAACGTCAAGCACATGGTCGAGGTATGTTCTTGGTTACCTCATGCAACTATCGTTTCCGTCTTCGACTTTTTTATATCAGGTTTCTAGGCTAAAGGATGGGCATTTAATTTAAATTGTTCAAGCATCCTTCTTAGTTGCCGAGTTCTCGGATTCTTTCAACTCAACTCGTTTGTTTCATCTTGCTTTTCCATCCCGTACAGGACCCATACACAGCATACGTATAGCGTTGCATTGCTTTGGCGCATTTTGACTTGTACCTTTCTTTTACTTACGATATTGGGTACACATAGAAGAGGATTCTTGCCTTGGACAAGAAAGATGACGAACCTTACGACTAGCTTCGCTTTCGTGAATAACACGGGCTCGTCGACGGCATATGCCTATGTGACGGGACAGGATATCAACAAGGACAATGCATATGCCTTTCTGCAATCCGACGGAAAGACTGTATACTACCCGGCATCACCCTCGTCCGTGGGCCAGCCTCTAGCTGTCGACTGTGCCATTTCACTTGGCGCTCCAGGTGCTACCACAACCATCACGGTCCCTCAGCTGGCTGGTGGCCGCGTGTGGTTTGTGATTGATAGCAAGCTCACATTTCTCCTGAACCCAGGCCCGGGTATTGTCGAGCCAGCAGTCACAAATCAGGCGGACGCTAATTACAACCTGAACTGGGGTTTCTGCGAATTTACTTGGTATGTTTCCGTTCTTTTGTACTGTATCGGTTTTCTGGAGGAATGGTTGTCTCTTCCACCTACGGAGAATAGGTTATGAAAGTCGTCGAAGATATACCACTAACACGATCTATGTAGTACGTCGATACACGTTTCACTAATTACTAATACAATACTCGTCGATGGCCCAGAGCTACAAGGCTGATCTATACTCACTAATGATTCTGCAACAGATAACCAACAGCAGCTTTTCGTCAATATCAGCTACGTCGACTTTGTATCCATTCCTATTGCACTACAGCTGGAGAACACCGCTGGCGCTGTTCAGGCTGTGCAGGGTCTACCTGCAGATGGGCTCGACCAGATATGCTCGCAGCTCACATCTCAAGGCGCGTCTGAGAACGCAGGCGTAAGTGCCTTATGTTTCTAATAGCTTGAAACTATAGATATACTGACTTCACTCAATAGTGGGGGAATCTCGTTATAAAGGCCAAAGACGGCTCGAACCTACGAGCCGTATCCCCTAACTCCGGGATCGTAATGGACAACAGTCTCTTCAGCGACTACTACAGTTCCTACGTATCTCAAGTATGGTCCAAGTACACTTCCGAAGACCTGACAATCAACACCCAAGCGCAGTGGGGTTCTGTCACTGGCAAAATCAGCAACGACGTCCTGGCATTTTCCGATGGCACATTTGCCCAGCCTTCTGCCGCCGACATCTTTTCGTGCAGCACCGGCCCGTTCGGGAATTATCCCACCGATACTTCGGCAGAGATGGGTGCTATCGGCGCTCGTCTTGCTGCGGCGTTCAATAGGAGTACGTTGCTGGCTAACGCGGATCAACCGAATGGCGAAAGTACCGCGAACTTCTATACCACGAGTCCTACGAATCATTATGCCCGTATCGTTCACTCTGTGAACTTGGATCATCGTGGCTACGCATTCCCCTACGACGATGTGGCTTCAGATGGCGAAACGGCGCCCGATCAGGCTGGTACGGTGTTTGATGGCTCGCCGCGGTTGTTGACTATTACTATCGGGGGGCCGACGAGCGCTGGGTCGAATGATGGAAAGAAGGAGACTGAAGGTGAGGACGGGAAGAAGGATGGTGGGAAGACAGATGGGGGGGAGGCAGATAACGGGAAGGAAGATGGGGGGAAGAAGAAGACTACTACCGGCGGCGTAAAGGGCGTACTGGCGAAGATGAAGGGGTTGATTACCGGATGTTTTGGGAGTCGGAAGTGAGCATCTTGGATAGATGGTTGGGAGTGAGTGGAGGAGAATGCATCTCGGCGTCTGGAGTTCATGGTCAGGATTGGCATGGGTTTTACTTATCTATCATATCCAGCACGCTCGTTGTTTTTATTTTGTATATACACTTCTGCATTCAATCATTGTATATATTCCGCAATGCTTCTCCATAGCTCATTGGTTGCATCCTCTCCCTACGTTCAGCGATGAGATCGATTCCCTAGAGGATACACGATCCGTGACCGCCAAAACGACCTGCCAATGTTAGCCGCATCCCTTAGCACCAATCCAATGTTATGTTGAAGGCCACGGGTACCTCGATACAAGAGAGGTAGATCTTTTATGACTACAGCCGTTGGGGATCATGCCGCACGACCAACGTAAATTTGAGCCTCGGTTTGGCCATTCTCTTGGAGGCTTACACTGCTCAAAAACATCGATTTCTGCCACTAAGAGCGATGAAAAGCTGTATTTCAGTAATTGCCAGCTTGTCATATCTGTAATTGACTTCACTACACCGTATAACCGCTCAATGTGCATGCCACTTTAGCGGCTATGAGCTTATTCTGCGTATTATCATCACCCTACACTCTCATGATTATGCATGCTCTGCTTGCGTTAGCGAATTCCTACACCACAGGACGATTCAATAACATACGTTAATAATGGCCAGGTAGTTATTCATATGTCAAAGCAAATGACACATCGGCCTGTTGGCTTGGGTGACTAACGGACCGGTGCCCTGTCCCAAGCATCGGGAGAAATCGGATCCCACGCTGTACTCCATCAAAGCAAACGTCGAACCATCATAGTAAGACTATATGACCTACAGTCAGGCGATGTTGAGAGCTGGCGAAGCACGTCCAGTATTGTGTACCAGCAATTATTCGATAGTATACACCCATCTCACTCAGCAGTGCCCACTCATACTAGTGTCCCAAATGCGATGCCACATACACGGCAGTGAGCTTTTGTTGAACCGGCAAACCATCAATAAAGACATGACTTGTTTTCACAACATGCATTGCTTGAACCTATGTCTGCTCTGTTAGACTTTGATGATCAGCATGTATGACCCGAGGTTCACCTGGTATCCAGCGTCCTCGTATTTGCCAATTTCCTCCTTCTTTGTCCCCACTCTCCCATGTCCTTCATTTTCTTCATTCAGTATGAATGTTACATGTACCGATTCTGTGTGACAAATGAGATCCTCCATGAATACAAGATTGCCTCTTCAGGTGCTTTTCGTTTCCCGACGACAAAGCCTTCCTGGAATTTCTGGTTCATATCCAGTTACCCTAAGCCCCCTCGGCTTATTACAAGGCCGTAGCCTCAAAACGATCCATTCCCTGAGACATTGCTCAACGAGCATAAACCGAGTCTCGCGTGCTGACAGAGTGCAGCATGATCTTTGTCTCCATCGTAGGGGAGTTGCCAGAACAGCCGCGGCTCCAGTCGTAGCCAACGGCATAGGCAAGGGAGCTACCATCAGCGTTGAATGCGACTGAAGTGATAGCGGCGGGGTCCTTGCTGGCACCGGAGACGCGAGGGTAGTGCTGAAGACGAGAGCGTTTGACACGATCCCAAAAGGAGAAAATGCCATCCGAACCGGCTGTGACGAAGCACGATGTACGAGTTGGGTGCCATTGGAAGTCATTGACAGCCCAGATCTTGATCTGCTTCTTGGTATCCATTGGATCGCGGTGGCACCTGAACGTGAAGTTGACAGTCCTACCATATTTGCATTAGAATCTGATCATGCAACCCTGAATGAAGTGTACGCTAAGATGAGAAACGCCGAGACTGCGGAAGTCGGACAAAATGTGTGGGTTGACAAGGCTGGCTACATGGTGTAAAAGGGCTGTCTTACTTCTGCTCATTCTCTGCAACGGCATTAACTGCGCATCGGCCTTCGATACTGGCGGTGGCCCAGCCTTTACCGTCGGGAAAGACAGTAATCTGCTTCGTCTGATACGCCAATGGTGACAGAATCACGTTGAGAAACTTGGTGGGCTCACGCAAGTCGACAAGGTGAATGTAGCGACCAGCGGTACCGATGACGAGCAGTCCAGACTTGGCGTCCATGGCATAAACACGATCCTTACACTCGAGCGAGCAGATAGGAGTGGTGTCGGGTCGACGCGGGTCCCAGTACTTGACGGTCTTGTCCCATGAGCCAGAGACGACGATAGGCTCGTTTGACGACGGGACGTCAATGAAACGAACACCGCGGATGGGAGCATCATGAGAGCCGAAGGTGCCCTGCTGGCCGCTGGGCAAGTGTAGATAGTGGTTTTTCTTGCTCGCTCCTGCAGCGACGACAGTGGTTCCATCCTAGAGGTCGTCTGTCAATAACCATCGCGTCATCCGAAGACCTAGTTAGTTTAGTACTCACCTGGGAGAAATTGGTTTTGTTTTCTTTCAAGGCGTGTTGACGAGGATAGGATGAGGACAGGACGAGGATGATAGCTGTGTAGTTAGATGACTTACCTTAGCCCATGCGCAGTCGAAGAGCGGGCTGTCGGTGGTGAGGGCGGTGACTCCATGGGCGGATCCAGAGGCGTTGACGTCGTAAATCCGGACCTTGCCGTCCCATGATGCGGCAGCAAGGTGATTGGCAGCAGGGGACCAGGTGAGTCGCGAGATAGTGTCTTCGCCATCGCCAGGGATGGCGACATCATTGCGCAAAGAACCCAGGGTGGCAGACATGTTGGCGGTACGTTGTTGGCGGAATGTTGAGTGTATACCTGGGAGAGACGAATGCCAAGAGAAGATGAGATCTGAAGTAACGGCAATGCAAAAGAAACGGGAAATGAAGAAAGAAGAAGAGAGTGGTGACTTGTCAGCGGCACTAATTTTATTGGCACGACGATGGATGTTGCTGGAGTGGGGTGGCGCGTTCTGTTGCCTGGAAACACGAATATCTGACCAGCAAAAGGTCACAGCGTCTCCTATGGCGAGGTATTCAATGGATGAACATTTAGCTATCTCATTCAATGCGCATTTAGTGTCTGTACATGACACCATCGGTGTCTACGTCTACTTTGGCAACTGGGCGTTGGGATGTAAATACTTTCTGTATTTGACCACCTACATGTACCTAAGGTATCTTCTTCTTCCCAGGTCCAACAATAACACCCTCACGAGAGCCTCGTGGATTTTACAAGATTGGTTTTCAGACCGCTTAGCTCTCCAGCGTAGCCTCCCTTTCCTTCTCCACCTCCGTACACGGCTTTCTGGCTGCGAAGCTTCTTCAGCTTATTCTGGTATTGCAGCTTCTTCTTCACTCTGCTGTTTCGAACTTCTTTCTTTCGCCGCGGTGCAAGACCCTTATTGGCCTGGATGGCGTAAGTGATTTCTCTCCGCCCGTCAGGTCCAAGCTCCTCAGTTTCAACAACACGGTCAGCGGAGCCAGCCTCTGCCAGCGCTGCAGCCCGCGCCGCCTTGTCTTTCTTCCGTTTGTTTGACGCTGTTGCGATAAGGTCGTAATATTCTTCATTACCCTCTTCTCTGACTGCTTTGGCGACCTCATGATCCGCATCATCACTGTCATCTCCCAGGTCGGCACCGATATTAGACCCCTTCTTTCCACGCTTCTCTGCTTCGGCGTTGAGGCGATTTTGTCGGTCTCGGAAGCGTTCTCTGTAAGGTACGTCCATATCGCCACCAGCATCACGTCCGGCCTCTGCGCGGCGATTTGCTTTCTGTACGATTTGAGATGTGTAGAATCGAAGACTCTTCTTGCGTGCCGCCTTGTCAGCGGCTGTCCGAGTATCGAGATAGTCTTCTTCGCCAAAGTCTGAATTGCTGTCCTCCGCATCGGCCTTGAGAGCTGTCTTCTTCGCTGATGCCTTCTTCGTCTTGGTAAGTGAGTTGAGATCTGCCAAGGAATCTTCGATGGCTTTTGCCTTGCGCTCTGCCTTGGCCTTAGCCTTGTTCGCTTTGCTGTTTTGTTTGGACTGTATCGATGGCATGATTTCCTTCTCTGGTATGGCCAGATCGTCCTCATCCGGTGGTGATGGCAGACTTTCGGTGGGTTTGATGGTACGGGATGGCTTGAGATGCTCTACTCTCTTCCAGGCTGTACGGCATTCCAAAAGTGTACTCATAACCTCATGCTCGCGAAGCTCCGATGGGTCCAATGACCTTGTCTCACCGGCACCGTCTCGGGCTGGCGACGTCAATATGCCAAAGTACATGGCAAGAGTTGCCACAAACGAACCAAGTATTCGATCTATTCAGTAAATACCTTAGCAATAGCACCAGGCACACAGGAGAAAACAGAATACTCACATTTAACAGCGGCCAGAGTTTTGGGGTCTTGGCCTTGGGACTCTTTTTGAAGGTCTAGAAGTAAGGGTTGTAAATGGAGAAGCTCGTCGGCTAGGAAGGGAAGCTCGGGGTATCTGGCGGCTAGGATACGATTTCTCTCGTCGGTGCCCATATCGGCAGGGATCTCGACGTCCTTGAGGACCTCGGTGACAACTTGATCCTCATCGGCAGCTTCGGGCTCGGCAGCCAGCCACTCGTCCTCGTTGAAGAAATCAGCTTCGGACATCTTGGCGAGCTTCTTCTTCTGTAGTCGCAAAGCCTCCTTCGCCTCCTCCTCGGCATCGACGGTGGTTTCGATCTGGTCGGCATCGTAGTAGTCTTGTCTGGATGCGCCCCAGTATCCGTCATCGTGCTCATCCTCATCTTGGGCCTGTTCATCGTCCGAGTCTTGTGGGCCGCGGGGCTTCTTCGATTTAGTTGGCTTCTTTGACCGCTTATAGCGATCCGGATCATCTTCGTCTTCAGAGCCCTCGGAATATCCCAGAATTTCCTCTTCAGAGTCCTCTAGCAGTTCCTCGGCTCTCTGGCGTTTGGATTTAGGAGCGTCGTCGAACATAATCTCATCGTCGTCATCGTCCTCGAAACGATCTTGGTCGTTCATCAGGTCTCGATGGCTGGTGATGGGACCTAGCCTTCCATCCTTGGGATCATACCCGCGCGGGCCACTCGACCTAGGAGCCGTGGCCTTCCTCTTCTTAGCCATATTTGTAGTCGTGCCTGGAATTCCTGTTCGGGATGTTATGCTGCGACGTTGTTTCGGGCAGGTTCAAGAGTTGCCATGGGCGACTTTTTTAGTAGGTCGGGATTCTTATCGCCGTGCCTGTACCTGACTCTTCTATCGCCCCGCTCATCCCACCACACGCCGCTTCAACGGTACTTGGGTACCTACTTGACAGGTACGACAGTGGAGACGCTTCCTCCAATGCCACCAAATGCCGACCGCGCTGCGAATAGCTTCAAGTGCAGCAGTACGGAGTATTCCAGCAACCTGGAGCCTGGGACACCTAGTAGACAGTCCAGGGTGTGCGATTGGTAACGCAACCCTGCATGGGCACTTCTCTACAGCCCTTACTTCGCACCCCAGATCAGTTGATCAAAACTTTCTCTTCCTTCTTACCCGTGGTCATCTTCCACCTCTTCATGGAGCTTTCTTCTCAGACCACGTGGGTTACCGTTGCTATTGGTTTAACACTGTCACTCTTTCTTACACTCACCATGGGCGCCTTTTGGAGCAAGAACCAGATGCCCGTCGATGGCAAGGTAAAAGCTTCGTTTTGTCGTTTTGTAGTCGAATAGTATGTTGAATACAATGGCTGATTTATATCGTCATAGACGGTCCTGATCACTGGGGCCTCGTATGGCATGGGACGCAGCGCCGCACGCCAGATGGCAGAGAGAGGCGCAAATCTCATTCTTGTCTCACGCTCCGCCGGCAAGTTGGAGGAGGCATTGACAGAAGCCAAGGTACGCTCTTGAGACTGCCCCGGCCTTCGGGTTTCCCTGTCGCTACAATCCTGACATCTCTTCTGTGCTCCAGGCTGCCGCACGCAACCCTCAATCTCAGCGATTCACCTACATCCTCGCCGACGTCTCCAAGCCCGACTACGCTCCGGCTTTGCTCGCTGAAGCTGTCAAGTGGAACGATGGAAAGCCTCTTGACGTTGTTTGGTGCATTGCCGGCACCTCTACCCCCGACTTCTGGATCGAAGCACCGCTGTCTCTCACGAGAAAACAAATGGACATCAACTTTTGGGGCGCTGCCGAAATGGCCCACGCAATCTTGCGTCTATGGTGTGCCCCCAATGCCCCAGTTGTGCCCGAGCCGAAACACCTGATATTCACTTCCTCTGTCCTCGCTTTCTTCCCTGTCGTCGGATACGGGCCATACACACCTGCCAAGAGCGCCCTACGTGGACTCGCCGACACTTTGAACCAAGAGCTCAAGCTCTATCCTCAGGATGTCAAGATTCATGTCGTACATCCAGGTTCCATTTCGAGCCCTGGATTTGAGCGTGAGAATCTCACAAAGCCCGACATCACACTTCTCATCGAGGAAGGTGACCCCGTGCAGACTCCAGATGCCGTGGCAGCACTCGCGATAAAGGGGCTTGAGAGAGGAGACTATTTTATCACCGTCGCCTTCCTGGGCCATGTATTGCGTTGGGCCGCTGTCGGTGGATCGGTCCGGAACAATCTGGTTGTCGACACGATTATGTCCTGGATCATATCCTTCGTGATGCTATTCGCGCTGCCCGATATCTTCGGCAAAATTAGAAAATACGGAAAAAAGAATGGACACCCTATAAACTACCGAAAGAAAGGTAATGACGACGATGAATAACGATGACACAAAGCACCTAGACTACCAGAGAGTGTTTGAGCTTGAGCTCAATATATACCCATATTTAAGAGAGAATATTATATTAAATAGTCCATCCACGCTGTGACGATGGACTTTCGTGAGCTTTCGATATCGTTAAAAAAATGCGACACGTGCCTCGATGGGCGCTGATCAGCCGCAAGACGATTTCACCTGGAGATGCCTAACCATAACATGTCATGGTCGATTCTGATTGTGGTCGAGTGTACTCGTTATGACTATCCGGGGCAATAATAGTAAATACTGAATAGACCCTCTAGGGGTGACCCATAAACCATACCAGGCCATAGAACACCGTTCACAAACTTTTAAAGTTAAAAAGCGTAAATGCCTACTCCTAGCTGCAAATTCCACAATACGACCTGTCATATAAGGACGAACGGATGAAGACGAGACTATCACATTTTTGATATGCCTATGCGGCTACTAGTCGTCATGACCTATGTTACAAGTTGTCCTATCATTGGCTACTGCAAGCCGATAGAGCGATGTTGAAGTGTTTAGAGCCGAGAGTCACAATCTCAGCTCCATCACCTATCTGCTTGAAAGAGGATGAGGAGAACTCTCTCGGCTATTGTCAGACTCTTCGCTTGTGCAATGGATGGGAACCGCATAAGCCATAGCGTGCTTCGTTGACTACCTCGATAGCCTAAAAATATAGGAGCAGTCTCAAATATAACGAACAGGTCGACCGACGTGTATGTCAGGGGAAAATGTCACTTCATTACCCTCTACCTATACCGTCCAGTATAAGGCATATAACAGCCCTGTGTCGTATCAGAAAGGTATACGACGAAGGATTAAAAGACATAAATAATGGTCAGTATAGGGCTTGAACCTATGGCCTTCTCAGTGTAATTGAGATGCTCTACCAACTGAGCTAACCGACCTGCGTGTACTTCATATATAAGAGCCTCTTCATGGTTACTATTATGAGAGAGTGGTTATTTCCTTTGCAAAGGCACTGGGTTGTGGATGTAAGCGCGAATTCCACGGATTTTCCGGATGTGTTTCGCTAAGCTACCCGGTGAGTGAGATGGGCTCAACGGGGGCATGACGTAAGGATTTCTTGCTGTCGGGATATTTGGATATATTCAAAATAGTGTTTGAGGGCTCTAAATACATGTAACTTGGGAATATGGTTGGTGGCGGTTACTCGAGACCTCAGGCAGAGGTTGAAGACTATACGGCCGTTACAACCAGCGCAACACCACATCTCCTACGAGTCAAATATTGCCAAAGTCTCCCATCCAGAAATATCTGCTCTTGCCAACTAAGCTTAACACCTTGGCAGAGAAACTCATTACCCATTCCATCTATGCTGTGTCAACATCGCAGGGTCGGGGTCAAATACAGCGCACTTCACTCTCCTCACCAACAACTATATGTCGAACCTGAATTCTGTCGAGTCTAAACGCCAAGTAAAAACATAACCTCAGGGTCTAAAACTAACCATTGTTCAGAGTCGAGTGAACAGCCATCTTCTGCATTACCGGCAGTGTACATTATCCGAACCTCTTTACTATGTCATAGGGTCGATTTACAGGGAAGCAAGGGAGTACTTCGGGCTGAAGCGCTATGGAATATTTCGAGATATTATTAAGGGACATAAGTTGAAACATGGCAATCATTCTCTTTTGATTCTATTTCACCATGGTAAATCCGACGCAGAGTCTTGCAGAGCCTTTCCCGGCCGCTTCACACTCGTGTTTTACAGTCGGATTCTCAATAAGCTAGGCTCGACAATGGATTCCAATCAGAAAGTTGTAAATTCCACGATCGGAAGTTCCAGTAAAATTCTTGCTCAGAATAGTAGCAAACGGCCACCTTCCCCTACTCGAGAAATATGCCTAATTGAACTCAATATTTGCGCTGCGACTTTACCGCTTGGCTCAGCATGGAATTCACCGGCGATTATCAGCCTCTCGCATACCTCGACAAAGAGCAATCGATAAAGCCCGCTGTTTGCATTGGTCCCAGCGTGCAGATGCAGGTAGCCTAAACGGCTTTCAACTTTAGAACAGCGGTTGGTTTTATTCACTTATATCGACAATCCAACCTTTTTATCTCGGAGCTCGAACTTGCTCCAAGCACACTCGCCACGACTCCTTCTTGGTATAACTTCGTCGCATCATCCATCGCCTTGCCCTTTACCATCCAGGCACAACACAGTTTGTGCGTCGCCTAATCCCCGTTTTAGGCGTTCGTCGAGGCATTCCGTATGCCTTTGTAGAGGAAAAAAATAAAGAGAAATGTCAGAGAGGTGAACCTCGCCCCGAAATCATAATTAAACAAGATATGTGATTCGCGATGTAATGGCCCCCTCATTCGCCGTCATGTTACGCATCTTGTATGTGGTCGGGAGACTGTCCAGGTCTTCAGCAGACCCGAAAGGGGTGGTATCGGGAGCGGTCATGTAAAAAACACAGTGGGTGAAGGGATATGTTGAACAGGGTGAGGTGCAAATCAAAGCACAGGCAAGATTCATTTGCCAAATCATCGCGGGGTACAGGTCAATCATTAGCCAGATCTAAACCATTACTGGCAGCTGTAAGTAATTGTTTGTGGGTATTTTCGAAGTCGCGTTTCCTCGCCTGTCGTGAGTTGGGTTATGTCGGTTAGATCAGACCGCATAGTCGGAGATTTTCTTGGATGATGATATCTGAACATGACAGTTAGTCGACGTATAAACAACAAGAGACAGTGTGACTCACCATTTACAGCAGCCATAACAAAGCGAATTTGCGTCGTATCGGTGGCGCAGGTGAAGTGTGTGTAGATTTGTTTCGTCTCGTGCTGATTTAAGCTGACGAAGCGGTTCAAAATGTAGTCGCAAGCCGCAGCGTAGTCCTCGCCGCCCTCGTAGTCGGGAAAGTAGTTCTTCATAGGGCTGACGGGCAGTTTCTCCTTGAAACGATCAATCTTGTTCAAGAACAAGATGATTGACGTCTTGATGAACCACCTCGAGTTACAGATCGAGTCGAATAGCGTCAGAGCCTCCTGCATGCGGTTGACTGTCTCATCCTCAAAGAGAAGCTGGTCGTATTCTGAGATGGCGACCAAGAAGAGAATGGTAGTAACATTTTCGAAGCAGTGAATCCACTTCTTTCGCTCTGATCTCTGGCCACCGACATCGAACATCCGGTAAGTCAAGTCACCGATGATGAAAGTAGTCTCCGTAATACCAGTCGTCTTGACACGCGATCGGAGCACATCCTGATCGTTGGGCATGTAATCCGGAGCAGCAATCCGAGCAATATTGTCGAAGTAGCTAAGGAGGCCTTGTCAGCGACTCTGATTAGCTGTTCGAATACATGCTCCGACTTACTATCTCGCCGAGTCGTTCAGCTGATACTCGCGCGACCGCTTGAAACAGTCTTGAACACCGCGGTCTTTCCACAGGGCCTCGATGGCATTGCCAACCTCTGGGGGCAAGACATCGCCCTCAATCTGTGCGGGCTGCATGAAGATTGTCTGAACGTGGTATTCCATGCGCTGGTCCTCAAGCGGCAGCTCGAGGGATTCCATAGCCTCGAGGATAACACGCATTGACTGGACCGTGTTACTGAAGATGATTTCTTTGAAGGACTCCCGCTCATCGCGTGAATAGCCACCCTCGTGAATGAGCTTCATCTGCTTCAGAATAGTTGACTTTCCAGATTCACCAGCACCTAAGTCATGGCAGTCAACATTCGAAGTTCAGGCTAGCAGGACAAGCAATACGACCTACCTAGAAGAAGCATCTTGATCTCATTGCGCTGCATCATCTTGTCGCGCTTAAGCTGGTTCTCGATCTCTTCGTTGCGGGCTTTGCCCTCCTTCTCCTCCGTACTCATTCCACAGCCCATCTTGACGGTTATGTAAAAATGTGGTCACTAGGCAAGATCCGACAGGAATTCAGGCCACAGCGGCAAGTTGGCGGTGATACGAGCGGGAGCACCTGCGTGGAATTCGTGCTATATGAAGATGCTAATTAGCCACTGGTATTGTGCTGTATGTTTATGCAAGTATGGCTTGTGACAATGTATCCAATAAACGATATGCTGTTGAGTTGTTGCCGGACCCCTAATTGTCTGTCCAGACTGACTCAATCGCTCCTTTAGATCCGCCGGGACTAGTGCGAACGGCATGCAACTATGACCGCACGACTGGGTTGAGCTACTCGCAGCTATGCAATGAAGCTATCGAGCGGTGCCAGTACGTGTAGACGTGAGACTCCGAGCGTGTTCCAAGTCATCGAGAGATGCGACGTTCGGGCGTCCAGGCGAATACGAGACCGGTGGAGAACGGGGTGGTGGTCGATCGGGGATGTGGATGGCGGCGACGGTTGCGAGTTGAGAGAGAGCTGGCGGCGAAAAGAGACAGTGACTTACCAAGAGGGAGTCGCTCGAAGGGACTGGCAATCGCAGGCGACGGCGGCAAGAGAGACGTACGTGTTCGATGGCAACCACCAAAGCTGAACGAGTGTTTGACGGCGGAGATGGGTGAGAGAAAACACGGGCGAGAAAAGGGAAGGGGAGAAAAGGGTGGTTGAGCGAGAGAGCGACCGGGGGTGGAGATGCAAGAGACGATGGGAAACTGGAAGAGCCAGGTTGTGCCAGGTAATAATCCGTAAGCCTAGCAGCGATACATGTAGGTACCTTAGGTAGTATTGGCAGGGCGCTCCGACAAGCCCACTAGGCGACCCTGAGCAGTACCTTGCACGGACACCTACTTCCCCTCGCCCATCTCGCATCTGTTTCCTGTCTCGCGAGTCGCAGTCTGCAGCCCACCCTCCCCCCAGATGCGCTGTGGCCACTACCATGTCCCCCTATAATCTTCCTATCTGTACGATCACAGTCACAGGGCAAACCGTCACTGACCTTTCTGGCGACATATACGGAGTACTGTACCCGAACTTTGAGTTGCCCGCGTCAGCCCGCGTAGAGAAAGAACTTGAAGCCTGCGAGCTGCAGGCGACCCTTCCGAATCCAGCGCTGACCCGGGCGTCTGATCTGATCCATATTGCGCAATCCGTACAGTCTGCTGCTGTATTCACGATTACATACCTCGCCTAGGCCCTACCTACATCCTCTAGGCTCTGCCTTTTTGCGTCTCTACGAAAAGTATACTTACTCCCTACTCCCGGGCGCAAATGAGCACCTGCACCTTGAAATGGCGCCTGCAGCACTGTGCAGATCGTTTTGCCAAGTGCTGCTTGTTCTCGCGAAGGCGCCGGGACTTGCTGGTGGCCCATACGTTAGGTACATACACCTGCCATCTCTTCACTGCATCGCTTTCTGCGGTACATGACGAATAACACGATATACATACTACTAAATCATACAAGAACTCGCGTCTTCAGTCAGCAGCAGATCTGTGAGTGTGGTGCCGAGTATACAGCGTAAACAAACCACCACCAGAAGCATAGATCCGTTATCGAAGTCCATTATACGAGAGTGCACTACTCCATACCTGTACCTTAGGTACCTACCTTAGGTATATCACATACCACCTACCTCATATTACGAATTTGATATTGCGCGCAGCTTCTTAGCTGCAAATGGCAAAGGGGTTGCGCCCCGGCAACTTCCAACGAGCCTTTCCACGAATGCATGACCCAATATGGTCAAGCGTGCGCTACGGAGAACTATAACAGCTGCAACTGCAAGGGGTCGCAGCGCTATGCCAGACCTAGCAGGGACTAGCCAAATGAATAGTGGTGCTCTTAATTGATGAGCATCGCCAAGAGAGCCACCACACCTCACAACATCGGCTCACAAGTCGCGCAGGCTTGAATCAGGTCGCCTGCAGACTCGCCGTCGCAATGACCCTTCCTCGACGATCTATTGGGTCTCTGGAGCTCCTTGTCGGCCTTGACGCGTTCAGGTCATAGCCGATGCAACTGGCGAAGCCTGGAAGACTTCTAGAATCTAGGCACACCTGGACAAGGTACTTGCCATGGTTTCAGATCTATTACAACTCGAAACCAATAGCACATCCCATTTCGTGTGTCCCCTAATAATAGTCCAGCTACTTTGTTAGTAAGTAGCCACGCTCGACAGGCTAGAGTTGCAGAGGAGTAGAACCTCCTATCGCCTCGTCTCCTGTCTGCTTGACTACGTGTATGAATCACTCACAAGGGGATTGTTTGCCTGCCTTTCTTCGGCTCCCGGCAGATCACCTAGCCACCAGAAACTCAAGGGCTTCACCGCCAATGCAGATGGGATGAATCTACATAGCTGTGCTGTGACTTCTACTGACATCTTGAAACTTACAGTCGCTGAGCGAAAAGGGTTGTTGTGCAATGGGGATTGCGTTTCGGGACAACTGCGCACGGCCGCTCCCCTCCCTGAGGCAAGTTGCAAGAGGTAGATATTCGCAGTTGACCCAGCCCCGCCAGATCAAACCGACCCTGGCAGGGCTCAGGTTCAGTGTCGTCGCGAGCTGATTGTGTAGTGGTATGTACGTGAATTCCTGCGACAGGCAATGATCCATCATGTCTGTATACTCGAACATCGCTTAGAGCAGGAAATTGTGCGTGGGAGAATACTTCATACCAGATGTTCAACCCAGAAATAACGTCCATTAGTCTAGTACGCCAGCGAGGAATACCTATGGATGGATATGCTGGATCCCAATGCTCAACTGACTTGCATAATAGCTGCAGGTCATGTGTGCGGGACGCGAGTTTCCAGTACTACAGCACCAATGATTCGTCTACTGCGATTCAACCCCAAGGACATCCAATAACAGAAGCATTCGTTTCTGACCGACAATGGTCGATTATCATCCAAGATGTGACTCGTGAGACGGAGGTTAGTCGGACGGTCAGCCTCACCCACCTTTTGGCTGCAAAGGATGTCGGCAACACGACCAAGTGCCGACTGAAGTTTAACGAGGCGGTCTCATTCTTGTCAGCGTGCAGGTTTATTTTTATCTATGGAGATATGTATAGGCGCACACAGTTGATTCGCCGTCCGCAGATACCTAAATTCCATAACTATTGAACGCTCGAATGGACGTAGAGAAAGGCATCAGGAGAAAAGCATTAGACGAAAATGAATACCAGCAGGAAGTGTCTGAACTGCATACCACAACGAGCCTTTCGGCGAGACAGGCCGTCCCGGTGGTTTAGCATTCGTTCATATAGGACGTTTGCGCCAGATCCCGTTCCTTTGCGGTCCTCTGTTGATCGGGAGACACGACCAGGAGGATCTCTCACCATAAAGACATATCAACCACGGTAGGCACACGCAACTACTTTTCCTCGAATAGTCACTCTGGCGGCCATCAATGGGAATATCGCATGTTGAAAGCCGGAGGCGTTGGAGAGGGAATAGGCCGGGGATCGGTTTCTGACAAACAAGACATTGCTTTGCCTTTTTGTGAAGGAAATTCCCATGCCTCCGGAATACAATGCTTGGAGTACAGAAGAAGACTGGTCAAACTGGCTGTGCAATTGTCTTATTACTGATTACTTTCCATCCACTGATATGATTGACGATGCAGAGATTGACTATTCTTAGCAGGTACAGGACCACGCCCGAACAGCCAATATCATATGACTAGGCATATGTGCTGCAACATGCGCACCTCTCAGCTGCATCTCGAGGATCGACATGCAGAAACGAATTGCAATCCCCGCCTACCACCAAACCTTCGTACACCGCCAGTCCATGATGTGAGATGAATCCAACGCTGACGCCTAGTTTCACACGCAAAATCAATCACCAACCTTGCCTTGACCAAGACACCAGTAATTCTTCATCAGATGAGTGCTTCGATGGTCTCTATAATGCATATTCGGATCCCTCGGGGCTTGAAATACTGTAGCGCCGGACGCCTTTCACTTGTAGATAATTACTGCAAGGTCACCGCACTATCTATGAGGTCTACGTGAAGTACCTAGATCATGTCCTAGCTACTCCATTCATCTCGAAGTCAAGCAAGATCACCAACAGCTTGATGAATACCTACTTACCAAGCAGAACTACTATCTAAGACACCCCTGATGCATATGTCGGTAAACTTTGCAATAAACTAGCAGCCACAATCCTACCGTTCGGTCCCTTTTGCATTGGGCTGAATTAGGCGATTTGGTAGGATCGATATTGGAGGCTGTTGGGATTCAGCAGGCCAATATGCCGACACTGTAACGCTTCCAACTGCAACCGTATCAACGCATCTGCAAGATCGTCAGATACCCGTTGCTTGCGCGTAATAACAATGATACCCCGTAAGCCAATCGAACATCCACAGGCCGAGTCTCCTAATAATGACAGTAGTAGTTGCAGCTCTTCCATTTGGATAGTTTCTTCCTTGGCATGGCAAGTCTCAGCTTGCAGCAAGTCTTGCGTCGGACCTAGACCATGTCGCGAGAGGGAAGATAAGCCAGCCTCGGCTCGCTTGGTGCCAGCCCCGGATCCGCTCGTAGACGCCACTAGGCTTTATGATGCTTTAGCGGCAGATCTTCCCCAATGTCCAAGTTAATCTTGGTGGTTAAGGCGCGTGCGCCGGCCAAACAGGCTTTTTGGCGCGTGCGGCCTAGACGCAGAAGCAATTGAGGTCATCGTCGCGGTCGCCATTACGTTCTTTATTGTACTGCATACGATTTTTCGTGAGTTATCCGCGACGTTGTCTAACGTCCATATTTCAAAATGGCGTCTATTCAGATGGACCGTATGGGCGGCACCAGAGGTATGTCAAATATTTCATTGAGGGCCCTTTTGTAACGCAGATAGCCCCTACACTCTGTTCCTATGATTCTCTCATTCAGAACTTCCGCTACACACGGTCCCTTCAGTCGCATTTACTAATGTCAATT
Organism: Xylariaceae sp. FL1019; assembly: GCA_022578705.1. Lineage (NCBI taxonomy): Eukaryota > Fungi > Ascomycota > Sordariomycetes > Xylariales > Xylariaceae > Xylariaceae sp. FL1019. Next base: position 657,508 of record MU391928.1, read on the forward strand.
GGTATGTCGTAGCCTTCAATCACAGTGCTGGTAACGATGCCGAGGCCGAATACGATCGACTGCGCGACGAGGCGCGCCGCCATCAGGAGAAGCACCAACAGTTGGCTGGCAAGGTACATCTTCTGAATTTGCCCAGGGCTTCTTGATACTTATCACAGTACCTACGTCCATTATGGGTTCTTAAAGATGGAGACATTGTTTACGAAACACGTACGCTGACTGAGTCCTCTGGAGTTAGGCACGCCAAGCGTATCAGGATGGAGATGGTGAACAAGCTCATATATTTAGCCAAGGCAGCAAAAAGGAGGAACAACAAGCAGACGACTTGAACCGGAAGGCAAGCGATTATATCTTTCGCGAGAATAATGCTCCAGGCCGCGTCGCCGAGGATACAATCGATCTCCATGGCCAATTCGTTCAAGAGGCGGAACGAATCCTCGAAGAGCGGATTCAGTATGCCCAGTCAACTGGACAGACTCACCTTCATGTGTATGTACTGGCTAGACTTAGGGACTTTAAATCCTATACTAATAGTCTATCGCAGAATTGTCGGAAGAGGGAATCATAGCGCAAACCACATTCAGAAGATCAAACCGCGAGTTGAGCAGGTTTGCCGAGAGCTTGGGCTCCAATATGCAACCGAAGAGAATGCTGGACGAATATACGTCAACTTGCAAGGCGGCGAGGTCACACATATGCCGCCAATGCCACAACAACCCTCAGGCTATCAGGGAGGCTACGGCAGTCAAAATCACGGTGGACAGCAGGAACAATACCAGCAACAGCAGTATGGGGGACAGCAACATCAGCAGCAGCAATATGGCGGGCAACAACAGCATCAACAGCAAAATGAACAAGACGATATTGTTGAGAAGCTCGTCAATAAAATTGTGCGCAAGTTGGGAGACTGCTGCGTGGTTATGTAGGGTACAATACGAATGATAATGTTGGATTGCTTTAAGGTTTATTAGCGGAACCGAAGAAGGGACAGAATTGCTGTTCTGATGACAAGGATTCTTGGGCTGTAGACAGACCATATGGCAATGTTGGATTATTAGCGTGTTTTGCATGATAGATACCTGTATACCTACAATGTCAACTGAAGGCAACAGCGTTAAAAGACGGAAAGATGCGGCTTTGGTGCTTTGAAAATCGGGGCGACTAAGAAATGGTAAGCAATTGGCAATCAACAGCTCTTGACGGTCGTCTACCATGACGAAACCCGTTCCGGGACGCTCGCTGTTGGGACAGTCCTGGCGAATTCGTTCGCACTCTAAGGTTTTAGTATCACCAATCCGTATGTCTCAAGGGTTTATTTTGCCGTCACGTTGTTGCATTTCCATGTTCTACGACTGCGACTTCGGGCGATGCTTCCCCGTTGTAGAGGTGAATTTTGGCTTTCGTCACGTAAGACCAAGGACTCTTAGACGTTACTGTACTGCTGCTCGTAAGAAGACTATGTATTGATAATCGAAAATGTTTGTTTCCCGAACAACACTTCGATCAGGCAACGTTTACTCGCCCAACTCGAAGCTGCTTGCGATGGTAAGCCTCCTAGCTTGTTCTTAAGCGCCTGGCGGCTACAGGTACCAATCTGTCGGGTCGAGTGTTGTGCCCTGATTGGCTCTGGCCGGCCTACCTCACGCTATATTTGACCATCCGAGCGCATAATACGAAGCCCAGTAGGGCGAGTTGTCAAGTTGAATGTGAAACTTGGCATTAGAGAGAAGAGAGAAAAAGGGGAGACACACAGAGAGAAAGGGATTATTTCCCTTCCTCTTAGATTTTCAATGATCTACTTCGCCCTGCGTCCGCTTATCAAACTTATCACTTAGTCGGAAGTTTCTAAATTATCGTGATAGCCACAATGCACCTGCAACAACACGAGATTGATGCGTTATTTCGGCCATACCCAATCGAGCCCGATACTCTCTGTTCACAATGTTCCTCGATCGATTGGTATCATTTAGCAACAACCCGGCTCGACGATGAGGGGCATGAAGTTTTTCCCGTTGTTCATAATTCAAGTCGACTTGAAAGAAAACGTTGCAGTATATGTCGCATGATTGCGCCGATGGTATATGACGACCCAGATCACGTCTCGGTTCATCTGAATATACGGCCGGCGAGTGCACTATTGAGTACTTGGTCGTCCAAGCAGGTGATGGTCAACAGACTTCGCAATAGTAATCTTTTATACATCTCCTATAAGCCCGGGGATCATCTTGAAAGGTCGGACTTCGTTGGTCTAACATATCCTGGTCAGCAATTCGATTTCGGTGTCCAGCCCATGGATTGCGCATCTGTGGATTTTCCCAGCTTGAAACAGTGCTTGGATTACTGTCAAACTCAACACATGGGTCGCTGTGATCCAATCACTGGAGATAAGCCAAGAAACCTTCGATTGATCGATTGCCGCTCGAAAAGGCTGAAAATCATCCTCGCTCCCCCTGCCTGTCACTATGTGGCTTTATCTTATGTCTGGGGAAACCAATCACTTGCTCCTCGAAAGAAACCGAGGAGTTTCGCGTTCCTCTCATATCTGAAACGTCGAAATGATGTGGAATTATTTCCGCAAGTGGTGAAAGATTCAATCCAGGCGGTTGTTGCCCTGGGTTTCGATTATCTATGGGTTGACCAATTCGTACGGCTTCTTCGATAAGGATTAGCTTTGTTGAACATCTACTGAAAGGCGATCTAGTGTATCAATCAAAACGATCCTGTCGATAAGCAGCAACAGATCGCACAGATGGACAAAATATTTGCAAACGCAGCCTGCACCATCGCTGCTGCTGCTGGAGAAGATAGCACATAGTATGACCCTGTCCATACGACTTTTTTTGTTTGGAACTCAGCAGGCTGGGTACCGTCATATTTATTACTCGTAATCAACGTCAGGGACGTACTGATGAGTGGATATAGCGGACTTCCTGGTGTCAGCCGACCTCGCAAAAAACAGCAACAACTTACGATAAAGAGCGGTGTCACGTTCATAGGCAATACCAACCACTTCTACCTTCCCACAGTGCGAAGCGTCTGGTCGAAAAGGGGCTGGACTTTACAGGAAAGCTTCCTTTCATCTCGCAGGATCTTCTTTACGGACCGCGGTACATACTTCTTGTGCAATAGTCGCCAAGCAGTTGAAGGTATAAAACAACCGCTTCATGTTCCCCGCCAAGAGGAGCGCTTTAACGGCTACGTTTTAGAGGCACTGGATGCGCCTGAGCGGTCCTTAAAGGAATTGGAGATCCTCGCAAATAGTCTTCTGGAACAATATGGTGGCCGTCAACTTACGTATGCTTCTGATAAGTTAGGCGCGTGTCTAGGAATGTTGAATGTCCTCCAAAGATCAGGCTTATTTCTCCCATGGGGTCTTCCACTCTTACAAGACGGACGGGATCCGACTAAACTCTCAATGGATTGGTTCCAAAATAGGCAACACTGTCGTACTGGTATCGCGCTTGAGCGTGTTCCGCGGGTCCCAAGCTGGTCGAGCTTGGGATGGTATGGCAGCTCCGGCGTGGTTATTGGGAGGTACAGCGAGAAGCATGAGCGTGGGAGCCCTTATATCTACTTTGGCGATATCAAACGGCCACTCTTGAGTCTGGACCAGGTGGCGAATCAACTCAAAGAAGGACGAATGAGTATCGATTCGTGCCCGAGGTATCTGCACTTGACCGGTCTCTTTCTGAACGTCTCGTTCGTGAAAATGGCATGGATGGAGCCGCTACCATGGAGAGAACCAGATGACTACGTGTACCATAACACGAAATTCACAAGGTCCAGCTCAGGACGCCAGGTTGAAGTGACATTCCCTCCATATCTTGATTACCCTTACGCCTCTCTCCCTCTGGCCGATAATCTGAGGGTATGGTTCAACTACTCCGCAGATACTGAGCAACCCACCAGCGACCAAGGCGTAATCGGATTACTCCTGGGGTCATTTTCCTATACAGAAGATATTTTACGTGAGGCATATGCATTGTTAAAGGCCCAGGATAGCCTGTATGACTTTCTTCATCCGCATTCGAATATGGAATATCAATCTCAAGCTCACTCGGCGGCGAAGGCAATATTTGGTCTCAACAAAGTTCTCCTACTCAAGGATCACGGAGAGTACTATGAAAGGATCGGTCTATTTGATTTGCCGATCCAGGAGACTAAAGAGGGCAGACATGGACGTTTTGGTTTCTGTAACGATGCACGCGAACGTATAGTTACGGTGGACTTGCAGGATTATACTTTACCGCTCTGGCTGAAAGAGGCGTGGGTTCAGTCTGTGGTCATTGGGTAATTTCATATGCAAGGTTATGTACGGGATACACGGGCACTAGTTAAGTCTTCTCTCGCTGAACGTATAAGAGTCTGATAGCGTCGCGAATGAGAACGATGGACGGTTGTCGCCCATAATACCTACTGACATGCCAATATTCGCAACCTGTCGTTTGAGTCATTATTCCTTTTAAGAACCTAAAATATTTCATAGACCAAGTCCCCGAGACGTATTTTATTGTACCGATGCTATTTTTTCGGGCAGTCGGCCGAATGATCTCTCGTTGGCAGGATCACCCCTAAAATCGGCTTTCCTCTGTACTGCACTACTAACACCAATAGGTGGAGGTGGCATCATGGAGTAGGCCGAGGGACAAGGTCTTTTTTCCGCATAAGAAATGTATAGGAAAGACTGAGTTTCCTGAGTTCGCTAAGTGACCGTAACTGCTGGTTGGTTCGTTTGGCGACTTTTTAGCGGTGGTACAAGACGCAACAGTTTGCAGTTATTCGGTCGCGGGGGACGTGGGACGTAACCTCGCGCAGTTCGTGCTACGTATGTGTATCATGGCACCCAGTATGATGTAGTCTAATTCCGGTTGCACGATATCCTTTATCTATATGTCTTCTTCTACAATCTTGCGCTCTTCAAGCGACATGCACAAGACGATCCTACCCTGTAATGTCGCACAGGATCCTAATACAGAGCGATACATGAGCACATTCTGACTTAATTTACATTAAAACAATGTATTTCCGTATTGCGTATCCTATCTTAGAAGTTACGCGAAGAAAATTCACAAGTTAGAAAGAATAAGTAATGAACTCGTGATACACTGTGCCGAGTGATGCATATAGATCGGAAAGAACATCAGTATTGAGGTTTTCGGCTTAACTGTAATACCAACCACGATAATAAATGATGATCCCAGGCGAAGGGTAAAGGAGACCAAACACAGGTATGAAAACATATTAAGGTACGCTATTCATGAAATCAGAGTCCAGCCTGGTTGAACCTTAATGGACAAGGAGACTATACATATTGCACACATTATTCAGTTGTCCATGCCGCTGTATTTTTCACGGAGTGTTTCGCAAAGACGTAACGTATAATGAAAGCTCAGAAGGCGAACGGAAGTAAAGTATTATCCGCCGCCATCGCATCCATCCCTCAATTTCTCAAATTGGCATCCTTGACAAGAAACTCAGAGGGAAACCCGAATATTTTCGGGAGGCTACTCACGACATTGATTTCAAATTGATGATTTCATTCCATCATCAAAATCCGTCCCTATGTTATCTATGCCCGCCATTCGATATCCCGTTCTTTGCTGGACTTGATCTATTCAATATCAGAGTTGCGGCTCTTGAGGCAAGTCAGACAGGACATCGATGTCAAAAGGTACAACAACCCCACGTATCCGAAGGGTATCGATGAATTGCAAAATGGGCACATACGATAACCATGTAATTGCATTTCCGACGATTCTACAGTTTATCTGAAACACGTTGGCGTGAGTAGTATCGGAGCATCATGTGTTTCGGCGCAGTGACCAAGTGGGTCGCCTACAGGGGGGCACGTGATTCGGCGCACCACACTCAAGGACAAACCTCTGCATGTGAATCTCGATGCTTACGAGATATGCTCAAAATAATTTACTTCGAAATACCACCCTACGTAGCATTACGACATGTCATATAGAAATAATACCATCATCTGCAATATAGAATTCGTGAGTTTGGCTTTGGAAATTTGTTCCCCTGGGTGAGAGGTCAACGGGCCGAACGAGGCAGTGCAGCGGAGTGGAGAATTAGACGCTCACTGACCCGATATATGCAGGGATCGGAAATTGATATGCACGTTAGTGGCCTGCATAATCGTGATCGCCAGGGGAAAACGCGTTGCCGAGACAAGGTAGAGGAGAGACGGGGCAGACAGACACAGGAGGAAAATGCAGGCTCAATGTTCAATATTCACAAGTTCAAAACAGTTACCCACTGAATCGCCGAGGGAATTCTACTTGGAATTGTAAACAGACGGATGAATATTCACAGGAATATTGTTCACAACATATGCTTCCCTAGGGCGCCTAGATACAATTAAATATTAAATACAAAAGCATGGGATCGAAGTCCCCCGAGATGCAATCATGACTTGTCATAGCCTTCCCTGGCTTTTTCCATGCAGGTAACCAAATATCAACAAACACCACGGCCCCCAACTCAGATAGTCACCTAAGCAAGGAAGATAGCGGCAACGCCGGCAACAGCGGCGAAAGCAGCAGAGCCAGCCATGCTGGAAGCACCAGCGGTAGGGATGGGGCTTCCAGTAGGGGCGGGAGTGGCGCTGTAGCTGCCGGTTCCAGCAGGGACAGTCGGGTAGTTGGAGGTAGGGTAGGCGGGAGCGGTGGTCGGGCTGACGGCGCTGGTGCTGTAACCACCGACGGGGTAGGTGGCAGTGCTGAGAGTGCTAGGAGCAGAGCTGGAGGCAACGGGGTAGCTGGAAGAAGCAGGAGCGGAGCTGCTGGAAGAGCCAACGGGGTAGCTGGAGGAGCCAGCGGGAACGCTGCTGTAGCTGGAAGGAACACCGGCAGGGTAGCTGGATGATGGCGAAGAGCCGCCAACCGGGTACGAGCTGGAAGCAGGAGCGCTGCTGGTGGCAGGGTAGCTGCTAGAAGCAGGAGCAGTGCTGGAAGATCCAACTGGGTAGGAGGAAGTCTGGGGGCCAGCAGGGTACGAAGAAGACGAGACAGGAGCAGAGTTGGTAGGAACAACAATGGTGGTGGACTCGGCAGGGTAGCTGCTGGACGAACCGCTGCCAACGGGGTACGAGGTAGGGGCAGCGGTCGAAGTGGTCTCTTCCTCAGTGCAGGTGGTGTCTACGGGGGCGGACGAGGTGGTAGGGGCAACCTCAGAGGTAGGGTAGGCCTGGGTAGCAGGGTACGAGCTGGCAGGGCAGTTGGTAACCTCAGGGCCGCATGAGGTAACGGTGACAACGTCGGTGCTGTAGACGGTCTGGGTGGCCATGGCGGCACCAGCGAAGAGGGCGACAACGGAGTAACGCATTTTGGCTGATTGTTGATATGTACGTTTGGAAACGAACAAGATTATTATGTATTGGTAAAGAGTGTTGTAAAGCTGAAGCTTAGAGTATTCGGAAAGAATGGACGACCGAAGTCAGAGTTGAGCGAGTTGCAGATTGCGAATTGGCTGTTGGGCTGAAGAGGAAAGAGAGAGAAAAGGTAGCATTCAGACAAGAGAGGGCGCGTATTAATAGGATGTTGCAGACAAAGGAAGGGACTGTTCGCTCTTACCGCCCCCCCTGCTGTACCTGCGCTAATGGGAAATTAAACGCTCTGGAATAGGGACAATTAGGTGGATGTGGATAAAGCCGGTCCATAGAATATGGAGTGTTGACAGGCCTCGTCTTGGCGGTGGAGGATTCCACTGCAATATTCTGCGTGCCGGCGCATGTTTGGTGGTTCTGTTGGTCCACATGGAGGTAGAGCTAACCTGGCATCCCCTCCTTTACGAGGTTACTAACAAGGACGGCCTCGTTCGCCTTGGGGCTCTTTGACCTCCTTTTTCCGCCAGACAGCGAATTATGACGACAATGGCTTCGGCGTGTAAACGCGGCAAAGAAAGGACGCCTTGAAGATAATCCTATACTTGAGGTTCATTCAGTCCCAAGAATATGGGCCAACAATCAATAGGCACAATGGCTACTTGTCTGTTGGTACATTGACTATTCCGTACTTCATTACGTACCATTTCGGCGCATATGTAAGCAGGTAGTTATGCCGCTGTATGGACTTGGATTGCCCTGTGAAAGGTGTGCCTCTGTTTGTCATTGGCGAGATTAGCAGGGTACAGATCTGTCGATCTGAGCAGGCGCCGTGGCAGGCTGCCAATGAAATTACCCTATGCAAACTGTCAAAACCAGCTGAGCCCAACCAGAGCCGCGGAATCGAACCATTGTGCCAACACCAATCAATTCATTAAGACTTTTGATTGAGTCATTGTGTGTAGTTACGATTCATTGGCTGCCTCGGGGCATGTGCCATGGCATGATTGAGACAAAGGTTTCTAAGACAATGAAGTTAGAAGAGATTGAAACATCGTGCTAATAGTTCCCGAGACTCGTGTCTTAAATTTGGCTTAAAATAGTAGATACTACAGTTTGGTCTCGCAAACTAGAAGACTTCACTTATTAGGGGAGGCTCTACGCAAATAACAACATGGTACAGTTTACAGAGACGTGTTGTTTGGTGAGTCCGGTCATTCCGGCGGCTGCTCACTCACCATACATACATCTTGAAAAGTGAATAGTCAATTGTACTTTGGCAGAGGGGTTGGTGTGGGCTTCGGGCAGGATTTCAAGAGTGGGACGACTTTAAGGACCTGCCAGGTTTCCCCGTATGGACCTCGTCGGCTTACGCGGGTGGCCTTACCACCTGCAATGGGGTCTCAATTTGCTCAATTTCCTTAATGACTATTGAAATAGGTCCTGAGGCGATGTTACAGTCCTCATTGGGTTGGATCGTATTGACGTCGTTGTAACTACGTTCGAGTTGAGTAACGAGAGTGGCCTGCTTCTTGGTCCTTGGAACCGATTGACCTCCTTGCTTGACACTAATGCAGGAACAACAACCTCAACGGTCCATACTCCGCTCTAGCTGTGGCTTGCCATCCAAATACGGGAGACAGCAAGACACACACTACTACGAATCACCCTAGAATTTCTCTAGGCGCTGAAGAACGGTGCCGCGGATGCTTTGTGCACGTACAGTTGTATTCATATATATACATCATTGTCCTTACTCACTGAAAATGCGAAACCAGCCTGGGCGAAGGCTTTCACCACCCCTAGCTCAGCCCAAGAGCTTACTATTCCGGAGTCACTGGCTCAATATGTTCTGGTTGGCATCTAATATTTCATGGGGGCCACCATGATGGGGCAGTTTCACCCCCAGTCCGTAACAGTTCATCCCATACTGCTTGAGCCGTGCGTCGAGCGAGATAATAAAAAATAGGTAATAATCAGTGGTATGGGAGTGCTTCGACTGCCTTGCAAGTTGAAACGAACTTCTCCGGGCTGATCATAGTCTCGGAGATCTGCAATGCTAATAAAGAAAATATCGAGATTAATTAGGTATTGGACGACCACAACATGAGCGGCAAAAACTTTGAGCCTGGGCGGCGGATCGTGCGACAGGACTAATCTAGCGCGATCGGGCGCGGTGCGATGCATAATCTCCAGTTTGCTGTCTAGAGCCAGGCCGAACCAAGAAAAAGGAGACCAATCATCTGTAAGAGAAACACTTCAACACATGTGCAACCCTCTTCTACATGCGAAAGTATATGTGGGTGATTTGTAGTGTTTTCCAATCGACTGGCTCTGGAACATCGAACGGTGAGGCTGGCTCTCTGGCTGGCGGCGCCGAAATCATCTCCGACGCACTCATCAGACTCATCACCACTCTGTTGTGAGTTGTCACATAACTACATAAGATAGTTACACCTTTCAGGATTGCAGTATAGTCAGGCCATTCTGAGTCCGATTGGATGACGGGTATGCATTTATTGGAACCAGCGGGTTTATCATTTGAAGCTGACCGGCTAAGATCAATAGCCAAGAGACGAAGGCTGGCCGCTGTCAAATCTTCACCGATTAGCTTCTCGTCGCGATTATTCCACTGTATTGACAAACTTTACCTCGGCCGTTCATTCTGGCTGTTAGCTTGCATCAATCATGTATCGATTCGGAGGATTATGATCATGTTGATGGATCCAAATCGAACATCACGCAAGCACCCCGTTCCTTGCTTATATCATCGTCATAGAATGATCACATTGATGGTGATGACATGTACAAACTTTTGGTAGCAATGACCCTCAATGTTGTAGTAGCAATACTGACCATGATATCAAGGCGTTATGCGTTGTACTCAATCGCTTTTGTTGATTCTGTATTCCACTCTGGGTTAGGCGCCGGAGTTGAGTCATCTCATTGTGTCTTGTTGAGCAGACATTATCCATATTGTACCTCTTAGCTGAGAGTAGGTGAGTCCCGTCGCTACATGGCATAATGTTCTCTACCAGTCCACATTGCCCAGAATGTTGATTGCTTACCTATTTAGGTCGTTGGCTGTAGAGAGGGGATTAATGAGAGAACCTCTAGACAAGACCTATCAACTAATTAGATTGCCGGCGAATGGGACACTAGTCCAGTTGGCAGCCGTTGAGACAATATGATGAAAGGCTGCAGTGCTTCTTGACTTAGTGTTGTACACTGTCAACACGCAATGTTTGCGAATTGGCCGCCAAAGTAAATAGGTTCGACCTAGATCACAAGCTCGGTTGACACAACGAACACATCTCTGCCATGTCCTTGGTCAAACGAAGATGGCACAATGTGTTTGGAGTCGAACACGATGTTCCAATTATCGTTATCTAGTTTGATGTCGAATGGGATATCAAACTATAATGGTCGTCCCAAGTGATTGCTAGGTACATAGGTAGGAATTAGACATGGGAATCGAAGATAGGCCAGCAGCAAGCAATTGTACACCGGAAACCGATTCCAACCCTTATTCGAAAATTGATTCAATATATAGCTAGGTAGGTAGGTCATTTTATTCCAGATGCCATTCACATTGACATGTCGTCGACAGAGGAGAGGGAAAGGAGAGTGAACAGACCCAGCCGAAGATTTTCCGGGGGGTGGGATAAGTAAGTGGGATCAAAGGCAGCGGTGGTGACAATTGAATGAGGGGCACAAAGCTCACCGCTTAGGCTGGAGGTGGGGGATCGCTGGCAGGTTGGACTTTTGAGTCAGAGCCTGAAGTTGGGCACATGTGTTCGTGGTAGGTCACTATGTACGTGTGGTGTGCGTGTGTTTGTACCTTAGCCGTGCACATGCCTTTGACGTACACCCTGCAGCAGCAAACAGTATTTGGATCGTAACTCGGTGTTCAATCGTTCAATCCAGACAACACCCATCAGCCTGCTTCTGACATTTTGCTGGCATCACCAACCCGCATCGAGCTTTGCCCCGCCGTTCCTCGAGCAGCTCAGTCCCCCAAGCGAAATCATTGCCGACCCAACCCGTCCCACACAACGCAACGCAACACAACACATCCCGATAACATCCACATCACTGCCTCATCGTTGTGCAGCTGCGGGACTGTTGTCGGCGACGGCCATGTGCTTGGGCTTCTGTCTGCCATAGGAACGGAACACGAGCATCATGGAGTCTCAGGTAATTATAGTCCATCATCCCACCGTCAAACATCTCTGCCGACCTCGTTGCCTTGCGACACCCCACCTTCCTCTCCACCGCCCTACCGCCCTACCGGCATACCACCATACCACCATCTCGTGCCTCTCCTCTTGATGTGCTGTGACATTTCTATACATACAACCGAATGCTGACCAGCTTGCTTGCTCTCCCTCCGTCCAGATCGAGAATGCCATCGAGATCGCCTGGAACCCTACCTCCGATGCCTCCCTCAAGGGCCAGGCCTTCGACTACCTGAACCAGGTCCGCTTGGATCCCCAGGCCTGGCAGATCTGCGTCGGTCTCTTCACCAGACAGCAGCAGCCCTCCGAAGTCGTCCGCCTCGTTGCCCTCGAGATCATCAACAATGCCATCCACGTCCAGTCTCTCGATGCCCACAGCCTCATCTCCCTACGCGACGCCCTCTTCCAGTATGTACGCACCAACTACGGTCCTGGCCACCAAGGGCCTGCCGACTCTCCATCCCTGCAGAACAAACTCACCCAGATCTTCACTACTCTCTTCGTCGCCCTCTACAAACAAGGCTGGGAGACCTGCATCGATGATTTCTTAGCCCTCACTGCCTCCCCGGGGAGCACACAGTACGACAACCCAGTCGGCATCGTGCTCTATCTCCGCATCCTTGGCTCTATCCACGACGAGATCGCCGATGTTCTGGTCGCCCGCCAAGGGCCTCAGGTGCGCCTTCATAACGAGTTGAAGGATCTCATGCGCGAGAGGCATGTCGCAAAGATAGCCCAGTCCTGGCAGGATCTGCTCGCTCAGTATGGAAGCCACAATGACAGCATTGTCGAGATGACACTCAAGGTCATAGGGAAGTGGATTAGCTGGATCGATATCTCCTTGGTCATCAACGAGGCTATGCTGGGCCGCATCTTCCCTCTCATTGGTAGGACAAGCGAATCAGGAGGTGAAGACAAGGTCCGCGATGCTGCCGTCGATGCCTTCAACGAGATTGTGGGCAAGAAGATGCGTCCTGTCGACAAGACGGAGATGATATCGTTTCTTGACCTGCAGAACATCGTCTCTCAACTTGTCGCTAGCCCTGCGCTGTCCGAGTTCAAAGGCACCCCTCGTTACGACACCGACCTCGCAGAAGCCGTTGCAAAACTCGTCAACACTGCCGTGGCCGATCTTGTTAGAGTTCTGGAAGACTCCTCGGCTGACGAGGGCACTCGAGCAAAGGCGACACAGCTACTGCGCGGGTTCATTCCTCTTGTGCTACGCTTCTTCTCCGACGAATACGATGAAGTATGCTCCTCCGTCATCCCTTCTCTGACGGATCTATTGCAATACTTCCGAAAACTTTCCGAGCTGCCAGAGACTTTCTCGGAGATGCTCCCACCTATCTTGAATGCCATCATCATGAAAATGCGCTACGACGAGACTTCCTCGTGGGGTAATGAAGATGAGCAAACCGACGAGGCTGAATTTCAGGAGCTACGGAAAAAGTTGCAAGTGTTACAAAAAAGTGTTGCTGCCGTCAACCAGCACCTTTACATAGAGATTCTGTCAAATCTGGTCGCCACTACCTTCCAGTCACTTGATGAGCGGGGGGCTCAACTTGATTGGAGAGACCTCGATCTTGCACTACACGAGATGTATCTCTTTGGCGAGCTTGCAATGCCAAACCAGGGACTTAGCACCAAAAGTCAGCCCGTACCGGAAGCAACAGAGAGATTGGCGGCCATGATGACAAAGATGATACAGTCAGGTAGGTTCCTCTTGGGCATTTTCCATTACCCCCCCCCGATATCGTCATGCTGATCCACTGAAGGGGTCGCGAATTTCCCGCATCCTGCAATCGTCTTACAGTACATGGAAATCTGTCACCGATACAGTGCCTTTTTCGAGACAAATTCTTCCATGATTGGTCAAGTGCTCGAGAACTTCGTTCGTCTGGTTCATCACGAACATGTCCGAATCCGTGTGCGCTCTTGGTATCTCTTTCATCGTTTCGTGAGACATCTAAGAGCCCAGGTGGGTAACGTTGCAGAGACCATCATCCACTCGATCAGTGATCTTCTCCCAATCAAGGCGGAGGCACCTAGCGATGAGGCGGATGACGATATGTCTTCAGATGAAACGGATAACTCGGCCGATGCCATTTTTAGTGGCCAGCTGTACTTGTATGAGGCTATTGGTTGTATTTCATCAACATCGGCTATTCCGGCTGAAAAGCAGGCGATGTATGCTCGCTCGGTTATGGATCCTCTCTTTGTCGACATGGAACAGCATTTGCCCCGTGCTCAATCGGGCGATGCACAAGCCATCCAACAAGTACATCATATCATTATGGCACTGGGAACTCTTGCAGACGGCTTCTCGGACTGGAACCCCGGACTTGGTTCTCAGCGGCCTCCACCTCCCAAGCTTGTCGCAGACGAGTTCTCCAGGGCAGCTGAGGCTATCCTCATAGCTCTTGATAGTCTCAACACAGCGTCCGACATCCGCGCTGCTTGTCGAGCAGCATTCTCACGTCTCTTGGGCGTATTGGGCTCAGCCGTGCTTCCACAGCTCCCCCAATGGATTGAAGGTCTTCTATCGCAGAGCTCGTCTAAGGACGAGATGGCTATGTTCCTCCGTCTGTTGGATCAAGTTGTGTTTGGCTTCAAATCCGAGATATTCGATGTGCTGAATATGCTTCTGACTCCCCTCTTGCAGAGAGTGTTCAACGGGCTTTCGGAACCAATCAGTGGCACCGATGATGAGATACAGCTCCAGGAACTTCGACGCGAATACCTAACGTTCATCCAAATCATCTTGAATAACGACCTGGGCGCAGTACTTGTGTCAGAAGTAAATCAGGGATTTTTCGAGTCTCTGATTAACTCGATTCTTGAGTTGGCAAAGAACATCAGTCATGGGTCAGGAAATCTCCCTGCAAGCCGAATTGCTTTCGGGCTGCTCACCCGAATGGCCGCAGTCTGGGGCGGCCCCGACGTGGCCAACATCGCTGCCAACCCATCTGCTCCTTTCGGCACACCTGCTCCCATCATTCCGGGCTTCGACCACTTTCTGATGAATAGGTTTCATCCAACATGCTGGGAGGTCCTTCGTGACCCAGGCTTCCGACCTGGAAACGACGCACAGGCGAAACAGGTCCTTAATGAGATTGCCGGCCTCGAACAAGCTATTTACCTGAAAACAGGTGACCATTTCATACAGCATTTGCAGTCCACACTTTTCCCGGGACTCGGGGTGAATAGCGATGATTTTCTCAGGCCAATGACTACTAGTGTTGATAAGAAGGCTTTCGGGAAATACCTGCAGTCATTTGCGAAGCCAGCGCACGAAGGCAGTCGATGAAAGCTAAGAGGCATCAAAAGTTTACTGCTGCGGCCAAGGTAGTTCACCCAGGGGTGATCATAGATCACCCGTCTACGCGAGGCCTTTTCATTATTGCATAACAAGGAGTTGGAAGGGCGATTATACCACCACATTTCCGAGTCCGGGTATCATTTCCTTCTTGGGCTAGATAGACGACGATATAAGAAGCGGCGTGCATGGTTATTCACTTCCAGTTTAAGCCTCTAACGCGACAGGCTCATCGCCTTTTCAATGGCCATGTGGTTGTTCTCTAAAGGCCTGAGGGCTACAGATAGTACCTGGTAATATAGGCTATCGTAAGGCGAAGATGACTCAGCCGCTTCTCGGACCGTTCTCGCTGTGATCAGGAGTAGTCACTCAACGAGAGCCGCCGTCAGCAAGAATGAATGATGAACCTCCTAGCAAACTCGGTCACACTTTTTCCCTCTTGATTGTTGTTGTACATAACGATAAATACAGTCTGATACTTAATTCCACTTGCTGCTGCGAAAAGTTCAATGAGCAATGCTTGTGGTAGAGTTAATGGATAATCTCACGGCAACGCGGCCATTGTTAGGCATTGTGAGTTTTGTGACTTGCCTTTTGATGTAGTTGTCGATTTCATAAATTTGCACAATACTACCCACACTTCTAAACTTTCGAAGGAGAATATCTGTGTCATACTGTTTAAATCTTAGACTAGGATTACCAGGTTGCAGGGTTCGCATGTCCCTCTAATACTAATTACTCGCGAAACGAATCCTATTATTCATCACGTTGCCTTTATTCCTCGCAAGTTTCTACGCCATTATGTTCCAATGGTATTCCCCCAATGTAGGAACAGAAATTGATGCTTGAGGCAGAAGTCTCATACGTACCCTAAGAAGAAGGCGCCGAAGCCTTCTGATCACGCAGAGAGGGAAGGAAGTGGTAAGGGCAATCAGTTTGATGATGTAGACGACGGCGAGCTAGGTGTAGGCGAATCGGTGATGGGTCGATTACAGCGCAAGGTTTTGCTTGGCCCAGGATTGTGTCGTTTTGTGGCCCACCGATCTGCTATCCAACGGTCACGGATGATATCAAGATCTTCAGCCGTCCGTTTGGGGCGGCGCGACCATTGTTCGTAGGTATCGTGATAGACACTGGGCCCTGTTTTCAGCTTGGTTGGCATTCCTGCCGCCTCCATGCTCAACTCAACGACCTTCGCAAGGCGGAAGTCGGCGCCTGTCGTGGATGGTAAGTATTGCGGGAAGTCAGGTAGGCTGAATAACGCACGTGGAGGGCCGATGATTGAGACTGCTATGGGACATGGCTCCCTTCTGCCGGTGATCTTGGACGTGAATAATCGCTCGCCAACTGGACTGCGCGTTAGATTCGGTTGCATAGGTAGGTTTCGTCTTGTGGTCATCACATACCTATTGCCGTTATCTCTGGAGCGCGCAGGATAGGAGACATCAACAAGGGTGAAACCCCAGATAGTACCTCAGGGGGTCTGCATGTAATGTGAGTCTCCAAACTTGCCCGGAGACCCAATGTCGAAACTTACGGCACTGCCGCGCCTCGTTCGTCAGGCGGCTTGCCATCTCCGATCGGTAAAACCATGATGGTGAAATCGGTGTCAGAGGATCCCCATTTGAAGATCTCTTCACGGAGGAAATCTCTATACTCCTCTAAGCGAACCCAGTACTCGTCACGCTTCTCCTCCCTGATGTCTCTCGCAGTATTCCTAACATATTTGATTAGAATGAACACGGTATATCTGGTGCAAATAGCTTGCTCTCAGTCCATACCATTGCCATTGCAGATACATGTGCACAAAGGGCTGTTCCCCGAAATTTGCCCGGTATTCATCTCTAAAGGACTGGAGAGCCTTGTACGAGTCCTTGTAGTAAGGGTAGCCGCCGGCCTGCAAATAGTGGGCATGCCCCCGATGCGTCGAGTTACTGAGCTTACATTCTGAAGATACTCTTCGCCGCTTAGCGATGCTGCTTGTACCTTTTGAGACCTGAAAGCTTTTTGAACCCCGGCGACAAACTTATCGATGGCAAAAGTTTGGTCTTTGTTGGCGGTTGGAAGCCAATCTTCGGGACGGAGAATTCTGATGTAGTGTGGCTTCTGGTGGAGTGTAAGTATAGTGAAGTTGAATGACTTTCTCACTTACACGGATGGGGATGAGAGCTCGAGGTATACGAGAATCTGTCATTTCTATTCCGTTCAGTAGATCAATCACAGTCGCGAACTACGAAATATCTCGCGTGAAGAATCCGGGCGTATCGAACAATCTGTGTAGAGCATTCTGTTAATTTTGTCATCTTACGATGAGAAAAAGAGGGAGATATGATAAGTGTCAAGAGAACCTTAGGCTGGAGAATTAGAGGAACACCTACGGAAACTGGCCGATGACACCAGGACTGACAGATGTTGACTGGCGTATGCCAAAACATCCGTTGTACTGGGCAGGCTTTCTTATACCACCATTCGCTACTCCGATCAGCCATACTCATTTGTCCATCACTTGTGGATACTTACTATCGGACCCAAGCGCAAGGTCCAGCCAGTCATACGATCCTATTGCCGCCGCGCTTCCGCTGCTACTGCCGGAAGGTGTTCGATACCCGTCACCGCGAGGATTGAAAGGAGACGTGAACTCAACTGCTTCGGACGGCTCCTCTCTCACCAACATGGCTTGAAGCTTGAGTTTTCCCACAATGATGGCACCTGCATCTATAAGGCGCTGAACGCATTCCGCATGTTCCTTTGCTGGAGGATAGAGCAGTGTCCAGGCACGACTGTTTAAAGTTGTCTTATGGCCCATGATATCGATGTTATCTTTGACTCCTACTCTGACACCGTGGAATGGACGCTCACGAGAGGGCTTGAAATAGCAGCTAGATGGCACAATGACTCTCTCGCCGAGGCCGCCTTCGGACTCATCAAGTTTGACGAGAGTACCCGTATAGTATTGTTAACTGAGTGTAGTACGGCAGAGGACTGGAGGTACTTATCTTGAGTTTCTGCCTGATACATCTGGTTTAGAAGCACACATGAATGCACCGTTGAAGTCATGATACACTCTCCACGGCTGCCATACATACGCCCCGTGGAGCACACACGGCCCGGGAGGCGGCTTCGCATCAGTGCACGCTTCTACTAAGGTCAAGCGTACATTGCCTACAATCTCAGTACGTCCTCGGCTCCGGGCGTGAGAGCCACGTCTTCCTCTTTGCCACCGTAGAAGATGACGGTGGTGAAGAAACGGGGGTGGAAGACATCATCGCGCTCTAAGACCTGCGTGCGGAACTCTAGAAGCGCCGATGCAGTGATGGTTTGGCCGGGTTCTGTGTGATAGACGAAGAACGGGACAGGGAACGGGACATTAGACCTCGGCCCGACAAGTTGGATGGGTACAAAGAAGTTGTGAGTCTCGATAATGACATAGTCGATATTTCCAATACGGAGCTTGACCTCCTCGTCGATGTCGACCCAGCGACTTGTACCTGTAGACGGAGTCTCAGATGGCACACTGTCGAAGTCTCCCCATACGTTGTCTTCTACAAAAGACGGTCGATGTCTTTCTGAATCCATGGGAATGAATGATTAGAGCTGGTAGTAATGTCGAAAATGTTCACTCTTGATTGTATTCGGTGTTGCGTGCGGTATCTGTACGAAGTGCTGCAGCGAAGCATGTCTGAGACTGACCAAGGTCGAAACCACTGGGTACAGATTGAGGCTGAGTACGTTACTTTTAGACCCATTAGGCACTGAATTCTGCCCTTTGTTTCCCATTCTCTGAAGAATGCTCCTTGTGTACACGACGTTGCTACGTTGGTGATGTTGGTATCCCAACATTCCAGCTGCACCTCACACAGTCCGTCAAAGAGCACGTGTCACAAATACAATACAGGCAATTCGTTCTACCACCTCATTTCGCAATGATGTCAATCGGCAGATACTTTTTATTCAAGTCTCCAATGCTACAGGCCACATGCGCAAATATTATGAGTTCCTTTCTCAGCCAACCAGAGTGGCTGAAATGCCTGTTAGTGATACATTAACTTCCACACTACTCGCACTACTCGCACTACTCGCACAATCCTCATCCAAATATGTCGTTGACCTCATAAAATATACTAGAAACAATGGTCTTGTGCGAGCTGGGGGAGGAATTTTTCAGTCTTTAGGACCATCCCCGCCGTGCTGATTTTCGGGACGAATGCGCTGTGAGCTATGCCGTTGCTGCTCGTAATCAATCGAAATTCAACGAAATGCCGCTGAATGACACAACCCCAAGGAAAGCATCACAAAATACCAACATAGGCGAATGCTTGCGATCACCGGCGAGGGCCAGGCGCGCTGTAACAGCCAGCGTTAGCAAGTCGCCTTCGGATACGTATTTCCTCTGTGGTTTCCTCGGGCCAGCTGGTAGCAATGTGTTCTCTGTACTCACGCTCCCAGTTGAACTCGGGCGAAGGTGGGGCTTTCTCCGGAGCCTCCGGACTCGCGGTGATTCTGCGAGGACTGGGACAAATGGTTGTGCACTTGTCGTCTGGGCTTTCCGTCTCGAGGGGTTTGTGGTCATATACGAAGAGGCCATTGCCTTCGCCACTGTTGTCGCTGATAGATGAAGGGTCAAATAGCTCTGCATGAGGCCTGCGTATGTCTTCGATGATGACAGCCACATCGATGGCCTTCTGCAAGTGGTCCACCGGATTGGCTAGCGGCGCATAGCGATTAGTGCTCAAGCCGTCTCTCGCTTGCATAGGATGCTCAACATGCTGTTCCACAGGAGCCTTCTGAGGGTGGTCAGGGAGTACCGAGAGGTCAGAGCCCTCGGTGTTCCTCACAGCGGTGGTTTTCAGGGGTTCGTGATCCGCAGTGACAACCTCTTTGCCTTTGCCTCTGCCTTCAGAAGCCGACTGCATTTGGTGATCGCCTCGGGCCTTGACTTTCGACCCATTTTGCCCAATGACAACGTCTGCGTCTATTTCTCCGTCGCTGTAGTGTTCTGCGAAGTCGACGTCCAACTGCATCTCGCGCTCTCGCCTCCCCGAGTTCCGCTTGACGGTCCGCTGCATCTGTGCCGCTTTCCGAGGCTTTCGACTGTTCTGCGAGCTAGTGGGAAGAGACATGATTTTGCGTGGTCAAGAGATCAGCTATTTGAAAGATGGTGTAAAGATAAGGAAAGTGATTGAAGACCTGCAAGACAGAGAGAGCAGTGAGTGACAAGATATGGTGCTGCTCAGAGATTGTGGTGTTTTGTGAAAAGGGTATGGCGGATCAAATCGTTTAATGACCGAGAAGGTAGAGAGAGATGGATGCAGAACATAACAAGAAGTGATCGCACCCTGTGACCACATCCTCCTTATATGCTGCGAGTGGCAGACACGGAGAAAGGGTAGTGCTCTTTAACTTCTGACTTGCTATGAAGCTCTAAAGGTAAAACGATTTGAGTTGATTTTCATTGTACTTACTAGTGCTAGAGAGAGGTTAACTACCTATCCCTAATGGAGCAATGGAAGAGTTGTTTCACTTTCTACCTTCGAACGCTCCAATATTGATCAATTGTATTCATCGTATCACTTGACTCGATCTCTAATCTACAACGATTTTCGATTCAAGCTCCGAGTAGTTTGCCAAATAAGACTTGAAGAGTTTGATGGCATGTTCAACATCGTAAGTTCCGCCGGTTTCCCTGATGCTGTGCATGGATAATTGTGGGTTGCCCAAATCCAGAGTACGAACGCCTAGTTTGGCTGATAACATTGGACCGATGGTGCTACCGCAGGGCGAGTCGTTTCTCACCACGAATAGTTGTAGGGGCACGCCTGCCCGCTTGGCCATCTCTTGAAGAAGCACGATTCCAGGCGAGTTGGTCGCGTACCGCTGGTTTGCGTTGACTTTAATGACAGTACCTTTGTTCATTTCTGGTTGATGGTTCGACTCATACTTGCCAACATAATTGGGATGTACGGAGTGAGCCATGTCTGCGGAGACCAGAAATGAAACGGCCATCGACTGCTCGAAGGCAGTTGTTAAGTCAATGTCCGGGTCAGAGCTGATATGCTCCCAAGACTTATCGGACATGCCATCGCCGTGGCGGCTACCAGCGAGGATGGAAAGTCGGCGCACAACAGCGGGCAAGAGGTCGGAATTAGCGCCCTGGGCAGAGGTGGAGCCAATTTCTTCGTGGTCAAAGCATGTGATGAGACGAATCGAAGTCTCGTCGTCCAAGCTGGAGCTCTCGACCGATTCAATGAGGCCCATGACGCTGCAGTAGGTCATGTTCAAGTTGTCGAGTCTTGCAGAATAAATGAACTCCTCGTTCAAGCCACCGAGGCAAGATTTCTGGACATCGTAAAGAACTAACTCAAAATCGACGATGTCCTCAACCTTGACTCCGATGTTCTCGGCCACGAGCTCGAGGACGACGGGATGGTGGCGGTCTCCCATGTCCTTCAATGGCTGAAACATCTTTTCGTGGCTGTCAGCTGCTTCCGAGTCCTTGGTTTGCTCAGTCTTACCGGTCCTGTTCAGCTCGGCAGCGACCATACCAGCGATTGGGAAGAGTTCGGTTTCTTTGTTAGGGTTGAACTCGGATGAGCGATCCAGGTGGATAGCGAGCGTAGGAATGCGAATGATGGGCCTGTCAATCTTGGCGAGTTTCTGGACAAAGTTTCCGTTGCCATCTCTGACAAGAACGCGGCCGGCAAGCGAGAGATCTCTGTCGAACCAGCTGTGCCAGATGCCACCGCCGTAGGTCTCAACACCGATCTGCATGAAACCCACGCCGCTCTTCTTGCTCGCGGGCTTGACACGCAGACAGGGAGAGTCCGTGTGAGCACCGAGCATGGCGATGGGGTTGCCGGGCCTCCACTTGGCACCGATGGCAAATGCGACAATGGTCGAGCCATTGCGAGTCATGTAGTACTTGCCGCCAGGCTTCAGTGTCGAGGACCAATTGTCACGCTCCTTGACCGGACTGAAGCCAGCCTTCTCCAGGCGAGCGATGGCCGAGTGGACGGCATGATAAGCTGGGCAAGGTGAGCAAGCGTCTTGAGTATTATCTAAGGGAGATGGGCTGAGCCGTACGAGTGGGAGATGCGTTGACGAAGTCAAGGAAGTCGAGCGCTGCCTTTGGTGGAGCCATAGTGAGTGCCGAGCTGGTGAAGCGAGATACCCCGAGAAGTGGAATAGTAACAGTTGGAGCTGAGTTCCGGGAGCGCTGAGGCCGTGCTGTCTGGGGCAGAGGTCGAACAGTGGTGGCGGGGAAGAGGCTAGAGACTCGAACGGAGCGTAGGCCGGCGAAGCGTCGGGCTCCGGGGGTCATCTACGGAGCGATTGCAGGGTTGAGTTTGCGACAAGGTCGGTTGGATATCAGCACAGGCTAAGTTCGCTGATGGTTGATGAGAATGGCCGTGTAGAGTTGAAGACTACAGATATCTACCTCTTATCTGCCACCAACTTCCAACATGTCGTCTGAAGTGGCGCCTGCAACTGCGTAGATCTCCGGTCACTAGAGCTTCTTAATCTGTCTTAGTGGGCGAACTACCAGGTAAGCTCGAGCGGGACCCATCTACTAGTCGTCCCGCATCTCTACGGATGTGCTAAGGTCCACGTATGAACAGAGTCAACGTCGGGTGTCTTGGACATCGCCTATTCCGCCCGCCTCTTGTCAAACTCGGCACCTTGTCGAGCCCTGTTGAGCCGTAGGGCGCCGTGGGGTTTGGGGTTTGGAGTGTCCCGAGTGTTTCACTTTGACCTTCTTGCCTCAATGCTCGCAGGCCGACTGCACCGGGCCAGCAGGTACTTGACCATGCCGCAAGCATCATTCCAGCTGTTGCATTTGGACCCAACACATACCGTACCGCACTGTCGACCTCCACCACCGTTATCCCCAGCTACCTGTACTCATAGTACCACAATGCTCCTACTTTTGAGCACATGAGTGGTAAAAGCACCTTATGTACATTTCAGGGCTGAGCAAAAGCCAGGGTCGTCTGCCAATAAGCCCGACCGGTGACTATTTCTTGGTCGTGATGAGGCAGCTTACACACACGTAGATCGCCAAGTACATCCCACCCTTTGCTGACTCGAGCCATGTCATCATTCAGTCATTCCCCAGCGAAGAGTGGACGAGCGACCAGCAAGCACGGGCAGAGAGTCATCTCGGCTTGATTGGTTAGCTGATGTTGCATCTCGGTGTAGAATGGGCCAAGACCTAGCTTGTGATGCTCTGTGGCCTGTTTGTCGCACCAACACGCTGTCACTTGACTGACTCGAGGCTTTCTCGTCGACTTGTGTTGGCATTGTTTGATGCTGGCAGCTTCGGTAAGACGTACGTAAGTGAAAGTCGTAACAAGTTGCACTGCCAGCTGCATAACTGAGAAACATTCTATCGGATGTGACCGGCACTCTCCTTCTACGAAACGACCTAGAAGCCAGGGGATCGGTCAGCTCGTTACAACGAGTCTCAGCTATTTCCGCTTAAAGTCGACAGCAGCCTGCGCCAATGTGAGTGTGGCGTTCGCGTATGCACAGCAATTCCGATTTGATGCAATGCGTCACTAAACATGGACAAGAAAACTCTTTCGATTTGCTATATTGGCGAAGGTACTGTCTAGCGCGACCTCTTCCTATCTTGCATATGTTCAACTTTCGGGCGACAACCACTTCGAGATACCGGCCGCGTTCGCCAGTCCACTTAATGGTACAGTACTTGTATAAGCTGCAGGATGGAGTGGCGAAGAAGCACTGCTGCTGGCAGGGACTACTAGGAACAGTCAGTAAACAGGCGTACTTTGTCCTTGAT
The DNA here is from genome assembly GCA_022578705.1 of Xylariaceae sp. FL1019. Lineage (NCBI taxonomy): Eukaryota > Fungi > Ascomycota > Sordariomycetes > Xylariales > Xylariaceae > Xylariaceae sp. FL1019. The sequence continues at coordinate 681,195 of MU391928.1, forward strand.
TGTTTGCTGCGCGATCGAGGCTGTTTTGCCCACATGGCTATGTGTATTAGGCTATTGGCTGCGCGCTGCTTTTTCCTGGTGCTGACAAGGGGCCTTGTTGATCGTCGCAAGGGAGCCGGCAACCCTAGTTAACACCAGCATATGTTAATGTGGTAATATATATTCAAGGTAAAGAATACAACAGCACCGCTGTGCAGCTCCGTAAACCCGGCATGTTGAGGCCGATAAGACCTGTATCAAGTCGAAGTGATTTCGGTTGTGTGAGATCTGGTATGCATATGTTACCCAGTAATAACATGTATAATAGCCTCCGAGGACAACAAGAATACTGACGCGATCGCATAATACTACGGAAGAATATCTGACTTGATCTGACACCCTCAAGAAGCTCCAGCATGAGTGCGGAGAGGGTTATATTTTGGGTCGAAGACCACAATTGCTGACACTATCTGGACTATGGGCCATGTTCTTACCTGGCGAGTCCTGTCACGATTGGCATCTTTTGAGACGATATGAGGGCCTACAAGTGAAAACTGCGGGCGACCTTGAGGTGTGGACGGATACCGGCTGGCAGCAGCGGACATTCGTTAATCCCAACAATTCTCAATACACAAAGATATTGTATTGTTGTAAGTTGTGTTTCTAAGTTGTTCATATCATCCACCATGTCTGACCGTGGTCGATATAAGCAAGGGATAAGGGACGGTAGTAAGGTATTTTCTTTCAACCTATGAGCACACACTTATCACCATAACGCCCAACAGCCATTCCACATGGTGCAAAAGGTAACCTTCTATCGGAAGCTCTAGCAGTGTTGAGCATGATAATTATACAGCGCCCTCTTATACGGGGTACGTCCTACAGCGTCTTCTCCTATGTTGCACGTGCATGTGTTGTGCTCGTGGTCTAAACACCGGGGAAGCTGTTTGATTACTGACTGGCTAAGCTTTCCTCGGAACCTCAATGAAGCAAGCACATAAAGACACACAATTATACAGCTCATAGATTAGCCGACCTTATTCTGGGCCTCATGTATCAATAGGACCCAAGGGAAGGCAGATTTCGGATGTTAAAATGGTTGTGCAAGTGAAGTAGATAGGTGGTTTTTGTTACACTGTGCATTAGGTACTCGCGGAGAACCCCTCGGTACTTGCCTACTAGGTCCGCCCCCAAAACCCCTGTCGCGACCCAATTCATCAAGTGCTACCAGGAAGGCAGCCAATTGAGACTCATATCTAAACCTGGCCAGACCACCCTCGCAGACGATCAGGGGTCCCATCTCGAAGCAAGGAGACTCGTTGTGCCCGTCGTGCCCAAGCCGACCCAAGATCTTCCTCCATACGTGTCCCGGCTAGTGCCACGGTTCGCTCTGTCTACAGCTCTGCCCGTCTCTCTGTACGCACTTCCAGGTTCACACGAGGATAAAGCCGACAGACTTCTTTCCATGCCTTTCACTGTTATAAGAAGGAGACTCGATATCTTAGCACGATGCTCGTAAGTGAGCTGAACATGAATTAGGCTCTGAACACGACTCGCTGGTCTATACTACACACCCTATGCTGAAACCTCGACTTAAAACAGACGTATGCAGAGAGAATATGGATGGGGGTCTATGGACGAGAGACATTGCCTATTCCAGTGTAATGAAGGATAGTCCTCTGTATTGTCAATGTTGTGAGCCGTTCCGGCTGATGTGCGAACCATACTTCCCGGGCGGTTTGTTGGCGATCAGACACCTCTATCCTGTATCAAAACCTGGGGAAAGACTCTCTCCGTCCAAAGCGGCAGAGTGCAAGGAGTCAGTCGAGATCTCTCAAATCAAACCAGGCGACGTTGCCGAGTCTGTTTGTATTAATCGGTCGTACTTGCAAGCTTATTCGCCCGTTTGCATGCTTTACGTACGCAGAGGCCTTACGATGGATGTTGTCATAATTGCGTGAATTATTGACAGACTCAGAAGAAAGCTGGGTCCTGGCAACTGCACGACAGCCGTTTAGATTTACAGAAACTGCCTATCGATATTGTTATAGTTAACTAAGAGACGTAGCCCAAATGCCTTCTGCAGCTTCATTGTCTTATGGCTTCTTACCTGGACCGACAACAACCATGCTACATGGTCGTATTCTTTCCTCGCCTCGTAGGGCTGTTGTTCAGCTAGGGCCTTGCCAATGCCCCAAAGGACGTACTTGATCATCGCCGCGTATGTAAGCCAACCATATAAATGAGAGCATACTATCCGTGTAATGAAGGTCCTGATCATTCCTTAGAAGCTAAGACTCTGCTTGCGATTGTTTATCTAGAGAACGTCTGAGTTCCAAGAGCCATCGCGTTTTGCCCATCAGGCCAATGCATGCTCACACATGAATGGAGTGACGGATTTATCTTGGCATGACTCCAGTGTTTTGGTGTGTTGCACAATGACAAGACGAGATGCCCTAGCCTACACCGTGAATGTCGTAGAAGGGTTGCGCTTGTTACAGACTGACTGCCTTAACCACATACACAGAGGAGGCACGGACCGATGTGGACTAGACCATAGCTTCACCGAACCACTAGTGAGAGGCCTGCATCGTTGCTTTGGCTTCGAGACGGTGCGCACATATGCGATCGGGAAAAAAAACATTAAACAGCAGAATGACCGAACATGGACCGAAAGGCACGGAGGGCGATTACCGTCTATCCGTCAAGAGCGCGTTTGAGAGGTGCTGAAACTGTGGGCGGTGAGTGATACGAATAGGTAGTTGAAATCAGAATTCTCCTGTCGCAACATTGAATGCTCTATCATTCCAAGTGTACCTACATGTACCTAGCTAGCTAGCTCTCGTTCGTTCAACGCTGCTCTAACATCTATTGCTCTCGTATGAAAGCAAAAGGGCTCTGAGATCTATCTTTTCATTGCCTTTCTCTCCAGTGCCTACGACAAGAGGTCGAAGGCGTGTCGAGGTACAGTAGTCAACAAAGGGTGATGAGGCCGAGTAATCCTTGTCATGCATGCGCATTGCAGGCGGCGCGAACTGTTGGCGGGTCAAGTACATGTACCTGACGGACTCCTCGAGTCCACCCCACCACTGGCAGTTTTGCAGTCTTGTGAATCCTGCGTACCTTACCCACAGTGGGATATTCACTCTTCTTTGTTGGAAATTACCTTGCGTTAACCACATGTATCTCATCGTGTGGCTCAAGAGCAAACGATCCAAGGAAGAGAGAACGAGAGGCACACGATCTCGGGGAGATTGATGCTCGTCTGTACTTTGCTGTGAAGTTTCTGGGGGAGGGGCATTAGCAATGTGGCAGTATGTCAAAATAAAGTCGTGTGATTTGCGCAATAGAGTGATCAGGCAGTCAGACACCAGTCCAATATGCTAGGTAGCCACTGACTCCCGTTATCTTTGACTAATCAAGTCAGCGACCATGATTGTAATCTGGATATCTTGCACTATGAATCTCGTAGTTCTATTGAATGAGAAGCCTAATGATGACAATTCTGCAATATTCCTTTTCCAGTCGTTAGGATATGAGGCGATGTACGTGAAAATGGGCCCTGGTTGGAACTGACTGGAGAAAATCTAAGTGGCCCCTTCAAGCATTCATCTTGACGTAAACTGTAACCGACTACATCTTCCGGATCTTCCCAATGGATGATTGCAACGAGGAATCATAATCTCTTTGTCAGATGAATGTGATCATTTGCGTCCTACATTTCTACACGGGAAGTCGGAAATAGAGTCTCAAAGTGCAAGTAAAGACGAACAGTCTGCCTCATCCAAAGGCCAAACTCGAATCAGGTGTACAGGGATTGTTTGACAACTTGAGCTTGGTCTAATAGGTATCTATGGCGCTTGAATTGCAGGCACTACTACTCAGACCCCTGATAGCATATAAACACGGCCCCGATCCACCCCTCCCTCGAGGAGGTATCTGCATGGACTACTAGACACGTCCGCATGCCCTGGTCCCCAGGGCATGGGCTTCTAACTAACAAATAACATGGGGGTATTCGCCTTAGCGCGATACCTCTATTTTGGCCTGGTTTCAGTGGCAAAACTAGGTACCTCGGTTTGAAGCATGGTCTAGCCTATTCAATGAAATAGACCTCGTAGATCATGCATTGAATGAAGGCCTATATGGCTGCACGTCATATATCGCAGTACGCCCTACCGACAGTACGTCGGACAGTATACATATCTTTCAGTGCGATACAGGGCTTTAACAATGTATCTCTCCCGATCAGGCCCTAGCGTTGCCTATCAGGTCATTATTTGTTAATTAGAAGCCCATGCCCTGGGGACCAGGGCATGCGGACGTGTCTAGTAGTCCATGCAGATATGGATGAAGCCGTCGAGCCGTTTGATGCTGTTGCTGGGTTTGTTCACTCTTCTGCCGGAGTTGTAGGTCGTCGGTGAATGAATAGACTTCTCCATGAATGTAGGATGCATTCGCGACTCTAGTGTGGGGAATAGGGAAATCGCACTTCGTTGTTTGCTTCTTCAGTTGTCAAATGAACACCCATGATTTCATCATCTAACGCCGAACGGGCTCGACGGGCTGGACACGCAACACATGACAAAAGGATTGTGCGCGGTAGGGGGCCTGCATCTCCTGCCTGTCCATACATCCGTATATGGATCTAAGATGGCTCATGGACTTGAACGCACTTAGGTAGCTGTGTTGATGTCCCAGCCCATTGAGAAGCCGGCAGTAGGAATACTTCAAGATATATCCACCTTTATCGGATAGCATAGGAATCTTAGGAAACATAGGCAGACGGGCACACTACTTTGTATCTAAAACGTGTGACATTGTCCATTGTGTTCGGCATGAATCCCGGCTACTCGAGCTGGGACCAATCCATTGATGGTGAGGCTTCCTGTATCAATTAGGTACAATCGTAATCTGGCTGGCTAGAGTCACGGGCTTCATGTTAGGCTAGGTACATGCATCTTGATTTTCATCCGCCTTCACACCCATAATCCACTCGCCAATTCACTTTTCTACAATACATGAAGTCCGACTTAAATCAAGACCTTTTACAACGATCAGAATCCTCTGCATGAGATAGGGCGCTCTTATTAAGGGACCACTTTGCGGAGAAATAGAACAAGGCCACACCTTTCTGTTTTCCACAGTTGCCCTCCACTCGTGCCTCCTCAGCATTTGCTGCATTTGCATTGGCTTGTGTGCGATCCAAGCTTCGCTGCCTCATTTACTTCCATCCATAACGTACCTAACAGTCCCATCCGTCTGGGCAGCTTTTGGATTCAATCTGCAACATCCCATTGTCTTCTGTTCGGGTCTCATCCCCTCATTCAAGTTGCCTCGAAGACTCATAGATCATGAATCTCAATCTCGTCTTGACACACTCTCGGATCACCTGCCTGCCTAATCCCAAGACCAGCTGGTTTCTGGACCCCACCAACGAAGGTTAAAGCCTTAAAGGTATATATCGCCCGTCACTCAACAAAGCAGCTTCCGCTACAAGCTGCTCCTGCTTGTTACCATCTTCCTTACAGGTCCCTCATAATCGAGCTTATTTATGTACAATACATCGCCCGCATCCGTCTGTCTTCCGACTTGTTCTTCACCACTGATACCGTAGTAGTCATCGTCACCCTAGCCCACTCATTTACCTACCCTCGCGTCTCAAGTCATCAACGGTCGATACTATACCCTGAGACTTGAGTCGAGTCAGGCCAAAATCGTCAGCGAAGGTGTCGACGCCGGTCCCGGGTTTGATCACACAAACACCTGCGGCCATCGCCCATTGCCCATCGCCCAGCGACCGCCCGAGTCGTCCTGAAGGTCGTACAAACAGGCGCAGTACGACAGCCACCAACACACAGTGCAAAGGACCGGGAGCAGCTGGAGGATGCTGCATGGATAGTACGGTAAGTGTACATGTGGTGTTCGCTTGTTGTGCTAGGTCCAGCCAGTTAGCTCCAAGTACCTGTTCGCCTGTCAAGTGGACAATCGCTGGGGTTTCTGCGAGTGGTCTGCCATCCTCCACTTTTCTTGCGAGCGGGCGGCAGCGATTGGTAGTGCCTATCGCCTCCTAAAGCAGAGCTTCGTACGCCTGCGCACGCGGCGGCCCTGTCGAGCCTGTCGAGCCTGTCACGCTTGTCTTGCCTGGCGAGTGGGCGGGTTTGCTTGTCTTTGGATGTACCCCACGTCTCGTTATACCTTGCTGCTGCACCCACCTGTCGCTCTTAGCCAGGTTCTTTTTGTCTCGCCTACCACTTAAGTACCTGATATACATGCTTTGGGTAGCGCAGCCCCAGCGCAAGCCTGGCACACCTTGTTCTTTCCTGGTTCCCGCTCCCTCTCTCCCGCTACCGTACCTTAGGTACCGTACCTCCACTGCCGTCGCTGCCAACTCTTTCCCACCATCTGTCGTCCGTACTAATCCAGTATCCATCCATCCATCCCTCCCACCCTCACCCTCATTGTCACCACCACAACTACCGGTATTACTGGCGCTGCACTGCTCGGTTTCTTTCTTTTTTCCTCTATTCCTCCTCCTGCCGTACCTCGCGCGCCATCTCACCACGCCGTCCGTCTCCCCCTCCGTATTATGTGCTGTCCGTGCGTCACAAAAACTCAGCTTTGAACCACCGCGCAGGGGCCTTTGGCGCCTGGTTTGACTCTCAACGGCGCACTGCTAACACATCCTCGAGGCTGCCTGCCAGGTTATCAAGCCCGTCACCACATCCGAAATCCACGCTCGTTCTTACTTTCGATTCCACCCACCATATAACCCATCCCCTCGAAATCTGAAGCGACGCATCGAGCCACCGTATGCCTAAGACTGATTGAAAGCTATGTCGCTTTAAGCCACAACTGAACCGTCCCAAGCCGATCTGATTCATCGCGGCACCCACCTCTCGCAACGAATACCTTAACACCCCGGCGCCAGTCTCTTGCCGACAGATTAGTCAGGGCAACGAGAGGAACGTATCTTTGGAAGAACCAAACAAGGCGATGGCTGTGAACATGGCCCATATGGGCGCTGGCGGTGCCCAGAAACCACCCAGAATGGGCAATTCGCAGCTGATGACGCTCGTTTACCACCAACTTGCATCGACAACAGGACCAACTCTTCCCTGGCATGGTCAAATCGGTATGCAGACGCGCGTTGGCCATGTCATGAACATGTAAGCGGGTGAACCCTGTGATTTTCACTGATCGCATGGAATCGAACCAAGCTCACGCAAATGTTGTAGTATCACGAATACCTTCCTGGCTACACCTCAAAGCGAAACAAGCCAAGTCGTCTCACTTGGCCTAGCGTATGAGCGCGAGGCTTACATTAGCTCACCAGATAAGGTAGAATCATAACTATTTGTGTCCCAACGCTCGACTCGCTAACACGTTTAAGGCTTCGTATGATAAACGAATACAGGCTCGGGTTAATGAACTATTCGCAATACGTCAGGCGAACGAACACACATTGCAAAATTCTCTGAGCGCGCAGGCTGCCGCCCAACATCAAGCACAGAGCCAAGCGCAAATGATAGCGAACCAGCAGAACATGCAGATGCGAATGGGTCAGCCTCCACAACAAGGTTTTCAAAATTTACAGCAACACATGCAACCCTCGCCAATTCGTCAACCTGGTCAGCCTGGGATGCCAATGGGCACTCCTAATGGCTTCATGATGAATCCCAATCAGCAATCTCTACAACAGCAAATGGGCGGTCAAATGCAGTCTCAAGTACCGATGCAGTCTCCCATGGCCAACATGAACCAGCAAGAACGTATGAAAATGACCCAGATGGCTATTAACAAGTTTCAAACAATACCTGTGGCACAGCGGGACCAAATGCGTAGTGTGGTACAGTCGAAAATGTCACCCCAGCAATTGCAACAGCTCGCTCAGCAAAAACAAGATCCACTAATGTTCTTCTTGCAAACTCAGATTGTCAACAGCACAAAGGCAAGTCAGGCCGCAATGGCCATGCAGGGTCAGCCGCAACGACAGATGGCTCATGCTGGGCAGCAGATGCCGAACGGGGCAAACGGAGAGTACGGTCAGTTTTCAAACGTGGAAAGCATCATGAACCAACAGAAGGCGGGGTTCCAGGCCCAACAAGAAGGGCAGACAGTGGTTCCAGCCAGCAGCGGTGCCGGTCGCACTGCTACGCCCCAACCCATGGGCTCCATGCCTGGTCCTACACAGGGACCTGGCCAGCCTGGTCTCCCTCACCAGATGCCACAGCATTTCAACCATCAACCAGCACAGCAGTTGAAGATGGATCAGAGAGCTGCGGATCAACGCGCTGCTCAAACACAAGCACAAATAAGAGCACAGGCTCATGCAAAGCAACAAATGCAACAAGGCCAACCCGGTGGATTTAACGGAGCAGGCGTTTCTCAGAGCCCAGGCATGAGCACTTTAAATGCTCCTGTTCGACGACCTCCGATGGGCTTAGGCCAAGCCGAACAACATCCTCAAATGGGTCCAGCCAATGGACAATTTGGCAACCAAATGTTGGATCCTCGTTTCAATCAAATGGGACAACGTCCTGGAATGGGCGGAAACGGCATGAATAGGAATCAACTGCTGCAGGCCATGGTCGGTCCGATGCCTCCTGAGGCGCGCAACCAAATTTTGAGCCAGCCACCCGACAAAGTGAATGCCATGCTTATGCAATGGATACAATCCAAAAAAGCTGGGCAGATGGCAGGTCGTCCTCAGCCGCAGCTTGGACAGCCAGCATCTGGCAATCCTATGAACCAGTTCAACCCCGGAATGAATAACATTGGCCAACAGGCCACTCCGGGGCCACCAATGAATCAACCAAACCAGCAGTTATTACAACAGCAACTCAATAACAGGTTGAACAATCCAAATGCACCACAAGGTATGAACCAGCAAGTTCTGATGGATAATATGCCCATACCAGCCAGAGTATTAGAGAGTCTCAAACCACATGTCCCGCAAGGGGAGCTGCCTTCTGAGCTGAAGAAATGGGGCCATCTCAGACAATGGATAGTGTCCAAGAATCTCAACCCGCAGATGATCCAGAGTCTCTTTTCATTCCAGGCTATGCAATTTAGCAGCCTTCTAGCCAAGAACCCAGCAATTACAAATGGGGCACTTCCTGTCACTCAGCCGAACGTTTCGCAGCCAGCAGCAAACCAGCCTGGCGTTGCTGGGCCGAACCAAAATACCGTGATCACCCCGGAGGAATTGGCCCATTTGAGAAACCACGAGAGATTCCGAGGTATGCCAGATGAACAAATACGACAAGTTGCGACCAGGATAAAAATGCAGCAACAACGAGCCAAGGCACAGGCTAGTCAAGGACAAGTTCCACCTCAGGGCACACCAGCGACCCAACCAGCGAACGCGATGCCAATCGCCACTTCGCAGGCAGGAGCGAACGGTGCGCAACGACACCAGAATACTGCGACTGATGATGCTATCACCAATCCGGCAGGCCCCGGTCGGAACAACAAGCAAGCCCAGAACGGCCGAGCAGTGACGAATACACCTGTAGGATCGGCGCCGAAGGTTGGCACCAAGCGGCCCAGCACAGACGAGGTAGTAGAGATACCGAATCCCGCAACGACCACAGCACAGCGACCACATTCACAGCCGCAAAACAAGGTTCCAACCGGAGTTACTGCTCCACAAATTCCCCATTTCACGGCCCAACAACTGGCAAATATGGCCCCTGAACAGAGGATGAAATATGAGGCAATGATGAGAAGCCGCCAACCCGCCGGTCCTGCGGCGGCTGCTGCTGCGGCTGCGGCTGCGGCTGCCAGTAATACGCCCGAAATGGTTCAGCTAAGGGCCATAGGCCAAGAGCAGCATCTCGCATCAGCCCAAGAGCATTTGCCTGACATACCAATGACACCTGAGCAATATGAAGATGTTAAGCAGAGGACTTTGTCATTAGTTGCTGAGATGAGCAAACTTAGCAAAGTGTTGGGCCGCTGGTATACATATACTCGAGACGATGGACGTGCTAGGCTCTTTTTCAAGATGGTAAGTCAACTCGGAGCGTCCCTTGTACTCAGGCTAATATTGAAATAGCGCCTGCATCTTCTGAAGCAGTTTGTAAATTCTGCGGATTTGACGGTCGTGAAACCTATCTTGTCAATATCTGCACCTGAGCTCGACAAAATGAAATCAATGCTCGAGAGCATGTTGAAGGATGTGGCAAAACTTAAGCAGGACCAGCAAAACGGTACCGCGCCACCGGCAGCGCCGACCCAGAGCGCAAATTCGACTGGCCAGCCTGCTCCTCTGAGCGCGGCAAATCTGGAAAAGAACACACAGGCACTGAACAAAGCCCACCAAAGGAACAGTAGCAAGGCAGGGCAGCCACCAGCAGCCCCTACTACAGCACAACCGCCATTTTCGTTTGGGGCTCAATCACCAAATGGGCATCCAATCTACGTCGGACAGCCTACCGTCACTCAGGACAACCTGCACCTGCCCGCACGCAAGAAGGCTCGAATCGGCAATCAGCCGGGATCCATTTCGAACGGCCCAAGTGCTAATGCGTCACCCCAGGTGTCGAAACTAGCGTCCCCTGAGATGATCAAACGATCAGCGAGCGCGGACTCCAAACAGGTTTGCAAGTTCCCGTGCACGGAACAAAACTGCGAGTTCAATAGCATTGGTTTCATGACTGAAGAAGCTCGGCGTAAGCACATGGACGAGGAACATATTTGGCCTGCGGAAGATCCCCAGAAATTCGCAGCCGATAACCTTGCCAAAGCTCTTGGTTTAGATGCAGATGACAAGTCGAAAAAATCGCAACCAGTCAATGCCCCATCCCAGGCAGCAACAGGAAGGCCAGAGCAAGCGCCGACACCTCGTGGAACAGCGATGGGAAGACAGGAGAGCGGGCCGGGCTCAAAGTCCAATGAGATGATGAAATCAGCTGCTCTCAAGACTGGAACAGCTAAACAGGATTCCGTGCAAAAGTCATTGGACAAAACGGCTTCCGTTGGAGGCGGAATGCTAGCTGCCGGTTCCAAGGTTGAAGTCAACGGTGCTACAATCGACCCGCACGACCTCTTCACGGTCGGCGGGGTAGAGATAGGCGGCGGCGGCGCGATCTCGGACATGAGCGTGTACCGGGCCATTACGCCTCGTGATACGCCGGAGTCAAGCAAAGACAGCGCAGCGTCGGAGCCACTCAGCGACTTGTCGGATGGTGTTGCCCTCAACCTCAATGTATCGATCGACATGGGATTCGATACTTGGCATCCATTTGACGGGCATCAGTTTCACGATTCGGCCCAGCCCAGTGTTGATCCGGCCATTTACGACGACATGTCGGGTACATACCTGGATCTCAACTGGGACGAGGTCCACATCGATTTCGACAAGCCTTTCGTGTTAGATACGTCATTGTTCTCAATGGACATCACAGAGTCCTGATTTCTTGGTTATTTCGATTATATCTCGGCTTAGCGACGTTTTCACTGTTTGAGAAGCTATGAGGAGCGTCTATTGTCATCATTGCCTCTGGTCATAACCAGCGCACCACCAAGGGGCGGTGGTCTTCGTGGTGTTATGGTGCGTCTCGATTTGTGGGATTTAGGAATAGAGGGTAATGGGAACGAGGGATGGACGGACGGGAAAAAAGTGGGATCGGGAATTGGCAAAGCACGGAGGCACTAGGCGTTTCGGTTTCACATCTGCCGCCCGCAATAGAAGGATTAGTCTCGTTAACGAGTCCACCGAGGGTCAAGGAAGAATCGGGGGACATGGAACAGAGTACAGATGGGGTGGCCCCGTGGAATCCATCTGACCGAGGAAAAGGGGCCCCACTGTCCATATGTTAATAACGAGTTACACAGCGATACCCAGATGAAGCAATTGGAACAGATGCTTTGAATTGACATTACTGTTACATACAACAGTGCAATGTGTGGCGATGCACCAATGTGTGACGATGTGTGTTGCAGGCGAAGGAGAAATGAGGAGTCTGAGAAGCCGTCCAGTGAGAGGTTCGGGTGGGTCGAAGCAGGAGCGAAGAGTACCTTCATGCCATTGGTTAGACGAAGTCTTAAGAAAGTCAGGTATACGGGCTTCTCCCGCTGCTGTGCTTGCAGGCGGCTAACATTCCCGACTGTAGGGAGGCTGATTGAATCGATTGAGCCTCCCGAAGGACGTTGGTGCGATTGGGATTGCCATTGATATCCCCCACAAAGGCATGTATGGGCGTTATGGCTTGTACCTCCAAGGTTATCGATCCTCGAGCGGGGCACGCAGCGGCTGGCGGCGCATGCAAGGCCGAGATCGTCAGGGTCCGTGTCACCTAATGGCAATGTGTGGTTCTATTGACTGGGATGATGATGACCAGGTGACGGAAGCCTTCTACCAGAAGGCTTCTGTCAGAAGGCTTCTATGGGGAAGCCTTCCTACGGGAAGGTGTCCACCGTATGTCAACTGTCAACAGGTGACAGATGCCTCCTTCAAAAAATGACGATGCCCTCATCGTTCATAAGCTAATTACATGATGATTTCGTGAATTAACAAATACTTGAAGGCTTGTGATTCCAATATCTCTCATTTCTTCCAATGTTAATGATTCTTTCCTTAGAGCCTTCCTTGCTTTGGACGTCGTCCAACCTCTGTAGCCACTTTGGTAGCAGGCCTCAGCAGGCGATAATTGGTCAGGAGATGGGGGAACTCTTTTTCGCCAATGTCTTTTTTGCTGAGCTACTTGTGGTATTCCGGACCGAGTCTAACGTACTCGAGGAGGTATTGTGGTTTTTCCTGCTGTGTGATCCTTTCGTTGATGATCTTTCTATCGTGGACTTTAAGGTGTACGTCACCCGTATGCGGGAAAAACCTTCCGAAGACGTCGAGCGGTGGTGCTGGCTTTAGGTGATTTACAGAGATTACGTCGTGTATGCGGAAGTGTTTGGGAAAACGTAGTCGGTATGCTAGCCTACTTATGCGTTTTTCCACGAGGAAAGGTCCGGCGAATTGTTGGCCTAGCTTTTTCCCTAGGATGGCTGCCTGAGGGATGTTGTATCCCTTGTGTAGACGTAGCATGACCTTGTCGCCGACTTGGAAGAACATTGGTTGATGTCTTCGATCATAATACATTTTGGCTGTTATAGACGAAAAGGCAATTGCGTTATGTATATCTATGCGACTCTTAACATTATTGGGATTCTCAGTGAGGAAATCTGATATGAAATTCGGGGTAAAGCCCATGACGGTTTTATTTGGACGTTGTCTAGTGGCCGATGCTTGTGCGTTGTTTAGTTCGAATTGGAGCCGTGGCAGTGTTTTTTCCTAGTTACGAGGATCCTCCAAGTTGTGGAAATAGTAGCGGAGAGTTGACTTGATTGTAAGGATAAACCTTTTACTTTGTCTATCGGTTTGCGTATGATACGCAGTAGTGTATAGGAGATGTGTTCTTAAGCGCTTCTAGAATTGTTGCCATAACTCGGAAAGGAATTTCGGGTCTCGGTCGGAAATGACAACTTTGGGAATTCCCCAATTTATCAAAAGGAGTCTGTCGAAGAGAGCATCTCTTTATCGATGTGCTGACTAGTTGTGACGGCCGGGTATTAATTGTGTGGATTTGGAGAACTTGTCCACTAGAACCATTATCGCGTTGCGGCCTTCGTGGGATTCTGGTAATGCTAAAGTTATGTCGAGAGTGATAGTGTGGAAAGGGCACGGTGGTCCTATAATAGGTTGGAGGGATCTGTATGGTTTATGGGTTTTATTCCGTAGGATGCTGCATTTTGGACATCGTTTAATGAATTTATCTAGTTTGCCACGATTGAATACAAATCCTGACATGGAGCTGGAAAACCTTTCCGGGGATATATGGTTGTCTCTATGGAATAACTCGAACACTTTTTTACTGCATAGCCGGGGAACATACAACCGATCTGAGGTCTTTGAGTGTTTTTAAAGGAGACCTTTTTTGAGGTGAAATGGTAGGTCTGCGCGGTTTTTTGATGCGAGTAGATTATTCCGTTTGATTATATTTAGGATGTTTTTTTATTTAGGATCTTCCAGGTAGGATTTCTGCAGTTTTTTTTTGAATGCTGGCGTGACCTGGATCAAGGCAATGCTTTTGGAATTTGCTATTGGGTTTTGAGGGTCTTCTTAAGCAGTGGTCAATCGCAGGATAGGGAGAAGTTTTGAAACGTAGGCGTGTAGGAAGTGTTTATCAGAGTTATCGGGAAGCCTATTAAGTCCGCCTTTAGCGTTAGGAGGATATCGGTCTATGTCCGAATCTTCCGATGGCAATTTCGATAAGGCATTTGGGACTATATGAAGTCTTTCTGGCTTATATAGTACTGTGAAATCGAATTGACTTATGTATTCCATTGCCCGCACGAGACGTAGGTTCTTATTGCTAAGAGCCGTTGAATTGACGATGTCTTTGTGCCGAGACATGCCAATGATTGACTGATGGTCTGTGAACACGTATACGCGGTCAGCCGGACAGACGTTTGTCCAATGTCTGGTTTTTCGCAAAGCCCAGACGTATCCGAGGACTTCCATTTCGCTTGGCCAGTATCCTTTTTCCCTATCATTCAGAATGCGGGATAGGAAGGCGATGGGTTGTATCGCAGTACGTGGAGGAAACGTCGTCAATTTCCCGTCCGTCATGATCTTTGGGAGGGTTTCCTCAGCTATGTGATAGACTGTGACACCCAGTCCGTGCCGAGATGCATCGAAATCGATGCAAAGTATTCTTGATTGTGAGAAGAAATGGAGCATGGTGTACTTTGTGAGAGATTCCTTAATCGCTTCGAAGGATTCTAATTCTTCTTTTGTGGGTGTATCGATTGGCACGCTTGCAGCCCATTTCTTGCGTGGTCCCTTGGGTGTCTTCCGACGTCTGGCAGACGTCTTCTGCGAGGAAGGAATCTCCAGGGAAGTCTTCTCTGTGGAAGGCTTCTCGGGAGAAGGCTTGGTCCGGGTCCTGTGACGTCTGAGGAGGTCAGTTTTCCTCTTTTCGAGGGGTTCGGCTACCTCGGCGTATCTGGGGACATTGCTGCGCATATATCCGGCCATTCCCAGGAATGTTTCAAGATCCTTCAAGGTCATAGGGAACTTCAACTTTTCAATTGCAGCCAATCTTTCCTTCGTTGTGGAGAGGCCGAAGGAATCAACAAATCTTCCCAGGACAATGGCACTAGGGAAGGCAACGAATGACTTCTTCGGGCCAATTGAGATATTGCGTGCTCGCAGGGCGTCCAATATTCCACGGAGATCCTTCAAGTGGTTGTCGGGCCCATCTGAGCCTGTACAGATGTCATCGCAGTAACAGTCAGAATTTGGGAGATCCTCCAGTATGATGTCCATCTGACGTTGTACGTATGCATTGCTGTTTTTGTAACCCATTACCAGGCAGTTGTAGGTGTATTGACCGTCTGGCGTATTGATCGTCATAGCCCAACGGGAATTAGGATGAATTCTCCATTGGTAGTAGAAGGCAATGGCGTCGAAGAGGGTAATGTGTGATTTTCCTGCTGTCTTCGCGAGGATCTGATCTTGGGATCTCATTGGATAGGAATCTTGTACGTTGACTTTGTTGAATGGTCGGACATCTACGACCATGCGACCCTTGCGAATAGTCTTTTCTTTCTTGGCGTCAGAGGGATCCGGCACCGATCTCCAGACCACGAATACAGGGAAGGACAATGGGGAATGCTTCCTGGTGCGAAAGAGTCGACCCTTTTCCTTGAATCCTTGGACAGTCTCACGAATGACTTGCTGGTCCTCAAGATTCACTGGGTAGATCCGACTCTTCTTGGGGATGTCTTTTTCCCAACCTGGGATGAGATGGAATTCTGCCATTTCTTCTTCAGGGACTATGGCGAACCCTTTGTCTCTGAAGACGTCTTCGTACTCGGAAATAAGATCGTGCCATATCTGGGCTTCCCGTGGATTTGCCGGATCTCGGTAAATTGTAACACCACACGGGTGCTTGATAGTATTTTCGTCAGAGATGGTGAAATCTCTGGTTGAGGCTAAGAGCCTTCGGGGATTTGGACCGTGTCCAACATCTTCATTTTTGCCCGGGTCTGGTGGATGGGATCCGGACTTCTTCTGACGAATGGCCAGATCGAGGGCATGGGGTTCCTGATCGGTGACTTCATAACATCGAGCGTCAATCTCCAGTGGGGCCATATATCCCATTACCGTTCCCTTCTTCAGGATGACTTCCTTGTTCTCTTCGTTTCGTACCAGGATCTGACAGATGTCATCGTTTGCCAAGGCGGCGAAGCAAGATATGAGGTCAGTTGTTGGTTCGAAGAGGGATTCTTCCTCGAAGTGCGCGGCGTGGTGGACAGGGACTGTTGTCTGGGAATTTGGGCCTACTGTGACCGTGCTGGATATAGTGACCTTTTGTCTCTGGGTCTTTTGGGTTGGGCTGGCTGAAAGAGGAATGGCGATACCACAGGATTGGATAATGGCGACTTTCCTGGACAGGACAATGTCTATTTCCTCGCCATCTAGGATATCCATGCCAATGAGCATTTTGGCTTGGAGTCCTTCCAGCAGAGAGACTTCCCTGACGAAGGATGCAACGGAAGGCTTCCCGTCTTTCGTGCCTTTGAAATACATTCGGATGATGACATAGTCTGACGTCTCAACTTGGCCGGGAGATATCCCTCTGATGGCCAGAGGAGTAGCCCTGCGTCTGACCTGGACGCCAGGATAATGCTTCAAGATCCACTGTCTATCGGCCAGGGTTCTGGTGCATCCTGTGTCTGCACAGACATCTTCCTGATGCTCTGACTGAACTGATGTCATGATGTAGAATTTCAGGTAAGTCTTCCTCTTTACGAGGAATCCCGTTCCCAACTCTGGGCGGGAATCCACCTTGGATTGAATGATAGGACTTCCTGATTTAGTTGATTGAATTCTGTCAAAGGGGCGGTATTCCTTGTGTTCATCCCGCTGAATAAGATTGGAAATGTTCATCCTGTCATCAACATGTTGCACATCACAGCTTTCAATTTCCGATGCGACGGCTATGTGAGCTGTCTCAGTGTGGGAGGAATCATGGTCATCCCGAAGGTGAGCATGGAGTTTATTATTGGAGGAGAAGCCCTTGCCGCAAGTGTTGCATGTCTTGACGGTTTCCGGCTGACTAGCTATCATGGCGAAATTCCCTGCATCTTCTTCCTGTTCCATGTCCGTTGGTGGACCGAAGTCGTCTGGAATCTGATCATACGGGAAGAGGTCGTCCTGTTCCTGGGCCGGGTCTGAATGGTGGGATTCCCGATTTCCGTTGTCGTAGTCTTGATCGAAGTCTTCCATGTGGAAGTCTTCTTGTGGGACGGCTTCATTCCCATGGTATGTCCGCTGGAATTGTTGCCGAGGAGCCTGTTGATATTGATTCGGCATCTGATTCCTCAGCTGATATGTTTGAAGCTGAGTACCACGTTGGGCTTGGGAATACCTCTGGAAGGGTTGTGGTTGTTGTTGTTGTTGGACAGGGATATTGGGGTTGGGGGTGGAATTGGGGTTGGCATTGAGGCTGGGATTGGGATTGGACCAGCTTCGCTGTGCCCCGTATTGATTGTTTCCTTGGTATTGCGTCTGATATGTAGGACGATAGCCGGGAAACCTTCCTCTGTTGGAACCTCTCCAATTTCCTCTGCCTCTTGGGTAATACTGAGGTTGATAGTTAGTACGCCCTTGGATGTTGTATGGGGAAGAAGGGTTCTGTTGCTTGCCAGCATAGGCTGTGTTCAACTGGGAAGACATCTGGGGATTGACCAGGGGATTCATTTGTCTAGCCATCCCGATGAGGACACTTTCCCTGTCGTCTACCTGAGCAAGGAAATCTCCCAACTTGGTCCAGCGTTCCGGTTCTCCCTCTTGGGAGATCTTCCGGGGCTTGTCTATCTGACTTTGGATCATAGGATCCAGAGCTTCAAATGCTGCGAGGAGTTGATTTGCCTCGGAGTAGTCACAGGATTTTGCATCACGGATTATACCTTGGAGGAAAGGTCGGATTTTCTTGCCTCGGGCTAAGTCCAACATGGAAAAGGGTGTCGTCTGCAGAGATCTCAAGGCGTCACTTCTATTCTTCCTGAAGCGGTCCTGAAGGGTATCACAAATGAGCTTGACTGTTCCCATGTTGAGTGCAGTCTTTTCCAGGCTGGTCAGTTCCGTTGTATGCCACGCCAGAGCTGTGGCCTGAAGGCATGTAGTCCATACGGCTTTGACCTTGTCCTCACCGTGTGTCTCGCTCAAGGAGGTAAGCCGGTCTGTGAAGGCCCAGACGTCTGTATAGACGGTCTGTTTTCCCTGCGCCACATAGCCGGTGTTGTCGGGATTCCGTACGGATGGGTTGAAGTATCCCACCTCATCAGGCTTGAGGTTAGTGGAGGTGCCATTTCCGTTCGCCGGTGGCGTAGGCGTCCCATTGTTACCTTCATCTCGGAGCTGCGTGATAGTCCTGGCCACAGCTGCGGTCACGAGATTCGCGATGTCTTCTGCTGACAGTGGTTGGGCCATTGGAGGAGATTCTGATCTTGCAGGGGAAGTGATAGGTTCACGCAAAGGGGATTTCCGTCCAGAAGATGTCGTGAAGGTTCCCAATTGCTGGAGGAGTCTGTACCTACCTGGCAGGAAGGGACTAGGCGTACTGGTAAGTGATCTGTGGGACGATGTCGAAGATGCGGAGGATCTTGGACCGCGTCCGAACTGGCTCAGCAGGTTGGTGATATCCTGCAGCTGAGGGACGTTGATGTCTTCCTCAGCAAAGGGTGTTTCCGAATTGCCGTCAGGAGGAAAGCTTCCCGGTATCCCCGTGTTGGGAACGTTTCCTTGGAGGCTGAGGGGAATTGGTGCAGATGGTTCACTTGATCTTCTGGGGCGGGCCTTTCGAGGTGCGTCAGGTGTCCTTGAAGATGTCGTGGCCTCAGAGGCTTCTCTGTAACTGGTACGATGTTGTCTCCACGATTTGACAAAGGCAGTGAGGGATCTCTTTGTCAACCAGCTGAGGGGATAGGGGATCACGTCGTTAAATTCCTCCAAGGAATAAGTTGGTGATATCAGGCGTGCGTAATTGATGTCAGACGGATCAAACAGGAGATTGTTGGGATGTCCGGTTTCTACGAAACGTTGTACTTGCCTTGCCAGCAATTGGATGTTCTGCATGGGAGAAGGTTTCCTGGAATTGTTGGGAAAGTTAAATTTGGCAAGAGTCAAGCGGGGTCACGTCATACTCCGGAAGGTGTGGCTTGGAAGGAAATGAGAGAGGAAAATCCGTAGATGTCTGATGGCTGGATGTCAGAAGATTGGGATATTGGACGCTGTCCAACAGACGAAGTAGGATTTGGCCTGGAAGGCTTCAGGCTTCTCGCGGGAACACTTCTCGCGGGAAGGCTTCTCGCAGGAAGGCTTCTCGCAGGAAGGCTTCCTGAGGGAAGACTTTACAAGGGCTTCCTCCGGGAAGGCTTCTAGGGGGATGGCAGGGGAAATTCAGCTCGCGCTGGGCTTTACGAATTGAAAGACTCTGTAACAGTCGTCTTGAGAAGGGGTCGAGATCGAAAAAATCGCTGGCTACCAATTGTCACCTAATGGCAATGTGTGGTTCTATTGACTGGGATGATGATGACCAGGTGACGGAAGCCTTCTACCAGAAGGCTTCTGTCAGAAGGCTTCTATGGGGAAGCCTTCCTACGGGAAGGTGTCCACCGTATGTCAACTGTCAACAGGTGACAGTCCGGGATGCAGGGGACATGGCGTCATCCTTTTGGCTTCTTCTCCACATTACCAGGTACATCCAGACGGGATGGGTATGGGGTTTGAGGTGCTGTCAATCACTTTTTTGAGGAACTGAGAATTTGGAAGTTTGGCGCGTGGGAGCCGAGCCAGAAGGGGTTCGGATGATGGTTCAATGGTGGTTAGGATCATGAACTAATTGTCTTTGGTAGGAGCCTTACATAGGGTATATGTAGATTGGGCTGCTGCGCGTCTGTTGGTTGGCTCGGTGGTGGGGAATGTGAGTACTGAGGAATGTGAAGTAATGGCTTGTTGGAAGTGGAGGAGCAGAAAGAAAGCAGCGGATTACACTTAATAGCTTCTGAGTTCTCTCCGTGCACTGGCAAGGTATATAGATCGTAAATGTTTCGACTATAAGGAATATGTACAATTTATGATATAATTGATTGCGACTTATGTCCGTTTTGGCATTTTAGTTCTTCTTGTGCTATTCGGCTTACCTCGACTTGTCGAAACGCGTGCACTTGGTGGCAGTAGAGATATCTTTTCTTCAAGTCAATTGACAAATAGTTCTAATGGATTATTCAGAGAACTGAAAGTGTAATTGAGGACCGGGAGAGATGAGTTTGTCGCAATCTGTTCCATTTGGGCGCGGGTAACCTGAGTTAAAGCAATAGCACCATTGAATTTGACTATTAAGTTTCGGCGGTTAAGGTCAATTGAAATGGCTACATAGGTAGACATACAACTAAGTAGGAAGCTGTTCCATGCAGTCCAAGTTTGTAATAGACCAGCTGTGGACCTTCTGCTTGGCTTTTCCCTTTACTGAGATTTGGCTTAATGACTTCCTTGTTTGTGTGGTTTGGCTTGTGGAATCGGAGGTCCTTCAACAGTTTTACGGTGAAGTTGTTTTGTTGTGAGGATTGTTGTTTATTTGGAACACGATCCTGATAAGATTGTTGCTATGTCCGGATTACTTAGAGAGGGTGATAGGTACTGGGATGGAGGTGTCGTCAGTCAATAGATGCGAGCCGTGTCAATTGGGTGGCGGGGTGCACTGTGCCTTCCACGACGCGGGCAGGGCGGGACAGTGAGAGGAGACGCGCTGCTGAGCCAGGGTCCTCATGCCTCATAAAGAGCTATGTAACCTGAGGTAGGATATTACGCATGCCCACCACTTCCTACACGCCTACCTACGTGCAACCATTGAACCTCGTCTCTTTGCCTCAACGATTTGACGCTTCCATTTGGTCGACCTTTGAAAGCAACATTCCAGACTGAGCCTCAAGTCTCTCTCTCACCCAGGCCTGCAACATCACCAATACCGAAACACCGCACTGTCCCAGTTCTACAGGTCTAAGAGCAAGACGCACTTGTTGAATATTGCGAAGGAAAACGCCACTCAAGTCGTAAATACAACTGATCAAACGTCCGGCCTATAACCCATCCATTTTACGACGATGGATACAGCATCGCCGGCAAAGCGCCGAGCGTTGGCGGACATCGACGCCAACACAAGATCCCCACTTACACCATCGCGTCAACTCAACTCCAAACCCGAAGTGCTGAAAACAAATATTGTTTTCGAAGCCAACTGTTCGCCAACCAACCTGTCCAAACGGCCAGCAGAGAAAGAGACCGAACGAGAGAGTCCTTTGTCAACTAAAAAGAGGCGTCTGGGCCCCGCAGAGCCAGAGCGGCCCTCATCAATATCGCACGAGAAACCCACTACAACACAGGTCGGTTTTCATGCCTACTCGGATAAATGCTGTCCTTGATGAGCTAATCTTGCTAACGAATGGAACGAACAGCAGAGCGATGGAACTGTATCACGGCCGCGTTCGATTTCGCCGGACGATTCTACCATGATCGATGACTCGACTCTTGATCATACGCAATTTACTGCAATTACAGAGCCTGAAGTAGAATCTCCAGCTCCGATGGTGACCGAAAGCCGACCACGTCAGGGGAGCTTGACGCGTGAGGAAGCTCGACAGGTGAGTGACGGCGTGTCCTCTCCCGCTGGAACAGTGGGGTGTTAGTGTTGGCTTCGAAAGCATCATGACTAACGACTAGTGTCCGCATACAGAAAGCAGAGATTCTAAGGTTGCGCCTCGGGCTGGCAAGCTATAAGGTTCGAACGAACCAGACAAATGTGCCATTGGAGAGGCTACAAGTCAGACCGTTGCCAAGATTGAGGCCAACGCAGAGGGATGAGGAGCCTACGTTACCGCCGTTACCTGCGTCGGCGCGTGCTGCATCTAAGGCGCGCTCGATAGGAACTCGGGTTGGAGAATCGTGGTCCGGCGAAGCTTCGCCAACGGCACCGGTACAGAGCAGGAGAAGGGCAGAGTCTTGTGCTGGGGGCTACGCGACACAGTCCTACGTACATGCTCGCAACACCGAATCAACTAGGTCAACAGCGACATTGAGCCAAGCGGGGTCGCCATTGAAAGACAAGGAGGAGCTCGTAAGTGGTGAGCTTGCTGTCAAGGGGCTTTTGAGTCTATCGCAAGAGCGCTAGAAAAACGGCCAGGCATCGAGCGTTTGATCTTTGGTACAACGCATTTCTACGGACACACAGGACATGCATCTTGTCCTCTTATACCCTTATTGTACCCGAACCTATTGCATCTGAAAGGCGGGCGCATGGAAAACTGGCATTGGAGAACTTATCAATTAGATAAAGCAGTATGCTGCAATCTGCATTATACTGCCTTCAACCCTTGCCCGCTATTATGATGGTTTCATATTTGTAAGGTTCAAGAGATGTCATTGAAAACGCAGCTGCTTTAGGTAAGTAATATCGTTATGCTAGAAGCGAATTGCTACACATGGGCCAACCTTTCAAGAGCCCGTAAACACCACCTTCTGTCACTAAAGTAGTCCAATGGATTCAAGGCAACTTTGACCAATCGGTCTTGTCATATCACAGCTTTCGCTTAGTCAAGAAACACGGACAAGTCGATGCATCATAGTCAAGCTTACTCTGAGAATACTCTTCTCCACGTAAACCCCAAAGTTGGAGTCCGTATACACATCAAATGGGGGATTAGTCAAACATCATGATTCAGAATATGAATCGTTTATCATGTTTGGAATCAAAGACAAATATCAATATGCAAACATATGAGTTAACGAAGGTTTAACTCCTGGAAGCTTGGTAGAATGAAAGCAGCCCAGCATGACACACTTTCAAACTTGTGTGTCATTAATAGTTTCATCACCTCAGGATCATCGTCACTGTGACTCATTGGATGTTTCTAGATAGGGAGGTAATTTGTTTCCCAGTGGATATCTCCACTCGTGAACGTCTATAAGAAGAGGGTAGAGCCAGTCTTCGATGCCCATTTCGAATTTCCACGGCTAGCTCTTACTGCTCATAATATTGACCGAATAGGTCACACACGAGAAATCCTGTCCCAATGAGATCATTCAGTGAAGTGCTAGCACTTTCTTGGGTCGTGTACAACAAAAGACATCGTTGCCTACAAGATACACAGCCGAGAATGTCAGGTAATAATAGTGGGCTCGATGGATTTCAACTAGTCATATGACACTTGTCAACAATGCCTTTGCTATGATGGCTCCTAGAGGCAATGGTGCTGTTGCTAGTACTTAGGGATATTTATAATGAGAATTGAGTGCTGTTCCACTTGGAACTCGCATATATTCACAGCTTCTATGGCAAGCCACAAACAATTTGAGTCAGCATATCTACTTCATAAGAACCATATTGATATAAATACCAGTACTCTGTTGAACCAGCCGAGCCAGCAACCGTCGATTCGGGGTCTAGTCTCCGAGTCGATTTTTATATATAGTCATTTGTTTATTCGAAAGACCGTTACTCTCGGTGGAAAAAGATCGCATCTGAAGTATACGGGATGGTCCATGGCTTCGATATGGGCTACTGTATTACTGCTACTGTTGGGTCAACTTATTACCGTACGGTACGCAGGCTTTGCTACGCGAATACAGATTCTGGTTGATGGATGATTGATTGGAAGGTTAGTCTTGGGATACGTAACCTTGATATCTGATTGGCGGACAGGCAGTTCGCGGTGATGGGCGAAGGGCGCTGTTGGGGTGCGTGATGGGACGCTCGAATCTGACGGCGACGAAGTACTGCAACTGCAGTAGTAGGTCGAAATCAGTTCGCGGAGGGATGACTGGCGTCGCGCGTTATCTGAGTCGTCCGACGAGTCGAAGGAATCAGAGCGCGCGGTCAGGTCCTACGTGTAGCAATTTGCTCGAGAGAGTTCGCGGCACTGGGCGCGCGAAGTGACTCGAGACAAACTCTCTTCCTTGCTAATTTGTGCTTGCGAGTAAGGTCAACCAGGTGATGAAGGCAGTGAACCACGTGCGCAAGAACGCAACTTGCACAACGAACATCCCCATCGGATTCGTACTCTTTGTACGAAGCCATCGCCAAGCTCGGCACCACCGCCGAGAAGCGTCTTGTGATAGATATCATGGCTCTGCGAGAGTCATACGAGCGAGAGGAAATAACAGAAGTACGATGGATCAACAGCGATAACAATCCCGCCGACGCCATGACGAAAACTACGCCTAACAAGGCTCTTGAGAGACTTGTTGACAACAACAAGATAGTCATCAGAGTTGAGGGTTCGGTTGAACGAAAGAAGTCAACCACGTAAGAGCAACAGCTGGAATCGAACTCAACACCTTCGCTGTTGGCTCGATTAAGATGGTTACCGACCCCGACACTGGGACTTTGTTGAAAGTGGTCAAGTCACACGGCCGTAACCAGCCTATGTCAATCGAGTCCAAATTCAGGCAAAGAGATCAAATCCGCTGTATGATCATTAAACACGGGCTACCAGCTATATGGTTCACACTCAACCCACAAGACCTGAACCCCCCAGTCCGCGTCAACTACATCTCATTCTGGTCCAGGGGGTCTTCCGCGATCTCTGTCTTCTTCAACCGCTGGTCGGACCGCGAGCAATAGGCTAGGGAGTTCCTCTTCGGCATTACAGCCCCAGACTCCTTTCGGTCGTCAGTCTAGCCATGCGGGTCAGCCGGGCCGTACCCCTCGATCTGCCTCAAGCCATGTATCGAGATCACCCGCCGTCCCTAAAGAAGCAACCTCTCTCGAAAATCCAGAGGACACAAAGACGCGCAGGCCTTCGCCCAAGAACTACGAGACGGACTGAATCAAATATACCACGAGCATAGGCAACAATAATTCCTGATCCAGCAAGACACCGTTATCGAAAATCCTGTCGAACGCTTATGCGAACTGTGCACCAGCATAATAGACTACCTGGCACCCCCTAGCAACCGTGTCGCAAAACGAAGGGAACTATGGGAGCGAGGGAGATACTCTTGAACAAGATTGCCAACTTAGATTTAAGTATATAATTGCAGGAAGAGAAGGAACCGATTTCAGATTACGGATTTTGGCTCTTTTAAGGCAGGGTACGCAGGCAACTGTGGCTATTTTGGCCCTTTTTGCTTTTTTATCGTTTACATTCCTCTCTACCCCGCGTGGACTCTTTTTCTCACGATAGATGCACCATTGCACTTGGGCTCAAACTCATTTACAGATTGGCCCTTTTGAATGATAGCCCGTTGCCGTCAGTGACGATGGCGGTGAGTTGTGCACTGATTTCCCGAATTCTGCCAGATCCGATTATCTATATAAAGATTTGTTCCCATCCACCTTCGTCCCAATTTCTTTTATTTCTCACCAACATGCTGAAGGCGGAGACCGACGATCACCAGAACACAATTCTGGGCGACACTATGTTGACTCGTACGCTTCGGGGCTGCTGTTGTCGCTGAAACCCCCGTATGTAGTTTTGGAGTCATCCTCTACCTGTCCTAGAACACTTCGAAAGTCATTTTTTTGTTCATCAGAGCAAGTGCTCCACCAATGTGTCTCTAGACATCCCGCACGTTACCAATATGCCATGAACAATGATTGCTGACTCGGACTGTGACAGTGGGCCGCCAACAAGCACAATCCGTCCGGAGAGGTCGCCCATGGTCTCTCGAAGCACGTCAGTGCCGTCGCTCGCACCCCATCATGGCATCGAGCATCGGCTAAGATGTTACCATCAGCATCAAAATGGGAGAAGGCACATTCAACATTCAATATGCCCTCCCGTGCTACTGCCGCATCTTCGAGAAGATAAACATCACCGCCGACCGCCCTCGAGTCGACCCCGTCCTTATCGACAAGATCGATTCCCACTGGTGAACAGGATACAACATGGCTGAAGACGACCCCCATCTCCTCACCTGAGAGCCATATATCGTACGCACGCGTGGCAGACCTCAAAACAAAGCCGAGACCTTCCCCGCCGCCTTCTAAGTTGAGGGCATCACTACACACTAGCGTCGCCAAATCGCCCCTACCTTAAATCGCACGCTTTCCTAGTGGAGGAGACAGCCTCCGATGATGACGGAGAGCCCATTTTGACTTAGAATGCCTCACAACGAGGCAGAGGTCGAGGTGATGTTAACCCTCGTGGAAGACGTTCTGGAAAGGCCTCGTAGAGGTGCCAGACGGGCTGCCAGAGGTGGTGATAGTAGTGTCACGACGCCTCCGATACATACAACCACGCAAAATGCCGTGGAGGCACTGTTGGCACGTCAGAGGGCCCTACGGGGTCAACATGGTGCCGCAGAGTGAGGCTGACTGCAGCAACGATCTACGGTCACGGGCAAGTCACTCAAAGATGACTGGAGTGGTCAGTCAGGTGGGAAAAGTGATGAAAATGACGTTATTTGGCTGCAATGGCTGCAAAACGCGTGAAGACGAGGTTTTTTTTAATGAAGATATCTGGCTGACTTATCAAGTTCGAATAAGCTATTTACTTAGGTTGCGATTAGACCGCACCGTGTATCGCCGTATAAAGAATCTCCCTTTATTGAGCATATAAAATTTCCTGCACGTCCCCATTGACGTCCGATGATAGGAACGAATGAGTAGTTTATACTTTGTACTCTAAACGTAGTCGAGTCTTCAGTAGATAGCAACACGCGTTGTAACTTTGTGTCGTATGCTTTTGTTCACTTATAATAGTCAAATTATCATATATGGGTTGGAAGATATCTTAGTTGTCCTAGATCTCTGAGTGGCCAGGTTAGGGAAAGTAGAACCATCATCGTTGGTAGCAAGAACAATCAAGTAAGGCTCAGTACTGGAGATTACAAACATGCTGACTTCTTTCGAAAGCATCAAGCTTGATTTAAGGGTATCTAACAAATATTATGGCACCTAACGACAGAAAATGTATACCATGTCCACCCTAAGACCCCATCTCCGCCTTTCTAAATCATCTCACAGACTTCCAAACAGAAAGAACCATAACAAGGCATAGACATTGAACCGGTTAGCACCTGGCAACAGGCATTGTAGTCGGTGAGTTAGGATACATTGTTTCAGTGCTGTTCGACTTT
Source organism: Xylariaceae sp. FL1019 (assembly GCA_022578705.1). NCBI lineage: Eukaryota > Fungi > Ascomycota > Sordariomycetes > Xylariales > Xylariaceae > Xylariaceae sp. FL1019. The sequence continues at coordinate 708,319 of MU391928.1, forward strand.
CCGGTTGGCTTTAAATACGAAACAATATAGGCTGTGCTGCTAGGAGACTTGTAGTATGAGGCTGTTGATGTGCTTATAGGGGTGTAAGTTGATGATGAGATAACGCATTGTGTGACTGTCATTGTGGAGGTTGATGTTGGGGCCACGTAACTTGAGGATCCCGCCTGTATCTTCACGCCACCGACTGTTATTGGTACATATGTGAATGCAGCGGTAACGGGAGTAGGGAGGAGTGTGAGGACGCCGACGGCTGTGCTGATGGATTGGTGTGATGAAGAAGGGACTGGGTATAGCTTGCCAGCGGAGGCGCTTGAAGTTGCACCGGGGCAGTATGTGCTTGTGCGCGTCGCGATGGCTGTGGATTGATATGAAGCAGGGCAGTTCATGGCTCCCAGTGCACCGCAGCGGGTCAGTGTGTATGTGTTTGTTGCAGTGTAGGTAGGTGCTGAGGAATTAGATATAACCGGAGCAGAGTAGTTACGGCTGTTGAGACAAAAGGGTTTGAAGCAGAAATAGATGTTTTAAAGACAGAGTATCCAGAGCCTGAAGATGGGATACTGAGAGTCGGGAATAGAATTGAAGTGATCTGGGGCACTGGAGTGGACACGGCCGAGCTCGAGCTCGAGCTCCCGCTCAATATCGAAGCGGCTGGTATGCAGATGAACCGCTAAAATTGAGACTGCTTGACATAGTTGGAGTAATAGTTTGCCTAGTAGAAGTTGGTTTAGCAACAGCACTTAAGGAAGGGAAGTCGGGGTTCCTCCCTCGATCAAACATGTTGACGTCAACGAGGCAGCAAGGAGTGTCGTAGAAACCGTAGGCACAGGGCCTAGAGTAGTGTAATCAACCACAACCTAGTTTCCGTCAGTATTCAATACGCTCCACTAGCAAGCAAATATAAGTCTCACATCGAGATGTGCATAAGCACCAACAATCACATACCACCGAAAATCAGCCTCAAGTGGGCAAGAGGGAGTCTCCTCGATGACAGCGGGAAATTCAATCATGTTAGCATAGCCAACGATTTCTAAACTCAATCGTGTGATGGATGCTCCGTCTAGGTGGTCCGATCGTGTGCGTAATAAAAGAAAATTCGGCAAAAGGACCGCCCCCCGAACCGAATAGGCGTCCCTGCGGGGGGCGGTCGGAAAACCCGTCGATTTTCCACCGGTGTTAACTCCCATTACCACTGGGCCAGAGGCCCAATGATATTCACCTCGGGATCGGGAAGGAGCACATTAAGATGCCTTATGAACCTCGAATCTAGACGCGCTGCCATTGGCAAGAGCACCTCCACGTGCTACCGCGTGGCTCTTGCACCTACCACTTCCTAGAACTGGGTTGTAAAATACAAATATATCAACATAGATACCGACAACAGCACCAGCGCCAATGCCGAACATATGTAGACTAGTTTGCCTTCCGGCTTGAACTCGTAGTCTAAGATCGGCCTTGCATATCGCTTTCCCGGAGACCACTGTTACGGGAAGAGAATGGCTCTGCAGGCCCACACTGATACATGAGCTCTGGTCAGCACTTGGCTGTTTCACCTTGACAATAAAAGGAGAGAACTTTCCACAAGAGAGTATCCCCAACGTCATCACCGAAAATATCAGCCTCGAGGTACGAACCATCAGGGACTTGGACCTCAAAACCAGCCATGAGATCGATCTCCTCACTAAGACGGGAGACAAGATCTTTGGAAAACACAACGCCGTCATCAAGTCCCGCTATACCGATGCCTATCGGACTATCAGACGAGAAAAGCGTGAGAGAAATTGTCTGCGTCGCATTCACTTCCACGCCAAGAAAAGCATGAGCATCGACGTCCGATAACTCTAGACGCAGAGCAGAGTTGAAAACATCGTGGTCGGTTAACTTCGCGGTTGCAATGCTCCGTGTGCAGTATGTTAGATATGTTACTGAGAGCTTGGCGTCTTCCGTAGCATCGGGTTGGAAGTCGTTTCAGGTCTTATGGAGTGTTAGTTATCCAATGTTTATTAAATTATCGTGCGTCACATACCCGCCGAAGAGAACCTCGTTGTGCCACGTCCTGTCCAAAGAGAAAATCTGCGCTGATCTGTCTCTCAAGATCTCGAGTATGTGACAATTTGATGCCCTCACGAACAAGTATCGTAAGCCCGTCTCAGGAGCGCTTGGGCCCAGTTCAAGCATGGGCATGGGAGTAGCTAGCGCAAGCATCGCCGCGAGTATTTGGAAAACGAGGTTTATTGAGTCCATCGTGGTAATTCCAAAGAGTGACTGTATCAGCGATAGCTGTTGTATGTAAGCGGGTCAACAAGTGTATGAGTAGCTCGTAATAGCTTCCAGCACACGAGCATTCGGTGCGTCAGCAATATTTCGCAATATATTCAACAACGTCAATGACACGGCCCGCCGCCTAACAGCCTGTAGTATAAAACATAACATAATGAAGACAACAGTCCTAAAAAGACAGTTGGTGCACCTCGATAAGTTATTACACAGAGACTAGGAGAGACACATCCTATATCTCAGACCAACCTCTGCCCTTAGGTACGGACTCGGCCGTGTTGCAGCTCCTGGCAAGGCAGAGATGCCCTTTGAAGATCGCTGAGGGGACCAACAAGCATTCATTCCATGCGCTGTGTATACATAAGAAGGATCCCCACCACTTCAGACCGGGACGCATGAGGCTCAGGCCAGACAAGACATTCGCTCGGAAACCGAGCAGATAAATACAGACCACCAGTTTGTCAGGAGATGTAGTCGAGACTCGAGGTCCTATTGGCCGGTGGGGCCGAATAGGGGCAATGGGGGGTTCGGGGCTGTGGCCAGTGAGATGCCGCCAGAGGGCTAGGGGGGATTTGGCAGAATGGCCGCTTATATCAGGACTCTCTATATACTTTCCGTAGCTTTGACAACATGAGCGCTGAGCGATGGCTGAGCGGGAATGACCAGAACTGTTTGCGTTACTCAGCTCTACACATGCACCCGCTTGCCGAGCACATGTCCAAGTATTTTCTGCACCTGATGCCGGATATTGTGGATTCTGCTCATTTGTAATAATCATACCCTTCTTTATCTCATATCACATATACCTCTTCCATTGCTCCTCTATTTTCCACCCATAGACCAATCCAAAGAGCCAGATGCAGCCACATCTGATGACAGAGTTGACAGCCCACATGCTCAACTTCCGCCAAAATTCATCTTCAAAGCAATCGTAGGTTGACTTGAGTTGCCGCTATCGCGATCCGCGTCACTGGCTTGTCTGCCAGATCTTATCACCTCTTCCATGAAAGCTTTCTGGCCCTCGTTCATAGATCCTACCATCCCTCTGAAGGCTGCCTGATCTGCCGACGCCATCTCGAGTAATCTAGCACTCGTCTCCTTATACACAGCTTCTCCCTCGTTTGCTGCGCGAGATAGTAAAGTTGGAACTATGACTGACATGACAATTTGTGCATGGTCTTTGTCCACGATAGACACATACTGTGTAAGCGTATGTGCAACAAGCTTCCTTGCGTCTTCAGGGTCATCAGGCTCAGTGTTAGACACGAATGACACAAGACGAGGAATGAGGTAGCGCGTAATTGATTGATCTGCCGGTGTTGGCGAAGGCTGCAACATCAGGGATCTAATACAGTTGGCGGCAATCTTTGCGGTCTGATAATGATAGACGTTAGTCTGGCTTTCAAATGTTTCTAATGCGAAGGATTCAGCATACCATGCGGTCAGTTAGACAGTCCAAGAGCTCGTCTAAATACTTGATGACGACACGATCCGTCGCAGGTAATCGATTGTTACCGCCTGTGAAAAGAATTGTGACAGCTAGCAGGCAGTTTTTAACGCACTGCAGCGAGTTAGAAGCTTCCCGTTTTTGCGCGTTTAGATAAATGGAGAGAAATCTCCGAAGGCAACCTTGGATCTGAGTATCCGTGGGAGATCGACCATCTTTAGCAGTGCGAGAAGTCATGCTAACGACAAATCGTTTGAACACCGGCAGGGCTTGAGGGACGATGATCTCCTGACAAGAAGACGTGGCGAGTATAGTGCCAAAGATATGGATGATGCAGGCGTGAAGGTCTGTCTTGATTATCGCAGGGAATACCTCAGCAGCATCTACGATAGCATTCAGACCTGATCGAATAAGCAGGATGGACTCCTCGGTCAGCTGGTGACGGACGGGCTGGCCAGCTTCTGTCAAGTTGGGAAGCAGCCCAGAGAGAACCAGTACGATGATTCGGGTAAGTTCGAATAGTTGCTCAATATCTTCGGTCAGGTCCCCTTCTTCAGCCTGGCCCTTCTTTCGAGCCGATGGGTGGCCGACACAGAGAGCTCGCGCTATCTCCACAATAGCACCCTGAACATCGAGCCCTTCGGTCAACACAAGGCGATCTAGAAGATCCATTGTTTCGGAGAAAATAGCCTCCCGATAGATTGCGTGACCTGACACACTTGGATGTAATATTTTCTTTAGGGCCTGAAGGATTTCGAGAGTTTGTTCCTGAGTGGCGAGGGAGTCGGCCTGCCCGGGGCGAGTGGCGAGTGCCTCAAAAGCGATACCAAAGAGCACAAAGAAGAAGGCCACAGGCTCGTCACGGTAGTTGATATCGACCCCTTTTGAAGTCCCATTGGGCGCAGGACCATCTGTCTCTTTACCATCTAGGGCGTCGAAGACAAATTCGCTGTCTTGTTCGATGAGACTTGCTATAGCATCGACGAGTTTGAGCCATGACTCTTGGTAGAATCTGAGTAGCGTCTCCCGGTTGAGGGCGGAGTAGATGGTTTCGAGGCTCCCTGACATGGAAGGCGGCCCAAGGGTCATTGAAATATCTGGCTCGAAACGCAGACGGGCAAACTCGCGGAGAGAAGCCAGCCAGAGAGGGGTCAGGGTGTTGATATGCGGCTTAAGAACCTCGAGAAGGTACTTCTGCTCCAGACTAGCGACTTGAAGATCCGCCCAAGCTGAGAAAACAGACATCTTGACCATAACTTGAGCATTTGGGCTAAGTCCTTTCAGATCACCAATGCCTGCATTCTCAACATCGGTCGAAAAGTTTTCAAGGGCGGTGACTAATGTTTTCAGGATACGTCCCATCCGGTCCACATCAGTCACTATACCAGTTGAAATGAATGCAGCACAAACGTTGACAGCTTCAGCCGCCAATTCTGGTGACGAGTCTGCCGCAAATGCCGGCGTCAACGCTGAACTGATTTGAGCTTGATACTGCTCCAGGAGCATAGCCTCTTCAAAATCAGGATCTGGTGTCTTACCAAACATCCTTAGAACTGCGCCTATGATTTTGAGACCCCATATCCGAAGTTCTAAAACGCTGGACGTCGAGGCAGAAAAGGCAGTGCGAATGACTTCGGCTATCTTACTCTGTAGGACAGGTTGCGCGGGAGACTCCCCGTTGACAGCCACGTCCTTGTTGATGAGAACGAAGATATCACTGACGCAACTCATAGCAAATGTCCTGACTTGCCATCGTAGGGGTTCCATCTCAGAACTGGCAGCCGGCTGAGCCTCGTCTTTGCTTACACCGCCCGCAAATCCGGCGACCTCATCATCTTGAAGATCAATGGTAGTACTGGGCTTGATAGTTGGTTTTGGTAGCGGATCCGTAGCTTTTTGCCGGGTCATGCTGAGCACATTCTGGCAGCGCAATAGCCAGTCGCTTGTGTCCTTCAACGACGTCTGCCGCAACCAGTTGCGGATAAGATTGCGAATACCGTCGTGGTCTGGCACAAGATCCAGAGCCAGCCACAGCTGGTCTTCGAAACCTGTCTCTGCTGCTTCAATAACATCGTAAGAATTACGTTTCATGAGATTGTATAGTCCATCGACGGCAGCGTCGCGAAGGTTGTTGTGTTCAGACTTGAGATACTTTTGCAACAGTTTCACATAATCTGCAAAAACCATGTGACCGGGAGCGTAGAGTGAAAGGTGTTCAAAACACCCTAAACAAGCTCTTTGGGTTACAACGTCCTCTTCGTTTTGAAGTTGCTCAACCATCGTGAGAATCAGCTCTCGAGACTTTGTGGAGTCTTGCAAGTCTGGACCAACTACATTGATTAGCGAGTCAACGCATCGCGTGATGGCAGTGACGGTCGAGAGCTCCATTTCAAGGCTCATAGAAATAGGCGACGCGATCTCAGTATGATGTGTTTCAGAGAGATACAGCTGGGCGAGCATCCCTAAGCTTCCAGAAACGAAGGGACCGAAACCAAGGCCTGCTGCGTCTGCTGCCTTGCCCAACGCCTCCAACGCCCAAAAATGCACTGTTGGGTGCGGATCGTTGCACAGAGACATGAGAATGCCCGTGATGGTCTTCAAGTGGTAGCCGGCCGCCATGCCACCCACTTTAGCCTGGATGCATCCTAATGCCATAGAGCAGCCAGCACGTGCACTAGGTTCTCTATTGCCCACAATTGTATCGATTAGATGTTTCACCTCGTTATTCGTAAATGCGTTTCCGGAAGCATTGCACAATCTCGCAATTGCGTTATACCCCAGGTGTCGAATGTACTGATCAGGATCGATTATGAAGTCCCTGATCATCTCTTGTAGTAGCTTTTCCACGGCCAGGTTTGTGACATTACCTGTCGCGGAGCGGGTCTCTTTCGCTGCAACTTTTAGGGTTGATAGGAGTGCACTGGCAACATTGACGTTCATGGCAGCCTTTCTACCAAGATCGCGTTGCAAAGAGCCAGCAGAGGTGTAGGTAGCTATCTGTTCCAAGACACTTTCCTGCACCTTAGCAGGAGTCAGAGGGAACACGAACGCAAACAGTCGGATGGCCATGTTGACGACTTCAGTCGCGGGAGGGTCTGGAAGTTCCAACGGGGCGTTGAGCTCGCCTATGTATAACAGACCGGCATCGTGTTCTAGCGAAGGGCATACTGGCGACTGAAGCAAGCTATCAATCATGTTGTCTGGGTCGGTAGCGTCCACCAACATTCCATCTGGCTCTTCACTCTTTTCACCTGGAAGCTTCTTTGACGTGAACCCTCGAATCAAACCATTAACACCGAAACCAGAATTGTCACCAACATCCCAGACGGTCTCGAATGTGCCAGCGGCGTTAGCGATTGACGCGCTTAACGAGTTTCCACCATAATTCTCGGGATCGGCAAAGAGAGAGATAGCAATCGTGAGGAGATTGGACTGTAAAAGGGATTCACTGCCACCTGCTGGACTCTGGTTTACAAGCTTGACATAGCACTGAAGAACACGCCTCTGTGCCATCATGTCAAGATCTTGCAGTTGCAAAGCTGGTGTTAATCTTTGCGCGATGTCATCAGTTGTCTTTTTTGATGGAAGTAACTTCAAGAACATGGTTGTGCCTTGCAGCATTGTAGCAATACGCTTCGAGACATCGACAGTCAACAGGCGACTATTGTATTGGAGAAATGAGAGAATACAGCCCAGAGCGCATTCTTTGACATGAGTCAGGAAAGAGACTTCAAGAATGCTCCGATGCGCGAAGTTATCTTTGGCCAATGGTTTAGGAAGCGCGTTTTTCCATAACACCAGCAGCTGGGACAAATGAATTTTGACGAAATTTGGCCCTAGTGACATCAAACCGCCCAGGAGGATCCATGCAACCTGTACTTGTGTACTGGAAGCACGTAGTTCAGACTTGCCGCTTGATTTGAGTAGGTTGGTAGCCATTGAATAGACACGATTGTTGATGTCAAGAGAGCCGTATAAGGGGCGTGTCGGGCTAGCACTCAACGTCGCTGCCAGTCCATGAGCAAATCCAATACATCTCTTGGGTGCGTTTCGTCCGCCAGAAAGCAAGTTAAGCTCTCTGCTGAGACTGTTCATGCATACAGACAAACATGGTAGGAGTTGTTGGGGACACGCATGGACAAATGTTTTCATGCAATGTGACGCGTAAACTTGCACCGTATAGCTTGGGTGTTGTAAGATCTGCAACAAAGCATCTCGGCAGGGCTCTGCGAAGTTATTCGCAGCGGACCCGAGTGACTCGATCAGCGATGCCACCGCGCTCAAGGATACGATGAGAGTGTATTTACTTGGCTCTGGTCGCTCTTTAATGGCCTCAGGGTAGTTCTTGAAGACATTGTCGACAATGGCTTTGGCCGCAGCAATTTGGCCAGATTCGCCCAGAATTCGTCGCCCAATGACATCTTGAAGAACAACATCTACGATGCGCCGTGAAATAAGCAGCCTGTATCGATTATTGAGAATGTTGGAATTGCCAAGAATATCGATGGTCAAGTGCTCGACAATCCGCAGGTAGCTTGTTTCAATGAACCTCTCCCCTAACCGTTTGGCAACCCTGCCATAGCACACTCCAATGGCAGCTCTGGCTTTGTTGGTAGTTGATAACCGGATGAATTGGCCCGACAATATCTTGAAAATATCGCTCAAAGAAAGGACTAACTCCTGACTCTTTTTGCCCCCCCCGGGTACTGGGCTGCCGGGTCGCGATGGTATGTCATCGTCCTCCTCAAGGCCCATGCCCGGGGCCATAGAAGCTCTTTTACTAGCTTTTGATTTAGGCTTTTTTATCTTGGGAACTGCGGTGGCCCCTAACTCAGAATGGCTCTTAACCATAGCCTCGGCAAGACAGTCGGCTGCAGCATGTCGGACTTGAGAAGAACTCGAGTCGATAACTTTGAAGACGGTTGACTTCAAGCTTTCAAAATCGCCCGAGTTCTCAAAATATGGAGTATTCTTGATCAGCGACTTCAAACACCGACAAGCAGACACAATGGTAAGTGATCCCTTATCATTGGTAGCAGCAGTGCGCGCTTGTTTCCATATATCTCTGGCGACGGTCTCTTCCATGCTCGTTTGAATCATGCCGGCGATCTTGGCGAGACAGGTAAAAGTAGCAGCGCGCAGGCCGGCATGGGTCTGAGACGACTTCAAAAGCTTCGTTAAGCTCCCACATGCCAATGGATGTAGACCAATGACGCTATCACCCGCTGCTGAGTACACATCGCCGAGACATGCGACGGCAGCATGTCGAGTGCGCACATCAGCCTCGGTTTTGGATTTGCTGTTCGAGATGATAGCAACCAACTCGTTTACGGTTTCGAAGAGAAGCTTCCTGTCGCCTTTCCCCAGCACATGAGCCAATATCTTCCCCAGATTGCTTCGTATTACTCGGCAGGGTGAAGGTGCCTGCAGGCTGATAATCTGGAACACCTCCTTCTTGAGGTAGAACTGCTGAGCCGTGCAGTCGTCGGGGACGAGGGCAAGCACATGCTTGGTGAGGCTGGCCACGAAGTTGAGGAGATACAGGTCTTGCTGCTCGACGGGCAGTGCCTGCAGCTTAGACAGCTCGAGCTCCGGGTTCGTAGAGGGCGCTCGTGCGGGTGCTGGAGTCGGTGCTGCGGGAGCGGCTGGGCCAGCTCCCTGCGAAGCGCGAGGGGAACTCGGTGACGACATTGGCGATTATGAGGATGGGGGAAGCGCTCGGAACACATTAGTGGGATCGCATGAGCATGGCGGATGCAATGAAAAGGAAAGTCGGAATTGAACGGCAATGCAAGTGTCTATCCTCTAGTATGCATGCAATGCGGAATCCCAAACGTTGTCCCTCGTGTCTCAAATTGCAGTCCAATGGTGGCTCAGCGCCCATACAGGTACCCAGTGATCGAACCCCTGAAGCGGTGACGGCGAGGAGCTAAGGCACCATAAGTGGTTTCCGACCAATGAGAGACGCTAAAGCCGGCGCTGGAGTGTGGCCATTGTTCTTCGCTCAGGGGTTTATTATCTTATCGACTAGCCTTGACTTTTCAGTAGGCGGGCAGAGAAGACGATGATGATGAGCGTGTCTCATGAATTTAGCAGTATTCTGTAAGGAGAGTCGCTTGGTGCGAAACATGTCTCATTTATTTTCTTTGCCAACCTTTTCCTTTCGAGCAACCGGGGTGCGGCCTATAGCATCAACAATATGTGCGCAATGCCGTTCGTTCCAATCTAATGCCGTCCTCAACTCTGGCCACTCTAAGTGGTCTAAGATCAAACATCAAAAGGGCGCTGCGGACGCGAAAAAGAGTGGTCAACGGGCCACCTTTAGCAAACAATTGACATTATCTTCAAAGTGTATGTGCCACCTCTAAATCCAGCTATATGAATGAATGCAAAACCACTGTCCCGAACTTGAAATGTGTGACAGAGCGTAGACTAAAAGCTGGCGTAGTGTATGGCCCAGATCCAATAATGAACTCAGACCTGGCACATATGATAGCGGTAGCGAAGAAAGGTAAGTTAGCCTCATATCGCATCGAAGGGATCATATCTCTAATTTCCCTGTAAAGCCGGCATGCCCAAAGCCAACATCGACGACGCAATAGCGCGTGGACAAGGCCGCACACAAACCGGCACCAAGCTCGAGAGCGCCACTCTCGAAGTCATGCTCGCGCCCTCTATGGCGCTCATTATCGACATAGAGACAGACAACAAGAACCGCTCTCTTGCAGACTTGAGGATGATATGTGCCAAGAAACACGGCGGCACCGTGACCCCAACGGCGTTTCTGTTCACGCGTCGGGGACGCGCTGTCCTGGCGCCTCGGGGCGAAGATCAGGAGATTGAAGATTTTGACGATGTCATGATGCAGGCTCTTGATGCTGGTGCCGAGGATGTTGAGCAGGACGGCGATGGGAATCTTGTCCTGTGGACTCAGCCTAATAAGACACACCAAGTGGCGCAGAATCTCTCCAAGACGTTAGATTTTGAGATTCACAGTTCTGATATCATGTGGTTGTGTACGTCAGACAAGACCAAGGTCGATGATCCTGAGGCCGCGGATCGTCTTGCGAAGCTCCTGATTGATATTTCGGAGTACGCGGACGTGCAGGCTGTATATCACAATGCTGAGCGTGGTGCTGTCTCGGAAGACGAATGGGATGCTGTCGAGCAGGCGGTCGAGTCTTGATTCAGTCTGAGAGAGACCTGTAAGATACTGTGAATATTCGCGGATTGTGATATTTTGTACATAGAGCACTCTAGTCTAGAAGAACATGAATGGAAAGCTGTATCATAACGGCATGTTTACCGAGTTGTCTCATTGTTCCCTATCTTTAACAGTATATGTCTCCTCATGGCCAAGAGCTGGATGATCAATCTTGATGTACAAGAATTTTGATACAGTACATCCTAATCAGTACACATCGTACATTCTGACGTCAAATCTCGGTCGTCAATCGTCGTATGTGGGCCGGTATCAAGCTTTTCGCCCCAACGCCGGATTCCACGCGCAATATCGTAACGCAAGCCCGGCCATTGCCTTGTAGTATATCGCACCGCATTCGAAAGAGAGAGTATCCTTAAGATCCTCTGTCCAGTCATTCATGCTATCCTTCGTGGAAGCTTCTCAAGCAGACCCTTCACTCCCAGCATTCCCGTTTCTATCATTCCTCCTCTCCGTAGGCTCCTGCTCCATCCGTCGATCCCTCAGATACAACCTCCTGTTCCTCAGCCGTTGCAGCTCAGCATGTATCTCGTCGCGGTCCAGCGGGACTTTGTTCGCTTGCTCGGGTTTGGGCCAGAAGTCCGGAACGGAGAAACGCTCGTCGAGGTTCGTGCCGAAGTAGTACATGATTCCAATCGGGAACATGACGTACATGCCGAACTGTTCCTCGCTGGTCAGTGATGCGATGAGAGAAACAGACGGAAAATGGTGAATATGTACTTTGAAGACCTCGAGGTTTAGCCCGCCCATTGTGCAGATTGAGCTTTGCTCGATGTGCTTTGCGAAGTCGCAAACGTGGTTTCTGGCGAGGTCGTGTCTCGGCGCAGAGTATGTATACGGGAGGCGAGTCCAGCGATTTCGATCGTCGCGCAATCGATTAAACCTCAATAATGCATGCACCGGCGATGACGTGCTTCGTTTGATGTTCTGGAACGATGTCGAATGACGAGGTCGAAAGACGATGCCCTTGTCGGTGAATCCGTTTTCCTGCACTACTCCCGCGACAAGGATCGACCGTTGACAGATGTGGGCCAATTAAAGCATTCTACAGTTTACAGCGCTCTGATTTACGGACATGCCAATTTTCAAAAGATTCAAATGGTCAACACAAGCTAATCCATAAACGTCTCGCGGAATAGTACAAATGCCGATTTGTTCATTTTTATTGCTTTTCTTTCTTTGTCTCCTCTATCCGCAACTTTTGGTTACTCTCCAGGCTGCCAGCCCACGGCGGCCTATGACTCTCTTCACCGTAGGCCAAAATCCATCCTCCGCCCAGTCGAGATCATCCAGGTTCAGGTGTTTGCTGTATCTCCAAACCTCCCTAAATCTCAGGCCATCCAACCCCTTGTTTTGTAGATATGGATCTAACCATGTCTTCGAGAGTGGCGCTATAAGATACGTGCCATTCGACTCTTTGAGATATTCGTGATTCCGTCGGTCGGCCGGAGTGTCGCATGTGGCTATCCGGCTCAGCTCTTCTAGGAGCGTGTCGCCCGACATACCCGCGACGTCTTCCGTATGTAGCACGGCATTCTTGCCGTTTAATAACCATACTGGCGGCATGTACGTATTCCACCACACCGCCCGTGTCGCATCTGGCTGGTTGCTTAGAAAGACTTGCGCCGGGACAATGCCGGCTTGGTGATAAGTCCCCATCAACAGCCCTAAAATTGCATTGAACGCGATCCATGCGCCCACCCAAATCTTCAAGTGTTTCTTGTTTTCCGGGAGCTGAACTGATGAAAGCAGTAAGGGTATCGTCGGGAGCAGAAATCGAGCCTCTTGATGTTGAAATATAGACAGGACGAAGATTCCCGAAATTGCCGAGTAAAGTCGCAAGGATAAGTGCGGTTGCATGAACAGAAGCACAACGGCCGGCCCGATAAGCAAGGGCAGATTTAAGAGTAAGTGTTGATACCAGGGATGAACTCCATGTTGTGCTAGATTTGATGGCTGGAGATTGTATTGCAGGTTGTTCCACGGCGTGATTACGGGGTTCCGGTACAGATCGGACCAGGATATCGAATGAGGCGTGTAGAAAGAAGTGTCAAGCGAAATAGCGAGTATTATGGCTAATATTGCAGACGTTGCCATGAAGACAGGCGAAAATGGCCTGGAGGAGCAGTTCTGATTAGAAGACCTGAACTAGATGAGTTGGATCACGAGGCGCATACTTATTAATAAAATGGGGTATCAAGCGAAGGCCGGGAATGAGCAGAAAGGCAGGAAAAGTGATCCTGTTGAAGCAACCGAATACAGCAACAAAGCCCAGCAGGCTGGATGCTAAGAGCGAGGAGGAATGCTATGGGGCACATGGATCAGCATGAGCTCATACTCGTCAAACTTCGTAGCTGGTTTATACACACAGAATTCTCGAGGATGCGCTCGATTAAGACGAGACACCAGGCGACCACCAGGGTCTCGATCGAGTTGGAGAAGGTATGCGTCTGGAAGGTCCAAGTGACGTAGGAGGATGCGACCAGTAGTACAGCGACTCGACGGTGTCGCGGTGACTGGACGAGCTCATGGATAGCCCAGTCTTCTAGCACAAAGCTGATGATGAACATCAACACGCGCAATGTCCAGAAGACAGCGATCGGTGGAATCTCGCCATCGTTCCCATTGCCGACCCATAGCCATCGAAGAAGGAGCATTGGCAGGCCGTAGACGGGCCATAGTGGGAAGACGCTTCGGATCGGGTGGTCGCTTGTGAATTCCCACGTGAGTCGGACGGGGTATTTGAAGATCTGGCCTGTTGATGGAGCGCGCAAGGCAGCGTTAGCAAGTTCTCGGAGGCTTGTCGCAAAGGGCTTATTGGAATTGCTTCGCAGACGGATAGCGCCGGCAGGGTCGGTACATACCAGCAATGACCTCTGGACCCTGAAAGTTCTCATCGGGATGTAGATAACTCGACGACAAAGCGAACCATAACCGTACCAATACCAGGAACAGATATGTGCGCCGCCACATGATTCCCTAGCCCCAAGCTTCCATGTGTAAGTTCAGATGCGGTGCGCAAGTGAGCGCGATGTGCCGTTGCCAAGATTTAGGTGTAGCGATCAACTTGGGTTGTCGTCGGGTAGGTCGAAAGTGCAATCAGTGGAGAGTCAACTACCTACGAAAAGATAGCAAGCTGCGAAATCATATGGCATTGTGTGAAGAAGGGGCGCAATACGACACAGAGAAAATTAGAAGAGACGACAAGAAGGACAAGAAAGCGTGCCTCCCCACAAAGGGTGGTGTCATTTTCTTTTTTTGTTGACACTTTCAGATCGGATCAGGTATATTGGGAGATGGGGGTTGCTTTCCACCCTTGTCCTAGTCAGCCTGGCCTAGGATGACGCGCACCACCAGATGTCCACCGCGCTCCCTCACGCATCGGGCAAGGACTTTCCATGACTGGAGGACCCGGCACGGCAACCAATGCACCTTAACACATAGATCACAGCACCCAAATTCTCTAATTTTATGCAGGTGAAGCTTATCGTCATTCCTGGGTGGTCGGTGGCCGAATCGATCAGCTACAGGCAGTCAGCAGGGGACGAAGAGCGCGCATGGAGTCTGTAGATGAGCTGAGGGTTCCCCCACCCTTGTCACCTGAGGATTCCTCCACTCTACCATTGCACTTCCACAACCTGGAACCACCCAACTACTTCCCTAAGCCACACTTCTAATACTCTCTATACGTACTTTTTATTCCACATTACCGCTAACCCTAACGTTACCCACTAACCCGAACCCTAACCTTACCCTAGCCACTAACCCTAACCGCTAACCGTTGTTCTTTATTTTTTTCTATTTTCTTTGGTGGTAAAAAAGCAATGTGAAAGATGTGGCTTGAGTGGGTTGGGAATGGCGCAGGTGTGGCTTGGGGTAGTTGGGTTGTGCAAGTGCAATGGTAGAGTGGAGGAATCCTCAGGTGACAAGGGTGGGGGAACCCTCAGCTTATCACATACCTCATATTCGGGCAGGCCAGAGCTGCAAGTCATTAATCTCCATTCCCGACTGACAGGCACCCAGATTTTCACGGTCCACCCAATACGTACGTGTACCTACCCAATGCCTGTTGCCCCCCTCATTGTGGTCATGCTGAAACCTGGACAGTAGAGTATTTGGTGGAAAAGGGAGGATAGATTTCCCCTTAAGAAATCTGTAGAGAACTATAGAAACGGTTAATTGTTTGACAAGGTATGTATGTATACTTGGGTGCATACCTACGACACACAAGGTTTTGCTATCATACGAATAAACAAAATCCTTGCTTCTGGCAAAGAATGCAACTTGACGTCGGAGGATCGCGTAACGCGTATCCTAGTCCCGACCGCTAGTAAATCGTAGAGGTCTAGGCAGTGTTTCCCCCCCGAATAAAATAAGTGAATTTTGGCCCGTACTAGCCCGGTCCGAAGTGTAAATCGAAAAATTTACTTTTTACTAGCGTTTATTATTAAAAATATAAACGAGTTTTCGGAAATTAAATAACGGAAAAAAAATAAAAAATAATTATTATATTTAATATTTATAAGCCTTTTTTATTATTATTAATATTAAAATAGCTTTAAAAATTATATATTTATACGTTTAAATAGTTTTATAATAAATAAAAAGTAAAATAATATAAAAACAATATATAATAATAGCTTTTAATAATTAATTTTTTATTTAATAAATATAATAGTTAATTTTAAAGCTAATTTTGCTAATTTCGGTTAAAAAATATATATAAATAAAGTATTTTTAATAATATTACTATTAATTAATTAATTAATTAGTTATTTTTTTAAATAACGTATATTTAATATAAAAAAATATTTTAAAATTTTCGTTTTTTAATTAATAATTATATTATATTTATATAATTTATATAATTTAATAAAAATATTTATTAATAGTTTTTTTAACGGCTTTATAATTTTTAAACTATTTTTTAACGCTTAATTTATTTTAATAATTATTTTAAACATTTAAATTATAATATATAGCTTTATCGATTTTTAAATCGATAATTAAATATTATATTATATTTAAAACGGTAATTAACGTAATAATTAAGCGTTTATTAATAATTAAAAAGTTAATTAACGTAATAATTAATCGTTTAGTAATATTTAAAATAATAATTAGCGTAATAATTAAATATTTATTAATAGTTATAAAATTAATTAACGTAATAATTAAACGTTTATTAATATTTAAAAAAGCAATTAACGTAATAATTAAGCGTTTATTAATAATTAAAAAAGCAAAAACAAAAATAATCGTTTTATTTAAACTAATACTATAATTATTAATTTATTAAAATATAGCTATTAATAAAATAAAACTAATTATTATAATAATAACGGTATATTATAAAAAATATTATATAATATAATAGCTTTTTTTTTAAATAAAGACTTTAATAAAACTATTATAAAAAAGCAAATAGTTAATAAATAAAAGCTTTTTAATATTAAAGCTTATAAATAATTTAAATATAAAAAAAAATTAAATATTAAATAAAATAATATTAAAAAAATTATTTTATAAAACGAAAATTAATAAAACGAAATAATTATAATAAATATATTTAACGTAAAAATAACGTTAAAAAAATTAATATTTATTTATTAAAACTATTTTAAATAAACTAAATTCCGTAGCGGTATTTTTTATAATTACGATTTAATAATAAAAACATTCGAAAATACCGTTAGTAATTATACTATAAAAGTTATTATTTTTACCGTTATTAATTTAACGGCCGATATATTTTTAATTAATAACGGTAATAACGAAAATTTTTTTTTTAATATTTTTAAAGCTATTTATTATAAAAATTTAAAAAAAAAACGCGCTAATAATAATATTAAAGCTTTTAATAGTTATAAACGAAATAATAAATATAAATTTAACGGCGTATTAATTATAAAAAAGCTTAATAACGTAGTAAAATCGTTATAACGCGTTAAATTATTAAGTATTAAAAATTAATATTAAAATATTACTAAATTAAAAAAAGCTATAAAATTATTTATTAACGTTTATTATAATATATTAATAAAATATATAATTATTAAATTAATAAATAAATAGTTATTATATTTAAAATAAATAACGGCTTTTATATATTTAAATAATTAACTACGTTTTATTTTTTTAAAAGCCTTTAAAAAAAAAAAACGCTATCGGTACGCTTAAAAAAACAATTAATTTTAAAAAAGTTATTTTAAATGCTTTCGATATAATAGGCTTATAACGTAACGATAATTACGACTTTAAAAACGAAATCGAAACTAAAACAAAAAATAGCGATAATAAAGTCGATTTTAAACTATAAACAAACGTTAAAATACGTTAAAATTTATTCGTAAAAAATTTAAAAAGTATTAAAAGTCGTTAGCGGTAATAATATAATAATAAAGGTTAAAAAATAGTTATCTTTTATAAAAAGTAATATTTCCGTAATTATTAAATAATACGTTATAAATAACGGTTTTAAATTATAATTAACGGTTTTATTATATTTAAGCCTTATTATAATTAATAAACTTTTTTATAATATAATTTAATACTAATTAGCTAAATAATATATTTATTTAATTATTATATTAAATAAAAAGTTCGATTCTTTTATTTAATATTTATATTATAGCTATAAAAATATATCCCGCCTTTATAAATATAGTATACGCTTTTTTACTATTATTTTTATTATTATACGTTAAAAATAGTGTATTAATTACGGCACTAATTACTAATTATTAGTTTATTAATTACTAATTATTATTCTAGTTAATACTTTAATTAATTACTAAAATTAACACTCGATTTATTTATTTTCGACGTTTTTAACGTTTTTTGCGGTTTTTAGCCTTTTTATTTACTAATATACGCTAATAACCCTTTTATATCGTATTTGCCATAATATCTCGAGCGTTTTTAATATAGGTAGACTTGTTCTTAATTTCGTTCTTAACTACGAATGTTTTTTTATTACGTTTTTTGGTTTTTTTTTCGATTATAACATAACTATATTCCGAAAGTTTTGCTTTAGTTTATAATTATTACTCGTTATTTAAATTTACAACGAATTCTTTTTTAGCGCTAAAATATTTACCGTTTTTTTATTATTATAGTTTTATTTATCGTTTATAACGAAAAATATATAGGCGTTAAATACGTTTATACCGTTTTTAATTATCGAAACGTTTTTTATAATTATTACTACGAAAATTATCGTTTTAAAAGCTATTTCGATTAAATCTGCCGTTGTTTTTATAATTAAATAATCCGTACGATTTTCGTATAAGAAATTGTTTTTTAGTATATATTCGAGCTTGTTTTATATTTTAATTTTTAAAATTGCTTTTAAAGTTTTTTTTACGGTTATTATAACTATTTTTATTTTAATAAATATTATTATTGTTTTTAGTCCGCTTATTAGCGGTAAAGGCTTTTTTTAAAAGCTTTTTTCCGTAAGGCACTAAAGTATTTATTTATTAAAGCGTTAGGATATTAAATGGGTTTAAATAAAATAAAGCAGGTAAAAACGTTTACGTTAATGTATTTTAAATTTTCTTTTTACGTAATACTAGTTACGTTCGGTATATTATTGCTTTTTTTTTTATATAATTAAAAAATGCCGCGAAATTAGTGTTTAGTTTAGGTTTATTATATATAGCTTATAATTTATTATATATTATATTTTAAATATAATTAATAAATTAAGAATTTTTATCAAAGCTGAAATTTTTAGCGTTTTAGATTTGCTGTATCGTTTAGGCTCGGGCGTTAATATTTTTTAAGATTATGTCTTTATTATACGGAGAAATTATCGCTGATTTTATCGTATTAGCTGGGTCCTTTTTTTATTTTTTTTTTATTTTTACTAAAATATAGTTTAAACTAGACGCTATTGCTTTTTTAATAATATTATTAACGATTTTTATATATTATAATAAAGTATCCCCGCGAAGAAATTAAACGAAAACATTACGTAATATTATTTTTTTAGTTATATTTAAAGCTGCCTTTTTAATTAAAAATATAAAAAAATTAATATCCCGCTAATAACAATAGCCCTTTACGGTAATACTATCGCTTATATTATAAGCTAGGTTTAATATTAAATCGAAATATTTAATAAAAGCTACTTTTTATAATAAATTCGTAATAATTTAGTAATTATTATAAAAAGTAATAAACTGCGCTGCTTTTTTAATAAAGTTAATAAAACTTTTTAATTAATCCGTTTAAAGGACTAAAACTATTTTTAAAGCTATTTTTTAGGCATAACGTTACGTTTTGTCGTTTATTAAAAGCATTTTAAAAATACAGTAAGTTATCGGTTTTTAACGGCTTATTTCGTTAGTTAAAATATTAAGTTTTAATATCGCCGATTAGACGGTAATTTTATAAAGTTAAAAAGCTAAAATTATCGGATTTAGTTTATGTTTTAATAGTTTAAAAGTATTAAAATTTGGATATAATGGCCGTAGCCGATTAACATAGTACGTTTAATAGTAGTTTTTTGCTTTTTTTTTTTAATAATCGGATTAATTTCGAAAAACCGTTTTTAAAACGTAATAATACGACTATAATAAAATGTTTTAAAAATAAAAACATTATATTTTAATTACGTTAAAAGCTAGGCGGGAAAGTAGTTTTTTAATTTAACGTAAAGGGAAAATTTAAATATATTAGATTATCCGGAAAATTAAATTTAAAAAATAATAAAAAAAAAGGCTTTTTATTAAAAGGTAAACTAGTATAGGATAAAGTACGAATTTTAAAGTTTAATAAAGAAAATATGCTAAAATTAAATACTAACCGCGGTAAAGCTATTTTATATAATAGTTTTATTTAAATTAATTTTATAAACGTGTTTAAAATATAAACTTTAAACGTTATAATAAACACGTTAGCTTTAAAAACCGTTAGTTTAAAAAAGTTTTTAAAATTGTTTTTTATTTTAGTTTTGTTTTCGATTTTTAGTTATAATAAAGCTAAATATATTATTGTTTTAATAATTACAAACTTAGTTTTAAAATCGTTTATAAACTATTCCGTAAAATAAAAAAAAAGTTTTTAATTTTAAGCTTAAATAATACGTTTAGTTTTTTCGGTTAATAATTAAAGCCGTTCCGCTTTAAAAATGTTTTTATAGTACTTAATAATTACTGTTTTTTAAATGTTTAATATATTTTTAATTGCTTTTAAATTAAATACAGTTAAAAATTTTGCTATTTAATAAAAATTATATAATTTTATAATTTCCGATATTAACAAAATCGAGAAAAAAGACTTTATAAAAAAGGCTTCCGTACGTATTGACCGCATTTTTTAAAGTTATTAAGTAAGCTTTAAAAAAAAAACTTTTCGCTAAGCCTGTTTATTAAATAAAGTTTTGTTTACTATTACTGCCTGCTATTATATAAAATAAAGTTTGCTAGTATGTTTTATAAATCCGAAACGCGGAGCTTTTCCACCGCTAATAACGTAAAAAAAAGATTAAATAGCTAAAAAAGCTCTTTAAATAAAATTAACTTTTAAACACTCTATATAAAAAACGTCGTAATAAAAAAATTTGGTGTTATCGGGTCGTAAGCCGATAAAAAGTCCTAATCTTTAGTAAAACCAGCGTAATTAGCTTAATAAAAAACAAAATAATATATAGGTTTAGCTAGGCTATAACGGCTTAACCGGAAAGGAAAAAGGTCGCTAGCTACTATATAATAGCAGCACTAAAAAAGTTAAGTTAAAATGGTTTATTTATAATAATCCTCCTAAAAGGCATTTAATAAAAGCCTTTTATAAAAAGATCTCTACCGACTATTTTATGCTAACTAATGCTGGCTAAACGCCATTTACGCCTAACACTAGCTTCGCCGTTAATTTAAAAGCTTTAATCGAAAAGCTTATTTTTTTAATTAAAACTATTTCCGTATTATAGTATAAAGTTATAAAGCTTTGCTATAATATATATTATATTTTTAAATACGTTTTTAAACGGAAAAAAAACTTAATTTTAAAGCATTTGAAAAGCTTTTTTTACTTTTTAAATACCTTTTTAATCGTTATACGTAGTTAATTATACCGTAAGTTATATAATCTTTTTACGGTTTTAAGCTTTAGTTTTATTTTTGTTAATTTTTAAAAATAATATTTAATTTTTTAATATAGCGTAAAAAAGCCTCGATTTAAAAAATAACCAGCGTTAATAAAAAAATATTTACTACTTAATACGATTAACTTTTTTTTTAACGTATTTTTATATATTTTTTAATTATTTATTAACTTTTTTTAATTAGTTAAAACGTACGTAAACTTTTTATTAAAGTTATATACCGCTAATACGTTAATAAAAAAATATTGCTTCCGATTTTTTTATACCGTACGTTCGATATTATTACTATAAACTATTATTTCGAAATAAAACCTATTTATAGCTTTAATAACGTTATCGAAATATAGGCTAAATTTATCGCTTGTTAATATTTTTTAAAATATAATATTATTAATTAAAATAATAATTATTTTCGCTAATAATAATATAACGTTTAAAACTTTATAAAAAACGTTATAAATAATATAATTGCCGTATTTAAATTATTTAGTAATAAAGCGTATAATAATACTATAAACTATTATTTAAAAAAATATAACGATTTTTTTATTAACTAATATATAAAACGTAATTTTTAAAACTATATTTATTATAAACTAATCCCGTAATTTTTAATATATAACTTTATTTATTTTAAATACCCGTTTAAATTGTTTATTATTAACTATTATTAAATTATAAATATAAACGTTATTTATATTAAATTAAGTATTTTTTTTTACTAAGCTTTAATCGAGCTAATATTAACTTTAAAAAATATTAAAAATACTATTAAAATAACTATTTTACGTTAATAACGATAACGTTAAATTATTAAAGCTAATAAAAGCTTTAAAAATATTATTACAAAGCGTACTTTTATTATCGTTATAAAAATCGGTATTATAAAAATAAAAAACGCCGATTAAATAAATTTAAAGCCTTTAAAGCTATTAAAACTAAAAAAACTATTTTTAATCGAATATATTAAATATATTAGTTCGGAAATATTCGAAAAATACCGCACTTTAAGTAACAATTATTGGTTCAAATAAGTCACTCAGAAAGGAAACGGATCACTTTTTTACTTCTTTAAACCGAAAAGGGTGGAGCAAAAGTGGTGAGGGAAACACTGCCCTAGGTTCCGGCTTACTCTCACGGTCAGCACCATTCCATAGGTTTCCATTTCCTGACTGTTGCCCACAATATTGCAGGATCTCGGATGAGCAGATAGTGCAGACTACTAACAATATCAAGATCTAAGAATGCTTGGTAAGTCGAATTAATCAAGGACGTTGCACGGCAGCATTCCAAGCAGGCGACACCTGACCTATTGTCTTAAACAATGTCACGATGATGAATGCTGTCACACCCACTGCTAGCAACCAGATCCACGTCACGGTAATTCGGGCTGCAATGGGCATACATTGAAATACCTACCTTATAGTAGAGAACCTCACCACGTGCCACTTCATAATCCACCGTTGCTGACAGACGAATGTGTTCTGCTCCATAATATTTCTTTGATGCTTCTATGGTCTAGTGATGAATACCAAGTCTGACTATGGTACATACCCAAACGAGTATAACAAGCCGCCCAGCCCCATGTTGACAATGAGATGCTGGCCCAAACTCCAAGCCATGGTATAGAGATACTTTGGCGAGAAGACGGTCCAGATGAAAAGATGTGTCCTCAACGTCGTGCAAGCCACCATCGCAAAGCCCAGCGTTACGGCCACGAACATGGTTAGGAGAGAGGCGTGCTGTAGGAATGTATTTGGGGGCGCGCTGTTGCCACCAGCTTTCGTACGTCCCAATTCATTCCTCCTACTTCGCAACAAAAGGAGATTCGAAGCCGACATCCACCAGATAGGTCCGGCCCAGTTGCTCACAAATGTCAGGACACCTACGAGGAAGACGTTGAAGTCACTGACGCCGTTGTATGCGCTGGAGAGATCGATACCTGTAAAGGCATTGGAACCCCCCATTGCGAAGAAGGAGGCGTACTGCAATAGCAACGCAGAGGTAGTAACTTCTATTGGCTCGAGATCCAGCTGATGAAGGTAATACTCGATGCCATAAAACATGAGAAACAACGGTGCGTTGGTAGTGCGCGATTGGGTTAATGCGATAAGTGTATAGAGATGATGGAATCCTCGCAAGGCTGTGACACGATTAGCGAGAGGCGGGCCATGTGTTCACGTTCAAGACTTACCATGTTCCTTGGAGACTTGGGCTGGGCTTACTATCAGTATAAAGATTGGGTAGAGTGCAGTGAGCCCAATGCCCATGAACACGGTCCGAGCCTGTACTACCAGTGATGGCCCGTCAAAGAGATTGGCGAAGAACTTGGCTAGTCCAACGACGAGTTCAGGTGCATCCTGCTTCGTGAACGAGAGTTTGAAGGATACAGCTGATGTTACAACGCCCGCAACGACTGAGCCGGAGAGTACAGTTGGAATGCCGCTTAGACTCCGTAACAGTTCTCTACTTGAAAATAGATAAGTTGACCACACCAGGATCCACAATAATGATGGATGAGGGATAAGATATGTCGTCACAATATCAGGTTCACCCGCGAATTTCTGTCCAGTTTGGTTCCAACTACGTGTCAGTCGCATGATCACAAGCCCTCCTCCTACTGTCATTAGAAATTTTCGAATTGGCAACGAGAGTCTAATGCTAGTTAGCGGTAATATTCTCAGATGAATGGAGTCTGGAATGCTACCTTCTCAGACCAAGATAGAATAACCATGCTGTCGTTGACCAATACCAAAAATGCTGCTCTTCTTCCACATAGCTGCTGGCGAACATCATCACGCTGTATAGGGCGGTGATTAGCGTGAAGGGGCCTAGGCCACCCACAGCAGGTTGAATCGATCGGACGGTAGCGAAAATCGCAGCACTAGAAGCAATCAAGGCTATCACGCCTCCCAGTGTAAGTCTATCGACATCGTAATTGCTAGCCATGCCACTCATCATTTCTTGAGCTTTGGAGAGCCACTGCATTGCATTAGTTTCGATGTCACAAGATAGTTAAATCAGATCCCCTACCTTCGATATAGCCGATACCTGGGCTTGGTACTGAGAAGAGTCTGGCACGGCCAGATTGGCAGTGCCGCTGATCTCATTCTGCCATTCGCAAACTAGTTCGGCCGCTGGTGAAGGGGCATGGAGGCATTGTTCTGCACTAACTGCAGTTTCTGGGCTAGAAGCACCGATGCTTGCAGTGACGATCGACAAAATCTGCCTGGCATTTTGAATGAGAATGTGAACCCTGTCCTGAACTAACAATTGCGGTTGATATGTTAGTACTGTGGTGATTTTCCGCAGCTAGAGACTTAGCTAACTCACCATCAGACCACAAGGGGAGGAATTCTACAATGAAAGATCCCAGACTATTCTTCGGAATAGGAAATCCTAGAAGAGCCGCGAGAGTGGGAGCCAAATCAGACTGTTCAACTGAACGGTAGTATTGGAACTCCTCGACATATTTCGCTGGGGCTTGAACATCCCCCGATACTTGACGAAGTTTTGGCGACACGAAAACCAAAGCCGCCGATGTCTCTCCTGGCGATGAGGCTCCATGGTTTCCCGCATCATTCATGCCATGATCGCCACACAAAACCAAAAGTGTTGATTTTAGATGATCTTGAGTTTCCATAGCTTCATATATCTGGCGGACTATGCCATCCATCTCATGCTGCTTGGGGAGCATCTTGGGGCCACGTGGGCCAGTCTTGTGACCGATATGGTCGAGGCCGAGATAATGCAGGACCATCGTATTCCAGTCGTCGTTCAGCAGCTCCTCCGGAACATGTCTCGTCACATTGTTGTCTACTTCTGTGAAGTCGGACACAAAAAAGCTCGTCGTGCCGTCTGCTCGGTCGAAGATACCGGGAAACAGCTTCAGCCAGGTATCGTCTCCGTACATGATCAGTTTCCCAGTGTTCTTAGCCTTCATCTGAGCTAGCCATGTATCTTGCGCAGCGAGGGTGGAAGAGGTATCGGCTTCGTCAAAGTTCAGAATCGCATCGAGAAATGAGGGCGTTGATCCGGTCGTCATAGCTTTGATTCGCGGCATAGTGACGGTGGGCGACGTCGCATGGGCAGTGAAGGGAATGGCAACTCCATCTTTGATTAAGCTGTTCGCAAGGTTAACAACTGGCACAGGACGCTGGGAAATAAAGCAGAGACTGACTCTTGTGTAAATTTGAAGCCGGAGCCCTCGGTATATACAAAGTCGCTGGCAGCAGATTAGTTTCACACTTAGGAACACATCGCTCATTCACAAGGCTACGCACCTCCGCAGAGCATCGACAACCATGAAGACAAGTTTGTCGAACGGCGCACTAGGAGGAGATACATCCTTGGGGTCCTCATACTTGGCGAGTCCCGGAAGAAAGGGTTTGTAGGGGAAAAAGCCAGTCGCAAAGATTAATATGGCAGTGGGTATGAGAATGTTTGCCACGACCAGGAGAAGCCTCGGTAAAGTAGCAGCATGTTTACAGTACATATCCAATCGCAGAAATGTAGCTTCCCCAGTCTACCATAAGAGCAGGATAGAATTGAGGCAGCGGTGGCCTCACGCGGTGGTGCTTGATCAAAGGAATGACGAAGGTGAGCTGAGCACTACGTGTACGCGGGGAGAGTCGCAGAAGATGGATCCGAGCCTTCAATGTTGCCAGGCAGTTCGCAGTGCAAGTTTCAGTAGCTGAAGACCCCTGATTCCAGCCCTATCAGCTGAAAGGCAGGGGTAGGACTGAGGCTCAGGCTACTGCCCGTGCACACGCCACAGACAGCATGACGCCAGTGGGCCCAAGTCCCCGCCCGGCAATGCCCGGACCCCAACTTTCTCTTGAGACTCGCCATGACAACCATCGCCACCGGCATCTTCAACCACTTGAGGTGGCTGGAATTGATAAATCTCAACAGTCAGTGAATATAGGGTCTTCTGCGCTCGACTACTTTGAGCTTTCATCGAGTGTGGAGTAAGATGGTCACAGAAGACAATCCATTCATCCGCTTCAAGAACCACGTCCACAGCAAAGTACGGCGAGGCGCTGAGACCATATTCGGCGCTCCGTCTCCACCACCAATAGCACTACCATCGAAACCACAAGGTACCCCAGATTCTATCAACAACAATCAATTGCAACCCTCGCCATCATCGTCAACCATGGCCTCGGTAAGATACTCAGAAGAGCCACCATCTAGTGTCGAGGACGTCTATGAGTGGGCGATCAACTCGCCCTATTCTCCTCTCAATCTGCAGACACTCAGACAACCAACCCCGAGAGACGCTCCCCCTGTTTGGGAAGGTCATTTCACCTTTCGCGATGCTTTTGAAGATCTGCTAGTCTCCGCCCACGGCGAGCCAGTTCCCGGAATGAGATCGATCCTGCTCAATAAGGCACAAGAGTCAAAAAATGTATTCGGCCAAATTACACACGTCAACGACTGGGTCGCTTGGCTCGGTTCCTCGGGGTTTTGGTACTCGTATTTCAACATGGGGCCCGAGATCGAGTCACGGGAATGGGCGAGCAGCCGTCTCCACAGGTTGACTGATCAACGTTTTTGGTTCTACCCGCAAGGCCCAAACCCCTCGGGTCCCTTGGCCCGATATAAATCGTCACTGGCCCTTGACAGGTCACATCCTTGGATGGATAAACAACTCGGCAGGGAAGAATGGGCACAACTTGCCAAGCTGATTCTACAAGGTAGTTTAAATACCTTGTTGGCAACTGATGAGCACGAAGAAGGTGACCTAGTGGACGAGATTCCACACAATCTCTGGCGAAATATCAAGGATAGAGCCGCTGAGGCAACAAAAAAGACCGAGGCAAGGACTGAAGAAGACCTCTACCAATGGAACGAAAAGGCCGTCGAGCAGACTCAACCCGCTTCAAAGTCCCCCGAGCAGAAAACATTTGAGCGCAAGTTTGCGGACGGCAGGAAGATGATACAAACCACCACGAGTGAAGAACGAGATGGATATGTCAAGACAACTACAAAGTCCCAAGAGTTTGATGCTCAGGGTAACGTCGTATCCGAATCAACGGAGACATCGAGCTCGCGAACTTGGTCGGCCCAAATGCCAGGGGTTGGAGGCTCCTTCTCTTGGACTTCAAGTCGGCAGAGCAACAATAGTGGCGATGTGGATGAAAATGGTATTGGGAAGAAAAATGGCAAAGATGGCCGTGAACGCGGTTGGTTTTGGACGAAGTGATTTGTGAAAACTTAGGGTGTATGGTATGGGTTGGCGTTGGGATAAGGATATCTACGAAGTTACGACACTCTCCTCTCACTTGGGTTTTCCCTTAGGCAGACATAATTATGTATGATGGTTCTGTCTTTATTCCCCTAATCTATCAATAACAACATGAGTTGATAAGCATTACTGTTTCAACTCCGTGCTCCCGCCTTCTTCTTTCTCACCATCCGTTTCCTGCCGATGATTTTCTGTTGCAGAGTATCATGCGCTGACGCATTCTCGCTCGCAGCTTTAACAGGATCTTTGGGATTTCTTTTGTCAGTGTTTCCTTTGCCCTTCTGTTTTTGCCATTTTCCTTTCGATACAGAGAAGTCCTTGCCCTTGGGAACCCCCGAGGACTTCTCAGTCTCAGTCTGGGCTCCTCGGTGAGCATGCTGGCCTGCTCTGTTCTTCTCTTGTAAGTCCCTACGCCTGGCCACGACCTGCGCATTCTCAATAGCAAACTCGACAATTAATCGAAGCGTCTTGCCCTCATCGGTCTTGACTGCGTGACCATTTAACCATCTCAAACCCATGAGTGCACATCGATGTGAAGTATACTCGATGAAGCCGTAACCTCGACTCTTGCTAGCACCGTCCAGCTCGTGAACTTTGGATCCTTCTTTATTCTCATAGATGATCTTCGTCTGCTTTACGACACCCTTCCCCTTTTCTTTGCGACGGCGTTCTGCGTCTTTCTCTTCAGCACCTCCTCGCGCAAGCTCTTCTTTAGAAAGGGGCTGACGCCGTCCTGCCTTGACATCTGTAGCAAATCCAACAATAGCCTCACGAGCCAGTGCTTTCAAGCCTTTCGAGTCCATGTTCTTGGGCATATTTCGGACCGCCAATCGTGTGAGACTGATGTGCAGAGTAGGGTTGCCCTGAATGAGCTTCTTTCGCTGCGCAGCACTCTGATCTCTTATTTTGACCTCAGAAGGTGCTAGCATGTTAAATATCGGCGACTCTCTCGAGATGATACCCTCGGACAGTAGATAGAGTCGTCGTTTGTCCTGGTCCTTTCCTTGTCGGGCGGCCACACCAGATTCTGCGAGACGTGTCGCTTCGTCCTTGCTCACAGCCTGTGAGACTTGGAGCACGCGACCCTCAATCGTGTACTTGCCCTCCTCATCTGCTGTTTCGTTCTGTAAGATTGATTTCTTATTGGGTATTCCGCTCTGCTGAGGGCGTGGGGCTCCCTTCAGACAGAGCTTCATGTCATCAACGCTTGCAAAGCAGACAAAACCCGTGCCAGCCGGTCGATCTGTCGCTCTGTCCGTCACGATTCTGGCATACCTTATACGCCCAAACTGTTCAAAATGAGCCTTCAACTCAGCATCTGTCGTAGTAAAAGGCAGATTCCTGATGAAAACTGTTGATGAGTTATCAGTTGTTTGTGGTGTAGGCTTTGCCGCACCGGCAGCTCCGCCTTCAGCAGTCTCATCCTCTGAATCATCATCCTCTTCCTCCTCGTCTTCTTCAGCGTTGCTGTCTTCCTCCTCCAGATTCTGCATGTGATTTTTCATAAAGTTTCTCAGATCCTCGTCTTCGACTTTCTCATCGTCTTTCTCTTCAGGGTCATCACTGTCGGCTTCCTCTGATCCGTCAACATCCTCAGCATCCTGCTCTTTGGTTGCAACAGTCTCTTCTTCTTGTTTGTGGTGCTTGTTCCACTCATCTTTCGAGACGGCCCAATCAACTGATAGAGTCCTCCCATCCACGACTTTCCCGTTCACTCCTTCCATCGCTGCCTCGGCATTTTTCCTTCCACGCATCGTGATGAAACCAAAGCCGGACAGCTTGCCCTTGTTTTGAGGAAGATCAGCGTACTTCACGAGGCCATAGCTTCGGAAGAGAGCAGACAACTGCTCAGAGCGCTTGATACTCCATGGCAGGTTGCGGACGATCAGCTTCGGCGCTTTACGTGCCTCAGCCAATGCCGTCTTTCGCTCCTCTTTTTTAGCTGCAGCACCATCGGCAGCAGCACCAGGCTGGCGGTGTCGACTCTCAGCAATGTCCAGGAAGATGGGGCGGCCGTCTATTTTGTGACCCTGGAGCTGCTCTTTGGCAGCCTGGGTATCTTCGACGTCTGTAAATGTGACAAAGCCAAATCCCTTGGATGTCTTGGTTTGAGTATCAACGACAACGGTGGCATGCTTGACGGGGAAGTGTTGAGAGAAGAAGTTAGTCAAGGCCTCACTGGTGGTGGTCGGGGCTAATGAGCGGACGAAAAGAGATCTGCTGGCTTCCTTTCGGGCTTTTTTGGAGGGTGGTTGTTCACTGGCGGCCCCGGGCTCATTTAAGACCTCTTCGGCCTCTGCAGCCTGTCTTTTGAGATGCTTCTTGCCCATGTTCAAAGATGTCATGTGAAATAGACCACCGATTCATGTGCAGTGAAGGTGAACAGCGGATGAACCAGCTGCACGTCGAAAAATTACAGTGGAGAGGTTGCACGATAGAGAGTCGATAGGTGGGTAAAGATGGGGATGGTGAAGCTGCTGTTATCGATTGTGCTGTCGGGTGGTGGCAGCAGCAAGTGGGGGTGAGTAACTCGGGCGCTATCAATCGAACGCGGGGTGTGTACAGCACTGTTGTCCCGGCAGCCAATTGCCGTTCCGTTTATTGATGTTCAGGGCCGCACGACGCGCAACAAACAACCTTTCACCCTGGCCGATACCTGTCCGCGGTCGCCGCGTCTTTCTGACACCACTGCGCACACCCCGCGCGGCCCGGTCGCAAATTGTATATTCACTTCCAATACGAGTCAACAGGTCCGTTAGTATAGAACGTTGCATCATATCGTCGTCTGCGTATCCAGAACGAATTCAAATCTGAAGCAACAAAAGATACACAAACACCCACCCTGTAAACATGCCCGCTCGAACCTCGAGGTCTGCTCGGGGGGCCGCCTCTGTATCCAACAAGTCTTCAAGCACAAAACTCCGCGCATCAACCACACAGCGCGCCTCGTCCTCGAATATCGACATCCCAGAAGAAGCCCCAGACAACGAGCTGCGCACCCGTGTATCCGCCGTCTTCCGCGACGCCCAGAAGACCACTGCCACACACAGAAAACTGGCTGTGACCCTGCGCAAGTCTCACGAGGCCTGCTGCTACGAACCTACACGCCCAAACAAGGATGATTCTACCAAGGACTTCAACGAGTCCGACTTCAACAATGAGTTCACCCGGTGTGTGCTGAGGATCATGCCCGTCAAGAAGAGCGAGGGTGCTGGCGACAAGACCATCCGCTTCATCGGCCTGTTTCTCCGTCATGCCAACGACAAGGACAACGACCTCCTCGGAGAGACCGATGCCGATGCCAGCACCATGCCCGAGACACCGAGCACGCGCCTCACTACCCAGGTCATGGAGGCCGTCCTGCCGCTGCTCACCTCCAAGGACAAGTTCGTCAGATACAGATCAACCCAACTGATATCCCACATTATCAATTCGCTCGATGCTATCGACGATGAGTTGTTTCAGAAGTTGCGCCATGGCCTGTTGCGTAGGGTCCGCGACAAGGAGGCCGTGGTACGATCTCAAGCAGTACTAGGTCTCGGTAGACTGGCAGGCAACCAAGTCGAGAGCATGGCCAATCCAGACGATAGTGACGATGATGTTGAGACCGGCCTACTTGAAAAGCTCTTGGAAGTCCTGCAGAACGACCCTAGTGCTGAAGTCCGACGATCTCTGCTGGTAAATCTACCAATTCTACCCAATACACTGCCTTATCTCCTTGAGCGGGCAAGAGATCAAGACGCAGCGACGCGCCGCGCTGTGTACTCCCGCTTGTTACCCGCACTTGGCGATTTCCGTCACTTGTCTCTCTCCATGAGGGAAAAATTACTGCGATGGGGTCTTCGAGACAGAGACGAGAACGTCCGAAAAGCCGCGGGGAGATTATTCCGTGAACGGTGGATCGAGGACTGTGTGGGGGCGAATCAGAATGAGAATGGTCAAGCGCAAGACGAAGTAGCAGACCCAAGCTTGGACGGTCTTCTGGAGCTTCTAGAACGCATTGACATTGTCAACTCTGGAGTGGAGAACGGCGTCGCTATAGAAGCCATGAAAGGGTTTTGGGAAGGACGACCGGATTATCGAAACACTATGGAGTTCAATGACGCTTTCTGGGAGACTTTGAGCGCCGAGTCTGTCTTTGTCGCTCGTAGCTTCAATGACTTCTGCCGAACGGAAGGCAATGGAAAATACGAGTCGCTTGTGGAGGAAAAACTACCCGAAGTCACTAAGATTGCTTACTTCCTGGAGCGTTACCTCAACGTAATGATCGAAGCCATAAGAAGAGTCAACAGCCAAGCAAGTGCCGAGGATGAGGAAGAGGAGGAAGACACTGTTGAGCAGGAGTTCATCGTCGAACAACTACTCCATATCATCTTGACTCTGGACTATTCGGATGAAGTAGGTCGACGAAAGATGTTTGCGCTTTTGCGACAGGCCCTCTCGATTCCCGAACTGCCTGACGAAGTCACCAAACTCACGATTGAGGTACTGCGGGACATCTGCGCCCCTGATAATGCCGGGGAAAAAGAATTCTGCAGTGTTGTACTAGAAGCTGTCGCTGATGTCCACGACGCGATTGTGGATGAGTCTGAAATTGACGACGATGAAAGCTTCCATTCGGCGCGCTCCGAAGTCAGTGGCGACAGCACTCCTACAAAGGCCAAAAAAGGAGGCAAAGACAAGGACTTGAGCGAGGAAGAATCCCGCGAAAAGGCCATTAAGGAGATAATGATTAACATGAAGTGTCTCCATATTGTACAGTGCATGCTGGCTAACGTGGAGGGAACTTTGCAAGAGAACGATCATTTGGTGTCGATGCTTAACAATCTGGTTGTACCAGCTGTCCGCAGTCATGAGGCCCCCGTTCGAGAACGTGGTCTGGTCTGTCTAGGTCTTTGCGCTCTCCTAGATCGGGCATTGGCTGAGGAAAATCTGACGCTGTTCATGCATTTCTTTAGTAAAGGACATGCTACGCTTCAGATCACGGCGCTTCAGATCTTAACAGATATCTTGAATGTCCACGGCGCGCAGTTGCTGTCTAATAATCCAACGCTCCTCAAAGTCTACGTCAAAGCATTGCGATCTGGTTCGCGAAATCCCGAGGTACAGGGAGCTGCTACGGTCGCTGTGTGCAAACTTCTGTTGGGCAGAGTCGTGGTTGACCAAGAAACGTCGGCTGAACTACTGAAGACCCTCATTGTTGCATACTTTGATCCCTCCACAGCAGGAAACCAAAGTGTGCGACAGGCCCTCAACTATTTCCTACCTGTATTTTGCTTCTCCCGACAAGAGAATCAAGATCTCATGCGATCCGTGGCGCTCGACGCCCTTCACGCTCTCTACAATGTCCGTGAAGGTATTGATGACGATGACATGGATGTCGAGGACGAGATGGCGAGTCTCAATGCCATTGGTGCATGCTTGGTTGATTGGACCGACCCCCGGAAATGCTACACGCCTGGCGTCCCGATGGATGCGGACAGGAAAAATGTCAACGGTGATGTCCATCTCGATTTTGCTACGGACATTCTCGAAAAGCTAAACACTAACGTTAGCAGTAAGTATCATCTAACTCTACAACTACCACCGTGACAGATAACTAATAGAAAAACAGAAGAGGAAAAGAAGGTGATTGCTCCGTTGCTAGGTAAAATGTACGTCTCATCAGCTTCGAGCGAGGAGAAGATTCGTGCGCTGTACGAAGATGTCACCTCTGCGGTCGAAGAAGAGCTTCTGACCGATGCCACGAGCCGGAATGCTCTTTACAAGATCCACGTCAGTCTCGGCAAGATTGTCAACCAACTGGGCGAGCAAGACAAAATGTCTCAGATATCTCGCCGAAGCGTTAGTAGAAGCTCGGTGGCACCCAGTCAAGTCAGCCAATCCACCGGTCAGGACACGAGTATGAATAATGACGACGACGATGCTACGATCGTACCGGGACGCCGGTCTCACGATGGGACTATGCTTGAGGATGTCGCCGAAGAGGAGGGCG
Source organism: Xylariaceae sp. FL1019 (assembly GCA_022578705.1). Lineage (NCBI taxonomy): Eukaryota > Fungi > Ascomycota > Sordariomycetes > Xylariales > Xylariaceae > Xylariaceae sp. FL1019. Next base: position 741,615 of record MU391928.1, read on the forward strand.
ACACCACAGATGCTGACGGAGACACTGTTGTTCACCACGTTGAGATGGAGGAGGATGTGGACGAGTCAACTCTTGACGAGCAATTGACGAGCCAGCTCGAAGGCATGAGTGTGTGAAAGGGAACGATATGGCACGTTAGTGAGGTTTTGTTTGCGTGATAATGGGTCATGATAATGAATTGCTGAGCTTATATTCGCTGTCTTCATCTTGCAAATACTATATTCAATTGACTTGTTGCTGTCTGTCATTCTTTCTTAGGCTCATGACTGATGCTTATTGATAGGAAATCAAGAAGTTGTTTCCCGCTAACACAACGCAATGTTTCCTTTTACTACTCCATAACCATCCTAGAAATCCTGAACGCACCATACCCGCTTGAAGGCGCAGACCACTGGGTCAAATCAATATCGACGTGGTTGACGTCTCGAAATCCACGGTTCACAAAAAAGCCATGGAAGTTAGGCTCGGCACAAATGCTGAACGGCAGGTTGGTCTCCTTCGCCACATTGTGTGCGATCTCTACCAGCTCGGAGCCTATGCCTTTTCCTCGACTCGACGGCTCGACGTAGATATGTGTTATATCTAGTACACAATCAGTCATCTATGTGGAACCAGGGACGTTCGCTTTTGGGTGGCCTGACCGATGAATTCGTCACTGTCGAAGGATGGCTTGAGTTCCCCAATGGCATTGACGACGGCCGCGTAGACTTCAGGGACTATCCCTGGAGGGGTTTCGATTGGTGTTGTCGCCTTGGCTTCCGGATCGGCATGAGTCTTGGTTCGAGTGTATACGACATAGGCGACCGGACGCCCTGAGACGGTGTTGATGACTTTGAGGGTTGTGGTTTGAGGATCAGCCAAACCGCCCTTTACTGCTTTCTGTGACGCAATTGTAAGCAAGACAGCTCCGTGATGTCAGGAAGCCTTGAACTTGAAAGACGAGGCGGTGATATTGTGTGTCATTTGACGGGACAGGAAAAGCTGTTGGGTTGTAGTTATATGCTTACTACAAATAGCGTGTTACTTAAGACAGGGCAGTAAGGCAACGAAGCAATGATGATAGATACCTGTATAATGAGTCTTCTGAAACTGCTCGTTCGGCCAGTCTTGGATCACAAAGCGATTGATGGCAAGCTGTAACTTTGACTGTTGGAGGAAGGTGCCAATGATTGGGATGTCATCCTCCGTTGCAGGAACGACGATGTGGTTAGGGATCTTCATACTGCGTATAGTTGCTTATGGAGATGATACAATAATGGTTCTCGGGTTTCTTATTCTTCCTTCTCTCTCTGATTTACTTAGACGAAATCAGTAATTCTGCTTGACAAACGAGGCGCCCCGAAAGCTTACTTTATAGATCTGGAGCTGTTTAGGCAACATTATTTGGTTGTAAGGCAGCAACATTTCGCAGATATGATAAACGCCTGCCTGTTAAAAAGGAAAAGAAGGATATCCTAATGATTTTCACTAAATATATTTAGGGCTATATTTTTGACGGAAATATTTTCCGAGTAGTCGAGCAAAATGCAGACTTTGATGTTCAATCTCACGATCCACACCTTCACCGTTCCAAGATCTCGTGAATCACATCTTGGACGTATTTGTCGAATCCGCATGCGTTCGCAATGACGGTGCCCTGCTTAAATAACGACGGCTGGAATTCGGACACAATTTCACACATGGAACGTTAGCCTGCCTTTGGACGTTGCATATACTAATTATAAGTCATTCACATGGTTATACTTGAGAACAGTGGCCTCGGTATTGTTGTGCGCAAGATATTCAACCACAGATCTTTCCGACCACAAGTTTCTCCGACCCGCTTCTACCTACTACAGGTTGAGATGAAGTACAGTTCACGGAGATACCATCACTTGTGCCCTTGTAGCATGTCTTGTAGCGTGTAGGTGGTAGTCGGGACGATTATTATAGCTTAGCGTGACCATGCCCGTACTCCTGAATCAATCGACTTTCATTATATACAAGTATCCATACCATAGTATATAATTCAGTACTTATCCAATACTAAATTGCATGAGAGGACTTCATGGGTTGAATGGGAGTCCAATCATTCACTTGCTGTAATACCAGGAAAGCTACTTACGATAACTTCTCCGTCACCACCTCTTGAGTCACAGCACGGGCACCATCACTACAGATTTACGACAGAAGCTCCTAGTTCCACAAGTTCTCACGTGCCTTCTTCTTAGGCTAAGTAAAGGTCCTCGGTAGGCGGTTCTTTCCATCTTGCCAATAAAACGAGATCCGCTTGGTCAGGGCATTGAATGTGAATATGCGGACTATTCTGACCGAAGTCTGCCTCGGTAACGGGAAATTCCAACTCCTGTAGGTACCAGAATCCCGTTTACCTTGCCTTTTAGTTCGGATGAGAAGGCATCAGATATAACACAGCGCCTTCTGTTCCCAAATCGGACGACTATTTCTCAGTACAGCAAAGTGTATAAATCGAATTCGCCCAGCACCTCTCGTCACCCTCTCTTCCTTCTGTGTTTATTGAGGAAGACGTGAGGAAGCTCCTAACTCACAACACGACTTCAGCATCACAACATATTCTGCTCGTTGATAACAATCACTTTCCTCTCTCTCTCCGTGCGTTCAGGTTGCGTCCACCAGCTCTGTCCCAGCTCTTGCCTTCTTTCGAGCCTGGCGACGACCATTTCGGAGTACCAGCAGCGCCCATTTGTCAAGTTTATTTCGCCAGACTTGATAACTGCCTGAATTCCACTGTTCCTCCCAAAGAGTGGTCCTCTTCATCCACCTTCCCAAATACGACCTGAGCTTGCCCGGCTTTAGACCTCGCACTCGCGAAGGGCGTAATTCAGAGCTTCCTCTTTCACTCTCTACTACAACGCACCGCCATGTCTGATCTCGTTCAACAAGAGATCCAATCAACTGCCGCAGCCATGCCAGGATCACACGAGACCGTGGTCTTCACGGACGGTGAGGCGTCATGAGAAACCATGCAATCGATATAGAATACTGACTGAACCTAGGCGTCGTAGAGAGAGCTGCTGGCTCAAAGGGCGCCGGTATCTTCGTTACTCGCGATTTTCCTCGCGGGTCTCTTCTGATCGAGCAGCATGTGAGCACGAAATGTAGTTACTGCCAGTCCAAACTCTATCTCAACAAATCCGACGAAAACGACACCGCAAAGACCGATCCTGGAGACGAACACTCCGATACTAGCGAAGCTCTTGTGGAAAGGAATGATTCCGACGAGGACGACTCCGACGAAGATTACTCCGACGAAGATTACTCTGACGAAGATTACTCTGACGAAGATTACTCTGATGAAGACGACTCTGAGGAAGACGACTTTGAAGAAGACGGCTCTGATGAAGACGATGCTATCGTGGGCGAGCAAGATGTCATCAGTAACGAAGTTCCCAATCCAGAGATCGTGCTGGAGCAGACCTTAGGCAGTTGCAGGATCAATCATTCCTGCGCCCCGAACGTTGTACTTCGAGACGATAAGCCCCAACACATTCGCGTTTACACACTTCGAGATATTTCCGCCGGCGAGGAAGTTTTGACATCATACCTCCCTGACCTCGCTTTGCCGAGTGCCGTTCGGGCGCAGTGGCTTGGCTTCGACTGTCAGTGTACGATCTGCACCTCACCACACTTGGCAGAATCTGACGCGAGACGGGTGCGTCTGGGTGGCATCTACCTCGGCCTCGAACACACGTTCTTCGAGACGCAGCCTGATGGACCCCATGCCATAATGCCACAGGACGACAAAGAAGCCTTATTGCTTGCGCAAGAGTTCATGCAGATTCTGATAGAAGAAGGGCTCTGTGGCCCGCTTCTGAGTGAGGGACATGTTCAACTTGCAATTTTCTACATGAAGAACGGCAGATTTGACGAATCTGATCAGGCCAATTGAGGCGATGTTTATTCGTGATAATCTCTATGGGGAAGAAGATGATGATCTTGAGTTCCTTTCTCATCTTTTGGAGGATTACCGTGCCAAAGCCAAGTAAACACGACTGCGGGAGCAACGGGTGGGACAACTATCCATCCATGGGAGGGGGTGGTGTTGGGTAGCAGGAATAAGGGCGATGAACTGCGGCATACGAGACAACGTCTGGAATACAAACGTCGTTTAGGCTGGAAACACACTCGCCTCAATTCCAAGCTCGCGTCGAAAGCATGCTCCAAGTGTCGATGGTCACTATCACTCGCACCAATAGCTGTCTTATGGTTGATAGAAAGGCAGGCTGAACTTCAAATACAAGGGCGTGAAATCTTTGATATCGTAAGATGAGATGGTAATGAGGTTATTTTGAAACTCCGGACTGTTGCACCCAAAGGCCAATGGGGGACCTCAAATACCTACCTAGGTACTTAGCTTATAGCGACTCTCCAGAGACGGGTCACGATAAAACCAACATCCATTCATTCCAGTAGGGTCTCTCTACGCGCAAAAGGCATATATTAGTTCGTATACCAGTCTAAGTACGACATACACGGGATCAGATTACTCTGCAGCAGGTTGGCGATCAAGTCCGTACTCAAGCTTCACGCATCTCCAGAGAAGAGTACATGGACGATTGGCTGCGCGATTTCTAGACGGCGCTCTATGAAAGAAGATTGCAGTCAACACCACATACACTTTCAGTACCTATCTGGATCAAATCTTCCCGCGAGAGCACGCCCTCTGCCTTGGCAACAAGGATCACCGACATCAATTATTAGAGAGATGAAGAAGGGATCTTGGCCACAAGATGAGATTCAAAGAAGTTCCAATGACAGAAATAAGATACATCAGAATGAATGGAGTTGCGCCGTAAAATAAATACCGAGATCTGACAAGCCGAATCTTCCCCATCGCCCGCCATTCGTGGGTCAGGCTCCGTATCAGCCACATAGATCAGCTCCGTATGTCGTCGGTATCACAACATCTTCAAGTGTCTCAAACCGTACGCAACTAATGAAGCCCGAGTAATTTGAATGGACACCAAGTACACTGCAGTTCATTGATGAGATAAGTAAGTGCGCGAATGTTGTCAGTTCGCTTCCATCGGCACTATATGCAAATTAGGGCTGCAATGAAACAGCAGGATACGAGCAGGATACCCATCTCGCCATATTTCGAACGTTCGCTGAGCGTGAACCTCGACCTATTTGGGGATGTTGAATTCCCAAATCTTGAGGCACTATATCTGCCTGTTAGCAGTTCCCTTGTCACATACAATGTTTACCAATCGCAGACGCATTGAAGCTTGGTTCAGTCTTGTAATGCCATGATTTCATACATGTACATGGTTTTACATCAACTTAATTACCTAGGTATAGGTACCTATGGGAGGTGACCCCTTTTTGCAGCAGCGCTTGGTCATAATGCTGGACTCGATGTTTGGCGTAGTTAGCCATTATCTATCAGAACACCGAAAAAAATCGAGCATTTAAGTTTTGAGCTGTCGACCCACTGCTTCGGAAATTTTGTGATCGCTAGTTCACAATGTTGGACGAAAATAATGTCGGCTCGATGTTGGCGGCAGTTTAAACTTCCACGAAGCCTCTGTCAGCGATGGCCCGTTCGGCTTCTATCACATGAATATGGTGATGTTCAGTCACGTCACTCCACCAGCTAGACAGACCTGAGGTACATAATGCTGAGTACGACACGAATGCAAATGTGTGTGGACTTCAAGAGAAAAATAAAAAAAAAAAAAAGATGAAAGAAGAGTGGGCTGTGCAGGAATTGAACCTGCATAAATCTGAACAGTACTCTAACAATGTGGTGTAATATGAACAGTCCTAATTATACACAGATGTAGTCAACCAAACCAGCCCTTGACCACTGCACCATGTGCTCTGATTGTTGAAAGCTGCATACTTTCTATGGCCTATGTACTTCAAGCCCTAGCTTCTCGCCAGAGAGGCAGCGGCCAATGGGGACTTGTGATGAAGATGGATTCGCGATGGCGATATGGAAGGCGGGGATGCGGCTGTGATGGATGAGGAGGAGAGCGGCTTGTCTCTGTGGCCACAGCTTCGCCGGCTTGCGAGCGAAGATAGTAGCTGATATATCTTACTGAGATGAGGCAAGAATCGCTGTCGTTGATCAAACATATTTAGGGATGAGCGACGACGAGACGGTCCCCTGACGACCGTGGATATGGACAAATACATGATACGGTGGCACATGTTGTAGATAATAACCCCAAGAGTCATTGCGACGAAACCCGAACTGCCAGAGAGTCACACTTGTGTTCAGAAACGATAGCTACCAGACTCATGAGTAGGACTCTGTATCAGCAGAAGGACTGTTAGGGGTCACAGCAAATCACAGAATCTGAAGCCGGTGAGGTATATCATTGCTATAACGCTCTTGACTTGTTCAATTCCTAACAATATTCACACCCATGTTTCAAAAACGTTTGTTATTTGAGTGTCCGCAAACTATCAGTGTCACTGCTATAGTGACATGAGAGTTAAGCAAAGACAACAAGGACATATGTGCAAAAAAGTGTTGAGGCCAGGATTGAAAACTGCTATGTAAATTTGGACACCCAAACATCCATCGTCCGTACTTTGCCATTGGGACACCTAGCTACAGCTTGGGTGACACCATCTCTTGTTGAGTGGATGACAGCTTGAAGCCGTTCATTCGGCACATTGTGCTTAACATCGTCCCAGAACCTATCACTTGCAACGCTGCCTGCCTCCCATTCTCCATCGAGGAGCCCTTCATTAGGCACTACAGTACATTCCTCGGCCAGGTTCCAGTCAGCCTTCGCAGCAATATTCGTGATGGCCTTCGGGCTAAGCAGTGATCGAATATTCTGCGTGCTGTGCTCCTTCAAACTTTCCAGCGTGCCTCGAGCAACTACGGCCAAAACATGAGGCATAGCTGCCTTCTCTGTGGCGAAGAGGGCATATTCAGCTACACATATCGTGCTGACCCGACCCTTCAGAGCAGTGAAGATTTCTTCGAATACTTGCTCCGAAGAGAAATACCAGATACAGTGAGACAGGACAGCGACATCCCAAATAGTGTCTGCGTCGGCAGCGAGGAACTCTTGTGGTGTCGCTTGGTGCCATGTGATTCGTTCACCGACGGGACTAGCGGAGAGATAACTTTGTGCTTGTTGAAGCGTGAAGGGTGAGCCATAATCTAAAGCTCCTGGATCGACAGCATCGATGTGTCCCGAGGGGCCGATAGCTTCTGCAAGTACAGCGGTGGTGTTGCCTTGACCGCACCCGAGCTCAACGACTCGAGTGCCGGGTTTCAAAGCCCATTCATTCGTGAGACGCAGGCGGTGCTCGACTTGGGCTAGTTCTATCTCAGGGTGGTTTGGGTCTGTAAGAGAGTATGATGCGATTTTGGGCGCGAGAGAATCTGGGATTCTCCCGAATGCTGGGTCAGCCATGATAGTCAAGTTGTGGGAATGACAGGTCGGGTCAATGCTAAGTGGTCATGAATATGTGAAAGGTTCCTATTACTTCGTTCTGTCGCTGATTCAATATCTAATTCTATGTCAGCGACGAGTTTTATCTGCCTCTGGATGTGATGATAGGGTGAGTCACAAGAGCTACATCGGAATGCGATTCGGACCATGTATGTGTGTGAGCCGACGCTATCTTCTGATGAGATACGCTAACGATGATTATCACCATAGTCGGTGCGCAATCCGAGAGTAGGTGAATGACTTCATGAAGCTCTTGCAGCATAGGCTCGATAGGATGCCAGGTCAATCATAGGTATGCAATAATCTTGTCAAAGTCAACCAGCCGGCCCATTCATACAAGGATGTCGATATGACGCCGCCTATTCAAAGCAAATATGTATCAATTTTCACGTATTTACTCCAGAGATTGGTAGTCACAGTATCTTGCTTAATATCTTGGAATAGATGAATGTAGATTTTGCATCGTTGTTGGTGTTGACAAACATTGGATGTCTGTCTACAGAGCACGCTGGGGCTGGTGAGAGATGGTGGCACATTGTGGTACGTAATAGGCGGCAAGGATGTTGCGGGCGAGGCGTTTCGTATTCGACGTCGAATTCCAAATTTAGCAATCACACCTTCGACTCGCATCGGAAAAGCTAGACCCCCTTAGACATGGCAGACTTCACCAAATTTGATGCGGATGCTCACAATCAATCATGTCTTAATGGATCAACGCCAGTGCAGCAGTCTGGCACCAGGAGGATTGATAACTGGCTCGCAGTGAACAATACTCAGTGAACAATGGCCATGATGGTCTTGGTGCGTGTGTGTGTGTCTACATCTGTACAGATTAACACACAGCGAGGGGTGCCAGTATCCCAACGGTAGCTGGCAATATCCCCACGGTAGCTAAGCCTCATTAAGATATTGGCAACTAAAACAAGAAATACACTCCACAACGGTACAAACGCACCTTATCTGCCTTATCTGTATATACCCTCTAATCTCCGAGCAATGCAACCTCCGGGGCGTCATAACTTAAAGCCTCTATAAGGTCTAAAATGCACAAATCTGCAATGATATCGGGTTTGCTATTAACGCACGGGTTTGCATGTTCGATTCACTTCAAAAGCGCTTTTTGTGATTTTTCACTCATTCAATGGTATGAAGTCACGTGTATACAGGGCCTATCCATCGTCGACGGTCACTTCAGTGAGTAGAGGCTGGAGGTGCCAGGCCTCAGGGTACGCCATAGGCATCCCTAGTCATGCTAAGGTAGCGTTATTTTTAGTTAATAGCCGGAAAGGCTAGTAGTGTAGTAGTGATGGTAAATAGATAGTGATAGAAGCACCTAGAAGCATCGCTAGCGATGGAGTCACTAGCGTAATAGCGACAACGAGGTCGATTTTTTCACATAGGCTGAATAGCAATCAGCGGCCAAAATCTGTACCTAAATGATAGGTGAGATCGTACCAGTTCAGGGTGTACAGAAGTTTTTTTCCCACTTAGGTTTAGCTACCGTGGGGATATTGCAGCTACCGTGGGGATAACGGAACCCCACAGCGAGTGATTCGGCAGCTTCTTAGTAGCAGGTATCGAGCTCGCTCGGAATCCGGAACAAGAGGTGACAAAGGATTTAATAAGTTGCCTGCAGATGGGAGGAAATGCTGCATGTACCTAGGGTACGTAATATGTACACAGAGGTACCTTTGAGAGCTCAAGAGGAACGACGGGGCATCAAGGTAGACAGACGGGAGGCAGGGGTCAGGTGCCTTGGCTCTGCCCGTGTGGCACCCAAACGGGGCGTTTACTTTGGCTAGTGCTAGCGACCGCGACTGAGCCACAGTCGGCCTGAAGAAAATAAGCAACCAAGGCAATGGCCCCAAGACGGGACCCCCAAGATGGACGCCGTCCAAGCAAAAGCCCAGCAAAACCAAGCTGCGTGTAGCTGCGCAGTGTGCTGAGGGTGACGACAGCTTCTCCAGTCGCTCCAGTCACTTGCACTGAACACAGCCGCCCTCTGGTCATTGGAGCATACGACACCTTTGGTGTCATCTTCTGTCGTAACACGTCCACCGATTCATTTGCTCACTCACTCACTCACTCACTCGCTCGCTCGCTCGCCTGTTTCTCCCCTTCATTCGTTTCTTCTCCTCATTTCTCTCGTTATCACTGTTATGCTGTAGGAATATACCCATCGCAGTCTCAATAGTTTGCCAACTTCCTGCCCCCTACACTCGCTGGCTTGGAAGGTATTACGCAGCACAACCTTAACAGTCACCCCTGTCCACGTGCGTCCACTGTCCAGACTCCCGGACCCCCAGACCAAACATCGGAAATCTGCAATCATTCCAGATCCCCCCGTCACACATCAAGTTTGGCTGGAAGGGATTGTGCAAGCAGACCTACGAGTTAGTAACGTTAAACACGGTCAGAACTGTCGCCATCTTCACTTTCTCGCCTGTAACCAAACACTCTTCTTATTGAGAGATAGTCGTCGGCGCCAGGACAGCGAACAGTCTAAAATACTTCAGCCGCGGTTTGGCGTTTGGCATCTCCAGGCCAATCCAGTTGGACCTTCACATCTGAAACACACACCCGTGGTCAGCCGTGGTCAACGGGGTTCCCACACCCATCTCCATTCCCAAGCAGGGCCTACAAAGTATTCGCCCATTCTGCAGAATCCCCTTGTTGGGCTTTGTTGCTTCCGTTGTACATCCGTAATTGCGTCTAATTGCTGCCGTCCTACCACTTGTCGGCTCGGCTGGACACCACCACAAAGGAGACTCTCAGTCGATAGGATTGCCCCTGTCATGGCTGCAAACGAATACTACGGTCAATCTAGTGACCGATACAACAACTTCAACAACCACAACAACCAGTACGAGCCATCCATCGCGCCGTCAACAAATCCGCCGCCTTCCTATACTTCACAACCGCCGCATCACCTACCCCATCCTGGTACTACGACGTCTCCCTTCGACACCGTCTTCGACGACCATGTCTATCCCACACAATCGAGACCTACTTTGAACACCATGGCCAGCAGCCAGCAGAGCTTCGCCCAGGACACCCGCTACCATGGTACCGTTCCTGAAGATGCTTCTCCCGTCGCCGCAGACGACATCCCACTCCGGCACCACGGAAAACAGACAGGCTTCATGACCGAATCCAACGACCACGTCTACGATGCTGAACCTGCGACGAGGACGCGTGGCGCCAAAAAGGGACGATTCGGCTACGGAGAGCTGGGCATGATGCGATCCGGCACCAAGAAGATTCCCATTCTCGTCTATGTTTTATCTGTTATTCAAATCGCTGTCTTCATTGCCGAATTGGTCAAAGCTGGTATGGTTTGCCCCAGACGACATCGCGCGGCTGCTTGCTAATGTTCTGCTCCCGTATAGCGCAACTGACTGGCTCACCAGTCCAAACGAAGCCGACCTTTAACCCCTTGATTGGTCCGTCGTCACAGATATTGATCAACATGGGCGCGAGGTACGACCCCTGTATGAAGAACGTCGATGGAGTGCAGAACTACGTCGTCCCCGACGGTATCGATGTCGACCAACCTGGGTTTCCCTTTGCGTGCCCCAATGCAACAAGCAGCGACTCGGCTTGCAGTCTTTCGGAGCTCTGCGGCTTTGGCGGCGTCCCGAATCCCGAATGGCTGGGGGAGGATGGTCTGGATCAAAAGCCAGAACCCAATCAGTGGTTTCGCTTCATCACGCCCATCTTTCTCCATGCGGGTTTCATTCACATCGGTTTCAACCTTCTCCTCCAGCTGACGATGGGCAAGGAGATTGAGATGGCCATCGGATCCATTCGTTTCTTCTTCGTCTATTTCGCTGCCGGTATTTTTGGCTTCATTCTAGGAGGCAACTATGCGGCTGCCGGAATTGCTTCCACGGGTTGTTCGGGGGCATTGTTCGGCATCATTGCCCTCACTCTTCTCGACCTTCTCTATTCGTGGAGCGAAAGGCTCCATCCCAAGAGGGAACTGTTCTTCATCGTTCTTGAAGTGGTCGTTTCCTTCGTGCTTGGCTTATTGCCAGGTCTCGACAACTTCTCCCACATCGGCGGATTCCTTACAGGTCTGCTGCTGGGTATCATTGTTCTCCATTCACCCAACGCCCTTCGGCGACGTGTAGGCGAGGATCATTTCGGCGGTGCGTCCTACTCCACGGTGCAGGGAGCGGGAACAGGTATTACCAGCGTGGCATTTCCGGCTTTTTATCGGAACCCCGTTGGATTCTTCAAGGGTCGAAAGCCTCTTTGGTGGGCCTGGTGGCTTCTACGTGCCTCGTTCTTGATTGTCGTCATCGTCCTTTTCATCGTATTGATCGACAACTTTTACTCCAACCAGAACACATGTAGCTGGTGTAAATTTTTGAGTTGTCTGGTAAGTTGTCCATCTTCCATACGGCCTTCTTTGCCGCTTGACTATTTTACTAACGAAGCCACAGCCCGTGAATGGTTGGTGTGAACAGGGCACTTTCAAAATCACATACACAAATGAGACGACGAAGAGAGATCTCATGTTTTCGGCTCTGGATCAGACTGTAAATCTCTTCGCTCACTAAAAGAAGGCGCGCACTACTATACATTGGTTTTCCTTGAGATGAAAAAAGATATCCTCAGATTTCGATGGATTGAATGATACCCAGAAATAGACTGGACTTAGTACAAAAGGGCCCACACAGAGTGTGTGAGAGCCCGGTCAGACAGTGGCCCCAGAAGATCAGAGCATTGCATGACATGATTGGTACAAGGGTTTCTCCGTGGCGTTAGGCAGCTTGAGCACACGGCATCAATACGGCGGAACAAATGCATACTCGTGGCGAACTTCCTGCATGTTTGGATTAGAGACCAGACACGATCCCATAATATAATGAACGAGACACAACCACTCGAACTATGACATATCCGCGGGTATCTTCGTTTAAAAGTGAGCCTAGGGTGCGGAAGGGACCTTGGAATGATAGACAACTCACCTATTGACGGGTTGGCCCATCACAAAGCCGGAAGTTTAGGTAGGTATCATTTGGGCTTCTCAAGGAATAACTAATTAGTCTGTGTTGGATGGACGAGTTAGTCCAGGCTTTCAAAAGCAAACTCAAATATAAGAGGTATTGCACCCGTCTGCAGTTTGGTGTGTAAGAGGTAGTTAATAAGGATCGTACGACACGCCGACGTGGAGATCAGTATGGGTCAACAAGGCGTGATAAACATCCAACTGCGCAAAACACGCGATGTAGTTAATCAATAGAGCAACATCTGCTCATGATGACAAAACTCGATGATTCTAATTAATTATTGCGTTGCGAATGATCTGTCCGTGAAATTACCTAGACCCTGGAGAGCGTGTTGGGGAATCACAGCAATTCGTATGCTCTCATGGGCTCTCGTGCTGATCGTTTCTCTGTAGGATGTGTGTTTCCTAGTTTCTAACATGGATTCTGTCACTCCTTTAAATGCTGTTGTCCTGGTCTGAACTCTAGGACGAGAGCTGCTATCAAAGACACCCAACAAACGACTTGACCTAGGGAATCCTCTAGTAATTATCATCATCGTCCAAGGGGTCTATGAATCTCACGTGTCAATAACTCACAACCCTCAACGGTTGCTCCTGTCCCTTTGCGTATTTGGGATTTTCCACAAGTCTATCATTGTTTTAAGTGTATACATCAGTTCTTTCATAGTCACTGCCAACAGCAAAGACAGTACTGAGCATCACAAGATAGTGTATTCGCTACTTCATATTTGAGTGACACAGAAGCTCGCATATATAATGTACGGTGGGCAGTCTGAAGATAGCTTTTCAAGTAATAAATCGACAGAAGTCCTTACGTTGATGTCTTTCAAGCCAAATTATTGCGCGTGTTCGATAACGACACACATCTTGACATTTTGACACTAACACTAATACCCAGCGCGACTGTCATTTATTCCAACATCTAAGACGTAAATGTACGATTGAAGGGCCTACACTCAAATAGTTTCCTCATTCCTGTATCGAAGTCGATACTTTACTTGTGTGAAGAATGCGCCCTTCCACGATCCTGGCGGCGTTGCCGCTTGCACTGGCCGCTCCCTCGAGACGCAGTGAACCTGCTCCGCTGTTCACTGTTCCAGAAAGCGTAGCCGTCAAGGACAGCTACATCGTTCAAATGAACCGACACATGGAGATCGACGAAATGGAGGAGCTCATATCATTGATTGCAGGCGATGTATCCCATACCTATAGCATGGAACTCTTTTCTGGGTTCGCGGCCTCGATGACTACGAACGAGGTTGAAGCTTTACGATCCCACCCAGATGTACGTAGCCCCCAGTCACATTCCATGAAAATGACATGTCTAACTTACATCCCTTAAGGTCGGGAGAATCGAGCAGGATCAAATGATCAGCATTCAAAGCCATATCAACTCCCAAACCAGTGCAGATTGGGGCTTGGCGCGTATGTCAAGCAACAATGACACGGACACACGATATCGATATGACGATACGGCCGGGAAGGGCGTTTGCGCATACATCGTAGATAGTGGTGTGGATAGATCTCACCCCGATTTCCAAGGTCGTGTGCACTTCGTCAAGAGCGTGGTTGGCGATGAGGAGTTTGACCATTTCCACGGGACTCACGTCGCTGGGATTATCGGCTCGGCAACTTGGGGAGTCGCGAAAAACATAGACATGTACTCCGTCAAGATTCTTGGACCGAGTGGAACTGGTTCGATGTACGGGAAACATCAAATCCTGCTTGATGGGATAATCGCTAACGTCTAATCTCGCAGAGCCTCTTATCTCGCCGGCATCAACGAGGTGGTAAAGGACATACCTAAACGCAAATGTCCGAAGGCTGTCGTTGTGAACCTCTCTCTTGGTACCGAGATACCATCGCAGATGGCCAACGACGCTACCGGGGCTCTCGTCAGAGCAGGCCATTTCGTTGCAGCTGCCGCGGGCAACTACCGCAGGGTATCGTTGAGTTCGCCAGCTTCGGAACCTCTTGCTTGTACCGTTGCTGCCACCAAACGGGGCGACTCATTTGCCAACGACTACTCGAACTTTGGACCATTTGTTGACTTGCTAGCCCCCGGAACGGATATCGAGTCCACATATCCGAATAAGCTGAGAGTAAGTTGATTGATGATTTGCTAAGCGAGATAGATATATGACTGACACTATACTCAGTACACTACCTCCGGTACTTCCCAGGCTTGCCCTCACGTCGCTGGGCTTGCTGCGTACTTCTTGGGCCTTGATCATCCAGCGGCTAAGCCTAGTGAAATGTGTGGTTATCTAAAGTCTGTCGCGTTGGAAAACCTTATTCATGATGTACCTGCGGGTACTTCAAATCTCTTCGCACACAACGACGTTTATTGAGTCACCATTTCAAGCCATCATTGTGGTTTATAAATATCAGTTCATATTGGCCTTTGGCCTACTTATTACCAATAACGTACGGGCCAGACTCATTTGATTCTAACACAGCTGGGTATCATATTCGTCCACTGTATAGGAAATCACTTATGCCACCGTCATGTCACCGTGAACTGCAAGTAGGTTTAGCCCGTGGCAGTTTATGTTCAGATCTGTATATAGCATGCCGTCCTGAACAGCTTCCAATATTTCTACGCATCATTCAAGTGAAACACCCACGATCGCCATCTATAAGACAAGGTTACTTTGCAAATCACTTATCAATGACGAAATCTAGGTGCTGACTATATCTCAGCCAACCGAGGGCGTTGCTATAATATGATGAAAGCAGACCGCGTCAGAAAACGCAGGATCTCCGTCATTCCCACGGCTGGTGGCGTTTCTTAAAGCCCAACTGGGTATGAATGCATCATGCAGTGGTATAGCATCGCCCCGAACATATGGCTGGCTGTCGATCATCTGAGCCTACTTTCAGCATGCGAGATAGTCTCACCGGGGCATGCAAGTACGTAATCGAGAATGTAGGCTAGAGGCCAACGACTCTTAAATACTGATGCGTACTTTACTGACCAATAGTGATTTATGCAAGAGGAATACATGCATCTGATTCAGGCAATTGGCCAACACTGTTTATGGCAAGCCTAGACGTTGCATTCTCTTGGGATGGGAGGGAGTGTAGTATCTTAAGCAACTTGACCGCTCATTTAGAATATATATAGCGTGCCGTAACGTGTCTGTTTCATTTGTAATTCATCAAATTGGCACTTTCAGGCCAACTCGGGGATGATTCGGTCTTATCAACCGGACTGACCAACAGCGGCACGTTCCGCAGATAATCGAACGACAGGATCTTGTCAGCCCGAGAACCAGCTTCACGTCAATAGCTCGTTTATCACAGGGGCGTCTCTGCACGGCGGTGGCGCATGGCTTTCGTCAACAGAACTAGCTAGCCAACCAGCTCACCTCACGCTTGGTCACCTCAACATGTTGTGCCGACGGAAGCCCACACCTTCGGTCAACGTTTGGCAATGTGTTGCGATATGTCGTTTGGTTGTCAGACTCAACTGAACATCAGATAGGTTGATTCACCAGTTCCTATATGACCTACATCCGCTCCGAACTGAAACCAAGACCTCGAATCCGAAGTTGCAAACATGACATGTCATAATCAAAGCTTCCAACTAACTGCGCCTAGTGTCAATTGACTAAGCTCCTCGGCCTGATCGGGGCGTGTAGAGCAAAACCTCGGTCGTGTCACGAGACTTGCTTGTGGTCGAGATCATTCGATGAGAAGCCGGTATAACAAAGAAAACCATAAAAGTGTATAGCAACGTCTGTCCGCGACAACGCCAATAGTGGTATGCGTATGCTAAAGTACTGGTATCAGAGTTGCCGGTCGATCGCATTCTGCCACGGTCTAGACGGCTGCTTGCACAAGCCACGTTCAGGCAGGGCAGATCGGGGATTGATGGCACCCAGACTTACAGAACCCATCATAAAGGCGTTTAAATGGCATTTCCTTTCGTGATTGAGGGCAGCCACCATCCTAGCTTTCCATGCATTTGGGCTTGTAGGTCTTCGCTCGCCGTCGAAGATGTCGCAAACAGGGGATACATTTCATAGCATAATTGCCAACGGGGGTGCACCATTCTCAACCTTTCTCGTCCACCTGAAGCACAAAGTGTTGGGCTGCCTAACGTGTTTGTGGATGTTTGAGCGCCGAGCGGCAAAGGAAGCCCATCGAGATCGCCGAGAAGAGATAGCCGATGATGCTGGTTGCCTTCATGCATGGAGTTCGCCCGAGTAAGCCTGGTAAGGTAACAATAACGTCAATGGCAAAAGTGTACTTTGCTACGCGTAGCCTCGCTCTGCGGGATCCTAAATGCTGAAGAATACATAACCAATACGATGTATAATCGTCTCAAGATAGCTAAGGATTATCCCGTTGGCTGCCGGATATAAGTACCGCTTGAGTATCTCAGCCGACCGCCCGCCGATAGTTCGTCCGCTTTCCCACCCGGCTCCATGGTAAGGGAGATTCGGCAGAGCCCTCTACTTTCGAATGAGACGTGCTTGGCTTGCATCCACGCGAGAACGGGGTAGGTAGTCGGGGGATAAACCACGCACAGTCCTTGGGAGAGTGCAAGTTCGAACACAATTCCTGTATGTGTTTCGTCACGGACAAAGACTCATGCGTTGATATATGACTCTCCTACGCAATGTAACATCGCCACCAATGCTTTCCCGATTCCAATTGGCAACATCTTCTAAATAAGTGATATCACCATGTTTTGTTAGATGGACCAAGTTTAGTATGCCGTGGAACGTATTTCCCAGGGTTCTCAATATTGCATTGCAGGTTCATTGAGTCAATGTTTGCTCCAGCCTAGGATCATGATGATTGGAATAGATAGACGGCGAGGACTGATCATTGTGAGCATATCCGTTCGAATGTCATGTGACACTCCTTGTCTAGTAGGATCGATTCGCAATGGGCCGACCTCTGATGCTGATGGGTTGCGTCGATCCTTTGAGGCTCAAATTCCACATCAGATAGAGTCGCTTCCGTTATCTAATAAAGCCCCGCGCATCGATCTCCAATCCTGTTATGCAGTAGAGTATCCATGACCGACTCAGGCGCCATGCGCCATGCCATACTCTGTACGAGATGGTATGGGAATCTGACCATGGCGGCGTCGCTGCTGGACAAGCTTTCTCTTTTTTAACTGCGTTTGAATGTCCGCTCTTGCGAGCCGCGCGTGCGTGATATGATCATAAAGGAAACTAGGGTGAGCGAATGCGTTGTTCGTGCAGAAACTGCATGAGATGACCGATGATACGAAGCTAGTGCGTGAGACCACGTTTCGCATGCTCTGCATCTCATCGCAACTGATCCGCATTGATGTGGACGCCCGAGTTATTGGGTAAATCTATCCGATGCAACTGACATGGATGCACTGCCCTCCAGGTATCTTAGCTGAGAGGAAGAGGCGTCTTCATCGCCCAAGAATTGTAATCGGGAACAAATATGCATACAGGCAGCTGTCTGCCTCGCGTGGTCCGCACCAGATAAAAGTGTCAGATGTGATGCCGATGCGGAGACCATCGCCTTTGACCAGGCAATCGGACATTTGTTGGAGTACATACTGCTGTGCTACACCCTCGCACCTATGCAGGGCATTGTGGAGCCTACGACGACAAAAAGAAGGCAAAGGCAAATCCTTGGTAGCCGGGCGAAGCATGCCACTTCTGCATAGGCGTCATGCAAGATCCATGTTTTATATACGAGATGGGAGGGCTAGGTGTTTCGTTCACCAAGATCGAACGAAAGATAGCCCGACCACAGGCTCTGCAATGGTCGTCAAGGTAGAATCTGACGACATGATAAGCGTATTTGGTGTGAGCTCAGGAGTAGACCGGATGAACGAAGTCGTGATAAACATGCGGCTCTTGAACCCCAGGATGACGAATATGAGGGCCCTCCTATTCGTGCAACGCGAACGGATTCGAATAAAAGCCTTGCTTTGAATAGTGGGTGCGTAGCCAGAGCGTGGAAGTGCACATAAGATAGCGTGGGTATCCGCACTATCCTGTCGAACTTCCATTCCATCACACGCCCGATTTGCCTTTGAAAGTGAGGCGAAATTGGAGTCTCGTATGCGAATCCTGCCATAGTACTAGTCAATTGCAAGCCCACAAGTGTCTGCGCCGCACTGAAAAGATGTCCCCGGATTTTTTCCACATCAACGGGCCAAAAGGATCGGGACACGCACGGCCGCCGCCGCCACCACCGGCGTCAGGACAGCCTTTCGTCCCGCAACCAGGGCCGGTACCCCCTCCTAGAGATATCCTTCCGGCAGATCTGTACGGAGGACCTGGCCCGTTTACCCAAATTAACGATGTGACTCGGGACCTTCTCTCAGAGGCCGACATGATTGAAGAGCTCTCGGAGTACCGAATCTTTCGATTTGAGAAGATGACCGATAAAAACATGTATGACGAACATGGGAGACGGAAGTGGCTCAGTTGGGAGAAGGCTCTCAGGACAGAGGATATGAGCATCTCCTCACAGGCAGCCTCAGAAAGAATTCGGCATGTAAGTAAAAATACAGGGAAAATGGTCATGGTCGTTTACTAAGGTCGTAAGTAGTTAAATATGACCTCTAAGCCAGTCATCGACAAGAAGAATTCCTTGACAACTCCGCTCAAGCGGCAAATTGACTCAACACTCGAATCCTTAGTCCGCTCTGAACCGGATCTCGGGAATTTTCAATGGGTTTTGGCGCAAGTCGATCATCAGCTCAGGCCACTCGGGCCTTATTATACCAGTGGCGCAAAACATCATGACAGTCGAAAGCATCGTCATTCTTCCCACAGGCCCTCATCGAGGAAGAAGTCCAACTCGAGGCAAGGCCGCCACCACGAGAAGAGGACCAAGGCCTATGAGAGACTTTCTTTGACTGCATACTTCAAGAAAATACCACGGCCCGGTGTGGGTATTACCAGACTCTGGCAAAGAAAGCGAGCTGGTCAAGAAAGAATGAACCAGCCCGATTTCCCCTCAAACCCCAATCAAGGCCCAGGGCCTGGTCTTGGTCCAAACACGAGACCTGGACCTAATCGACCTCCAGTGCCGCCAAATTCTGCAGCAGTGCTGGGATCAATGAAAGGTGGCTCGCCACAAAAGCCCCATTTCATAGGGAAGGAAAACAGCAAGAAAAAAGGCGGACACCGAAAGTCAGATAGCGAGTCTTGTTCGTCAAGGAGTTCATCATCTAGTGGCTCTGGCGACAGCAGCGAAACTGCTCCTTCTTCCCTGTATAGTCGCCACAGCAGAGGACATGGGCATGCGCATGACAAGAAGAGAGCCAAACCTATCGGACGCAGTAACCCTCACCTGTCACCACGGGTACCATTTCCGCGACATCCACATCGGCCTCCATATCCAGATTCCCGAGGATTATCAGTCGATAGTGAGATTGGCCGAGCCAGAGAGATGGGCTACCAAGAAGGTCGACTGGCGGAGAAAGCCGATGCCCGAATTGCCGAAGAGATTGCCCACGATCAGGTACGGAGGCGACCCAGCCCGCGGATTTTCCACGACGGGCCACCACCGGCACGGATCAGAGTGATTCGGACCGTGAATAGAGAGGATGACGACCTGTCGCCGCGACTCAGTCGTCTCTCTGTGTTCGACGACGACGATGTATCCCACAGACGGGAGAGCATACATCGAAGGAGGGAACATGAGTATGCCCACGGTTCTATTATGTCGGAAGATCCTTTCGAGAGAGACGCGTCGTCTTCGTCGTCCTACTTCTCACATGACGACCATGGCCACAGGCATGTGCGGCGCTTTGAACGACGATACCGCCCGCCGTACGTTGTCGAATTCCAGGAAGCAAGACGAACGCGAGGGAGCCCTCATAGACATGGAGAGTACTATAGTTCCAGATAACTGCGATATGTTTAATTCCTATTAGCTGTTTCAAGGAGAGCAACCAGCTTGAAGGTCCGGTAAGGTCTGGTCAGGAGTCAGGAGTATGGTGGAGATTGAAAGTTCGTTGTTGGATGGGCATCAGACTCGAGATTGGGCGCGTGTCACCTTTGGTGTATGCGTTTGGGCCTCAAGGTGGCTGACGGCCGGTGGAACAGGGGTGAACAGGGTGCGTTTCGGGTATTGCTATTGATATTGCAATTGACTGGAAAATTGATCCTGCCTTTACCTTCCATCATCTGCGATACCCAACAGTCCTTGCCAGCCCAAAAGCTCGACATGGCAAGCCGCACATGTAGCCACGTTGTGTGAGATCTGGGGGACCTACCTCGGTACAGAATACATCTGTAGTTGAGTGTGGTATTGTTAACACCGAACCTGTAACAATAAGGTCTCTCTAAATCTTCTGTCTTGGACAGGTAGAAAGTGGCTCCGTCGATGATCGATCTCTCTCGTAATAACAGCAAAATGATCTCGTGCATAACGTCACCGGTGGATGTCGCGGTCCTACTTTTTTCTCTCTGAGCTTTTTTCTTCACGCAGAACTTGGCGCGACGGTTTGGCGGGGTGTTTTGATTTGGTTGGGACTCGGGAGCTCCTCGCCAGCTCATAGAATCCGCAGAGACCCGGACCCCGCCATAGATACATCCCGGTTCCTGACGAACATCTCATCTGCTCGAGCTTAACCCTTTGGCAAATATAACCACAAACCTCTCCCCCTATCAACGCTGCATAGGAAAAAAATATATCATATTTCTGATTTCCGCCTTCTTCAAGACACACCTTAATCACAAAAAATCAATCTCAACATGGCGCGCAAGTTCTTCGTCGGCGGCAACTTCAAGATGTAAGACATCTGATACCCCACCAACGTGTTTGCGGCGACCTGCTTTTGCTTGAAACCTATCTATCCATGAAGCGCTAACACTTCCTCGCCGACTGAAGGAACGGGACTCTCTCGTCCGTCAAGGAGATCGTCGAGAACTTGAATAAGGCTTCGTTGGACTCCAACGTCGGTAAGACATAGCCAGCTTGATGAGCACCCGCAAGATGTGACAGTGCAACTAAAACTTACACGCATCTGTCACGAACAGAGACCGTCATTTCCCCGCCTGCCCTCTACCTCCTCCCTGTCCGCGAGCTCGCCAACAAAAGCATCGGCGTTGCGGCCCAGAATGTCTACGACAAGCCCAACGGCGCCTTCACTGGCGAAATCTCCGTTTCCCAGCTCAAGGACAGCGGCATCGACTGGACTATCCTGGGCCACTCCGAGCGCCGAACCATCCTCGGCGAGAGCGATGATGTTGTAGCCTCCAAGACCAAGTACGCCACCGAGAACGGCGTCAGCGTCATCTGGTGCTGTGGCGAGAGCCTCGAGCAGCGCGAGTCCGGCAAGACTCTCGAGGTCATTGCTGACCAGCTCGCCGCACTCAAGGCCAAGATCTCCGACTGGTCCAAGATCGTCATCGCTTACGAGCCCATCTGGGCCATCGGCACCGGCAAGGTTGCCACCACCGAGCAGGCACAGGAAGTCCACGCCTCCATGCGCCAGTGGCTGGCCAAGAATGTCAGCCAGAGCGTCGCTGACGAGACCCGGATCCTGTACGGTGGCAGTGTCAGCGAGAAGAACTGCGGTGAGCTGAGCAAGCAGCCCGACATTGACGGTTTCCTTGTTGGTGGTGCTAGTCTGAAGCCTGCCTGTGAGCTCCTCTTTCCGCTCAAACATTTCGTTGCTCTCATGCTAACCTCATGACCAGTCGTCGACATCGTCAACTGCAAATTGTAAAGAGATGATTAAGACTGCCGGGCTGCTGGAAAATTGATCTCCAAAGGGTCAGAAAATGCTGCATAATTATGCTGGGCGACATTGTGTTAGGATCGTGCTTTATGGAGAGTTAGGGAGGCACTGATCCACGCTCTACTACCCCACACGAAAGCTCAAAGGCACATGGAAGCATATCTAGTAGCTCCTAGCAAAGAAGTGAAACTCAATCGTAACATTCCGTTCTCGGCGCCCTGTGAATGCTCCTTGGCAGTGATTAATCACTCCCGTGGTATGTACGCCGTCTTTATCTTGTACAAATGGGCTAAGGCTTACTTGCCTTCCTATGACATTATCAACATCCAACACGTAGTCGTACAGCTCCGCTCTCCATCGCCGTATATCTGAATGTTTTATACAGTCATACCCTCACCGTGGTACGGACTCCAGACACCTCTGACGGACTCGTTGATACTCGTGATGGGCTTGTTGACCCTCTTGATCTTGTCTCCGCTGGCATCCCGCAGCAACTCCACCTTCTTTAATATTTGTAACGTGTCCATGTTCTTGACGCAGATAGATTTTGTGTTGCCGTTGATGTAGTGGCCGATAAGGACGGGGTGTTTTCGGGGACGGGGCGAGACGGCGAACTCGATCTGGGGGTTTTTGGAGGCGAATTTGGAGAGCTGGGATTTGATGAAGGCGCTTTTGCTCTTGTTAGACGACCGGAGACTTGAATTATTCGGTGGCTTCGGGTCTTACTTCATTCCTCTCGAGCTGCCCGAGTGATCGCAGTAGTGTACATCCATCTTCTTGCATTGTAAGATGAAGGCCCCAACGCCATTCTTAGAAAGTATCAGTACCTGATTGTTGGAAGTTAGGGTAAGATAAGAGACATACTTGGCCCTCGGAGAGCTTGTGCAATGCCCTGATACCCATTGTTGCTCTTTGTAGCGTATTAAATAGCAACAAGGTGCTGATTTGGGGCTTGTTCCAGCTTGTCACGAAATTTTAGAGAGAGCTGGGAGCGACAACCAGGTGGATGAAGCCGGTGTGTCTCCGTAGAGCGTAGCTATTCACTTAAAGCATATACGGTCATAGGGGAGCTGGAGCACCAGATGAATTTAGCATGCTGACATGCAGAAAAGTGGAATATCGGTAGAATCGAATGCTGGAAGTTTGAAACACGTGGAAGGAAGTTACCTGGGAGAGAAGGCCCACTTGCACTTGCCCTTGTGCATAGCACCTGCCTGCAGCAATTTACATTCTTGCCGCCGATCTGCTCAAACGCGACACCTTTCTCTCCTTCATCAAGCTCCCCTCGCCCCCTTTCATTCGCTCGAGTCTGCCGTGTATCATCGAGCCATGCGAGCTGTCATATTCTCGTAATTATCATTGTCTACGCTCATCATCCACCCCTGGCAATAATCGATCTGGATCATGACCGACAAACTCCCCCAGAACCTACTCGCGCTCTTTGCGCCGCGTCCTCCTCTGCGATGGCTGCCTGCACCCGATCGAGCTCCTGACGAGCGCAAAACAACCGCCATCACTGGCCTTGCCCAATTCTTGCCCGCCCTTGCACAATACAAGGACAACGACGGCTTTGTGCCCACGGAGAGCTGGTTGGAGAGGCGCGATCGCAAAAAGGAGGAGAAGAAAAGAGAGCAGGAGAAGCTGCTGACCGAGGGCCCCAAAAATTGTATGCTGCCGTCACCATCTGGGCTGTGATCCTCATCTCCAATATGCTAACCATTGCGTCACCAGACAAACCCAGCGAGGATGCCAACATTCGTGGCGATCCTTTCAAGACCTTGATCGTTGCGCGACTCAGCTACGATGCCAACGAGAGTGATCTCGAGAAAGAGTTCGGTCGCTTCGGTCCCCTTGAGCGCGTATGTCCCTACCCCCCACTCAATTACCTGTGTATACCACAAGCTAACGTTTTCTAGATTCGTATCATTGTAGATACCCATGCGCACGAGCGACCCAACAAGAAGAAAAAGAAGCACCGAGGATACGGTTTCGTGGTGTTTGAGCGTGAAAAAGACATGAGAGGTAACACAACCATCTAATCCCTTCAGCATCGCCTTCCGTGTCTCTCACCCGAGATATTGGCCCTCAGGCTTGCCTATCTCCCCCTCGCTCCCTCCCTCCCCTGCTTTTACACTAAGGTATGGATTCTTGGTGGGCTTTACTGACAAGTGCGCGTTGCTGCGCCCGTGTGACTAGCTGCTTTAGATGCTTGCGATGGTATTCGTATCAAGGACCGCCGAATCAAGGTAGACGTGGAGAGAGGTCGTACAGTTAAAGGCTGGAAACCTCGACGACTGGGTGGTGGGCTTGGTGGCCGTAACTACACCAAGGCAGCGCCTCCTCGCCCCACCGGTCCGGGTAATTTCGGCGGCGGCGGCGGCGGAGGTTTTGGCGGACGCGATGGCGGTTTTCGAGGCGGCTTCGGAGGAGGACGTGGCGGCGGCCGTGGAGGTGGTTTCCGTGGTGGTGATAGAGGGTTCCGAGGCGGTGGTGGTGGTGGGTTCGGTGGCGGCCGTGACCGTGGCTTTGGTCAACAGAATGGCGGCTACAACGCTCCCCCTAACGCTCCAGCTGGGCCAGGTTCCGGAGGTCGCTTCGGCGACCGAGGCGGAGACCGTGGAGGCGATCGCGACCGACAAGGCGGCGGTGGGTATGACTCGCGTGGTGGCGGTCGCTCATATGATGACAGATCCGGCGGACCTCCGTCGCGCTTCGACCGAGACCGACGAACGGGAGCCAACTTCGAGCCTGTTAGGGACCGGCGCGACGATCGACGCGAATACCGTGACTTCGACCGGTCCAGAGATGACGACACCCGTAAACGGGGATTTGAGGGTGGCTACGAGGATCCGCGCAAGCTGCGACGCTACTAGCCTGCTTTGATCAAGACAACATCCTCTGTCGTGTCTTGGTGGGTATGTCCTCTGTCTTCACGTCTTCCACATCTGCATTTCGACTTTCACAGTTCTCCCTGGCTTTCATCAACAAGGGTAAGCAAGGGTAAGGCGAAGTACCAAGAAACGACATTCCCAATTCTCTCGTCTATCAAAACAAGGCCTGGAAAGAGCGACGATCAGTCATCACAACAATTTGTATTATGAATACACCCGAATCCTCAAGGTAAAAAGGTACTTGGACTTGACCAAAGGACTTTTACCTCGAATACGAAAATGAACCCGCCAGAAGCCCTACAAGTTGGTCAAGCAGTTTCAAACCCGGCAGGAAAGGTAATGACTTTTCTCTCATGTATTATAAAGACACCTTTTCCCGCCAGACAACAGAGGCCACGGTGGGCAGAGGATCAACAAGGAGAAAGGCAATAGGTCAGGTACACAGTTCGTAGTCTCCTAATGCTGGATGAAATGGCAAGGTTAGGGGTAAGGATCATAACTTGCTGTAATTACTACTGACTTTGGAGACAAAGCCAGAGCGCTACGTTGCTAGCCACGTTGCACAAGCGTAAGTGCAGACACGCTGAAGTCGGACGCAACCAGCGGTAATGAGGTGGGTAGCACATTGTTTCACCACGCTTGTATTCACTTATCGTCATGTATATAGTAAGTCGCATCATACCTCACAGGGATGACTGGGAGGTCACCGAGTTTGCCGTTTTGAAGTATCGTACAGTCGTCAGAGTCACATTCACGCATTGTGCAAGTTGTCAATATTGATGTATACAAGTACTCGCATAGTCACTGAAGCATGCCAGGAGTCCATCAGGTCAGAAACTTGAAATTCTTATATTCATTTCCCGGACCGAAGAACGCCAGCACCGATTGGTATCGCCTTTAGATGATGCCCAGAGACCCGAAAACAAAACCTGAAACAGAATGAAAAAGCCCCGCCCTCTACTCGGACATGTCGCCATCCTCAGCGGCGTTGACTTCGGTGACGTCGGTGGTGGCAGCGCTCCAGTAGGCGAGCACACGGACGCGGAACTCGCTCATGTAGACACCGAACATCTTCAAAAGACGAGTCTGTCTCGAGTCGAGGACGTCGCCCAAGCGGCAGACTACATGGCCGCGCTTGTCCTCCTCGCTTGCGCCTTCGGGAGCTTCCTCGAGCACGACCTTGCCCTTCACCATGCGCGTGGGGACACCGAGACGGCGCAGCTCTGGCTCGACGGTGTGGCCAAGGGGGGTGTCTTCTTCCTCGGCGATCTGGCCGGCGGTGCTATAGAGGGTGCCGCGGGGGATGACGAATTCACGGGAAGCGGTGACGCCGGCGCGGGCGAAGTCCATCTGGGCCACGTCGTGGAGGTAGGTGAGGAGGGCTTCGGGCGTGCGGTTCGTGAAGAGGAGGCCGACGGTGCCCTTGAGGTAGGGCGTTAGCTTATAGATGTTTTCTGCGTAGCTGTCTTCGGGGGTGTGGCCCAGGGCGCGGGCCATGAGCTTGGTTTTGCCGAAGAAGAGGCTGCGGTTTCCGGATTAGAGTTTTGTTTCTTCAAGTGAAGGTTGGAGTATAGGGGAGCGGCGTACCGGCAGTCTGATAGCTCTGCTCTCACTTCTTTCAAGTAGGTGTTGCGCATGTTGTCGACGGACAGGACGAAGCAGTGCTGGTACTCGGAAACGCAGTCGCGCACATTGTCGAAGAGCTTCTCCTTGTGCTCGCGGCCTTTCTTGGTCACCTGCGAGGTGTGCACCACGCGGGCTCGTTTCGACTTGGGCATTGTGGTGACCGACTCCGGTTTGGCGTTGTCTTTGCGATGGTGGTTTCTAGGCGATCAAGGGGCGGCGCAAATACACAGGCTGGTGTGTTATCTGTTCGAGGAGTCTGATAAGGAAATTGATGGGATCCTCTGATTACGAAATGATGTTTAAAGTCGGGATTTGATTTAGAAGGGTTGGAACGCCTGGATAGTACTCAGCGGCCTTCAGAGGCACCTATTTTTTGGAATCAACTCCCAAAAAAAATCCCAATCGATTAGCGGTCGGGTGCTGCCCCGCGAGGTTGATGTTTCTTTGGCACTAGCCTTCATTGAGGTAGTTCTTCTTTAGCGCTGGCAGATGGCTTAGGTATTCCGGGTGTTATCGTTATCGCGTCAGTTATCGTTATCGTTCTTCAACCTCATTCCATGCCCTGCGTAGCTCTGACCAAGCAAAGCAGCTTCGACTAGGGCCGACTTTTCATCTCCAAGTCTTTGTCTGATATCACCTTCATTTGCGCATTAACTTCACAAGTAGGATACAACAATAATAACTTTCACTCACACGCAAGTTCAATCGCACATCATGGACGGGTATGATCATTCAACCCTTTTTCCCTTCGACTTGACATTGACTAACCATACCATGCGACAACGATAGTCTTACCCAAGCCGAAAGCCGCGAGCTCGAGCAGCGCATGCAGAAGCGCCAGATGAAGGAGTTCCTCGGCGTATGTCTATACCATCTCACGACACCCGTCCACCTCGAGCGATTATCAATTTCAGATCAACATGGCTGACCACCTCCCCTAATCCCAGCTCTTCAGCAACCTCGTCGATCACTGCTTCATGTCCTGTGTAGACGACTTCACCTCCAAGTCTCTGTCCGGTCGCGAGTCCGGCTGCGTCACCCGCTGCGTCCAGAAACACATGGCTACATCTCAACGCCTCAGCGAGCGCTTCCAAGAGCATAACGCCCAGATGGCGCAGCAGCAAGGCCAGGGCAGGTAGAATCGTTTGCGCAACTCAGCTATAATTTCCGCCGAGTCTGCGTCTGCCACTACTGCCACGCTCCTCTATATATCGTGAAGCGTGGCGCCCGGGCGGAAGGGTGATCTCCACTCGACGACGTACTTGGAATGCCTATGGGCTCGAATGGGGAAAGCTGTATAATAGGACAGAGGGCATGGCCATGTGATCTCCGTTCCAAAAAGAAAGCCCAAAGGGTGTATATGATTGTGTGGGTGAAGACAGATGTGTGTACGCTGGTCTTCCCCAACCACGATGTTGATGAAGGGGAAAGCATGTGTCTCACTACTGTGGAAATGGCATGGCACAGTGGTGACATAGTTGTATCAATAGACTGTTGGTCTTCTTTCTAGGAGTCCCTTGTATTATTTAGACTCTTGACTGTTCAAACATGATTAAAATGCCACCTCGCGCTCATGATCTTTTCAGTCCTGCAGCCACCTGCACACGAGACTCATCGGGGTGTTGCTTGCCTACAGGTAAAGCTTGAGTATCTTACGCCCCGGAGGTGCTGTATGGTGTTCCTGACTTCACTGCGTCTCAATATTAGTGCGCCGTCGGTGAAAAGCTGATGCGAAAGCTCCCGAGATTACTTGAAATCCTCAACTGACAACACGGATGACGAGCCATACATGCGACAACCGGACGACAGATATGGTGAAGAGCAAAACCTATGAAGTTCAACTTTTTGTGGACATGACCGATGGATCCAGACACATTTGCCTCTCCGTTGTTCCCAAACTAACAAATGCAACAAGGACTGCAGGCGTTGGCGTATGGTTCCTGACCAGTTATATTTCTGTCTTTCCGTCAACATTCTGCGGACTTTTTGATGATCAAAGAAAAGTGGCAGGAAGATGAAGATTGGCAGGGCTGTGCAGTGAGGGAGGACATTTGTGAGTGGAAGGCGAGGTGGCAAGGTGGCGGACCCAGCCGTATGGATCACGAAAGAGCATTGGGAATGAGGTGAAACACGAAGTGGTCGGCGCGGTGTATTTCGGTCATGCTTGGTCGTTTGTGCCTTGGCCAGCATTCAAGTCTTTTCACTCTTTGAGTATCGAATGTGCTGACGTTTGATTTGTTCAAATTTGAACGACTCCTTGGCCTGTTTGGCTGGCAGTCACTAGTATCCAATTTTCTTGCTCGTTGAATACTGTTTTTTCGGCATAAATATATCTGTTTAGATGCAGGTAGCACATCTCTAGGGTTTGAATAACCGCGATTCTTCATCCTTCCTGTCGCCTTTTACCTAGCTTTGGGTCTCATCCCGATTAGCATTGTAGTTGTTTCGATATACTCGATCGTCAGCTACTTGGTCTCTAAGCCTACGACAGCTGGAATTGACCTTTACTTCCCCTTTCTGTCTATCGACTCCGGGGACCTAACTCTCCCAGTATTTTCTATTCTGAATTATATGTTTCAGTTGGGTGTACCATGTAAGGTGGTCAGCAGCCTTTGAATCCTATATTGTGTGAGCGTGCTTTAGCAACATACTTTCTGCTCCTTGTGTTGTTTCGATCTGCTGTGCGTACGCTCTAAAGTACCTTGCCTATTATATGCGCCTTCACGTCGTCCTCTTCATAACGCATCTCCAGTTGCGTTACTACAGAGAATGGCTTGTTGGAGCCCATACTCCGATGACATGGACATGGCTTCCGTACGACCACCTACCATCGTTGAAAGCACCATGGCCCCACGACTACTGGCGGGAGGACCACGGAGGTACAACAGAAGGCAGGGTAATGGCCACCATGTGCTACCAACGGGTGCGATCCCGCTGCCTATTTGCCACGCTTTTCCTGGAAGTTTGGTCTTTGGAAGTTAGGTACGAATTCCGAGGATCGCCCTACTTTTGCAACCGTCGGATTTTCCCTGTGCACTTAGCATCGTCCTCGATCCATCGGGTCTTTCCGCAGTCCGCATCATGAGTCAAATGCTCTTCAGTCACGGTAATGACTCCGCGGTGTACTACCGAACACCAGGAGCTGGAGAGGTGTGGTTCGGTAGCCTGTGAACTGACTGGCTGTCACACGTGCAACTTGCCTGTTCCGGCGATTTGCCTTTCACTTTTCATCATCGGCAAACGTTCAACTATCGCCGCGTACCACCAACTCCCAAGTAACATGCTCGGCGTGAAAGAGTCATGGCCGGAACGCAATAACAGCGCCGCCATTATTCGAATGATAATTTGTCGCAGCAGCGATACGGCACCGCAATCTCATTTACTTTCGTTCTCCGAGTGTTTACTTGGATACTGTAGTCGGGAAAACTTCGACGGGCTATTGCGACTACGTGGCATCAAGCTATATGTTTGATGTATGTAGCTGGGTTCACTGAACTGGAGTACCTTTATCTTTCGCCTTTACGTGCAAAATACTAAGCCAATAAATTGGTGCTTCTCAATCGCACGAGAGTTTAGTGTACCGTCGGGGTATCGGTTCTGATTTGCAACCAGACGTAAATAAGGAGCAGTCCTTGCTTTGAGTTAGTTGCCAATGATATACCATTTGCATGAGAGACAATAAACGTGATACATCTGATGCACTCGTGTCTGTGCTCAATAGTATAGCCCTGCCTAGTAGCCGTTATGTATTGAGGACGCTTAGGTACCTTTGGTAGTTTTTGGACACGCGCCTTTTCCTTGGCCATTACCTTTGTTGGTCCATCTTGTATAACCACTTGTAGGTCCACAGAATCAAGTTTTTGTCCACCTATCTGTCAGTTCATTGCATGTTACACTATGAGTACGACTTGGTGTTCCTTATCTGTACTTGACTATTTAATATTTCATTTGTCACGCAGTTGCCTGTAGCAATGCTCTCCTTCATTAGCCCAAGACTTTCACCACCTAGGGCTCGCAAATCAACATCGGTGCTCTCTTACTGTCATATCAGATCCTCATCGAGGACCAACGTGACAGACCAAGGAGATGTCTTGCAAGATTTGCGGCAAACGACTAAAAGGAAGGCAACGAAAATACTGTAGCGGCGTATGCGAGCCCGAACAACAACAAAGTTGTTGCATAAGCTGCGGAAACCCACTACCAATGTTCAAAACAAGATACTGTAACTCCGAATGCAACCTAGCCGCCATTGCTGGACAAAGGGCCGCGGAGCAAAATCTACAGCATGGTGCAGCTGCAAGTGGGCAAGCTGGATATGCCTCGTCCTCTCACGCATATGGGTCGGAACAACATGGGCAGCCCGTGATACAATATTCGCAATCGGGGACTGTCTCTTCTTCCGCTAATCCATCAGGATATGCCTCATCCTCTCACATATATGGGTCGACACAACATGGGCAGCCCGTGATACAATATTCGCAATCGGGGACTGTCTCTTCTTCCGCTAATCCATCAGGATATGCCTCGTCCTCTCACGCATATGGGTCGGCACAACATGGGCAGCCCGTGATACAATATTCGCAATCGGGGACTGTCTCTTCTTCCGCTAATCCATCAGGATATGCCTCGTCCTCTCACGCATATGGGTCGGCACAATATGGGCAGCCCGTGATACAATATTCGCAATCGGGGACTGTCTCTTCTTCCGCTAATCCATCAGGATATGCCTCGTCCTCTCACGCATATGGGTCGGCACAATATGGGCAGCCCGTGATACAATATTCGCAATCGGGGACTGTCTCTTCTTCCGCTAATCCATCAGGATATGCATATGCCAATACATCACACAATTTGCCTCCTATACAGGACTATCCACAGACAACATATTACTCAGGCTATGCCCCGGACGATGCACACCCCGCGTATCCCAGCTACTCTGGTGAGGACGACAGAAACCGCCACGGATACTCCGAAGATGGCAAAAACCTCGACAGTGGTTACTAGCTCTTAAGTCAAGCTGTGTTGTCATCATTCAACATCAACGCAATGGCGGTGGCAAACAACAGTTGCCTGATCGTGGTCATCATCGACTCAAAACACGACACATCGAAACAGAAGAAAATTGAAAATTCAGTGGCAACAGTCGAATACTCGCAGACTCAGTAACGGTGGCACTCATACGCGACGGTCGCTGAACGGATGGATCTCAGTTCACCAGGGATGGTGGGACAAAACCCCCACGTTGTTTGCGACTTGATACTTCAACACTCGTTCGATGCTTTTCCAAATTTCTCGTTATTTCATGCATGGCTTGCTATCTCGACTAGGGTCTTCATAGATGCGTTGCATCTGTACTCATTCATTTCTCCAGTTCAGACAAGAAGAGCGCGGAACATCGTCTCCCTTCGTTTCCCCCCGGAATTTATACTGCTGTCGGGAAATACTTTATTCTCGAACTCTCTTAGCTTAAGATTGCTTATCTTTCAGGCGTTGATCTCGCCGCTGTTCACTCTTTTACAAATAAACACTATTTCGCCCCGATCATTGTTCTAGATGTGCAAGTTTGACTCGTAGTACTGGCCACGTTCATGTTCCTTGATGACGTTCGTTGGGATCAGATGCACTCCAGGTCTACATTGATGTTGTGCCACTCCGAATATTTCTCGCAGGAGGTTTATCAATGAGCCGGTATGGATGACGGTGTCTGGGTAACGTATAGTACGTATTATGACGTTTCAAAACAACCCTAGTCGACATGGACCAGTCCGATAACGAGCCTGGTCATCTCGCTGCATTATCAGCCTCTTCAATTTCGTAACTTTTGGTAGATACCACAGAAGTATCCTGGCTCGCCTGGCTGCTATCAGGGTATCAGACATAGAGTGAAGGCAGGTCAGCGTAGTCGTCGGTCTCCGGAAAATGATTGGCTGCCGCGTGTGAAAGTTGCCTCTTCGGGCGAAGAATGTGTGGTACAGTGTACCAACGGCGAATACCTCTCACGACAGGCCTGTATCCCTGCTTCATCCCGGCTATTTACAGGTAACAACACCTATGATCACAAAGCAGAAACCCAGCAACCAGGATACAAAAACTGAATGCAGCCAATGTCTCACAGATCATACCCGACCGTGGTCACCTTAATTCACCGTAGATCACACAGCTCCGTGCAAGCAGCATTTCGACGAGGCAAAGGGCAGTAAAGTGCATTCCATCCATTATCATTCCCAGAGGGCTAGTCTATACATCGCAGCTACATCATGTCAACCGATTGCCGTCGTACCGTGCTCCGAAATAGCAAGAAACCCCCTGCGTGCTGGTTGCCCGGACCCTTTTGGCATCTCGCTCAAGTTCATCGCCATCATAATCGCAAAACGTCAAACGCCAAACGCCAACCAAGCTATAGTTCACTCCCTCTCAGCAGACCGATTATCAGGCACAGAGCTCAATTCCGGCGTATACGGCGGCGACGGCTCCCGCAGGAACGACTTCTCCTCGAACTGCTGTGCGGACGGGAGATAGAGCGGCATGACCGACGACGAGGACCGATGTCTCATGTGGAATTCCCCCGAGAAGCGCTTTCGCTGCTGCGACTCGCCCGAGTTCCGCGGGCTGCGCAGGCCATCACCGGATTGTGACTGTCGGGAGCTGAGCATGCGACGTGGGATGACCGCTCGTGTTGGGCTGCATCTCGGGGCGGAGTGGACGGAGTTAGGTGGTGACTGACCTCGCTCGCGTTCCTCGCGCCGACGGGCCGCCTCTTCGTCGGTCGTCCTGTACACTACCTGCTGGTTCGTCTCTGGCTCCACCGTCGTCTCTTCGACCTTCTCAAAGTGTTCTGGGCCGATATACGGGCCCTCGTCGAACTGCTGTGTTCTGTGAGCGTGCTCATACCGTGCGATCGATGGCGCAATCTGGAATGCGTTGCGGATCTGTCGCCCGTTCCATGGAGGCGATATTGTGCTGCCTTCGTGGCGTTGGAAGTGGGCTGCCGCGAACGCGAGAATCTGGTCCGACTTGACTTCAAGCGTCGCTTCCCCTGTGATCTTGGACCGCTCGAACTCAATGTCCATGAGTCGGTCCAGATTCGTCCGGAAGATTGCCATGGTCTCGACCAGCCCTAGTCGGGGATATTGCAGGCTGACTTGCATACGAGACTTGACGGCCTCGTCCATGATCCCTGGTCGGTTTGTGGTAAGGAAAAGGATACCAGGATAGTACTCCAGAGTCCGAAGGAAGACTGGACAAAAGTCAGTATCCGACGGTAGCGCAATCGCTGCAAATAGGCTAGGCTTACCTGACACGATGGAACTTTTGGTGGCATTGTCGTCCTTCTTTTCTCTCTGGGCTAGCAGAGTTTCTGCTTCGTCCAACAACAAGATGCAGTCCCACAAGTTTGCCAAGCGGAAGATCTCCGCCAAGTTGGACTCTACGTCCCAGGGATCGGTGCCTAGATCTCCGGCGGTGATGGTGAACAGTGGCTTGTTGTAGAAGTGAGCAACGGCCTCGGCGGTCGCGGTCTTGCCAACTCCAGGAGGCCCGTGGAGAAGAATGGCTAAACCTTGTCCTTTACCCCGGATTATATCTTGATCCATAAAGTCAATATTAACGAGTGTGGCGCGTCGTTGAACTTTCTTCTTCTCAAGGTGGCCAAATACCGATGATTGGATCATGGTCTTGAGCTTCTCGGGGAGCTGTAAGCTCTCCAATGGGTTCTGGATCTCCGGCTTTGTCTTTAAAAACCGAATATCGGCGTTGATGAAGCTACGGTTGCGTAAGGAGTAGACGAAAAGACGGGATGGCAATAAAGCCAGATCACAAGCCGAGAGCTTCTGCGACATGTGGTCCAAGGGCCTCGAGTCCTCGTCATCTTGGAGTATAAACGGGTCTTTCTTCATCAAGTCCGCCCATTCTAATTCTTCGACAGCGTGGTACTCAACGATAGTTTCTTCGATAGTCGACATCATACGACGGCGATGCGGGTCTGCCCAGTTGAGGATATCAAACTCATCTCGGATCGTTGCAGGAGCGTAAGTTTCAGGGGCAGGAAATTGCTGGAAGTCGGGTTTCCACCATGGGTGCAGTTGAAAAGCCTCATGGAAATCAACAATTACCTCGCTTTCGACATACTCTGGCCAGGAGGGCACGTCTCGACCCGTCTTGGCAGGGATATCACGGCCTGTTGGGTCTTTCGCCAAAGTCAGTCCCTGGTAAGTGAGCGTTGTGTTTCCTGCGGAGGTGATCTCGTGGAACCGCTGACCCCTTTCTTGGAGTTCCTTGAGAAGTCGTTGCGAGTCCTTGTGGAACCTCAGCGGATAGAATGGAAGTTTGGTAATTTCCTTTTCGCCATCAAACGATTTGATGGAGGCGTCGCTTCGGACGGCTGTGTATCGATAGCCATCGAAATCGATGTAATAAAGACGTAGATGTGTGGACTCGGCATTCACACCCATCTGGCCTCGGAGTTTTCCCCCGGGCACGTCCAGGTTATCAACCGCCCAGTCGGGTGTGTCTTCGGAGACGTAACAGAGTCTCCAGAGCTTGGGCTCTGCAACCCTCAAGCGCGAGTTCCTCTTGTCCGCTTTCGAGATGACGCCTGGCTCGACAACGAGTTCACCAACTCGGAACATTGACGGCAGATCCCGGTAGCGGATTCGAGATGGCCTGCTGAGAGTTTCTTTGCTGTACATGTTGAAATGAGGAAGAATCCGAGTGTTAATGAAATTGACGTAACAGTTCAATTCCTCATAAGCTTTCCGGCTTCTCATCATGAGTTGCAATTCACTGTCACGGAGAAAGGCGAACGGGTCATCCGCAGTCTCTGCACCACTGGCAGGCTGGACTTCGTGACGAAGCGTTGCGCGCAAATTCTTGGTTTCCTGTTCCATCTGCTCGTGGAAATGCGTGAGTGTCCGGAATGGTGCCAAGAAAGTATGAGGCGTTCCAACCCAGGGACCTGCACCAGTGACTTTGCTGAGGTAGCCCAGTATGATAGGAGAGTTGATGCGAACCCGGTCTATGGGCGTGACCTCCTGCCTCCTGCTGCTGATGCTACTGGTGCTCCGAGTTATGATTGGGCTAATGACTGATACTGATTTCCGACGTGTTGGATCAAATCCAGTTCTCTGATCTTGATCAACTCGTTTCAACTGCTCAGCCTCGATCTGTTCATTCAGATCCTCATGGCCGAGCAATACCTCAATGGCGGGAATCACGGATTCGAATCGATTCTTGAACTGTTCCCAATTACAGTCCCGCACCATCGGTCTGCTCTCTAGGGCCCTGCTCTCGCCACCGGTCAACACATTCAGAGTGTCAACGAATGGATCGACTGTTCCGCTGGATTGGTCGCCTTTCTGTAGCATCTGATCCAATTGCCTGAGCAAATCGTCAGGGGCCATCAGACTGTGTCTCCCATAGGCTGCAGCCGGGAAACTCGCTGAAAGGCGGAAATGTAAGCTTCATATATCACGAGTCTCAGAGTGGACGACTTACGTTGCCGCGGCTGTCGAAGCTGAGCAGTATCGACCGTTATTTTGGGCAGTTGAGGGGGAGGTACTCGCTCATATTCAGGCTCGGGTTTCGGCGCTGGCTCTGGGCTTGCCCTAATGTTTCTCGCGACAGCGGCCATAGTAGCCGGAAACACGACGCTGTTCGGTCGGGCACGTCGCCGTGGTTCTGCTACCCGCGGCTCTGGCTTGCTACTTTCTGGCTCGCGTATAGACCGCAGCCTTTGCGGTTTAGCTTTCGGCGCCGGAGGACCTGGGGGGGGAGCGACAGGACTCAAGTCCACCTCAAACGACTGACCCCATGAATCCTCCATATTGACAATTAGAAGCTGGACGAAAGGTCAACTTATTGTCTGGTTGTTGTGAATAATCCCAATGTCAACGCCTGTAATTAGATGATTCTATAGCTGCCAGTGCGGGTGGAGTTGCCAGTCAAACGAAGATATCACTTGTCATGAAGGGAGGAGACCGTAAGGGCGGTGCAATGTATTTAGGTGGTCGAATGACTTAACCCTTGTATCTGATTTCTCGTCACTCTTGGCCCTCCGTCTCGGTTTCGATATGACGAAAATGAAATAGAAGCACGTAGCCTCGGTGTTGTCCTGGCTGTAGTTACGTACTTGTATCCTGGGCTATGGATCCCCGCCCCAGATGAAACGGCAGTCGTTGTTTAAAGTTGAGAAGACAGGGCTGAGGCCTGAACAGCCTGTCCAGTTCATTACAGTACTCCGTACACACACCTGGTTTGGAGGATGACCATTGCAGTAATCAAGAGAGAGTGGCCTGGTCAGCTCGATGCTAGCTTACATACTCGCATACGTGAGGCGGGCAGCGCAGTCCCGAACCAACACATTACACAACCCAATCAGCCGTCATCTCCATCTTGGACAAGTCCCCTCTCCGCAAGGGCCTGATCAATAAGGTCGAGGGATCTTCAGCTAGTTGCCTACCCTGGTAAGGCCATGGTAATCTGCTCAGTTCTTGGCAGGTTGGCATCACCGGCATTAATGCGATGTGTCAGCTTATGGGGCACCCGGTCTTCGCCAGTCCCAGATTATTCATTAAAACGGTGGACTTCGCATAGCTCGACGTTACATCAAAGTCAGCCACGGCGCTGAGCAGGGGGGCCTCAAGAGTCGAGAGGATCATACACTAATGAGAACTACCGAATGAGCGCGCTGATGCTAATAATACCCACGTTTCATTTGCGCTCTCTAGTCGGCTTCTAGAAGGGGAGAAGAGAAGCATCAAAACAGAGGCGCCGCCCAACATCAGCAGGTTTCGGAGATTAGGTAGGTAGCCAGTATTTGAAATAATGTCGAGAGCATAAAGACACAAGATGAGGGCAGCCGAGACAACGGTCCGACTTGAGAGAAACTGGAAAGAAACGCGAGCTCGGTCAACGGTCAACGAACAACCCATAACAGAGTGAGGAGGTAGGGTTATAGCACCCGAAAGAATACCGTGTATCTGTTCAACACTGTATGCAGGTCACACATTTCTCTAAGTAGCCTTGGTATTGAATGTAAGCGTTCGAGAGGTGACTCGCGTCGCGCATGTCGGTATCGTGAGCCTGCCTCTGTCAGAGGGGATTTACGACAATTGCATCAGAATTGCCGGCATAAGCTATAGATAGGTGCGCTTGCCAGACGAAATGATATGACGTTGTGCATTTCTCAACAGAAGTCGAAATCCTTACATATATGCTCAACAGCGTATGATGAACAGATCCAGGTGTCTCTGCTGATATCACATGGCTCTAGTCTTAGATCATCTTCTATTTTGCGTTACAATTTTACTCAACAAACTCCAAAGAAGCGCAAGGGAAACTGAGGAGCGACCCGTCAAGGAGCGTTGTCGGCCTGCCCGGTGACTGTCATCCAGAGTTCCAATCTCACGCTTGGCGAGCTGCCTTATATTTCTCTGTCTACTTGGCATCACTCAGGTGTAGGCTGTTGCTCTGTATTGCCCACATGTCGGTAGAGTGACTCTCCGGCATTATCCTCACGGCAGCTGATCAGCAACCTGACGACGTACTCGTATCTCCCCTCAAATAAGCATTGCTGCATGTGTAGCATAGACGAAATGGTTCTCTGATGGTTAGCACAACAGCTTGACCTGACTTGTTACACGCATTGCCCGGACCCTATGGGGAAATGCGATCTACTGTATGTATATGCGTTTTTGACCAACCCATTTATACAGCACACCCACTTGAACCAAAACAATACATGTCCATACATGACGCAGCCGAAACAGGCGATACAGGCGAATGGACAAGTCTTCCGGCCACTGCACGAATGTCCCCCACTCGAGGCCATTCTCATGACCCAGTCCTGGTCGGCCCCAGAGGAGCCACAAAATAAGCTTGTCTCGGACGATTTGAGAGTGACGCTCTTGGCGCAAGGGCTTGGGACTCTGCCAACGGCCTCGCATGCTTCAGCTTGCTCTTAGTGTCGCTGGGCGAGTGGGCAAGTCATCTTAACTGTTTGTCGAGCTTGTCTGTCGTGTCCCCTGTCTCCGACAATTACACAACCCGTGCGGACGACCGGAAGAGAGGGGGAACCATCGAAAAGAAGGGAGGCGAGGGAGATAACTCTGCCCGACAACCCGCAACTGGTATCCGATAAAGAACAGATATCGCGAAGACCTGCTGCTCAGCTCCTGCGCATGTAAACCCAGGTGCAGAACGGGAATTCCGGCGAGCTGCACTCCGACCATGCCGTCGAATCACAAACAGGCAGATATCGCCACAGATGCCAACGACATCGGCACGAAACACGTCCTACGCCTGTCGGCTTGGCATATTTGGAATACTCAAATCCACGGCATCGCCAGGCGAACTTCGGAATTAACAAAACATACACTACATGCACACACATAGCCCATTTTCTCCCGACGCGGTTTGCCACGGCTGCACCATATACGGGTCGCATCATGTAAATCCCTCTTCGGGTTCGTACTTGGGTGATTTGAGATATATATTCCCCGGCAAGCGTTTCCGCCTAGTTCGCGCGCAAAGCAGCCTGCGTCATGCAGCTTTCTCGGGCAGACTCTCATCCTTCACCGGATCTGGGGAAACGCCAAATGCGCCGCGGAACCAAACAGATCGTCATATGGCCAACCTTGGCAAGAGTACTTTCCACCTCCAGCCAATTTGCCCTTTTTGTAATATTACAATGGCCGACTCCGCCTATACATACATATGCAGTCGTATATGCAGTTGCCCGGTCTAAGCTATTCCAATTGCTCGCTCAATGCTATCCGTACCGCTTCTAGTTGGTCCACCACCTTGGCCTCAAGTTTGCTTTGTGACCCATTCTTCTTCTCTATGTCCGAAGCTGGCATCGTCTTCCATTCAGCTTCTCTGGGCCCCAACGTGACTAGTCTGTCTCTCAATACCTTCCGATGATCTAACCACCAGTCCACGTTCTCCAACAGTGTAGTCGAGTCCCATTCTACCGCCGGAATGTCTCTCGCATTATTAGTGCGGAACGCACTCAACACGCGGGTAATGAGTGCTAAAGAATGGATCTCCGAAACTGATAACGGAGTTACAAAAGCCCGGTCAAGGCGGCTGCGGCTCTGGGTATCGCGTGGGACTTCTAGTCTTTCGATGCTGGACTGCATCAAATGGGGGAATTGGTTGAGAACATAGGCAACTTCTGGGGCGATCGTAGCACCCAGAGCCGATAGAACATTCAGCAGTATCGGGACGATGCCTTTGGCCCAGATACCGTAGCACCGCTGAGGACCAACTGAATCTGCAAACGGCGACACGTTAGGGCGCCGGAGATGCCCAGCCAAGCTGGCTGATGTGATTTGATTGAGAAGGCCGTCGCAGGCTAGCTGCTCGGCAATAAGTGGTAGAGCAGATAGCTCGAGGAGGAAAAGTAGTGAAAGTTCACCATATATAGGATCACCATCTACGGCTAGTTTGTCTGCCCATGAGAAAAGTGACACGGCGGCCTGTACTGTATCATGGGTAGCCAATATATTGAGGATCTGTGTCTGGCTTTGATCTATTCCGGGTATAGACAAACAAGCTTGTAGTATGGCATTGATAATGACGATGTCAGTGTTCGAGACAGAGGTCTCTGAGTCGTGTACCAGAGACACGACTATGCGGAATCCTTTCGCGACGACGGCGTCCAGAATGCCCAGAATGGATTGCGATATAGTAGCGGCCGATAAGCTATTTCCGAGGCTGTCACGCACAGACGCCCCGAAATCAACATGACTATATGATCGGATCAGGGCCCGTAAGGTGACGTAAAGGAGCCTCAATAGTGTGCGGTATATGGAGATGTTCTGCGGTGCATATGGGTCTTGGTATCTGCTCACGGTTCCCCACAGAGCAGCAAGAAGCTGTGCGACATCGCCAGGAGACGGGGCACTATTTGCAACTCGTTGAACCAACATGAGGGATAGATTCACACGGGATTCTGCAAGTCTCACAAACACAACCTGGTCGTGTCTCTGCATCTCCATTTCTTGGTTCGCTTCTAAGCATTGCTGAGCGACCTGTAGAGACTGCTTCCTGAGCGTGTCGTTGTCTGGTAGGCAAGTACTGAGCTCGAGGAGTAAGAATTCCCAGGCATGATACAACGACTGTTACAAGTTAGCAGGTACAAATGAGATACTAGGCGGATTGTGGAGGCCTTACCACTTGGGCATCTACCAAAGACAGATTCGTGTTGGCCTTTTGCATCTCGCTTCTGAAGCCATTGTTCTTCGGCCCAACCCAGCTCGAGTCAAATCGGAGTATCCTATCCGCGAAGCCCAGAGCGTAGTAAAACTCTTCGCCGAGACGCTTGGGCTCGAGAAGTGTTCGTTTGAAATGTTCAAGAGAGCAACTTGGGTATTGCTGTTTGAAGTTTCTAGTAAAGTTGACATGAAGACCTCTGTTGTAGCCTGAAACCCCCACGCCATCTCGCAGGTAATAGTCAAGATCTTGGGTTAGCTCTTTAGCGAACGAGCTTGCTTGGTCTATCTGACGAAGGTGGAACAGCTGCATGGCGAATATCTCGGCGATGTAGGCCGCTATCCGGGCTTCAACACAAGCGCGTAGGGCATCCGTCTTCGAAACCAGCGACGAAGGCTTCACAGAGCGAATGAATTTTCTGATCTCTGTAAGGAAAGTGGCGTTCTTCTGTAAGGCAAATATTGTCCAAGGCCAGTAGTTCTGAGCAGACGTGATGAAATCTAGGATCGACAAGGCTTCCGGCCCGTCGAGACTCGAGATCGATGCCAGCCTCTCCAGCGCTGAACTGAGAATAGAACTCGAAGATGTCTCGGATGCATTCCCATTGCCGTTCCGGGCATCCCGTGGAGTTTTGCCAGTTAGAAGGCAATTTGCCATCCACTGTTGCCTATTCCGCACGATGGTGGAAAAGAACCGCCAGATAATGTTGGCCTGGTCAGCTTGGTTGAATGGCCGATCAAGCATACTGACGAGTTGTAGAAACGAGCGCGATGTATGCGGGCCGAGATACCCTAATAAAGAGGGAGGTTCTCCTATCGTCTTCCCAGCACTGATGACTAGCGACTCCAACAATTCGATAGTAGGTCCTTTGAAGGCGTCGTGCCGTGCACAAAGTCGAGCAATAAAGGGTATTACTTTGAACAGTTGCTGTTCAACCGTACTCGATGGCCGGTCCGAGTAATTGGTGATCCGTACTAGGTGAGTTGCGAACGTCAGAACTGCCAAAGTTTGATCACAGAAGATCGTAGTCCGCGTTGCATATATAGTCGAGCAGTTCTCCTGAGTGGCTTTCACGAGAGTAGCTAAGAGTGGCAGTAGTCGGAGACTGCCAGCAGATGGTGCAAGAAAACTGTCGATGACAAATTGAGCCGCCGGTTGTAGAACAGACATCAGAGCGGTCTTGGCTGCTATATCGTCCATGCCGAAGCTATAGTATATAATATTGTCGAGCATTGGCACAATGTCGCGAACAAGTATCATTCGCTCTACATCTGTGGGAAACCTCCACGTAGACGAACTTTCCAGATAATCCACAGCAGCTTGTGATATTGCCAACGTAATCTGGGTAATCACTTTGTCCGAAACTCCAATCCAGACATTTTCGACGGGTTGACGAGGATTTGTCTTGACGACTGTCCTACGCTGGACCGAACCGCTCACTGCACTATCCACCAGACTGGAGAATAACCGTATGGATGAAATCAATAGGTCGAATTGGGCTTCTGACAAGTCTAGCGTGCCGACAAGTCGAGCCAGCCGTCCACCCTGAGACCGACCTTCCAGCAGAGCACATCTGGCCATGTAAGCCCAGACCCTCCCAGGGCACACTTGCAAGATCGCATGGAGAAACTGAATACAGGCATTCAGCACCTGTAATACAGAACTATCCGCGTCGCTGTCAAGAAGCACATCCAGCGTGTCGCAGACCACCGAGATGATATCTTTATTACGGGGCAACACTCGACTGGCTTCTTGCACTATAGCACGTCCAGCCTCTGTTGAACCGTTCGCTTTGGCACCCGAGTCAGAGTCCCTAAGTGCCTCTGCACGCACGAGGGTTGCGAGCAGCGAGATTGACTCCGCGACTTCATCGGTCGTCATGATATCGAGGGGCATATCATATTTCTTGGAACCATTTGCCTCCAATCGTTTGCCCAGCAGAGCTAAGAGAGAGTGCTCATATTCCACGCGCACAATCTTTCCCTCGTCCACCACAAAGCGTCCATACGTTCCTGCTGGTATTATGAAGGGCTCCTCCTGCGCTGTTATTCGGCTTCGGCTCGTGCGTGGGGCAAATAAGGGGAAATCGACAGCGAACTGGAACGCATTGACGTTTTCGTCCTCGTTCGCAAGGTAGTAGTCTGTGAAATGTTCTGGCAGGGTGAAAGTAAGTGTTGGTGTCTTCTGTAATAAATTGAGTACCCGCTCATGTCCATCTCCGTCGGATGAGCCAACGAGGATGCGACACAGAGTCATCAAAGGAGTGAACTCATAGGGGAAGCGATCAAGGGCCTCTTGAATGTAGGCTTCAACGACAAAAGCATCATTCAGTGCGTAAGTCAATATGTCATCTGGCTGAGCTTTGGAAGGGCCTTGTACATCCCAGTAAGTGTGACCGCCCGAGAGCACAGACAATAACGCGGTGACTGGATCAGACTTATAGCCGACAAACGGATGGGTCGCCTTAAGCAAATCCAATAAAGCAATCCTCATTCGCGATCCAACTAAAGGAGAGAAAAAAGAGCGATGGGTCGGGCCCAGGCACGACGGCAGCGCTGCAATTACATCGTAGACTCTTATTTGTTCAATTAGAGCCCCAGCCAGTTTTTGTACCCTCTCGGAGTCGCGGTCGAGATTTTTATTGATGAGAAAATCGTCGTATCGTCTCTTG
Organism: Xylariaceae sp. FL1019; assembly: GCA_022578705.1. Classification (NCBI taxonomy): domain Eukaryota; kingdom Fungi; phylum Ascomycota; class Sordariomycetes; order Xylariales; family Xylariaceae; species Xylariaceae sp. FL1019. The sequence goes on from MU391928.1 coordinate 785,173, forward strand.
TCGATGGTTGTAATGCTACCAGCTGAATTCCTCCTACGACCAGTGGGGACCATCTGCGTGTTTGAATCGTAATTCTCAACAGCCTTCTGGTTTTGAATGGTGTCGCGCTTCTCGGCACGGTCTTGGTAGGATAAGAACATGGCATGGACAATGGGTATCCATGCAAACAGGACCGGTGCCATGTGGATAGCCCCTTGATCAACCGCAGTCTCCAGAGTGTCGTGTACCAGCTCCAATGTGCTTGAATTAGCGAGGAACTCATTGTCTGTGTCCAGATCAATCTCGCCCTCGAAGAAGGCCATCATTCTCGGTAGGTTCAGCATTTTCAAAGATATGATACAGACAAGGCACTGTAATGGATCCGCCAGCTCCTATTGAAAAGAAGTTAGCCGCATGTGATCGTTGACTGCCGCATGATACTACATACCGTTTGCAACCTATTGAGCAGAGTGGGATCATCATGGAACAAGGTGAACCATTGCTTGGCGGTTGTTTCTGAGACGAAAGAGTGGCTTGAGCGATCAAGGAGCTGAAAGACGATAGTCATACGGTGCAATATTTCAGCCAAAGAAGTTTGACACCATAGGTCTTCGTTTTCTGGAGTCGCCAGCGACTTGTCTTCGACCACTGACTCGACCGAGGTGTATACATTCTGCACCAACCCTGGCAAAAGGCTAATGTACTGGGTAATAAGGGCTTGAGACGTCTTCGTGGGGATATCTGTGAGGGGCGCCTGCGGTTGCTTGGGGGATATACCATATGCTTGCAGAAGCGAGGTGCGTATCAAGGCAGAGGCCTGAGTGGCTGGCGACATGTGGAGCCTCTGATGCAGCATCAAGGTGAATATATAGTCGTGAGTTGCGGCGTAGTGGCGGCGCTCGGAGAGGTAGGTATGGAAGATGCGCTGGCGCCTGCTCTCGAGCTTGTCGAAGTCGGCTTGGATCTCGGTAGCGTCTCGGGCTGCGATGAGGTTCAGCCCAGGCAACACGTTGGAGCTCTGGGTGCTCGCTACACCAGCGGCGGCTCGGAGGTTGGCGACATCTTGTGTGGATATAGGACCGAGGAGCTGGCTCGCAGGACGCGACTGGTGCTCCACAATGACGACGCGCAGGGCGGCAAGCTCGTTGATGCGGACATTCGTGCTCAACCACAACACATCCTCCTTGACGAGGTTGATGTCGTACTTGCCGTTCGGGTTCGGGGTGACATGAATAGCGGCAGTCTTCTTCTCGAAAGCGGCGCGGTGTGAGCTCCTGTTGGTGGAGGGTTCGAAGGGCGAGCCGGGGTTTGTGAAGAAGGACTGGACGAGGGGGTCGGTCAGGAAGTCAACGATGGCCTGGCTGGACTGGCGATGACCCGTGGGGTCGGTGAGAGCCGCAGCGACAAGATTCCATGATCTAAGAAACGAGTGAGTGAGTGTGCCAGAGATCTCGGAGCAGGTGTCACGTAGTGTCTGCAGGAGATAGTCGACATACAGGATGACGGTGTCGCCCTTCAGACATGGCTCCAGCGGCGGCAGGTAGATGTGGTCGGAGAGCGGCTCTGCCATTGCTGTGAGACTCAGCGGGCAACGCGCACTTGTGTATGCAAGCAATGCATGTGAAGCGGCGAGGGAGCTGCAGCGTCGGGCTATGTATGTAGGTTTGCGCGCGTGTCTTTTGTTGATTCTGTTGTTCTATGTTTTCTCGGTGCTGAGACGGGCTGGGTGCAGCAGCAACGCGACGTGGGACGAGGCTTGTCGAATGCGCGGGTCGCAAAGCTTCAAAAAAATGTATGGGCCTCGCTCGCTGGAGCTCAGCTACCTTAGCTGTAGGTACCTAATAAGGCATGTACCTCCTAGCCGTACTGTCCTATATCTAAGGTACCTTAGGTACGTGCTGCTTCGAGCTCCCAGGTAAGTACCGTCGAGTCTCTTGGCTTAAGGGTTGCATTGGAATGAATGTATTCTCTCTGACACAAAGTATGGAACACTTGGAAGTGTACCTCTCCAGGCCGCATTGAATTCGAGGAGCAACTGGGAGTGACTTTACGTGTAATGCGACAGGTATCCGTAGACTGGATGCCCGAAAGAAGTTATGACAGCGCCCTTGCATTCATGTTCCCATCAGGTTCACTTCAATGCCGTGCGTCGGGCAATAGATCGGACCACGCGAACCCACGGTGAATCAGAGTTATTGCACCGAACTATATGTTGAATAAACTCACCCTCACTCTGTCATTCGAGGCCACTGAATCAGTCGAAATCCCCCTTCTGGTCGAGTCCTCTAAACTTATGCATCAGTACCTAGCGGTTGTGCCTGGAACTATATAACCCACGTCTCACCGCCCGGACACTGCCTGAGCCGGCGCCAGATTTTGCCTCCGACATCGACTATTCTGTATAGCATTACTACTACCTATAGCCGTTCCCTGCCCGCCGGTAGCAGAGACTTACACTTGCCACAGATTCCCAATACCACCGTATTCACTACTACGCTGCAACTCCTCGGAGCACGCTTGGGGTTCATGAGTCCTTGTATCTAAGATCAATTGTCGCAGTTGCATCTTTCGCACCCCGAGCTTGCCCAGTCTCGACGGCAAGCTTGAACCTCGCCAGATCTTTTTCTCTCTTTTGCCTCTTAACTAACACGTTGCTGCATAAAGTGGGGGTGAGCCATGGCGACGAACGGAATCATCGACCACTCGCCGCATCACCCGGACCCCTCGCCACCAATCGCGACGGCCTCGAATCTCATTCTCATTGACAACTATGATTCCTTCACTTGGAATGTGTACCAGTACCTGGTCTTAGAGGGCGCCACCGTCACCGTCTATCGCAATGACCAGATTTCTCTCGACGACCTTATCGCCAAGAGCCCAACACAGCTCGTTGTGAGCCCCGGTCCAGGTCACCCTAGCACCGACTCCGGCATCAGCCGCGATGCCATCCGTCACTTCGCCGGCAAGATCCCCATCTTCGGCGTCTGTATGGGCCAGTAAGGACTTTCTGAAAGTTTACAGGTTCTAGGAGATTATAACTGATCTGTCTTCAGACAATGCATTCTCGATGTTTATGGCGGTGATGTAGCTTTCGCCGGAGAAATCCTCCATGGCAAGACATCACCCCTGGGGCACGACTCCAAAGGTGTATATGCCGGCATGGCTCAAGGCCTTCCCGTAACGCGCTATCACTCACTTGCTGGCACTCATGTCACCGTGCCAGAAAGCCTTGAGGTCACATCTTGGATCCCCAAGGACGATGGCTCCAAAGGCGTCATCATGGGGGTCCGCCACAAGGAATACGCTATCGAGGGTGTCCAATTTCACCCCGAGAGTATCCTCTCTGCGGATGGACGCATCATGATCAAGAATTTCTTACGTCTGCAAGGTGGTACCTGGGCTGAGAATGAACGAGTGCAGAAAGCGACAGAAGCCAGCTCTGTCGCTGTTGGGATGACGAAGCCTACTGCTGAAACGCCCAAGAAGAATAACATTCTCCAGCAGATCTACGCGCGAAGGAAAGAAGCTGTCGCAGCTCAAAAACTCATACCGTCACAGCGACCTTCAGATCTTGAGGCGGCGTATAATCTCAGCGCCGCACCTGCCCAGATCCCCTTCGTACAGCGCTTACGTCAAAGCCCTTATGACGTATCCCTAATGGCTGAGATCAAACGAGGTTCGCCGTCAAAGGGAATATTCGCCCTCGATATCGATGCGCCGAGTCAAGCTAAGAAGTATGCCTTGGCTGGTGCAAGCGTTATCTCCGTTCTTACAGAGCCGGATTGGTTTAAAGGGAGCATTGAAGATCTCCGTGCAGTCAGACAGGTGCTAAACGGCATGCCTAATAGACCCGCCATTCTCCGGAAAGAGTTTATCTTCGAAGAGTACCAGATCTTGGAAGCCAGACTAGCTGGCGCAGACACAGTCCTCCTCATCGTCAAGATGCTAGATGAAGACCAACTAACCCGTCTCTACAAATACTCACTAAGTCTTGGCATGGAGCCTCTAGTTGAAGTCCAAAACGCTGAGGAGATGAGCACAGCAGTAAAGCTGGGTTCAAAAGCCATCGGCGTGAACAATCGCAACCTCGAGTCCTTCGAAGTTGATCTTAGCACGACGAGTAGATTGCGAAGCCTTGTGCCCAAAGAGACCATCATCTGCGCGCTGAGCGGCATCAATACATACGATGACGTTGTCGCAAACCACAGAGATGGCGTAAACGCCGTTCTGGTAGGTGAGGCTATCATGCGTGCTCCTGACGCATCAGAGTTTATCCAACAACTCTGCTCCGGAAAGGTCACGCCAGCCGAGAAAGACACCTCGCCCCTTGTTGTCAAAATATGTGGCACTAGAACTCCAGAAGCAGCTACTGTAGCCGCTGAAGCTGGTGCAGATCTAATCGGCATGATCCTCGTGCCAGATCGCAAGCGCACCGTATCGGACGATATGGCACGCGCCATCTCCGCCGCTGTGCACAAGTTCTCGCGCCCCGCGAGCACCACCATAGAAGCCTTTCCCACAGACCGCGCATCAGATTTCTTCGCGTCCGCGGCGACCAAACTAAGCGCACCGGGCCGTACACGTCCTCTCCTCGTGGGAGTCTTCCTCAACCAGTCCCTCTCCCAGATCCTAGAACTTACGGCCCGATACTCGCTCGATGTCGTACAGCTTCATGGATCCGAGCCTCTCGAATGGGCACTCTCCATACCCGTCCCCGTGATGCGACGCTTTTCGCCCGGGGAATCTGGAATCGGGACGCGTGGATATCACGCCGTCCCGCTCTTTGACTCGGGTTCTGCGGGCGGTTCGGGACAGCTTCTCGATGCTGTTGCTGTCAAGGCTGCGCTTGAGCGTGACCACGAGCTGAGGATCATGCTCGCGGGCGGTCTGGCACCTGATAATGTTGCGGAAGTTGTGAAGAATGCTGGCGCGGATGGCGAGCGCATCGTCGGTGTTGACGTCAGCAGTGGTGTAGAAGGCGAGGATGGACAACAGAGTCTAGACCGTATCCGGGACTTCGTGAAAGCTGCTAAGGCTATTCGGTAGTTAGGTGCTGAGTCAGGAGTATGAATGACGGTGCGATGAGCTCTGGATAGAGGCGAGGAAGTGAGATGATTACCATTTACGTGCATCTTTCCTGCTGGGCTTCAGCTTCCATAACACTAAGGTAGGTCTAATGACATGAACTCAGAACTCCATACATCCCACAAGTATGATATCCCACCTTTGTTGGACGCTGTAATGTGCGTGAAATAAACACATAAAAACAGTATTTTCATCGTTGTGCCAAACGGCTGTAAGCCAAAGTTTTCAAGTACATCATGCCTGCGTTATCGGCGTTGGAGATCGATGTGCGTAGTAGATATTGGCCGTTGAATTGCAATTCGATCGCCATGTCTGTGTTATCGGCGCGTTACACCTTGTGGCAGCCTCTATTGGTTCTGACGACAAGTTCGTGATATTCCTGGTTTGGCACTCGAATCAGATAATCGTGATGTCCTTGTTCGGGATCAGGTACATAATGCTGCATTGTGACCGAAATGTCTGCAGTACATACATCGTTCTGTGGTGTTTCATGCACTGGCTTATCTAGCTGCGAGTATCACTCGCTTATGACGTTATCCCCCATCACCTACGATTCCAACTTGAAATTGGAGTGCATACGTATCACAAAATACGCTCTCTTCCCTTGCTGTATGCCATTATGCCTACTTGAATAGGCCGATGATCCTAGTACTCGTAGCCGACTAAGTCGCAGTATGAAGAACGGAAATGTCAGGTCTTAGTCCCTGCGATGGAGGAAATGAGAGAAATAAGAGTACAACGCTTCCTAGAAACAGCAGCATGAAGCCGGAATATTGTATGGACTGCGGCAAGCCAGCTATACACAAAGCATATGGTTTATTTTGCACAGATGAGGAACTGCCAACAGTTCTACATGGGAGTGATAGAAGTATGCTTGACCACTGCGCCAATCGACGTTGATCTTGATGTATGCGCCGGAGGACAAGAGCTGGTGATCTTTACCGGTACAATGTACTGCCCTTCCAGAACCGATGTAGCTTGGACCCTTCCGCAGGTGGTCCCAAGAGATATCGCGGACCAACGTGAAAGGACGACAGTTCAAGAACATCGAAAGAAATGGAGATGACGAGCCCATCCTAAACAGAACCCTCCAAAGATCTCCTCCTACTCCTCTAGTGGCGGCTACCTAAGAGAGCGACAAACGAATATGGCACCAGGAAGTAATCCTCTCGAGCCCAGCCAACAACCGACAGCACGATAATTGATTTCGCAGATGCAATCTAAGCCGAGGTCCATACCTAACTCCTAACACGAACTAGGCCGGCGTCTTCTTCATACCACCACGCGAGGTGATGGGTACAATGAAAAACAATGGTAATCAAAAATTCCGGAGTTTGGGACACACGAGGCATCGACAAACAGCGGCCAGCTCCACGATGTGCAATGTAGGCCAGCGAACCATGAGAGAGGGAAACGTTGAGCGCCCTCTCTCCCTCCAAGGTAAGTATGAAGAAGAGAAGAAGCAAAAGGTCAAAGGGTGGCCGGCAAAGCGGGTTTATATACAGAAGCCTCAGGGCGGTGAGAGGCGGCAAAATTCTGCCAGGCAGCTACGGGGCCTGATCAGTTACCTGTTAGGTGGCACCGCTCAGCGGGCACGGTACTGCAAGGCGGTAAGGGCCGGCAGAATTCTGCCAGCCCAGGCAGCTACGGGCTAACAGTCACCTGTGTGACGCTACTCCACACAGTATAGCAGTCCGCAAACAGCACAGTCTCTCGCACCGTCCAACCCGGCATCTAAGATCGATCCAAACCTTAGGCACCCACGATCCAATCAAACCCGTCCGGAATTACGTACCAAAGAATCACCACGCTACGAGAGAACATGTCATTGAATCACTCTCGGATCTCAACTCTTCCACAGGTTCATCTTAATCCCCGCCCCCCAATTATTTTACACAAACCGTGATCATCATCGCATCTAATAGCGCAGCGATAGAGAGCCGGCAATCTTGAGTCACGGAGAAATTGCAAGTGGAAATGGCATAAAAGAAACGTCAAACCTCTCATGAGATCAAAATGCGAAAAGGCCAGAGAAAGCCCACACGAGAAAGTAATCTCCAAAGCTGAACTCTGCCACACACATAGTACAAAGGTTTCAATATATGAGCCGCTCCAATGCAATCATTCGAGATAAATGAGCGCTCTACCACGTAGCTGGGAAATAGAAACGGCGTTTCAATGTACACATAACACACCAGGTAACATTCAATGCACAGAAGGCCATAGAAGTCGATCACATCAGGCCACGGACAATCAGCTAAACAACACACTGCTCTGATGCCCATAACAGTATACATGTCATGCAAGGGGTCCAGCTCAAGACTGGGTGTAAACGGAGCATACAACCATACATTTCTGTTTTCTTTTCTCTATGAGATAATCAATCGTTAGAATTCATCGCATCAAAGATCAGGTCACGCCTGTCTTTTCAGCTGCTGCTCGTACAGGAACACATGCCTCTCGACCATCGACTGCAAGGCATCTCATCTCGACATCAGTGACCCATCCTTATAAGGCTGGGCATGTCGAACCGCCTCATTTCGGAGATGCTTTCTTCAACTTTGTTCCATCCTCATCGGAAATCTCCTCATTTTTTTCCTGCATAGACCGACAGACCACAGACCCCTTGGTAAAAAGTATCCGCCCTCATTTATTCATTATATCGTCTCTTACACTTAATTCCTCCATGCCTTTACTGATCGCAAGGTAGAGGGAGAAGAATTGCTCATCTAGCGGAACCTTCCCCTGATAGTCCGACCAGTGGTGCCTTTACTGCGGGCATCTTCAAGAGTCTTCTTGAAATCGCGATAGAGAGCAGCTACAACGCCCCTCTCGCTCCAGCTGTCGACGATGCTGTTTGCGAGTTCACGTCGACGCTTGGGCTTCATCTTCTCGCGTTCCGTCACTTTCTGAGCTCCACCCCAGCCGTCGTCTTCGAGGCGCTGATCGACCCATTCCATGAGGGCATGCTTCCAATGTATTAGGCTGTGTGCAGTCTCCGCGTTGCTGGAGCACACTGCACCCACGTTCCACCTCTTGCCCTGACGAGGCAGCGGCATTCCCTGAGTATCGACAGATGCATTGCCGTCCGAGTCTCCGTCATTGGCGTCGCTCTTATCGTCGTCCTCTGACTCGACCTCTTGGAGTGTATCTTTGTGATACGGGGTGCCTGAAAACTCTATCTCCCAGGTGGCAGGATGTCCACTACGACCGCACGCTTCGCAGTTCTCTGGCAATGTTCGCGTTCCCCTCGTCTCGTAGGCCTCCAGTTTTGGTCGATATCTCAGAGCACGAGCGAAATCGATCCTCCAAGCTGACGATGTGAACTTAGAATTTGCAAGGCCTTGGACTTCATCATTGAGTTTACGCCAGGCATTGGTGTAAACGGCATCTTTCCGCTCGAAAGCTGGGTTGATCTTGTTGTGAACCAACCATTCTACGACATGTGGAAATTGTTCCTTGAGTGGCTTGTGAGCTTGGGCTGTGAACTCAAGAGGAATGTCAACAGGTGCACCAAGAGGGGCATCATCATCGTCAGTGACAAAAGAATCACTATCCTCATCGTTGGAGGCCTTCTGTTTGTCCTTTTTAGGTTTTGCCTTCTTGGCTTTGCGCGAGACTGTTGCTTCGTCAACTTCCTCCTCCTCCTCTTCGTCATCGAACTCTTTGAGTGCTTCAAAGTCGTCTTCGGAGTTCGAGTCGTAAAAACCACGTCTCTCACCATCGTCTGAAGATGGCTCAGAAGACGTCAGTCGATCAATCTTTTCGCCAGCTCGTCGTCTTTGTAGGAGCTCCTTTTTCTTCTCTTTCTCAGATCTATGCCCTTTGTGCCGGGCTCTCTTGATAGGAGATGACTTATGTATAATCCTTCTTCTCTTGACTGGGGAGGAAGGGACAACCGGCTCATTGTCACTTGAGTCCGAACCATCAAGCTCAACCATAGTGGGACGACGCTGTCGCTTGCGAGAGGAGGTTGGTACAACCGGTTCATCTTCCTCATCTTCGTCCTCCTCGTCCTCGTCCTTCTCGTGCCCGTCCTCATCTTCATGGAGTTGTGCCTTCCGCAATTTGGTTGAAACCGATTGGGACGATCGAGGATTTCTTAAAATCGGTTCATCGTGGTCTGAACCATCTGAATCAAGTTGTACTACTACCTGTTCCGCAATGACGGATTTCCGGGTTGGTAGAAACTCGACATCATCCTCTTCATCTTCACCTGCACCGGGGGCTTCTGCGGCCGACTCGTCTGACGAGTCAACCGCCACGGTACGCTGCTTCGAGCCATGAAGGCTGGGCATGAAGCTAGCAGGTGGAGTTGCTGAGTTGATGATGTCAGGAGCCCGAGGTCGGATGAAGCAAAGAAAGAGAAGTCACGTACAAATTACATTCTCCAATCTGCTTTGACTTTGTCCCTTTGACTGAGAACGGCGTGGGGTCTGTTTGGAGGAAGACGGGCTGCTCCTAGGCTGCCGCTGACCACTAGCTTTGGAGAACCTCACTTTGGCAGGTGAGAAGCTCGAAGCGTGGCCAGGGGGGCTCGATGCTGCGGGTGATGACATAGGCTCAAAGTGGAGCTTTGTCTGGCTCTTTTTCTTCTTTGACGGCATGGTGGGCAAGAAAAGACATGCTCCGAGATGGAGCTGCTGATCGTGATGAGCCAACTGATGCGAATATCACGCTCTGCCGCAGAACTGCCACGTGGATGCTGGATCCGAAACTATGACAGCCTGTTGTCAGTGATGTTCAGCTCATGACACGAGATGAAAATTAAGATTTTGGATATTCAGACTCACATATACTAGGTACTTTGCTGGACGACAAGTCGTGAATCAGTTCTTGAATGCCCCGCTAAAGGCGGAAAGGGTGCCGAGTGCAGAGGTGGCGCAACTTGACACTGTCACACAGAGAGGCAGCTACCCAGCAGCCAGAGAATGGCGTAATAATGAGAACAGATAGATTTTCTAGAGGTGGAGTATCTATCTGCTCGTGAGCAGTAGAAAAGCGCGGGAAACCAAAGGAACCAACCTCAGTTGAAAGTTGACGTCTTTTGCCGTTGACAGAGCTTTAGGTATCAGGCGCGTCACGCCACCCTCGACGGAAATGGAAAGTGCTAGCTAGCCCCGCAGGCGCGACATCACGTGAGCTTACTCAACTTGGCCTCTGTTTAGAGCAGTTGACTAAATGTACTTCTTGTTGATACGTCTGTAGGATCCTTAATTATTGCAGATAGAAGTTGATAGGAAAAGGGCTGCAATGAAACGGTGAAATTAACACGGATAGAAAATGAGATCCATCATTTTATAAGCAGCGACCTTAAGTCAGATATTGTGGGAAAGAAGCTGTGCTCCTTTATAGCAAATCCCAGGCAGGCGCCTTCATGTTGTTAGCACTAGAAATGTTTCTCCTCTTAATACGAAGGAGCTCGACTACATGCGTTCCCGAGGTCGCTTTAAAACCCCAAGCAGGTACTAGGCGCTCACAAGTTGTAGTAACAGGTAGATAATCAAAGCAACTATTGAAGAGCCTCGCGGAGCCTGCTTTCGAGCACTCTACCTAGTTGCATCATCACTGTTGGGCATAATCCAACTCATCCGGAATACCAGTCCCGTGAAGCGATGTTCGCCTGCTGGGTAAACCACCTTGTTCTACAAGAGTACATCATCATTGAACACTGCCTGTGAAATCTTGCTTTGGTATCACGGATCTATTTTCCTATCTAGAACGCTCGAGGCATGTGGGGGATCGGGTGCAGTCATTGTGATATGTGCTGTGGGGGACAAGATGCCGTGACTTGGGGGTGCCTTCACCTTGTCGGGAGGGCAAACATAGGTTCCTACATTGCCATAATCCATCGCGTGCGATGGACCGTTCATGACGGTGTAGCCCATCTATAGGCTGCTTTGTGAGTCGGCAGGAGGGAGGGCTTTGACAGTGAAGTGTTGCTGGGTGCTGGAGAGGTGTCTGAGGCGCGATGCATAGTTCTTCCGAAACTCGGCCTAGACGACTGAAATGGTATCCGATCCAAGATACATGGGATTTACGAAGTGGCAGTAGGCTCCTCCTTCTTTTCTTCCTTCTTCTCATCCTCCTCAGCCTTGGGCTCCGCGGCAGCCTCTTCCTCTTGCTCAGCCTGGCCAAATAGAACTTCGTTCTCTTGCTGGGCCTTGAGCCACTTCTCCTTGAAGGTTTTGGCATCTAGAAAAATAGGTCAGCTAATTTGACACTAGGTGTCTTCTATAAGCAATCCGGTACTCACCATCAGCATTGCCGAAACGAACGGCAACGGTCAAAGCCTCAGGCTCGCCTTCACTGACATCAGCAGCAACGTTCCACAGCCAGGCCTTGTCGCTTGTGGCCATGGGCGCAATGTTCATCTCGGGAGTGACTATTTACGATTAGGCATCAAACGGTGACGCGTCGATGGGAAGTGTGGGTGGACGCACTGTAGTGGTTGGCGCAAACCTTGAGGGTCTTCTCACGTCGCATAACGAGACGAATCTTGCCGTTCTCCTTGTGCTTGAGGAGGCGGAGAGGGCCGACACCGCGCTCCTTCCACTCACGGGTGTCCTGGACGAACTTGAACATCTTGCAACGGCCAGAGTACTCCTCGTTCTCGGCCTCCTCGTTGGTGACAGTCTCGACTTGCTCGGTAAGCCTGTGGACGGGCTCGAAATGAACATCCTCGGACTCGGGGGCTTCGTCCTGCACGCGATCGCATTAGTTTTCGCCCTGGTGACTGGGCAAGGAAGCTGGAAGGGGGTGGACGGAGTAGTCTTACCTCCTCGCCCTTGGCGGCAGCGGCAGCAGCCTCGCGCTGGGCTTTGGCGCTTCCAGAGACGTCGCCGCGGTCCTCGTCCTCGTCCTTCTTCTCCTTCTTTGCGCCTCCGCCAAACATGGAGAAGACGGAGGATGAGGCGACGGGCTTGTTCTCGGCCTCAGGTGCCTTGGTCTCAGCCTCGGGCGCCTTGGTCTCCTCGACCTTGGGCTCGGTGGCGTCGGTGGAGCTCATGTTGGCAACGGGGATACAGAACGTTGATGGTGAGCTGGCGTATTGAAGGAAAGCTACAGAAGTAGTTCAAGAGGGCGTTAGTCTAAGTCAATGTACAATAGGCGACTGTGTTGTTGTATGATGTGCGACGATGTTGGTGTTGTTTGCGGCTGTTATTTTCTGCAAATAAGGGACCTAAGCGGCCGAGAAAAAACGGCAGCAACAGCGGAATGCCCCGCCTCCACAGGGCGGGCAGGACCTTGGTAGTCCTCGTCACCAGACAGAGCGCGAAGTGCGGAGGGCAGGTGGGACAGGCAGCTGCGTTGGCTGGTGGAATGCATGGAATGTAGGGCGGCGCAGGAAGAAAACACACGTACCTTTCTTGAGCGATCAAACGGCAAGCTGACAGTCTGGCGCAGTCCCTGCGATGGACAAAGTTTGGAGGTGATGCTGAAGGTAGGGAGAAGGCGCCCTGCAAACGAGGAGGGGGAGAAAAGGTGGGCTCTGTTTGGGTTGCCCCTCTCTGGCCTTAATCGATGTCAACAATCGCACTACCTGTTTGGCAGCTCGGCAGGGCCTCAGAAAGGGGGTGATGGTGGGGGTTCCTTTGTCTTCCAGTGGCAACCCAATAGCAACGCTCGCTCAGTGCGACCAACGGCGTGCTTACAGGGGGGTTCATTGCTACAGAAAAATGCACTCTGAATGCATTCAATGATAAAGCGGCACAGACTGCTTCCATTGGGCACCAAAACTGCACAATAGTGTCTGTTTGGGAAGAGCCGGCCCAGAACACCCATTATCGATACGACAGGGTGCCAGGGTGACATTCAATGCCTAAAGACGTTACATCCACGTGCAAATGAGGGGCACTGGGCATTCCAGAACGAACACCATTGTCAGTCGACCTCATTTTCAGACAGACGAAGCTTGACCGATTCAATGCGAAATTCACTGCCTGAACATATCGGTAATTCGAAATGAGCCCACCATGAGTGACTATGGCTACCTCGTCATTGTTCCAAGTAGCTCTGCCTTATCCATATGTCCCGAAGCTGTGGTTAGTCTAACGTGGGGAAGGATATCGTGGCAGATAAAAATTACACTTAGTAAAAGGGCATTGAGGTTGAGCTTGGTGTTGTTGCTCGACCTATCAAGGCCTCGGTGCAATCTCTAAGCAATTACCTGGCCTCTTGGTTAGGGGGTCATCAGTAGGGAAAGGCATGATATGCTCGCTTGGACGCTTCCATGCTTACATTTAATTGTGGCACACTCTAGATGGTTTCTTTTATACCAAAAGAGCCTTCATGTATGAGAAGTCTCGAACAACACATTTTTTACGGATTCCCAGGTTTATAGGTGCGTACAAAGTCAAGGGACTACCAGTAAAAGTGGCTGTGCCTGATATTATTGATTACGGGATGTCGATTAGTAACTGTTTATACATCTTGTTTTTTGACCCCTGATAACCCGATTCCGTATTTTTCCAACCCCTGACAATGCAGACCAAGAACATCTCCTAGGCCTTCTCCCCTGGGTATTGGATCCTCGCAATGCAAAAGACTCTACGTCTCCTCTCTTGCCTCTACCTCTGGCTCTACCTTACGCCGCCTGATGCCATTGTCCATGCCAGCATGCTGAGTGCCATAAACTTATCTAACTTCGAACGCCGAATTATTTATCTAGTCACCGTCGTTACATCGCATTGGTCCACTGCATCTCCAGCGAGAAATGGCAAACTGATTGCCTCTTTCTGCAGCTTCGTCCGGTGATCTTCCATCATCTCCGCAAGCGCAAGCGCATGTCCCATGCCCATGTCCTTCCACACCACCTGCAAAGTGTTGTGAGCGAAGTCCCATACGTCCGGGTGCACGTTCGGAGCGTTGCCTGCGGCGACGAGATGCCAGAGGAGGGTGGGCAGTCCCGCGGCTCCAGTCCCGCCCTGACCCGGAGCTGCTAGTCTATTCGCTGTTGCGTTATCGAGCGCAGGATGATGCCAGTGTGAGGGCACGCTAATTAGTATATCTTCTGCCGTCTTTTGTATGATGCCGTAGTATCTGGCTATATGGGGCGCCGCGATAACTCGAGCACTCGAGCGAGGGTATTTGCTCGTGAACTCGACAATCCTGCCAAGGAGGAGAAGGCGAGCCCAGCGGAAGTGATTCCAGACACGAGCGCGCCAGATTTCGTGATACTTGTGCCACCTTCCCTTGAAGATTGCTGGCGATGAGCTTTCCATCCTATGTTCAGAAAACGGGAAAACCCCTCGTAGTCCGTCATCTAAGCAATCAAACGTTCTCTCGACTTCTAGAAATTGCTGGATGCGATCATCTGTTGCGGGTCGATCGTCGATGATAGCGGTTTCGTCGACGGGAAGTAGTAAATGCATGAGGCGAGCAATTGCGGTACATAAGTCAACATTGTACTGATCCGGAGAGCCTTCGAGCTGTTGTTTACAGGCTTTCAGGCATTCAAAATAGCCGGGAGACAAAGGCATGTCGGCCATGTGAGATGGTATCAACTATATAAAACTCAGCCAAGGTCTCGTACATGATGCAATGACCAACCATAGAAAACATAAGTTGAAGGACGCCTCGAGCACCACCATAAGGTGCGTCCGGTATAGGCAACAAAGATCGGAGCAGGGCAATGGCGCCATTGATGTGTGTGTTGGCTGAACTGGCCGCGGGCGTTGATCCTTTACCTTGGACGACCTGCCGGCAATTAGTCTGCTTGAATTATCGTATGCCAGGATATTCGATATCATACCTCAAACATCGCGAGCGTCACGATGGACAATAGTGGCTTAGAGACTGACGCATGGCCACGAGTTGCGCTGCCGATCAACTGTCCAGTCTGTTTGAGAGCAGTGACATACTTGGACCGCGCGACTAGATTCATACTCTTATTCCCTAATAAGTTGGACATGCCGGCCAATCCAACCGCAACCATGATGTTCTGGATCGCATCTCCTTCGCCGAAGTATTTGGTTTGGAGGTCAGGTACATCTGGTGAGTCCGGATGATTTAACAGATACCGTTCCATATAGAACTGAAGACCCCGCTGGTCCAAGTTGGGCTCAACCCTCCGCGGTATCTTTGCCAGCTCAACCGACGTAAAGGGACTCGTGGACATCGATCGTCGAGTACGGTTCGAAGTGGAATGTATCATCCAACCAGATTGTTCAGGCGGCGTGCTCGAGGCCTGGCTTCCGTCGACTGGCGATTCTGGATTGCCCCATTGAGCATGCGCTTTCTGAATGACCTTACTGCTCTCATCCCGGAACATCAGGGAAAGCTGGTCCCGATAGCCGGGACATTTCTTTCCTACCCGAATACATTGAGAACATTCCGGTAGTTTTTTGTCACACTTAGTACTGCGTCAGCACCAGTGTGAAAACTCAGATGTTGCTTGGTACAGGAAGCAAAGCCTGTCAACCAATGGCAGCGTATTTCTAGTGAAGTGGAAATGAGCGGCAGGGAACGGACCAAGGAGATGATAAGTTCAAACAGACCACTGGCCCAAGAAGAAGAAGTAAAGACTGCTGTTGGGCCAACACACCTTGATACGCCGCGTGCGGCAGCTCTGGCAACCCTGTGAAGCTTTCCCACAGTACACCATGGTGCATATATGCTAAGCAAGTCCCAGGCCCCAATGTGGGCTGAACAAACAACCTAAGAGGGTATCCCGAAAGGAACATCGATTGCATAAGCTAGGAATGCGAGCTGAGCCAGATCT
Organism: Xylariaceae sp. FL1019; assembly: GCA_022578705.1. NCBI lineage: Eukaryota > Fungi > Ascomycota > Sordariomycetes > Xylariales > Xylariaceae > Xylariaceae sp. FL1019. The sequence goes on from MU391928.1 coordinate 800,960, forward strand.
GTCTTCAGGCGTTGGGAAGAGGACGCTGTCGAGCATCTAAAGCCGAAAGCGGCTCGTCGAGGTCGTGGAGAAAACTAATAAAAAACGGTCGTGGAGTGGCCAAGAGGTACTTAGCCAGCCCCAGTCGCCTGTCTCTCTCCGAACACCCTTATCAATTTGGGAATTCAAAATAACAATGTATAAGTTCTCAGTCAACTCTGCAATAGTACCAACAGCCTTCCACTCCAATTCTGCCCGCCACAGAGAAGAATGGACACAGTCCTGATCGGGTAGAAGCGCAAACCCCGGGACGTCGTCGGGTTTGTCGTTGGGCTATGGGCAGCTCCGACCGCACTGTCCAGCTTCTATAAGCAAGGCCACCGAGTTCTCAGCCAGAGGCTCAATAAGATATTCAACTTTAGATGGTCTCTTCAATCGTTGCTTGCTGCTGACCACCCAGAGGCTACGATTGGTTGACAGAAGACGGCTGTTGAGGATCATGCACGCTGCTGCAAGGAGAATGAGTGGCCGAGGTACTTGGTGTGCGGTTTGGAATTATTAGTGTTGGGTCAACTTATTACCGTACGGTACGTTGTTTTGCTACGTAAATACAGATTCTGGTTAATGATTATTGATTAATGGGAAAGCGCAAAAGCGGTCTCCGCAAGTAGCTATTTACTCTAAACTAATAAGGCGGTACATTATATAACCAATAACTATTTCGCAGTTAATAGTCTTATTACTATAGGCAATAGCTTTATATACTAACTAATTAGCGTATTTAATATACTATAGCACGTATTAATATTAATAGCTTTTTTGTTTTAATATATAAAGCTACTGCCGACTATTTAATATAATAATATATAGCTTTATACTATTATATTGCTTTATATTTTATATATATATATAAAATAATACTAACGTATTTTTATTAGTTTTTTTTGCTTTTATATCTATATTATATAAAATATTATAATATTTTAAATATATAAACCTTAAAAACGCTATTTTCGCAGTTATTTTTAAAACCGAATTAATAACGAAAATGCTATATTCGGTTTTAGTTATTATTATTATTTTATCGATTTTTTTCGCTCGATTAACCTTTTAATTTTAATAATAATTTTATTATTATTTATAAATTTTTTAAATACTTTATTAAACGTAGTTTTCGTTATAGTATTAATAAAGTTATTATTTTTATTAATTTATCGCATTTTATTAATTTCGCCTTTTTCGTATAACTTTTAAAAAGCTATAATATTTATTATAAAGCGTTTTTTAACAATAATACTTAACTTAATAATAGCTTTATATAAAAAATATAAATCGATATATATTACGATAAAAATAACCGTTATATACGTTTTATTTTTACGTACGTAATTAACCGCTTTTATAACTTAATTAATAATAGCAATTATATAATACTTTATATTAAATCCGTATACTATTCTATATATTTTAAATATAAAAACTAATTTTATAACTTTTTTATATTTAATTAAAAACTAATATATAATATTATTTATTAATTTAATAACAAAATATTATATATAATATATAATAAAATGCTTGTTTATTAATATAATAATATAATTTATTTAAAAGCTAAAATCTTTATTATTTATAAATAAAATATCGACGTAAATAAATATCTTTAAATTATTTAAGTTAAAATTAATATAAACAAATCCGCAAATTTGTCACGTTAGGGCTGCACTATAGAGGCAAGGCTCCAATAGGTGGTCACCTAGTGTATATTAATAGTAAGGTGAGGAAAGGAAGGGAAGCAGGCCTAGTGGGCTACCAGGGCTGCAGCACTTAAAGTGCGTAGGCAGTCCCTTATCTAATCGGTATAGTTACCTGGGAGACCAGGGTAACTGGGTGACCAGTCAGGTACGTACTGGTAGACCAGTACGACCAGTACGTAACTAAATTAAGTTATTTATTTGCCACTATAATCGCTCGTTTAAAGCCTTATAATTACTTTTTTTAAATGCTGTAATTTATATAGTACAGAAAAAATCAAAACTTGCTTTAAATTAGTAAATACTCGTTAAATACGCGTTATAAGCACGTTATTTAACGTATTTTTTATAACAGTCGTTATTAATAACAATAATAAAAAATAACTTTTTATTTTAACTTTTTTATTATATATAAATAGTTTTATTATTATAAAATATAACGTAATATCCGTTAAAATTAAATGCTTAAAAAATAATAAAAATAATATTAAACTTTAAATTAAAGTATAAAACGTTTTGCTTTTTTTAAACAAAAAAAAATGTTATAAATTAATACGTATTATTAGTTTAAAAACTAATAATAACAAAATTATTACCGTTAATACGTTTAAAATCGGTAATAAATAAATAAAAGTTATATTTAAAAGTCGTTATTTTTAAAGTTTTAATATAATAACTATAATAAGTCGTTTATTAAAATAGTCCTATTTCGGCAATACCGTATAAAAGCTTTACGACTTTTATAATAAAGCCTTTAAAATACTAAAACTCTAATTTTTTAAAAAAGCGTACGTAAATACGTTTTATTAACGCATTTTTAAATTAAATATACGCTTAAATAATATCTCGGAATATTATTTATACTTTTAGTATTTTTATTAAAATAAAAGCGAACGTATTTAATAAACGTTAAAATACGCGTTAAATAATAAAAAATTGTATTAATATTTTTTATTTTTTAATATCGTTATACTTTTAAATAATAAAACGGCTTTTTTCGTATAGTTTATTATTTTTATTTATTTTAACTTCGTATATAACTCGAAACTTAAAAATATAAAATCTGCCGTAAACTTTAAAATCGTATAAAATAATCTATAACACGCCGTTTTTTAATAGTCCTTTTAACTCGAAAACGTTATTAGCTTTAAAAAAGTTATTAAATACTATAATAGTTTTTTCGTTATAATAACGACGTAATAACTCGATCGCTATTTTTTTTAGCAGTAATTATAACTTTAATATCGTTATTAAAACGTTTTTAAACTATAAAAACGTTTAAATCTATAAACTCCCGATAATTAGCAAAACTCGAAATCTTAAGCTTGTTTTTACTACTTTTAAATCGTCCGCGGTTTTGCTTTAAAGCTATATAGTATAGATTACGCGGTTAAAGTAAATTTATTTATTTAACAGGCTTAAGCAGGTATAAAAAGTCGTCGTAAAGGTTATAATCGTATATAATATGCTTATCGTTAAAAATATCGGGTATTTTTTTTTTTAGTTTTTATAATAAAAAGGCTTAACGTACGTAAATTTAAACTTCGTAAAGCCGTTAATATCGATAATTAAATCGTAGCCGTTAATATTTAGCAATTTATAAAGCCCCGTTTACTTTTTACTTTTTTTATAAACGTATATTTTATAGCTTATAAAAAACGCTAAAGTATTTATAACGTTTAAACCGTTACGTATATTTAAAACGTTACGAATTTGCTTCGTTGCTTTAATAGTTTTTAACGCCTTTATAGCTAAATTAAAGGCCTTTATACGCTATAACGTAATAAAAATAAGCGATAAATTATAATTTATACGTAAATAAACGCTAAAAACTAAAAAGGTTAAAACTAAGCCGTTAAAGCTAATAATACTATTAATAGCTTTTATAATTATTTATAATATAGCTTTAAAACTATAAACGGTTTATAATTTAATATTAATAATTTTCTACGCGCGTTAAAAAAGTTTATAAACTTGCTTTAATTTGCCTATATTTTAATAAGCTTTTACTAGTATTTTTTTAATTATAATACCTATAATAGAAGCTTTGTTACAGAACTTTTATAAAGCAAAATTAGTTCTTACGTTATACGTACAAACGTTTAAAAAGCCGATATAAATATTAATTTAAACTTAAAAGGTTTTTTACGTATTTTTAATAATTATAAAAAGTAAAAACGCGGCATTTTAAAAAAAAATCGCGGCATTAATAAAATAAAAAACAGTTTTACTATTTAAATATATTATATCGGTAAAAACTTTATAATTAAAGTTTATATTATTTTTTAAAGTAAATTTAAAGCGTTTAAACGCTATATTATAAAGTTAGTAAGCGGTATATATTTTGCTTATTTATTCGAAAATTTTAAAATCGACGTCGTTATAGTTTATTATAATTAATAAACGGTATAGTTTTACGGCGTAAAAATAACTAAAGCGGTAATAAAAACTTCGCAGTTCGTTTTCGGTTATATTAATAAATATCTTTTTAGTTTTATTTAAATAAAACTATAAATAGCTTTATTTTTTAACGACTTTAGCGGTAAAATTGCTGTTTTTATATTATAACGAATCGCGTATATTATCGAAATAAATACCGAATCGGTTTATATTTTTTTAAAATAAAAAGAATAAAATCTTTAAAAATATAATATAAAAATTAATATTTTTAAAAACGGTAAAAACTTTTAAAATGCTAATAAATATAATAATATCGTTATTTCCGAACTTTATTTTAATATTTCTTTTTATTAAACGGTTTAAAATTATTTTAAAGTCGATATTAAATAAAGCACGCGTTTAGGCCTTATTAACGGTAAAAACTTTCGCGGCGTTTATATTAAATATAATGCTTTAATATTACTTAATACTATAACGTATAAATATAAAATATAACTAAAATATATAAATTAACTCGTTGTTATAAAAGTTTTTACGAATTAAGTAATATTTATATATTTACGAAATTATATACGTAATTACGTATATGTTAATATCGTAGTTTTTATTTTTCGAAAATGCTTTAATCGCTAAAATACGTTTATAATAATTACTAATAAACGTATTATCGTCGTTAGGCTTAATTTTATTAAAATAAATATAATACTAAGTTATTAACCCGTTTATTTCCGTAAGCATTTGTTATTTATTAAAAGTACGCTTTTACTTTTTTAAAGTATATTTATACGTATAGTAATTAAGCTTTCGGTATATAAAATAAAAGCGTATACGGTTATTATAGCGATTAAAAAAATTATTTTAGTAATTATAGCTTTATAACGTAAAGTTATTTTTTAATAAATTAAAATAACGACTATAATAATTACTAAAATTACCGCTATAGTAACTATAGTTATTATAGTTATTATAATTACCCCGTTTATAGCCTTTAATATTTAAAGTATATTTACGGTTTACGTAATAAACGTCGGCGTAATTATCGTCGAACTTTTTGCCGTAATACGCGGTAAAATTATATTAAAAGCCTTATAAATTAATAACGCTTTATAAAAACAATTTTAAACGTAAAAAAAGCTTTTTAATAGCCGTAAAAAGTGTTTAAAAAGCAAAAGCAAATTTAAGTCTATTTTAATATATTTTATAACTATATTTTTAAATATAGCCTCGTTTATATATTACGCGTCGAATACGCGTTAATATATTTATAACTTATTAAAAAACAATTAAAATATTTTTATAAGTTTTTTTTTAAAATTATTACGCTAAATTTTATCGAATAAAATCGAAATTTAATTATTTAAATAATAACTTTTATTAACTTTAATATTAAAATATATATTTATTATTATATATATCGTTTTAAAACTATAATAAGGCTTAATATTATAAATAAAATATATTTAAGCCTTATTTGTAAAAATATTAAAAAAATAACCGTAAAATTAATTAATAAATATTTTTAATATATAAACGATATTTAATATTATTTTAATTTTATTTTTTAATATATTATACGCATTATTTATATATAATAAGGACTTTTATTATTATTTAGTAAATTTATTAAAAAAGTTACCGTTAGTTTTAATTAAAATTATTTTTAAAGGCGGTAATATTTAATATATAGTAATTATTAATTAATAATAATTATTAACGGCCTTTTAATTTTATTAAAACGTATACGTAAAAAAATAAATTAACGATAATAACTATAACTTTTTAAAAATATTTAGCAAACGTATTTAAAAGCCGTTAAAATACGTATTTTTACCGGCTATAATAGTTTTACCCGTAATAAAAATTAAATAAATAACATTGCGTACGTTTTAACCTATATATATTACGTTTTATATATTTCGGGTAACGTTTTATAAAATACGGTATTTATACCGCGTATTTTACGCAAATTACGTTACGCCGTTATTTATAACGTTTATACTATTAGCTTTTAAAATAAAAATATTACAAATACCGAAGCTTATTATAAAAAGGTTTATATTTATAATAAAAATCGTTTTTGTATTGCTGTATTACTTGTTTGTTATAAAATTTAATACGGATTTATTAACGTTTAACTTTAATATCGTTTTTATTAAAAAATATGCCTTTAATCCCTTAAAATATAAAAAATTAACGCTTTTAACGAGTAAAATATATTAATTTTTTAAAAACACGTTAATAATAACTATAATATATTATTACCGTTTAGCTTTTTTTTTAATAGCTTTTTTAACTTTAAATTCGTCGTTATGCTTTTTTATAAAACGATATCGATAAATAATCGTATTTAAAATAAACTTAAAAGTCGTAAGCTTAATTATAGCTTTTTTTTCGATATTTGCTTTCGTTTAAAAGTTCTTTTAGGCTTTAATAATTACGTTATAAAACGTAATAATAAAGTTTTGTTTATTAAAGTTAAAAAAAACGCCGTTACGTTATAAAAAGTTTTTAAAAACTATAGTAAAATTACCGAATATATTAAATATTTTAAAATTTTAATTATAAAAATTAAAACGGAATTTATTAGTAAATCTATTATTATAAAAATAACTAAAGTTATATTAATATATTAAAATAATTATAACTATATATAAATATTTTTAATTATTATTAATATTAACGGTAATATAGCCGAATAAACTAAATTTAATAAAATATACGTAAATAATTAAAATAAATAAATCGTTAAAAAAACAAATAACGCAAAAATTAATCGAAAATATTTATTTTTATTTATTATTTAATTATAGTAAGTTATTTGCTTTTTTTAATAAAATCTTACCGAAATTATTATTTAACGCTATTTTAACGATATTATATATTATATAATCGTCGAATTTAGTAAAAAATACGTATTAAAAACGTTATATATAGTACGTTAACGTATAAAATTAAATATTTAATTTTAAAACTTTATACGTTATTAAAAATTAAATCGTATTATTTTTAACGGTTAAATTTTAAATTATTATTAAACAAATACTATTTTAAAAGGCTATTTTTAAAATTTTTAATTAATAAGTATTAGTTTTAAAAGTTGTTTTTAAAATTTTTAATTAACGAATATTATTTTTAAAGGTTGCGGGAAAGATTTTAAATAAAATATTATAAAATAAATATTATAAATTGCTAAATGTTTTATTAAAAAAATTATTTAAAAATAAGATTTTAAAAACTTTTAAAATATACGTTTTAAAATAAAGCGGGCTAAACTTTAAAAAATATTACTTAAAACTTAAAATTTTTTTTAAATCTTTTAAATAAGCTATATAGTATTTAATAACGAAAATACGGCTAGAATAAATAGCTTAAAAAATATAATAAATATAACGATAACAAAAATAAAATAATATAATTAAAAGGTTAGTTTTAAAATACGTAATTTTAATATTTAATTAGCGATAAATAGTTCGCAGTAACGTATAAAAAACGTTATTAAAATACGTAATAAAACGTTTAAATTTAACGCCGACGAAATATTGCAACTATAGTAATAAGCCGTAATTAATTCGCGGTAAAATAATTAACGTCGTACGTTATTTAAGTCGTCCGACGAAGCGAAAAACTTAAAGCGTATAAACAAGTTTTATATATAGCAATTTGCTTAAAAAAATTCGCTATACCGAGCGCGCGAAATAACTCGAAACAAACTCTTTTTTTTACTAATTTGTATTTACGAATAAAATAATAAGCATTAATTAATATTAAATTAATTTATTACCGTATAATACGTTATTTTATTACGTAAATATAAATTCTAGTTAATAATTATTAATTAATAAAAAAGCGTAAAAGCGGTTTCCGTAAATAGCTATTTACTCTAAACTAATAAGGCGGTATATTATATAACTAACAGTTATTTCGCAGCTAATAGTCCTACCACCGTAAGTAGTGGCTTTGTATGCCAACTAGCCAGCGTATTTGGTATGCTATAGCACGTACTAACAATTAAAGAATATATATAAACCGCCGTGTATTACGATTAAAATTACTGAAGAAACGCGATATCACGAATCTGGCCTAGAAAAGTCATGGTAAATTTACATGTAGAAATCGGTCGTTAGAGGCATATAAATTTGAGCATACACCACTGGGTCTTGGCTGACCTCGAAGTATGCGTGCGAGTAATCTGTAGGAATTCTGCACATATGACGTTAGACGATGTGGTTGACAAGCCGGCTTGAGCTGCAGTCCGGGGATTGCCCCTGTCGCTCGCTGGTCCAGGGACCGGGACACACATCCGACCATGCACAGAGCACGCATCTCATGAACGCTTTGGCTCCTATGAGGGTCACGTACGCACATCCCCTTGAATCGTGGAATACATGTGCGCAAGGTTTTCTTGCAGTGGGCGGTAGAGCCTGTCTGTAGGTACCTGATAATGGGTGTGTATTAGGATGAAGATAGAGAGGTCTAGTACCTCCCCTTGCGGGGTGTATAGCTAAGGTATATATATATGGGTTACTTGACCCGTAATAACTTGCCCCCTAAAAAAGAGGAAAAGCTGTATCTTTATAGTAAATATACTAACTAAATAGTGCGTAATTGTATATAACTATATATATTATAACTTTAATACACCCGTTTTTTTGCCTTTTGAGCTTAATCCGAATTTAACCCTTTTTTTTGTTTATATTATTTTGTTTTGCTATAATGTTCTTTAAGTTACTCGGTTTATATATTCTTATATTAATAATGCATTTAGTTTCAATTGCTTTTATATAAACTATTTATTAAAGTCGTAACCTAGATTTTTATATTTAATAAAATATTGCGTTTTGTTTTTTCGAGTTTTTTTTTAAGTAATAACCCGGTTATAAAAGTGGTTTTAAGCTTTAAAGGGTTTAATAAGTAGTAATATTCGACCGTATTTATCAAAAAGAGCTAGTTTTAAATAGTCGATTAAAATAACGTTATAGATCTTAATATTGTAGTTTTTAACGTTTAGTTTATAAGCTAACGTACTAATTTTTTCGATAACTTTAAATAAACCTACGTACTTTTATATAAGTTTATTACTAAATAAAGCTATAAAAATAAGGTTATAGCTTTTATATAGCCGTAAAAATACTTTATTTTTTATTTAAAAGAATTTAAATTAATATCGATTATTATAATGTTTTTTTATCGTTATAAAACTAAGTATTACTATATCGGAGGCATTAATTTATATAGCTATTAATAAAAAGAGCCGTTATAACTTAATTACGTTAGTTTTTAAGTTATATATAAGGCTTTAAGTAATAACGTTTATAATTTTTATTAAAATAAAACCCTTAGCGAGTTTATTAAGTTTAGTTTTTATTATTACGTTAATTAAATTATTATATTCGAATTATAATTATAGTATTCCTTTGTTTTAGTTTTTAAAGTTTTTTATTACGTATACGAAATAACGGAGTTTTAACTAGATTATTTAAACTAATTGTTTTAATTAATTATTAGTTTAAAGGTAGTATATTATAGCGTAAATTAATTTTACGTTTATAAATGTTTATATTGTTTTTTAAAACTCGGAAAGAAATTTAAGGTCTTTATTTAAAAGTATAATTTTAAATAAACTTTATTCGATTATAAAAAATCGGGAAATTATAACTATAGCTTAGTTTTTTATTATTATATCTTTTTTATTAAATATAATTTATATTTTTTTTATAAGTTTATTTACGAAAATTGAAGCTATATTATTGCTTTTACGTAATTTTAATAAACTTAATATAAAGTTTATTATTATATAATAATATAAATATAGTAATAACGATAAAATTAACTATAAGCTATTATATAGTTTATATATTTTAAGTTAATATAAGGCCCCGCTAAGCGGTGCTAGGTCCTAAATTTTAAGGCCTGTAGCACCTCTTTTAGCCACCACAGCCACACTTCTAGGCCTTAAAGCGATAATAAGGCCTATAGCGATAAGGCCTTGCAGCACCTCCAGCACCTCCAGCACTTCTAACACCTTCGGCACCTCCAGCACCCTCTTACAGCCACACTCTAGCCACACTCTAGCCACACCGGGACCCTGGGGCCGTAGGGCGCGGTAAAGTGCGCGACACCCTTAATTAACTAAGCCACATATCTACAGTGCGTAAGCCACTGCCAGGCGGCCTCCGTGCGCGCTTCGGTTCGCTGCCGCTCACCTCAGCGCGCCCTGCGGCCCCCTGTGACGTGGCTGGAGTGTGGCTAGAGGGGGCGCTGGAGGTGCCGGAAGTGCTGCAGGCCTTATCGCTGCGTCACGTGCCTCTCCGCTGCAGGCCCCATCGCTGCAGGCCCTATCGCTGCAGGGCTGTTAGGGTGTGTTTCGCCACCGTCAGTCATAACTGGGAAAGTAGGAAAAGATACCTTTAAAGATCCGGGGTAGCCCTTTTGTTTTTATATAGGTAGCTTAAGGTAGTTTATATAAAAAGTTCGTGACTAGTAAAAATAACACTAGTTACGGAATTTTTAAAATATAGGGCTTAATTTCTTTTTTAAAGGTATAATTTATAAAGCTAAAACCAATTGCGATTAAACTTCGATAAATTTCGAAAAAATATATAGCCATTTTTTATATCGTTTTATTACTCGATTTACAATTTATATAACGGCCGATTAGTAAGTTTTATAACGTACGCCCATTTATTATTATAAAAAGGGGTATAATTAATAAGCCGGTAATGGATATAGTGATATATAGAGCAAAAAAAATACGTACCGTACAAACTCCAGTTATAACTAACGGTGGCGAAACACAGCCTTATCGCTGCAGGGCTATTATCGCTGCAGGGCTGTCATCGCTGTAGCGCCTTATCGCTGCAGGGCCTGTCATCACTGTAAGGCCTTATCGCTACGTCACGTGTCTCCCCTCTGCAAGCAGCCAATCAGAGGCCAGCATTTCTAGGACAGAAAAGAAATTAACCCACATTACAGGACCGCAGCCAATTAAAGGCTAGCATGTTTAAGCCAGAAAAGAAAACGACCCACATTGTTGTATATGCCCCACTTATCCTGCCTGTCTGAAAAACTTTTTAACCCATATTGCTTTTTAACTGTTTTAACGGCTTAAAAGGCCAGAAAACGACTAAGGTACCCTTGCTACTTTAACTATATTAAGCATAGCTCGCTATATTTTAAAGCCTTTAATTAGCTATACCCACTTTAACTAGCAAACTCTTTAACTTTATATTGTTTTTATAATTAGATTTAAATAAAGACTTTAAATTAAAATTTAAGCAAATATATTATATTTAAAACAAGCTTTAATAAAATCTTTTAACTATTTAGCTTTTTTATTTATATAAAAATATTAAAGTATATATATTAGTTTTAAATAATTAATATAATTAAAGCTATATATAATTTCTTAAAGTTTTAATAAATAATATTAAAAAATGTATAATTAATTAATAAAGGTTTTTAATTTATATTAAAATAGTTTATTTTTAAAATAAAAAAAAAAGCTAACTTTGTTTTAAAGTAATAAAAGCTCGTTTTTTATACTATTTTTAACGTATTTTTAAATTTAAAGTTTTTATAATAGTTTTATTAAATTCTTTTTTAAATTTTAAGTCTATATATATAAAAGTTAATAATTTAAGTATAAATTATTTTAAAGGCATTTAAATTTAACTTATAAGTGTTAATAACGTTATAAAAAATAAAATAACTAAGTTATTTAATTAAAGTCTAGTTAGTTATTAATATATTTAATATATAACTTAATATTTCTTTTATTATTAAATAGTTTATTAAGACTATTTAGATTTATTAAATCGAAATTAAACTTTTAGTTTTTTCGAAATAACTTTAATAAAGCGTTTAATATTATATAGTATTTATTTAGTTTATAAACGATTTTAAAGTCGAATTAATTAATATATTTTAATATTTTAAGAATTTTTTTATTTATATTACTTAAAGCTATAAAATTAATTATATTAAACTAAATTTATATATTTAAAATACTTTTATAGTTTATAAAAATAATAAAAGAAATAACTTTAATTATATTTAACTATTATTTCGATTTAGTTATTAACTATATAAAACCGTATAGCTTTATTTTTATAAGCTAATATGCTAGTTCGGCGTTTTTAAAAAGTCGATTTAAAAAAACTATTATTTCGATAATATAACGAAATAAATACTTAGTAACTTAGTTACGTTTTTTGTTTATTATTTTTACGAATATGTTTTTTTAACGTAATATATTTCGACTCCGATTTTATTAAATAATGCGTTAAAATCGGCGAAAAGTTAACGTTTTAGATTATAAAATATTAAAATTAAATTAGTAAATAAAGACTTTTTAATTTTATTAAAGGCTATATATTTAGTTTTTAAATAGGATATAAAAGCGATAATAGTGGCTTAAAATTTACGAGCGTATTTAAACCTAAATTTAGATTTTGCTTATTTAAAAAGCTCGGTTTTTTAGTTTTAAAATAGCTTAATAAAAATACTAAATAAAACGCAAGATATATAAAGCTATATAATTATAACGTAGCAACCACTTTAATAGCTTATTTACGTCGTTTTTATAGTTTAGCCGGTTACCCGGCAGCCCCACTTAATTACTTACTAATATGCAGCTATTTAAATTAGTTAGTTTATTATTATATTTTTACCTTTTTACTTTTAGATTTTATAGCTTAAATAGTAAATAATATAGCTTTTTTATTTATTACTTATTTATTAAGCCTATTGTTATAATTTAAAGGTTAATATCCTTAGTTTAAAAAAACGGTAAATTTTTACCCGAAAAAAGACTACGATTAATTATAGCACGATTTACCGGATTAATACTAACTTCGCGCGTTAATATATTAAACGAGCACTATTTTAATAAAAAGGTTATAAAACGCTTTATTAAAACAAAGCGTTAAATAACTTTCGATTTAACTAACTTAAATAAAGCAGGTATTATAATTCGTCGCTTTAATTATATTAATAACTATTGCTGTAAATTATTAAAAAGCTTTTAAAAGCTTTTTAAGTACGACGTTATTATTTATATTATTAAAAACGATAAAAAAATTTTCAATAAAGGTATAATTAGCTTTAAACGAAATAAAGTCCTTTTTATTGTTTTATTTTATAAGCGTATTTTAGCCGATTAGGATTTTAAAAAATATCGCTTTATAATAACGTACTAGTAGTCCAATACGTCTTTTAGGTAGCCACCCTGGTCTTTTAAATAACCTATACGATTAAATAAAGGATGCCCACCTTAAATGCTACAGCCTTAATAGCCCACTAGGCCTGCTTCTTTTCCCTTTTTTACCTTATTATTAATATATACTAAATAACTATTTATTAAAGCCTTACTTTTATAATACAGCTTTAACGTAATAATAATAAAGTCCTTTAATATAAACAACAGCGAGGTTACTATATTACGGCATAATTGCCAGTTCTTTCGTTACGCCCGGTAAAGCTAATAATCCGTCGTTAATCGTAGTACTAACGCCTGCTTTAATACCTTTACAGCAAGGTTAATAGCTAATTACTTAACAGCGAAATCTATCGCTAGCAAATTTTATAGCAAAATTAATAGCTAATTATTAATCGATAGTATTTAACGCTAATTACTTTAAAAATAGGTTAAAGCTAGTTAATTAACGGCATTTAACGCTAGTTATTTTTAAAACAAATTAAAATTAGCAGCTAATAATAATAAATCGAAAACATTAAAACACCGTATTTAATAGCGAACGTATTAACGAAAGCTTTTTTTTATTATTACGATAACTTTATAATAAAGTTAAATTACTAGCACGTTGTAATAAATACCTCGCAAAGCCTATATAACGTTATTTTATAGCAAATTAACGTTAATTAATATTTTCGTAATAAGTTATAGTTAATTATCCCTTACAGCATTTAGTATTAATTAAAAAGCCTTTATTTAAAAGTATATATATCTTACGGTAAATTATCGCTAATTACTACGGCATTTAGTACTAGTTAAAAGCTTTTATCGTTAAAGTATTTTTAAAAACCCTAACGGTTTATTAAATATATATACCTTATAACAAATCGACGCTAAAAAAGCCCTTATAATAAAGCATTTATAAAAGCCTTTTTTTACTAAAAAACTATTTTAAAAGCCTTAAATTGTAATTTAAACATTTATTAAAAAACCTAACGTTATAATATAAACACTTTAAGCTTTAATACTATAGCTTAAGCATTATTATTATTGTAATAAATATTTTATAAAATCTATATATAGCATTTAATAAAAAGCCTAAATATAGCTTAAAAAATTCCTATCGAAAGCCATAACGTAGCTTAAGTAATATTAAAAGCCTTAACGCAATAGCTTAAGCATTTAATAAAAACCCTTTAACGTATTTATTAACGTCGATATAACTATTACTATTAAAAGCGTTAACTCTAATCCTTAAAGCTATTACTTAACGCTAATTTTAATTACGTTATTATTATTTAATAAAACGTTAAAATCTATCTTATTTAAACCTTTTAATAACTTTATAATAATTAATAATTATATATATATATAATAACTAAACTAATTATTAACACTTAATAATATTTACGCTAATAAAATCATTAATATTATATTATTACCTGAAACTTTAAAAGGCTAAAAACCGTTAATAACGCTTTTAATAAAAATCGAATATACGTTTTTTGCTATTTAAAACTAAATAATAAAAAGTATATAAATCGCGTTTTTAGCCTTACGAAAGGTTTTTGCAAAAAGTAATAACGTATTAATAATTTAATATATCTTTTAAATAATTACCCTAATCTCTTAAATAACCTATACGATTAAATAAAAAATGCTTACTTTAAATATTATAGCCTTAATAGCCTATTAGGCTTGCTTTTTTTCCCTTTTTTACTTTATTATTAATATATATTAAATAACTACTTATTAAAGCCTTACCTTTATAATATAGCCCTAACGTAATAATAATAAAATCCTTTAATATAAGCGATAGCGAAATCACTATATTATAATACGATTACTAGTTTTTTCGTTACGCCTAATAAAACCAATAATCCGTCGTTAATCGTAGTACTAACGCCTGCTTTAACACCTTTATAACAAGGTTAATAGCTAATTACTTAACGGCAAAATCTATTACTAACCATTTTTATAATAAAGTTAATAGCTAATTATTAATCGATAGCACTTAATATTAATTATTTTAAAAACAAATTAAAGCTAATTAATTAATAGTATTTAACGTTAATTACTTTTAAAATAAATTAAAATTAATAATTAATAGTAATAAATCGAAAATATTAAAACACCGTATTTAATAATAAACGCGTTAATAAAAGCTTTTTTTCGCTATTATAACAATTTTACAATAAAGTTAAATTATTAATACGTTGTAATAAACACTTTATAAAGCCTATATAACGTTATTTTACGGCAGGTTAACGTTAATTAATATTTTCGCGGCAAATTATAGCTAGTTATCCTTTACGGCATTTAATGCTAATCGAAAAGCCCTTATTTAAAGGCATATATACTTTATAGCAAATTATCGCCAATTACTATAGCATTTAATACTAATTAAAAGCCTTTATCGCTAAAACACTTTCGAAAGCCCTAATAGTTTATTAAGTATATATACTCTATAGTAAATCGACGCTAAAAAAGCCTTTATAATAAAGCATTTATAAAAGCCCTTTTTTACTAAAAAGCCACTTTAAAAGCTTTAAATTATAGCTTAAACACTTATTAAAAAACCTAACGCTATAGCATAAATATTTTAAGCCTTAACGCTATAGCTTAAGAATTATTGCTATCGTAATAAATACTTTACGGAGTTTATATATAGCACTTAATAAAAAGCCTAAATATAGCTTAAAAAACACCTATTAAAAACCTTAACGTAGCTTAAATAATACCGAAAGCCCTAACGCAATAACTTAAACACTTAATAAAAACCTTTTAACGTACTTATCGACGTCGATATAACCATTATTATTAAAAACGTTAACTCTAATCTTTAAAACCGTTATTTAACGCTAACTTTAATTACGTTATTACTATTTAATAAAACGCTAAAATCTATTTTATTTAAACCTTTTAGCAACCTTATAACAATTAATAATTATATATATATATAATAATTAGGCTAATTATTAACATTTAGTAATATTTACGCTAATAAAATTACTAATGCTATATTATTACCTAAAACCTTAAAAGGCTAAAAACCGTTAATAACGCTTTTAATAAAAATCGAACATATATTTTCCGCTATTTAAAACTAAATAGTAAAAAATATATAAATCGCGTTTTTAGCCTTGCGAAGGGTCTTCGTAAAAAGTAATAACGTATTAATAGTCTAGTAGGTTTTTTAAATAGCTACCCTAGTCTTCTAAATAACCTATACGATTAAATAAAGGATGCCCACCTTAAATACTACAGCCTTAATAGCCTACTAGGCCTGCTTCCCTTCCCTTTTTCACCTTATTATTAATATATACTAAATAACCACCTATTAGAGCCTTGCCTCCATAGTGCAGCCCTAACGTAACATTTATTCCCGCTTTAGCCTAAACGCTTTACGAAAACTTTAGTTCTCGAATAAAAGCTTACGCTATTAAATTAAATAAAAACGTTAAAGGCCTTAATACTATTTTTACTTTATTAACCCTTAATGCTAAAACTATATAGCTTAAATAAAAAAAAACGATAAATTTTAAACAGTTTAAAAAAACTATAAAAAAATACTCCGAATAAATATTTTACGAGTTTAAAATCCGTTTTATTATATTAATTATTTATAACGATTTTATTTTAAATATTTAAGTTATTATCGAAAACGTTAACTTTAATTATCGTATTTTTTATAATTAAATTAACGCTTTAAGCGATTAATTCGATAATTAAAACGCTGTTAATAACCGATTTTGTTAATAAATTACGGATTTAAATAGCATTATTAACGAATACGATTTAAACGTCGATATTTAAACTTACAAAAAGCTTTATTTCGATTAGTTTAAAAAAAAACGATATTATTTTAGCGTTAAAAAATAAAATCGTTAATTTTACCGGTAATAAAAATAAACCTTTATTTAAAAAAGGCGAACGTAATGCTATACTTTATTTAAAGATCGATACCAAATATACCGAAAAAAACTTACGTTTATTAATTAAAATCTCCGACTTTTTTGTTTTTATATATAAAAAACTTAAATTTAGTAAAACCGCTATTATTTATAAATAATAGTTATTATTAATAAAGTTTAAGCTTAAAAACAACGTTAATCGTTTTTATAACGAAAATGCTAAAATTAATTATATTTTCGGTCGTACTAAAAAAATCGCAGTTAAAAATTTTTTTCTTTTTTTAAATAAAAAAAATAGCGATATTTTTTTAATTACAGCTAAAAAAGTAATAATTTATATAAATAATAATTATAAAAACTATAACGTTAATAAAAAAATACGTATAATTTTTCGCGATTTTTAAATATTAACGGCTAGCGTTTTTATAGTATTCCGTATTAAGTTTATTAAGTTTATTAAAAAGGCTAAAATTAAATAAAAAAACTATAAACGGGAATTATATAATAAACTGCTTTTTTATTTAAATATTATTTATATCGATTAATATTATAATACCGATATAAAATTTAAAAACTTTTATAAATATATTAACCGCTATAATTATTAATAGCGAAAAAATTAAATTTAATAATAAGCTAAAAAAATAATTATAACGTTATTATTTTAGCGTTTAAATAGTATTAATAGCCTAAATACGGCTTTAAAGTCTATTTTTATTACTGCCGTTTTTAGCGTTTTTATTCGACCGATTTCGGCGTTTATAATTATAGCTTTAATTAATTATTTCGGTATTAGCGTTTTCGCCTTCGTAAAAAATAAAAAACCTATATATTAAAAAGCTATTTTTAATTAATTTAAACGATTTATCGCCGTTAATAAATGTTTTATTTATTATAAATACGGCTATATTAATTATAATTGCCTTTTTTCCGCGGAGTTTAAGCTAACAAATAATAACCGCTTTAATATTATCGTTATTATAGCTATAAGTTTAAAATATACTTTATTAATTACTTTAGTAAAGGCGGAAAACGATATAGTTTAAAATAAAACTTTACGCCTAAGCTATATTTAATATCGACGATATTAAATATTTATAAGTTTATATTAAACAATTATACGTAAATACCGTTTAATTTTTTAAATAACCTATTAAAAAGAGATTTTTTATTAATAAATTATATTATAGCCTATAATAAATATTCGTTAATTATATAAATATTTACCGATATCGAAATAAACGCGTATTTATTAATTAATTTAATTTATATAGCTAAAGCCGTAAAATATTTAATAATACTTAAATTAATAAATTTTTAACCCGTTAAAGTTACTAATTATAATAAAAAAGCGATATAAAAAGTTAACGTCGTTATATTAATATATTTAAAATTATAAAAACGGATTATAAAACGTGTACTGTTTTTGGTTTTAAATATAAAATACGATATTATTATTAGTAAAAAGTTTTTCGATTATTACGATATTTTAATCGATTATAAACGTAAATAATTAGTTTTTTTTTCGAAATAAAAGCCGGAAAAGTTATTAATTTAAAACTTTATAATAAATTAAGCTAAGTATTTATTAAATAATCCGAAATATATTAAAAATACTAAATAACGTAATAACTTTATAAATATTAACGATAAACGACGGCGTAATAGCCGGCGACCTTTTTATTACCCGTTTTATTTTTTAAAAACGATAAATATAATTAAAAAACGGATTTTAAAATTAAAGTCTATTTTTACTACGTTTTTTATATTAAAACTACGGTTTTTACTACGACCGAAAAAAACCGTTTATTTCGATTTTTTTTTTACGATTTATAACGCTACGGGCCTTTTATACCGTACGTTAAAAACGAAGAAAAAATACTAAAACTATTAATATTATATCGGTTTTTTTTAAACGAAAAAAAGAAAAAAGGCCTTTTTTTCGAAAGAAAAGCTATATTTAATTAATACGGCTTATTTAAAATAATATAAAACGTAATCGGTTAATATAAATTTTAAAAATTACGGGATATTTACGGAATTAATATTTAAATAATTTTAAGAAAATAGTTTATTTATTTTTTAAAATTTAATAATAAAACGGAATTTTTTTATATAATATTAGCTATATTAAACGCTATAATTAATAAAAAACGCTACGTTATAATAAAGAAAGCATTTATTTTAATTACCGACGGTTAAATAGACTTTGAAAACTTTTTCGATTTAGCTAAACTAATTAAACGGGTTTTTTTAAATAATATTATAACTATTTCGACGTTTTTAGTAAAGTTATTTTTAATATTTTATTTAAAAATAAACGCGGTATAGATTTCGATATTATTATCGACTATAATTTTAAAAAATTTGGCTTTAGCGCTTTACGTAAAATAACCTTTTAAAAAACCGAAATAGCCCGAAAATATATTTTTAAAAACTTAAAAAAGGATCGAATTTATTAACGTTTTATAGGCCGTATTTGTTTTATTTATTTAAAAAGTAAATAAAAGGTTATGTTTTTGTATTAATTATTGATTATTAAATTTAAAAACTTATAAAAACTAATACCTACTATTTTTAATAAATAAAACTTTTTACCGTATTAATAAAGCTAAAATATTTTTTAAAATTAATATTTGCTAAACTTTTTATAAAATACGTATCGCTAAAAATATAAAAGATTTAATAATATTTCGATACCGGTACGGATTTTACCGATATATAGTTATGTTTTTTAAATTATTAAACGGTTTTTTTAATTTTTAACGTTATATTAATAACGGCCTATAAAAATTGCTTAATGTTTTTTACACCGCTTATTTTAATAATATTTTAATTTATTCCAAAATAGTTAAAAAATATCAATAATACGTACGGTAGGTTTTCGACCGCTTGCGAGCTATAGGTTTTTAAGCCGATATTAAAAAATGCGAGTTTTACGTTATTAAAACTAAATACTTCGGTTTTATTATTAATATAGAAAGAATTAAAATCGATTTTTTTAAAATTAAAATAGTACGTAATTAATAAAAGCTTATTAATATTAAAAAAAAGGTAGTTTTGTTTTAGGTTTGGTTTTTTTTAAGGTTTTATAGTTTTTATCGACGTTTTATTTTATAATACGGCGTTATAGCGCGACTTTTAATATTTTTAATACGTAACGACTTGATATTAAACTAGATTTTTGCTTATTTAATAGCGTTTAATACGCTAATAAACCGTTTATTTTTTACTCCGTTTTTACGCTATTTTTTATTCGATAACAACGTTTTTATTTAAATAAAGACTAACGCCTTTAATAATATAGCTTTCGGGGTTTTATTTTAAAAAACTTTAAACGATATTTTTTAGTAACTTATAGCGTTTTTTTCGAAAACACTTTATAGCGCCGAGTTTAATTATAGCATCTATTATTACGGTAAGGCTGCATTATAGAGGCGAAGCTTTAATATATAGTCACTAAGTATATATTAATAATAAAGTAAAAAAGGGAAAAGAAGCAGGCCTAGTGAGCTACTAAGGCTATAAGCACTTAAAGTACGTAAGCATTCCTTTATCTAATTAGTACAGTTATTTAGGAGACTAGGGTGACTAGGTGATTAATTAAGTACGTACTAGTAAACCAGTACGACTAATACGTAACTACCCCTCGCAAAGACCCCTTGCGGGCTAAAAACGCGATTTTTATACTTTTTACTATTTAAGCTTAAAACAGCGGAGGTCTTATATTCGAACTATGTTTAAGGCTTTATTTTTAACTATTTTATTAAATTTTAACCATTTTATACCTTTTAGGTGTTATTTTGTTTATATATATATGCGTGCTACGTTAAATTAGCTTTTAAGTAATAGCAAGGCATTAGTAATCTTATTAGCGCAAATATTACCAAGTATTAACTTAGTTTAATTACTATATATATATATAACTACTAGCTAATATAAAGTCGTTAAAGGTTTAAATAGGTTAAATTCAGCGTTTTATTAGGTAGTAATAACGGCTTTAAAGTAGTAACTAAAATTAGCGTTAAGTAGTGACGGCTCTAAGTAGTGACTAAAGTTAACGCTTTCGATAATAATAATTACATCGACGTTAATAAGTGCGTTAATATTTTTTTAGGTTTAAGTGCCTAAACTACCGGGTTGAGGCTTTAGTAAAAGCTTAAACTATTCGATAAATGTTTTAAGCCATATCTAGGCTTCTAGTCGCGCTATATATAGGCTCCGTAAAGTGCCTATTACGATAGCTATAAAATGCTTCGTTATAAAGGCTTTTTAGTGCCTCGTAGTAAAGGCTTTTTTTATATACCTAAACTACAGCGTTAAGGCTCAAAAAGGTGCTTAAGCTACGAAGCTAGGACTTCCGATAGGCGTTAAGCTATACTTAAAGCGTTTAAAATTGCTTTTTAATAAAGAAAGGCTTTCGTAAATGCTTCGTTATGAGGGCTTTAAGTGTTTAACGGACCGTTAGGGCTTTCGAAAATACTTCGCAATAAGGGCTTTTCGACTAGCACTAGGTGCTATAGTGGATAACGGGCAACGAAAAGGTTGCTATTAAGTAACTAGCTATAACTTGCCGCAAAAATATTAGTAGTGCTTAATAAAAAGGTTAGGACTTACGATAAGTATTTAAGCTATATTTAAGGCTATTATAAAGCTTAATAATAAAGTTAAGGCCTAAAAATGTTTAATAAAGAGGTTAAAGCCTAGTGTTAAGTGGTTTTTAGCTATACTTAGGGCTACTACTAAAAAGGGCAATAGGTGCTAAAGAAGGCGGTTATTAAAGAAAGCGGTACCGAGCTAAAGAAAGCTTTTTTAAACGCGTTTGCTACCGGAAACGGTATTAAAATATTTTCGACTTATTATTAGCTAATAAGTGTTTTTAATAAAGGAAATAAGTGCTAAAGAGGGCAATAAATGCTAAAGAAGGCGATAAGTACTAAAGAAGGCGATAGGTACTAAAAAGGGCGTGCCGAAAAAAACAAAGTGACTGCTAATAAAGGCGTCGAAGTAACTATTAAAAAGGGTAGCGCTAAAGCGGGCGCTTAGTACTGCGATTAACGACGGTTTGTTAGCTTTACTGTATGTAGCGAGGAAACTAGCAATAAAGCCGTAATATAATAATCTCGCTAGCGTTTAATTAAAGGATTTTATTATTATTACGGTAAGGCTGCATTATAAAGGCGAAGCTTTAATATATGGTTATTAAGTATATATTAATAATAAAGTAAAAAAGGGAAAAAAAGCAGGCCTAGTGGGCTATTAGGGCTGCAAGCACTTAAAGTGCGTAGGCATTCCTTTATTTAATCAATACAGTTATTTAAGAGACTAAAGTAACTAAATAACCAGTTAAGTACGTACTAGTAAACTAGTACGACCAGTACGTAACTTTTATAATAAAAAGTTATTTACGGTAATTAAAAGTATAACGATTTAGCAAACCGAGTTAATAAATATATAAAATCCCCGTTTATTTATAGTTATTATTAACTATTTAGCTTTTAAATATTTTATAATAAAGCGCGTTTTAAACTTTCGTTAAATTAACTAAGCTAAATTGTTTTTGTATTATAATTTTCGTATTACGTATTATTTAAGTACGTAAAATATTATTACTAATATATTATTTCGACCGTTAAACGGCATTAAAAGTTAAAAAAAACGGCGTAATAAATAACGTACTATAGCTTTATTTTAGCCGCTTTTTATAAATATTAAATATTTTTAGCTAACCGATTATAGTATTATATAAATTTTTAGTTTAGATTTTATTACCGTAAACGGCGCTCGCTATAAAAAACGGGTATATTTTTTTGCGATTATATTAAAACTTTTAAAATTATTAGGATTTATTTTAATAAACGCCGTTTTAAAAGCTAATAAAACGAACGTAAGTTTAAATAAATATTGAAAAAAAGTACGAAAGTATAATATAGAATAGAATATCGAAAATAAACTATTAATTTTTAAAAAAAAGTTAGTAATTTTTAAAATGGATTGTTTAAAAACTCGAGTAATAAACGAAATATATTTATATATTTATACCGTTTATTTCGGCGTTATTAAAACGGCATAATTAGTTATTAAGGGATATTAATAGCCCGTAATATACGTTAAAATTATGCGGTTTGTTTATAATTGCTTATATTTAGCGGTAAAAAATCCTACGAATAAAAAACTAAGCTTTTTAACGCTTTTATTTATTTTAAACTTTTTGTAGTAATATTTAATAATCGATTTTATTAATTTTTTTAAAAATAAAGCTAGTTTCGATATTGCTTTTATAATAATCGACCGATTAATAAAGGCAATATGCTTTATTTTGTATAATAAAATAATAAGGGGTAAATACGCGGTACAATTATACTATAAAAAACTATACCGATATTTCGGCTAGTTAAAAAGTTTTATTAATAATTAAAAACTTTAATTCGTTTTCGATTTTATAAATAAATTATCCCGTATTTACGGAATAAAGCTTAATTTTATAAACGCCGGCTATTATAAAACGGCGAAGTAAATAAAAATTATAAACAAATATTTAAAACAACGTTTATAACTTTTCGTAAATTATTTTTAAAATAACTAATTAAAAGCTTTATTTACTATAAATACTATATAGAATTTTTTATTTTATAAATCTCTAAGTGGTTTATTTTTAATAAAAGTTTTTATAGGTCGGAAAATACGTATAGTCTTTAATTAAAAAGCACGTATTAAGTTATTTCGCAATAAACTACTCCGTAAAAAACTAAATAAAGAAAAAGCTTAAATATTTATTAATAAAGCATATAAATATATTACTATAATTAAGGCTATAATCGCGAAAACGTAATAGAAAATAATTTAATAAACTAACCGATATTAACGTGTTTTCGACTTTAATATTAACGATTATATTTATATTATAAAAAAAAACAAAAAACGTTACCGACCGTTTTTCGGATAAAATAAACTATTTTATAATACGTTATTATCATAAAATTAAAAATAAAGATCCCGAACGACTTAATACTTTTAAATTATTTCTTTTTAACATTTAACGTAATTAACGATAGTTTTATATAAAACGTTTAAGGCGATTTTTAAATAACCTTTTATTTAATTAAAAGTTAAGTTATTTCGACGGAAAAGTTGTCGACTTTAATTTAAATAATAAAAAATAAAAAATAGAACAAATTTATACGTTTTAGATTTAATATTATAAGTTATATTATAAAGTTTAATAAAAAAAAATAAAAATACGACGATAAAAATTAAAAGCCTGCGAGTTATTTTAAAAACGTATTTCGATTTTTTAAAAAATATTACGACGTTAATTTTAATAAAGCAGGTTTTTTTTACGTTTAAATAATTAAATCGATATTACCGATAAAAACTTTATTAATAAATTTTATTTAAATAATAATAAACCGATAACGTTTTAAAAAAGCCGCTTTATACGTTATCGACGTTAATACGATAAAAAGGGAAAATTAAATATTTAACGCGTTAAATCAAACGGTTAAATTTATATACCGACGTTAAAACGTAATAACGATAAATTTAAAGGATTTAAAAGAATTTAGGAAATTTTGTAAATTATAACAAGCGCGGGTAAATTTCGGCTACGCTTAGGTATAAAAGCAAAAATAACGCGTATTTAATTTAATAAAAGTTATATAGTTTAATTAGTTTTTTTTTAATTAAAAATTAAAGACTTTATATTAAAAACATTAATTAGTTCGCTAAAAGCATTTTTTTATTGCTTAAAAGTTAATTTTAATTATAATATTTATTTCTTACGGGGTTTAATTCCAATTTATAAACGAGTGCGATTTCTTTACCGGGGGGATTATAACGTAGTAATTATTTTAATAGCTTATTTACGTTATTCCTATAGTTTAGCCGGTTACCCGGTAGCCTTATTTGGTTATTTACTAATATAGAGCCACTTAAATTGGCTAGCTTACTATTATATTTTTACTTTTTTACTTTTAGATTTTATAGCTTAAATAGCAAATGGTACAGCCTTTCTACCTATTACCCGTTTGCTAAGCCTATTGTTACAATAGTAAAGCCTATAAAAATCTCGAAATTCCGAAAAGTTTTAAAAAAAGTTAACCGTTTAACGGCGTTTAGTTTTTCGGCTATAAACGTTATATTAAATAAATTTATTATTCGACCTAAAATAATTACGCTAAAGAAAACTATATAGTTTTTTAAAGGTTTTATATTAATATTTTAATCGCGGAATATAATAAATATTTAAACTAAGTTTTTAATATATTTTTATAACGTAATTAAAGCTATAACGATATTATTATAATAGCTTTTCGCTATAGTATTATAAAGTAATCGGTTTATTTGTCGTTAAACGTAAGTATTACTGTTTTTATAGCCTATAATTAAGTAAATAAACGTAAACTAACTTATATATATTATAATAGTAAAATTATATTAGTATTTTTTTTAACTCGTTATTAATAATAAAAAGTAACGGCATTTAATATTATTTAATAAGCTTTTTTTATTACGTAATTAAGTATTTTTTTAAGTCTTTATTAAATAAGCGTTACCGAGCTAGATTTTGTTTTTTAGCCTCGCGTTAATTACTATACGGCTTTTTCGCTTTTTTTTACCGTTAATTACGATATTTTTAAAAACTATAAAAACTAGCAAAAAATAAAAAACGTAATATTTAGTTTTAAACAATTTACTAGATTTTATAAGCTTTTTTACGGTATATTTAACGACTTTTTGCCTTTTTTAATTAAATAAATAAACTCGGCAATGCTTTAATATATTATTTTGCTATTTTTTTTATCATAAATTTTTATTTATTTATTTTCGGAGATATCGGTAAAACTTATATTTCAAAATATATTTTCGAATGTGTTTAAAAAATTTAATATAGTTTTAATAATAACTAGGTTATTATTATCGTATATATTAATTTTAGTTTTAGTATATTTAATTGTTTTTTTAAAGTTATATATAAAAAATATGCTCAATTAATTTAGTTAACGTTTAATAAACGTTTAATAATAAGTTTTGCTATTAAGGTAACATTTTGTTCGTTAATTTAATAAGCTTTATAATTAAAATTTATAAATATAAAATATCTAACGATTTAATAAAGTTTAATTTAAACTTTAATATTTATATCGTTATAAACGTATATATACGTTATTTATATTATTATTAACGTTACGAAAATGCTTTATAAAAAATTAACTAGGTCGAAAATAAGGTTTTAATTATTAAAATCGGCTAAATAATATATAAATATTATTATATAGTTTCGAAAGTTAATTTTATTTAGTTTTATAGCTTTAACTACGATATTAATATTTTTCTTTTTAAATATTATATTTATAAGAATAATTATGCCGTTATATTTTAATATTATAGCTATTTTTTATAATATAATAATATCGAATTTTTCAGGTTAAAGAATATTAATGCCGATAAATATATAAGCTTATAAATCTTTAATTACGGCTATTTTTTTAATAAAATAGGCTATAACCGGATTATCGCAAACGTTTTTATTTTAAAAGTATATAAATATAATAATATAATCGGATATAATATATTATATTATGCCGATACCTTTAAATATTACTAATATAGCTTTTTTTTTAATTTTTAATACTAAATAATTATTTACTAACTATTTTTTATCGATTAGCGTTTTAAAACATTTTATATTATTATAAATATTATATTATTTATCGAGTTTTATTAAATTTAATATAATATAAAATTTAAAATATCCGTATATATAAAATGCATATTTAAAGCCTAAATTCGTAAGTTATGCGGTAAAACGTACGATTTAAAGAGTTAAATCTTATAACTAAGCTACGGGTAGTCGTTTTAATAGTAGTAGATTTAGGTGTTTATAACTCGAATTTAAATATTTAGCCAGTAAGGGTAGAGTTAAAGAGGACTGCTAATTGAATAATTGGAGTCGGGTCGGGTAGCGGGGTAAGTAGTTTAATAGTAGGAGTCGAGTCGAATGATCGAATCGAGTAGTAGGTTAACCTAATTAGAGTCGACTTTAAGGAGGTCGACTTGGAGTAGGTCTAGTCGGAAAAGCAAGTCGAATAGTCGGAAAAAGTTAAATAGTTAAAGGAGGTCGACTCGAAGAAGTAGGTCGAGTAGTCGTAAGAGGTCGACTCGAAAAAGCAGGTCTAATAGTTAAAAGAGGTCGACTCGGAATAGGTTTAAAAGTTTATTAAAAAATTAGATTAAACAGTAATTAAATTAATATACTATATATATTGTTATATTGCTTTTAAGTATATTATAATCTGGCTATAAATTATAATTGTTATTAAAAAAAGGTTTAAATTAATATAAGAGGGCCTCTAGGTTATTGCTTATTATATTATGCTTTTAAATATTTATATAGTTTGTTTTTATTTAAGAATATTATAAAATAGTCTAAGTAAAAATAAATAACTTAATTATTAAAGGCATAATAAATTATACCGAAATATGCCTCGTTATTAGCGACTTTTTAGTTTAGTTTTAATTAAAAATATTCGGTATAAAATTCCGTAAAATTATATTAACCGAAGTCGTAATTAGGTTTTTATTTAAAATAGTTTTAAAAATAAGCATTATAACTTTAACCTTAATTGTTTAGTAGCTGTTTTAAAAAGGGGTACTACTATTTTTCGTCGATATTTTTATTACTATAAAAAACTTTTTAGCTTTATTATTATATTATATTTTTATACTTTTACTAATTAGCTTAAATTAAAAATAAAGCAAAAAATCGACGTTAGTTTTAAATAGTTTAAGTTTAATTCGGCTTATTATTATACTAACCTTATTAACTTTATTAATAAAGTTACTAGTACTTATTATTAAAATTGTTATAAAAAGCTCGGTTTTATTATTAAAGTCGGTTTTAATTTAAAACTAACGATATTTGTTTTTAGTTATATTAACTAAACCTAAACTTGCTATTAAAATATTTACGCTAATAAAAATTAACTTTACTTTTATAATTATTATAAATACTTTTAACCGAAATACGAAAATTAAGATTTAAGTTATTATTATAACGTAATAAAAAGACTTTATTATATGCTTTAGCGGCTAATTTTTTAAATACTTTTTTACGTTTACGGATTTCGGTTAAAAAGTTATTAATTATTATATCCTTTTAAAATACAGTTAATTAACTTTATATATCGCCGTCGAATGCTTTAAAAACTATTAAAAATTAGTTTTAATTGTTTTAATTATAACTTTTCGCGTTTTATACGATTTATTAAATAAAGTTAAAAATATCCCGTTTTTTATATATGTTTATAAAAATAAACTTTTAAGCTTATAATCGGGTTATAGCTATAAATTACGCAGGTTTAAATCGCTCGATAAATTTGGCGTAAATAATTTTAATCGTAGCAGTTTAAAAAAGTTGTTTATTTATCGGGGAAAAAACTTATAAATACTAAATTAAAACTGGCTTTAAAAAGTATTAAGTTTAAATACGTTTAACGAAATTTTTAAACTAATAAGTTATAATATTTTTAAATCGGTCGGTAAAAGCAAATACGTAAGTATATTTAGTAACCTTTCCGTTAGTTATAATTTCGGTATAAATAAGGTTTTTAGCTTTAAAGTCGAAGTATTTAATATTAATTAGTTAAAAAAAGGGTGTTATGCCACTTTAAATAGCTATAAAAAGTTATACTATGTTTTAAGCGTTTTGGTTTATATTTTATTAAGTATTTATAGCTAAAAGCTAAGCTATATTACGATTTTAATTACTTTTTACGTTTTATAATAAACGCTTTGCCTTTTTTTTCGTTAAGGCTATATTAATTAGTAATATTAGCAAGTTAATAAGTCCGTAAGCTATAAACGATATATTAGTATTTTAAAAATTATATAACCCGGCTACGTTTTTATTTTTGCTTTTAAATAAAGTTTTAATACCGATATAAAACTTTTAAAATCGGGATATTAAATTTAAGATTTTAAAATTAAATAGTTAAAAGTAATTAAGCTATAAAAAACTTATTTACAAGTAGTAATTTTTTAATAAAGTCGGGATTAAATTTTAAGTTTAATTTAAGCCTATAATAAACGCGTATAATTTTATAGTTATAGTAGCTATTTAAAACTTCGAACTTAAATTTTTAATCGGTATTACTTAATTATTATAACGTAATCGCTATTTAATAAAGAAAATTACAAAACGGGTTTTTAACTTTGTTTATTAAAATAAAAAAGCGTCTTTTAAAAATAGTTAATTAAAATCGAGTATTAATTATTAAGCAAATTCTAGGTCGGCTTTAATAATTTAAGCTGCTTTAAAATAGTTTATTATATAGAAACGAAGCAATTGTTTAGCTAATTTCTTTTTTTTTACCGGGGCCATAAGTTTATATAAAGGTCTATAACCCTGTTAAGGTTTTAAAGTCTAACCCCGCAGGTCAAATAAGAAGTGTTTAATAGATTTTAAAAATAAGGTCCTAAGATAAAGGTCCGGGAAGTAAGAAGGTTAGTGCTAGCTTTAGGTAAAATAGCTAGTGCTTTTTTCGAAAAAAAACTGGTGCTCGAAAAAAACTAATGCTCGAAAAGAACTGGTTTAATTGCCGTAATAATCGCTAGCTACCAGATTATAGGTACTTGATAATAGGTGTGTATTGGGATAAAGATAAAGAGGTCTAGTACCTCCCCCTGCGGGGTGTGTAGCTAAGGTATATACATGTGGGTCACCTGACCCGTAACACTGTCTCTAGCTGACGCCTCAGGGAGCCCCCTGGGCCGTGTTTGGATGGGCACCTTAGGTACATGTACATCATGTAGGTTCTCTCTCGGCCTCCAAGTAGCTGTCAGCTGTGACGCGCAGGCAGCGAGTACACTATCGAGACTGTATTCGACCCTGCATACCTGCCTGTACTGTCAAAAGTTCATGAATCTTCAAGGTGATAGTTGTATGCATGGTCTTTCATTCATAGACATGGCGAGCATGGTCCTGGTCCGAGCCTGGTCTCTGCCTGGTATCGAGCAGAAGGGTGGTGCCGTAGATCCCATGCAAGGAGAATGCCTGATGTGAAGAGACGATCATCTTTCGATTTTCTGGTCCTGAAACTCTCCATCAATTTGTCTCTTTACATGTAGTACGAGAGGACTCACTAGTTTCACTCCTGGGACATGTCAAGAACAGATGCAAAATCAGACGAAGCCATCGGCGCCATTATTTGCTTTGAATTGGAAAGGCCATACAACTGAACTACCTATTGTACGGATGTAATCTGTACAGAATACTGTAAGGTATCATGCCTGAGGGAGTGGGCTAGGTAACCGCGCGGGCGATCAGCAACCACGCAAACTGAGTGGGCCGGCCCATTGCATCACACCTTCAGCTTATTACCTTAGGTACATGTAGCTTTATCCCCTCTGCCGTCGAGGCGCACGGTACAGCTGTACTCGTCGCGAAATGCTGGCGAGGCTGGGTCTCTGAGCACTCCAACACGTGCAGACCATGAAGACTGACTGATCAAACACACTTTGCCCCAATGTATCAGTATTCCATTCTCATGAGAAAGGAGGGCACCATCGACATGAGTTGGGTGATGATGGTGAAAGCAACCTGCGTGGCTCCGTGCCTCCGTGCCTCTTGGCTGTTTCTAACCCAATCTTCGTCACAATCTGGTCAACTTCCCCGTCCTTCCCACATTGTGCAATCCCGTTGTAATGGATGACAGGCCGAGCACAGGATATCTAGTACCGCCATCTTGGGACGTCTTGCTTTCGGGCTTCGGCGGTTGACAGGTTTCGGCCGTATGGCAGTCTTCAGATCGTCTTCCAAAGCCAGGGCCTCTTGTTGGATTGGCGATGCGTACATAGGACCATCTGTGGCATTCTCTGGTTTAGGGGAGCGCTGTATGTCATATGGGCTGCGGTAAAGACGGACAGTAAGTCGTTCCCACCTTGACTCCAGCCATAGCCAGCTACTACATACGCTGTCATTCGTTCTGTTAGACATCGAGAAACTACGTCTAGATACAATCGACCCAAACCTAGCGTCAGCGTTGACAATGACAGCTGCAGTCGTGCGGATACCGCCGAGGCCTAGATAATCCCAGGCGTTGGCGGCCGCGTCACAAACTCCTTATGGCTAGCTTTACCACCGGGAACATAGCACAATTCTTCTTGTGTCGTAGTGATACTCTACGGCTGTGTTTCCTCACCTCCAGTTATAACTGGGAAAGTGGGAAAAGATACTTTATGAAGATCTGGGGTAGCCCTTTTGTTTTTGCATAAGTATCTATATAAAAAGTCCGTAATTAATGTTTAAAACGCCAGTTACGGACTTTTTAATTTTTAGGGGTTAAACTCCATTTTAAGGCATGATTTTTAAGGCTAAAGCTAGTCGCAATTAAAGTTCGAAAGGGTATATAGGTCTTTTTTATATCGTATTATTACTTAACGTACGATTTATATAACGGTCGATTAGTAAGATTTTATAACATACGGCTACGCAAAAGGGTATAGCCAGTAGGTTTGTAGTAAAGATAGTAGCAAATAATACGTACCGTAACATTGCGTAAATCTTTTTAGTCATGACTGGAGGGCAGGAAACACAGCCTATATACAGGTAAGGAAGGATCACAACCCTATTTTACCCAAAACTCTCATTTGACCGACGGCAGACTCCGCGTTGTTTCACCTCCGACATATGCATACCTGTTTAAGGCTGTGTTCGCTAGCTTCTAGTTATAACTAAAAAAGTAGGAAAAAATACTTTATAAAGATCCAGGGTAGCCTTTTTGTTTTTATATAGGTAGCTTTATATAAAAATTCCGTAATTAATATTTAAAACGCTAGTTACGGACTTTTTAATTTTTAAGGGTTAAATTTTATTTTAAAGCATAATTTTTAAGGCTAAAACTAATTGCGATTAAAGTTTAAAAAAGTATATAGGTCTTTTTTATATCGTATTATTACTTAACGTATAAATTATATAACGGTCTATTAGTAAATATTTATTAGATTTTATAACGTACGGCTATGTAAAAAGGTATAACCAGTAAGTTCACGGTAGGTTCGTAGTAAAAACAGTGGCAAATAGTACGTACCGTGATATTGCGTAGATCATTTCAGTTATGACTGGAGGCCAGCGAACACAGCCTAAGAAGCAGAAGGGGCACCGTGCATGTGCGTTCGCCAAGAAACTACCGCGTTCATGGATTGACAAGCCTCGTTGTCATCGTGTTGTGATATGGCTCAGCTACGTCTCGTTCACCATCTTCTATTGGTCTTTGGATTCGATTTCGAGCTGCTGGGATCTCACCTGTCGAGCCTGTTGGTGAACCAAGCGGATTCGAACCTGACTGTAGGACCAAGCCTGGTGCGACAGCTCTTTACTACTGGTATCTGTGCTA
Source organism: Xylariaceae sp. FL1019 (assembly GCA_022578705.1). Taxonomy (NCBI): domain Eukaryota; kingdom Fungi; phylum Ascomycota; class Sordariomycetes; order Xylariales; family Xylariaceae; species Xylariaceae sp. FL1019. The sequence continues at coordinate 833,595 of MU391928.1, forward strand.
TCGTATCCTAGTCGTAGCCGGGATCTAGCAGAGAGTCACGTCTAGTCTTGACCGCTAACTTTTCTGGCTGGCAATCCCAATCATCAGGAGCCTTTGTCTTGATCATGAACTTAAGTCAGCATGATGATTATGTCTCCGCCCACCTGAATACTGTACTTCCTTATCATTTAATCCTCTATTAAACACGTTTCGAGGATATCTTGGCGGGGTCTTACGGTTCGCAAAGGGGTCTAGCAAAAGGCACGATCAGCAATTTTGGCACTGGCACACCCGCCCTCATGCAGAGCTGATGCTATGAATGTATTGACTCTCTGCAGCCACGTGTCTGAATAATGACGAGAGCGTCGTATCTATCATACGACTTCAGCCGCTGATCAGCCCTGATCACGTGTACCTGAAGGTGTGAGCGAAATGAAGGAGACCGCAAATGTTTGTATGCATCACCAAGCACTTAAACTATCCCTTCGGGTGCTGTTTCAACTTCGAGACTTCGCCACGCCCTACACCCCTCGGGCTTTTTTTAGTAATATTTAATAAGCTTTACTACGTTAATACAGTAGGCAGTAATGCAGCGCCGACTATTGCGTCGCATTATTATTAAAATATACCGTTTAGATCGTTGATTTTAACGCTATCGTATTTTATTTTTTTCGAATTATTTAAATAACGATTAATGGCTCTAATAAAAGGTGAAATCTATATATATAATATTGCGTTTAGTAACGGTAAGGTTTGCGGTTATATATAGAACAGGCAGACTTAGGTAGGTGTATATATATATCCGAACTCCCCTGATTGATTGGTTAATGTAGTGGCTTGGCAGGTCTCGAAGTTAAAACAGCACCCGAAAGGATAACACTCTATATGTAATATTTTGCTTTTTTAACAATAAGAAAATTAATTATATACTTTTAAACTATTATAAAGTATTCGGTGCACTTTCGCGATTTTCTAAGCGTAGAAAAGTTAGGTTTAACACTTTGTACATTGTGTATATGAAGTGTTGCTGTCTCACTTTCGCTCACCGCCTCGGTACCGACGTCTGGGACTGGCACGATTCTGACTATCCCGAGAGGCAAGATCGTCATTGGCCTTCAACAGGCCGATGCCAGTCGAGGCGCCAGCCAAAAAAAAAAGTGAGACCGCGATTGCTTGACCACCATGTTAACCACCGCCATTAAGATGTAAAGAATCGAATTTTTTTTTTCTAATGAATAGTATATAGAACAGCTATTATGACTACAGATATCGAACATTGAAAAGAATTTGATTGATGTGGTGAGTTTTTATGAATGTTTTGAATAGCAGAGTCAATAAGGTGGTTTGGTGTGGCTAGGCCACAACGGCATGTTATGCGGTCTCACTTTTTTCGGCTCACGCCTCGCCAGTCTCGCCCAATTTGACATGTACCGATGATAAACTCTCTATCCTGTTGGAAGAGTTCCATTCCCTTGTATGTCAATGATGGCAATGCATGCAAGAGCTAGGGAACACACATTCCGTCAAAGAGGTCATGCTCATATCATCGGTTGATTCCGAGGCTATGTGAGGGTAGAAAGTGTTGAAACAGGCGACGCAGGTCTCTCGGATCTCGCCTTATCTGTTCGACCTAGTCAAATCGTATCATAGTGCCTTTTCTACTTTGTAATTCAAAATTGATAATCTATACGTTGATGATGTGTGGAGTAAAAACAGACATCATCCTCGAAATAAGAACGACGGGAGTAGCGACAAGGGAACGTCAAGACTTCTTAATAAAAGCCCAACGGAGTAAGAAAGTTGGTCCGGGGAGTTATCGAACATTTGATGCAGACTATCTGTAACTAATGGTGAGATTATGAATTAACTAACCGTAAGCGACACGAGGTCGTCCTCCTGATAAATTTCTCCCCGTATTCTACCATTATCAAGCGATCCGGATATATGAAAGACAGAATTATACACCCGTGCTGTGGTTTCCCTCTTGGCTTCTTTTACCACTCCCATTTCCCCTGAACGTGAGTCCAACAATAGCCTTCATGAAAATGAATGCATTTCCTTTTAGCAGAGTGGGCTTGCTCCGCTTGAAACATGGCATCAATATAAAGCTGCTACGAAATTCAAGAGGACAATTGCTGATGCTACATTCCCGATCCTCTCTCTAGTCCCTTTCCCATATCTTCGGTATTCCGTATGGTCAAGCGATCAATGGCTGCCAGGGTGCTAGTTAGACAATCACTTATACGATAACCCATGGCCTTTTGCGGACTATATACGGTCTTCGCAGTGCCTTCCACCCGACTAGGCTGAGATTGTCCTCATGTGCCTCTTTAGGAGCCAACGAACATGGTATCAATCATATTTGGACGGAAGTCTACCTGTTAAACAAGAGAAATAACCAGCAACAATCTGACGCAGACGTATTATGTATGCCATGGCCATTAGTTTCAAATATAATTTTATATTTATACCTATATACCAGCGCCAAAGAGAACGGCTTCTGTATCCTTTCCTTTTCACAAGACGTCAAGTGCCGATCTGCATGCTAATGCCATACCCATTCGATTTCAAGACTTTTCGATGCCATCACGTCCAAGTGATTCATTCATACATCATAGCTACTCATCGTAGCGGCGTATTGTCATTCCCAAGTGAATCAATCGGTGGTCGCCCGAACGGCAACATATCTCCCCATTCCGATACCCTTCCGTCGACCTCTAATAACCGCCTGCAAGGCCTTTCCAACGGCTTCCAAATCGCCAAGCATTGTGATATGTCCTCGATCTGTGCTGATGCGACCTCCCTTCACTAGTTCGTACCCATCTGGGAGCATGGCTTCTTTCGCGAGAACCACACCGTCGCCACTCCTGAAAACAAGGTCTTCGTAGGCGTCCGAGCACGCTATGGCATCTCGTGAAGATACGTGGGCAGCGTAAACCGTAGGGATATCCTTACCGTACATGAGGCCGAATGGAGGGTACGAATTTGATTCGCTGTGTTCGGGTTTATAACAAGTCTCCATGCGGAATCTCTTGCTCTCGGCGAGAATCCGTGTCAGATAGGCCATATTGCGATCTTTTCCGCTATTATTAGCATCTCGCTGATTTTCTTGTGCCGCAGCACTGTCTCCAGAATTTGTTCCTATCTGTGGCGCCAGTGTGCGATCATGTGCGACCTCCAGCTTCCGAGCAGCTTCAGCGGGGATGTTTCGATTCAGCAGACTTTGCGAGGGCCTTGAGTCGCTGGTAGCGCTATTACCGCGACCCCGTAACGGTGATGGTAGCCTTTCAGAAAATTCTCTTAGAGAGCTCCGAGCCGTTGAACGGCTGCTGTAGGCAGGTAGAGGAGGTTCGATGCAGGGCGAGAGAGCGTACTTTTTCCAGTGCGCTGGGTCGTAAAAGTCAACTGTGTACTCCTCGCCGGTGAACTTATTCACGAAACAGAAACCGTCCTCTGGCAAAAACGCAAAACTCGTCCTCAATGAAAAATTGACCTGCGCCGTCAAGACCTTTTCGTTGAATAGAACAGCGTCGCCATTTCTGAGTGGCCCTAAAACATTGATACATCTTTGAGGGGTGCCCGCATAGATCACGCCGGCAAACAACTCTGGCCGTTGATTTACAGCATGACGTGTGATTAGACCACCGAGACTATGTGCGATGACGGTAGCACCCATATTTCGTGGACCATCTACACCCTGGTTGGATGGTAAATGCCTGAGAAAATTGATAAGCTTCCGGGAAAGCAAATGCGGACTTAACCTCCAGTCGTAGCCGTAGTCCCATACTCTTAGCTTCCCGCTCTTTGCGTTTTCACACTCTCTGAGTCTTTTGAACAGTCGTTTTGAAATGTCGACGGGTCCAATATTTTGAAGCATCCCAGACGGATAAATAGTCTGCTCCATGTTTTCTTCATCTTCGGGGTCAAGGCCTACTTCTAAGTTCACCTTTCGGATATTCAATCCGACTTTCACGGGCACCCAAACCTGGCGCCTCGTGCGTGTAGCGCGTAATACGGAGCCTCTGTAGCCTCCCATAATTACAACGTCACCGGTTAGCGATTCCAGAGCGCGGTCTAATTCCGAAACGCTGGGATCGTTTACATTAAACGTGCTAGCAGGCCGCTGTTGATCCAATGAGGCTTCTGGTGATTCAGTGCTAAGAAGAGGATTCCTCTTTAAAGGGGCCGGTATCATATTGGGTAGTTGCGGTAGCTTAAAAGTGGGACGATCCCAGCTGTCTGTGATAGCTTTGAATCGACTGTTTTTCTGTTCCCGGATATCGTTCCACCGTTCATCGTCCCCATATGAAGAGACCCTAGAGAGGGAATGGTAAAGCATGGACTCATCGGACGTCGACCTCCTTATAGTTCGAGGCTTATTAGAAGGCGGCAGACGCGACACTGTTAACATTTCCTTCGAAGAATTTGATAGCTCCGGGGGAAGCACTACATTGCGCCTTGTCTCTGTGGAAGGTAGACCTGGTACAAAGTCTTCTGTTTCCGAAGCACCATCGCCGGAACTGAACGCGCGCTTCGATTCCGGATCGGTGCTTTTTGCTGAAGCGGGCCCTGAGAATATTGAAGGTAGCGAAATTGTTGGCAAAGCGGGTAGAGCTTCACGTATTCTCTTCAGCGTGTCTTGTCCTCCGGACATTGAACGTTGTTGGCGGTTCTGTCCAAATACGGACGTAAGGGCAGGCCTCGAGCCAGATTCATCGTCCACAACAATGTCCTTCGGACCTGACTGCCATGGTGATGGTAATTTGTTTTTATACGGAAACCCCGACAACGCACCCAGTGTAAGTCCCCGAGGGCGCGTCCGACTTGACGGCGTCGAGACTACTGCGGCCTGCTTGGACGGCAGTGAAGGGCTAGGCTCTGGAGTATCTTCCACAACACTAAACAAGCTATTTCCAGGAAAATAATCCATCGCGGCAGCTTTTTCGGCAGCAGGCGTCTTGGGCAGAGTAAGTCTTGTGGCGGCAGGACTTAGAGCAGGTTGAATCATTTCCTGGACAGCCGCTTGATCTATCTCTAGGGGATCCTCCCCGTCGGATGTGGGTGGCGAGACATCTTCTTCGGGCACAGAAGGTTTCTGTACCTCGTGTCCTGGGATGGCAAGTAGCCCTGGAGCAACGGTAGAGGGCATGTCGACCAATCAAATATCACCTGGGAGGTGATGAGTCCTCAACAGCTCCGATAAGTAGCAACGCAAAACGGTTGTGATGATACGGCACCGGGCACAGAGTCCCATCGGCAAGTCGGGGGCCGTTGGAGAGACTTGGGGGCCGGGCGGTCCGGAACTCTAGCGGTTTTCTCTCTTAAAATATATAAGACAACATATATCGAATGCAGCTCCGCAATGAGAAAGGTAGGTAGGCTAAGGAAACAATTAAGACCCCCGACGGCCCACTCACACGATATTCTCTTTTCTGAACACTGCGAAAGGAAGAGAAACGTCAGGTAGCATCGTATGGCTACGTCACGTCGAGTCACCAACTGCCTAAGGTAGGGATGAGGACTACTGTGAGGAACGCTGGAGTCTGTCGGTCTTTATCGAACTCACGGTGGGCCTATTTCTCCAACATTCGGACCAGTGTATCGGGTGTACGACTCGAGATGTGAGGTTCAGTCCATGTTATAATCGAGGTCGTGCGGAACTACCTACATGTAGGTAGGCACAGATTAGTGGGTAGCGGACATAGCCACACCCGCGAACGCCGGTCGCTCGGGACGGGGTCTGCAATGGAGACTGTACTACCTATGTAGGATCGATGAGGCTTTGGATTAATTTCGACAGTTGGAACTTTTCGCGCTTTTACCACGATGCCCCTGCTTTGCTTTGCTGCTGATGCTGTTGCTTACATGGCAAGCTAGACTTTGATGCCGATTGACCGCTCCATCGTGACAAGCTGTTCCTGCCTCATTATTAAGCTAAGCCGATTGCTTGAATAGCTTAGCTGTTAGGTACGACTCAAAACCCTGGGCGCCACCTTGGCGCAGGACACAATTTTGACGTCATGGACCCTATTCGTTTCTGAAGTGAAAAACAAAGGCTAGGAGTCTAATGTGTGCATAATTTAGTTCACTATCTGCGAGGTCGAATGAAATCGTCCATTCGTAATCGATTTGAACATCGCCTTTGTCTTTTTGGTGCAGGTCTCGGAGATCGATTTTAGTGGAGGATTGCTAGAGCATATCAGCGGGTGCCACAAACACAGCCGAGATATAATTAACACATCGCAAGCGAGCACGGACTTGGGGAGTACGGAGTATTCGCGTACGCCATCAAATGGCATGCCACATAGTCAATGGTGAAGTATGATAACCTGGGTAAGGTAGTAGTAGCAGGGCCAAAGGATGCCTAAGCTGATAAAGTTATGTCTCAATATCACATGTCTCCATCTAACGGTCCTTTTAGCGCCCAACCCCAGAGAAAGGGGCCTTCCGGATCGAGTTACCTGCCACGATGCCAAGTTGACTTGGAGACTTGCTAGTATATGGCATTGTCAACTGCATACCGTTTGACTGATCTTGGGAGGACAGAGTCGTACAGCACTCTGTGACTTCTTATGGTCAAATACCTGTAGGGTGAAACAACTGACCTTCAGTGGCACTACGTCGCAGTGCTTCCAGCCGGGTTCTTAGTACAGGATTTCTTCATATTCCAGGTTCCGTGTTGTCACCGGGTCTAAAATCATCCGACAATCACGGCAGCAAAGAAAAGGCCGTATTTAGGCAACAGAGTTCTGATGAACTTCATGTAATATTCCTCCCGAAACCCTTAGTTAGCTTGGCGCGAGAGGAGAGTCGCATAAATGATATATGTATACACATAGTGGAGAGATGCTGACGAATTGGAAGACTACATCGGATCCTTCGAATTTCCTTCCCCTCGTTATTAGAAGTTGATTCCGAGACTCGAATCGATCTGCTTGACCTTTTCGACAGACTTCTTATATCCAGGGTGTGACTCTAATCTGGCGATATATTCATAAAGCTTGGGGAAAGTGGCCTTCGGACTGCCTGCTGGCCAGGTGCCGAACTCGGCAATCTTATCCTTCGCACTGATCAGGGCGAAGGATATGAGAATATCCGCTGACGTCAGATCTTGCCCGCATAAGAAGTCGCCTCCAGAAGTCTCAAGTTGCTGCTCAAGGAATCCCAACTGCGTCTTCAGGTTGGGGAATATAAACGACGCGAAGATTTGATTGGCTACCAGTCCTGTGATGGGGCGCAGGAAGAAGGGAACTTTGGGGCTCTTCAGCATGCCGAGGACCATGCCGATCATCAACAGCGACAGGAACGAGCCTTCGACGTAATGCAGCAGATACTGCCATCGAAGCCACTCGGCTGTCTCGCCGCCAACTTTGCCTTCCTGCCCATCCTTCCAGCGCTTCGGCGCAATGGTCGGATTGTTCTGAGAGAAATGTTCGCTCAGGTATTGCGTGATGAAACCACTCTCGGCCAAAACAAGTGGCTCAGATGCACCAGCAGGCGTGATAGATACCAGAGGAGATTTGCCCAGTGGGTGGATCTTCTTGAGTTCCTCTGGCGCCATCAGAGTCTCTTTATCGCGACGAAAGGTCTCAAGCTCATAGTCAATCTTGAGCTCTTCCAAGAGCCACAAGATATTCTGAGCACGAGAACGCTCAAGCCTGGATGCCCCAGTTAGCTATTTGAGGTCTGAAACCCCGATTGTCGACATAGGAGCATGTGTCTGACTTGCCAGTATAATGTGACCTTTGTCTGCTCGGAGGTAGCCATGACGTCGGCGTTTGCAAAGTGCACTAATTGATCAGAACAATTGCTTATGGTGACTTGGGTTGTTATTTTATTTCTCTCTGGGATTTGGCGTGATGACCATAGTATACAGTTTCCCGAATGATTACTTTAGTGGTTCCTCGTTACTGTATATATATATATATATATATATACGTCGTGCCTCGGCATTTCAAAGCACAAGCAACAAAGATCAAACGATTTGCTGAGTCTTACAACCACGCGATGGACGGATTGAGGGTGCTCCGTGACACTAACGCCGTGCAGATAGCGGAGCGAGTCGCGGAAAGAGTCGGAAACCTGACCTTGATTTTGAAAAGTGAAATAGAGTGCACATACCAAATTCGGGATCTGCTCCCAAGCCGCATTCTCACGCATGTATGCTACCCTGTACTTACTAGGTACCTTAGGTAGTCTGTGCCTCTATTCGTACGAATGTAATCTGTAGCTAGTATTAGTCATCAAGCCTCAATCCGAACGACTCTCAACACCAAGCTCCGACAAGCGTGCCAAAGTCGCTCAATCGCAACAACCAACCCACCAACCCACCAACCCCCTTCCATCCAGTCAGTACACAGCAACCGCCAATCGCTGTCAAGATGGCTGGTCTACAACACTACCGTACGTCCTGTCCCGAGACGACGTCCCTCGTTCACCAATTGCGCGCAATAGAAGCTAATATTCCTCCCAGGTCTCGCGCTGGACCCGGCCATCCAGAAGCTGGGTAGTATGTACAACCCTCGAACGATCGTTCCGAAGAGCTCGCCGAACTGACCATTGCCGACTAGCCATGCAAACGAACCGACACAAATACTTCCGCTGGACCAAGAGAACCGCCGGCATCACACTCGTCTACACCGTCATTATTCCCACCATCGTTGGTGTCCTTGCCTACCAGACCGACGTAAGACCTTCCCAGTTGAACTCGCATACACCCTTTCCAAAACTATGAAGTTGAACACGAGGCTGACTTTTGCTGTGTGCTACAGGGAAGATGGGATATGCGAGGAAAGAGGAGAGGAGACATGATATCCGAGTACTAGACACCAATCAGAAGACACATTACACATCACCTGAGACTCCGAACTGTATAAAATGGTCAAATTTCACAGGTTCCGTTATATGAAGTAGTCATCAATGGCATACTCTAGACCGCAGATCTCCATTGTAGTGACTTCAATATTCAGCTCCGTGGTACCGCGCTGGGTGATATGCCATTCGACTACCTAGGTGATGCTAAATACTGATATATAGGAAGATAAGACCGATCACCGTTAGAGAAAATGGCCTTTCGAACTTAACGAGCTCCCAGTTCATTGAAGTTTGCGCCAAGATTCTACCCTTCTGCCCTAGTTTCTCTTCAACACACCCCTTAACAGAGCTCAAAAACCTGAAGCCAGGAAAAGGTCAAGGACTCTTTACTCAACGTTTGCATTATTCTCAGGGGTTTCAGGTGTTGCCTTTCTTTACTTATAAGAATGGAACTTAGTGAGGGTGCGTGGTCTTTCGAAAGCGGCATGAAGGATAACATATCATTTCCTGTAATATTTTATCCACCAGGCTGCACCGTTCACTGCATAATGAGGCCATTATCTAGATAGGCAAGAACATTGGGAGTTTTGAGTAAAACAGACATCATCCAACAGGTGACTTATGCACATTCTCGCGGGACCAGAACAGGGGCACTTTTTCTATGCCAACTATACATTGGTGATGAAAATGTTTGATGGCAACTAATTTCGACTACATCTGGACGCATTGAAAATATTGGCTAAAGCCTCAATAAGGATATAACGCTCAATCCAAGTCAACAGCCTAGGGGCACATTGTGCTCTGCTTAACTGAATTCAATGCTCAACCACTCAGTACACCTCTTCTTGATTGCCTACGAGCCACTCTGGCGAGTGCCTTTCTCCATGAATTTTGCATTCACATGATAATGTCCTCATCTTTGTTAAAACTTATTAAACGCCCTCATCGGTACTCTGTCATCATGGACTCCACCACAGTCTCTACCCGTTTCAGTCCCTCGAAACAGGTATTCATCGGGCTTGCACTTTCATGGACCCTTGGCTTACGCGACGACACAGGGTGGACTTCAGCCTCTTCTCCTGGCGCAGCTCGAATTGGCGACTTTTCTACCAGCTCCTAGCTCGTATCAGACTTGGACAAGCCTTCGGTGTCAGACACCGATGTCAGCGTACTGATTGGCGAAGGTGCATCAGAAACATCTCCAAAGGTACGTGATATCGAATCTCGGGTGTCTCCCGAAGACTTGTTGATTCTCGGGGTTTGCATGGTCAGCGGCCATCCATCCATGCCCTGTTGATCCTCTGGCGAGTGGATATTTGTTGGCTCATTTTGCGCTAGATTGTTCGTCGGTGTCTTGGGATCACGTTGACTGTGAGAATTATCCTGCATGAATTTTCCCTCAGTAGTAGCTGAAGAGTTCGTCTCTGGATTAAGATCTCCAACAGGATCAAAGTAAGGGCGAGGAAAGTTTCCCTCATTTTCGCCTTCTTTCTCTTGGGACCTCCCGAGCCAATCTCCATTGTTGGGGTTTCGGACGTCTGGAAACTCTTCCTCCATAGCCCATGTGCCTACAGGCACACCACTAAACTTCTGAAGCAAAGCGTAATTTTTCCTTCGCTCACTCATCTCTGGGCATGTATTGGAAGCCAAAGGGGGAGAAGAATCGTATGATTTGGGCAATGGTGATTCGTCCGCTTTGTCCTAGAACCTTTCAAACCCGTCTCTCTCATGCGGTCGTCTATCAGGCGGGATGTCAGGCAGCGCCTCTCCTCGCTTCCATTCGCCCGTGGGCACACGCCCCCGATTGCTACGGGCCCCTCTTCCCCATGCTTCGTATCCAGGTCTAACATTGCTTGGGGGGCCCTGATTGCGGCGCATGAAGCCATTTTCCCGATCTCGCGAGGGGGCAGTGGGCGGCCGGCCGACAGCAAAGGGAGATTCTCCAGCGCCAGTGCCTCTACCACCGCGTGCACTGGAGGACGGGGCGACGGAGCCGTCTGGCAGTGGTGGCAGAATGGCACATGAGACAAAGTCACCGACGACAAATCTAACGTCATTCAATGTCTTGTAAGGGTTGGTGTCCTCGAGAGTGATGTTGGCATCTGGCCTGTCAGGGTCAAGGCCCGGTCCCCCATCTCCTATGACGACGCTGCCCATATCCTTGATGGCATATCTCCCTGCGGTGGCTGGACCACGCGTATCCTGAAAGAAGAGACGAAAGGCCAAGCGTGTGCCAACGGCTGGGTTAGGCAGAAGGTGCCCAGCGGTGGTTTCGAGGTGATGAGCGAGCTCGACGAGGGTACAGTCGTTCCACGTGTGTATAGTGATGTGTTCGGGGAGTATTTCGGCAGAGAACTCGTCAGGTCTGTCAGCAAAGAATGAAATGGATCAGCTAACTTGAATCTCGTGATGGCTCCGGAGTGAATTTAAGCACACCTGTGGAAAGCCCCTGTCCTATAGAAGAGCTGTAGCGCAAAAGGAGCTGTCGTTGAGCGGTCCATGGTGCTGTTAGGAAGCTGTGAAACTGGCTTCTATGTATTTCAACGACAGACCATCCGTGATGCGAAAGTTAACCTTGCTAATGGGAGTAAATTAAAGGAAATGGCATCGACAGTTCACTTGATAGTCAGCTACCAAAGCAGACTGAAAGCTCTGGGATTGTTTGGCGTCTTGGAAGTGGTGTGCGAGGGAGGTGTTGAACACGGGCTCACTTCGATCTCTCGCGCCTCCAGAATGCGAACTGCGACTTCCTTGTTGTTATTCACTAGGTAGCAGTCAGGTACGACTGACGTAGTCTGTAGAGGTACTTGTGGGGGAATAAAGCGTGGGACGCATAGCGGTTTCCATCCATAGCTGTCAGTGCACTAAGCCTGAAGGGTAGGCATAGGGCTGGATACAGTACAGTTCTGAGGCTAGCGGTTCCCCCAAAGAGGCTACCTTGCCAAAAAGCCGGGACCTTCCGTGGCGGAACCCAGAGACCGGAACAAGCATTTGTATCACAACCCGCGATACGATATCCAACTGAACATTCCACTCAAGACTTCGCTTCCTGCCATTTATCCTTCATCGCGAGCACCAGAGAGGCAGAGTACCGATATTTCAATCCAGCATATTAATTCCGGTACCCGCTGCCACCATTGGCAGCCGACTTAACCAAGATGGACTTCGCATCACTCATGTCTAGCGAAATCGCCAAGGCAAAACCCGACACAAAATCCTCCTCATCAAATAAATATACCCGCCGCGCCGAAGTAGAAGCCGAGCGCGAAGCAGCCTACCGCGCCGAACAGAAAGCCCTAGAGGAAAAGCGCGTCGCCCGCGCCGCAGAAAAGCGCAAGCGCGAAGACGAGGCAGCCGAAGAAGCACAAGAGCGCGAAGAACGCAGGAGGAAATTGCAAGAAGAGACACGGCGGCGCAGGGAAGAGGCTGCCGAGGCAGAGGAGAGATCAAGGAGGAAACGATTGGGCTTGCCGGAGCTTAAGAAGGATGACAGTGCCGATGCGGAAGTGGAAGCCGGCGAGGAGGATATACCCGATGAGGAACTCATGACCAAACTCCGCGATTTGGGTGAGCCGGTAACATTGTTCGGCGAGTCACATGGCAGGCGATTAAAGAGATATCGTCGTCTGACGACTGTCGTGACTCGTGGTCCTATCCCGACGACGCTGCAGCTTGTTGAGGAGAAGGATATGAAGGTCTCCGCTGACAACATACCGAAAGACAGCGCGGGGCGCAAATATCTCTTCCGACAACTCGCTTCGTATTTCACCATGGTTCTACGGGAATGGGAGATTGCGCTCGCGCGAGAGAGGCAGGCGGCTGGAGAGGAAAAGGTCGCAGAGTCGTTTGCGAGTAAGGCAGCTATTAACGCCATGCTGTCAAGCCGTGAGAACATGACCCCGCTGTTCCGCAAATTCGAGAGCGGCGACCTCGATGACGATATCGTCAAGCCCGTCGTCGAGATTGTACAAGCCGCCCAAGAGAAGAGGTACGTCGACGCCAACGACGGCTACTTGACACTGAGTATCGGCAAGGCTGCCTGGCCCATCGGTGTCACCATGGTGGGTATTCACGAGCGTAGCGCTCGCGAGAAGCTGCACAATGGCGAGAAAGGTCACGTCATGGGTGATGAAGTCACGAGGAAGTATCTACAGAGTATCAAGCGATGTTTGACTTTCGCCCAGGTACGGTGGCCGCCCGAGGACATCAGACAACTTATGGGATAGTAGCCCGAGTAGAGAATATGTGAATCTATTGCCTACATCTAGCATCTAACAACCTGTCTATGTCGACGTGCTGTTCCCTTTGCCCCAGGGCTAGGTGGCGATATTATTGCTAGTGACTCTTTGTGCTCTTTTCTCGGCACTCCTCAATAATTCTGATGGTGTCTCCTATCTAGCTGCATCATAGCGGGGAATTGTGATGCCAATTTCCGCTAGCATCTATCTCCTGTCCACAGACTTGACCTCATGGGCAACATTTGCCAGTCGTCACTTGTATCACAAGTGTGGCGTAGACAGTAAAAGTCCAGAGGAGAGACCATCTTCTTCTTGATCCTTTTGGTTGATCGGCTTGCCCCTCCTGCTTTTTCATAAGTTTATGCCCGCTTTTTCATCGAGCAGGGCTCAGAACATGGTTCCCTCATCGGTTCCCCCTATCTGACTGTCGGGGTACGCGAAGTCTATGTCGGATAAGCTGCCGCCCATACCGCTGATAGGTCCAGTAACCATTCCTTGTTGTTTTCGTTGGGAGCCTTTCACCTCGAGCTCCGCGGCAGCAATGCTCATGCGCCGTATACGCTCCAGAGCCTCTTTCTCGTACTTCTTGGCAGTCTCCAAGCCTTTGATCTGCATCGAAATGCGAGGCTCCGTAGAAACAGCCACCAGGAGCTAACATAATTAGTTAGCTGCAGTAACTTGTCAAGTTGGTGGTCAACTTACCTTGTCAATTGTATCGATCCGGGCTTTCAGGGATCCGCTTTTGATCATCTGCACCAGTTCTTTCTCCACGTCCAAGTCGGGCTTGCCAAATGTATTGTTCATAGTGTCCAGCGTGACGCATGAGAAAGGTAAGAAGTAATGAACGATACACTTGGTTCTGATTGCCGAGTAGATGGAGTCAACGTGTTTCTGGAGGTAGACGTCGAGATAGTAGTCGGTGCGGTAGGTCTCGAGGATTTCTAGACACGAGGCGTAACGGCCGTTGACAAACATCGTGACCGCCTTACGGATATGAGGTTCCAGCTCGAGGAAATTCCTGAAGGAAGAGTTGTCCATGACGTAGAATTGCAAGTCGTCTCGATTGAACGTAGCGAGTGCGAGCAAACCTCCATAGACCGCCACGTCATTTGTACTCATGACGTCGTTGTAACGCTGAGCGATGATCGCATCTCCAACATCGAGGAAGCTTCTGGCCGCGTCTCTATACTTCTGCAAACCTAGATGCGCTAGCCCTGTCACCATTCTCTGATAAGGTTGCTCCGTCGCCAGCTCTTCCGCCGTCATCTTGGCGGAGACCATCTTGTTGCAGTTTGCGAGGATGCCGGCCCAGTCGCGCTTCTGTAGCATAGCGCCGATGACATGTTTGCCGACATCTACAACGTGGAACTGCGTGCTCGCATCTGGGCCCATCTGGAGGTAAGCTGCCTGAGCTTCACCGAACTTTCCCATACTCTCGTAATGCTCGCCGAGATCTCTATGACCAATCTGGAATTTCTGTGGTCAGTCGACTAGTACCCTTGCTATAACTAGAGAGGGGAACCATACACGTATACTCTCCTTGATAAGATTATTCTTGTATCCCTTGAGTTCAGATTCTAACCGTTTCGTGGTCTCATGGTTGGAGCTGTTAACAGAGCTGATCCAACTCTGTTGAACCTTGGCCTCTGGTTCATTGGGAGCTGCAACTCGAATAAGCGCGAGGGCATCTTGATACCGATGGACATCGTTGCCACTCAAGGCCTCGGCGACAGCAGCTTTCAGAGCGTCAACACACAATGGTACCGAGCACTGCCCGATGTTTAGAAGGCGCTCGAAACGAGTTCGGCCTTTGTAGTTAGCTATGTAGAGATCGAGATCAAACTTTGGCATGTCTGTCAGATTGATAGGGTTAGTTCAACGTGATCACTACGAAGAGGCTGTGAAGTGGCTACCTCGGATGACCATGCCACCCTGATTCTCCATGTTGGTGAAGTGCTTAAGGAGATGTGTATCCTGATTACCCGCCATGATGGGCAACGACGGATGACTCGAACTGCGTCAAATGAGAGATCAGAGCAACTGCTGTATTCTTGACGAGGACGAGTCTGAGCATAGGAGCCCGGCTGTCAGAAGGTGGTCGACAGTAGCCTCCGCTAGGGGAAAAGCTCTCGGTCGAGCTGGAGGTTCCTCGTTTGACGAGTATGAGATGATATGCCTGGACTTCTGGAGATGCACCGAAAGATTTCGCCCAGGCTGTTGCCGGTAGACTCCCTGAGTCGCGGTTGTTATCACAGCTTGTTACTTAGGTAGGCTGGCGCAGGTGAAGACACGCCGATGTGGTGATGCACATAGAATGTACCCACTTTTCTAACAGGTGGGCTGCTGCTACCGTAGAGCGCTGTACTATTGATGATTAACGGGCGACGGTTCGGCGGGGTAGTTGCAGGTGAGTGCCATCGTGGGCAGACGAGCAGGGCCGCTAAACTCCGGCATTGAAACGATCCATGGATTGAGATCTTGCCATCTCCCTTGAAGTATTGGCAAGTGAAGTATGTCTACTGTGAGCAAACTTGGATACTTTGGCTGTCATAACAAAAGTCCAATCTGCGGATTTTACTCGCCATCGACTGTACTTGTAGGCAACCAACCTTCATACTGGAATGTTTAACAAAGGATACCGCCTCGCGTATGCTGTGATACGTTTTATGCTGTAGGTAGCAAACGCAGAGTAGAGCCGTTCTATTTGATCTTTTCGGAACGATATATCCATATCATGACAAACTCATGATATCTCGCTTACAGTCGTTTGAAAAATGAATATCAGTATGTGAAAGAGTTGAGTTGAAACTTGAAACTACATCTGCTGGTCGCGCCACTGCTTACCCTGGTAAAAATGTGACGGTTGACTTGCTGAATCTCTTAGTTGTTACAGTTCGTTATAGTAACGATTAAGCCAAAATGGCGAATAAACCATATACTTTGTGTGTTCGATTTATTTCAGGTCCTAAAGTATCTCTTAAACCCCAGAGGCTGAGGCGAACCCGCGTCTCTGAACAGGAGCTCAGCTGGCTCCTTGTCTTGGTGAAGTGTCGTGGCTTCAACGGCGTTGAATGGATGCGATGAAGCATTCACTTCACGTGGCGGGGGTTATCGGACTTCTCATAAATCCGGCCAGTGCCATCGAAATGGGATGCTTATCTCAAAGCCTCAGCTCGAATTCAACATTTGTTGGTGCAAGGCAATCATCACGTCCCTCTCGCCTGAGGGAGCTCGGCCACGGACTTGCCGTCTACCGGATAAGATTCCTTCTCTAGACGGAGACTCCCTCCCCCTCCATGGTCGATGGATTTACGAAGGAGTAAGGAACGAGTTAGAGAAGGAATATGCAGAAAAGGCATGCATCCGACGCCGCCGCATGCTACCGATGTGCAATTCAAGCCAACAATTTGTGTTAGTGACGTCAATAAGTTCGGGTTGGCCATCCTGCCGTTTAATCTGAACGTATGCAGTTTATTCCAGAATCCGGAGAATAGGAATACAGCCTCGGCGGGAAGCTCTGCATGTCAAGCCAGCAAGTATCATTACTGATGCTGCTCGGGGAACGCCCACCGGAAGCGAAACGAACGTACTTGCTCATGTCATGGCCACAATAACTTTCGGCACGGACCAGAATCGTGACATCCATCTGACCATACATATTTGAGCACGTGCGTCAACGGATTTCCGTAGTCATAGCTGAGCTCTCAAACGATTCCCTTTGCAACAAACGGCCACGAGAGTGGAAAGACACTAGCAGATGTCGAAGCCGACAAGCCCACACTGCTTGAACGTAGATATCGGTCGGAATTTGACACATCAAGGCCGTGAGTTGATAGTCTGGGGAAACGAGACGAGCCTTACTCGACTGCAGCAGCTTTCTTTATTGTGTCATCTTCTCAACTTATTATGTGTTCAAGAGATATAGGTAAAATGAAATAGGAAACCTAATGATATGAAATAATGCATCGTGCGTACAGTAGGGCGAATCTCGCGAAATAGACCTGTCTGGATCTCTGACCCATGTGGCCAGGCCATGGCATCTGATGCAAGGCACTACGCACATCGTGCATAAAATTGTGAAAGCTCTCACAAGCTCAACTGAACAACCTTGAATTTCACTTTGCCTCATTTGGGTGAGGCCATGTCCACATATGACGCGGGTTGGCAACAGTGACAAATTCATAGACCAGCTAGCGCCTCTTCTTATTACTCCTCCAAACTCCCGCGTTGGTTTTACGAGCAGCCGACAGCCTGGCTGAGTTCGCAAAGCAGCTTGGTGAATATCAAGCTCCGAGCACCGATAGATAGGATTTGTGCAAACCGCGGCAAAGCCCCTCTCCCGCAGAGCCGGTCGCCGGCTTCTTTTAAGACTCCTATCCGAACTCATGTTGGCTGATGACTTTGCCTGATTCTAGCTGTCTCTGGTCAGGCAATCGCACGATTGAGATACCCAAGGCGCGCAACGGATGACTGGAATATCCCGATTGTCAACGCTCTTCTTTCGTGCTAGTCGTGCCCAGTCGCGACCCATTTGTAGCCATGCCAAAGAACAAATCGAAGGGTTATTGTGGGCCTGGCTGACTCCTCCTCAGCCGTGAGGCGAAGGTGATCTTCAGTCGCTGGCGTACCTTTGTGAGCGATCCCTGCCACGCCCGCACAGGTGAGCAAGGTGAGGCACGAAGAGCTGAGAGCGAGGGCTGGGCCAAGTACAAAAAGCTGACAGACAGTCTATATTAATAGTATCAGACCATCGCAAGCTGCCGATTCACTCCACTCCCGCCCATGGCGATACTCATGATTGGCTCAGAAAATAAGCTTATTCTATCGCGCCATTGGACGACGACGTGTTTCGATTTCTGAGACACGTTGATTTGTCAAATGCGTCCAAAAACTGAAATTGAACTGAACTGACGTCTTGTGAGATTGCAGGCCAGGAATACCATTATGGGCTTCTTCTAATCACCGTCTACATACGGATGTACAACGTTCTGGTACTCATAGTATTGGTTTGAGCATGCAGATAATATACCATCAATACACGCACATAAACACCAATGCCGTTCCGCGAAGCGATGATGCGGTCTATGGCTCATTCACTGCAGTGTGACACTGCAAGGCGGCATCAGTACGTGCCGCATAGCTGCTGAAAAGCAAGGCGAAGGAGCAATTAGGTACGTTCAGTGCTCGCCAATGCCGATCGGCCAGTTCCACAGGGAATGCATTTGATGCGCCAAGACGTCTGCTGTACATATCGGACGACGAGAGAACATTGCATACGATCAGCAGGGGACGACACAATGTCTCTCCTGGCACGAGTCGAGATTCGAGAGTCATCATTTGCACCAGGCTAGGCCACTTGTGCATGGAGGGCCACAATGGGCGTGGCGTCCAGGGATCTGGCGCAAGGCCCTTGCATAACTCTGCACAAGTTCATCCAGTATGACAGATACCACGTCTACTAGTACCACCTACAGTACTCCCATACGTACAATGCTGCGTATGAAGCACTAGGCCGATGGCGAGAGCGAAGCCTCTTTAATTGGCAACATGGCACACGGCTGTTCCAATGAGGAAAGAGCCTGAAACCTTGGACCAGGACCAAAGTGCCGAGACTCTTATATTGCTCGTTCCCCGGAGAGAATAACCACCATCTTCCCCGGTTTCGTTTCCTTGTGTCGTCACGATTTCGGTTTCCTTCTCTTCGCCAACCCGCTTTTAGATTTCAGTTCCTGTTCTTGAGGTCTATCGCTGGCGAAAGGCTCATCATGGAGGGCAAACAACAGATATACCAGGCCGCCAAGTTCTCAGACTCCGTCGTCACCCTCACGGAGCCAGAGCTAGAGTTTATCGAGCCCCCGAAGCCCGACAACACTCTCACCTGGTTCCGACGACAGACCGATCATGCCAGCATCACGGCCGCAGTTTTGGAGTGGAGGTACAAAGGACAAGGCACACCGGAGGACCCTTACGTCGTCGACTTTATCCCCAACGACAATCGTAACGCGCTTCTGTTCCCAGCATGGAAGAAATGGTCCATCACCGTCTTCAAGGCTATAGCTGTTTTGGCCGTGGCCTTCGTTTCCACCGCTTACTCGTCAAGTTTGGGGTCTATCATTGACGAGTTCCACATTTCTCCTGAGCTTGCCCTGTCGGGTGTTTCGCTCTTCGTTCTTGGTTTCGCTATTGGTCCATTGTTCTGGGCACCCTTGGGCGAGATGTACGGCAGACAGGTCACTTTCTTCGTCTCCTACGCCTTTCTAACATTCTTCAACGGCATCACTATTGCCTCAAACAACATCGGCACGATTGCTGTTCTGCGATTCTTCGCTGGCGCCTTTGGCAGTTCCCCTCTGACCAATTCTGGTGGTGTCATTGCCGATATGTTCTTGCCAAAGGACAGAGGTTTCGCAACTGCCCTCTTCGCAACCGCCCCTTTCTTGGGACCAGCCATCGGACCTATCGCTGGCGGTTTCCTCAGTGACGCTGCAGGATGGCGCTGGGTTGAGGCTCTGATGGCCCTCTTCACTGGCACTTTGTGGATCGCTGTCTCTCTTTACGTGCCTGAAACTTATGCGCCGGTCTTGTTGCGCAAGCGAGCTGCTGCCCTCACCAAGCTTACTGGCCACACTTACATGTCCAAACTTGATGTCGGTCGGCCAAAAAAGACGAAGTTCGAGCAGTTCAAGATCGCTCTGTCCCGACCTTGGATTTTCCTCTTCCGTGAGCCTATTGTGTTCTTGCTCACTATCTATCTCGCTATCATCTACGGAACGTTGTACTTGATGTTCGCAGCGTTCCCCATCATCTTTGAGGAAATTCGACACTGGGGAAACGGTATCAGTGGTCTTGCTTACTTGGGCCTGGCTGTTGGTATGGTTGGTGCCGTGCTCTACAGTGGCTTCGACAACCTGCGGTACCAGAAGATTTGCATCGCCAACGGTGGTCTTCCTGTTCCTGAGGCTCGCCTGCGTCCTTCGCTCATTGGCAGCTTCCTCTGCCCCATCGGATTGTTCATCTTTGCTTTCACGAACGGTCCCGAGGTACACTGGATTGTCCCCATCATCGCTTCGGGTATCTTCGGATCTGGGCTGGTTGCTGTGTTCCTAAGCTCCACCAACTACCTTGTCGATTCTTGTAAGTCTCTTGAGAAAGTAAGAATTCTTGAGTTTATCACACTAACTTCGATGCTAGACAGTGTTTATGCTGCTTCTGTTCTCGCTGCCAACTCCATTCTCCGATCCTTGTTCGGTGCAGCATTCCCTCTCTTTACTTCTCCCTTATATGCGGCCGCAGGTATTCACTGGGGTAGCACCGTTCCCGCCTTCCTGGCGCTCGTCTGCCTTCCTTTTCCCTGGATCTTCAACAAATACGGAGCACGTATCCGAGCCAAGTGCAAGTATGCAGCTGAGGCCCAGGAGATGCTCAAGAAGATTCGGATGCAGAATGCGCAGGCTGCCAAGGGTGGTGCTAACGAGAAGGTTCGGCTCGAAAAGCCAAAGCCGGCTATGACCGTCTAAGACTTGTCAAGACGAAGATCACGTCTTACCGTGGAAATGGGTTTTGGTTCACTTACTGCATAGCGATTTCATTTATCAAATATACCTAACGCTCATGACCTCATCCGAGCATGCCGGACCTTGGATCCACCAATCTCCTCAGCGAGTTCGCTGATTCTATGTATATAACTTATAGACGGACGAGGGCTGCTTATGTATAAACGCGCGCACGGCACATATTGCTTTTCCACTATTGCATTTGCATTTTAGACTGGGGCATGAGATTAGGGCTGAGAGCCGAACAAGAATTCAGCTTAATTCAGCTTATTACTCATTGCTTCCATCACATTCCCTTCGATGTTGAACTTAGTACCACCGTAACTAATGACTAACTTATACATTCTTTGCCGTTGCGCACAACTTTGTGAGTTCCCAAATTCTGTCCTCATAGCTCGTCTCTGCCACCAACTCTAATATTGACCCCGGGAATATTAGGGATGTTGATCGAGACTTTTTGCCTAGTCCTAATTCCCCCACCAAGATTGTTGTGTGTCGTTGTAACTCCAGGCGGTGACCAAGGTTTGACTATAATTCCACTTTTGCATTAGTAACAATCCTTTAGTCCTTTAAGCTTTAGAACGACGCTTGTCTACAAGATGTTGCGCCTCATCTGCTTCCAGGGGGAGGGTACGAGTATGGCAGTTCCGAAGGATAACTTACCGCGCCCTTGGTAGACATCGAAGCCCCAACTCTGAAGTTGACGTGGAGTAATATCTCTTCCCTTCGGATACGGATAGACTGATTTGATATTAGTAGGTGCACGACCTATCTCACTTAAAAGCGTGCCGAAAAACTTACTCCTATCGCTCGACAGCTGGTGAACAGCACCAGTGGGGAAGATCCCAGCCTCAAGACCGAGTTTCTCTTGCAGATCCGGAAACTCCACCGGGTCGACCGTCACCATTGTCAGGCTCTCGTAATAGTCACGAGCCATCTGCTTCAATGATTCCCGCAGTGCCAAGCGCTCGCTCTCTGTCGCCGCAAATATGTATACCATTGGCCATCCACGCTGTTATTCATCAGTCATAGCCCACAAAGTTAGACCCGTTCGCTTGACGAGATACGCTGTAACTTACATCAAGAAGACGTTGTTGATTATAATGTGTCAATTCCCCAATAAGTACCCGTGATGACTCAACGACGAATTTCTCGAGCGACGCTATATCCGCTACATCTTTGGTCTCGTGTGTATCGCCATCAAGGCGCTTGAAGCAGCGGATGAGTGGTGCTCCCACCTTCTCCTTGGCGAGAACGGAAGGGTCGGTCGTTATGCCAAACCTGAACTCTGCCGAAAATTTTGCTGCCACCTTCGCAAAAGCGGCTTTGGTAGCTTTGTCTTCTCCATCCAGATAAGCAATAAAAATGACTTCATCTACATTCTTGAAGGCATCGATAGACTCTTCGTCTAATTCCGTCAATGAGGGTCCTTGGATGCGTTGAACCCACGAGAGAAGGCTGTAACGGGCGTTAGAATTGTGCATAGCTCAGACTGGGGTTGGGAAACCACAGACGCTGTCGAATGTCGTGGCCCGTGATACCACGACAGCTCATTTCCTGACTCGTAGGCAACAATAGACTCAGTGTCCGCGGCCGAACATGTGTTTTCACTTCTTTCGCAGTCGACAGCGATCAGCTTCACTGGTGACTTCTCTGCTAAGTCCGTCCATTCGGGTTCCAACGCTCTTGACTTCTCCCTGTCCCCAAAGTCAGCTAGAGAATAGGATGTGAGAATGACTATGTCTGACCTTTGAGCCTAACATCACTCTTTTGGGTCAGGCGCCGTATAGCGCGTCAAGAGACGAAGTTCAAGATGGATATACGCACATGGACATCTATGTATGTATCAATATAGCGATCACTAATTTGCTCAGGGAGTGGAACCTTACATGTTACCACAATCAATTCACCTTTCAGCATAGCTGACCCGAACTCTTCCTGTGAGTCGAAATGCCAGGCGGCGGTGAGGCTGAAAGAAGCTGCGAGGCACAATGGCAGCCAAATCATTTCGCATGATAATCGCATTTTTGATCCCAAATGGTGGTGACAAGTCTTAGGAATCGTGTCGGAATAGTGTTGTGATGTTGAGGAATGCCTTTTCGCGTTTCATGTTGCATGATCGTGTCAATGCGTGACGATCTGATGCTAAGAGCAAGGATACCTAGTATTAGCCCTCATTTGGAACCCCTTTTGGTAATTCGTGTGACATCACATCAATTGCTCTGTATCGGCATATCCATAGTAACGAGTTGGTAACTATTTCTTGTGGTATGAAACAGCCGAAGTCAGTGTCTCCAAACACAGCTGAACAGCCCACGCACCATTTTGCGACTACCACTCCATTTCTTCCATGTTCAATACACATTGGAACAAACCGGATCCATTATGAAATAAGAAGAAATTCAATCGGTCTACGGGCATCTACATTACCTATACTAGTAGCTACCTAAGACAATGGATTCAAGATATATGTCAAAGTTGTGTTAAAACAGCGTTTAGGATTCTGAACATCAAATACAATATACTAATAGCGTGGGTGCAGTTATCTCTTCCCCAGGATATAAAACTAAATCAAAAACATTAGTCAAAACATACGATCGACATCTTCCAGGCCAATATGCCTCCCAGTCTAAATCTATCTGTACGTCCTCGGTATTCTGGTGGTCAATTTGGATCCACGGTCGACCACTGGTACCGTCAATGTTCCGCGTGAACAAAGAAACGAAGCAAGTACCCGCCCGTATGCAACGCCTGCACTGTATCTGGTGTACAGTCCTGTAAGGGAATTGCCTTCTAAATGATCCACCTGCTCGTAACCCAACTGTATGCCGATAACCGTGTAAATGCAAAACACAGCCCATTCTTCCTCTATGTATCTATCAAATGCTCGAGCCCGAGCTCTGGTTCTTCATCTCAATGGCATTTCCTGCAACGGGCCTCATCGTATCCTGTGACGGAGAGCGCGTATACTCGATATTCTTTCTCAGAGCCAGACCAGGATGGCCCACAGCAAGCGCAAGGACAGCGATGAAAACTAACACGCCTTCTAAGACGATGAAGGGAATCTCTTCATGGTATAGTCGACCATCGTAACCCTGGCCGAGTTCCGCAACACGGTAGCCGCAACGGACTAGAATAAGAAGAGTGGCTGCAGACAAGGACGAGATGAAAAGCTTGAAATGCAGCCTTGTAGCGGCCCACGATCGTCCTTTCTGGCGGTAGTATCTGATCATGAAGTCGGCTATGACGACGCTGATAAACGCCATGGTAGCGACCTGCAAAGACAAGCCAGCGAGAGTAAGATCTACGCCAGCCTTGCTGATTGGGTCCTCTTTACTATCGCCTATAGTCGATAGAATACTACATTGACAGTTCTGTTAGTAACGTCTTGACGATGGAGAGCATGCTGGTGGGCGGGCCGTTCCAGTAGCGCAAATGACAGCGGGGGGACTAGAAAACAAATAGCTTACCCTCCCCCGGCTTGCAAGACCAAGGCGAGAACATCAGATGGGATGAAGACAGCATAGTACAGCTTCGGCGTTACGCGGGAGAGAGACTCGTCGAGATGTCGGAAAGTCTGCGCAACCGTGATGTAGATTGCAGCCGAGTACAAAACGGGAGCCGAGCCGACAAATACTGTAGATTGCCCATTAGTTACAAGAAATCATGAAAACTCTCAGAGTGACCAGATACGACATACAAATCTGTAAGATAAAGCCCGGGTAGGAAAAGGGGTTCTGCCACATGAGGATTCGACCCGCATATCCGATGATGTTGAAGACGCAGCCAGCCCATATGCAACCAGAGACCGCCCAGCTCTTCGTCTTTATGCCGATACCGACATGGAGGAACAGGAGCAAGGAATACAAGACAAGGAAGATGGCGTTGGCAGCTAATGACGGCCGGTAGGTGAATATAGAGTATTTAATGTTACATGTGTTGAGTTTACATGTCTCATCAGGACCGAAAGGGTTGAAAGGTAGACCATCCGTCGTAAAAAGAGGTCCTGTTGCGTTATTCGACATAATCGCTATTGAGCTGTTGTACTCGAGTTGTAGTCGACGTCGAGGTTGTCAGAACCAAGCGAGCAGCGGAACACGGGGAAATAAGAAACTGTAGACAGTGGCTCGAGGGCCGTCCCGATCGTTCGATACCGGTAATCAGTTTTCGATAGCCAGTCGTACACTTCTTGGAAACTCGAGTTAATGTGTTCTGACCCTATGGAAGTCCCATCGACAGGAGCAACCGTTACTCATATACATCCGTGCCGAGCTTAGAAGAGGCCACAGCAGTGATAGGACCAACCCAAAGCCCAGACCACGACCTATACGTGTAGATCCCGCAATCCTGATCTTGGGTTTTTTTCTTATTGGTGGCTGATCCCTCCACTTTCTTGATATTAGCGGGTGGAACGGTTGTATTGGAAGGATTAAATGGATGCCTAGAGCCGCCGTGAGAACTTTCAACGGCAGAGGCTACGTATCCATGTAACAGGAACAAGCACTTCTATTAACTCACTTGTCAGATTAGGACCTTTGGTACGCTGGGCTCAGCCAAGGAGTTGCTGTCGCATTCGAGGCACGCACAGCCCCGATGGCTGATATTCGCTTACAGTCCGAGCCAATCAGCCGCTATTCACATATCGAAGCATCATACACAGAGGTCGCAATCCCTTAAGGGATAGAGATATCGCAAGCCAGCCGGTCAGCCCCCACGACAAAGCAGAATGTCATTGTGAAACGGTGCAATATTTGGGAATCGGGCTTGACTGATATGTACAGACGGGCAGTGATCTGGAGTTGAATATCGATGTACTGTATAGCCATTTCGAGTTCGTCATCAGGATTGGCGTAGGATTGAGTTTGAGCGGGACATAGCTCAGGCATTATCTGACCGTCGACCGTCTTCCGTATTGCCGCAAAAGCCACATGGCTAATGCAGCCAAGCTTGAAAAAACGTAATAAGGATAGACGCATCAGCCTCTAATGTCACGCTAGGGCAGGATTTGTTAAGCGAAAGCGAGATGTATGAGCGCATCTCTTGGCGGATCTGCCATACTCGGATTACCGACTGGTGGCACTTACGGATGTACTACCGAGACCACCAGAATCTGCGAACCCAACCCATCGGTACGACATGCCAGGGAGCCAAAGGCCGGGCGCCAGGCAACAACATTACTGAGGCTCCTATTCCTGCGCAATTCCATACTGGTAACCAACACCGGTAAACCTGGGAGAATCAGCTTTGAGACCTGATAAGTATTATCTAAATCTCCGGGAAGTGAACGATCTGAAGTCTTTCCATCAACCCAAGTTGATGGAACCAGCCAAAACAAGCTATTCTCAAACTTTATATAGCTACGCGCCAGACTTGCACTTACTCGTTGTTACTAAGCGACGTCGAACACTTACGATACTCGGTCTTACCAAGTGCCTACATAGCCATCTTACCTGGTATTCTTGTCTGTATAAGAACAGGACTATCGAAGCCGGTGGAATAAACTCTCCCGGCCTTCTACATGAGCGATCGAGGACGCATGTCGCCAAGATGACCTAGTCAGCATTGCAGAACACAGCCTGGAAAGTCGTTATGTTTTCAAAGTATCGTTCCATATAGAGTAGAGTTAAGTCGTTGCCTAAAGTGATGCTATTGGCTAATCTCTTATGCAAAATAAGACGATGGGCGCCAGCAACAGGTTAGCTTCGTATTCCAGGCATGGAAGATTGAAGGGCGCGTAGTGCCCACCGCTTTGGTAGAACACAGCCTCAGAAGGCTATAGCTGTAAGGGATGCAAGGCACTTGCTGTGCCCCTATTGCCGAGATATCAGATCATTTCACTCGGGAACAGAATCGACGGCCCACAGCACGAGAACTTTTCCTCATGTCACGAGCGAACGATGCGCAATGGTCCGCGTTTCTTAGCTTGCAACTTGCTATCGCCTCTCAGTAACCTCCTTCCATTTCTGAACGAACTCGCGCATGCCGCCCTGCCCGTCCATACTCGCGTCCACGACGTCCTTGGGCAGCTTGTGGGCCGAGAATCTGGACGAGCTGAAGTTGTACGCAGATGGATCATCTCTCTCGATCAGCCTGAGGTCCGGCTCATAGTCCTGTGCCTCCTCGTCCTCTGAGCTTGTCTCACTGTCTCTATCTTCCTCTTCTGCAACTTCCTCCTCATCCATCACGCCGAGCACTGGGTTCGGGACAACCAGGTCCAACAACTCTTGCCAGTCGAAAAGCAGCGAATCAGTGTGTGGCGCCCAAGCATTGATATCGATCAGCCTCGCCCGATCTAGGGGCTCATTATCACCCTCGGGAATGTAGACATCGAAGGCGAAGTTACCGTCGGGAAATGTGTACCGAAGCTTGTTGTTGAAGAGCTGGCTGATCCTCGAGACGATATGAGGCTTGAGATCAAGCAGAAAATGGTAGAAGTTCGGGTCCCTCTGCGAAATACCGACGAGATTCCGCTGCTTGACGAAGCATCGGAACTCCATTGCCGTGTGCGGGTTGAAGAAGGATCGCAACACCAGCACTGGCTTAAAAGTCTGTGCTTGATTCTGGACAGATCCAGCTAATGGTGTGCAGTCGTCGAATGCATGCTCCAGGTCATACGTGATGAAGTTGGAACTCTTCAGCAATAGGTAGATATCGTTGGGGGTTGTACACTTGACCGTGTTCTGATGCGGTGAGATCCAAGTTGCATCTGTTGGCGAGGACCAGTTGAGCTTGGGAGCTACAGCGCCACCTAGCTCAGCGATTCTATCTATAATTGTTTGGTGTAACTCCGGAAATCTTTGGTTAGGAGGTAATCGTGGAGTATGGTCTTCGTCGTCACTTAACTCGGAGTCGGATCCGATTTCCTCAGGAGGCGGCCGGAAGGTAGACGGCGACGGACTCCATTCTTCATCATCGTCGTCTTCCTCGTGATCCTCATCTGCTAGTATGATACCGTCTTCACGAATATACTCAATAAACTCTGGCGAGAGCGGAATTATTCGCGATTTGATACATGACGCCTTGTATCTATAGTTACACGTCAGCGTCAGTGAGGCAGATGCAGAGGCTACCTGGCGAGTGATGACTTACTTGGGAAACCATGAATCATATGAACAGTTGAGTAGGTGATCTCTCGTTATGGGTGGGAACTGCGCAGCAGGGTCACTCGGCGGGGTGGCGGCTTCTATATTTGTAGAGGATGGCATTTTACTGAGGTGAAGAATAGGTACTGAAGGAATCGCAAGAATGAGAGCGTAAAAGCGTTCGAGAGGAATCAAAGAGGGTTTATTCAAGATCAGATACAAGTCCAACGGCCTGATAGCAATCTTGTTGAAAAGTCGCTTCTTGAGTCTACGGTGAATTATGAGTCAGTCGAATTGAATGATTGCCATCGCATCCCACCAAAAGGGTGACGTCTCTGCTAAGGCGACCCCACCATCACCATAACTGCCAGTGCACAAGGTACCTACCTACCCAAGCTTCGTTTCCGCCAACTGACACCGCCTTTCTTTGCATTCCCAACTCAACATACCATACGAATCGCCACCATTAACCTCGCAATTTCACACTACCTGCCTGAACCGCCTTCACGATGTCAGACAATGTAGGCCTATCCACGCCGCGCGGCAGCGGCACATCAGGCTACGTCCAGCGCAACCTGGCACACATGAAGCCGCGCGACCGCGACCGAGCAGCGCCCTACAACCGCGACCTCGACCACCTCAAGCACCACCAGCGCATGCCCGACAAAGGGATTCTAGAGCACGATCGAAAGCGTGAGATCGAGGTTAAGGTCTTTGAACTCCGGGACAAGCTTGAAGAAGAAGGGTATGCCCGCCCGCCAGCACCAGCACCGGTCACCTCTACAAGCGACAACAGACTGACAGATGATAGACTTGAGGAAGACGAGATTGACAAGCGATGCAACGCTCTGCGTAAAGAGCTCCGAGATAAGATGAACAGATCGGGTCGTGACGCGCCGCGCAAGGGAATCAAATCCCACCAGGTCCATGAGCTGGCCGACGCCAAGATCAGAGAGAGTGAGCGGCTCAGGAACGCGCTGAAGATTAGCAAAAACTACGAAGAGGGTGGTCATTGGAAGAGGCAGGAGGAGCGGCTACGAAAAGCTATTGATCGGGATCCGAATGACATCAAGGATGCGAGGGAAAGGGATTGACTCAGCATTGTACAACCGTAGGACGGCATACAGGCATCGGTTTACATGCACGGCGTTAGGCGTAGTTTTCAGGACCACTCGGGCGATCTGCCTGGAATGACTTATTCACTCTACTAGCATTGATATAACGAAATGACGATCATGATTGATATTCAACATAGTGGATATATTTTATGTGTGGCCATGCCTGGTCTGTCTATATTCTTAGCCCCCGTCTATGTATGTCCTTGGGTATCATATTTTTGAGTGTTTCAATTTGCCGCCAGTATCTCCGCAGCATCGACTGGCGGTGCCCTGTCCTCCTTCCCGCTGTTCCTCTTGACTTCTTCGGCTTGCGCCTCTGCTTCTTTCTGTTTTCGCTGCCTCTCATGGCCGACGTATGTTGCATATCGCAGGCTTCCCAGAGTCAACACAGCCATGAAGATAATGCCCAATACGGAACGCCGGATGAGGACCCAGCGGAGACCTTCTATCTCGGATCTAGAGTCACTGTTGAGTGTGACACTGATTTTAAGATTGATTTGTTGGATCTGGACGAAATGGTAAGCCACAAACTTGCAGTAAAGGATGGGGATTGATCTTACAGCACTCTCCATGTTCCTCTGCTCTTCCCGCACATTCATCCTCCGATCGTTGAAGAGCCCTTTCACATCGTCCTTCAGTGTCATGATATCCTGGCTCATGCGCTGCGTCAAGATGTCGATCTCGTGCTGCAGATGTGTTCGCTGCTGGCGCGTGTGCTCGTCGGCGGCTTTCCTGTTATTCACAACCTCGGAGCTGAGCTCTGAGCAGGCAGCGCGGAACAGGTAGGTCTCGTTATCCACATCACTCTTGCTCACCAAGCCTTCTTGAGCAACATCCAGATTCTGTGCCAAAAGGGCCCTGACGGCTTTCATGACGGTGATGGATTGGAGTTGAGTGTAACCCCCTTCCTCCAGTCGCTTGACGAGGGTGTACGTGTCGAAGTGGTGGATATATGTTGGCTTCGATATATGAGGGTGCTGCATAGCTTCCGGGGGAGGCATATGTAAGACTGCCTCCATGGGCCCGCTGTGCTGCATCCTCTCCTCGGAGGCGACCTGCTGTGGTGTTTGAGCGGCAGGTTTAGTGGTTACCTGCCCCTCTGTCGAGTTGGCGTCGGAGGCGGCATCGTGGGCTGGGATATCAGTTTCGTTTGGACGTTCTGCCCGTTCTGCCTCCCGCTCTGGGGTTTTCTCCTGTGCAGCGTCCTGTATCTTGGAAGACGTTGGATCGCGGGACTGCGAGGGCGGTTGAGAGGTGGTCTTCTCGGGCTGAGGCAATTTCACAGCCCCGGGCGAAACCGGGATGGGTTCGACAGCTGTGCCATGTCTCTCGAATAATGCAGCCTGTCTGGCTCGCGCAGAGGTTGCGAAAGTAGAGGAGTGATGGTTTGCGTGTTGTGGTCTGGAGCGGCAATTTGGTTTGCGATATCGGGTCTTTGTGGTCTGCGCTGCAGACGGGGATACAGACTCGGCCAGGCGAGCAGCTCGGAAGAGGTGAGGATACAAGAAGCTTAGACGAACGGTAGACATGGTCAGATGATGTCTATGGGTTAGCTGGACGTTTGGACAGAAGAAGACATTATTGAGGTGGAAGTCAAAGGAGCGACGAGGTTGAGGATACTGATAAGTGTCTCATAATTGGGTTTGGTATATTTCGGTATATGCAGACAATGTGATCTCATACTAAAGAGACCCATACTATTCCGTGACAGAGTGCCTTGGCAGAATCCAGACAGCTGCATCTATTCTCGTCCCCTGACATGGTCATGCTGTCGGGTCTCGTTCTTGGCAATGGTGAAGGCCTGCACTTGAGGGGCGACAAGTGGCAGCGGGCCGCCGCTGAAAGGGCACCTAAGCCAAGCATCAGCTCACTCAGACTGGACTGCCCAGTTGCCCACTGTCGAGACTGTCTCCAGGTAACGATGCTCATCACCAACCATGACAGCATGGGCAAAAGTGGGGCGTTTCCCGTCACCCCGCAACGCAGCCAACCTGGCCAGGAAAAACATTGGATTACCTCGAGGGTCGGCGGGTAGCTGAGCCAAGCTGCTCTCATTAGCCCACGCTGCAGTGCCATGTCACCACTCTCTCCACTGCTGCAGGGCCGACGATCTACACGTACTGCGTTCCTTCTTGAGGTTCTCAATCCATATCTTCAGTTGTTCTGCTTTTGTTCCCATTGAATTATTTGCGTGACAGCTTCACGACTTCAATTATTGTCACACCTCACCGCCGTTCGCACTCTCGCCAGTGCTGCCCCGCTATCACCTCACACCCAACATTCCAACTCAGAAGCCAGAGCCGAGCTTTCCACATTCCCTCAGTCGCCGCTGACTCAAATGTTCATCTCGTCTTGACACCACTTGCATTCCAATAACTCCGCATTCCTCGGCTCGCCGCCTGTCCTCCGGCTCTTGTCAATTGCTCCTCTACGACACAGGACTGCCTTTCCACAGGCACAGCCGTCCTCATGACGGCGGCCGACAAGCTGTCGGCCCCCGGGTCGGCCAGCTACGACTCCGACACAATGACCGTTGGTGATGGCACATGGGATTTCACTAAGAACACCTTCCTGCTACCCAATCTGGTCGGGCTGAATTTCGAGACTATGCAAGCCAATGGTAAGTGCGACCAATCTGTTGTGTTGGACCATCCCTAACCTCGAATGGCCAGGCATGGGCAATCGATTCTCAACTTTATCGCAATATCACACCTTAATTCTAGGCCACGGAATCCTAGCCGCCATTGTATTCCTCTTCGTCATCCCCTTATCTGTGCTGTATGCTAGGTTTTCTCGAGACCCTGATTATGACAGAATCCGGCGCAACCATGCATACATGGGTATTGTGGCTGTTGGACTGTCCACAGTAGTCTTCATTCTCGGTTTCTTCGCTGTCGGCCCGTCCCGTGCCCTGACCAACCCCCATCATGGCATCGGGGTTGCAATCTACGTCTTGATTCTACTGCAAGCCATCGGCGGTCGGATGGTCAAAAACATATGGAAAAGATCATTTCGCTTAATGGTCCACCGATGGTCTGGCAGAACTGTTGCCATCTTAGGCGTCGTACAGGTGCCTCTTGGGTTGACTCTGTACGGCTCTCCCAAATTCACATTCATCTTGTATGCTGTATGGATGGCGTTCCTCCTCCTGTTCTTCTTCATCCTGAGCTGGATACAAGAGCGGGACAGAGGTGATGCTTACGGCGGCCGATCAACGGTTACTGGCGCCACAGGCACCGAATGGACACAATCTGAAGTCAAATCTCGACGTGGATTCGGGTGGATAGCACCACTGACCGCGGGAGTTGGTGCTCTAGCACTTTTCCGGCGGGGGCGAAAACGTGGCAGCGAGCATAGTGGTAGTAGCCGCAGCCGATCACGATCACATAGTCGACGTACGCCGGAGGTCCTTCCATCAAGGAGAGGCTCCGCTAGCTACCTGGACGAGAAGTATTCGGAAAGATCGGAACGCAAAGACGGCGGCATTATGAACAAGCTGCTTGCAGTTGGAGGCGTGCTTGGGGCTGGAGCTCTGGTGAAGAAATTTGCAGACCGCAGAGAAAGCCGACGGCATGCAGACGAGGAATATTCCGCTGTGGCGACAGACACTCCCAGCCGGTTCGGACCAAAAAGATCAAGACTTCCACCTAAACGGCATGACGAGTATACAGAGTCCGAGTTCACTGAAGACAGAACCGAACTCTCGCCCCGACGTCCACGTACGCCCCCAGGACATCGGCCACGTACACCCCTGCTGCCAGGTCCTGGCGACCCAGTGGCTACAGCGGCAGCACTGAGTGCATCGGCACCTCGACCTACGCGGCCACCAACATCCAGTAGACTCGATACTGAGGACTACTCCGACTACACGTCTTACCGGAGCCCTTCAAGGCGTACTAAGGTGGATGATCACCATGGCGGTGCAGGGAAGGGTGTTATTGCGGCGTTGGGCCTTGGCTGGTTTGCAAAGAAATTGAAGGATCGAAGGGACCGGAAAGCCGAGGACGAACGGTACAGACTGGAGGAGGAAAGACGAGATGGCCGTCATGGTTCGAGGTATACTGGAGATGGTTTCGGAACACCGACACGCCCACCACGACGCACCCGCCCACCACCTGTTGCCCCAACTGCTACTACCATGACGGGCATGACTGCTACCACGATGACGGGCATGACTGGGGACACTGAGTCGTCTTTGGTTGAAAGTCGCCCGGCTGGTACTGCACTCGGTGGCCCACCAATGCCACCTTTCGGCGCAGGAAACGGTCCTCCTCCGCCTCCTATTTTTGTTCCAGCTCCCGTTCCTGGACCCGGCTCGCACTCTAGATCCAGATCGAGATCTCGCCACGACGCCAATCCTGTTTCCATGCCGCCAATGCCCCCTGACACAGTCGGAGTGTTGAACCCGCTGCGCCAACAAGACTCTGGCAGCGAGTCACATGTGTCTGCTGGCGGTCGACCACACGTGCGGCATTCTTCGCGCCAAGGGAGAGAAGGTGACGTTGCCGCAGCAGACGAGTCTCCACGACACCGTAACCCCAGCCAAGCCCCAAGTCAGCCTGTCAGTGTCAAAGTGAAGTATCACGATGACAAGGATCGCAATGTGACACTGAGACGACTCACAGAGGAAGAAGCGCGGCGTGAACAGCGCAGAATGAGATCGGGCTCGGTGAGCAGCCTCTCAGGGAACGAGACACCGACGCGCCGACGCTATCGGAGGGATTCATCGAGCGCGCGAAAGGCTGCAGATGAGATAGAAGCAGAGCGCCTCGTAACTGAACCTCTATCACCACCCACGCCTGCATTTGTAGGCAAACGACGAGCAGCAGGAAAGGACTCGGCCTATTATTCTGGCCAACCAGGGCCATCAGGGACTACACCCATGGCTGCACAGACTGTCTCTAGCATCGATAGTCCCGATAGCCACGGAACATGGAGTGCATTGAGCCCGACGCCCAGTGGTCCTGTCGTCGAGAAACCGGCCGGTTCGGTGGCGGCATCTGCAGCGGACCGAAGACGAAGAAGACGCTTAGAGAGGAACCGGGACGCAAGACCCCAGACCGGCGGGACAGTTGATTTTTCCTAGACTGTGCGCACTGATGAGAACAGGAATGACCCAACCTAAAGATCATTATGCGGCGTTATTGGCGTTCTATTGCTGTCATTTGCTTTGCATTTTCGTCGGTGCAGCATTGCAAACATACCCACAAAGTTTCTCAGATATGCTTTTGATGACGAAAAAGTTAGCACGAAGGAACCACTTGCATTACTGGCTGGATGACACATGATCGATCGGAAGCTATCATCTTCAAGCTGACAGATGGATGAATCCAGGAGACGACAACGTGTACTAGATATAACGAGCTCTAATCATGAACGATTGTACTTATAGTTGAGCGTGAGCTAAATGGATACTATGTTGCTGATATGATATCGGGTCGTAAGGAGAGCAACTCGTCTCGTGAATCACATGTGTCTCAACTTGCCAAAGCACGTGTTGTCGTGTCGTGGAAGAGAGTGAATTGGGCGAGGTACGCGTTATCGATAGCTACAGCCCACCTCGAATCGTGGTTTGATAGCTTGACGAAGCGCGTCGATCAGCTCCCAATGGCACTGTCGACTCCGAGACTCATGATCACATATACATGAAGGCACCGTACCAAAGTGAACACTCATTTTTCCATTCGCCATCATATACAAAACTTGCCCTCTGTTGTAGATTGCCCAGCAACCAATCTCTAGCTCCAGCGACACAGCCAATCTGCGAGACCCCACGAACTAGCACACGACCCCGAAGCAGCAACAACACCCTCCCACTCACTCTCCCGCCTCCACGTATTCCAAGTCTCGATATAAGAGCGCACCAAGGAACTCACGATCGCACGGATGGCTTCAGAGCCAACAATAGACTCCGAGCCTTCACAAACGCAAAAGGATGCGCAACAATCCTCGTTAGAACAGGCACCCGCCTCCCCGCCGCTCCCGCAACGGCACACAGCGATAACGCCCGGCGCGCGCGCAACGCAACTACAAAAGACATACGACAAGGTACTCTCGGGGACATTGAACAAGATCAGCTGGGACAACTTCGCGACGTGCTACCCGACGATCGCGGCGCAAGCCCCGGCTACGCTGCGCCTGGTGCAGGGACAGATGGTGGACAGGTTACGATCGCTTTGTAAGGTACGTGCTGTCTGGGCACCTGCTGTTCTACCTTCCATGTGCTGGTCGCTTTTGCGCTCTGGCCTGGGTTGGTGTGGGTTGGTCGGTGGTAGTTGGGGCCTAAAACAATCAATCGCCATTGCAGCCCCAAAAACTAAGCGCATTGGCAGGCCAGTGAATATTACACCACTAATACCTCCAACCACAGAAAGAATTCGACTCAATACAACAAGCGCGCAATGTAATCGCAAAGCTCAACGAGCTCGACAGCCTCGTGAGCGTCGCAGAACGAAAGCGGGATGACAGCGGAGGTGGGGATCCTCCAGTGCCGTAAGTACCACTTCCCGTTCATTGTCGCAATTGGTTTCTTTGCATTGGAGTGGGTATGATGAGGTATGAGGGGCATAAGAGCTTGTTTCCCGGGCAGCCTAGCACATACGACCATAGGATCAAGAATACACGGCATCCCGTCCGCTCTGCCCTAGTTAAGCTTGATACCGCCAGTTCAGTAGTTGGGTCGGTGACGACCAGCGAATCCCTGGTGTTGTATGTTTTGGCCGTTTTGGCCCTCATGTGTTGTTTTGCAATTTTTATATTCTCTCTATTTATCTTTCGAGCTCTTACCAGAATTATCGCTTTCCATACCTCGTCAACCTTTTCCTCTTTTTGCTGGCTGCCGCATGGGCCGTATTGAATACCCAGCTAACGTACCAACCCAAGACCACACGTCCTCCCAGCAGAAGACGTCCTAGCCGCACACCTAGCCCCCCACCTAGCGCAGCAGCAATCCCAGCTAAACGCCAAGCTTCAAACCACGCAATCCCACAACGCCAAGTTATACGAAGATATACAGCGTCAGCGCGCCGAGATAGAGTCCCTTACCCTGCTCTTGGAGAAAGTCCTCGAGGATGTCGATGGCACAAACGAGCTCTACGACGGTGTGGTCAGCGATGTCGCGCGCGAGACTCGAACAGTCGAGGTTGAGATGGCTGATGCGTAGTTGTACGACAAACTCATGTAGAATGCATGGGGGTGAGTTGAGAGAGTGTAACAGGGTACACCTTGAAAACGCGTACAAGTCGAGCTGGATGGCCAGGTAGATTGCAGCGGGATACACTGCTGCCAAGATATCTAGTGTATAGTGAACCAATCTCTGTGCTCGGCTGCTCCCAGAGTGTCTGCTCCGATAGGCTTCTAACAACGAAGAGTTTCTGGTCAGAGTAATGTACACAGTTCATTGTGTGGCTGTTATTAGTTCTACAAAGATCCACGTGCCCTGTGAATACTAACAAGCGACCTGTATTCAAAAAACAAACAAGTAGGCCCTAGGGAGATGTACTATGAGAAGACCCAGAGCCTGGCTACGATGACTTGTTCATGTGCTTTTTAGTCTTAGCATTCTGTATTCAGACCAGGAATGCATTGTTGCAGACACGGCCAACAGAAAGAGCTTTTGTAACCATGAATCTTGGTTGGC
The DNA here is from genome assembly GCA_022578705.1 of Xylariaceae sp. FL1019. NCBI lineage: Eukaryota > Fungi > Ascomycota > Sordariomycetes > Xylariales > Xylariaceae > Xylariaceae sp. FL1019. The sequence goes on from MU391928.1 coordinate 870,018, forward strand.
ATTATCACTAATACATACGTTGTGATGTTGTGAACTATCGTACAACCATACAGACTGGTAGATAAGGAAGTTTTGTCAGTCCACTTCGCCCGCTTTTACTCCTTTCCATGCAGATGCGAGCCTTGAACTTTTCCAGCCGGATGAAAATGTATACACGTGCCCCCAGACAGACCTCATTATGCTGCTACCCGAATGGTAGGCTCGTGTGCAAAACGCAAGCATACGCCCATGCATGCGCCCCTGCATGCAAGATTGGAAACCATTGAGTGCTTTCCGCCCAACTCGCCCCAGACACCAGGTATCATCAAGAGCGATCCTTGGTCCGCAACCATCATAACCTCACAAGTGACTGTCCGGTGTAGACGCCATCGCTTTCCGGACCTCCAGATGTGTCGTTGTTATTTACTGTAGTGCCGCCTCTACATCAAGTCTTATGAGAGGCTGGCTTAAGCGTTGGTAGCCTGCGAAGCGCCACGACCACCTCGTGGCATGCCACCTCTGGCGCGGTTCTGACCTCCGAAGTTGCCACGTCCGCCTTGGCTGCCAGAGCGACCGCCCTCGAACCCACCACGTCCACCGCGGCTTTGGGCGTTGCCACGTCCAGCACTGTAGTTGCTACCGCCATAAGCACCAGCCTTGGGACGGCGGGGCTCAACAACGATGCTCTCGCCGTTGATCACGTGCGGGTTGGCAGCAACAGCGGCTTGGTATCCAGCAACGGTCTTGAATTCAACAAAAGCGCAATTCTAAACGGGTTGTTAGTTCATGAAAATGTTGATTGACGACTGTATGATTCCAACATACCTTTGAACGATTAATATCAAAGTAAGCGAGATCGCCATGCTGGCCCAGAGCGGCTTCAAGCTCTTCGCGGCCGACCTTGTCAGTGACGTATTTGACATAGCCCAAAGCGCCATCCCTGTCGGTGGGAGGACCCGAAATCGACTGGGGTTTATTCTGGCGCTTCGAGTCTGCACCCGCAGTCTGCCACTCGGTAGAAGTCTCTTTGGCCGGCGCGGCAGGCGCATCGGTCGTCTGACTGGCAGGACCAGCAGACTGAGAGGCAGCGGGAGTTGCAGTGGAAGCAGCAGCTCGGGCAGGCGCAGGGCCAGGTGCAGCCTTGAGCGGCATGGCCGGCTTCACTGGCTGGACAGCGGCAGCGGCACGGCTTGCCCACGACATAGGCTTGGGAGGCTGAGCAGGGGCTGGGGCGGCAGCGGCAGCGGGAGCCGGAGCGGGAGCCGGAGCCTTGCGAGTAACAACGGGAGTCGGGGAGGGATCACTGGGCTTCTCAGGCTCCTTGACGGCCTCTTCCTCAATCTCTCGTGCAGTGACCTCGGGGTCAGGAGTAGCGACCTCCTCGTCCGCCTTGGTGGTGGCTTCGGGGACTGCTTCAGACCCCTCAGCGGTCTTCTCAGAAACAGCATCCCCATTGACTGAGGCTGGCTCGTTCAAGGTGACCTCCTCGAGCTTCTTGTCAATGACACCAGCATCGAGGGCAGCAGGCTGCTCCTCAGTGGAGGGCTCCTGGACAGCCTCGACTTCCTCAGGCTCCTCTGCAGTCTGAGCAGCTTCCTCTGGCTCATTGGTCGACGGCTTCTGGACGGTCGAGCTGGGCTCCTCGTCGCCGTCCTCATCGATGAAGCGCAGGATGTCGTTGAGGACAAAGTAGCCAGAAGGCTGCTGGGCGAGAACAAAGGTCTGGACGAACTTCTTGGGCTCGCCAGCCTTGTTGGAGGTTTCACCAATGACCTGAATTACAATGCTCTCGAAGGAGGCCTGCGAGTCGACGTTAGAGACACGGACTTTGCAGTTCTGGAAGTCGAGATCCTTGATGCGCTCCTGGATGACCTAGCAAGGAGTTTCGAGGTCAGCGAGTTGCAGTTTGACAAGGGAGGAGGAAAATAGGGTAATGTAGTGGCATACCTGGCGGCCGACAGAGACATTGGCAGACTGGCCCTCCTGGCCGTAGACGAACTGAGAACGCTTTCCATAGAACAACTGGTAGCCCGTTAGCAAGGGAATATTGCGACTAAAGTAGGCGGATAGAAGGAGGTCATACGTGGAGCTTCTCCGGGTTCTTGCTCAGGGTTGTGTAGTATTGCTCGACAAAGTACCAGGCAACCTCATCCTTGCCCAGATCGGCATTGGCCGGGTCGCCGGCAGAGGGAGTAGAAACGCCAGCCGAAGAGGCGTACTGGTCGGTGTGGCTGGAGGGACCGTTCGTAGCCATGGTTGTGGTTCTCTCAGATGAATGGCAAGGTTTGCGCGTGGGTGGTGGAGAGAAAAAGTGGTATGCTTAACTCCGACGTGAATTCAGAGGATCAGAGTAGTCAAGAATCGCCAAATCTTGAGAAAGCAGGATTAGCGGACTGGAAAATGCAAAGCGAGACGTAGTGCATTTATTTACATTTAACGTAAGCAAACCCGATGGCAAGCGCCGGTGAAGCGGGTGGGCAGAAGAGACGAGAAGTCTGGCGGGAAAGAGGGCGAGAGAGCTGGACGGCAAAAGAAAGCAGAAAGTCGCCGAAGTATAGTTTCGCAAAAGACAGCAGAAACAATTCGCAGTCTATCGGTTGATGCCAAAGCAGCGACTAAGTAGTGAAATGAGGCAGGTAGACCACAGTCGAAGGTGTGGGAGCTGGAGGGGGCTTTGTTTTTGGTGTCGGTTGGAGAGGTAGGAGGAGGAAGGAAGTGGCAGGTCAGGGAAGAGTTGGAGTTGAGCAACGCGATAGATAGCGCGTTGGGAGATGGCGTAGAAGGATAGAGAAGAGACCCAAGTCGGGAGCGGGGAAGAGGCAGGGCTCAATGCGACCGCACTGTGTCTAAGGTAGGTAGGTACGGACAGCTGCTTGGATGGCAGAGGAAGAGACTGGGGAATTAGACGAGTGAATGTGCGTGAGAGCGCAATCGGTGGGATGGCGAGATGGGGATGGAGTTCGTCGTGGACGAGCGAGGACTGTAGTCTGTGCCAGGGCAAGTGGTGGCGGCGGAGAGATATGGAAGGACGGGTTGTGTGAATTGTGAGTTAATTGCCCTTCGCACCTGGTTGGCTGACGATGTGAGAGAGTTGTGAACGGCAGCCGGATCTGGACACCAAGCATGCGCAGGGCGGCGACAGGGGCGTCTGTGGGAAGCCAGTGACCCGACAGCGACCACTCCACTCAACGCTGCAGCAGCTAAGGTATTGAGACTTGAGCTCTCCAGTCCCGGCAAAGTGCTTACAGGGGGGAGGGGGGTTCGGTTGTGACGCTCTTTCGGTGCTTTCAGGGTAGGGCAAGTGCCATGTGGCTGCAGTGAACGACCAGAGGTACGTACCTTAAGCAATGCCAATGGCAGAGATGACGGGAATCAGAAGGTGCGGCACTGGGTGGATGTATCAAGATGTCAGGCAAAGAAGCAACAACTTGGAAGTTGATGATGAAGTACCTACCTAGGTCCTGATGATGAATGTTCTAGTAAGTTTGTTTTGGGTCATCAAAATGTTACCTTCCTAAGTCGAAATACACTCAGGACCTATCTTAGCCCCATTGAACAATCCCTCTTCCACAGACAACCCATTGTCGCATTCAACATTCAATGATGTGTCTACGGGAGTTGTTCTGGCAGCCGTCCAGGCACATGTAGGAACGGAAGCCTCGACACATACAAGTACCTTAGGTAGTGCTCGAGTATTTGTTGTTCGGTGCCTTCCCTCCGACAATTGTCCTGACTACTCTAATGGGAATGCATGGATCTCGCAGGGCGCCGTGACACAAAGACTCGCAACGCCATCCCGTCTTATCCTTGAATGTTCTTCTGTACCTACCATTGCCCACATTGTCAGTGCTTATGATCGTAAGTTTATTGGCTGTCGAAGATTAGCATTCCGAACACCTGGCCGGCGGATCGAAACTGCCCCTACTATCCAAACAGGAGCCCACGAGAGTTACTCCTCATAAAATGGTGACGAGTGCCAAATGCAGAGACATTGAAAGACGATAGCAACGCTTCTCTCGGTGCCATTGCACTCAATCCAAGTTCCCTGTTGGCTCCTGCCCAAGCATCTTAGAGAGATGATAGACGATAGGAAATTGAGTGAATGGGTCGTTTGCTGCAAATCAGTTTCTTCTGCTGCACTTAGCGTTGGACATTCTGGAGAACCGTCCATTAAGTATGTTTGACTGGTTTGAACAAATACGATGCAGATATAGTTAGGTATACTCTTTGACCACTGCATTTCTCCATGACATAAGGTCTTGGCCATACCAGCATGCCTGCTCCAGATCGTCACATCCTCTGCTCAGTATGCGGTATGTTTCTGACTACAAAGGCTGCTCCAGGTGAGCTATGCCCTCACAACTGTACAGGTCTGATGAATCTAGACTCACTTCAGTATCATTGCTCCCTCTTGGAGTCGTATTACCATGGCTAAGACTGAGGAAGCGAATGTCTGGCTTTCCTTACACGCTGTGGAGTATTGATCCCCTTGTCGTTTCATAAACGCCATCGAGGTTAGCCGTAGAATTCGAAGTTATGGCAATGCTGACTTGTGTAAAATCTGATGTGGATTTCTTCTGCTACACACTTGGGCCCATGAGCTACGTGACTCTTCTTGAAGAACGGCTAACATCGACAACCCTCGTTGGCCTCATGCTTGTCTTCCTTCAATAGGTATCATACATCCATTCATGCATATTGTAAGCCGTGCTGAACGATGTGATCAGCTCTCCAAGTCGCAAAGCAGAACCTGTAGTCCTGACAAATAGTATCAGAATTTGTTGAGAATGTTGCATCTTCAATGGCTTTCACACGTGCTGTGAATCATCAAAGGCTACGCATCTGCTGTTTGTGCATGTGTGTCACCGTCCTGTGCTGCTGTTCATCTCCGTTTGCATCAAACTTGGGCCTTGTGTGAAACGTCACACGTTGGTCACGCCTGAGCAAGTCTCAATCATCACATTCCGAGGAACGCATCGCGCGTCAAACAAAGGTTCACCATATTTCTAAGCTTTATGAGCTTAGCAGCCTTGAATTTGTAGATCCATCACGGTTCAAGTATTCACAGGCAGGGGCTCATGCAATTGCGATTGCTCTGCGGATAATCAACGACTCCCCTAACGAAAAAGATTGGCCTACGAGAAGATGATTCAATGGTAGAGGACATGTCATACATAATTGCCGGAAATGTGGGCGTACCAGCACAACGATAGGCAGGCAGGTACTCGAGGAACGCTCGAGCATGGCTCGGCTCCCCTGATCAAAACCTCGAAATATACCGGCGATTTGAGGCAGTCGACCATTGGTGACTCTACCTTCATTTTACACTAACCTTGGACTCTTTCCTGAAACTCTGTGGAACAGAGCCTTTCACCACCAAACCCACCGTGACGAGGGTTACCGCGGTGCTGCACAATCATCCCAAAGCAAACAGGCGACTGTTCCGACAACTGACAATCTAAGCAAAATCACACGCCGAATTTCAAATTTGCATCCTCTCAAGGAAGTTGCGACTGGCTTTCTGGGCCCTGCGGCACTAGTACCTACGGTAGCAACTATTGTGCTCTACCTAAGGGACCACCACGCATCATTCACATCAACCACACACGCAATCCCAAGTTTCGCTGTCGCGTTCATCTGGGAGTTTGGAAGTCCAGCATCCAAGTTCGTATGTGTAGCTCCAAAGACTCCCGCTTGCGTATCAGCGTGACCCAGCCTGAAATATGCGATCTCTTCACTGACAACCCAACCATGGACACTAGGTAGGCACCTCGCAACTTTCACTGCAGCCTGCACAGACTAAAGTCAACGATTGTATACCGCAAGACCACACATACATCGACACCATGACCAAGTGCGGTGATCAAGGTTGGCCGATCGTCACGAACGGCATGTGCTGTTCCACATCAGCACATCCGATCGTACTGGCCGGAGGAACGACTGTTCTCTGTTGCCCGCAGGATGACTGCACAGAAATCCACACCATAAGCTGCGACATCAGTTTGCAGGTTCTGAACCCTGATCCAAAGGATGACGAGGACCCCCCAAACATCCAAACCACCTTCACGGATGAGGATCTCGTCAACTGTGGCAGCGGTTGCTGCCCCTGGGGCTATAGCTGCAAAACTAGCAAGGTCAACGGACAGGAAGTCCCAGATTGCGTGATGAAGCCTGACCAAGACCATCAACCTGATGGAAAGCCTGGTATTTCCTCGACCTCAAGCACCACGTCGAGCACAGAGTCCCACACGACCACGAGCTCTACCTCATCATCCACCTCTCAGGAAAGCAGCACTTCGACTACCCTCGAGACCAGTACTACCGAGACACCTAGCAGTCCCTCATCTTCAGAGACACCTGGCATGTCCTCAACACCCTCAAAAACTGACACTACGGTGGTGATCACCCCGACGAACACGCCCACGGAGACATCAGGCGGAAGCGGTAACAGCACATCACCGCCCCCTCATGCTGAGTCTCTGAGCACCTCGACTCTTGCAGGTATCTCCGTAGGCAGTATTGCCCTCCTCATCCTCCTCGGCGCCCTTGTGTTCTACTTGTGGCGCCGAAACCAGTCAAGAGGTCGCAATACTCCCACCAGAGACAGCAACGATTTCAATTCGATCGCTGGAGTCGGCATGGACGAGAGATATGGTATTGGCTTGGCTACTATCCCCGAGACCGAGAGAGAAAAAGTATCAGAGCTGCCTGCTGTCAACCGCCCTATGGAGCTCGGAACTACCCAGTTCACACGCCCGCCGCGTGCTAATCACTTCGAGTTGGCCTAAAGTCGTGGTAGTAGCTGTCCTCTGGAGTCTGGATCCAGAATTATGGGTTCGTTTCCATGAGCATTAATAGCTGTGTTAATCTCACCCATATGGAATGGAAGGGAATCGCAGCTAGTTTGTCTTTGTTTACAGATCGGTATGTTCGAGATCGTCCGAAACGGTCTAACAGGGCCCTCAAAGACCGATCGCAAAGGAGAGAGATACGGGGTTTCCACAGGAGCCTCTGCCGCCGTTGTTGTTTCCTAATCTCGATCTGCAACGTCCTCGGTCGACCAAGTAGTACCCTTGCGCTCAGCTGACTGCTGGTTTCTGATTGTACGAGTATCAGTCGCGCTTTGTTCCCACGATGTGGAAGGATTTCGGAGTTTAAAAAAAGGGGTGCGAGGGACTTCAATGTACGAATAAGTAAGTTGCTGTCATGTGGAATCCTGAAAAACTTGTACTCTCACTTTGGCTGAGAATCAATGATGCTTCAACTTCATGACCACACCGTGAGGATTAAACAGAATGATCAGAACAGTGCAACAAAATAAAAACCGGCATGCATGTCAACTATGGATCGCCCTTCCCTAATACTCCCCTCTCCGTTGTTTCATTTCACATTTGAGATCGACCGGCGTCAGATTATCCCAAAAGTGAGCACTCTTCAGCGATACACAAAAATAAATCACATTACAGCTCCATTCTTCTTGTTATTCCGTTTTCAGTGACTTTAGGCTCTAGTTACCTACAGATCTAACATAACCAGACTGACCGCAGGCCCCTCGCGTAATAGGCTACCTATACATAACCCTCACTCTTTCGCCAACACGCGATCCCAGTAGCCAAAAGTGATTTATTAACTACTTCTTAAGATCTGAGTCCTTGACATGACTAGGATAAGAGTAGTCTTTAGGAGCATACTGAGAAGGCCCTGAATGCGCCGGGCCGCCGGCGAATGTCTTCCCATCATTCGATGTAGTAACGGCGACGCGGTGGAGATACTCTGCGCCGGAGACATGCCCAGCCCCGGTATTTCTTGCCCAGCCTCCTACAGCTGGAGAGGTGATCTGGCCGTGGCTTGAGGATTTGTCAGAAGGCATGCTTGATAAGTTTCTTGGTTGATGTTGTGTCTGGTTGTCTGCTTGATGCTTGGTGTCGAGGACTGGGAGAAGATATCTGGATGCAGAAGGTAGAGTTAGATTAGTTTACCCTTATGTATACTCTGGGAAGCATTGGTGTCGTGATTTCTGAGGCGTTTCATTGCGCTTAGGCGGTTATTGGGTCCGGTGATAATGTTGGTTGACTCATTCTGGACAATGGAAAGTGGCTTATTCTCGTTCAGAATACAATGGCATTGTTGTTAACTTTTTCGGTGAACTTCATGACATAATGATTGTCTGTAGGGACTAAACTTATTCAGAGCACTGATTTTAATTTTCTTCAGCAATATTCGGGGACATACTTACAGTGGCTGGTGTCCAATGATCCAATATCTACTTTTGACAGAAACCCATTACGCCTTATTGTTCCGCTACAGTCTGCGAGGCAAAGTGGAAGAACTGTCTCGGGCGGTTTCCAATGAGAATGGTCTCAATTCACAGTGAAATCCCACAGCGATGCGCGTTCATCTATTCAACAACATCATTTCATCAGGTTGATAAAACGCAGAGGCACCTGACATCACATTGCCCAGACCACATATCATACCGGTATCCAAGCCGCAGACTCTATCATCAGATCGACCAAAGCACCTGACGGCTTGTATAAGCAAGTGGAGAACAAACTCGTTGATATGAGAATTTGGGCTTGATGATTGATTAAAAGCAGGTATGTGACAAAGCTATGCCACGACTCTAGTGATTCTTGCAACAGGAACTCTTCTCTACCTTACTTATCACAAGCCAGTAAATCACGGAGTGATGCTACACTACTTATCACATCCTTGAGATGCCCTTGACAAGGAACGACAGCTTTAAACAGTGGTGCCAGTCGGAGTTTAAACTCTCACATGGTTGCTGCCGCTGACGTGGTTTGGCCACATATCTCCGGCGTATTCCTAACTCCATGACTTCTCTATCTACGTGCCGAACCGCCACCAGTCACCAGACACTGTCTTCCCCAACTCGATGATCATTGCATAGAAGAAGTCTCGCTGGAAGGTGGGCACACTATTTGATATGACCGAATATCTCCGTTTAAAGTCCATATAGCTCTCCGCATGTCCACCTCATCTCAACCATTTACGTCCCGGATAACTCGTTCATACGAGGATAGACATCATTAGGAACCCAAGTTACGAATCCCCTTGAACGACAACGGATACGCATGGCGAGTAGCAGTATCAAGAACACACTCACGATCGATCTACAATACCAGGATGGCAAACATGGAGAAACCACCTGGGTGGCTTGACATCCATGCTCATTTTTTCGTCCCTCGACCAGTATCCGAGGATGAGACAGTTGTGGCCAGTCTGTGTGACGCTCATTTCATGGTCAGCGAAGCCCCGCGTTTCAATGCTACCGAGATGATTGCCTATTGCGATCGCGCTGGAATTGCAATGCAGATGCTATCCAACATTCCGATGACATCTGCAGCCCTCAGAGCATCAAATGACTACGGCACATCGATCGTGAAAGAGAATCCTGCACGATTTGGTCTCCTCGCGGCACTACCCACGGACGAGCCAGAAGAAGCACTCCGCGAGATCCACAGAATGAAGCCTCTGGACGCATTGTGGGAAAATGGAAACGTGGTTCCAGACGGCTTCGCCGTGACGACCAACAGAAACGATGTCCAGCTTGGAGACCCTAGACTCAGACCCGTCTGGAAAGAGCTAGATAGCCGCGGCGAAGTGGTCTTCGTTCATCCCAATGCATATCTGCGAGGACAGGATGGGCGCCCGTCGGCATTGATCGACGTTGCATTTGATACCGCGCGAACGATAACCGACATGCTGTACAATCGGGTCTTCTTGGACTTTCCGCAGATCAAATGGGTTTTTGCTCATTGTGGAGGGGCATTTCCCGCTCTCTCGGGGCGTGTGTTATTGCTCGGTGCTCAATCTTGGGTACCCAATCACCATAGGGTCACCAAAGAAGACCTACAGGCACAGATGAGAAGCCTTTACGTCGACGCGGCTGCGACGGCGGATACTGGGATGGAGCCCGCAATCAGGATGACAGGTATCGAACACGTCGTCTACGGAGCGGATTGCGGTGTCCCTTGTTCCACGGAGGCCACGATGGAGGAAAATCGACACGCGGTTCGAGACATGGCGAAAAAGGTAAAGGGGGACGGTGACTTTGTTGGTATGAATGGCTTCAACTTGTTTCCGGCGGCGAGACTTCGAGCCTTGGGGCAGAACTGAACAGCATTGTCAATCGTAGCTAAGTTATCCGAATGGACAACGACTTTAGACAATGAATGTCGTGCGTCGTGTCGGGTCCACCACGTACTCGATTACCTTAGGGCCTTACAGTTGAGGTATCTTGTCGAATGATTCTATACCCTCAAGAGCGTGGGGACTCGAGTGACAGCCCAACGTTTCCCAGCATCTGTTTGTTCTAGTAGATCGGTTTTCAGCGATAGCTCCAAACGGACCTAGAGGAGCCAATGGTTTATCGTTTCTCTGGGCAACGGAGAAAAGTATTACTCAATTTTGGGCATCTTGTCCGGGGTCGCTGGTGGAAAGGGCAGTATATCATCTACACCCATTGCAATCCGAAGTTCAGCAGGTAGGTGGTTGAGTGGCAGACAATTGTCTTCCGAAGACATGATTCACAACAAGGTCACTTTGCTTCAAGTTCAAGGCTCGTAGTCCATACATTGGGTCCCTGAGATGGTCTTTGCGGAGTCTGGTAGTTGAACTGGGTTGGTTCTTGGAGGAAAGCAAGTGCGAAGCTGGAAAGCTGGTCGATAGGGTGAATAGGTAGATGAAGGTGGCAGAGTACAAACGTCACACCCTTGGCCTCCAGGGTAGGCAGAATTGGTTGTACATTGCGGCTTGACATCTTCAGCAGAGCGATCAAGAACTACCCCCTGAGTTGAAAATCACATTTTGGAATGGCTCTTGCAGGAATTTGAAAGTCGATTGCATATATTTTGTCTCCGGCTCAATTGATTCATACCGCGTAGCAGCGATGGACAGTAGTATGGGACCTTACCTTCACTTCGGTAGGTTCTAGTAAAGTGGTGTATGCAGCTTGTCGGATTGATTCGTTTCGACCAAGTAGACACCAATGGTAAAGACTTCGGATAAGATAAGAACGAGAAACGGCAAAGACCTCTGTTCGCAATAATGCAGATCTGGAAACTCTGGCCAGTCGTATTGTATTGCGTCGAAGAGCTCAGCAGAGAACTAGATGATATGGCAACCAATTATTTAAAGTCTCGACATCCAATCTTGCCAGCTCGCCAGTTTGTAAGATACCTTAGGTATGATATCATATGAGAGAAACCCCTAAAAGTAAGTCAAGACCAAAATCGTGCTAAGAGCGGTCTAGAAGGGCTCCTCACTGGCCCATTCTAAATATCCTTACACTCATAGCTTATTTCGGGTTCCTACGAGAAAGCTGTCGAGGCCGTTTGAGAGGCCAACCAGACCGCCAACCTTTCTAAACCGGTACGGAATATACTGACCATACTATCCTTGATACTACAGATATGAGCCTCATTTCAATACCACACATGTCATCCTGCCACCATATGTACACCCGACATGTAGATGAGTCTCGTCTAGGGGCTTTACCCGAATGGGCTTAGAGCATGATACCTTTTGAGTAACAGCCTCGACACTAGCGGCCGCGTCTCCGCCTACGTCCCTCCGCCTGCACCATACATAGAATTTGATCGACTTGAAAAGTACCTGACATGTAGGATCTGAGAATCTATGTAAACATGCCATTGTAATTGGGCATCGACCGATTGGAGGCAGCTTTGGCTTTCTGCTTCCTACATGCCGTGCGTGCCATTGGTCAGTCTATTAGCTGGCTTCTATTACCAGCCAGGCGCAATCAAACCCCAGCATTACAAGGCAGATCGCGATGGCCGCACCAGTCAGCATCCGCATCCGCGATATTGTCTTGTCCACGAATGGACTTGTACGATGAAGGACTTGGTGTGCTGATCTGTGATACACCCATGTTCACCACGAGGTGTGCGAGCGTTGGACATCTGCCATACGACGCTGCAAATGCAAGGTCGCCAAAACAGGCTTGGGGAGCCGTGCTCTCGGTATTCAGCACCATAATCCTGGAAGAGCTCACCAGTGTGATGATAATGAGTCTAATCCGCCGTCATTACCGTCGTTGATCTTACTTGGGGTGGGGTTGGACCTTGCTCGCTGCATGTGCACGCGAACGTAGGACTAGGTAGGTCATTCAGGTATAATACCCTAGCCCGGGAGAATAACTCATGTGTCAACGGCTTCCGTCTTCCTTCTGCTGGTCTTGATTTCAGCCGTTTTCCTGCACATAATCGAGATAACCGACACATCGTGCCACGCTTTGACACTTCTGTGACCTTAAACTAAGAGCAACCCAAATTAATACACTCATCCAAAGACCCTCGAACTTGTACTCGGAATATCAGGCATTCCGGACGACTCCTCGCATCTACAGTAAACAGAGTGAAGGGTCGGGAAAGAGGCGGACAAGCGGCCGAACAGGGAGAAGCAATGGTGACTGAAAGCTACATACCACATGAGCTCGGGACAGTGACTTCGATATTCCCAGAACCAGCTTTAACCGCAACTTTCATACCCCCAGCGTCCTGCTTAGCCAAGAGTGCTTTCTGGTATATCACACGCGACACTGGCGACTTATACTTACAAGGGCCGCGGGGCGCGCAGTCGAGTTGTTTCCCACCATCTTTCAATCCAAGTCCAACTGCATACTATTCGCCCGGTGTCTGCCCTGCCGGATACAGTGCAGCGTGTTCGTGGGAACGAGTAGCAGGGACGACAATAGAGAGCCATTTCACTTGTTGCCCATCGTATGCGTCTACGACTTTCACCTGTGGTGATGCCAATTCCGCTGAAAATGCTTGGGATGCGACACTGGCATGTGTTAGCATGTTCACAACACCTATAACGCTCTCTGTAGGGGTCAAAACGCTGAGTGGCACATCAGCGACGCCCGCCTCGGGCCCAGCTACTGTAACGCCTCTGTCAGGCAAGACTGGAACTGGTAAGTGCATAGTCCTCTTCTTCTCTCTATACAAAACATCCCAGAATCCCAATTTCTTGACCCTTGCAACAAAGCAGAGAGCTGAGATCTGAGCCGAATCCGTGTCAACACATTGCTAACTTCAAATTCGCAGTCCACGCCTATGGCTGTAAGTATTGTCGTCATATACCGCTTTAGGCAGGGCGTGAAACTTGAAAGATCATGGATAAGTCGGTTTTCGTGACAGAAACTGACTGTAAAAAACAATAGTCCATATAGCTCATAGCGGATTGCCCGTCACTTCATCGTCTGCGTCACCAACACCATCAGCATCATCAAGCTCCCACAAAAGCGACGATACTACGAGAATAGCGGTTGGGGTTGGCCTGGGAGTCGGACTTTCTGTGCTTATTGCTATCGCCGTTGGCTACTTTCTCTGGCGGAGGCGAAGAAAGAGGACAGCTGACAGCGAGCATCAGAGATTCGATGCCTCGCGACTAATCGACCATAGACCCAGCCCAGGGCTGAGTGTGAGCCCGTTCTCAAAAGGCTCGAAAACGCCGGACGGTGTAGATCCGTACGTGGTCGCCCAACACCATCAACCAAAATCAACTGCTCCCTCGCCACCTCCGGCCGAGATGTTCCATAATTTTTCGGCCGAGTTATCTTCAGAATCCGAAATCAGTCAGCAAGGTGTCTCGGAGGTCATGGGTGACGCACTGCCCCCTGGATCAACGCATTATCGGACTTGAATTTTTTCAGATGTATCGTCCCGGCTGTATTGGGAATTTCTGCCATTCACCGTACGTGTGAGAGGAGCCCAGTATACTTCACGAGAATGCTTTACGAGTTTCGTGGTGTTCCTGCGAATGACGATGCTCTATTATCATACCAACACTTAATGAACATATGGCACAATGAGTTTATCGGTCGCAACCAATACTTTTCATCACCGTATCGCTGAACGAGAAATGCATATTACTACAATACTTTGGCACCATTTGTATGTTGTATGTGATCTCGACTGTGTACGTGGTAACTATGCTATGAAAGTGCTTCTTGAACCATTCCGCTGAATTTTCGATTGCGATAGACCTAAGATAATTGTTATTGGACTATACCATTTCCATTACAAGACGTTGATAGTCTTGCTTCTTTTAAGACAGTATTGTCGTGACATGAGATGGCTTGAATTGCGCCTTTGAATTCCCACAACCATTGCACGCACATTGCCCAGCGGCCCAAGCCCAGCCATTCCTGTGACTGCAAGGAGGACCAAGGAGACGAGAGCGTGGACCGCTGTACCCCAGAACCCGTTGATCATACTTCGGGGGTGTCGGTTCAGCGGCAATAGCCCGTATGCTGCATGAAGGCAGAGCGAACTGAGGATACCGTTTCTTTATAGTCTGTACTGCAGTTTGTATCCGCCTTTCCACAAGTCGGTTCTTTTGACATGGCTCCACAAATGTTGCATCCGAGCTGTATATCGGATTGCTATCATTGCACACGAATGTGAGCTGCTTTAAATTGCGAAACCGTGCTTGCATTTGACACCTAAACGTCGAGAGTTAGATATCAGCGCTTTTCAGTAAGAGAGAGTGTGTCTCCCTCTTACTGTTCCCGACTTTGCAAATGAGTGAGTGCATATACCACACAAAGGGAAGATGATGGTATGAAAGGCTACTTACATAAGTTTCTCTGTGCCACCCCGTGGGATAAAGATATTCTGGTCGAACGAACCACCATTTCGGGAGAAGACTTCGTTGATAGCAATATGTCGGACACATAGACGGTCCGAAGGGGAAATCATCGTCATGAATGCATCGAGATGGGCTTCTCCTGCGGCGAATCCGTCTCTAAGACCGAAATACAAGGCATCCTTGAGCGGATTAAAGTATATTTTTCCAGGCTGCCCTCTAACACCGAAGAGAGGCGTGTATTGCTTCAGCGCCTCAAAGCGAGATTCTTGGCAGACATGTAGGTTTGCTGGAATGGAAGATGATGATGTGCAATCAACCGGCTGATCATCACTCGCCATACATAATCCTCCTGTTCTTCTGTCGCATCTTCTGCCTATGTCGGGACTGGAGTACTGTAGGGTCGTTGGACGTGGCCCACAGCGCACTGTCACAATACGGGTTTCGGGGAGATTCATTGACCATATCTCGAGCCTCAGTTCTGCCGGAAGAAGAGAAAAGAAGTGCTACGGCGACGTCAGTCCTTGTTTGCCGAGTCTTTGTGCCATGCTTACGAAAGATAATTCAGCATTATCGGTAGCCATGGCAGAACAGGGCGGTTACACAGGGCCCTGGAGACAGGGAACCAATCTGTCGGCACGCGGCGTAGCTGCAGTTAGAAGTTCCAGTAACCCGGTAGCGGGTAGAAATGATAGATGTCCCTTGAGTTGGAGGGTTGAAAAGGAAGGATATTGCGACGCTGTCCTCACTTTGTCGGGACGACCTAGAGGACGAAACGCAGACCCAACGCCATGGCACCCCTCTCTGTAAGGCCTGGGGACCTGCGCTGCGGTGTCCATAGTCCATACACAATAGTCGGATCATCGACTAATCATGTCGAAGCGTGCTAGTGAAACAAGACTTCGTGGGCAGCGGGCGTAGAGTGGACTAATCACAACGAGGGTCTGTCCCGACAGTCTGGAACTAGGTTCCTTCGGTACCAGGAAGAGGAGGCGTGAGGGGCAATCACCCTACCTCAAGACTCATACGAGGGTCTGTACTCTTCATACTCTTCGTACTCAAGTCACGCTGTCCTGGAACCCCATTCCCATTTTCTGCGCCACCTGCGAGATGAATATATGCAAGTAGCGGATCGAGAATCATGCGTGACCCGGTGTTTTTCTTCTTTCTGTACCACTGAGACTAAGACGGCAGCGCCATGTTTCTGCAGTCGACGCTGAAGAACGCCACTGTCTTGCCGCTCTGCTCGTACTCGATGACTTACGTCAAGATCATACTAAGGTAGTAGGATGTAATGCGCGACCTCGGTTTGCTATCGTCAATCTACACCTGACCAAGCTCAGCTGGCCAGGCTACTGCCAGACCAAAGGCAGCCACATATGCGCACTAGCCCTTCGGGCCGTAACATACTAGCAAGTTCCAATAATCCAAGGGACTGCTCGGTTACTAAAGATCCGAATCATGCGCTTAGGGCGCGACTTGGAAGGTGGGTATTCCGTTGTCGAGGGCAGCCTTGCTTGTTCAGTTTCAACTGTAGTATGGTGAAGAGGATTTATGGCCACTTTTATGCCTCTGAATCACTCGAGTAGTACGAAGAGATGTCTCTCATAATGGATATGCTCGCACTCGTGCTACATTCCAGACAACCCGTTGAGTTCGTCGTAGGAATCTTCACAAAACTTCATGTTACAGACTCGAACACTCTGCGACTACGGAGTACACTAAAACGATCTGCGCGGACACTATTTCTTAGCGTTTTAAAGGGCCGCCGGCCCGGGTGGAGAAGAAACGCCAGCACAAATGGCAGCTATGATCGAGCTGCTGGTTGAGACAACGTCGTTGCCCAATTCCAAATACTACTAGGCAGTATGGCATTCCAACTGGTGGATTGAGCAAGTTGCAAGGTACTTATGTAGTCCAGGTGCGGATGGTTTCCGACTTTGATACTTTTCAGATTCCTGCGCGTTGAATAGGGATTGTGTGTACCAACTGTTCAAGATACTTCTTCATCCGCCACTCTATGGACCACTGGAACTTCCCTGGAGGCATTGACAACCTATAAATGTCTCTCTACAATCAAATCGATTGGTATCCGGAACTAGCAATGTTATACTTGACTTCCGGTCTTCGAATTTCTGCTTTCTTCTCGGCCTAATTCGGCCCATACAACGGCCATTTTAGACCGTCGCATCACAATGCTTGTCAAACCTCAATTCTCTCACCTTGCGACGGGTTAAAGCATTGGGGCACTTCAACTTTCACTTCCAGCCCAGCGCCAAACATTTCATGTACCTACAAATAAGGTGACCTACTCCATTTATTAATCTTATCTTGATAGGCTTGAAGCGCCCAGACAACCAGCCTATACGAAAGCGTGTTATAGATAATGCTGATACCGATGCATTAGCGGTCATCTCTTAGATTCAAGGAGGAAACAATGCCATTGAGCAGGCGGGTGACCTTATCACATCGGATCTTCAATGCTGCTCATTGTTTATTCGTTAACTCAAGTGATAGCGATAAACATGAGACTTCATCACTAACAGTGCGCATTAGCTTGAACATTAGTGATAGTGACGGTAAGTCCACAACTAGGAGATCGACGAGAAGACGATAAATATGTAAGTCAAATCTTTCGCCTTTTTACGGGGCATGGGCACGATTGAAGACATGGAAGCATTTTTGACCAAGAAAGCAATGTATCAGCTGTGAAACAAGGCGGAGTAAAGTAGCAATCAGAATATCGCTCTTTGCTGGATTCTCGTAAGCCAAGGGATAGCCCCAGGTTGAAGCCATTTTTCGATGCGGATTACAACCCAAAACAGCTGAAGCTGCTATGTCTAAACCGGGCAAGATGTATTGGACTTGGATTTTCTTGCGGGGCGGCCATACTACTTAAATCCGTCACAGCTGAGCCGGCGAGTAATCTGCCAGAGTCAAACAGCATAGATCTATAACCAGTGCCGGGTTGATATAAGGGTATCAGCAGAGACTTGTATAGAAGCATAGATATGTGTTTCCCAGTAACCCCATTCTTCTATTTATACTCAAATCGTCCCTAGAACTACGTAGCATCAGGTTTCAATGCTCTGTGGTGTCTAGACATCAGCGCGAGGCTTGTCTGAGTACTTCAAATTTTATAGCTCGTCATCGCCGGCCTCATCAACGGGCAGACCCTCCCATGGACGTCTGTAATCGGCGTGCTCGATAATGTAGCTATGGCAGCCGTTAGTATGGAAACATGCGACTTCCGGATCGGGTTATCATGGTTCTGAGTGGGCGAGGGAATGAGAGATGGTCACTGTCGACTTACTCGGAGCGTTCCTGATCCGTCTTCAGCTTGAGATACCCAGCAGCGTGCTCTGAGTCGCGGTGGATCTCGTGAAGGGTTTTGCCGTCGGCAAACCCATATGCAACGACACCAACTGTATGAGCGTCGTCCAGTGCCTCGGCCACAGCGTCTCCTTCTTCGGTGCGCAAACTGACATCCGCGACGCCGACGCCGCTGATGATCCGAGACTGTCCCACGTCGGTAACGCAGCTGTCCGCGCCTGATCCCTCTCCGAGCTCGCCAGCACAGCGGTTGGCACCCTGATAGGAGTAAATCCTGAGCCTGAACTCAGGGCCGGCCTGGCCAAGCCTGCCCGCGGTATAGAGGTCTGTGCCAGGAATGGGCACACAACCAGGGCCCGCGGGAACATTCATGCGCAGAGTGACGGATGTCGACCTGCAAACGGGTGATGTCGCGTAGAGGAGGACTTGGGCGGTATACGCCGAGGAAATGAGAAAAAAGATCGACAGAAGGCTTGCAGAATGCATTATCGAGGGTTGAGAGGCAGGAAGGACTTGGTCTGTATCGTCGATATATGGTAGGGGTGATGAAAGTGACTTTGACGGAACGATCTCTACAGAATAGGATTGGGTAATCTGTTGGAGCAAATCTATCCGAGTGATGATGAAGCGCAGAGCTCTGCCTATATTCCTTTCCTTTACATGCCGTAGCAAGCCCTCACTCAGTGACTCACGTGAAGGTGGAGGCTTAGTACCGGTATCCCTATCCTGCAAAAAAGGTGAGACAGTATTGTAACTCAATTGGCTACGCAGTGCCTTGTCCCATTCCAAGACAGCCCCGACCTTCGTCTCCATGAGTGTGGCGAGCTGAGATACTCATGCCTGGATCACGCGCATCTCGAGATCAATACTTGGTCGGCGCGTCCGTGACCTGCAGATTCGCTCAGCTTGCCATCTCTAGTCACAGTCTCTCACAGAGTTGTGTTGACGAACGAAACACAGGTCCATCTTTGGCATGGCGAAGACTGCAGAAATGGATGAAAAGTGTGATGCGCGAGGAAGAAACTACTCCGTATAGAGGTAGTTCCTCTGGTAACTATGAGGCATGAAGGTGTGTGGAGGTCTAGACTATCATAACGTGCCGCCACCAGCCGGGTTTCAGCCAAGGTGGGCCAATAGGAATCCCGCAGCACCATCAACTAACACCATCTAGGTAGAGCATGAACGCCGTGTTGAAATGTGATTACCATCACAGCCGTCTGGACTCATGGCTTGCATACAACTAATCGGTGTCAAATTTCAATAGCATAAACAGCCCACGTGGCAGACTCACCTCGCGTAAATGCAGCTGAGAACCTGTGCTCGCTCGTGTGTCATATTGTTGCCATAGTTCGTGAACTAATGCTTCTCTGGTTTCAATAGTGACAGCACGTTGTCTCAGCATATCCAAAAAGCATCTTAGTTCAATCCTTTATCAGCCGTATCCGCAGACACTGTTGATGACATCTAGCGACTAACTTCTATGAACGAGTTGAGCTACCTGAACTTCTCGCCATGATATCAGGTGGCTGGCTGAGTGATGGACCAGAGTGAAAATACACAGGCTGAATCTCTTCGGCGCCTCCGAGGTCCCATTGCAACAGAGTTGGAACGACAGACATGTTCGTTGCTCTGCTGTCTCGCCATTGCCGTAAGAGACTCGATATGCTTGCTAGACACGACCTTTTCGAGATATTTAAAGGAAGGCGAATGCCTCCCAAGTTATATCGAATAATCTCAAGTTGACATACCAACCTCCCTCGTCCTACACTTCGACTCCTACCTCATTCCAGCCACTACACTTATCAGACTTCTATCCTTGCTTATTGAGTAACCACTCCAGCGTCATGGCCACCTACGTTATCAACGTTGACATCGACAAGTCTGTGAGTGACTTCTGGTGTTGTTTACTGCCTAGTCTAGAAGGTTTCGGCAGTCAGTTCCTTTGTTCACGGAGCAAGCGTATAGAAACATGATATGAGACTCTCAAGACGGGAACAAACACGGCATAAGAAGTGGCTACTAACTCGAAGTGCTGCAGTGGGTTCCTAAGTTTAATAAGTCGAAGACCAAGCTCTGCTTCGCGCACGGCGTCCTTGATTCCAGCTCTGATGATACCGGCCTTAGCTTCAACGTCGTCGGTACCGCTAGGGGTGAGTCACTCTCTCCATCCCCCAACCAGAAATAATCCTACTAACATAGAATACTCTCTCAACCAGACGTCCTCCAGAACGTGTCCCTTACGTGGACCGACGAGTACGCAATTGCAGGCGGCAAGCAGTCCTTCTCGGCTGGTACCAAGATTGAGGCCACTACCGATCCAGAGAAGATTGAGTTCAAGCAATCCGTCACCCTGAACGAGAGCTACCTGCTTGACCCTGCCAAGCCGGACCCGAAGCTTGGCGAAGGTGTGTTTGCCTTTGTCAACAAGGTCACTGCCTCGGTGTACCTCTACAAAAAGATTGTCAATGATAAAGGCGCCAGTGTTTCTGCGCCCTTCTACATCAGTAAAGACGGCCCAAATCCGCCGGGCCACAGCCAGCTCACACCCAAGCCCGTGACTCGCCTCTTCTTCGCCAAACACTACGAGTCGGGCACCATGGTTGAGGACTTCCAGTCCGAGTATATTGACATTGACCTAACTAACAAGACCTCCGCTGCGGTCAAGTATAATGCCGACGGACATTGGATTCCGAGCCCCAACGCCGACGCTGAAAAGGATGTGAACGCCGAAAAGGAATAGAGTACAGTCTCGAGAAGCGCCGATGGACTCTTTCTGCGGTTACATGATGTTATAATGTACGGCGCGATCTATGCCTCGTCGACAGAGACAAAGATACAGCTAGACAGAATTTGGACAAATGTATTCTCATACAGTGCTCGGTTTGGTGTCAAGGATGGCGGAGGGGACATCTATGTCAAGTCAAAACCATTACCGTCTGCTACAATTCAACGACTTTATGTTAGTTATCCATGTAGTTGCTGTCAAAAACCGCGATTATGAAATACTAGAAGATGCCATCCATAAACTTCCTGTCATGTTCTGAGTGGGAAATCATTTCATTACGATACTGAGACGCTGTACTGTGCTTGGCTTTCACAGGACAAGAGTGACTGGATGAGCCCTCAAGATGCCTCTTGGGAGTCGGGCAGACCAAATGTGTTGTTACTGACATTGTTTATAGGCCTTTTGATATTCTGCTTGAACATATAAGTGCGTATCACTCGCTTGATATTATGAACCAACAAAGATTTGACATGATACTAGTCCAACATTTTCACGGCTTGCATTGAATTGCAATAGTCTCGATACAACTCGCACGCAAGTCTGTCGAGGAACTTTTGGTAGAGGTCACAAGAAAACACAAAAAGCGGACGATCCAAATACCAATATTGTCACGTGCGGTAGCAAAGTGTCTAAGGATGACATGTGAAGCAACAAATAGACAATATCAAATCTCCCCTTCTTTTCGTGCCTCTGGGCCTGCCACCTCACTGATGCATCGCGAGTAGGCTTGGAAACATACCAATGCCCTCTGATCTTATAGTGTCCTAAGGGAGCTGCTAAGATGTATCATGTGCTGGAAATAAGATTTCCATTCGGAGAACTATGAGGGATGATTTTGCGCATATGAGGGCCATATTCGACCTGATTATGAATAGATTTCCAGTTGAACATATATACTTAAGGTAGAGTAATGACACTTCATGCAGCCACATAATGGATTACGTCCATAGCAGCTGCCCTTCAGCATCTTCGGGATAGGTCTTAGCATACGGCTTTCGTCCGCCAACCACAGAATCTAGAGAATTACGATCACGTTAACTTATTGACGGAAAGGATTGCTCGGACTGAACCTGCGTACACGGTAAGGGCGGCACAATACATGACCTGAAACATAGAAACAGTTGAGTTGCAGCCGCTGTCGTCCTTTTAATAGCTTTACATGTCGCCTATAGAACTAGACCACTCCAAAGCCACAGTCGTGCAGGCATTGATCATGGGTATTATCTACCGAGACATGGGTTCAAGATGTCGGCATGGCATGCAATGCTGCACAAGCGCGAAAGAAAAGCTTGTCCCGCTTCTTCTTGACATTGTGTAGCTCGGAGATGCATGATGATTATAGTCTTTTGGAGGCGCTATACATAGATCTCCACGCTACCTAATATTCCGTAATCCTGTAAGAAATACCGGCATCCATGTCGTGATAGCGCGCGACCCTGCTGGATGGGGGTTACCGCCGTCATCCCATTGGCGGCATAGTCCCCCTGTCGCTTTACCTAAGCGCCCTGTGACGGGCCTAAGCTGGGGCCGACGTGTGCCTGGGCCAATCCACATTCGACTCACACCTCTCTGACACTCTGACTTCTTGAGAGATCGCGCTGCACCCCGGCTTCAGACCTGTTCACTGGCCTCTCGACCTGCATAGGCGCATCGCTGTATCCCACACCATATGCACCACGGGGTAATGCCGCTATTGTCACCGGCCTGCACAACCGTGTGTGTGTGTGTGTGTGAATGAGCATTAGTTGCGTGGGCGGCTATAGGATGGTTGCGATGCTTCATTCATATCTGGCATAATATGCCCCTTATACTACTTCCGCCATCTCCAAGATTGTTTCCCTCGATTCTTCTCTACTCACGCCTCATTTGCTTGCTTGGTTTCAAGTCTTCGCTTCTTGTTCTTTTCTTCGCTTCGTATTTTCTTCACGTACATTGTTGAATACCTACATTCCTTTCTTGACATACACCCTCCTTTCAACTACGTGTCAACACATACTCCATCATAATGTCTTTCGAAAACAAGGGCCCGGTGTCTACTTCTGAGTTCGAGGTTGATCCACGGGATTTGCTCGTCGAGAGACAGCAACGCAAGATTCGTCTATTCAACAGCGTCCGCCTCGGCCTCACCGTTCTCGCGCTGCTGAGTGGCATCACAATCTTGGGGACGTCTGCCAATTCGATCATGGTCTACAATGATACCCATCTCCCAAGTGCATACAACCTGCCACTCTGGCCGGAACAGTTTGATATCCGTCCCACTGTTGCACTTGTCGCTGGCAGCTCCTTCGTCGTTGCGGTCAACCTTGCCTCTATTGTGCTTGGAAAAGTCAAGAGCGTAAGTCTCCCTTCTCCATGAACCCCCCTTGTGCTGGGTGTCCCTCACATCAGTCTAACACATGATCTTGCAGCTCCGTGGTAGCATCGTTCATAACGTAGTCATCTTCACTACACCCTTCATCGGATTCGTTGCTGCATTGGTCGGTCTGACTTTCTTTTTCGCTGTCAATGCTTCCACCTCGGTCGACACGCTTCAGAGCTGGACTTGCCAGTGGAGCTACGCCAGCATGAACATGCAGCCACACTTCAGTACTCTTTGCAGCCAAAGCAAGACAGCTCTGTACCTGTCCGTCATACTGGTGCCTGTCGAGCTTATTGCTCTCAGCGTTGCTGGTGTTGAGTTATTCCTCGAGCGAAGAGCATACGAGCCGACACGCAAAACAAGCAGTCCCGCCTTGTCATAAGAAAGACTCAATCATGTAACTGGCAACAGACATCCTAGAAATACGATGTTGTCGGAATGGAGTCGTAACATGAGAGGCTCTTCAAAGGCACCAACTCCCGGGATATCTCTATGCAAGGCAAATGCTTCGGGCATTGCTTTGTTTGATGCCTGATCGTCTGTTGTCATGTGCACGGCAACGAATCCAGCATTATGGGCGATAGGAAATGCTGACATCTCTCCATTATGCGTAACCAAAAGATTGTCCGATGAGAATACAAAGTCCTGCACTTACCTAGTACTTTACCATGTAAAACAGGCTGGGAAGGAATACATTCTAAGAGTTAATAAATGTCTGGAAACGTTCTTAACAAAATCAAAATTTAAGGATTGAAACAGGTATCTTACCTCAAGAAGAATCAAAGCGAATGGATATTACTGTCCCGATCTAAACCTGCGCCTACTGCCACGTCCGCCAACCCGAAGTAACTAAGGATGTGTGTAACGATGTGTGCTATCACAGTTCTTTGCGTCTCTCAATCTTACCGAACGTCTTCGATCCTTTTCCGGTTTTTCTTCTTGCCCGCATTCTTCCTCTCCCTCTCCTCATCGAAAAGTATGGCCAATTGCTCTCGCTTAATGGTCCACGTGAGCGGCTCTTTGTACCAGCTCTTATGTTGCCAGTAGTCCATTTGCGTGCAGCCGGGTACCAATACAGGGCGAAGTCGTGGATACGCATTTGATGCCGCTTGCACAAGTTTCGTTGCGAGATCTTTCTGTTCCTGCAGAACACAGGTGATCTCATAAAGATGCTTCGCGTCTTGGGAAGTGTAACTGCTGTTAGCACTCGAGAACTCATCCCAATCCGGCCTGGCCGCTAGGTGACTAGTCACCGCTCGACCAAACTTGGTTTTCCTCACACGCCGTCGTGCTGAGATCATGTTGCAGTACTCATTGTGCATATCATGTCGTCCTTTCTGCTCTTCTTCAGACATTCTCATATCAAGATCTAGGGTTGTCGGAGACATCTTGAGAATCTGACAATTGGGTGAGTAGAGCGTCTCGATTGAGCATGGACTATTCAACGCTTCTTCGACTGCGGTTTTGATATTAGGGATTTTCAGTTTGGGCAGATTGTGCTTAGAGTAGAGGGATTCTGGTGAGTTGCTTCCACTTCGTTGTGGAGCCTTACCTGATTCGAAGACGAAAGGCAACGAATCACCATGTTTTGTAATCTTCAAGCGCGCCTCGTTGAAGCGCTGCTCTTCTTGCTTTGTCTCCAATTTCTCGCGAATCTCTTCTTTCTTCTCGCGTCGTTGCGAAGTGGCATTGACGATGGGGTCGATGAGTGCGGCTCTGCCTAAACTCATACCTTTGGATAGCCCTGACGAAACCACAGGTTTCGTTTTGTCGATTGCGAGGCGCCCCATATCTAAAGATTTCGCCACGCCGCGACGCGCAGCTTTGAGCGCAGACTTCGTGCTACTAGTGTGAGCTGATTTAGTTCCATAACGGGTTGCGTTTGAAGGCGAGGTTGCCAACGAGGGGAGTCTGTTCCTAGGCAAGGTATGGACTGGGATAGGTTCGCTCGTATCGAACTGTCGTGAGTTCAGGAGCAGAGTCAAGGTTTGGTCCTCCGGCACCGTCTCAGAGATAGGTGAAGGGACATAGTCGGTTGGCAGGTCTGGCCTTGGAGGTGGTGTAGGGCTCACTTTATTATTGCGCGGCCGATCACGCGACATTGCGACTATTTTGACTCCAGTGTCGTACAATCCGACGTTTCGTAGTAACACTAATTGTGGCGCACGTCAGCCTAATAGCGGGAAAATTCAACTTACCTCAGAAAGCCTCTGGTCTTGATGAATGTTAGCCAAATGCCTTATTCCTTCGAAAGTTCCGATCAGCTTAAACGGCATCACTTAGGATGGACTAATGAGCATATTTAATACGTAATTTCATTGTCTGTATGACTCTGACAATGGGTGAGCTATCATGTCTCAGAGCAGAAGGCTTTGTATCTGCAAAAGCCACGTGGGCAAAACATGTCACCATCCACCAGAATCAAAGGAAACAACTATCCTGTCTCTTTTCTGTATTGAAATGAGTTAGGAATAGTTCTGTTTGGGTATTTTTGCTGTGTCATAAAGTACAAATACAAAGGCCTTGTTCTCGATTATGTTCATACAGCCAAAACGTTGGCATGATTCGGTGAGATACCTACTTTCGAATCACCATTAGAATCTGTGGATAATTTTGTAGGAATTGTACTTCAGGCTAGCGGAGCTCGATTTTCAGGTACTTTGTATTTCGACATGGAGCTTTATGTTATGAAACTAAATGTGATTTCGCACGATGCAACGACTGTAGTGTTCTAAATGCTGTTCTAATTTCTGGTAGGCGGGGTATCATTGCCTGCAAATTAGCCCACACGAGTTGTCAAAATCTTACGCTGTTATATACTAAGAGCCTGCATTGAAATTAACGATCATGAGAGAGAAGCTGTGTTGAAAGTGTGCATCAGAAAATTAATCCTTGCGGGCAGTCTAAAGGGTGTTAGCATTGGAACCTAGATCGATTATTCCTCTCTTGATTATCGTACTTATAACGTTTGGAAACAATAATGGGCAACTGCGATCCATTGAGCAAGAGTGTAAGTCAAGTAAGATGAAACAACATGCAAAGTATTATATGTGTACCTAGCCAGTTGGTCATGTTGCGATGTGGTACTTCCCCTTCTTAACCCATTTTTCCATCAACATTAGGTACCTCCTCTACTAATATCAGGTTGTTAGCATCTTAGTTACCTAACAGCAAATTGGCATTCGCGCTATCGAGACTACAACTTTCGGTGCATCAATAGCGTACTCGTCATTGCGAAGCCCGTTCATTGTCTTAGGGATGTTAACGAGGTAGTTGACTGTTTGGCAATAGACTGGGGCCATCCTCGGGTCCCCGGGCTTATGGTAACGACAACTCCCCTCAGACATTCAATGTTCGTATAGCTCCTGCCAATCTCCTATTTGGATCAGATTTGGTCATGCGCAAAATTGTTTGTCTGTTCTGATTTCAAAACCAGTGACTCACCGGCGTGTTTGCGCGAGGGATATTGATATTCTGCTGTTTGGCAGCAGCATCCGAGGTCACTAGCTCCACCAGTACGTATCAGGAGCGGCTTCCAATCTGGCTTACTTGTCCACCTTCATCTTCATGCTGCCACCATCTCACTTACCTACCTTACCTTGCAAATATAATCATTCTGATCTACACTATCTCACGGGGTATCTCCGCACTGACGTTCGGTCCAGTTCTTTCGTTGAAAGCGCTTCCATTTTGACGCTTGCGCGCTACTCACTTTGACAGCAAACGCAAAGATGCTGTCAGAAGCCCCCTCATTCTCCCTCCCCATCAGGCAAAAGCCCAAGCCGAACCCCAACATCCTCGAAATTCTCCCAGCAGAAGTACGCATCAAGATCTATGAATGCATCTTCGATGACCTCATAGAAGAGCTCTCAGACAATCTGTTCGGTGTCTTCTATCTATATGACAGCCTCTATGATTACACCGGATCCCATCATCAGAGCCACGTGGGCAAATCAGGTCTCAGTCTTCCGCTCTTTACGTGCAAGCAAATGCATGATGAAGCATTCAAAGTGCTTTGTGAAAAGGCCGAGTTTGTTGTCAATTGTGAGTTGCGCCGCTACTCAACATTCAATTTCTTACATTCACCCTTTGATCATATCTTGAAAGACGAATCTGACATTTAATCCTGCAGTAATGGGCGATGACGATGAGGAGGATAAAGAACGTGTTGATGTGCGGCTTCCTCCTGACACACAGATCCTCAGATACGCTTCGCATCTGAAGGTAAATGTTGAACCCGAGTTCGACAAAACCATCGACCGCTTTGTCGCTCGCATTGAGCGGTTTCTCAGCATGATCAACGACGGAACCAGTTTACGTTCCTTGACCATCAGGATTGAGTCAGGCAAGCTGGCAAGCCCCGAGTCGATGGAGAAAATCTTGGAGGCGTTGACGAAGTTACGAAAGACGCGCAAGAATTTCCAAGTTTGTCTTGGAGATGTTCCAGAGGAGCTTTTGAGTGCTGAGCGTTTCGGCGAGCTCTTGACCACACTTAAGGCGTGAGTCCTTTCTACTCAGTCAGCATTATTCACAGCAGTGTTTCGCTAACAGTTACGTCTAGTACCAGTAATGGCCGTAGACAACCTGCCCTTGAGCCAAATCATTACGAGTATGAGGACGATGAGGACGACGACGAGGACTAGTGAGAGAGTTCTGAAGCCATCTTCGGTTACTCATCTGGAAGGTGAATATTCCAGCGACGGTAACTTGAGGCGTGTTGCGGTTCAAATTTTGCTTCAATGGCAATTACCTACGCAATCAACCATGGCTCTTGCCCACGGATACAACCCGCAAAACTACATGTATCTATTCCGAAGCTGCGCTGCTGCCTGGTGGCGAAGAATGATGCCCGCGTCAATTCTGCACTCAGTGCGCTGATAGGGGGGAAGACTGTATCATATCTTTACATCAACATGGATTTAATGAGATTATGAGACTACGTGGAATGAACAGGCGCCTAAACCGCAACAACTGCTCTGATCTTCGAGTGATAAGCAAGTACTCCACCATCAGTATGTATATCAAATATCGATTTCTCTTTCCCATCTCACGAGACCATTTCCGCTATGATTTGGCTTGAAATGCGTAACAGAACTGAGGTACGCCTCTCATGTTACCTGCCTCTGACCTGGAGCTGCATGTGTTCAGTGGAACGGAACCCCGCAAAGGTAGCACTGGGCTGGGCGGTGCAGGTGGGATGAGACGCCGTTGGCGGGGCAGGGAGACGGGATCTAGACGTACCTGACGGAATACCGCCAGTTCTTCAGGTCGGTCGTTCTTCTAGCCACGGTGATTCTCGTGATATCGAGAAGAATAAAAAGATCATTCTTCACGACTTGTGTTTCAGTTTCCTTCTCTTTTGGGTCCATCCTTTTGAATACCGCGTCAACACCACTTGATTGAGTACCAACATCAAGCGGGCTCTCTGGGTTACGACCAGCAAGCAAGATGCAGTCTGGCATAGCAGGTGAACAGCACCAACACCTTGACCTACAATGAAGCTAATATTCCATTTTAAAAGCTTCGCAGGAGTTGATCTCACAGTTCAAGGACTTCGTATCCGACGACTCCCTCTTTGGGTTCATCGTTACCATCACCGGCGAGACCCTGACCCGAGTAGCCACGCTGCCTGCCTCGTCTTCCGACTTCAAGACGAATCTCAACGAGCTCGCCTCCCAGCTCAACGATGACTGCCGCTTTGTGATTCTCAAGCGATACCCAGATGCGCCGCGTCTGGTAATAGCCACCTACTCTCCCGACAGAGCTCCCATGCGGTCGAGGATGATATTCGCTTCCACGCGGCTCTCTTTCCCGCGAGACCTAGGCTTGGAGCATTTCCGCGAGCAGATGCGCGTTGATAAGGCATCCGAGCTTTCTGCCGCCGGGTTCGACGCCCATGACGCACACAAAGTCGCAGACGCGCCGTTGACGGAAGAAGAGCGGACGTTGGGTGAGGTCAAGCGGGCGGAGAGAGAGGCGGGCAGTGGAACGGGCGGTCGCGCCCTTACGCCCAGGGCAAGCGTGAGCATGGAGACCACCCAAGACGGTTTGGATGCATTGCAAAAGTTAGCCAACAAAGAGATCGACTTTGTTATACTCGTAAGTCTACATCCTGTTCTACATCCTTCCTAGTCCCCCATTCAGTCCTTGTTCATGTTATTGACATGCAACAGCACATAACCCCCGCCGAGAAAGTCGAGCTCGTCCCCGGCACCCCCAACCCAACATCCCTCACCGAAGCCATGGCAGCCATCGGCACGTCAGAGCCCAGTTACACCTTCTATCGCTTCCGACCATCCTCTGGCGGAGACCAGGAGTACCTCCTCTTCTTCTACACGCATCCTGCAGGCCCCCGAAGTATCAAGGACCGCATGATGTACCCACTGGAGAAACGAGCCGTCATAGCCATGGCCGAGAGCCAATTCGGTCTTTCAGTAGCGAAAAACTACGAGATCGAAGACCCCAGCGAGATCACGGAGGAATCTGTCCTCGATGATTTAATTCCCAAGCAAGAGATTGCGAAGCCGCGCTTCGCTAGACCCAAGAGACCAGGCAGGTAGACAGACAGTACAGTAGATCTCCTGGGTGCAGTTGATTGGTATAAAGTTAGCAAGCGACTAGATATTCACATCTAGAGGCCATGGTATACGAAATTTCTCATTGTGCTTTCACTCCTCAATGCGTACCTAGGTACATACCTAGGTATATGCAGATGGCGCTTGATGGAAATGCTACGTATAAACACGATGCAAGCATAGAATCCATATCCTGCACTGCTAACAGAATCCCACAATCGTCATCTCAACTTCGTCGGTACAGACTCATGCCGCCTATTCCTCGAATTTGTTCCCCGCCACGCCTGATGGCTTGCTCTTCTCCAGCTTGTCTTTCAGGTACTCATAGACGGTGAACGTGACCGCCTGGCCTGGCGCAACGCGCATGATGCGGGGCGTGATGCCCTTATAGAACGCATGGAAGCCCTCTTGCCTATAGCATACCTCGTTAGCATCCAATTATCCCGCCGTAAGAACAAACAAAGCAGACGGATCACCTACTTAAACATATCCGCAGCAATCAAGCTGATCCTCCGGAACGCAGTGACGCCCGGCTCGGCCGGCGTCTTTTGCAATCTCGTCTTGATGGTGTCGATGGGCGCATTACTCAAAGGGCCCATGGCACCACTCACAAGCCCAATGACCGTCGTCTGGTAACTAGGGAGCGCAGCGTAGTCTGGCTGCCAGCGAAGCAACGCCTCTTTGAAATACGTGTACGCCGTGAAGTTGACAGCCTGATTCGAGCCCTGTCTCAGCGCCGTGAGACTTACACCGCGGTACAGCGCGCCGGCACCCTCTTCCTTAACGACGGTGTATAGCGCGTGCGCCGCATTGCGGTACTTTGGCACATCGAGGGGGTCTGCCATGCTGTGGTGTTGCGCCTGCAGACGGATCTTGATGACTTCCATCGGCGTCACGACAGCTACGGCCTCGGTGACACCTGCTGCGAGTCCAGCCATGAACGTTGCCGAGCCAGTGATGGTCCCTGTTTGCTTGTCCGCCAGCATCTGCTTGTATGCTTCGAAGGACGTGAACCGGATCGCCATCTTTGGTACGATGCCCGTTAACACGGCTCCTAGGCCCTTGTATAGTCCCAATGGTGTCTCTCGCTTCACGATCTCTGTTCCCGTACGGATGAATCCTCGTTTCGGTGCGCCTGGCTGGCGCGCTCGGCGCGAAAGCTGCATGCGGACTTTTATCGTGTCTAGAAGACGCCAGACACGTTAGTTGTGATGTATTGAATACATTTTGCGCCCGCTTGGTTCTCGATGGGTAGGAACAGGATCATATAGGACGTACCAAGAGGATGACATGCAAGCGCCTCCATCATACCGGCACCTCCACCAGCTACGACGATAGCAAGTCAGTAAATCAAGCCGCTATCATGTATGTCAAGTTCCCAGCTCACCGATCAGATTCGTCGCTACAGACGGCGGCGCTTTGCCATCTTTGCCGCCTACTTTCGTCGCCATCCTGCAGAGGGTAACCGCCCTATCCCTCTATCCTCTGCTCAATCCCGTCAAGGACGACCGTCCTATTCTCGTCTTCGAGACCTCTCACCCAATGGCAAGCTCAAGTAACAGTTCGACTCCCGTGACGTCGAAGTTTTGAAATTGTAGAGAATTACAATGCGCCGGCAACACACAAATCCGGCGGCGATGCCACCAACGGTCTACAGCAGTCTTGGATAGTAGACCAAACCTTCTGACCGAAGTTCTCGCTCCCGTGACCCGTCTTGCGTGCTTCGTGTCCGCAACTGGAATGCGCAAGTAACGTGGGCGGTAGGTATACTTTCGGCCAGCAGGTGACTCGATGCGGGACGATGCTTAGGTACGTCAGGTTGGTAGGTAGGTAGGTAGGTAGAGATATACGTGGAGCAAACCCAGCTATGCTCTGTATAACCACTGAATAATCACAAGCAATGGCACAACGAAGGACACAGCGGACAAGAGAGAGAAGGAAAAAAGCCACTCGAACCTACATCCTCCGAGCCGAAAGCTGGGGGCATGTCTATATAAAGAGGGTAAGGCAAGCTATCCACCAAGGTAAAGAAAGGGCCAGTGGTCTTGGCCACTAGGTGGCCAGCTAGTTTGCATGTCACACATACTCGTCCGCGTGCCCGGTAGACAGACTTCTACTGGGCAGGTTTTCACGTTCCGCGGCTCAGGCACGTGTGGAATCGGGGGGATGGGAACGTGAAAGATGGAAAAAAAGTGGCTATCCCGTCGGCAGGACAGTGGAGCTGGATTCCGGCCTGGTCTTTTCGGGGTTTCTATCCTTCGATTCGGTTTGTGTTTTCTCTACAATTTCTTGGATGTTTGCTTTAAAAGCCCAGGCCGAGGAGTACAAAGTCACAAGTCAGCCATAAACTGAACTTTCTAGTCATCGTTATGGGCAGTAGTGGTGCGTGAGGCAGGGAGTCTTTGAGTTTGCCGGAATGGATCGGCTTGGGCGTTCGGCGAGCCGGAGCTCTGGTGTTTGGTGCAACAGCCAGCCCCAAGCTATCAACAAGCTCCCCATAGGCCGAACATCTACCTGTCTTCACGATACCGTGTTATAACGTTCGTTCCAACATCCAGTATAACTACCTAGGTAGGTATTCAATCCAATTGTAGCCTGTCTATTCCATATATCAGTCAGAGACTCCCTAAGCTTGCACACCAGCTCGGGAAAACAAATCATGATATCGATAACCGGTGACGTCGCTCGCTCTAGATCCTCTTAACCGACGCAGAACCGAGCTTGTGATTTTGCGGGGAGATGGAAGACAGGCACAGACCCCCCACAGCCCCAGTGTTCGGACCCCTACCACCCTCAGTTTCCACTCTCTGAACTTGAAGTACTAAAGATCTCAATGGGCGCTCAACTGAGCTGACACGCGCCTCAGGCAAGCCGAGGTTAAGAAAGATGCCCAGGCCCAGTGAATGTGTCAGATTGCGCGAAGACCGCGTTTCTCAATCTTCAGGTGACACGTCGGAATGCTTAGGAACCTCTCCGCAAGCATCACAGGCGATCTGAGGGATGGTTCATCATATTCACATGTCAATCATGCGAGTCATTCCGCAAGAGGCTGAACTTATACGTCTCCGCCATCGTAAATCCCCCAAAAGCTACACATGAGCAACAGAAGGCTGTGGGATCCTCTTGTAGCATTCTGAGTGACTTGACAAAGATGACTCGGATTAAAAATATTGTTCCAAAGGTGTCGTTGAAGACACGAGTACCATTTTGACTATGTCAAGCTCGGCAGAGTGTTGCCATGCGATTGCTTTCTACGGCTAGTCTGTCGTGCTTGCCAGCACGCCCTGTATTTTAAATCGCCCTGGACCCTTTTCGTCGTAAAGAATGCCTATGGCCCAAAAAGAAAGGGTATATGTGACGCCCTTGAACCCGTAAACCCAGTTCGCTAACCCGCCTGGCCTCTGTAACACCAATAAAATAACTGAAATACCAATAGATAGAATCGTCTCTCGTCCATCTCCCTCCGCTTATCAAACCATCACGATGGTGTCCCACGTTCTTGACACTCTGATGGTTCGCCTTCGAAACTATATAGTCGAACGTCTCCGTCTTCGCCTCCGCTAGCGAAGCGGCTGTCGCTGAGACCAACACAGGTCACTGGGCCGCTGTGGCCGGTGAAGGTGCGCTCGCATTTCCCTGTCCGGGGCTCCCACACTTTTACCGTAGCGTCGTTAGCGCCCGAGACATAACGGAGCGTGTCTGCTGCGAGTCCCCAAACCCCCTCCACGTGACCCCAGAAACAACGAGGGCTTTTCCCAGTGGCAGTGTCCCACACTCGCAAAGTTCCGTCGAGGGATCCAGTCAGGATGTGGCGAGGAGGAAGCGGGCGTTCTGGATGATCGACAAACATGGAGCCATAGGCGGCGCGTTCTTCATCTGCCTTTTGCTGTAGGGATACTTGACTGGGTGAATCGGTCGGCGTTGTGCTGCGGTTGCTAGCCGTCGATGATAGATCGCCTTCTCGTAGGGCTGCGTCTTCGATTTCAAAATCTTCCGGCAGGGCGAGCACTTGTTGCACCTGCCCAACATGGCCCTCGTATGTTTGGATGCAAGTGCGCGAGTCCAAATCCCAAAGTTTGACCGTGCAGTCATCCGAAGCCGAGAGTAGTGTGCGCGAGGTGAGGTCCAATCGGACCTGATTCACCCAATCGCCGTGACCACGCAGGCAAAACGACTCCTTGGTTTTGAAATTGAATACCTTGATAGACTGATCGATCGATCCAGAAGCAACGTAATCGCCCTCCATATGAACAGTGATGACGCCTTCTTGATGGCTCAGGGTATTAATGCAAGCCCCTGTCCGCCAATTCCAGATCTTGACGGTGCCATCTAAGCTTCCGCTGACTAGTAGTCGATCGTCGAATTGCAAAGCTCGGATACCCATGGTGTGGCCAGCGAGAGTCCGGACGACTTCTCCCTTCTCGATATTCCACAACTTGATTGTTGCATCGTACGACCCGGTGGCAAGCATGTTGTCGTCGAACTGGAGACAGGTAACTCCATTCGAGTGCCCGCTGAAGGTCTTAATAGTGCATCGACCGTTCTTCCAATTGGATCCAACCTTGAAGCGATCCCGATACACATCTTTCCACGGCCTGTATTTGCTTCTATATTCAGGCTCCTGACTGGCTTCTCTATCGGGAGCGCCCTGGGAACACCGGCGCTTGGACTCTACTTCACCATCTGATTCCTCAGCAGAACGCTTAATCGCAGTAGAGACGGAAGGACCTGGAGCTGGAGCCGGAGGAAGAGCGAGAGGTCGGGAAGGGTTTGCTGGCATGTGCTGTATTTTCCACTCTCTCAGTCTCTTTTTCTCCAGTCTCGGTAGACCCCACTGGCATTTCTCACACTTCCGGCCAATATGTTGTTCACACATGCGATGCCAAACCACGTCGTCCCCTGACAAGAGTGACCACCTCCGACTGACTTGGGCAGTCTTGCAGAGAGACTTGCAGTCGAGGTAGCACAAAATCTTCAAGGAGAGCTCGACGGGAAGGGCAGATATGAAGTCGATCTTGAGCTGTTCATGGACTTCTCTAGACACAAGAGACAGCTGAGGAAAACAGCACTGAGAGATGACGCCTCGCAGCATAAGCTCACGCTGCTTTGTTGGCGCAGCAGAGAACAGTGACCACACATTGGTAATGGCTTGACGATCTCCGTCAGGCAGTTTTTCGAGTTCCTTCGACATGACGTTAGCACGGATATTTTGGCATCCAAGGTAAGAAAGATATGCATACACTTTGAATAAGACCCATCTTGGATTCGTCGGCCGCCCTACGGCACTTCGAATCAGGACGATGTCGATAGCAGTATTTGCTGTTGGGATCTTTTGTTCGGAGGCTGGTCATCGATGGAAGATCGGGTTTGCCTATGGGGGCATATAGGCCGGGAATGTGTTCGCGTAGAAATGGAGTGACGGATTTGTTCATGTACTGTTGGGACATGTTGAACAGCCGGGAGCTGTCTTCCTCCTCTTCTGGTCTCCTCCTGTCACAGTTATCTCTGGATGGCTGCATGTTGGGTTTCGATTCTTCGACTGGTTTGGGAGCGGTCGATGACGGTGCTTGTCGTGCATTCGATGAAGCGGTGGGCTTCTGGCTCGACAAGCCAAAGCCGGACTCGCTCGGGTTGTACATGGTGGGAAGACTATGGTTGTGGCCTGGCAACAACATCATCCCACGTATATCTGGGTTGAGAGCTAGTACACTTCCCATCGCGAAACGGATTGCGGCTGAAACAGATGGGTTGACAAGAGACAAGTCCCTGTGTTCACGAAATGGTTTACACCATTTGAGGACGACTCAAGGGGCGGTGGGCGAGGTGACGATGCAATTAATCAAACAAGGCGATGGCGTGCGATTCGGTGACCATCCAGGTACCAGAGGGGCGACAGACGGGGCGCAAATGGGCAACAATACACAGCTGAGCACGAGGTAATCGTCGGTTGCCAGAGAGATCACTTGTGACGGCAGCACGACGGCATGGAGCAGGCAGAGAACAGGTGTATCTCAGCAGAGCGTCTATTATTACTGGTGCTGCTTCTACGGACTGGCGTGGACGGCAGTTGAGCTGCTTTTTGGCAAAGATGGCGAGATCGGGACGGTTGTCGGACATTTTGACAGCAAGGCGGCATACCAGCGGCACACCCCACCACGGTGACAGTGCCCACCAGCGACCTGGAACCCGCCCAGAGCCCGCCCACGACCCTTGCCTTGGGCACGATCGCCTATTGATAGCTGGCGAGCTGGGGGCCTGGGGCTCACTGGGCAGATGACTGGGCTCTCTTCCGCCCGCGGCGCTCGCGCCGATAGCCGACGGCCACCCTCGATGTCGACTTTTTCAGCTCATACCGCATCAGGCTCAGCAAGGGACCTTCAGCCAATCATTCGCACCGTTTCTTGACGCATTCGAGTTGCACTATTGCTTGATATGTGGCCAATCAACCTCTATTTGCCTGCAGACCGCGTGAGGCCAAGCTGGTCTGAGACATTCATCTCCATGATTTGTTCCAACAGCACTGCTTCGTCCCCAGACTTAGGTCATCCGTACCTTAAGGCTTGTGCCTTGGGGCACGTGACCTTCAATCCAGCCATTTTTACTAAGAATACCTAACTCCGTCGGCGAGGTTAGTAGGTACATGTACCCAAGTATTCCGTATCCCGTGCCATTTCGCAATCGCAAGCGTCCACGTCTGTCACCACTCACCTACCTACCGGCTGTCGATGATTGCGTGCCATGGCAAGATACCACCCCTTTACACCTTTCACTGCCTGGTTCCTGGAACAAAGTTCGTTGAGGCTGTTCTTAAAATTCTTCCGGCCTGGTTTGTCCTCTGCTCCTGGATTTCAGCTAAAAGCCAAAAGGGGCGAAGTGGTCAACTGGTACCTGCATGCAGCCTATCAAGGGTAACATGGGTGCCGCTTATAGGGGCGTCCGAAGTTTGAAGCCGTTGTAATCATTTCTGTATGATTGTCACTTGTTTAATGTAGATTTCAAGCTGGCATCTTCGATCGTTGTCATGAGAATTTCCGAATTGACTTATCATACTTACCAGCTGAAAGCTGCGATCTCGTTGTGCTCAAGCCAGGTGTATTTGTGCTTAGAACAGTCATCAGTATGTAAACGCAAATAAGTATCATGTATCCTCTCTTCCGTTGAGGTTTTCTGTTACGGTGATTCGCATTCCGTATGTAACAACATATGGTTACTGCGAAGCTTGACATCATTCCATAATCGAGCCCAAATGCTATCCTCGCACACGACCACAGAGGATGGTCTTCGTCATGTGCCTACAGTCATAAACCATTGATAGTAGTCTTGTGGCAAGCAAACGCTTCCAGACAATGGTAAGACCAGTGTTCAGTGGCTTTTCTCGTCAGCTCCTGCAATAATTTATTATCACTCTGCATTCGCAGAGCTAATATGTGGAGTTGCATGATAATGGGGTGCACAAGGACACTGTATTTGGTTGAATTATCATACATCATGATTTGGAAGTTCGAGTATATATGCTCTTACTATGGAAAATTACACTTCTTAAGTGAATATATAGAATGAACTTATTTACAGAGGGTGATACTCCCCAAAGCCCTACCTCCAGCCCATTTGATGAGCTCATCTAAGGTATCTTGTCTAATGACCCATAGAACTGGTAGGTACCTTCCCTTCTACTCCCACTCCCATGTAGGCTTAATCAGCCGGGCTCTCATATGGAGACCAACCCAGCAAAAGTTGGTTCGGGTTCGAGGAAGAAGAGGACATATCGTCTGCTTCTATGTCTTTTGGGTTGTCACTCGGCCCGTTCGTACCGGCCGACGGACGACCACATACGCTGCTAATAAATTGCGAGACGGGACGTCAGCGAGCGTAATGGTAGGAGTGCCCACAATGATTAGTAAATTTTTCAACTGGATGAGTGGCATTGTCATACATAGTGTTTAATACAGGCTGGCTTTGATATCATTTTGTATCAGGGCTACTTCGGTTGACTGAAATCATGGCCACTTCAACTCGCCAAGTGAGTTCACACTTACGCCCTGATTTGTAACTTCCTTCGGCAAGTAAGGGACAAATCTGTAAACAGAGAACCAAACAATGGCCTCTTATACGACTTACTTGTCAACCTCGTTTTTTTTATTTCAACAGGAGGACCTTTCTTACTTGATTGTTGAAGACATCTGCTCCGCCTGAAGCAGATGCTTCTTCGAACAAGACTATACCAACGGCTCTGACAACTTAAACCTTTCCCAAGAATTAATATCATGTCAAGCAAAGTTTTGAGTATCATCGGTGTTACATGGGTGGAGTTAATGACATCTTACCATATCCCCCCCGAAGCACATATAAGTGTGAGATAGATATTATCCATCAAAAGCAGCACTATCACTGAACTTGAGCCCGAGGTTGTGACCTGAACCCTTGCCTTAGCTGCCACTACCTACCGGTATTTCATCGTCTAAGATGACCCCTGAGAAACGCTCAACGAACTCTGAGCTGTGTAATGCAGCGTGTATCACTATTCCCACGGCTTCTAGTCCACCATCTATACCTCACGCTGAACTTCCAAGTCATCCCTGACCAGTTTGATTGAAAAGAGGCTTAATTGTCAAGATTCATAACTACTAAATATCCCATGCAACTCAAAAACGCAATTGGGGATGTTGAATATTGCATCACGGCTACTTCACCTGCTGCAGTCACAATAGGCGTTCCACGAAGATACTCGGTCGGCGGCGGCCCGAAAAGGAGAAAATCATTATGCATTCTTAACAGCGTCCCTCCTCACTCCAATTCAGACATACTCAACTTTAATCTCTCGAGTTTCGGGCCACGGCCGCCAATATTATGTAGATTAAATGTAGCAACTTTTCTCATGGCGGCTTTGTTACTGTATGAAGGACTAGGTAAGAGTCATTTGGCCAAATTTCACCACTAGATGCTTCCGGTGTTTCTGTCTCCCGCAATGAGATCATCGCGTATTCAATCGCATTGGCATCAGACCTGGTATATCTCTAGTGCTTGTTATATATTAAAAGCAGTCTAAAACATGGTGGCTTGCAAATTTTGAGAAGCAGTCATGTTCAGCTGCCAGCACTTTGGGGATCAGATCTTCGTTATGCTTCACGGCCGTGTTAGTCTCGGTCTATCACCGGCAGTCCGAAGAGCTTCTCAGACATCATTTCCCTTTACGGAGGCTAATTTCAGATACCATTTACGTAGCCATAACATTGATTTTTAACACTTGCTCGGAGCCTGGTCATACCTCGCATCGTTGGATTATGTGCTCAACCCAGAGCTCGCGCCTATTTCTAGATCTACCTAACGTCTTTAGATCTGGGAAGGTCAATACTTATTGCAGGGTCCAATGGGCCGTCAAATTCCTTCGTTTATCTCACAATGCAAGCTCTGGTTAGTAACTCAGCAGATGTTTCGAGGAAACCTAGTCCCGCTCCTTATAGCGTCTTTGCATAGCATATCCGGGCCGAAGGGATACAAGGCAAGACGGCCCTCACATTTCCTACTCGAAACCACGTTTATAATGGCATCAGTGAGCAATGCAACACCTCGCACCTCGAATGTTCGGCCTCGGCTCTTGCGAGTTGCAGAGGCGGTGAATAGTCGATAGTTAAGAAAGTCAGCGGTAGGCAATCCGCTAGGGACAGCCCAATAAGCCAAACCGACTCTGGATTGTTTAGTTCGTGTCGCTCGTGTAGCTCGTTGGGGAACGTGAAGTAATTACTGTATTGACTACCCACCTACGGATGCAGTTTAGCCTATGACCCTTGACCGATCTGGGACAGAGCTCGAGAGTCAGGTACAGTACTGTTGACGATCATCTCAGTTTCGAGCGATGAGAGAAGCACGTCACATTCGGCTGAACCGGCAAATGATTGAGCGACTCCAGAATGAATGTCCTAGCAGCCAAATTGGTGATGGTCTCGCGGTCGTAGAGATGGTGTGCTGTCTGGGTGTGGATTTACCGGCGCTCAGGGAAACCACTCGTGCATTTCGTGCAGCTCTCGGCGCCAATCGGATTCCATCCGCCCGCTTGTTTTGCCATCGCCTTCCACCCTAGAGTCTAGTTCTGCTTGAAAAGCGGAGTGATTATCTAGAAGAAGAAATCTGCTGGGTTAACGGTGAGCACTCAAAGCTCTCATTGTACCAAAACCCGAGCCAGATGGCGCAAAGGAGACCATGTTCGCATGGCAGCGGGAATCTTGGGCGCCTACCAGCCGAGCTGGCCTTGGACGTTCCTTTGGTCCCGAAGAGACACGCAGCCCTGTTCGACCCCTGGCAGATGAGCGCAGGCAGTCTGCGCAGGATCATGAGCCAGCGACAGGGTTGTTATCACTTGCATCGCGTCGTATCGCAACTCACAAATACTCAGGACATGCCCCATTCTGCTTTGAAGAAGAAGCCAGCTCTGCGATGAAAAATGACTGCTCATATTAAACATGGAGAGATAGAGCAGACACGGCAAACTCTGTGGTGGATAGTCGGACGAAAGAGAAACTCAACGTCGAATTCTCGCAACGCTCATACCTGAGTCATCCTTTTCACGCCTTTTGCTTGTCCATCTCAGCACCTGAGGTTTCCAGTCCGCCGTGGCAGATACCAATGCATTGGCTCGTCCGAAACCCACCTTCGCCAGCTACGAAAAGCAAAGCCAGCTGATAGGGCACTTGCTAGATGCAAGAACAGCGTGCGAGACGCAATCGCGACAGTCGAACCAGCCCCCCATATTAATAGGGGTTCGAGAAGAATAGAGACTTCAAGTGAATTGTAAACTGTAAAAGCATGAGATTCTGACGGCCAGCAGCATGTCGCACCGAAACCCGGCGAGGAGAGCTGACAACTGAAGAACGAGGGTATGGGGCCAAGGAACTCCGTAAGGTGGCCACCCCTCGCCCCCCCGTTGCAGCCCGACTGGATCACCCTCCCTGCCCGAGCCCTGCCTGCTTGCTGCAGTGCTTCATTCAACATCCCACACTCTGCCCACAGCCAATCGGTGTACATAACTTCTCTTCCACAACTCTGGATCGCATGTCCCCTTGCGTCGGAAGGTTGCCGTCTGCATCGGTACCAGGACTCGTAACAGCCAGCAATACCCAGCAATACCCAGCAATTCCCACGAGCCCAGCCAGCGGCGATTCCAGCGCCGTCTCAGCCGCCAATAGGCGTTAGAGCGGCGGGAGCCACCTGACGGGAGCGGGCCGCACCCTCTGTGAATCCGATGCCAAATGGAGAACATCGTCTGCCCTCAAAGTCCCAGCCAGAGGACGGCGAATGGGACTTCCGTTCGTCGTCCCGTGACGTCTTCAACACTGAGTGCAACCTCGCAGTCCGACTTACAGCTTGACCCCGCGTCCCCGAATCGGCGCAAAAGTGTCAAAAGCGTCAAAGGCGTCGTTCGGCCGCGCACATTCTCAACTTCAAGCCAGGCTGGAAACCAACACGAATGGGAGTATACCAGCAGTAGCCACGATGCTAGAGGCACGACTGTAGGTGAAAACCGTCCCGCTGATAGCCAGTCGACACTAATCAAAATCAGGCCACCACTGATGATTACAAGGACGAAGTTGTGCCGGTTGACTTCTGGCCGCTGTCTGATCCTGAAGACGAAACGGGAGACGAAACGCCAGGTACATCATCGTCCCTGAAGAGGTAAGTTGCTGCCCGTGATTTAGAGGACAAACAGCGATACATGGCCTGCTGACTTACAGCAGATCCACCACGACGAAATCTAGCAGTACCACTCGCATGTTTCGCGCGATAATGCAAAGATTTGGCAGATCATATAATAACCGTAAGAACTCCTTCAACCGACGAGGCGTAATGAGATGATACGAACAGATGTACCACAGGCTACGATTTTCTGCCCAACGATGCAGTAAGTTTGCATGTAAAGCTCGGAAACTTACATGTGTACTGACTTCAAATAGCAAGAAAAAGATAGGAACAGTAAGTGCCCGCACTTTTATTTCACCGCAATGTCACTCACAGATACCATCAGCGCTCCAACACAATATTGCTGTAGAGGTACTCGATGGGCGCCTGTATTTAGCTCCTGTTACCAATCCACGAAGAGTATTAGACCTTGGCTGCGGACCCGGGGATTGGACCATAGACGTTGGTAAGAATGCCCATAACAGTCTGATTATCTGGGGATGGGACTTACCCCACATCATTCTGTAGCGAAAAGAAATCCGACAGCTGCAGTGTTTGGCATAGATGTCGAACCTGTAAAGCCGCGAGTCCGTCTACCAAACTGCCGGTTTCACCTCGGTGATTTCACAGAGAAATGGCCGTATGATGGCAAATTTGATCTCATTCACTTGGTGGGTGTGGAAACACTTCTCTTTCATCCTTACGCCTCGTCTGACTGACTCTCTTGACAGTAAGTGACTCTTGCATGAGGCAGCGATGAAGAGACAGGGAGGCTTTTTTGAAATGAAGAGAAGAGCGGAAGACTGAACCAATACTCCATACCAGACGTCATCTAGGGAGTCTGCCTAGTAAGGATGTTATAGCGACCATGTATGACCGCCTAGAGCCTGGAGGGGTAAGTGCCTATTGCATTCTGCAACGCTCGATACAATAACTGGAGATGGCTAACGAGACCACAGTGGGTAGAATTTTGCGAGTGGATTGTGGCAATACAATCGCCTCGCAACTCCCTCGCCGACAGCTGGTTCTACAAGTGGGCACAACATTGGGAAGCAGGCATGTTTTCGTACCACTATGGCATGCCTTCGCACACACTGACGCTTTCCAAGGCCTTAACGCAATCGGCACTTCGGCGTTCTATCCCGAGGGGTATAAGCAATTGCTCCTCGAAGCCGGATTCCAGAATGTGACTATCAGAAAATATGGTGGTGAGTACATACATGCCGTTGATACTCATTGAACTCTACGCGCGGCTTCTGCAAGAATACAATAATGACTCGATGTTGAATATAGTGCCCATTAATCCATGGCCTCCAGGCAAACAGCTTCAGAAGGTCGGGTCCATGATGGTGCAAAACACCGATCTTTCGATCGAACCCATGTCGCATGCCATACTAGGAGGTGTCCTGGGGTGGTCAACCGATGCAATTGATGGCATTCTGAGTGAAGTTCGCAAGGAACTCAATGATACTAGAGTCCGCAACTTTATGACACTGTATGACCAAGACACAATTTTCTCACTATGAGTCGAACTGATCTCAAATAGGTTTTGTGTCTACGCCCAAAAGCCCCGAGACTTTTCTTCTTCATCGACCTCGTTGGTATCGGCGAAGTCAAGATAGAACCCACGAGAACTATGCGTAAAGTACTATCATGGGCCCGTGCGTACGGTTAACATGTGGAGGTAGAAGAGTTCCACTTTCAATAGGCGTTATACTTGGAAATACCCGGGAAGTTCATGTATACCTTGGAATGGTACAGGATGAGATGAAGACATTCGGCATATTACGAGATGTGCTGTGCAGTTGTTGTTAAGTTTCTGGTCTGGTTTAACAAAACAGAACCCTAGCGGCTCAAGGAACGAATGAGCTTATGTATCATGGCTAATACAGATAACGCGTTGGATATATGTGCTCAGGAAACGGCAGTGTTATGGGCGCTCTTCATATGGATGTCGCATCTCATCGCCTTCGTGAGCCACCCTTGGCAGGCATGATAATACTTGTCCAATAGAGAAATGCACTGGAACTTCTATGAATATCTCTTCTGGTAAATTGAGAAGCGAGATAAGTGCAATGCTAGCACTCGTCACGCCGGTAGCCAGATAGGTCAAAATGGTATTCCATGTCGCCGTAATTGCTGTCAAATTTAGCTAGGACACTGACACTACGTTCCATTTCTTGAATGGCCGAGGATGGTTGCGCCTCTGTCAGCTAGCCACGGGCTGTCACGCGCAGTTGACTGGCAGATAGATGGAAGCCTCGCCATGAACTGTTGTCTTTCGCCTTTCCCGGAAACATGCACCTCATCCCCGGCGCAAGCTCGGCTGGATATTCTTCAAGCTCAAGAGAAGGAGTGTCCAACCAACGCACACTTTTGTGTAAGTTTATACCTCCACGAATACCTATGTGTCTACAATGGGCA
Organism: Xylariaceae sp. FL1019; assembly: GCA_022578705.1. Classification (NCBI taxonomy): domain Eukaryota; kingdom Fungi; phylum Ascomycota; class Sordariomycetes; order Xylariales; family Xylariaceae; species Xylariaceae sp. FL1019. Next base: position 913,777 of record MU391928.1, read on the forward strand.
ATATGTACGGCTGAATCAACGATGATTTTGTCTCTAACCTGCCAAGCTGCCCTGGATAAAAGGACGGGAAAGTGCACGTGCGTTCCAGATCCAAATCCGCCGAGCCCGACCGGCCCCCGAGGCCTTCTTTCGTCAGTCCATGACACGCATGAAGGATGGGGGCGCTATTGTAGTGCTAAGCCCTAAGCAGCAACAGACATGGATCATCGCAGGCAGAACCGCAGGCTCGGCAGGCGGGTAGGCACTGTCTCGATTGTCTTTGAGCCCATTAGAGAATGTTCACGATCTAATCTTTCAGGATATCAAAGATACCGCATCTAAGTCAATGAAGCAATGGCTGCAGTCACGCGAGTAGCGGTGAGCGAGGTAGAAAACATGTATGCTCTAAATTACAAAATACATCTAAGCACAGCGAGTGCCAAGTTTCAGTGTAAATTGTACATAAAGGAGGATCCAGACAGATCCTGCGGATGCGATGCACACGTTCCGCCCGGCATCCTACAGTACCTAAGGTACATACGCGCGATTGGCCTAACAACACTCATAGGTCAGATGGTCGAGTGTTATCTGCCTCTCGGCATCGGCCCATCAACAGAGGGGTTTAAACGTGCCACGGGTGACGGACTGGATCCTGTCGACCATGTGCCGAAGACGCGTTTGGAATTAAAGGTGAATATGTCTATCATACGGACTTGAGATCATTTCATTCTCACTTACGTGACATGACAGTCATTAAGCCCCAAAGATATAGACGCCACAATTACACCCCATATCGTACCATCGTACACAGGTAATCATGTCCGGCGCAAAGCCTGACGTGTACCACACGGCTTATACCCCAACCATCCTTTCTCTTGTATACGACTTCCTGGTGCTTCGTTTCAATCTTCGATTTATGTGGCGATGCCGGTAGGTTACTCAACAAATAGATATGGTCCCTCTATAGCGACAGTCACTAATGATGATTTCTGTAGCACGGATACCGTGTTGGAACCCTTCTTCGCAGAAAATTTCTCCAGGCATCACCTAGACATCGGCGTTGCGACAGGGCACTTTCCAACTCAAGCACTCTCACGCCCATTCAGGTCTCATGTGAATCACTCGATCACTCTCGTTGATCTAAATCCCAATCCGCTCAAGGCAGCGAGTGCGCGGATCCTATCCAAGGCACCGAACGCAACTGTCAAAACCGTAGTGGCCGACGTCACGAAGCCTTTACCTAAGGCATTACAAGATTCTCGGTTCGGCTCAATTTCCATGTTCAATCTTTTCCATTGCATTCCCGGGAAGGACAAGTTCAACGCGATCGGCACGTATAAGGACCTTCTCGCCGATGACGGAGTTCTATATGGGTGTACGGTACTTGGGGACAAGTTTGCAACAAATTGGATAAATTGGTTGTACATGAAGTACTATAACCACCTCGGCGTTTTCAACAACTGGGACGACAAGAGAGAGGACGTGGAACATGTTCTGAATGAGAACTTTGAGGATGTCGAAACAACATTGGTCGGCATGGTTTTGCTATGGCGAGCAACAAAACCGCGCAGTTTCAGAAGTTAACCACGCATGAAGAGCCAGCTCATGAATATAATGTATCATAACAGCTTCAGGAACCCTTAAGATATTAACCAGATATATCGAGCGCGGCAGACTGCAAGAGCCGAATCTAGCGGTTAACATTATCGCATCAAGCACAATATTAGAACCGCGAGCGCGCCTGTGGCGACACTCATATACTAGAGGCTTTGGATACCTCAGAATTTGAAGTCTGATATGTTCAAAACGAAATGTACCTTTCAATTCTGTTATTGAAACAGCAATGGTTTGAAATTCCTATACCGTAACGAGATTCTCAACCAACACGTTCACCCTACATGGAGAATGCCTTCATAATCTCCAGCAGATCCGAATGCTCAGCGGCCGGAACTGAGGTATTCAACATGAATGCGACTCAGCAGTCAATGAAATGCAAACCAGGCGATCGGACACCAAACGATGTTAACCCTTGATGAGTGTTTACCGATCAATGACAACATTTAATACACAATGCGTAGGTATACGTCAAACATCATCATACACCAAGTCCGAAACAAGAAATGCTTGATTTTATACTCATAATTGCCTCGTCTTTGACGACTTATCTGTGACTAAACGCTCACTCTCGATACCGTGGAATTGGCCTGAAATATTCTGTTGAAATTCGGCGTCAATAAATCCGCGGTTGTCGGCCGTCCAGAGCCCCGCCCAAGACGCAAGGATATACCATATCAATCAGGACTCAGGAGGATTGTAGACTGTAGTGCACAGCATGGCAGGATCGCATTCCTTCGAGCACGTGGACAAAAGTTTCAGCCGCGTCAGCCCGTCACATGTAGGGCATACGATGGTTCGTAGCTCAGCCCTCACTACTAGGGTAATCGCTGTAGGTTTAGCTTTGGTTCTTGCGCGCTTCACTTTATATATCAATCAGCTCTGCAGACGAGGAAGAACTCCTGGACGCAGGACATAAAAAGCAAACTAAGGTCTCAACTGCGTGATTCAACGGAAACAGATATTTGTAGAGGCAATGCGTCGAATTGAAAAAACCAGCTTTATATATGTCACTCCGGATTCAGCACTTAGTCAATCATGTCATTCCGCTGAGCCCATTTGAATCAGCCCACCCTTTCTATTGTAGAAACAAAGGGTTTGTTGTACAACACTAGCCGGAGCCAATCGCAACATCCAGCACCCGATATCAAAGTCGGCCGGTCTTTTTTTAGGAGCAGTACATAAAAACATGGTCATAAATGCCAAACTATTTGAGTGCTGAGATATCGCTGCCACGCAGGTAAACACGCTGCTCATGAAGTTGACATCCTACTGCCTTGGAAACAATAACTCAGCGTAGGGAAAATGTCGACATTCTAACTTGAGGTGGGATTGTATAGCTTCTCCCTGGCATAGTGCGCTGCATCTAATGATCGTCCGCGTTGTTTCTGTGGCACATTAGCAAATAAAAATAACAAAAGGAATCTGTCATACTTTTTGCTACCAAGTTTTGGAATAAAGATGGAACCGGTTCGCATGATGTTTGTAGGCTTAATACTCATACGGCAGCCTGTTCCGCTTTGGACAAGCAAGCAGGGCGATACCAATAAGTCTGATTTTGCAAGTCGACTCAATGTAACTCACTCGGGTTACCAAAAAATGGCCACTGAGTATGCACTATCGTGATGCGGCACGATGATTCCCCTTGCATGGAATGTCGGCAGGATCTCAACAATCACTACGAAACTGGTATGTAATACAATGAGCGAAGCGATGCTACATAATTTGTAAAATTAATTGAAATGGCATTCCAGCCGTAGGCACTCGTCCGACTGGGCCAGACGAGGCTCCTTCAAGATAGTGGCCTGATGAGCAGTGAAGTGTAAAGCGCAACCTCCCTGGAGTTCGTTCCAGTCTTGCAAAGCCAGCGTCGGGTACAATAACTCGGTCCTTGATCACGCTCACTCTCGTGTATAGCATAAGTATTTGAGAGTTATTTGAGCGCTTCAGCCCGACCGTCAACAGCTTGTCAGTGTATGTGGTCAATATACATAGTCCTTGTGTCACTGGTGATTAACCCTTGATATTTTCATAGTAAGGGATCTGTAGAACTGCCAGAGTTGGATATGATGTCGTACCAATTATCACCAGGGCAGCCACACTCACAGAACGCCTAGTTAAGCTTTGGGCAACTGGTTCCTTGATTCTGCCGGCAAAATTCATTCCTTCGGCAATCTCAACTATAAAAGCTGTACTTTGACCAACAAAGTCGGCGTTGATGCTCGAAGTTGCATGACTCGAACGGATTACTACGCCGGTAATCCTTAGCCTAGCGGACAACATCCAACCTCCGCACCTCAACATCACGAAACTTCTCAGATAATTCAAAATGGCCGTCCACAGTAATGAAAACTTGTTTGTCCAGCGACGCGCCGTGAAGAACCTGAACGTTATTGTGGTTGGTGCTGGTATCGCCGGACTCACCATTGGGCTCTGTATGAGAAGGACCGGACACAATGTTCGGATACTAGAGAAACGCATGGAGATCACCGCAATCGGCGCAGGTATCCAACTTGCACCAAATGCTAACCGAATTCTACGAAGACTCGGAGTGCTCGATGATATCATGAAACATGCAACGATCTTACAGCACATTAGTCTTAGACGATGGAAAAACAATGAGGAATTGGGCCGTATACCGTTGGTGCCGCGCATCGAGGAAGAGTTCGGTGCGCCGATGGCTATCATACAGCGGCCAGATCTCCACTCTGTTCTCCTAGAAGCTGCAAAGAGCAGTGGGTGTGAGATCTTGACAGATCATGCGGTTACTGAGATTGAGGTGGGATCATCGCCGGTATGTGCCCAATCAGTTCACTTCAGCCTCAATCTACGTTCAGGAATCAACCGCTGTCTCGCATCATGCCTTGAGCTAACCAAAGCCTAGTACGTATTGTCATGTTCAAGCGAAAGGCCGCGTAACTGATAAAATCCACAAGGCGGCTCGCAGTGCGTCATGTGGAAAACCTCAAATGGATGACAGGAGATCTGATCATCGCGGCCGATGGAGTAAACTCTTTGATCAGAAAACAAATGCTTGAAAATGAGGGACTGCATGATGAACTGGTGCCGACGGGGCATATAGCATGTGAGTGGGAAATCTTCCTGGCTAAGAAACAGATGCAGGTATCTGATTCCGGTGCCTTACAATAAACGAATCGCAGACAGATTCACGCTCACAGAGGAGATGATGAAGAGCGATGAGAATATGATGGCCTTGCTTCGCGAAACAACAGCAACACGATTCATGGGTCCAGATGGACATAGTGAGTGAAGTTCCAATTTAGAGCCGGTTTCGTATGCGATTGTCAGCTAAAGGCTTGTCGCATGAACACTCGGACCTCCGTAGTATCACATGAACCTAGAACCTATAAGTACTGATGTTCAAGCCTGCAGTTATGGCATATCCGCTTAGAGACAATACGCAATACAACGTGGTGCTGTTATGCAGAGCAACAAGAGATGGTCCCCTGAAGACATCGTGGACTACTAAAGGCGATAAGGCAGAAATGGTGGGGAAATACTGCGACTGGTGTCCCATTGTCCGTGCTCTTGTAAGCTACGTGCCGGATACAGAGGTACTGGAGACGACGATGAGCGATCTACCTCCTCTAAAGACATGGGTGAATGGTCAAGTGTGCCTCGCTGGTGACTCGGCACACTATATGCTTCCGTACGTGGCACAGGGGGCTGCAAATGGTATAGAAGATGCTGCCGTGCTGGCCATGGCTTTTACGTGCACCGATGATGTCCAACAAGCACTCGAAGTATATCAGCTTGTAAGAAAAGGTAGAAGCGAACGGATCAAGGCAACTACCGAAGAAACTGGCAATAACTTACACATGCCAGACGGGGAAGCTCAAAGGAGAAGGGACGAGTTGATCCGCAGCGGTAGCCGTGGAGAGGGCACAAATCCAGACAAGTGGAATGATCGAAATTTTAACGAGTTCATGTGGGGAGTCGATGTAATGGCACAGACAGTCAACGACTGGGATTTGTTGGTGCAGAATGCAGCGTCGCAAAGAGTAGAGATGTAACATGGGACGGGCAGTCAACAGTACGAGTCGTGGGCTTTCGACAGGGCTAGGGTAGATGATTATTGTAACCTGCTTGAATCAGTCGTTGGGCGGCCGACCAAACCGAGTCTGGGATTTTTTGAGGTATTTGATATCCCTTATTCGGGTACTCTTTGATGCGTACGAGATCACCGACGGCAATGTTAATAACGAGGTCACTGGGATTATCAAGGTTAGGGTAATCTTCCCAGGAAAGGCGTGGTGAAGTAACGAAGATCAGGGTGCTGCTGGCGTCGGGCCACTGTTTCTTGAAAGTAGCATACGTTCGCCGCTCCATATATGGTTTCTGAACGAGCAGGAAGGACGACAGAAATAGACCCTTTTCTTGCAGAAGCTGGTAAGTGAAGCGAACATTCTCGCCAGTGTTGGTGGAGTTCGGTTCGATGATCAACCTGTCCCCAGGCACGCCCATCTCAAGAGCAATGTCGGCGAAAAGCCGAGCCTCAGGCTTCATAAAGCGATCTTGAGTGAGCTTTCCAGAGCCCCCAGAGAATATGAGATATCCGCCATGGCCGTCGAGGAATAGTTGTGCCGCGCGTTCTGCGACACGAAGATCTAGGCTGCACAAACAGAAGATGGCGTCGACTCTGACAGTCTGATCGATTGTCATGTGAAGTTGGTGGTATTCATACAGTGTCTCAGCGTCCTGCTGCACGGTAAGAGCCGACTCCGGGTTTAGCATGTCGGTCGAGAGGGTCATGATGCCCGTGATTGAAGTCGTGACGGTCGGAACGTGACCACTTATCCTGGCTTCTTGCTGATGATCCTCAAGCGCGCAAACGACGAGACACCGGATCACTGCCAACAACTGGAACAGGTGAGACTGACGAGGTGACCGTTAATGGTGGCTGTCCCGCACCAAAAGAAATCCGCGCCCAAACCGAGGTCGGCGGAGTGTCCATAAATCTGGGTCATCTAGATTGGGTCTAGATCCACTGCTTTCATCTTATCAGATTGATAAGATCTTGCTGATCTGCCTGGCTCCCGTGGTGCTGATTCCGCCTCCCCTTCCCGCATTCACAGATAGATGCCCTGCGACTGAGTGCTGCTGTGTTCATCGAAATGATACAAGGCAGAAGCGACAACGCATGGGCGCTTCAAGCTTTGCGCCACACGCTACAGACAACTCGCTTCCCACCAAGCCTGCTATCCGATTTCACCGCATCATCCGAAGCAAACGATGGCTTCCCACTGGATCCGGAGAGACTCGCCTATGTGCGCGAGTTAATCAAGTTCCTCCTCGAGGGGCGCGACATAGTCGCTGCCTACAACATCGCTCTTTTACTCGTTTTATTGATGTTTTCCATATCTCATTGTTACCAAAAGATTGCATTGCAGAGAAAGATTCGAGCGATCGAAGGAGGATTGAACGGTTGGGATGCGGAGCCTCATAACAAGGTTCTAGATGACACCGGAAACGGCACCGGCTCTTCCTCTAGCAGCACTCTCGATGGAGCGACGTCGCCCGGTTCTAGTGTGGGCCAGAAAGTCGATGTCAATCTCGATCTGGAGCGCCAGCCGTTGCTCAAGAACCGCGATGATAGACTGCATCCGGCCCAAGCGAGTACATCGACCGTGTCAGCTATCGTTCGTTCGTGGCTCATGTATCAGCCCCCGGCGATCCCCATCGTGAATCGCCAGCTGCCATCGAACCTAACGTCGCTATTTGTCGCCGCCTGGGTCGGTCTCAACATATTCCTTCATCTTTATCGGATGCCCTTCGAGCTGAAGTATTTCTTCGTCTTCGCAGATCGCTCGGGATATGTCTTCATCGTCAATCTACCGCTGTTATATCTTCTTGCAGCTAAGAACCAGCCATTGAAATTCCTCACCGGCCGATCATATGAAGCATTAAACATTTTTCACCGCCGCGTAGGCGAGTTTATGTGCTTCGAGGCTGTTGTACACTTCGTCGGAATGCTGATATGGCGAGTCTGTATTTCCCCGGACTGGTTAAAAGGCGGGGACTTCAGAGCGTATATAACACATCCATTGATCTTACTTGGGATCGGCGCATTTGTGTCTTACGAGTTGTTGTATTTCACATCTCTAGCGAGTTTTCGTGAGAGGTGGTACGAGCTGTTTCTTGCGTCGCACGTCATGTTGCAGATCGCTGCATTGGTATTCCTCTGGCTGCATTTCCATACAAGCCGGCCGTACGTCTATGCATCGTTGGTAATATTCTTCGTCGATCGCATAGTATGGAGGATCGGGCTCAAGTCCGCCACCGTCCAGGCCGACATCGAGATTCTTGAAGATGGTGAAACGGTACTGCTTTCGGCTGCGTGGGACCGTCCGCGCGGCAAAAGTGCACTTTGGTCCTTCCGGCAAAATGCTTTGTTTGGATGGCACCCCGCTGACCACATCTTCGTCTCGGTGCCGGAGCTGGGTGGCAGCAATGCGTTACGGGCTCACCCTTTTACCATTGCGTCAGCGGCCCCTAGTGGTGGTGACACACGCATATCTTTGGATTTGTTAATCCGAACATACACTGGGTTTACTTCTGAACTATTAGAATATGCTCGTGCGCACTCTTCTATCCGAGTAAGAATGGATGGGCCTTATGGATCTACTGATCCGTTAGATATGATCCGCGCGAGTCGGAGCACAATTCTTATCGCTGGTGGATCAGGCATCGCGGTGGTATTACCTTTAATTTGCCACTTGGCCAGGACGCAGCACGGGAAGCGAAAGATGCATCTGCTCTGGATAATACATTCAGGATCTCAAAGATCGTGGGTACCGAAAGAAAAGTTGGATGAACTGCGCCGTCTTGGTGTCCATGTTACTATCCCAGAGCCAACAGTTGAGGCAGGAAGACCTGATGTCGCGGCGTACGTGTCGGACATCGTTAGTGGCTCACAGACAGAGACTGGCGTTGTGGTATCAGGTCCTGATGGACTTAACCGCCGTGCCAGGAATATTTGTGCGGAGGAGATACGGCGTGGGTCAAACATCGATCTTCGGGTTGAGAAGTTTGGCTGGTGAGTACATGCGTACACACTTTCCCCCCCATGTCTGTTGCCTACTTGATCAACATTAGGCATTGGTCGAAGACTATTGCGAGGCCTAGCAGTTACAACATTATTCTCTTCGTATTTATTTCAGAGTATGAGCATGGCTGGCGTTTGGGCGCAGAGATTACAACTGCATGAGGTTACGGCAGCGAGATAGACAGGGCAAGCGATTGTGATTTGTTTGCATTTTCAATCTTCATAAAGACAGAAATCTATAAAGTGTATCGAAATCCCTCCACACCCTCAATAACCAACTTTCCGCTCGCTTGTAGCTTATTGGCGTGGTGAAAATACACCGAGAACACGCATACAATGGCAATAATCAGAATATGTGAACCTATGGAGACCCAGATGGCCGTGGGATATCGAGGGGCTTCAGATGATTTCACGATGAAGCTGCCTGCAATACCACCAGCCCCATTCAAAGCTGTAACAGCCGCAGCTGTGAACGCTCGTTTCCACTGTCCAGTGATGTTGTTCGCCTGGTACGTGCTCAAGGCCGCCCAGTTGCTGACATACGCTCCTGTAGCCAGGAAGGCACCAACATATCTCGCCACGTCTTGTTTGGCGAAGCCTAATAGCCCAAACCCTATGACTAGTGTGAGGCAGTTGAAGATGATCACTGGGCCTCTGATACGGAACCTATCGCCGACCATGGAAGAGACGATAACGGGTATAACGGCATAGTAGTATGGCGGCGCATTTAGCAGGATCGCAAGGTTCTCACTGAAGCCAAGGCCATTTTGGAGGATCTGAGGTAGAAAGTACGATAGCGAGGTCGAAACCAGGTTGAGCAGAAAGAACATCACCGCAAACCCGTATATCTTTGGATCCTTTGCATGCACAAATATTGCAGGCCACGAGAAATCCTCTGGCTCCACGTCCTTCCGATCAGCATGGATTCGGGCCACTGCAAGCTGTTGTTCTTCCTGAGTCAGAAACCAGAGAGATTTATGAGCGTTCTCGGGGAAATCGACGATCCAAAAGTAGGTCACAATGCCAATGACGACAGTTATGAGGCCTTGTACTAAAAACATGTATCGCCAGCCTGCAAGCCCACCCTTGCCGTCTAGGAAGTTAAGACCGAAGTTGACGATGCCACCCGTTGCAAGGATGACAACTTCTCCCGTCTGTAAGAAAGCAAATCGGGTCTGCTGCTCACGCCGCGGGTACCAGGCTGAGATAAGGTACGTCAGGCCAGGATACATCCCACTTGCAGCTACACCGAGCAGGACTCGCAGCGCGATCATCTGTTTCCAAGTCTGAATGAAGGCCGTGGCCATGGTGATGATGCCGAATGCGAAGGTGATGACTGCAAACCAGAGCCGAGGACCAAAAGTGCGCACTGCCAGGGTCGAGGGTAGCTGGAATGCGATGGAGCTGACAGTGAAGATGAAAACTATGCAAAGACTTAGTGTTTGCTCCTAAAGTGTGGGTTTTACAGAGCGTTGGATTAGTATTCCCAGGGCTGAACATTTGGCTGTGCTACGAGGGTTGACGTGTGACCTCTACAAAATGAGTGGACAAAAACGGGCGAAAAATAAAGACTTCGGTGCCACCTACTCGCAACGCCATACCGGTTGCCCGTCAGTCCTAAATCAGTCGGCAGGCTCGTGACTGCTGCCGAGGAGATAACGCCGGAGTCGAGTAGATTGAGAGAACATAGTATCCCAGCAATTGTGCACAGTCGCAGGTCAATCTTGCGGCGCAACCGCCGTTCCATGGGACCATCGATTTCGATGTCGGTGTCGGACGCGTCAGGTGCACCGCTCACACGGCCGATGATTCTCTCGACGGCGCCATAATCAGAGTCCTCCGAGTTGACTCTGCGCGATGCCTCATGCCCACCGTTGCTTCGCTTCGCCGATTGCGATTCTGGCATGACGCCCATTGTTGATGCTTCTCCTTCGGAAAGTGAGGGACGAAAGGAGTTCAGAGGCGAGCCTGACATTTCGGCCTCCCTTCACTCGATCTGCGGGCTGCAGGATATTCCACGCTTCTTATCGCACCTCGAATCTTGGATCGTGTGCCTTGGGTCGCATTGCATCCGTGGTCTGCCGGTCTCGGTGATCCACCTCCCTACCTTGCCTAGAGGGCGGCGCTATCAGACGATCTCAGCTGTGGTCAACCCGCGCGGTTGATGATTGATGGTTTGCAATGGGCTAGATGCGATGATTACTAGAGCGATTACTAAATGCCGAACCATCTAGAAAGCGTCGGACCACAATCAGGGTTTTCCGGGCTCAACCGAGAACCGATACTACGGCCGCCGAAATCAATGTAGTGTTTCGCTGCTCCGACGGCAGACCTCGGCGTACTTGGTATCCAAGTTTACGGGCGGCTAGGCCCCGTGAGCGGCTAAACGCGACATTTTTTAAGTTTACCTACACACTGGATTCTTGTTGGCATCATCGTCGCAGTCTCTTGATACCCACTCCGATGCCCTATGGAATTGTGCATTGCAAACAAGCTCAAAGGCCCAAGCGATCTTTCCAGATCTGGTTGACGAAAGGATTAAGCTGTTAGGTACCTAACAGTCTGGATCCTGAAAATCGATGACATTATGCTGGGTAGGTATATAACCTCTTGGCGTCCCCGTCGAGTGGTATGAATCTCATGTTCACCATGAAGGGTGCGACTGCTCACTAGGTATATGTTTCGTGTCGTACTTATCTATATCGCATTGAGATTTCTGGATATTGTGTGATATTGTTACAGGTCTCCATCCTCCAACAGTTAAGTCCACCTATCCAATGTCAAAACTTGGGTATCATATCGGCGTCAAGTTCGTACGCATTAGGCCGAAAGGCGTGGTAATCTCGCAGTATCGTATAGGTCATCAGCATTAAGGAGATCAACATTAAGTTGCTCCAATGGCTCCCATACATAGTCACCCGGCAGATTCCCTATTTCAGACGTCAGTTTTGTTTGAGAAAAGCAGTCACAAGATTTGACGTTACAGTATCGAACGATCAATCCCCGCTCATGGGCTTGTGCGACTTGTGTGTTGATCGTGTTTATCTCTGCCGTCGTTAGAGTCGCACTGCTCGGATCACCTACAACAGCTTGAAAGTCGGCAGAGGCATAATATGAATTCTGAGCCGTGTAGTTTGTATTGGGTAGGGCTGCAAGAGGCGCGTCGCAGAAAACATCGAAGTTTGGCACGCCGTCTCCGCTCATAATGCGAGCCGCAGGATAACTGCCCGACGCAACGACAGTCACTGCTCCCTCTACAAGCTGTCCATTCTCAATTCTTGAGAGGTACCCAGCCTGTCGTAGTGGGTCAATCGCACTCACGACTGCGTCTAGGGTTGCGGTATCGCTTGTCTTGAAGTCGATGAGTAAAGAGAGTGTTTGGCTCGGTTGCGCCTTGTACACGGAGCCACCGTTGTGGTCTATAATTGCTTTCAAAGGATTGATGTACTGAGCGGTCAGCGTCCTACCAGTCGTGGGCAAAGTATGACCGATATACAGATTTCCAGACACGAGCCAAACGTCGGCCTCGACCCCAATACAGCCAGCGGCTAAAGCCTGAAACAGTGGAATGTCATGGTCGTAGTCGTTATGACTGTGGCAAGCGACTGGTTTTACCCCATTGAGCGAGTCTAAAGGCCACGGATTCAAGGGTGGCCCAGAACCCTTATTAGCGGTTTGGGCAGTGAGAGCGCCAGACGTGTACAACTTGTTAAGGGCGTCTTGCGTTGGAGGCGTTCCGAACCCAAGCGCATGGTACGATATAGCTTCGGCTCCCACTTGGTATGTGCCGCCTTTCGTATCGCCGTGATCGCTGCCGTAACATTTTCCACCCGAAGCCGAAAGTGTCCCAAGGTACATTTGGCACGAAGCCGCTGCTCAAGTTAGATATGAATTTCCAGCGAGTAGGCAGAAGAGAATGCTCACTGTTTACTACATGGGCCGTGCTCTGTTTGTTATGAATTTCAACTCAATTCGACGTTAGTAGCAAATATGTCTGCGAAGATGCTCTTTGGTGCTCACAGTAGACATAGCCAAGCAAGCCATAAACGGGAGGGTTACCGCCGCCGTCCAGGTAAACCTCGGTAGCCATGGACAAATAACCTTGACTGGCCACGGTCAACCCGTTCGCCTCACTACAAAACTTGGTTATCGCCCTCGTAAACCCCTGGCGGCTGTCCGTGTTGCTTCCGATTGCGACATCTGGAACTGCCATCCACGTGCTGCCACAGCTGGAAATGCCATCTGTCACCAAAGCCGCGAGCGTACTGTTCTTAGAGTCTGTACGGTTTGACGCTGCCGCCAACGCATTGTAATTGAAAGGGAGCGGGTTGCGTATCGGTATCGTTTTTGCCTGTGTTGCAAGTCAATCTCAATTTTTACGTGATTAATTCATCACATTCAAATCTTACAAGCACGCAGGCGACGTTGACCGCAAGGAGGCCTAACCCCTTGCTATGCATCTTGCAGCTCACGCGATTAGATCGTGATGAGTTTCGACACACAACAAATCACCACGTAAATCATCACATCTCGAAAAACGGCGACTTCTGCACTTTGTTATATACTAGCCTTCGCCTAGCTGAACAAGAACTGCAACGATACATTCCCATCAAATCATTTACCTATCGTAATCCACCGGTGAACATCACGATCATGTAGCCAGGGTTCTCGTGATATTGTGCATGGCGCGAAGTGACAAGTGAATGTGTTCTTGTGTCCACAGGATGCTCCTTTCACGATTATGGGCCTGGCCTGCGTTGCAATGACTGCTGAATCGGGAAGCTGGCTAAACTAACGGCCTGAGCTGATCAGGGGCTCCCCATGAGTTGTGCCGAATGACACGCTGCGCAAACACATTTCGCCCATTTGAGCCCTGCCAAGCATGCGCCAGGATGGTGGTGTTCTAAGCACTGGACCCGCTGGTTCCGAATCCCCAGGGGCATCTGTGAAGCGCCAACGCCAATGACCAGTGCTGGATCTAGCACGCGGGAAGAAGCCGGCGCTGAGTTGCTTCCTGCCTCGTTGCATATGATCTAGAGATAGCAGCATGAAAGACACCTCTTTCCGCCACACGTAAGTACTAATAAGTGTGAGTAGAGCACGCTCCACGATAAGGCGACCAATCATTTAGCGAGAATGAGACATCTGTTGCAGCGTGTCGCTTCGGTGTGGACAACTAGAGCCTGTAGCCAGATGCAGATCTTCAAAGTCGGATAGTCTCCATCCCAGAAGTGAGAAGTCGGGAGGATCCTTTTACACTGCATGTTGATACTGAATGCGGAATGTCGAAATGGCTATACGCGCCAATGATTCAGACCTGTATGAAAATCATGATTAAATATAAAGGGGTCAAGCATACAGAAAGATAACTGATTTTTCTTCAATCATCATCTTGAACAAATGATCTTAAATAATAGACGTATAACTTCCAAAGGCTATATGAGAAATATAAAATAGATACTGATCGATATCAACACTTGACTAGACTTGGTAAGCCAACTTGCTTAACTCTGTGTAAGACCGACACTTGTTATACTACCTAACTATCAACACCATTTATCCGCTATGCTGATATTGGAACAGTCCATCTTAAGACACAGTCTTCCGAAACAACGGTTGGCAATGGGCTTGAGCCAGAATTCATACCCGAGCGGATGATTTGCCCCTTTCCCGTCTTCTGGCTACAACCCCTTCTCTGTGCACTCCAGCGTCGACTCGATCTCATTCCGCGCCCTGCCGCGCAACAGTACCATTCATAGCTGGTGGCGTATTCCCATTGCAGTACCCCTTGTCATTCTCTATCCGGCAATAGGTGACCGGAGACATCTTGCAATCGACAGCCATCCTCGGTTGAACACCTTTACATCTCAGGTACGAGTGCGGCGTGTCGCAGACATCGTAAATACCCTCTGGCCTTGAGCAAGTCTTCAACGCAGTCTCTTTTGACCGGACTGCGAATGACGTGGTGAGTCCAAAGGCAGCGAATGTCAAAAACAGAAGTAGTTGGCTGAACATTGTCGTTATTCTTGTTTGTATGCTTCCGTGTGGTCAGAATGCTGGTTGTTGGGGACCGCAGATGTCTTTCGGCGGCTGATATCAAGTTGCTAATATGAGGTAGATGCAGATCTGTTAGCAAGTTTGTTGAACATTAAACAAAAAAGTTGTATCGAGTCTGTATTCGAGTGAGCGGGTTTTATATTTACGCGTATGCCAAATGGGAATCACGGAAGTGTTGCCAGATAAGGTGGTGATGGCAGGCTAAATGAAACACAGTTTCCCAACCTCTGCGCCACGCAATCATCTGTCTCATTTCACGACTTTTTTGTTCGTGGATCTCCCAATTATTGTTTCACGACAGTGAAATGCCACTTCTTGTGTACCTTGGCTTGCCGTGACACCATGCCGTGATGTGGCGTTGACACGATACACCAGTGAACAACAATTCGTCGACTTGCGACGTATCTTTTTGGAACCATCACGTGGTCTTACGAGAACGTGATTGAACGAAATTGAAGCACTTTCCCGGTCGCATGCTTTGGAATGTTGTCTTTCGTGTTACTGAATCTGTCATCCTATTCATGGAATTGGGAGTGCTCCCAAGTGTAAGGATATGTTTTGCCTATATTCAACTCTTGGCTGCTTGGCCGCATTGGATAATCGTTGCGTTGTGACGCTTGATAGATAACCAGGTCCTTGGCTTCGCCTTGTTGTTCCCCTTAATCAATTGAACCGATGAATGCGATGGGGTGATTCACCGTCTATTTATAGCAACTATCGATCTATCTTCAGAAAATGCGATGTTGGGTTGAACTTGGCGGTGTCAGGGGATATCATCATTGCTCCAGAGATCAAGGAGATAAAATAGGTGACCAGTCATCATTAGTCGCACTCAAAGTGAGGGATAGGCCATTTTCCGCCGAGGTGGCTCAATTCGGATCACATCTACAACCGGTAAAGTTACCAGAGGCTTGTTTCTGACTATGACGCCTATCATCCTAATGTCATCTCCATCTCAACCATGTGATAGTGTCGAGCAGTCATTCTTCTGAACAAGCTAAAGCACACCTCGGCCGCATGTTTTCAGCCAGTATGTTGAATGACCGTATACTCAGGAGAACCTACGATCTGATATTCGCAATGTAAGTTTCGGCACACGATAGCATTTCACGCTTTCGAAAGCCTTTGGGTCTACGGTTTGCGCTTTATCCAGGAAATAGTCACAAGGTTTCACAGCCGTTGCTAGCAGCAACTCTAAAACGACCACCTCATGATACAGTCGCCTCTCAGATTGGACCTCGAGTCACTCTGCGATGATGGACTACTGCGTGGCTGGATGAGATCATGCGAATGGTGAGCATAATCAGGGGGGATATGATGCCTGCCCACGGGGGAACTGGCCTCTCTGAGCATGTGTTATGGGAGGCTTGGATATGGGTAACGAGTAGCTTTTCCGCTACATATTAGACAAGGTGTACCCATGAGACGAAACACGCCTGCTTGGCTTCGTATCCGTGTCCGATGGGGAAATGGTCATCTGACGGCGTTGTCCCAGATTCTAGGAGAGTTTTATAAACACTGTTTCTCGATTTGACGCCCGTTCTCTACTTCCTCGGGGTTTCTAACATTCACGCACCAAACAGCTGCACTTTGTCGACAATCGACAGGAATAATATCTATAACAGCACATAAGATGCCGCCGCCACTCCAGATTATATCGTACGAGCCCGTGCGGCAACAGCAGCATCAAATAACTGATCGCCTTCGCCAAGTTGTAGCCGCACGGGCACGCCACGCAGCATTCGACCGACGGCCCCGTTATGAGCCTCGAGATACGCCTGGCGATGCTTATTACTCTAACACGAACGGAGCTGAAAGCACACTCAGTGGGGGAGCTATTGCAGGCATCGTCGTGGGATGCGTGGTCGGAACTGTGATACTAGCATGTGTGCTGTATCTTTGCTGGAAGGTGGGCCAACCGAGTGCGACATATTACGAAACGGCTGTCAAGACGAGTAAGAAAATTGGCCCATGCCGATGCGAGAGAGGCGGACGATGCGCACAGCATCCAATGTGTCGTACAAATCGCACGTATTGGTGCGACGTTATCAAGGAAGAGGAAGACATATGCCGCCCGTCGAAGGCAGAGACAGGTGAACTCAATCGTAAGGAAATCCGACGGCCTTGGTAATGGGAGGTCAAGGGATATTTTAATTTCCGGTATTGGAAGCTCTTGCTCCGGAGATGGGAAAGCGAGATCTAGGAGATTTGGCGGAAGGCTCGTGGGGCATAGTGATGGTGTATAGAGATATCATGGCATAGCTCGCGATGTATGAATTACAAGTTGACAGATCGTCATCTCCGTACAAAGAAGCCGCCCCGACCATGTGCAAGGTCTTTAAGCTCGGCACGATCTGATCGAACACCAACCCAGTGGATCGGAATACTGTCTACTCTTCTCTGTACATCGGATCGAAAATCTATATATCTCTCAGTAGTCCTCTTCTTATTTCTCTGGCTTGACACCTGAATAGCAGTGCTGTGAAGCCATTGCTGTCGACTGAGGCTTGCAACCGCAATGCGCTTGTCTTGGGTGATGTTTGGAGACGGCTCGGGGGACACCCCTGAAATGACAACCTCTGGTATGGGTCGCAGGAAAGCCATTAGTATGACTTTGAGCTTTGCATCGAAGAATGTCGTTTCTGCGCCGAAATCGTGAATCATGTGCACATTGACCACATTCCGCAGTACGACGCCTGGAGATGAGTTAGAGACAGGACCAATCGTGATTATGGCCTCATGCCAATCTTCAGAGACATTGTTCAAGTTCTTCTTCAACCGAACAGAAGCCCAGCCGATGTAGACGCCCTTAAGGCGCAATAACAAGTCATCGGAAACGTGAGACAAAGCCGCTGTTGGGATTTTGTTCCTAACAGATTGACGCGAGGCCCCGGGGACTACTTTTCCTTCAAACGGAATGGGAAAAGGCTCATCTGGACCAGTATCACTTCCTATTATCTCCGGAAGCTTACCTACCACGTTCTCCTGGTGAAACAGATCGTATATAACGTCCCTTGTGGCATCAAAATTATCTTCCAAAGAGGCGAACTGCCCCTTGACCTGGGTCTTTGCGAAAGACAGAACAGCCGCGCGTTTGGCGACGAAAGCTGGCTGCATCCGTTTGACCCCATTCCCTACGACGGCCTGAGCGGGTCCGACCACTCTTTGGGCGTACGCATTGCCAACGACAGATGCTATCTTCAGACCGGCCTCGACAGGCATTGTAGTTAAGCTCGCGCCGCGAAGCACGCTGACGTCAGACGAGGTACTCGCCAAGCGGAAGATAGGCGATGGACAAAGAGGTTTCTTCGAAGTCTCGCCTGTGCACATGACAATGCGTAGATAGCCATCGCTGCATGACGCCGGAATGCGCAACACACAGGTCTCGCGTGGAGTATGTTGCACGAGACGCTTATCGCTTACGATTCTTTTCTGAAGTTTCCTGATATCTCTCTGCCAACCACGCTCATCGCCTTCGGGAAGTGCTGAGGACAACGCTTCGGCCGAGGGTGTGATATCAATCCAATTCGACGTGGTTCTCATCAAAGCACTAGCGGCCATCCCCACGCCCCCAGAGAATCCTTTCCTTTGGAGCCAGAATGACCTATCTGCAGGTAAATCCGCGTCCGCAAACACGGTAATGACGATGTTCGTGGAAGAGCCTTTGTAGAACACCAGTCCAGGTGAGTGGCGGAGGATGGTGTGATGCCTAGTCGACTCAAAAGGACGAGAGATCAGTCCTCCCGCGAAGTAGACAGTCTCGTCGACGACAGCCTTCCACCGTGACCGGGACGGTGTTGGTGTAACCGGCGCCGACGGACTTGGAGTGGGTACAAGAGACGGCTCGGGGGCGTTTGGAATCCAAAGGGGTGCAGAAGCCTGGCGCGGGGGCAAAGCAACCAAGTCCCGATCTACATCACGTATTCGCACTTGGGTCTTCTGAGGCAAGGAAGTTGAATCGTGAGTAGAGGCCTTTAAATAGTCGTCTAGAATCGCATCAACAATATCATACGACCCTGAGGGAGTAGTCGGAGCGGACTGGGCGACTGGTTTTCGTGGTATGTGGTTCTGCTCATTTTGACGGACTGAGTCCATCTTCGTCGGGTTTTCGATGGCAGGCAAATGGAATCAGATACCATTGCATCGGTAGAATTATATCATGGAATGCTTAGAGGCTGCCAAAGTCCCCGGTCTGGAATAAAGCACTGCCCGGGTTTCGACTCGCAGAATAGGAGAAAAGGCCGACCGGCCGGAGGTATCACCTTGCTCCCGCCCAGTGGCCAACCGTTAGACACTGTCTCACGATATGCGCCAGAATTCAACTCTTGGGGTATGAGGTTGGTCCTCATTGTGCGAAGTGCTGTGCCAGTCGATCAATCACCACTCGGAGTATAAAGGGACGGTGTATCGCTTACACTTGGAGGCGAACGCATCCAAATGCTGGCTCTGGTACGACATTAGCATGCCCAGAGCACGCCAGACTACAACCCTAGTAGCAACGGGCATCATCTACGGTTGCTAATCTCTTCGGCATGAACTACTACAGAACCATCTTTCGAGTCTCTGATCTGCTTGTTTGCTCTCTACCTTTGCCTTCTATATTTCGCTGATGCATCATGTGGCATGATTCATGATTCCAAGTTCCCAGAAAAGCCGTCCAGACGAGCCCAGATCGAGGCGAGCGCTGTGTGTTCTCGACTGTATGTGAAGCTCTAACTGAATCTGTTGTACCTGAGGGAACCGGGAGCTGTCCCCCGGCTTCTGACCCCAAGGTCCTGGAACCAAGCATGCCAGGTCTCCACAGCAAGTTCTTGGGAAGATCCTTGAATAGGAAGTATCGATACGCAGCAAATCGAGCCGAGTCGCAGTCCTGTACAGTACCTAGGTAGGCGTGGAATTGAGACTCTCAGCTCAGCTGTGCATCAGATGCCAGGCACAGGGCTGTGGCCTTTGTCGAGTTCCAGTTGCGGTAGGGGAAAAGATGGCAAACGTGGTCGCCTTTTTCACGATTTGGCGGGCCAAAGTTGAATATTTTTTGACAGTTATTTTTTCCAGTCAGTTGCCGGTAGTATCGGTGATTGCACCTACTGGCGCTATCGGGTAGCGCGCTATGCTGCAGGCACTGGGCTGGCAGAGGAGCAGCAGCACAGACTGACAGCTCGCCTTGCGGTCAGGGTGCCAGGGTTGAATATAGTCACCTCCGTCATGCTTATCACAGCCCAGTAGCTCGCCCAGAGCTCGCCGTGACTGCACTGACAGACAGAGCCTCACCTCTCTATTTTTCATCTGTTCTTTTTTCCCTTCCCTTTCGTTCCATTCTTTTCATCCAATACACTACCCATTCCCTCTTTTTTTCATCTTTCTTGTTCTGCGAGGTAGCTGAGAATGTAGATGCTGGTGTTGTTCTCAGCGTCAAGCTGCCACTTGTGATTCACCAGTATCAACTACATATCTACCTACCTACCTCCCTACATATATACACTTGCACGCCACAGCAACGACTCCCACGATGGCTTCTTCAACCAGCCCAGCCTCGTCGCTTTCCGCACCCAGATCCCGACCCGCCTCCTTAAATGCCTCCTTCCGCAACTCCTACCATGACTCCATCCCGGTCGAAGTCCTCGTCCATCATCTTCTCGATGCTAAGCGCTCTCTGTCTTCTATGCAGCTCGTCCTTCGTGCAAACGAGCTCGTCCACTCCGCCCGCAAGGCCCACGAAGAGTCTGTAGTTCTCTCTGCCCAGTCCCAGTTCATCCGCCGAGCCATCGCCGACCAGATGCGCGTGCTCTACCGCGTTCGCAAGAAGCTCGTGCGCACCTACGACAGCGGCAAGCGTGAGTTCAAACAGACCATCAAGAGCTTGGATCTCACCAACACCCGCCTTGAGGGGACCATGAACATCCTCCGCGGTCGCTCCGTAGACAGCGCCTTCAGGCCCAGTGGTGAGGAGAGACGGAGCTTGTTGGACTTCGTTGACGAGGCTCAAGTCGAAGGCATGAGAGAGGCCCTGAAAGAGAACATCCAAGCGCTGCAGGTAAAACATGCTCTCGGCGTATCACCTTGAATTGCCACTGTCACACGGGCACCACTCCCACATCTCCTCGTACCAACTGACCTCCTCTTCACGTAGAGCACGCAGCAGTCCTTTGACGGCGATCTATTACAGTTCGAGACCGACTTGCGCAACCTCAAAGTCATCATAACCTCCGCGCCCTCGACCAAATCACCATCAACTTCACACACAGACCCGTCTCTTGTACATTTACTGTCTTCCATGATAATGAATTCCCACGCCATGGCCGAGCTTCTCACCTCGCTAACCAAGCATTTTGATCTCTGTGTCACCGCCGTGCGCACGACCGAGGGAGGGGCGGCCTTGGCGAGGATCAAAGCGGCTGAGGCGACACAGGCACCAGGTGGCGAGGATGTTTCCATATCCGGAGTCATTTCGGACCAGGAGTCGCACATGCCACCCTTCGAGCACTTATCTCCCGAGGAACGTGCACAAATGCTCGAGGTTGTCGTGCAAGACTCATCCGAAGTCGATGATGTTGTCCAGGAACTCAATGAGCGTCTCCAATCGGTCGAGGCCGACTTCGGTATTCTCGACGAGGAGAACACCCGCATCAAACTCGTCTATCTTGCCACCATCAAGGCATTCCACGCGCTAGATGACATCGGTACCCGGCTTCAGGACTACCTGACTTCTGAAACTGAGTTCCGGGATCGATGGGTGGAGGAACAGGACATTATCCACGATAAAATTGCCGAAATGGAGGACATGCGATTATTCTATGAGAAATACGCCGGTACCTACGATCATCTCGTCCTGGAGGTCGAGCGCAGAAAAGTCGTTGAGGAGAAGATCGCGAGTATCTGGAAGAAGGCTAAGGACAGCGTGGAGAAATTGATCGATGCAGACCAGAAACAGCGAGATATTTTCCGTCAAGATGTCGCCGATCACTTACCCACTGACCTGTGGCCAGGCATGGACGATCCCATCCGCAGGTGGGAACTGGTGCCAAGCGGAGACGGTCCAATCAACAGGAACCAGGAGTTCGGAGGTACGCCGACGTTGGGGAAAAGTGTCGTTGAGAGCGCCTTGAGGCGACAATTTTCCGGTGGAAAATAATCCGTGTTTGACGATTATCGGCGTTTTATGGGGGCGTTTTATTATTGGCGAGGAATCTATGGTGAGGCGTTTTGGAGTTGAAGCGAACTTTCCCAAATTTCAAGATACCCTGAATATAAGGGGTAACGTTGTCGAATTACTGAGAGTTGACTATTCCAACTGATGAACAAGGCAGTGACGATATTTATTTCGCACGCGCTTTCAAGAAAACTTCGCGAGTCTAGACTCCGAGACCCGTATTGAAATGCAAAAGGGAGTGCAGAGGTGACGCTAGGCGTCCGCGTCAGATGATCAAAGTGTGCAATGTCTGTGGTTTCTTTTTACAAAGTATATTATTGTAAACTTGCCCAAATGTCGCCAACGCCGGAGCTGAGATGGCAAGACAGGAAGTACCAAGACTCCAATACTGTTTGTCTCGATAAATCCATGGGTGACATCGCAATATGATAGACTGATGGAGGTTGGCGTGTCGCTATCACACTATCGGCGGGCAATAATGAAGATTCCTAATTCTATTTTCGAAGGGACCACATTCCGTCAAAGGCTCGTTTGTCCCTGGTTATAAACATTCCTGTGTTGAAGCCAACTCTTACAGTCTGATACTGTAGTTCATAGAGATGATCTAGAATCGCGAATAGCGTGGCAGCATTTGCATCCCAGAAAAATAATGAAGGGCAAGAATTCCTCCCGTATTTCTCGAGAACGAGTTGTTTTATATCCTTCGGCTCTTCATTCATGATCTGACTAGTTCTACAGTGAAGTCAGTCTTTCTAGAGGTTGGACTTTGCCAAGTCTAGAGAGATCTCGTGGCCTAGAGTAGTACTTTAGACCGTGGATTTGCTCACTAATCTGGGCAAAAAAATCGATTGTTGGGTTGTCGGTCAGCGAGGATAGTACGCTTAATGTGTTGACAGTTTCTTCGAGGATGGTCGTGGGATAAATGGCGTTCTGCTGTTTCGGAGGTGATTCCAGGTGACATTTCTGGGCAATGCTAACATGGCAACGACGAAATTTGTGCACTACACCGCGGAGTTGTTTCATTGCTGGAAATATGGCAACTCATCATTCACCAAGCGTTAGTTTGGGGTTTGCTTCGCTTGGCATGTTCTTATACCATTATGATATCTGACATTCAACTGATTTTCAGATGCTCGCAGAGGCTTGAAGAACAAATTACTTTTAAGCCTGTATTACAATTTGGCAAAAGGCAGAAAACAGCCGCTTGGATTAGTATATCACCATTCCAGTCGCACTCAGGTTATAGTACCGACATGGTGTTGGAAGACTTCTATTCGGCGTTCGTTATCTATTTGGCTAGCCATCAGGTATTGCGGTTGTGATAAATTTCCGAAGGCATTCGGCGAAAACACGATGCAGAGCGAAAGGGGTCAAAGGTGGGAAGTATTTCAAGGTTCACTCCGCTGAAATTGATCAAAAGACAACTGCATTTTGCCAGACCCTTGTTTCCATGGTCAGGAGAATCCAGCAACTAGAACCGGATTCAATGTATGGCCGATGCGTCTGGAACAGAGGTAGATCGCGAGCTAATGCAGACATCGAGAGTCAGCATCAGTCGCAGGACTTATTCTCTACAAATCGAGATTCAGACTTTGTGTATTTCCAGTGCTAGTTAATTAATCGCTATTCTGGCGAAAACATGTACCAGCCAACATGATCATCTCGACAATGTTCCCAACGGGTTCTATTGAGTCTCATCTGAAATTGGTTCGCCTTTAGATTTTCGAGGCTACTAAACTCATATAAATACCCCAAAGGAGGCCAACAAAGTTAAGGAACACGATTCTGCGTTCAACAGGCACACAGCTAAAGCTGATGATCGAAGCGAATGGCCAAATCTTGTAACCCGCCACAATGAGTGGGATGGTCTGCGTGCGGATGTTTTCCAGAATAGTAGGTGCAGGTTGCCACTTCAGTATGCCCATCAATATAAAGAAGGCAACACCGTTGAAGATGGCGCCTATCGTGATACAGTCGATGAACCACTTGGTAAATGTGTTGTTCAGATTGAGTTTGCCTTTCTGCCCCGGCGCACTGCTCTCATGCAGCTGTTTCTCGAGGTCGCGGGGACTGTCCAGAGACGCACTGCCGCTGTTGGCTCGTGTGCGGTCGTAGGCCGGAAATGTTCGTTCCAGGAGCTGCTGCCATAGGTAGTTTGGCGGCGCAGCGATGAACGTAAAGGTTACGAAACGGAGAAACATGGCAATGTCGAAAGAGAAACGGCGATGGTCGCGATAGGCTTCGAGGACCTGTGCCAAAATATTGGACGCTCCGGACAACGCGGCGGCCGCAAGGGTGGCCTTGAACATTGGCGATGGCATTGTGCTGCGCTTAGTCGACGCGTTCAATTGGATACAGACCTTGGGAAGAACTCGGAAGAGAGAAGAAGGCGATGAAATATGTCAACCCCAGACGCTACCTTTGAACTCAATCCCGTCGCATATATTGCCGATGTTAACGGACTAATTAAGATGCGTCGAGATGCCCCGCCGTACTTCCTTCCAGGACTGATCCCTTCCTCGTTGTGACCTGGAAATGTGTCCTTACCATGGAATGAGTGGGACGAGGATGCGCATGAGTTCAATTTTCAAATACACAATGCAAGGCCTGGAGGAAAATCACAGAGTAGAGTCTCAGTAGCTACTAACGTGTTTCAATGACGGTGTCGGGCATCTTACCTAGGTAGTTCCACGTAAGACTTCCGGGTCTCATAAGAGTCGTCGCGCGAGCCTAGAGAAATGTACCTAGGTACTGCACCAATTAACATC
The DNA here is from genome assembly GCA_022578705.1 of Xylariaceae sp. FL1019. Lineage (NCBI taxonomy): Eukaryota > Fungi > Ascomycota > Sordariomycetes > Xylariales > Xylariaceae > Xylariaceae sp. FL1019. The sequence continues at coordinate 938,411 of MU391928.1, forward strand.
GCGGATTCAGCAAACTTGGAATGGGAACGTGAAAAGTACACCCTTAAAATATCCATTCCATTGGTGCAGCGGGAGCAAGCGACCCCATGTCCATTGTTACCCCAGATGGCGGGTGCGCTTCTCCCTGATAGTGGACCGAGGGGCGCGTGGAGCAACGACCCGTCGCTGCCATGCTGACTTAACGAACAGGGGGGGAAAAGAAAAGAATTTTTCAACAATAGTAAAAAAGATATAATGCAAAAACTGTGACATACAGCAGTAGCCTGCGTACCTTGACGCTTTGGCTTTTTGAGAAATTTGGGGGCTCAAAACGCTCGTCTGGTAAGTCCGAGGTTGTAGTTTGACCACTCACTACTGCGCTAATAGAGAGGAATAGGTTCATGATGGTTGTTTTCCTATTTTTTGTATTCCATTTTCCGTTGAATATGAATTCCACGCATCATTCTACTATATCAGGTGCTGGGCCTCTCTAAATCTTGAATTGTACGGCTTACAAGCCTTCAAAAACTGACTACCTTTTATAAAACATGATGAAAAGTGCAATAAGGACTCTGCTTTTGGGCGATATGATTCATGGAACTAAGGCATCCGTCTGTAAAGGGCCTGTGTTCTCAATGCTACAAGAACTAGCCTGAATCTGAACTCTGAACAATTTGTACAACAAAAGGATAAATTTGGGACAGATTCGCAGAGAACTGACGGAAGATATCCCCACAGCACACAGGCCACTGACGCATATGGCATCCGAATATTCTGATAAGTTGACGCACTCGATCCTCCTCTTCCTAGAGGAGTGAATGATTTGTTCCGTTTTCGTTTGTAGCGGATCTGATGAATTATTTGGCTTCAAATGGTCGCAGTCTCGACGTCAGCAGGAGAAGGAAGGAATGTTTACCGACTACTCAGGCTGAGATTGATAGTACTCAAGTGATAGTACGTTTCCATTGTCCAGAATCTTGCGCGAACTCTCAGTGATGATTCTGTTCAAAGAAGCGATGAGAAGACGCCCCTCTACCTAAAGTGCAATACCAGGGGCTTTCGACATATGCATTTCGTGCATAAAAAGACTTGTTGGCCCAGATTTCCCAGCATCAACCTTTCTCCTGAGTGCCGAAAAGCACTTCGACTACCTACCAATCCACTTTCTAGTCGCTGACTACCGGTCGCAAGGCTCTCAGGACGTGATTAGTGATGACTAACAAGGCATGATTGACGTAAGCTTAAAGCATTGAGTCAAGTTGACCTACTTCAGTAATACTTCTCCCTTCTGACTTGAAGCAAGGGCAAATCGTATCATTGAGTCATCTGTGATCGGATGGCCGAAATATAGTGGCCATCTTGAATTAAAGCAGTCAAAGCAGTCAGGAATCATGTGAACAATGAATAAGCATTTTTATGTCAGTAACTATCATTGAATCATTCGAATGGCCAAACACTAGATATGTGCTATGCTAAGATACATACCTAGGTTCAGCGACCAGTCTTTCTCCAATTTCATCATTGAATGTTCGTCTGATCACCCATCAATGTGTCACGGGTTGTGAAGTCACAAGAGTTACGACTCCAGGTAATGGATTGTTTCATGGACCATCTTCCGAGACTGTCCCTCTAATTCTGTACTTAAAGATCCTGCCACCGACTTCACCCTGCCTCTGTACTCGACCCAAAAACACACATCCGCTCTCTACGCCTCATCACCAAAACTCAGGAAATCCAAAGCCATCATGAAACTCACCAACACTCTGACCACCCTGGTCTCGGCCTTGCTGCTCGCCTCGGGCGCCCAGGCTACCTACGAGATAGCCGTATACCAAGACGGCGAATGCCAGATCCCCGTCGACAACCAAGCCACGACTCAAGTCCTCTCAGGAACATGCGACAACAACGTCAAGGCGGGCTACAGCTCCTTCATGGTCCTCCACAAATGGGCCTCACCTGCTGGCACAATCACGTTTTTCGAGCAGCCCTTCTGCGCCTATGACCCCTTTGAGAAAATCGGTCGTTATCACAACCCTGATCTGAACAAATGTCACACATTGGGGTTCACTGCGAATGCCGTTCATCTCATAGGCTGAGCAGTTATGGGACGCCCTTGCTGGCTGCTGATCACTCTCAGATAGAGGGGACTGATGGAGAGGGGCGGGTGATACGTTTGACGTTATCAAGAATGTCAAGAAGGTGGTGATACGGGTGCTATCATATACTGTTGTAGGCTGATAGGGATGCGATTATGTCTACATCACGTCAATAATACAACTAGCCTCCTCAGACAATTCGTTTTCTCAGTCCTATCTGTACTATGTGCATTATCTTGTCCATTGCCTAGAATGAGTGACCTCAGAATCCCGTGTCGGAAGCAGTCCATTAGTGAGGTACGATCAGAAAAAACTCCATATGATGTCTTGCTTTACGCGGAACGTATTGCTTTCATCTTGAATACCTTCGTCCACTCCGCATGGCAGGAACCATCCTCATTTCTGATATCTACACTCATCCAAGCATTACCCTGAGGGTCATGTTCGTTCTCTTCATCCAGTTATGATCTTTAGGTGCATTGGGGGCTAGATTGAAATCACACACTTTGCTTAGCGATGGGCGGTTCGGAACACACGGGTTCATGACGAATGGCGATTCGTGAGTAAGTACCTAAGGCTAAGGCTATGACAAACTTCTGGGAGACTGGTTTATGGATATGATTAAACCTCACTGAGAAAGAGTCGCAAGATTAAGCCCTAACGATATGGACGACCGGCCTTCCTAATCTTCCCAAGGACACCCTCAAATAGCTCTGGCAGGATCTCTGCCGCGCTTCCTTGAAAGAAATAATCTTTGCTCGTCAGGCCTTGTGCCGAGTCCGGATCGGGGTTCACCACAGCGACAACTGCTCCTCTCCGCTGGGCCTTGCGGACGTATCCTGCAGCTGGCTGAACAACGGCGGAAGTGCCAATTACAAGCATGAGATCGACCTTGTCCTGCGCGATCCAGTTATCTACGCCCTTGAGCATATCGCCATCAAGTGATTCACCAAACCATACGACACCGGGTCGGAGAAGACCCTTGTGGCAGCTTGGGCACCGTGGCAACTCCTCCACCTTGACCTTTGGTGCTGGAACAGTGGGATCGAGCAGAGGCATAGTCTGTGGCATACATCAGAATCCAACATCCACTGTAGGAATCACTAGTAATGAATATTGACCTGGCCGGTGGGGTAATCTTCCGAGGCGGCAGCCAGTGCTGGACAAGGTGGATCGGCCAAATTGTTGCGGTCGACATAACCACATTCTTCGAAACATTTCACGTCGAGTATACTGCCATGTAGTAGCCGTAGCTGTGATTCGGGATGGCCTGCACGAGGCGATAGTCCTATAGCACGCAAACAATGATCAGAAGAAGTGGTCAACTACGATAGCCATGATGGAAAGCCAATACCATCGACATTTTGTGTCAAACACAGGAACTTCTCTTTCTTCTTGGCCAATTCCGCTAACGCGTAGTGTCCGTTGTTGGGCTGGGCCTTCAAGGCCATGTGTTTGCGCCAAGCCTGGTGCAAAACAATCACTCAGTCCGTCTTCTTGATCATTGTGCTATAGCATTTCCCATCCGTGCCAGGTCTTTTCCTCACAATAAGGGATCACTCACTAGGACAGACGTCAGCGAAGATCCAACTAGAAAGGGACAATTGAAAAAGAAAAACAAGACGGGATGACTTGTACGGACCATAGAAAAGCCAAACAAGCGCCGGGTCCTCCTCGAATGCTTCAGGCGTGGCGAGAGAAGTGGGCTCGTGGTTTCGCCACAGGCCACCGTCACCGCGAAACGTGGGTAGACCGGACGCGGCGGATAGTCCAGCACCGCAAAGTGCTACAATGCGGTCGCTGGAGCTGACAAGCTTCCGGAACTCGACGATGGAGGTCTCGTTCTTTGGCGCCATCGTCTCTTGTGCGTGCTTTGTGTGGCGAGTCCAAAATGGGCGACGGCTGTATGGAGTGCTCATTCCGCAGTGAAGAGGAGAAACCCTGAACAGTGGTTGAGGTTTTATACCCAAACGCATCATCCGAAAACTTGATCACATTTCGAAAGTCCTGCTAAGGTTCTGCCAAAGGCGGTGCCTGCACTCAAAGCTCGCTGCCCTAAAAAATTGTCTGCATTGCAGGAGCAGTGAAAGGTAACTGGAAGTCTGCCTCTCTCGCTGGGACGTATTTAATAGGGCGGCGCGGGGTGCAGTGGAGATACCATGTTTAGTACGCTACCGCCTAAGGTTACCTAAGGTATGCTCAACTTATTCGGCAGTGACTCACATTTGTCAAGTGCAGAGTCTAAAAGGTACCTAGTGTTCTGATGCTCATTTCGGAAATTTTAATTATAACACTAAGTAGGTATTATATGATTATAGGATTATACATTACGTTCAAAAGATCTATACATCTGATGAGAAGTTCTCTTTCCAACCATCGTTCCGTTGCCAACGCTCGAGTCAGTGTAGATCGACAGAACATCTGTGCTGTTGTCATAGTCCACACCACACTTTTCCGAATATCCCTGAAACATATCGACTCGATCTTGCAGATACTGCTCAAAGCCAGTTCTCGAGCAACTTGTACCGGGCCCGTCGGCGCAGTCAGGCATAGGCTGCGGCGCCGAGTTCACGAGAGCTCTGTAGTAGTCACCATCCTCGAATCCATAGCTGCCAGTGCAGTTCAAACGCTCAATTGCCAAGTTGCCCAGGAAGGGCAGCACATGCGAGCTCTTCCAAGCGCGACGATAATTGATGCGGTCGAGGGGCATCGTATCGTTGATTGCAGACTCGCTGCCTCCAAAATCGGAGTTGTTGAATAGGCCCATAGCGACCATGACCATGGGTGGTAATTCTCGATGCGTGAAAGAAACGTACATATCCAGCTCGCTATCATCACTCAAGAGAAGATTCGCCGTTGCGTTCAACCATGGTAGCCCGACGTAGCCAGACACTGGACTTCCGTAGCCCACGTTGTAGTGGTACTGGATATCGGCCGTGTATTCCCAACCAAGCCACTCGTCTGGCGAAAAGAGGTCCAGGTCGCAAAACGGGGACTTCCCACGGATCACCGACTCGTAGCCGCACAATTCCATCATGCCATAGATATCGTTTAACGTGAAATTGAACTCGGGTGCCAGGTCGTTCAGTCGGGCGGTGATTGGCTTTGTGAATTTCTTCAAAAACACAGATTGCTGGTCGCTGCCTGCGGACCCTGAGTATGCCGGACAGCTGCTATACGGCGTCAAGCTGTTGGCGCCAGCTTCGTCGGACTCATAGATGCTGATGACATTGATCTGATTGTCGTCCATCTCGAGACCACGCACTAGCGACTGAGCAGACTTTTCGGTCCGCTCGGCTGATGATGTCCAAATATGAGTTGGGAGTTTCAAATTTGGATAGCGGAACGTCAAAGAAGTGCCCAGCTGTGCTGCCTCGATTTTGCCCACGCGCGTCAAGAGCTCCTGCTCCGCGTCTGTGATGGGAGCTGTCCAGCTGGAGAGGAAGTTCAACGATGGAATTTTTGTCCAGTCGATTTGGGTATGATTTGCCAGCTTCGAGATAAATGGCTCGATGAACTCTTCATAGTCGAAATCGTTTGCATATATGGCAGCATGGCGGTTGAGATAGGCTGCTCGGACTGCCGTGCATCCCTGTGGCGTCTCAGGAGACGTTGGAGGGTCTTGGGGCTCAAAGTATGGTGCAACTCCACCGAGGTGCTCCAGAGGATTGAAATTGTAGGTCGAGTATAACGAGGCAGCCGAGCAAAGCTGACTGGAAGCGAAAAGAAGGGTAGCTCGGACGAGGCCCTCAGGCAAGCGTCTTAGGCTCATGGTCGGCATACCGTCTCGCTCCTACGCTGAGAGTGACGCTAGGTAAATCAAACTTGATGGAATTGTAGTGTCTAACACCAAGAGCTCAACCTCTCAGGGCTGTCCTTATTGATATTCACTTGATGTGTTGACTTTAATCCATGCTAAGTCTCGGCCGCGTGTCTTGGCAATGACGATATCCCGTACCTGAAATGATGGACATTCGGATCTTGGCGTCATTGCTCACGCTAAGACCTGAACTAAAACAAGGCTGGTGAGCTTGTTTTCCCCACGGGCGGCACTTGCGAGACTTGTTCCTGGATTTGACCTTGGCCTACATACGTCAGTTTATTTATATCCAGGGGTTTGCCCGTGCCTTAATTTTAGGACAACATTCATGCTCTCATGTTGGCTGCGGTCATTGGCTGATTCCACGCAGGATACACATGCTGCGTAGTGCGTCTTCGGCTACTCGGCTCAGTGTAATCTCGTTACCTGCTCAACAGGATTGGAACAGGCAAGCAAGTTCACCGCTATTGAACCACGTGCTGTCCTTCTGCCACGCGTGGATAATGATGTCTCTCCCTATCCGAGCAACCATCTCCACCTGCTCCGGCGTTCCCCAGCCTTCAACACCACCGAAGCAAACCAGATGGGTACCCATCTGAATCGCTGTGCGGTAGGCGAAATCTTCAGTCACAGGGCCATAGCCTTCTAAGAAGCCTTGCAGCATCCACAGACCAGCAGTGATATCCTTATACAGCTTCAGTTCATACATCTCACCAATCATCTGACCCAGATCGAGATTGGGCAAGCCCATTTGTGACATCTCCCAGTCTATAACAAAGACCGGCACTTCGCTGCCCTCTTGAATAGGACCCTCTGGCAATAAGACGCTTTTAAAGAGATGAGCTTATGACTTTGATGAACACTCATGAACCCCTGAAAAACTCACTTTCCAGTCCAGAAATCACCATGGATAGGTTGTAGTCGACTTCCATCTTCCAGCTCTTTCGTTGCCATATCCTTCACCTTTGCGAAAATATTTTTGGCCTCTGTGAGAACCGCGGGAAACTGCGCCACACGTTCTTGGAGCCACGAGAAATTGATCATGTGTTTCAACTGTTGCATCTCTGTGTTACCCGCAAGAGCGTGTCGCAGTTTCGACTGTGTTGCGGACCGACAATGGAAATCGTGCAGCCACCTGCCAAGGGCTCGACCGAGCTGATGGCATTCACTGCGCGCTGAGGCTTGTGTGTTTGGAGGGTACGTCATAAGAGCATATGTTTTCAGATTTTTACCGTTTAGCAGGATTTCTTGGATCTGGGTGTTGTTACGTTCATCGAAATGATAGAACTTGGGTGTCCTCACGACGAAGTTGCTGTGGCTTGGTGATACAACCTGGCCCTCACCTTGTAGGTTCGTCAATGTTTTTAAGCATTCTACCTCGACACGCTACTGGCCAGTCAGCTTAAGACTGAACGATTCGGGACGATTGCAACTCTTACACAGCGAGACAATGCAAGCTTGAAAGACGCTGAATTAGCGACGAACTCCTCGCCGTGTTTGACGAGCACATCTTTTGTGCCATCCTGTAATGGCGCTTTAAGGATGGCATGGTAGGTGAAGTTGGCCGTACCTCCAGAAAGCGGTACAAGAGATGTGGCTGCGTATTGCGATTTTTCCAGGGTTTGGAGAACCCGCGATTTGATCACTTCACGCTTTGTTGTATCCATCACCATAACTCGGGTGTTATCTTGTGCTCTTAGCCTTGAGTTGCAATTCCCAGCTCCGTAGAGGGCTCACAAGGCACGGATAGATAGGAAGCTCTGCCTCTGGGCCGCTCAAGAAATATAGTTGAGGGCTGATATGGGCGTTGAAATAATACATCTGCATAATGCGGAATCGTGTCGTCTATAAATAATCTTTGATCATGAAAACTTATCTGTTCTCAGGTGAAGAAGGTGGTATTAGCAGTAGGAAAATAGTTGATTGACATGTTGCATCGTGCTCGTGAACGAATGACGTAGCGCCATGTCTGCATTTCCGGACTGAATGAAGGCGCAAAAGTGGACTTTGGCGGCTACAGTCACGATGATTCATTCTGCATCATTTCAGGTGTATCGCTTCTCGAATTGTCTGCCTAGGTACTTCTTGAAACTCAGATTAATACCCGATACTGAGATATGTCAAATGGAACAATTCCAGATAGTTCAAGTATCCTTCTACTGCAGCTGCAAGAGAAGAACATGAAACCCTGGCTAGAATCATGAATGCAGAGAAGCTGATAGGTATGGAAGGACATTTTCTGTGAAGGGCGGGATGGGTCAAGATGCACAGACCCAGCCACCTCCACAATGTTACTAGTAAGGTAGGTACTGTATTCCGTACCTTAGTCCCACTGTTCGTCGATTGGCTGAGGTCATTCCGACTAAGGACCTACACGCGTGAGCCAATGAGCTGTAAGTCAGGGGCTATCCCGCCCAACTTCTCAAACACGAAGGCGTCTCGTTTCATCCCGTCGCTGCCTCGAGAGCACCAAACGGCTATTTAATTGGCTCGACGAACTCACGGTTCTCGCTCAGGAGGTGCTTGTGCCATGGCGGCTATACCAAGTCTCTGCCGCTTTTGTAGACGGCGACACAATGTGGTCCTTGAACGATTCGGCCGTTGGCCCAAGATGGTCATAGTCTCACCTGGGCATCCAAGCTGCAGAGAAAACTTGTGGTTTCGTACGAGACAAAGGGTTTCGTTGGCGCTCGCGAACCGGTCATCGCTGTGTGCCGTGACCCAGTGTAAATGCGATCTATAAGGTCGAATTTGTCCTTGTTGATGTTCCAGTGAAAATGTTTCTCTCACATGTTTCGCACATGGTCTTTCCTGCGTACAGATACTGAAAATCACTTGGTCGTTGTGTCTTTCTGCATTAAAGCAATAGAATACACTACTTGCTCTTCAAGTCCATTGCAGGTCTTCGAATTTCCGAATCCGATCGCAGTATTCACGACGAATAATTCGGGCTCGAATTTTCATTACACGCTCAAGAAGTGTAGAGTTGCTCGCTTATATCGTCAACAACTATATTCCTACAGCCCGAGACATCACCGTCATCCCGCTCGGCAGTCGAGGCACAATTTACTCATAGCATTGCGTATCATCCCGTCGTTGCATAACCTAGCTCGGACAGCAAACATTTCCAGGGACATAGAATTTCGACTATCAGACGGAATGGTACCTATATGATCAGCGCCGAAGCTGATATCACATAGCCAACTTCAGATGATTCTGCCAGAGGATAGGCAAAATACAACACATCGTTCCTGCATCGACTCTTCGGATCGTCCCGGCTTATATCGTCATCACGGTCACCTTGATACACCTCGCGTTTCGGACAGTACGATCCCCGGTCGGCAGTATACAGGTGCAAGGTCTACTTTGAGCCTGTTGAAACCCTCTCATTCGACTTGCCATTATACGGACTGGTAACATCCATTGGTTCTCTTCAATACTAATATCCAAGGAGTTGCACTGGGGTTAATCTAACCCACCATTTATTGAAGAAAGGAGGTCGGCAAACTTGCAAATTTCACAAATGGCTAACCGCCGACGCTCAAGGTGGCGACTAATACAACTCGTCACACTGTATATACTAGCAACGACAGGTTCGGCGAGGAAAGTGTCTCTTCAAGATTTCCAGCATCTGAGTATATCAGACGTTGCGTCGCTATCATGCTTCAGTGCCTATAGCAGCCCAATCACCGGTTGCACGCGCGCGGGTTTCCAACAAGGAGCACAGTGCTCCGATGAATGCGCAAAAGGAGTTCAGCAGGAGTCAGTGAGCATTGGGGCAAACTGTCAAGGTGCGAGGATACAAATGGGCACGCTATTAGCTATCGCCTTTCAAGGGGGTCTTTTCGAAGCGCTATGTCCCGGATTTGGTACTACTACGATAACGACGACGGTTCAACCCACTTCGTCACAATCCGAGGTTTCGATACCAACTTTGACAAGGGGAACAACAACAGCCCAGACTACTAGTAGAGCTAGCAGTGAGACCTGCTCAACGACGTCCAGTTCTACAGCTACTTCCACAGCTAGTTCCGAGGAAAGCTCTGTGATATCAACTTCTGCAGCTAGTTCTGAGCAAAGCTCTACGGCGTCAAGTTCCCAAGCTAGTTCTCCAGGGAGCTCTACGACGACTGATCTGCAGACTACAGCCAGCACAACCGACGCAGTATCCACATCGGTGCCGTCTGAAAGTACGAGCACGCCCTCCGCCACCACAACAGCAAGCTTTGGCTTGGGGTCCTCGGGTGGTGGCAGTCCATTTGACCCCGTGATCATCGCCGGATCCGCGAGGACATTACCAGTGAGAACCGAGTTTATGATTGGAGCTTTGGCAATAATATGGATCATTGCCTTACTTGCAGGCTAGTCATCCGAGATGATTCCGAACAGTGAGAAAAAGGAGAGCTAGACTAGGATGTGTGGTTCGGAGATCGATTGTGTTGTGAACTTTTACCAGCAAGGCGTTTCTGGTCGGCTCTAGGATGATACCAGCACATGTTTATGGAGCAGAAGCATTTATGATGATGAGAGACGAAGACTTTTTTGAGCTCCATTGTATCAAGAGAACAACCATTTCGGTTTGCAGTAATTGTATTTTACTCCCTCAAAAGATAGTATACCCAATCGATATATATATGTATTCGTGCAGGGCATCAAGCATACATCTACCTCATTCTGCCGCTTCGCTTCGCTTCACGTCACTCACTCATGCACTAGATATCTACTCCGCCGTCTTCCTCCATAGATCGCGCATCTGTATCAGACTTGGAATTGACGCAAGCGCTCCCACAGTCATTTCAGAAACAAGTCCCTGCTCCAAGCTCCAGTGCACCGTAAGTGGTGCCCAGGCGAGATGTCTGACCACAGCCTTGCGCCAAGTCTCCGTCCACTCCTGCTCCTCCTTCTGGAATACGGCCATGGTCTTGTCGCCCGCGAACTTCTCAGCCTGTGTACGACGGCCGCGCTTCGAGGACTCGTAGAATAGACGGAAGATCTCGAGACCCACGAACGAACCCCAGAATCGGGCGCTCCATCTCGCAGCCTTAGCCTGGTTTGCGGGCGCCATGCCGAGGATGCCTTTGGATGATAGGAATGCGACGTTCTCGAGAGCCTGGAAGGCGATACAAGCTCCGAGTTGCGACCATGCGATTGTGGTGTCTAGTCTATCTTCCTGGGGCGCATTACCCGCGTTCTGCTCACGTTTCTTGAAGATGAGGCGACGAGCCCAGAAGTACATTCCCAGAAGACCCCATAATCGCATGATGGTGCGGGCCTCACTCGTCAACCCGGACAGTGCCTTGAGTCGCCTCGCGAGCTCCAGGACGAGAGCCACGCCGGTCGAGGGCAGTGCCTTGGCGCTGAAGAAGAGCGTCGCAGACGGTGGCAAGGAGCTCATCAGTGTGATCAGACGCTCGGCGCTGCGGTGCAGAGCTGGCTGGACTAGTGTTGTGAGGGCTGCGCTGCTGAACCGGGAGGTGTAGCACACAAAGAGAAGGATCGTGTCGATGCCCGTCGGTGTCGACAGACAGCGCTGGAGGTGCGCCAAGAAGGCATCGATGTTTGATGGACCTGCGGCGAGCAGCGCACCCAGCGGGAAAGGCTTCGGTTTCGGGACTGAAGCTGGAACCGAGGAGGGCACGGGGTCGCCCGTCGGTAGGTCGGTCGTAGCGATTTCGGTCGAAGACATTGTGCTGATTACGGTGGTTGACCGGATGTAATCACTCGGGGTAATTGACGGTTCTATGTAGGCGGTCGTAACGAATAGATAGGGAGCTGGGTCACCAACTCCGTGAGTTTTCTCTCGGGCAGCAAGAATCACGCCTAGCTAGGGAGGAAGCCGGCAAGTGAATGAGGCAAACTACTTCAACATAACAATGAGGGACGAGAACTGCGATGGTCTGTTGGCTTTTCAATAGAAGGGACCATTACGATGATGACGATGGTGATGGAATCAATCCCAGAAAGCACGGCGGACAGGGCGCAGGGCAATAGGTCACGTAACAATACCTCGGAGATTGGCTGGCCTTGTGTGTGCAATACCCATGCCTCGCTCGCATTGGAGATCAAGAAGCCCGGTGGAGGATGCTACGCAGCTTCGTAGTGGTTGGGTAAAGTGTCTGGGAATAGAATTGTATTGGGGGACCGGGACCTCGGCAGTGCCCGGTAAGGTTGAGGAGGCCGGGGGGTGGGGCGATGGGGGGCGGGCTTGGGGAAGAGTGCGACACTTCAACACTTCAACACCTCGCCTAAGCTCAACGGCCATGCCGGCATAGGATACCAGCTTTTTGCTAACCGCAACCTTCGTCTGGGCTTGAGGCAACACGAATTCAGAGCCTAGGCAATACTGATGTACAAAGGGACAATCGTCATTTACGATAATATTTACAGCGCATAATTCCCAGGCCAGAGACATCAACATGCATCGATCAATTTTGGGTGACCAATTCAAAGGAGGCCGACAGACTGAAATCAGCTTCGACGTCCAGCGTACCGACCGAACGCCTACGGCCTGATTGGATGTCCGTAAGGGCTGGAGTATGACTTATCCATTTTGCGTGTACAGCAGGAGAGTATCTTGTGTGCCTCACAAAGGCATATCATGTTAGAGCCAGATCATCGCCTTCCATACTCAGTGTTTCCAGCAATCCAAATGGTTTATGACGTACTCTTGCTGGCCTCTGACTCAAGAGAGAAATCAAACGTGCTTCTTAAACCTATATCTCATGCCCCTTAGCGGCCCATTCATGGACAGCCAGAAGAAGCAGATTTCGAAAAGCTGTTGGTTGACCTGAAGAGTTAAGCACGTCCTCACCTGGTGGCTAGCGACGGTAGGTCTATCGCGAATATCCTGCAAATACCATAAGTTTCTACGAAAACATATTGAGAGTTACTCATCCTTAAGGAGCAAACGGAGGTTAGCTGAGTACAAGACCAAATAGATGGCTTGAGAAGGCAGGCAACACTGTCTTGCGCCATAACTGAGGCGGAGGCAAATCGTCCTGGCTGATCGCTCGCCTTTGGAGCCTCTGTCGCGCCCAGTCCACAGAGGCATCGGAACGAATCAACTTGTGGGCAGAAAGAGCATCTCATGAGTTCCCAAAGTATTGCTAATTTGTGTGTGACTGTGGTGACTATCGCCTGAGGACAATCTGCCCAAGCTCTTGGATTCGTTGCTGGGTTTCGCTAAGGTAGACCAGAGCGTGGTACAATAAGGCTTCCGTTGCTCCTCAACACGTGGAATATCCTTGCGTCCTAGGAGACACAGGCAACGAATTCACAATCTCTAGTTTTATTTAAATCTTGGGTCCCTGCGGCTTTCCATCTTCTCTTCTCCTTTCCTTTTCTTCTTTCCATCAACTAATCCTTGGTCAACTCCTGCCCTTACTCTAGTCATCGCATCCAGATATTTCATTTCACGGTCATTGTTTTCGTCTCTACTGTAACCCATTCTGCCTTCGTCAGCGAAACGATATTCGCTAACCTAACAAGATGGATCCGGGCACAGTAGCAGGTCTGACAGCAAAGGCTCTGCTGATATGCGGCAGATTTCTTCTTGCTGTCCTGAATGCCAAAGATGAAATGGAAAAGATCAGGTTTCCCCTATTGACATTCCAAGCTGCTGTTAATGACTTAGAACAAGCCATACAAATGAGCATCGACAATGGTATCGATAGTGTCAGTATTGTTAAACCTCTGACTCAGAGAGGTGGTGTGCTTGACCAGTCCGCCCAGCACATTAGAGAGATAATCAGGCTCCTTGGAGGTGATGAAGATCTTGACGACAGCGCCCCCGAAAAACAGCTCAGTCTCCGGCAGAAATTCAGCCGACTCTCCCTCGATGACGTGAAGTGGCCCATGAAGCGGCGTCAGATAGGAGGTCTGTTAGAAAAGATCGAGGAGTGCAGGGGGGTCATTTACGGAGCATTTCCCAATCTCACTGCGTAAGTACTCGATTCTGATCCGTTTCAACCTGTCATTTGTACCTTTTCTCTCCCTCCGACTGACCGATCCTTCAACAGCCACATGGTGCCGAAAGTCTTAGTGCAACTCAATGGTTTGTCCTCAGGCCACCTCTAATGGGTAAGAACACTGGAAAGCTAATCACGAGACAGACTTTGAGACCAAGATGATTACTAAATGGCTTTGTCCTACTGGCGATGAGATCCGGACAATGCATACAGAGAAGACTAGTCTTCAAGAGGCAGACACCTGCACATGGCTACTTCAAGAGCCTCAGTGGAAAAGTTGGCTGCATCAGGGTAAGGCCTCGACAACCAATGTCAAGAAGTTCATCTGGATCTACGGCATCCCTGGCGCCGGAAAAACAGTCATGGCCTCTTTCATTATCGAGAGAATTGCACATGTTTGTAGATCGAGGGGTTTTGCCTACTACTACTGTCTGCACAGCCGAAAGCAAGACGAAACCGTTCCGTTCCTGCAGTGGACCCTTAGGCAACTTTGCAGACAAGCAGGCAGCGTTATTCCCAACAAAATACACGAAGCATACAGAGCAGATCAAGGGCTGGGTACAAAAGACCTCTTATGTGCTCTAAAAGAGATTTCTCAGCATTTCAGAACCGTGTACATTGTCGTCGATGCTGTCGATGAAAGCAGTCCCCGGGAGAACTTGATGAGTACCCTCATCGAGATCGGAACCGGCACCGGATTCGATAACGTGTCGTTGTTGTTCACTAGTCGACATGAACCAGATATTGTGAGTTATATCGATCCTGCCAAATCGGAGTGTAGCGAAATCTCGATGTCCAATCCCAATGTCAGTGCAGACATCAAGCGCTACATTCGTAAGCAACTGGACGGTCCAAATTGGCGGAGATGGCGCGAAGATTTTCTCATAGAGATAGAGAATCGTATCGCCCACGAGGCCAAGGGCATGTAAGTATGGGATATACCTTCTTCGCAAAGGGATCAACTAAAGGATCTATAGGTTTCGATATGCTGTCTGTCAGCTGGATGTACTCAAGCGACTTAGTAATGAGGAGAGCATTCGCGATGCTCTGAGTTGTCTTCCAAAAGACTTGTTTGCTACTTATGAGAGGATCCTGGACAGCATCCCCGCAGCAGATCGAATATTTGCTCGAACCGCATTGGCTTTGATTTGTAGCGACACCGCCAAGGTCCCAAGCGCAGAGATTCTGGTGAAAGCGTGTCTTCATGACCATCCTTTGAGCGTCATGACTCACTTCACCGTTGAGAGTCTACAGCAGATCTGCGGATGTTTGATCACGTTATCGGCCCTGCGAAATCCACCACAAACAATATTCAACCGAGATCGGGACCTCCCTGTTCAGTTTCATCGTGTCCGTCTTGCTCATTATAGCGTGAAGGAATATTTGTGGTTTTCGGGTACAGCCCAAGGACCGGCTAAGTTCTTTGCGCTGTCGGATGACGACGTTCGGAATCTTGATTTGACCGTTGTTTTCAATGGACTTGGCCACTGCGGCTGCCTGCGCGACCAGGCTGAAGATGCAAGAATGAAAATGACCCGATATGAAGAGTATTGCCTATCGATGACGGAAAAAGCCATCACTGAACATGATCGCGAAACTCGACGCTCCGATATTGTAAACAATGAGAAACTTCGAGGTTTGTCTTTTTCTCTCTTCTGCTTGGCTTCCATGTCTCCGGCACATGGCATCGGGGGACTCTCTTGAACTCTGCACCCTTCCCTCCAAAGTAACTCCACGAAGGTCTAACTCCAGTGTCTTTAGATATTGTCTTGAGGACACTGGCTCCTGATCATCAGCACTTCAAATTCCTTTCGAGGGCACACGGTATGGTCACCGTTATGAAGAACAGTTTCCCCAACTGGAATAAACTCCTAGTGTGGGAGCAGTGGCCAGCCGCGAAAAGTACTGGAATCATAGCGAATCTCGTTCTGCTGAAATGGCTTGAACTTGCACAGCGATATCTCTCCACAGACACTTTCACGACTATGTCTCACTCTGAGAAAAAGCTCACATGGACCGCGCTCTTCAAGTTTAGGGAGAAGACCAGGCTGCGGAATCTCCTCACGATATGCCTGGAGGAGAAAGAAGTTTCTTTCTTGCGAGTCTTCATCCGCCACGGCGCAACGTTTGAAGATGAGACAGAAGCTCTCTACGTCGTAATGCGACATTTCTACAAAGAGGACGAAAATGGCATCGACGTACACCAAAATCTCAGAATGCTCCTCGACGCGTGTGCATCTCCAAACCCTACCCCTGCCAAAAAGGCTAATAGACAAGACACGAGTGGACAAGACAGTGACCGACGTATCAAGACAACAGGTTTCATATTCACTCCCTTGCAATACGCGGTCTACAACCTAGAGCAAGATTGGGTCGAGACTCTCCTCGAAGAAGGTGCAGAGCCAAACATGATCGGAACCTTCGGAGGTGTCGTACCTTTCGCCTTCGATGAGGATCCGCAGCTTGATAGTAATGATATCGCGGTGCTTCAAAAAGTAGGCCAACAAACGTGTCTACAGATCTGTGCGAGCACCAAACCGGCTTGGGGGAGGACGGCGAACTACGCTATCAAAGGGGCGAGACAGGGTATCAAGAATCTGTTGTTGAAGCATGGCGCCATAGATTTTGAGGAGGACGAAGATGGCACTTTGGTGGATGAATCAGAAGCTGGAGCGGACACACTACCTTCGTCTACGACAGGCCACGCGTCGGATTTGATGGCTGTTGATTCACATCGCCTTGGTGTGCAAGGCGTGGATGACTCGGGGGTTGTTTTTGTAGGTGTTAGGAGTATTCATGGGACTCCACCAAGCCGTTCTCGAAGCCCGGCAAACGGTTCTGCCAGAAGAAGTGGTTTTCGCGCTTGATCATTACCCTTTGGACTGAGGGAGCAATGAGCACAATTGGGAGGCGAGCGATCAGAGAAGACGTACATTGAGCACAGAGTGTGTGATCACGCGTCGATCTCATCGGATCCGATAGTTGGAGATGAGTAAGGAACACTTTGCAGCGCGGAGGTGGTTCGGATGTGTAAAGGTACTTGAGAACTTCGTTCTGGATATTGCTAGCACTAGACAAGATAGCTCTCAATACGGAGTCTCATGCTGGGCAAGACTTGCTCTTAGCAACGCTGTCATCCGCTCGCTACACGAGGCGAAGATCACAACATCAAGTGCTGTCATTTCATGACAGAATGCTCTGTGTTTAGCTACTAAAATAAAACAATCCGGCATATCCATGCCCAGAAAACAATATGGTATCGACGTCAAGACTTGGAAAAGTCGATAATGAAGCAGCCCCAAACTCCATGCAATGAATCCGACAAACAATGAATTTGAGACGCAATACTATGACCTTTTCTGACCCATCTCCTCCATCCCCATGTCATCCCAGTCCTGACCCCACTCTCCTATTTTCCCACCGATCCATATCCCGCCTGCCGTCGCAGCACTAGCCAGCAGGAACCAGCCTTCAAACCATCTGTCCACGAAACTCGGTTCGAGCGCGCTTTCAAGGGCATCGCCAACTGCGCTGCCGACTTCTTTGGGAAGATTGCTGCGCAGGAGCAGCGCGGCTGAGATGACGTAGATAGCGCTGATCTGCCCGATGAGTAGAGCAAGGTTCGCCTGGGCCTGGTACAATAAGCCGGGTGTCCACTTGGCGAAGAGGTGGAAAGTTTGCAAGACACTGTTCGCGCTGGCTGCCAATATGACGCCGGATAGCAGGAAGGATATCTGCCTTGCCCAAGCGATCTGATCCAGCTTCGGATCCCAATGTTTGGCCAACAATCCTAGAAATCGGTTGATGGGGTCGGAGGATGAGAATGATGCGCCGCCTGAGTATAATCGACGGAGCGTCGTCAAGGTTGTGGCCAAGATTCGGTAAACACAGTATAGACTGAATGCGTAGGTGGGTACGATGAGTACTTTGCCTAATGGAGTTGCAGCGCGCTCTGATTGCGCTTGTCGGGATTTTAACATGCTTAAAGAGTTCGCAAGATTCGCTTCCATGGTTTCGAGACCGGAGATCTCGAGGCGTAGGCCTTTGATCTCGGCTGCGTCGTTTCCGCCGCGGATGCTCCCTATCATCTTGGTGAGATATCCCGATTTCTCGTTTGCGGACGCATCGGCTACTTTGCGCTGCAGGAACTGCAGGCGGTGTCGCTTGGTGACAAGCATCTCGTTGGTAGCATCCAGGCCAGCTTGCTTTCGCGCGATGTCGGCGTCCGTCACTGGCCTCCGGGATGCCTTGTTTCCAAAAGTATGCCATGGTGAGGAGACCGAGGCAAATCCAGACAAGAGGGCCATCAGAGAAATGCCAATGACACCGATGCGCTCAAGACACGCACGCGCCAAGCTACCCGACGAAGCGGGGGATCGAGACTTGGCTATCTGGGAACTTAGGTGCATGATTTCTTCCTTGCCGGGTACTAGGTTTCCTAGGGACCAGAACACGAACAGCCATGCGCCGAACAGACCGAACAGCAAAATCCATGGCATCCGCGGCCAATTTCCGCGCGCCGTCCGTTGGAATGACCAACCAGATCCGGAAATAACGGATTGAAGCTCCAGGAACGGGATGAGGACGATCAGAAGGAATAAAAGCGTGGGTACGGTGATGCGCAAGGCAATGGCCCGCGTATGACGGCTCACTAGCTCCGAAATCTCGCAAAGAATCAGCTCAGCCAGCACAGCAGCGAGGCCGATAGTTGTCGCAAAGGCGGCAGCGGCCACACGTCGCCTAGCGGATTTGGAGCCATGCTCGGCATGGGCTTGCTGTAGTGCCAGAGGCGCGTCTGAGGGTAGATAGTGGTCGTCTCCGTCTCTCGAAGAGTGGAAACGGGCGAGCTGGGGAAATATGTTCCGCAGCACCACGGCACAGACCACGACGAAGGTGAAGAGGAAGGGCGTCAGAGAGATGGTCGTGGAGAGCAGAGACGGGGCAGTGCCCGGCGCCGAGCAGGAGTCGTCGTCGCAGCTGAGCAATCGCATCGGGAGGAGCATTCGTGGGGTCGGCGATTACTGGAAGAGAGATATCTAGGTTGCTAGGTACCTGGGCGTGGAGGGACTCGCATTTAGAGGGGCGGAGAGAGGAACGTCATCCGGCAAAAGAGGATACGACAAGGTGTTCAGACTATCGATGGCGAGATTCTGAATACATTTGGAGAAGGGGTCGGCATCTGTCACAATGAATGTGCAGTACAGCAGGCAACGGTCAGAATGCAGAGAGGGAGTGTGATTGCAGAGAGGAATCGATGGCAGAGGTGTCTGCGATCTTGATCAGCCTCAAAGTCTCTTTCTTGTTGGGGACATGGGATTCCAGGATTCGCAATACAGCCGCGAAGCCGCTAGCGTCGTGATAGCGCAGATTGTGCTGGAACCACCCCACTACTCATCTAGTTTCTGGGAGATCCTGGCCTCCGTCCTCTGCTCCGTCTCGAGCCCAGCGAGCTGATCGCGTCTGGCAAGTCTGGTCTGGAACAGAAATGTGCCTCTCAGGGTTAGCTAATGCTGTCACGACAGGCAGTGAAACCAGATGTTTGATTGTGACAGTTGGATTTCCGTGAGAAGCTGTGATTTGACAATAACTCTGTTCGAGAAAGCGCTTTGCGGATCTAGGAACCTGACTTACCTCAGAAGTATTGATTGAAGATAGCGACAACCTATGTGCACGGATCTGATTGGTCCAATGCCATGGCCCGCTGATCTGTGTCCACACTGAGACTGGAAGTCAAGCCTGTGGCTGGTGACATATTCCCGTCCCCGTCCCGTCGCTGTCCTGTGGCTTGTCAAGCTCCAGAAAAAAAGTCAAGTGCATCTCGTCAACCTAGACAGCTCCTGGCGCGACTCGAAGCCGGGTGCAGAAGACGACAATTCATCACAATTGACTGCATTGACTACTGAACCTCTCTATAATCATTGCACAACTGAAAGAGTCTGCAGCCCATTTCCATCATGGCAGCCCCGAGTAGGGGCGGCACAGCTGCCGCCGCTCTATTCAAAAGTATGTGTAGCCGCAATGCCTTCATCGCATCAGTCCCGTATCCAGATGTCGAAATGCTAAACAGCC
Organism: Xylariaceae sp. FL1019; assembly: GCA_022578705.1. Classification (NCBI taxonomy): domain Eukaryota; kingdom Fungi; phylum Ascomycota; class Sordariomycetes; order Xylariales; family Xylariaceae; species Xylariaceae sp. FL1019. The sequence goes on from MU391928.1 coordinate 958,342, forward strand.
CATCACCAACAGGATCAGCAAATATATGCAACAACTGTCGACATGCCCAATTCCGTCCCTATTCCGACGCCGCTACCATGGCTGAGGCTCATCACCTCAAGCCCACCGAATCACAGCCACACCCTCCTTTCACAGCATCCCGCAAGAACGAATACAGGATAAAAAGCGGTGTCATCCTCACGAGACCGCCCCTCATCACCCGAGCCCTTACTCCCTTTGAGAACTCTTTCTTCTTCTACCAAAAGCGCCTAAACGAGCGATTAGTCCTTCCCTTCCGCCACACCCTATACTTCAAGAAGGATACCGCTTCCGACCTCGACTGGCGCATCAAGTTTGAGGAGCGTGGCAGGATTGCCGCCAAGGAGCTTGGTCGCTACTACGCACAAGGTCGCAATGCCTGGAACGACGAGCTGCTAGTCGGCAGTACACTAAGCGATGAAGAGCGTGTCCGCCAGATCTTGTTGAAGGACGCCGAGCTGCGCGTCACTGAGGATGGTGAAGAGGCGCCCCCTGATGAGATTGTGCCCGTTGAGCAGCCCCAGTCACGAGAGACCGAAGCCGACAAGACGAATGACGTTCACCGGTTGGATCGTCAACTGGATCGCACTCTCTACCTAGTAGTCCAACACAGCGATTATTCATGGCAATTCCCTGCCGTGGACATGTCTACCGAGGAGAGGTTACATGAGGTGAGCACAGTCCCACAAAGTGAGCTACGATATTCCTTTTGGAAGCTGACAAGTAAATCAGACTGCTACCAGGGCACTTGAATCGGCCGCTGGTGTCAACATGAACACCTGGATGGTCGGACGTGTCCCAGTAGCGCACGTCGTCAAGCAGCCCGTCTTCAACGAGGAAACGACAATGACACAACGTGGCCAGAAGACGTTTTTCATCAAGGGCAGAATCATGGCTGGCCAGGCCGATCTCAAGAATAACACGATGGGCCTGAGAGACTTCAACTGGTTGACCAAGGAGGAGCTGAAGACCAAGTTTGACAGCGATTACATGCATGCTGTTAGGAATATGATGGCAGACAGATAGAGGCGGGCCCTAAAGAGGAATGAGTGAAAGAAGGGATCATGGACAAGCCTAAGGCTGCCAACTGTAATATACAAACGCTGACATAGCTGTCACAGTGTAACTACGCATTGTATTTTATCACTGTACTATGAGCATGAGACAGAACCGGTCCTGGACATATGCGTCCAGGACGCGAGAAGACAAGAACTCCTGCAGGATTCACTTTAACTGTCACTAAGTGAAGCACACAGTCATCAGCGCATTTACGTCAGGGATTACAATATAACCTACTCTCATGCTTAGGGATTGCTCGCTGGTGGAGGGGGTGTTGCGTGATGAGATGGGGTGCATGAGCTCCTGATCGATAAATACGTAAAGTCTGGAATTCCCTGGACTACTGACATGAACCTGTCGATTCTTTTTTCGAATTGCAGCTCGGCCAGCCTACTCTCAATTCGACAGACATCGATGTAAATGTTGAATTTAAGGTCTTGAAGATTTTTGCTATGAAGTCCAATACGATTTCAACCGTGCGGACTTTCCCAAGAAACGGCTTTTTCAAGCTCATATCCAGACGCCCCTTACTACAAGTGAAACACACTCTGGAACATATCGAGCCTACTACAACAGAACTGCTTGCAACCATTCGCAAACTCTTTTCGCATACCATCAAGTTCGACTCAAATGAGGAGTCATACGGAGAAGCGTTACAGAAAGTCCTTGTGGCCCCTTACTTGGTCATTTTCCACAATCGCCAGAACATGTCTACATTCCTTGAAATGCTATCTGCTGATGAAAGGGTCTAGCTTCAGTCGCTGTTGGACTACGTCCTGTATGACTACGACAGAGAGCATGCATCAGTCAATAAACCCATTGACCTGAAGAAAGATTCTTACTGGTCACATGCAGCATCTTTACAGACCGAATAAGATACTTGTGGGGGGTCAATGCAATAACTTCAGGGCTTATACAACCACATCGTGGCTTCATCAATCGTCCGAAGACGTACAGAACTCACGCAATCCAATGAAGCAACCTTGAGGTCACACACGTTATACAAAATTGAACGAGACAACCCAGGCTCGATGGAATAATCTACACTCAAAAGACAGGTCTGGGTATTTGATTCCTCCGGCTGGAAGTGTTCCGGTATATTCTCACGAGAAACCATGCATGAACTACCTCGCATGAATACTCGTGAAAACGTTAAATTGTTCATCAAAAAGCTGAGTATACCCAATTTGAGCCTTTTCATTATCTGATCACTATCTGAAGATGCCCGAGGAATTCTTTATAAGTAAAGGAAGCCATCATCATTGGGAAAACAAAACGAGGTGGGTGTTGGCCACTGCGAGCGTTGAGATATTCGGAAAGGGATTGGCATAATTTGTGCTTGCATATTTCACAAAGCCAATCACGGAATGAACATTCTGAGAAAGGAAAAGGGAAAAAACACTTGAGAAATTCAAAGGTTCCAAGCAAGGTATTAGTTGGCCACTAATCTTAAGATATGTCTAGCATCCTATGTAGTGAATGTAGATCAATTAACCTATGATTAATGCAAGCTACCACGTCAACGAGGTAACATACTTCTCTAAATATCTCGCTTTGAATATTGTCCTTGTACCTTCGCTCTGCACACCTTGTTCGGATTGGCATATTGAGGTTGGCTAGGTGAGTCAGATTCTGTCCAGTCACAAATCAGGTGCCATATCTAACGATGCCCGTCGGAATCTGAACACGGTCAAGGAGGAGTCATAGCTCACTATAAAAACTGCTGGGTGCTGCTTGTTGATCACTTATTTATGTCCACCTGGTTCAGGTTCACGAGGCGGTCCTCACGGATCTCTATTGGCAATATGTATGAGAGCTCGGTTGAAGTGGCAACTCGACGATTTTGCCAGCCGATATCATGACACCTTCCTCAAAAAGATTTACTTCGTCGCATGGGACCGAGCTGTACCGGGATGTTTCCTGGGTGCATCAGTATATCACAGCTGCTCCCCCGCAATAATGCCGAAATCGAAGTCTGGGGTAGTCTCCACAGGAGGTAAACTTATATTCAACTACATGTACAATGTGTTCCTAGTCTTTACGAATTCCTCACGTTTTTTCATGCTATGCAGCGGTATTTGGTGCTATATTTCTTGGTAAAGATCGACCTGAAGCGTAGTTGACCCTATCAGGTTGTTGAAAGACTATTACCTACTTACCTACTTATGGGTAGTCACATGCCAAACTTTTCGATTCTCGGAAACCCACCAGCTCTGTCATGATGCTAATATGCCTTGGATTTCCTTTAAAGAGAGTTCGAGGAGGTAGTACAGACTAAGTCATTCTGCGGTCGCATTGGAGCAGACCTGTCCTACAGCAATGGTGGCTGCTATGACAGTTTCGCCATCATTTCCCTTCAAAGTATGATTTTCCTATTCAAAGAGGGAAAATAGAATACCCAGAAAGCTTCAAATCAGGTCTACCACGATTCCCATGTTAGAAATCAAAAGAGTAGATTCGGTCCGTCTAAACGTCATATGGCATTGACCCGCTGGACACTTTTGCATAGCTGTGGAATAAACCATCGCATTCGGAGCCTTGAGGAAAGCGATGCTGTTTTAAAGATGCAACTACCGCAGGGCACCCCGCAAATGCAACCAAACTGACGTCGGCGGGGAGTTCTGTGGTAGTCATCACCATGCAGGCCATTGCTAAAAGGTCCTCTCAGTACCACTGGAAGAACACCTATGACCCCTGCGAGTCACTTGTGATTTAGGAAGGAGGATTTCCACCTCAGAGAATTGTTGGATCAATTACGACCTCGCTTCGAGCCGATGATCCTTACTGCAACTGGTGTATAGCAAGAGGCGGAAAAGAAGCATATATACGTATGAAGATGTCTAGCACTATGAGCACGCTATTTGTGCGATTCTAGCATCTATACAATTGTTGAAGGCGGTGGTCGTCTCACGCCTTTTGAATTAGAAATAGCACCAAATCAACCCTCAGGAAGATGGCGAGTCGGTTCCTGGCAGCGTTGTTGGCAGTTGTGCCCTGGATGGTGGTCTCCGCTCAGGCAGAGAAGCCAGTATACGCACATTTTATTGTGAGTGCCATGCAGTAGTAGAGTGGAAGCTGTAGTTTGGAGGTCCCTTTTCTAGCGACATCCTTTCTCTCCTTTCATCATTCGTTGGCTGAGGGTTTACGATTGAATATATAGGTCGGCATTGTCGAAAACTACACTGTTGATGATTGGAAGGAGGACATTGCTCAGGCTCAGGCTATCGGCATTGATGGCTTCGCGTTGAACTGCGCACCTGAGCGGATCGACAGCTACACTCCGAAGCAGCTTGCCAATGCGTACCAGGCTGCAGAGGAGATGGGCTTTACAGTGTTCATATCCTTCGACTTCGCGTATTGGTCGACCGGCGACACAGCCCAGATCACCGACATTGTTGGAAACTACAGTTCCCATCCAGCTCAGGCTCGCTATAGGTAAGTTCCTACATGAGCTCCTCAATGAAAACAGACAAAGGGAAATTCAAATAAGGCAGGTTTGAACTGACATGGATGTAGTATGTGTCTGATGTCATCTTACCCCTAATTCCTATGGGGAGGTTTTCCAAAGGCGTGCGTATAAACTCACGTTACTACACACAGATGATGGCGCCATCGTAAGCACGTTTGTCGGTGATAGCATGGACTGGAACGCAGTCAAGAATGCTCTACCAGACCAGAAGATCACGGCGCTACCCAACATTCAGGATCCATCATACTTAGCGAGCGCGCAGACCGGACTCGACGGTGCATTCTCGTGGTATGGGTGGCCCACGGACGGTGGCAACAGCATTGGTACGTGATAGGAAGAATCACGCGCATCACTTTCCAACTGCATTGCCACAACAAATCTAACATACTACTTGTAGTTAGTAATATCTCGCATAAGTCAAATCGAATTTCGGTTCACACATGGGACCTGCACGGAAGATGGTAAGAATTGACTAACATGGGCTCTTTTTCGCTATCAGATTCCTGGTCCCATAACCACAATCTGGGATGACCGCTTCATATCTAACCTCGCTGGGAGGCCTTACATGGCTCGTAAGCTCTCTTCTCGCCTTTCAAAGGCTCCAATGCCGTTGCTCATGAGAATCTGACTTTACCCTGTTCCATCTAATAGCTGTGTCACCCTGGTTCTTCACCCACTTTAACACGAAGAATTGGGTTTTTATCTGCGAGGAGCAGCCAACTATCCGTTGGGAACAGATGCTCAGCTTGAAGCCCGAACTTGTCGAGATTATCACGTGGAATGGTACGTCCATTGCAGACCGCCCTTGACCCCTTGAACTTGGACCAACTTCGACATCTTCCCTCTAAGTCCTGCTTTGCTGACTGATTACTAACATGTCTACTCACAATAGATTTTGGCGAAAGCCATTATATCAGGTACGAAGACTACAACCCTCTCGCTTTATAATGAGCGTCACTTTATACCTCTTTATCATCATTTACTAAAGATTCCTTAACAGTGGAAGCCAACCAGATCATTCAGACGACGGCTCTAGCGCCTGGGCTACAGGCTATCCGCACGACGGCTGGCGTACTCTGTGGGCGCCCTATATAGCGGCATACAAATCCGGCGCCGATGCCCCAACCGTCGAGTCGGACCAAGTCGTGTACTGGTACCGCACGACGCCGAAAGCGACCGTGTGTACAGCAGACACACTGGGCCGACCGAATGGCGTTGACCTGTTGTCCGACGTAGTGTTCGTTGCGACGATGCTAACCGAGCCCGCCGAATTAACCGTTACGAGTGGAAGCAATGCTCCAGTGACTGTGGCCGTCGAGGCGGGCATACATACATCCAACTTCACTATGGGAGTTGGCCAGCAGACCTTCTCTGTCTCGCGTAATGGTGCACAAATTCTTGGCGGGACAAGCGAGAAAGATATCGCAGATTCATGTGTCACGTACAACTATAACGCTTACGTTGGTGTGCTATCGGCTTGAAAGTGGCTGCGGTTCAGTGCTCGTGCAGCTGTTGTTTAGAATAAGGGTACTCGTCAAGCAAGGGGAGGAGATTGTGGCCGTCTGTCTAAAGTGTGAGTCGTATGATTCCCATCAGTCTCGCTCCTTTTTTGTTGCTGGCACACTCAATGTACATAGAATACTATGGGTTGCCGGCGCATGCAGATGGACCTGCAGCTCATGTTTTGTTATATCATCGGGTCAGCCGTCCAACAAAGCAAGATTACCATTACAGATTATTGGTATTGATCTGCTATGACTCGTAATCTATGTTCGCCCCTTCAACTCTAGAACCCTACTGCTTCCCTCTCGTATACTAGCATGAGGACGCCTGAGTTCAAGCAGTGTGTATGAGCAAGTTCGAAATTGAACTGGAACCTTTTCCAGCAATCCATGATGCTTAGAGATTAAGCTACCGTCGAATGACTCACAGGTAGTGCGAAAGCACGCGCGAGTTTTTTCCAAGGGCAACACCAAGGTCCCACGTTTCTCGTCTCTCTCTCGTCTCTCTCTCGTTTCTTTCTCGTCTTTCTCTCGTCTTTTTCTCTTCTCTCTCTCTTCTCTCTCTCTTCTTTCTCTCTTCTTTCTCTCTTCTCTCTCTTTTCTCTCTCTCTTTTCTCTCTCTTTTTTTCAGCTTTTCTCTCTCTTTTCTTCAGCTATCAATCACCTGCATGTCCGGTTAGTTGGGTGGTAAAATCATTGAAGATGGCCCCATCCTCAAATTGTCGCTTGGAGTGTCCTCGGGAGGCATTTGTCAAGTCTTCTTTATGATCTTCCGACTTCAGAAACTTGAAGACTAGGAAATGACCATCGTCAAATGGCTCATCTAGTTCTTCTAATTTCTCCGCGTCGCAAAAAGGGAGTCAAACTTGAGTAGAGATCTTGATTTACCAATCGCGCCCTGGCCATGGTCGTCGAAGCTCAGCAAAGATCGATGGCCAGCATGGTCCCGTCGTTGAATGGTAAATGGTCCCCGCCAGAACTTCTTTCGACGCTTTAAGGCGTAAGCGACTTGATGTGACCGTCTGTCAACTGCCTTACAGCCGATCGAAATCAGTATCCAAGCGAGGATGATTGCTGGACATTTGCGAAGAGACGGTGTGCTTGTGGCGGCCGGTCTGGAAGATTCAAATCCGCAGTTTCTAGATTGAGTGCGGATATTTGAGCTTACGATAATCCCACCATTTCCCTTGCCTTTCTTTCCTGTGATAATTCGAAATCTCCGAATGTCCGTGACATGTTACACTGCTTAATGCGAGTGAAATGTGTTGACAGACCTATTTGCAGTACTTGAATCCAAAATGTCGCTGAAGAGACTTCGAAACCTTTCCACTCGCATGGTTTGAAGTATTTCTTTGCTCAGCAAAATATAAGCCCGCATGACAACTAGAACTAACAAATATTCTCCTATATCAATATAGCCACTGTTATTACTTCCCAGAGAGTGCAATGCACGTCATGGTTCTGATAATCGCTCACTCCGTGTTAACATGGACTGCGTGTTTGACACTCAGGAGATTTTACAATTATGGAAATCGACAATACAGCTGCGAACAATCCATACGTGGAAAGATACAGAGGGTATGTAGTGTTATCTAGTGCATCCAATGTCTGTTCCTTCTCTGAAGTTGTCTTCCGTCCGTCTGTCGTATTTTCCTCTCGAGGGGCTTTTCTTCAAGTGATTCCCATAAATGTTAGCTTTCCTCCTCCACTGGGTTATGGGGCATTAACTCAACCCATCCACACCCATTTCTCACCAAGCAGAACACCGAAATAATGATTGTAGAACAGTCCAGGTGCAGCGCTTTCGCTACTGACCTCAAGGGCTAGCCTACCAGCCAGGCCATCCTCGTCAAAGCGGGCAGTTCGACAAGGATGTGTCGAAGCGGCGTCTTGGAGGCCACAACGCTGGCTTTGAACAAAGCGTGGCGTTAAAGAGGAAGCAGATTGTCCGCAAAGCAGTTTGGATATAGATCTTGAAGATAGAGCAGCAGATCGGAATTCTATAGTTGCATATAGTCACGGAATTGACGCCGACACTTTTGACTACGGTCTCTCGTGAGTAGCCATTACTAGCACATGAGAGATAATCCGAACAAGCACACAGGACGTAAAGCAACCAGCCAATGACTAACATGGAGAAAACGACTCAAACAGAAACATTCAAGCAAGTAGGTATTTAGTCTATAGGTGACGCCCCTATTCAGCATTACAAGATTTCTATAGGTACAGTGTCCCGTCTATCACCCTTACAACACCAGTCTACCGGGCTCAGCTTCCAAGACGGTCTTTACTCTCTGCAAAAACGCCTTGGCGCGCTTCTCCTCGGCCTTGGGAACCATGAGACTGAAAAAGTTGGTGCCGGTGGAGATGCCGGGCTGCAGAGGGCTGCGCCTCGTCTTGGGAGCGGGTTTCTTGGCGCCGCTGGCCAAGAAGTCGATGATGTCTACCTTGGCCTTGGGTTTGGGCGCCACGCCGGTGAGAGTGGATGGAGAGAGAGCAGCGATCTGAGGGAGGTAGTGACCCCTCGACCCCTTGGGACCGACTTTGTCGAGACCTAGAACTTGGTTGAAGAGCTCATCGGCAGAGGGCTTATAGTTAGATGGTAGGGGGAGTTCGTCGTTGGCGAGTTCGGTGGCGCGAGCGATGAATGTGGAAAGGGGCATGAAAGTTCCCAGCGTCTTTTCGACTTTCTTTTGTGCCTCGATGACAGCTGCGAGAGATATGGGCAAAGACACCAGTATGTCCTCGGGCACAAGTATTTCTTTAGGCGCCTTCTCGGCTTTCTTGGGCGCTTCCTTGGGTGGGGCAACCTTGACATTGGAGAGATCGAGGTGTGCGTTGTGGTTGAAGCGTGTCATGATTTCCTCAGGTCGGCTGGGGGACACACTTCCGAGGTATGCCAGCACGTCGCCCTTCAAAAGTCTGCCACCGGGGCCAGTTGGCGTCATCTCGCTGATGGCAGATTCGTCCAGCTTGTTTTCCTTTATCAGGTGTGCCACTGAGGGGTAGAGAGGGTACTTTTGCGGCGGTGCCTTTTCACCCGACTTCCTCGGCTGCTTCTGGGTTTGTTCCGACTCGCCGGCCTGCTCTGGCTCCTCTTTCTCCGCGGGTGCTTCCTGCTTGGCCTCCTTTTTCGCAGGGTGCTCGTCGGCGGGGATCTCTAGGGAGCTGATGTCGTCGCCGGACTCGGCCAGGACACCAATCCTGGTGCCGACCTGAACACCCTTGGCGCCGTCGGTCTGCATGATCTTCATGAGGATTCCGTCGTCCTGGGCCTCGACGTCCATGGAGGCCTTGTCGGTCTCGATCTCGAGCAGGACGTCGCCGGCGGAGAATGAATCGCCCTCCTTGACTTTCCAGCTCGCGATATTTCCCTCGGTCATGGTGGGTGACAAGGCGGGCATAGTAAAGTTCTGGGCGGCCAGCGAAGCGCTCGAGGTGCGAAAGCCTGAAAGCCGGAAGGGACAACATGTGTAAGCCACAGATATCGCGACTCACGGTTGCACAGCAGTGAACATACCTCTGGTAGCAGCATCTTGAGCGACGCGACGGGCGACGAGACGGGCAGACAGACGGGTGGCGGTCGCAAAAGAAGCCATTGTCGGACGGTGGTGAAGCTCAACTGAGCTTTTTCGCCTCGACACTCTGCACCTTGGTCGTGGTCTTGAGGATTGAATTGGAGGTCGGGAGCCGGTACTAGTAATCTTTCGGAGCTTAGACGATATTGGCTCACTCCCCAAAACGCAGCCTCAACTTTTTGTTGGGGACTCTCCGGCTCTCGACCGACCCCCAAGGAGCACCAGCTGCACCAGGCGAGCCAGGGCGCGCTGATCGGAGCCCGACATTTGCTGACAACGGACCTACCATCTGCAGGGTAGCTCTGCAAGGGGCTAGACAGACGACAGTGGAACAGTCGCGACAGTCTATCGGGTAGGTACCTAGGCGCTCCACCCTGAATCGAGCTTCTGAATCCCTGGATGGGAAAATCTCATGGTTTCGTCCACATACGACGCTGTACGTCGCGAAGCGGCAATGAACTCCTCGTGACAGATTATAATGTTAGAATGCGAACATGACAGTCACCATACCCGTCTGTAGGGGCTTCACCCACCCTTTTCTTTTCCTCGTCCGCAATACCCTCAGAACACCATCCAACCACACTGTAGCCCGTCCTACTTTAACGACTTCGCCATGTCTCCCTCCGACCTTGGCCCGACAACAGAGGAACCTGTCCCTATTCCGAGCTCTGCGCCAAAAGACTACTAAGCCAATAGCTACTAAATCATCTAAACCAAACGCGACGAGTACAAAATTAAAGCCGCTCGCCAATGCCATCAGTCAACCCAACCAACCGCCTTTAGGCTTTGCCCATCGCCTGGCTGCCAAATCTAGTCCCACCACTCTATATGAATCCTCATCCCAGAGACTTTTCGCAGCCTCGAGCTATACGGCCGGAGCATTCTGCTTTGGTTGCGCCCTCGTGAACAGCTGGTTCAACGTCTATAATCTTCCAGAGGGCGTATCGCCATTTGTGCCCGTCGGCTTCGGCATCGTCGCCATTGCCTTCACGGCGCTTGGGACCCTGTTCGCCTTGAGACCAAGTCTGATCATCCAGTCTATAAAAATACTACCTTCATCGCAGACAAAGGCCCCGCAGACCACACCGGGCCTACCGCAAGTCATGCTCGAGCTCGTAGTCCGCCGCAATGCGCCTTTCCCTCTGCCCTTTCACAAGATGCGCGTCCGACCTGATGAAGTCGTGCTCCCGAACCGCATGATGCAGCGGCAGCCGGTTCTGACGGAGCAGCAAAAGGATGCGCAGAGACTCGCAGATATCAAGCGCAGGAGGGAGGAGCGCGAGTACGAGATGGACCATATCATGACTGCGCCATTCCGCGACGGTGGTAAAGCCGGGTCTATGATTTGGACTAGTATCCGCCGGGGTCTGACTGGAGAGGGTTTCATGCCGGTCTTCGTCCAAGGTACTCAGTTGAAGCTGGACATCAATGGTGGATATGCCCTCGAAAACGGTCAGGCCTTAGATCGAATTGTGAAAATTGAGCCAAATTTGGACAGGGCTCAATTATCTTCCAAGGGCTTTTAGGACGAGGTGGACTATGTAGCAACAGGGCATAGCAGAAATGTTGAATCAGTAGGAGTCAATACTGGCTTCATACAACCGGGTGTATTCGGACCTGCAGGGAGCAGGTTATAGTATAAGAGAAGAGCAGGCTGTCCTGTGAAGACGGATGCATGTAGATCTACCTGTAAAAGACATGTACGCGACCTGTACTCCTAGAAAAAAGCAAAGATTTGTATCCGTGAATGTTGGCTGTCTCAGATGATTTGACACTCATAGTATAAGGTATTGGTCTCCGCCCGTCTGTGCGCATAGCAACAGAGTGTTGTCAAAGATGAATGGCAAGAGGATCTCATCGTGTGAGAAACTGAGAAAGGCAAAATCACAGTCCTTGATATGTATCATGTGTCCCACGGTTTCCAAACGTAATCCAGTGCGGCAAAGACAGTTAAGAAAAAGGGGGAATACTTGTCGCCAACCCAAAATAAGGTACATTTATTCAATGCCCCAGACTTCAAGTCTCCTGTCCAAAAGGTCGCCTCTCCCTGTCCAACGGCCCCTTCTCACACCGTTACTAGGCATGGAGACACGGTACAAATCGAACGTTAATATTTTGAGAAGGACTCTCTAGCAACTTAACTGAGATTATACTCAATATTACACAAGTACGCTCGCTGTGCCTCCCAAGCTCTTGTGGCTGACTCTGGCATCGATCGTCGTCCCAGGTATACTGCAGGTTACCCTTGATTGGAAGCAGATGTTGAGGCCCTTACGACGGCCCCGACTTTCGAAAAACGGCTGCTAAGAACGGAGACAGGTAAAAAATCGGGAGACTTCATCGTCTCTCCAAAACTGCATCGCTAAACCTCTGGAACTGGAAATGAGATATGCTAAACGCAGCCCGCAATCGGCGTATACACTAGCTGCCAGCCAGAAGTCCCGACTCAATCGTTGACAACTTTCTCGATGGGAATGTTCTTAGCATGAACATTGCGGAAGGTCGGTGTCGCCCTCCCCCCGTTCTCTCTATTCCATAGGTCTTCAACCGCGCTGGCCCATTTGACCAACTTCGATTCTCCCCACGCGGTTTGCTGAAACGAGAGACTGATAGGCAAGCCGTGGTTATCAAGACCGATCGGAATACAAATGATCGGATATCCAGCTTGGGCTGCGTATTGCTGACCTATGCCTCGACGGTCGCAAAATATCAAGGCATCGAGCACACCGTCCCCGTAACGCAATGCACTATCCAGCCCATTTTCTCGAGTTTGCCGGCGGATGTGGGATAAAGCAGACTTGTATGTCGCGTCTTCGATGCCTTTTGACTTCGCCATCTCCTCAAAATTGGGTTGGCCATCAAAAGCTGGAACGACTCCCGGCAGACCACCTTCTGTGCCTACATTTTGCACATTGTACTCAATGATGTCCTCGATCGATCGGACTGGACTTCCGACTAGATTTCTGAGATATGAGTTAACATCGTTGTAAGCATCTACTTTGGCGACCGTCCACTCTGAATATGCAGGGTCTCCGTGCTCCCAGTCCCAGGTCCCGCTTTGGTTGACACGTTCCTCTAGAGTACAGAAGCATGTTAGCTGTGTACGGAAAGTACAGGTTTCATAACCTATTTTGAGTCTTGCTTCCGAAGCAAGAGGTCACCCACTGTGATGCATATCAGCGTAGACCTCTCTGTAAATGTGACGGGTTTCGTAACCGGTACACACTGGCTATACATACCCTACGCTTAGGAGCTCTACGTCGACAATGTCAGCTCCAGCTCGCTTCATGGCAGCGAGAACGTTGGTAGCGACCGCCTTGCAGCTAGGGGGTACGAGATCCCAACACCTCTTTATAGGAAGCCCAAACCGTGCGCCTCGAAGTGCTTCCGCTGAAGACAGATATTGGCTATACGGAAGATTTTCGTCAATGCTCCTCGGGTCCGCTGTTGGCACATCATCGGGATCTTTGCCGACAATGGCGTCCAATGCCAACAGAGCATCAGCCACGGTACGCGCAATCGGCCCTGCGCTATCCATATGGCGACTGATAGGAACAACGCCAGCACGCGACGTTAATCCCACGGTAGGTTTGATGCCAACTACGCCGTTGATCGAAGCCGGACCAATGATAGACGTGTCGGTTTCGGTACCAAATGCGACTGGAACGAAATTTGCAGATACGGCCGCTGCAGGACCCGAGCTGGACCCGAAAGGGCTTTTGGTCAGATCGAAAGGATTCCGCACTTGCCCGCCTCTCGGGCTGTAGCCCGTGGAATACGTCTTCGACCTTAGAGATGCCCACTCGCTCATATTCGCGTGCCCGATAATCACGGCACCTGCCCGACGTAGTTTGGACACCACGAACGCATCTAGTCGATAACGCGTATTAGTCTGTTTGGTCGCCCGGTTGGGTTCAGAAACTCTGTCATCGCGGAGTCATTCACTCAGAAAGAAAGATCACACACTGAATTATACATTAGCATACGCCTCTTTGTAGAGTGACGGTATCAGAACCGGCACTGGATGATGTTATACGCGCCCCTTCGGTACGACACTTCCGAGCAAAGCCCAAGATCCCGCCGTAGTTTGCATTCCATCTTTGGTAGCTATATTATCTTTGACGAGGACAGGTACCCCGTGTAGAGGCCCCCTTAGTACGCCGGAGTCTCGTTCCTTATCGAGTTCTTTAGCGATGGCCAAAGCATCGGTATTGACCTCTATAACGGCTTCGAGATATTCGTCGACTTCCCTTATGCTCTTCAAGCAGAATCCTACATAATTCACCGAGGTGAAATAATGGCCTGCCAAATAAGACTGGAGTTCTTGAATGGATATTTCGAACACCGAGACTCCTTTAAGTTGATCTACGGGAAACAAGCCCGATCTCTCTGATGTTGCACGCCGACTGAGGCGTGATGTGGAGTGAGCGGGCGACATGGCTTTATGGTTCCTCCATACTAGTTTTGTCAGTCAGACGTTGGTGCCAGAAGAGAGCTATCGAGGTAGCGCCGGTCGCACACAATAGCCACCCCAATGCTGGGCATCCTTAGGTAGTTTCGTAGGTTGCAATCCCGCCTGATCCTGCTATCATTCAGGGAGGTGGTCGGGTGGTGAATTGAGTGGCAAAGGAGGCGGGGTTTGCTGTCACTGCAGGCGGGCAACCAGGATGGCCAGGACAGCATAACAGGACCATCGACAATGGACATCAATTCACAGCTTCCATAGCCGGCAATCGCCGCGACTCATCAACGTAGGAACAGGTAACCATTATGACAAAACTTTGAGCCGGATTCACACTTGTGTTCGCGATCCACTCCGACGACCCGACTCAAGACTCATGCCGAATACTTGAACTTAAAACGCCGGTCTGCCCGTTCTTTTCAGCGCGATTGTTTCTTCTGACACGCGTTACGAATCTCAATGCAACGGTCGACCTAGCCAAAGACGAGGCTTTGGCTTACCAGGCTTATCTAGCCTGAGGATGACGAACGAAGACGCGCAGCTTCGTCACTGGCATCGGCACTGGAGCGGGAGAGGCTACCGAAGAATACCGTACGTTGTTGCGGAGCTCCGACTTGTGGATCACGGCCTCGGTGCGTGATGCCATGTGGCCTCCGCCTTCTCGACTTTATATTCGTATGGAGTTATCACGAATTGATCCTTTGGTTATTGTCGTGTGTCGAATTGGTCGCCATCGACATACAGGAACGCATGAGAAGTAGGTTCGATTCCTGTCCGTGCCACGCTTTTCTACGAACATGTTTTAATCTTGATTCTGTTCTGTCTCTCTCCCTGGCCTGAAGTCAAGCATGTCCGAATGTGCTACCATTTTCTTCCAGTCACTCTCCTGTACGACTCATGCAGTGTATCTAGATGTGGGCGGCGCATACATGTTTTTACTTGGCTTTGATCGGTTCCTCCAAGTCTCCAAAGCAATCGCTGTATATGCATGCACCGACTCGAGTACCTAATCATCTGCGATATTGCGCACGGCTTTCCGACTAAGTTGTCAGTAATGAACCCGTCTGTCTATCACATATCTGTAGCCACGATCTTCACGAAACCGTGGAAGGGTTTAATTATCCTCAACTGCCGAGTCCTAAACGACATCAAACAAAAGATATCACAAGTAGCGAGGCACTCTTTCAAACCCAACCACGCCGACTCCATGTGTGACTGTTTACAGAGAGAAGCAGCCCGCGAGAAGAAAACGTAGATGAACTGAAGACATTGGCGCCCGGGTTCAGGTGCTTAGATCGTTGAGCCAGCCACTTCTTGGCCCAGTCTCTTCTGACTGATCGCATCGTGTGCGAAGGGCTGAGACAGGAGTATTGTTATATCCTCCTATGTACGGGCTATAAGGACTGTCTGGCTTTGCGAGTGGCCTTAAATACTTTCCTCAGTCATGTATATGCCGTTCCGTAGGGAATGGACTCTGCAAGAGACGCCAGACTAGCAGATGCGGCAGCGATATTCCTCTTCTCCGCAGTATATAACCACGCTTAGCAGAGAGGCATGGTTGTACTAAACCAGCAGGATTGCACTTCGGAACAAGTGCGAGGCTCTTCGTGGCAGCCTTCATCGAATATTTGTAATAGAGTGACCCGGATACTGGGGAAAGAAGAAAGGCAGGGGACAACTTCGAAAGAGCAATCTGACGATCTGACGTTCCGATTATCCCGGTTTTCAAATGCATCAAAGCGTCCGCACCATGTGGCTTCATCCTGGTCAACTTGACGACATACTGGTTTCCATATTAGATCGATATGCTATTCCCGTTATTTACCCTGGGCGGGGATGGCCATGCAGTCCAAGCAGTGTGCCAAATAAACCTTGGTATTATTGTACAGACAAGTCTGAGAATTGTACCTTTTTCCCCTTCTTTTCTTTTCTTCTTGACCCTAGTAATCTTCACCTCCTCGATTGAGGATAAGCTGATAGACGAGCCAAAAGAAAAGGACAAAGTCAATTCGGCGCCACGCGGTGGATTGTCCCTCTTCCGACGACACCTCTCCCTCAGGTCTCCATCCCGTCAAAGACTGCCAAGTCCGTCAGGGGGTTTAATTATGTACTTCTCGGGCCAATGACAATGGGTCTTTCGCACTCGTCACATTCCGGAGCACAGCCCCTTTCGTCATGTTGATATTCGCAATCGTCCAAAAATCGATGAAGAGGACTCAGGAGGGTGATGATGCTACAATACTGTCCACCTCCTCACCGCAGTAAGATAGAAGCACATGCATTGTTCTCTCAGAAGTATTCCAACACTCAGACTCTGTCAGAGAGGTGCCGTACAGATTACATGCGACCTGAAAATGCCTCAGAGTCAGCTTGAAGATTCCGGGGTCCAGGTTCAATCCAAAACCCGGATCTACAATGCCATCCTCTTGACTCCACTGGCGGCGAGTGGGTGTTTCAGCCTGCGCAGGTCGTTCAGGGGTCCTTTTCTCCGACTTCGAAGCATGCGGCATCTATGTATGGGACTCTTGTAAATTGGTTCGAGGATTCCGTGTCTGATGAGAGGTAGCCCATTCGTCTCTTCCATCATCGGCACTCAGGAAGCCCCTCGTAACAAATCCCATCAATCTCTTGCATGATCATTGATTGAAGTGATATCTGTCCTACACGACCATTTACCACATACCTACAGTTTACCTAGGTACTCATACGGTCACCACCAGGACAAGTCACGAATCCGTCGTAGCCATCCATCGCCATCCTCTCTGCGCCTCGAGATACCGGGTCATATCCCAAGTGCTTCTTCGTCGTCTGCAAACCGCGTATTGTGCGTGCGCGGTGTCCCAGAGCCCTTCTGAATCTCAGGGGTGTATGCGACTGCCCGTCTCGCGTCACTACAATCGCACTTCAGTGGATCCTTTGGCTCTTGTACCTGCATCAGGTCGCATTGAGATTTCCAAGCGGACACCAGCATCTCGTCTGCCAGTGTCTCGGTAGCTCACCTCTACACCTTCAGTGCATCCGTCCCAGCCGATATTCTTCGGGGACAGAGGTGTGTTGTCCGGTTGGATATCAGGGGAGTTCCTGGCACTTACATACTGCCTAATAACGTTGCTCAACCCTGATGCTTGGCACGAAATATATATGCGACTGGATGCGGGTCCCCGTCTCATGATCCGATCTGACGGGAATGATAAACGAATGGCATAGATGGTCATCTTATTATCGTTTCAACTCTCCATCCAAAACACCTAGCCAGTCATTTGCACCCTTCGCCCGATAGGATGGAAGCATCCCTTGCGCCCCCAAGGTCGGGTCGCTCGAGGTTCTCAAAAGCCCTACCGACCCCTCCGCCTGGGCTGGATGAGCAGTACTTACGAAAACTGCCTGCCGTGCCACCAGCGCCGGTACCTCTAAGGAAAGATACAGTTTTAATGAAAAGTAAATCTACTACTAGCCTTCGGACGAAAGTGTTCGACACACCTCTACCAGCCCTGCCAGCAATGTCAATTAAAAGAAAGCCAGTTGGTCAGTTGACTTCTACGGTGTCAACGCCGGCGGCCTCGGGTCCTACGCCAAAGTCTAAGAAACGGGTGTCATCCATATCTAGCATATTATCAGCATATTCACACAGTTCAACAGATTCAGCACAACGATCATCGCATGAGAGCGATTTCACCAAAGACAGCGAGCCTTCATATTCACCAGAAAGGCAAGACATAGAGCCTTCACCACCACCAGTGCCAACAAAGGCTTTTGGGCATAGCACGAAAAATGGAGTTAGCAATGGTGTAACTGAGGCTATAGAAAGCACAATTGTCGACGTCTTCCCCCCTCCGCCCTCATGTAAAGATGGCATCAAACCGCAGACACCAAAGAAAGGGTCAGATGTAGCTGAGAATAAGGGCGAGGAAGGGTCAGGGTCGCAACCACGGTCCGGAGCAGGCGGGTCGCCGAGTGCAGTCGGCCGGGAGATATGGCGACGACGAGCTTCCTCAAAGTCAGACCGTAGCCTACCTATAATCATTACTGAACTCAAGCTGCCAGGCTCAAATGGGGCCACGACAGCTACCTCTCTTTTCCCTGGCGCCCAAGTTAAAGCGGATCCAGCTGCTCCTCTCCCACCTCCCAAAACAATAAACAGCCAAACAACAACACCTTTGCCTCCGAGAACCGCCTCTCTGCTAGGGAGAAACATACGTCCTGTGAAGCCTACAGAGCCAGCGGAAGAAGAGGACGAGATGGAGAAGAAGCTGAAGCTGGGCAAGCTCCGGGAGCTTCTTCGCAGTGGAAGCAAGGAGCACAATCAAGCTTCGACAGAGCATCCCGTGTCAGAGAAGGACACGAAAAGCGACGACAACAAGCTTTCGGCCAAGGGCCTTCCCAGCTTGCCTAACGATGCGACTAAGCTTGATGTCGCGCCGACGGCGCCACAAAACGAGTCCACAAAACCTACTTCCATTACTCGTCGTGCGGTCGGCAGCCAACCAGGTTTGGCGAAGAAAGCCAGTGAACCTAGTCTGAAGCCACTGAGTCTTCCCCACCCCAGTCAACGACCTTCGGCAGGTTACCGCTCAGATGGTCAGGATCCGACTAAACGCCAAGCATCGCAAGCAACGAGAGAGGCAACGCGCAGCTTCAAGAACCAACCACAGTCCCGACAAGAGCCGTCCATGTCCTTGCCGCAGTCTGCCATGTCTTCCATCAAGCCTTCGGTTCTACTTGATCAGGATGTTACTTACCCCCCGATCACAGACGCTTCTTCATCGTCACGTAAACGTGAAGAGAACCTGTCATCTCTGTATCTGAATGCTCCACCCGGCTATGGAGGATCGGACGCTCTCTCTGACGTCCAGGAAGCTTCCGAGACTAGCCTGCCATTGGTATCCAATGACCCAGATGAGCCTCTGAGCGATGACTGTGTTCTTGCCGTCTCCAGGTTTCCGCACGATCAACCAGCAATGATCCGGCCCACAGCAAACGGCATCTGGCCAGCGCCTCCTCTCAGCGGTGAACACTACAGCTGCTACAAGAACCATTATCGATTCATCACGGTGCGCAATATGCACTACTCGCTGTCATGCCAGATGTGCCATGTTCCCGATGATAGGCCGCGCCGAGTTTGCGATTGGTGCAATTTACGCATCTGTGTCCAATGTCACGATCTTCTGGTCGCCAATGGACGTGATCTTCGAGGAACGATGGGGTTACTCAAGGGCAAGGCTCCGGCCAGTCCCGAGTCTGAGACAACGGAAACTACTTGAGATCCGCTGGGAGACTCAACCTTCGAATTTCGACCGACGTTTCGAGATACGGCATTCGAGATACGTCTAGAGAACGACACATTTGTCGGTGTTCTTTTTTCTTTTGTACAACCTTCAATTCTTGCACAAACTTTGTTACTACAAACGAAACCGATTCAGGCGTCTGCAAGAGAGCACTCGCAACCCATGCAAAAGGGGCAGTATATGGACACTGGACGCAGGCGGGCCTGAGTTATGTATGAGGACGTATGAACAACTCGGTTCGCGGATATAGGCGTTTTGCATCAAAAGGGAGATACCAGGATGACATGTTTGGCTTTTGCCTGTACAAACAAGTTACGTCAGAAACACCTGATGAATAAGGTGATCGATGTTAGAAAATTCAGACGGAGAGAGCCTCGCGGTTTTTGTCATGGGAGATGTTTGTATGGATCGGATGGATGGGAGATCTGTGGTTACCGGAGCCTTCTTCCGGTGTGCCTGAGGGGAATGCCCACGTGTTCTGAGTAGATATCACGGAACGGCTCTGTACTGGTAGCCAAAACAATACTGAATGGATCAATGATCCTTGCCGAGTAACAGGAAAAGTGAAGTAATATAAGGCTTTCCAGCTATTGGATTAGCTCTGTAGTCATCAGCTCAACTTTGTGTTTCCTAATGTAGTCAGAAGCACCTTTCATCGTGACGTTTAAAGTCAACTTGAAACCAAGTTGGTCACCCTCGTTATTGGTAGCAAATACGTGCTGACTAACACGCACCACCTGTGGTTTGACTATTACTCCATCCTCGCTTTAGAGTCTTCATGTTGGTACCAGATGTATGAGAAGAGAGCTAGGAAGAGAGTTTCGAAGTAGTAATGATATGTCAATAATCTCTAAAGCCGTGCCACAATCGAACAAAAGAGTACAGACCCTCTAAGCGCGGCGATCTGCTTCATGAAAAAGGGGACGTCGTGCAATCGCTAGAAATCGAAGAACTCCAATGGCTTTTTTTGCTCCACGTGGTCCTTTTTCGTACTGATGGAATTGCCAATTGTTGGATACTGGGGTCTTGATTTTGTCGGTACCATGACTTCTGAACTCGGACTGATGATGAATGCCAGCAAAAGTTGGCTTGGCCCTGAAAACAAAGGGTGTACTCGAATTATTGCGGTCAACGCGTCTGCCACCAAAAGTATGCCTTAACTGACCTAGTTCGTCTCCAACACCTCGTTACACAATGTTATCGCACCGGAAGCGCACGCTGTCAGATGCCAACTATGATTCTGTCAATGCCTGGGCTCACGAGGGTTACAATATTGGATGGAGCCTCTCCATCGTCTTTCTCTTCATTTCGGTGTCGTATGCTTGAGTAATTTGCAGCACATACTGGCTTCATCTACTTATTCCTTATGGTGTCACCGTGCATTGATTACTTCATACGGGGAAGGTTCAGATGAACCTAAACTGTGTCGGTATACTCAGTAGCCGGCTCCGCCATTGTTGGAGACACCCGACAATATTGTATTAGTTTTGGTTTGTTCGTTATGTGGTTGAAGGCCAAGTCTTTCGTGTTTTTAAGGTTCATACTCCGCACCTCGATGCATGTAAGATACCAACCCACATTGCATGTCGTCTAGATGAAGACTGCGGAATCGACATCCCAGATATGCTTTGGTTGGAGTACTGCGACTGTACTAGCCAATCTCTTAAATAAATCGCATTTTTCCATCGCTACTTTGCTCGTGTGCTCGGAACGCTGTGCAGTTGGAATTGTAAACATTCTCTATAGGTCCCATAGTCAGACACAGATTTGAATCTATCTATCGACAACCTCTTTTGTTTACTGGCTGAAGGACTTAGGATTGAATGGTATTGTTCAAGTTTCAGCACCTGTAAACACGATCCCGAAAGCATTTGTTGAGACAAATGACGAGAAAGTAACTTCCTTATCATCATCTGGTTGAAACATCCTTTAGTCAAGTTCCTTCACCATCTTTATCCAACTTCGGGCCTTGGTGCTTAGCGTTCAATTGACGTCCGTCGATCTTTTGCAACTATTGTATCTTCGGTCAAGCCTGAATATACATCGCGAAGTGAACTTGGGACATCCAGAAATTACTTAGCGCCACACTTGAGGTAAAATGTGAAGAGGGTCTTAAGTTCCTTGCGATATGCCAGTAAATGAGCCTGAGTTCATCGCCTATGTATCGATCAGCTTCGAGTTGTACTCTCCGAAACTCTTCGTCCAGATTTGGCTCCGGTAATCTTGGCGTTGGTTAAAGCCATCGCAGCCAGACCAGAAATGAATGTTGCCCTAGGCCTGTAGTGTTGCATTATGCCTACCAGGGCTGGTCATAGAAGCGGCTGATCTGGTGCGCCTTCTACTAGAATGGATACACTCACGGACCATAAGCAGGGTTTCTCGTTCACCTCACAAAACACGTCCTTGGCAGTTTCAATCTCATGTTCCGGCCTTAAGGTCGGAAACTACCTTAATTTTCATATATGAGACGCTACATATGTTTTCCAAAATCTAACTAGGTATTATAGCTATGGTTTCATGTTCTTATATCCGAGTAACAAAGCTCATGGAAACTGGGTTGACTCAATGAGAAGCTCGCTCCTTGAAATTCCACCTGCTGTCAGTACGGTCGTCTGCTTTTCGTTGAAAATCCTGTATACGCAAGACACCGTTCGAATCGTATCACACCTTATGAGCAAAAATGATTCCAGAAAATGTTTCGCTACGAGCTTTCTCCAGCTCAACCATGGTGGAGAGCCAGACGACGAAGTTTCGAAACATGCTGGCAAAATATATTAGCAGCCTGGTCAAGACTGTCGACTCCGTTAGCTGGCCGACCGTTCTAACATTAGATATGCTAATGGGATAAACTTGTTCGAAACTCTCCGAAACGGCTCATATGACTTCCTGAAACCAAGGAATCATTGGAGCCCGAGTTTCAGTGATCCATCATGTTGGTTTTACGTGGAACGCGCAATGCTATTCAATGTTCGTAGTCTCTTATACTTGGCAACATCGTGGGGGCCAATGTGATTCCCTTATTAAGCACCCAGTTTGCCGTTATCCTATCCTGAGTTGGCAATAATTCCACCGTCCGTCACTCCATTGATCACTCACCGTCCGTACATAGATCGTTTGCAAGATGAACTTCTGGGGGTTGGAAGATACGTAAACAACGGCGCTGTCCGTCTCATCCATTTTCCAGCACTCTATGAGTGTCACAATCGACGCGAAGGCGCCTCTGGGAGACGGGATTTATCTTGACTCCTGTTGTCTGTTTGAGATATGAGGACGACAAGAAGAACGAAGGATATCCACCTGGGCCGTGGCATGACTGCAGATATCCACGATGATAGATATAAGCAGGGAGTCACGGTCCTCTTATGACGCGTAAGAACTTCTACACACAAGCAGTCAAAATCGAAGATACAGATAGTACAGCGAGCCGCTATAGGAATTGAGTTGCGCCCATGGAGGTTGTGCAGAAGTTGTGACAGTACCTAGTACTAATGTTCTGAGTTCTTTGGGGTGTTAAAGTGGTGCCGCTACTAGGTACCTAAGTACCTAGGAGAGCGGTAGTCGTAAACCAATCATGGCCCCTGATTCTTCCCCATTGCGACGAGAGGCGCGTGTTACGTATAGCATGGGAGTACCCTGCTCCAGCATTCAGGGGTCTTAGGTGCCTAATAACCTACAGGTGAGGGATTGTAAGGTAGGTACATATGACACAGCAACAGGATGTAAACATCACAATATTCGAGCTGCGACATGTCTTCCTCGGCTGGGCTGAGCCGCACACGCTCGCTGAGGAATCCTCCGATAAAGAGCAATGGCCCAGCATACAATGAGCCTGCTAGCCCGAATCGGATGCGCGGTGAAGCGACCAGAAATGTATCACCGAGTCGGCTGCCCACGAAGCCACCCGCGGCCCGGCCGTCGGGCACAGCGACGACAACATTGACATCGAGCGCGGCGCCGCGGACGAGAGCTCCAACCACAGCGGCCAGCAGACACCTATCCACTCTCACATCAAGTAGAGCTCCGTCTACCAAGACAGCACACGATGCCGTGTTGTCATCTACAACCTCATCTACGAAGCCCCTGAGGGCGCCGTCCGTGCGACAAGCACCACCACTGACATCTTCGAGTCGCATCGCGAGCACCGGCCGACCCAAATCTTCCGGCGGTCCACCGCCAACCACTGCGCCCAGAGAACGACAGTCTGGCCATTCTCGAGCCAAATCCACCGTCACAGCCCTAACGTCCGCAACAATACTGCGGCCTGTCACATCCAAGAATCCCAGTCCACCCGCCTCCGTCATCTCAACAACCAGCACCTCAACTACCGCATTCCGACCCTCGACACGCTCACAGACACAGACTTCCAATACGACGCGCACCCAACCACCTTCCACAACCACAGCCCCGACACTCGCCGCCCGCCGCCCAGCCTTCAACACAAACCAGCAACACTACAGTCCCGCCAAGTCTCTCGCGCCCAAGCCCCTAACTTCGACCTTCCTAGCACCACCCTCGCCCTCAAAGCAACCCGTCAACATCTTCATAACCGCAGAAACCTCTCGTCTCCAAACAGAGCTCCTCCAGCTCTCCCTCCTCCACCGCGACGCAAACGCAGTGACCACCACCTGGCACAAGAGCGCTCGCACCAAACTTGGCTCCCGCTTCGAAGACTTAGTCATCGCTGATCGAGATCTACGTACCCTCGAAAGAGATTCCGCCGAGGCGAGCGCAGTAGCTGATTTAATACGCTGGGGCCAGGGGGAGAAAGGGACAGATCTGGGACTAGATGAGAGAGTACAGATTCTTGACCAAGTCTTGAACGGTGTTTGGCAGCTTGGCGAACAAGGGGGTCGGTATCAACGCATGGTATCTGCGTTTGAAGTATGGGCCGAAAGGGTGAAGGAGATTAGGACGGCGCAACGACGGAATGATGTCGATGCTCTACTTGACCGCGGGGGAGGAATTGCGGATGATGGGGATGGAGGACTGTTCGTGAGTGATTTGGACGCACCCTGGAAACGAGACTATGCTGGTCTTATGAGGATGCTGGAGGGGTGGAGAAGGTTGTTAAGTCAGCTTGGGGATGTGCCGGATGACGAGACGGATAGGGGGAGTGGGCTTGAGTTGAAGAAATCTGGTCTCAGGCGCATGGTGGAGGGTTGCAGGGCCCTGGTACAAGATATGCTCAAGGAGCTCGAGATCATGGACAAGATTGAGAGGGCTGCGATATATGCCGAGGAAGACTGGATCGAGATGATGAGCGCCAGATTGAAGGAGGCGGAGCAGAAGAAACCGCGCAGGAGGGAGGATGTCCCGCCTTGGAAGTTGCTTGCTTTGTAGCATAGTGGCTGTGGATGGTGGCGACGGCGTAGATTGATGTAATAAGAGGCTAGGGGGAGAAGAAGAGGTTGAGCATCATCAGCTTTTTGTCTTGACCAGCTGGTTCAGCTGGTAGGAGCTCTCGTATGAGAGATGCATTTTTTCCTCCACGAGTACCAATGGCGAGCGCCTAAGTAATATCAGACTTGTGGTTGACTGCACTACATTAGGTTCCCAACAACCTAAGGCTGGGCAGCCGAACTCAGCGTACACAGAAAGAATGCAGCAAATGGCGATACTTTGATTGGATTATTCATGTTGCCTGCTGTCTGGATCTTGCTACCAATGCAGCTCGTATCAAGAGTCCTCTTTCGTTGACTTCTCGCTGATATGTTGGAGCTATGTAGTTCGTTTTCTACGTTACTTAATTTTGTGTTTCTTCCAGGAACAGACATTGTGCTATTCATCACCGATAATTCAGCTCAGGGTTCGCCCGAAAATTACACCGACACCGACACTCCGGAACAGGACACTCAACGTGCCTCGCAAACCACTGTCTGGCATGGTCGAGATGCAGGACATGGTCACACTTGAGACAAAACGTCGGGAACTTTGCCGCAACCCTGATCTGAGGATCATGTGAGAGCTCTGGTCTATCAGACCTAGGGATCCCCACAACCTCCAGACAAACGATACACCTCGGTAGATGCCGTCCACAGTTCGGACAGCTTACACCCG
Organism: Xylariaceae sp. FL1019; assembly: GCA_022578705.1. NCBI lineage: Eukaryota > Fungi > Ascomycota > Sordariomycetes > Xylariales > Xylariaceae > Xylariaceae sp. FL1019. Next base: position 983,772 of record MU391928.1, read on the forward strand.
CGTGGATGCTCGTTGCCATCAATGAGTTGGCGGGTTGCTGTTGCGGCTGACTCATACCAGACCCCATCTTAGAAAGCTCATACTCCGCATCGCAGTATACGCATCTCAGCGCAATCTGTCTCGAGGGCGGGGTGATGAGCGGTCGCCCGTGTTTCTTACTCTTTTTCGTGCTTTCTACCTCGAACTTCGTGCGTTGGATAAACGCCTTGTGTCGCTGCAGATAGGCTCTATACGCGTTTCGCCAGGCGATACAACGATAATCGTCAATATAGCGGGGCGCGCAAATAGACAAAACAAGCGTCGCAGTCTGCACATCGCTGAATTTCTCGATATACTTTGCAAATATGTCGACCAGCTTGTCTGTGATGCCCGTCAGTACTATTCCTTCGACGTCACCGTTTTCAATGGCCTTCGTTTGTTCTTTGTCAAGCCAACGTGTAAGTTTGTCATCGTCTAGATACCGGACAGCGACGTATGTCCGTTCAGACAGAGACAGAGACTCCTGATTTGCGATCGCTTCCCAGTTACCCGTTGCTACTAAAGACGAGATCGCTCTCAGGTAGGGGTCTGTCTTGGATGCTGCAGCATCGTCGAAGTCCAGCTGTTCCTTCGCTAGATTAACATCTCCCCGATCAATCAATTGAACAGCAAGAGAGACGAATAGGAGCTCCGGGTATTCCGCGCTCGCAGTTTTCAGGATCTTCACTGCTTCGGCACGGTTCCCCTCGAAGAGCTCGCGCGCGGCACTCCTTGTGAATGCCGAAGAGTTCTTCTCGGATAACGATAACTTGGCATAGTTTGCAGACACGGTGCTTTGGGCAATCTTTCCCCAGCCACATACACGCAAAGCTGCCTGTCTATGGGCCGCTTTGTCTGTTTTCATTTCGTACGGTGGCTCCCCAGATCCGGCGTTCAGATTCTGAAGACTCCGTTCCCACGCCGCGCTGTCTGGATGCGTCGCTCCATCAACGAGCCGGGCGGCTTCATTTCGTCCTATGATTGGAATTAGTGTCGTGTCTGTGAAAGGCGATGTACCAATGCTCACCAAGATCATTCTTCCATAGAGGCACAACTCCCATGTAGCTGAAATCGATCCCCTGACTAACCATGCCATCATCATATGCAGCAGCGGAAGCTCCTATAGAAGGTTATAAGTATCCGTCATTAGTGCGAAAGAGGATACACATACCAGAGATCCAATGCCATATATCTTGTAACCATGGATCATCAGACACAATATCAACATTCATAGCGTAGTCGAAAAGATATCTCTCCTTTGACCGGAGCAACAAGATATGGTCAATAACAATTTGACCTGGCTTTGGGCAACGCCTCATGTCTAGCATAGTGCTGAGGAGACTTTCATGCGATTGGCGATTCGACATCATTGTGCCCTTCCTATTTTCCAGATTTGTCCCATTCGTTACCTCACGACCATCGCCGACGGATGCGTCATAGGAATGCACTGTCTTTCTGAAGATCCTTCTCAGTATTTGCAACTTGTCGGCAGTCGAAGTTACATCCTCAAACGACTCAGGAAGCACCTCTTCCTCTTCGGAACTGATTATAGTGTCAACATCAGGTTGCGGCAGTGAATTGATAGCTGCCGACACAAGTTCGATGATAGGCAACTTCTCCTCGCCGAATAGAGGCACGTCCTTGACGGCTTCATCGACAAGGAGCGAGCCCATCATTTCAGAATATTGTGTGGTATCAAACTGCATAAGACTATGATAGCTTGAGCCCTCTTCGCTAAAGTTAGTGTACTCTCGACAACATATCAAGACCTTATTACGTACCTTCTAGTCCACGGTACGGCGCCTGCCATGGGATCATCTTATAAATATGTTCAGCTGTATATGAAGGCTTCTCCAGGATTTCGTAGGCGCCGCTGGCGCGCAATACTAGAGCACGAGGTCGTAATATCGGCGAGGGGAGCGTGACCCAGTCGAATGAAACAATTTGATCAAGTTTGCGGTCATCTCGTGTGAAGCTCATATCTAATTCATGAGATCTTCTTGCTTCCAGGAGTTCGGGACTGGCGTCATATTCTCGTTCGGGAGCGGGAAACTCCTTTTTGGTGTCTATGGCGCACAGCTGGCCTGTTCTTGAGAGAACGGCAAGGAGACCGCGCTGGTTCTTACAAAAGCGTATCGAGCGGATCAGTGACCCTCTTTCAGGTGCATTGCTTGGATTGATGTCAATTGCCCTATCAAGGTTAAGAGCAGCACCCCACGGTATACCGTCCGCTTCGGTAGCATGAAGGTAAGTAGAGGAGGCGGTCGACCGTTGGGTTGCACGGCGATCCCAAACGACCACCCCTGGTCGGTCCAGCGACGAGGAAGCAAAGTAGTTGGTATCAGCATAATCAATAGCGACATTGTTGTTGCATTTCGTCTGGAATGTAATGACTCCACCATGAGGATCTGCCATTGTTAATCAAATATCTATATGCACCATATGTTTCACAGGATGAAATGTACCTCGAAGATCATAGATGCGTATGCTCTGATTCTTGATCCCAACCACAAGTGTCTGCGGGTTGTCCTCGAAGAACTTGGCACTTGAAACAGTTGTCGCGGGCTCAAGGCGGTGGACTGGCTCGCCCAATATGGAGCCGTTCAAAGACGACCAAGAGTCTCTCGGGTCAATCTTGGCGAGGCGGTTGATGTCCCATATTTGCAGACATTGGTCGTTCCGCACACGCTCTAGACCTACGGCTAACAGAGTGCCCGTGTTGAAGGCAATAGCCTGACAGAAGCGAGTGAATTTGAGTCTCTGTTCTAAGTAATGGTTTGAGGCATCATTGAGGTTCAGAAGGTTGACTGTCCCCGAGGCGGTGCCAATGGCGATGAAACCTGGATAGGCAGGAGACCAGTCGTAGGTGCTCAGCGGCGGGATGTCGTCAAGCTTTGCGACTCGTTCGTAGTCGAACTTGCCACGCCGTGCGTGGCCTGTGGGCTTGTACAGTTGCACAACACGATGCTGCAGGTTGACGTGTACGAAGCTGTCAATGCCATTGGTGGGAGACCATTTGATGAGACCGGGTTCAGGTCGGTCCAAGAGTTTCGAGTTGGAAAACTGAGCCATGACAGCCTAGCATAGCTTCTCTCGCCAGGCAACTCGACCGAGCGAACAGTGCAATCTCGTGCCTGAAGCCGCATTGCCTGGTGTGCCGTCCCAGTTTGTGTCGAGTTCGGCGTGGTCAAGCCCACATTCGCCGCAACTGTGATGAGGGAAAGTGAGATGAGTCTGACCGTTGAAGAGATGCAGTGATTAAGCAGAGATACTCACAGCAGCAAGCCAAGCCAAAACAATTACTTCTCACGCCACTGCCATCGCCATCGGTACAATCACGCAAAGAGTCAAGAAGCCACTCAATAGATTGCTTCAATGTTTTCTATTTTCCTCTGCCCTAGCAACGAATGATGTACAGCCTTTATCTCATACTTACTTGGTAGGTGAGCGAGGTACTACGGATTAGACCAGCCCCCACTCGATTAGACGCATTGGCCAATCATCAACCCCACTACAGCCACGCTGGGAATACCTAAGGTTAGGTATGTAGACCCTGCAAAGACCGATCGGCGACCCAAAAAATTCACCGTTCCATTCAGACATCAACACTCGAGGACTGCTTTCCTCCACACCCGCTTTGCGCGTGGGCGATTTGGGTACGCAGGGCAGCCAAGCACGACCTCAAGATGAGCTCCAAGAGGAAATTCTCCGAGTTCAGCACCGACTCCAAGGGTGCCGGGGAGAAGCCCGCACGCGAATACATCCCCGGCTTCCACCCCCCCATCAACAAGAAGAACAAGAATCGCGCCAAGATCAAGCCCAACAACATCAACTGGACCAAGAAGCGAGCGAGGACGATCGAGCGACGACTGAAACACAGAGACTCCCTACCCGCCAATGTCTTGAATGATATGGAGAGAGAGCTGGAGCACCATAAGGGCAAGATTGACGATCTCAACGACCAGAAGCACAGGAACAAGATGATCAAGCAGTACCACATGGTCCGCTTCTTCGGTGAGTCCTACTTCGTCTTGTGTCTTTTCACGCCCGTGTCGCTAATATGGAGGCATTCACAGAACGGAAGAAGGCAGACCGCCTCGCAAAACAAATCGGGGCCCAGCTCGAAAATGCTACAGATGACGATGAGATCACTAAGCTCAAAGCCGACCTACACATTGCCGAAACCGATGCGCTATATGCAAAATACCACCCGCACAGGGAGAGATACATCAGTCTGTACCCTGTGTCGTCCCTGGGCTTAGGCGAGAAGGAGAAGCAAAAGACAGAGGATGCAAGCTCAGCGGCTCGACATCTTCACTCCGAAAGACCGGCGATGTGGAGTGTCATCGAAGAAGCAGCAAAGTCGGGCCTCCCAGCTCTGAAGCAGCTTATGGAGCGCAAGTCCCCGCGAGGCTCGAAGCGCAAAGCCTCTACAGACACAACCGCGACAGCTTTGACCACGGGCAAGGACGGCCAATCGAAGGGCAAAAGCACAGAGGCTGCCAAGCCTGCAGACTCCCGCAAAAGCAATGGCAAACGGCAGAAATTGTCAGATTCACCATCAGAGTCCAATAGTGATGATGATAGTGATGGTGGCTTCTTTGAGAAGGAATAAAGAACGAAATGAAATGACAAGGAAGGAAATAGCAAGGCTATAAAATATCGGCAGGCCGGTGTAAAAGGGGGTAATGCATTGCGAGAATGCAAGCAAGTATGGGCTGCTGCATAGCGACGAGTAAATGAAGGAGTGATACCCAACCATACCTAGGTACCTAAATCAGTATAATGTACCTTGTAACGAATTATGTGACATGTTCGACTTATTTCTGCTGCGTTGTGACGCCCCGTGGAGAGTGCGACGGATAAGTAAATCTTTCATCAGATTTTGACTTATACTCACAAAAGGGTGCCTGCATAGGTATTTATAAGGTGTTGGGTTCAAGACATGGGCCATATTCATAGGCACATAGAAATTTTCAGGAAAGAAAGACTCATTCATGCCACTCAAGAGCAATGGTGCAGTGAGAGGCAGCATGAGAGGTGGTAATACTTAGAAGGTGTCACCAGTGCAGAGCAGGATTCACTTTTTCACCAGGCTACAAAGGAACACTTCCTGAGGGTAATCTGTACATTGTATTGAATCAACCATCCCTCTCACGACCCATGAATACCACGTACACTTGAACCATCTCACCTCTTACTGTTCGTCCACAGATGTATTACATGCAACTACCCTCGCCAGCCAGCTCCAGGCAGAGTCAACCCAATATAATAGTCAACAATATTCTCCAGGTACCCAAGCCTTGGGTTGTGCCCTATCAAATTGAGAAAATCTGATTTCCTAGAACTATCCTGATCCTCTCGATCTCAGAGTCCAGGATTGTGCACTCAGCATTACTTAGTCCCAAGCATCACGGTGGGTGTTGATAACAGTCAGGTAGACAGGTACATGTATAAGGTACCAGTCTGTCTGACATCCTTTTGCACCATCTCTCCCCTCGGCGACCCCACCATCAATCATTACATACTTCACTCCAACTTCACACCCTCATCATAGTTGACCTTAGTGTTGCTAAACCCGCGCCTTCAGACTGAGTATTGCCTATGCTCTAATCACTCTCTCCTCTAGTTCTGTAGGAGCCTTGGCTACAATCACGGTCTGCGGGAGAATGGCTCCAGATGCGGCGACAGTGACTCCTGCCACCTTCGACTTGATCCAAGATTGGATCACCAAACAACAACAAGCGCCCTCACAAGTGAACCCAACTCTAGAAAATGCTCTTCTGAATCTTGAGCGCCAGATTCGCATCCAGATAGCGTCGGAGCAGACTACTCCAGCAGTTGGTGAGACAAATTGGATTGGCTTACTACAAGGTGTGCGCTTCCTCAGCTTCGTGATCGTTCATCCTTCTTCTCACTCACCAACATCCCTTAGAATATCGAGCCGCGCACCCAATCTCAGGCAGTGGTCTCGATGGGATCTCATGGGCTGAGGGCCATGAGATGATCCCAGGGAGCCCGGTTCTCCGTTGGACTTGTCACGTTAAAATAAGGGAACACTCAAACCCCTTTCCCGGCGTCACTCATGGCTTCAATCCTGACGGCACCCAGCCGTCATTTGCCAAGAAGAAAGATGCGAAAGCCTATGCCGCCAAATGCGCCGTGGAGTGGTTGAGAGAATCGGGTCTAATGCCCAAGTCCGGTGGTGTCAAGTTCCCAAAGGCTCCCGTCCAGGCAGTGAGACAAACGCGACCATCCAACGATGCACAGAATCCTATGACGAACTGACCACCAGGCCAGAAATCCAAACCACCATCCCCCAATGCCAACCGCGCCCCTGTGCAAAATTCACCCTTCGACGCCTCGGACCCGTCTGCAACTAAAGAAGTATCAGACCTCATACAAGAACTCCATTACCCCACAATGACCTACGACGTGCACCAAGCCGAGGACGGCTTCTGGCACGGACGGGCGAACTTTGGGCACTCGTTCCTACTTGTGCCCTTCGAGAAGGAACTCAAATACGTCAGAGACGCAATGAGCAAGCCCCTCGCCAAGGACCAGATTGCCAGAGATATGTTACCGTACCTCCGCGCCGAGAAAGCCAAGCGTAAAGAGCAGTACCGGAAGTTCATGGAGGGTGTGGCTGTGAAGAAGGTGCCGGCCGAAGCCTAGGTGTCTTCGCTGCCGTATGACAAGCCCCTTCTCGGTGACCATCTAGGTCGCGTCGCCGATTAATATGGGAGATGTGCTCGCGAGTCGATTGGCAATGGTTGGATTGGCTCACGGTTGTTAACAAGAAAGGATGTATAGTCCGCCGACGCGCGCGGAAACCGTAAGGCTTCGTAATGCCAATTGCAGGGCGTTGTATAGACCGCATGAAGATGGAAGGCTATGGGAATATTCTCCAAGCAAAGACATTAATATCATGACTTGCCTATACTCTAGAGTTATCGCGATGTAATGCATGTAAATCGAGTATGTCTGATAAAAGGCTTCAGCCACTCAAATCAAGATTGGCTGTAATACATTGGCTAGACCTTAGCCAATCGCAATATCCTCCATTAGACCGCCTCAACTTCCTCAGACCATCATGCCACCACCCCTACCGATTCCTCCTCTCTTCCTCCCACCACCACGTCCGCCCTTCCCCTGCGGCACCCTGGCAACAACACCATCCGGCAAATCAGCAACCTTCTCCCCATCCCTCCAAAGTATGCCCACACCCTGTCGTCGCCCCCTAACCTCCTTGAAGAACCTCACAGGCACCATGCCCTCCTCATCTCCCTCGGTAAGAACAACGTTATTCTCACTCATCCACCACTTCATCCCCGGCTGCTCTTTCAACGCCTTCTCAAGATCAAGGAAAACAAGTAATTCGGCATCCGCTCTCATGCCGCTGATGACTTTCGGTTTACTACCACCCTCCTCGTCTTCAAACCCGTGAATTTGGGGTTTGCCGTTATCGGGGAGTCCCGTGCCGAAGTGGACGTGCGTCCGGCTCATCTTCTTTAAACCGCCGGAGTTCAGAATGCTAGGCCAGAACGCGAAGTATGTCCCGTGGACGACTGTCTCTGGGATGTTCCCGGCTTCGATCGTGATGGCTGTGTGCAGTCCCTCGGATGCAAGAGCGATGGAGTGACCTTGGTTTGCGCGGATCAGCCAGTGGGATGCATCGTCTTCGTATGACGAGTCTGCGGTAGCTGGGTTGGGCTTTAAGCTGAAGCGCTGTTTGGCGTTTGTCGAGACTTCTGCCTTTATCTCTGCTAGTGTTGGTTTGAGTGATTTGATTCGGGGCCATTGCATCTTGAGGTTGTCAATATTAGGTTTCAGAAAGGATATGGGATGTGGGGCATAAAGATAGAAACTCGACAATGGAAGAGCAATGGGCATAAGAACTCACCACACGATCCAAAGCAGCAAAACCCTCAGGATCTAGTTCAATCCCTGCATCCTGCGCCTGATGTCTCAAGAGCTTCGAAAGCGCCTTCGAGATCTGAACCTCTCTATTCGCACCGCCTCCGCCTCCGCCTCCTCTCCTCCCACCACGATCCCTTCCCTTTCCCTTACCTTCCAGAGCAAGATCCTGGACGCGATCCGCCGCCTCGTCGAACTCAGCCGCCATCTTCTTCCGCCAATCGACTTCCAGGCCTTTACGGGTTGCGGATGGATGACTAGTTGGTGATCCTAGGATCGGTCCACTACGACCTGCTGTCTTGAGAGAAGCGGGTTGTTGCTGACGTCGAACAACGGAGTGAAACGGTGACGGTAATGTTCCTGAGCTTGGCACCCTGTATTTACCAGGCGGTTTTATGACTGCGCGAGAAGCCAATGTGAATGTGGCATGGATCTCAGTGACACGGAGTCTTAGCTGAGGTTTGCTGCCTGCTTTTGTTTGCTGAAGTGTTCGTTCCTTGCTTGCCGATGTTTGCAACTTCAAATCGAGATTCGGAATAAACTCAAGATCTAAAACGACTCCCTACCTAGATAGTTTCAGTGTTGGTACCTATGTGTGTCATATGTCATGCACGCGAGTAGTATACGGCGATCCAATAGTGAGGTTGATGAATCTGTTGTTCGGATTGGAGTTGAGGTCATCAGCCGAGCACCTTTTTTTATGGCCCCACCTTCCAAACTCAGCTTCAACACGGCCTCAGTTGGTTCACGCAGAAGTGCCGCATGACTCACCACACATTCCGGTTACATGTAGGTAAGTATCGGTAATCGTTCATAACATCAGACTTCAGTGTGAGTGGACTACCGTTCACCACACGGCGATACAGTTCCGTGCACGGCAGATCATAGGCTCTTTGGCATTATCCCAGAACCCAAGTACTTATACATAATGTCGTGTCCCGCGACTCAACAAGAAGTTCAACTAACCGCAATCCATCCCTGTCAGTTCCAAATAGGAACCAAGACACTATTTTCAGACGCCATTCATTAGGTCTCGCAGTTGAGTGTAGGCTCAACTCGGACCGATCCCCTGACTGACAATGACCTGGCGTACCTTCTGATGCCAGCCTGCAAAGCAAAGTCATGGTCAGGAACAAATTCCTGCTTCGACTATTGCCGCCTACTAATTGTACAACATCCACCGCGCAGAATGAAACTAGTATTCGATTTGAATACGTCGAAAGCGGGGGTATTTCCGAAGCAAATATGTACAAGAAAACAAACATCTAACCATGTTGAACGGAAATTGCAAGAACGCTTTTGTTGGATGACAGGTCACTGGTACATCGTCGTCATGATCGTGACTTTCGTATGAGCTTTATCTCGTCGTTGATGGGGGCATCGCAATCATGCTCTGGCGATTCCGTCTATTCTGGGTCCCAGCATGTGCAAGAGAGAAGTGTCTCTGGGGCCGGTCTTCGGTGAACTTCTCTTCGTAGCTAGTTTCACGGGTAGGCGTCGATCGGTCGAAGTACCTCCGATTCGGGGCACCAATCGATGACGCTGTCGTTGTGATGACCATGGGTTGTGCCAGTCGAGTGTTAGTTGTCGTAGAGCCCATTCTTCGTCTCGGCAGTGCCGAAGTGGCTAGAGTATCCGCTTCCTTCGGTAATGGTGGTGCTGGATGGAACGAGCTGTATTCTCTCGATCGTGCACCATTCACCTCCGTCACAGCGCGTGATAGCGTGCGGAACCGTGATTCGTCGTCGGCATCGTCTATGGTGGACGAGCGACGTCCCCGAGTCACCAGTGGCTTCCGGTCAGAATAATCCTCTGGTTCTTCAGTGCCAGCACGTCGACTCCTGAACATCACTGAGGTCCTTCGGCCATCCTCGGGTTCCTCTGTTCCCGCACGTCTAGTTCGCGCCAACAGCAGCGATGTTTTTCTGCCCGCTGCAGCGGTGTCGACTGGCGCGGCTGCGATGTTTGAGCTATAACGCGGGCTTACGAGGCCGCTCGGTGCAAAAGTACTGGCTCTCTTCTCTTCGAAGCGGGAAGCCGCTCTTGGACTTGTAGTCAATTCCAAAGCACGGTTTACAGGAATGCTAGAGCGTCTCGACATTGCTGTGGCCGTCGCCATCATCGTTCCCATCGTGTTCATTGGTTGTTGTGTGACAGTAGGGCTTGTTATAGTCACGTCATCGTCAAAGATAGGCGGAGCGATAGCCTGTTGAGGCTTGATGGTACCCATGCTTTCACTCAGTGCCAGGCACAGCTCCGTGAGACTTCGGCAAATGCTATCTGCTTTTCTCCTGAGTTGACGGTCCGTGACTGTTCCCCCACTTGTGCCCCCATTGCTACCAATCTCGCTTCGTCCACTGGAGATGGGTCCAGGCTGACCAGCAGTCCCCATCATCGTCGCAAGTGCCAGGGCGTCGACTGTTGCCGTCTCCAGAGCGTCGTAGACCTCCGAAGGCAAGACATCTTTTGACTTGGCCAATGCCGAGTGAAGAAGCGGGTGGCTCTCTTTTGCTGGAGCTGAAGGTTCGGTGGCTTGCACTACGCTTGAAGCACCCCGTTTGGGGGATGCCGATAATGTAGTAGCGTTAGTATTTGCCGTTGTTGGGCGTTCATCTGACGAGCGTGACATGGCAGCGCTGGATGTTGGTGGTAAATTTTGGCGTAGCTCAAGCTTTTGCATTCTAGACTTTAGTTCTCGAAACTCATCCCACATTGAGGAAGCATCTGCGGTCGAGTTCGTGGAGTCTGTCCCTTCCATCTGATTTGGTTCATTGTACGGGGAATCGTTTTTCTGTGGGTCGGTCGCTTTCGGGACAAGTGGGGAGGAGCTGTAGGCTCGTGGATGGCTGTAGTTTACGTTTGCCTGCTTGAGAGAAGTCATGCGTGAGGGCACAGCAGATCCAACATCGACGGATGGCTGTCGGCGTCGATGGTGCGCAGATGTGGGTTCGGAGCCAAGTTCGTGGTATGCCACAGCCCTAGGTGTAATCGGTGGAGCTCGGCCGGTGTTACTTTTGTGCTTCAAGTCCTCCGATTGTGGCTCTCTAGAATGTCCGCGGTACGACACAGGGGGTGCATTCTTGTCTCCCTGATCCTGGCTGAAGCCCCTAGGCCGCGTGGTTTCGTGTTCAGACAACCGCCGTGATACATGAGGTGGAGATGTTCGACGAGGAGGAGAAGGAGATCTATACGATGAAATGGCAACAGACAGTGGCCGCCTAGCAGTACGTGCTACCCTTGTCTAGAAATACCTTGTTAGCATTCTCAACCAGAGACAGGTGGTTATAACCCATCAAAGAGACTACGCGTGAATGAAGACAGAGTCATGCTCGGACGCAGTAGTGTGCCATTGTGCCACATGTCTAGGCACAGCAGACAGGAATAACCATTACTCACAATTGCACTATTCTCAGCATACCCTTTGGCTCCGTCTGAGGTGCGCTGATACGAGTCTTCACGGGCAATCTTCATGAAAGGATCTATGCTCTCCTCGCCGTCAGGCCGCGGTCCAGCCGAGTCGGGGGGAGTAAGCTGCATATAGTCATCAGCTCTCCGTCCTTCCAAGGCGCGCAGAGTCCGATCGCGATGGCCCGAGTCACCATAATCATCCCCGTCAATGGATGTACGAGAAGACCTTGAATTCATGTCAAGACCAAAGCTGCGTCGCTCGCCAGAAGTGCGGAATGCGCGAATGGGTGGAATGGACGCAACGCCTCCGGAGGCGTTCGCGGTGGCAGGAGCTTTGTAGGAGACAGGGGGTCTCTTCACCAGGGAAGCCCTCTTATCATCAGACAGACTCCTCTTCAAGGTCTTGGGCAGGAGTAGCTCGCGTTGGCCTGCAGCCCAGTCTCGAGTTGCAGCGTCGGCAGGCTCTCCGCCCGTTGCACCGTCTGAGCCTCGTGCCAGGGACGCGTCGACAGATCCAGTGGCGCGCCTACGGACGGTGACGGTGGTGTCAGTAGACTCGGAGGGCGATCTGCCAGCGGTGGCAACGACACTGGGGAAATCGAGGGATGCTGAGCGCTTCACATGCGGCGACAATGAGGATGCGGTGGGCGCCTGTGAAGCAGAGCGGGTCTGGAAGAATGACGGCCTCGAGGTGCGGGAATCCAGGGTGGTCTCGGGAGGTGGTGGAGCGGGTGAGACAATGTGGGAGCTGTGGGAGCTCTGGGGATTGAGAATATTATTGTTATTAGAATTGGTGGTGGTTGTTTCGGACTGGCGAGGACAAGAGTCGGGGATGGGTGGGGAGACGTGGGTGGCCGCGCTTGGGTGTGTTTCGGGGTGTTGATCCAGGTCGAGTGAGACAGGCGAGGGCGGGATGTACTGCTGCTGCTGCTGCTGCTGCTGTTGTTGCTGCTGCTGGATTTGTGGTTGGCGGTGTTGTTTATGCCGGTGCTGATGAGATTGAGAATACTCAAGTGGTTGTCGTGGTGGCTGTGGTTGTTGTGGCTCCTGCAATGGTTGAGATGTCGAGGATGGGTGTGGTTGTGGCAGCGGTGGCAGGCCAATGACTTCCTTGTTGAGATCGGCGAAGCGGTAAGCGGGCAGCTTGGACTGATTATTGGTCTGGCGATGGGCATGCAAGATGCTGTGCTGTGACGGCGGAGACGAAGATGCACCAAGTGGTGGTGCAGTACTGGTAGTGGTCGTCGTGGTGCGCGAAAAGGAGGAGGGCTCGAGCGTAGAGGGTGCTCCAGCTGCTACCTGTATCCTACCTGTCGCACCGCTATAACCACCGCTGCCACCGCTATTAGACGGGAATCCCTCGACTCCTTGCAACCCCTGCACCACCGACCCATTAATCGCTTCGAAACTCGAGTCCATCACAATTCTTCTTTGTTCCTAGGTTGTTCCCAGTTGCTCTTCCGACAGCAATAGCCTTTCCACGCGCCTCCGTATGTGTGCCCTAGTGAAAGCTCAGTGCCGACACCGTGTTTGCTGGGTTATGTTTGAGTTTGGTCTAATCCACGCCTAGCGAAAGTGGTGCGAATAACCAGACACAAGACTCTATCACTATTAGTATTATCGCGTCGGCTAGACAGTCCGTTCCATGTAGCCTGTCTTTTGGCCCGACCTGAATGTTGAATGTGGGCGTAAGATAGATACAGAGCCGTTGTAAAACACACGAGGTCGGCAGACTGCTGGCGGTAGTTGGGTGCCGTGGTGAACTTGGTGAGAAAGATTTCGGTCGAGTGAGCGTTGTGAGCAGAAAGATCCTGAGTTATTTGGCTTTGGATGGGATAGAAGAACAAGTAGTTTGCCGAGGAGTTCACCATGAATGCAATGCCCAAAGCAAAGAGAAAGTAACAAACGAGATTCGTCCAACTGTGCCCTGGGCTCGGTTTTTGCGACCCGACACGGAGGGCTGACAGCGGAATGAGGGTTTGTGACCAGGGTGAATTGTACAAGGAGTACAGATTATGATGGCGAGTTGGCACCTAGTAACCCCAGTTGAACTCCTCTCCCCTGTTTTCTGCTCGAGTTGACTCGTCCACTTTGACGCTTCGTGCAGCTCAACGACGAACGAAGGAGGACAGTGAACGAGGAGCAACGTCAGAAGGGGGTCACCAAGGTCTTTAGTTGCAGCCAGATCAACGACACTGCATGTCAACACGCAGACGAGCTGGCCATGGCTCTCTATTCTAATTCCCCACGGACCGCTTCCAGTGGGTATATCTCGTCGTGGCCCCTTTCTTCACGAATGAAGAGCTTTGGGATATGTCCGTGGTTATTGTGTTTCCTGACTGTGGCATGGATTCAAGAGCCCCAGACCGGGGGCTGCCTTGGGAAACCACGCCTCTATGCCTGTGAGATGCAGGATCGAGCTGCAAGGTGGTGGTTGGGGGCTGGTGAAAGCGACAAGAGGAATGCCACAAGTAACCACAAGCGGCAAAGAAGACATCCAATGATGCCGTGCCACTATTCCAACCCGTTGATACTACAGTAGCTCGCTGCAAGTATGGGCTACACTTCACAGATCAGCCAGTAATAGCCGGTAGAGGTGACACGCCGGCGGCCGGTGGGAGTACCGGCCTCTGTTACGGGGATGGATGCAAGCTGCTTGAAGCATAGCGCCAGCAGCCATCCACGACACCAAATCCGCCGCCTCTGGAGAGGTAATGCGAGTGAGTGGGTGGGACACAAACCGTCCTCCCCTTCTCATATCGCGGATATTGGGATGCCACATGGAAGGCAGGGGTAGTCTAACGACGACAACAACAACAACGGCGCTAAAGAGGTCCGCTTCTTCGGCAATGAGTTCCTGTGACCAATCGTTTTCCATCTCGAACGGAAAAAGCCTCGTATTGAAGGTAGCATTTGGTGACAACGTCTACTGTACACGCGCTCATAGAAAGCCACAAACTGATACTGCATGATTTGAACGGAAACAAAAGTATAAAGATGGAAACAGCTGGATGGAACCATTTCGTTGCAATACATACGTGCCGCCTCATTCAAAGCGCATCTTTAGTTGTGATGTTGTCCACCCCAGTCGTCCCTAGATTGCTATCCCACACATCTGAAACATAGCTCAACAATCACAGCTATCCGAGCGGCGAAGTCGGCAATAAATACCAAGCTTCGCTTTCAGTAACTTGGATGGTAATCAGGTCTTTCTACACGTTCATAAGCAGAGACAGCACATTTCACCTTGTCGACAATCTGTATTTGCATGATGATCAGTCACCTTGGAAAGGGATATCCTCTCGTGGGAGGCTGGGGACCCTGCGCCGGGTTTTCGTCTCCTCCTGAGATTCCCAAGTGTCAACGGTCGACAAGTCCAGTGGAGACCTTTCTGGACAATGCAACGTGAGCAGTGAATTATTCACAATTCACCGTAAACTGTACAGTGAGAGGCAATAGCTCCCATACGTATCCTAGACGAATAGGTACGTGTAATCCGTAGCTATGAGTCTATGACAGCATTTTCACCTAGTAAAACGCATGCTGGTGTATTATAACCTACGCGACTCAAGTCCCGTTGCTTATTCGAGGAAGAGACGTTGAGTGCGTCACCCATGAAATGTACATATAAGAGTACAAGCCAACGATTGGTGAGACTAAGTCAAGGGGATCCTTGTGAAAAGCAGTGCACGACTCAATGCTTCACAGACATGCAAAGCATCCAGCGGACTTTGTCGCTAGATTCGTGCTTGGAGCTTGCTTCTTGATAGAAATCGGCCTAGGATGATGAGTCGATGATGAGCTGCATGGTTTGCGCGAAGTGCCATGCAGGGACGAAGCCAAAGCACATGCATATCAACGGAGTGGGTCAAGAAAAGGAGAACGTCCACAAAAGGTCACCCCCTCGCTGGGACGTTGTTATCGGCAGCTTCCATGAAAAGGGGCAAGCAACTACAGTATAGTTCCCCGAGACCATGGCCAAGGTGAATGCATTCTTGAATCCTTTCGTCTCAGATGCAATGCTGTATTGTTGTAACTTGGTGGCTCTATGCAAGGTGGTTGTTTCAACCCGAATTGAAGAGTACAACATAACCCTGTTACCTGGTCTAAAGACTCATGACGTACAGTATCAGCCTTTTGAGAAGGTCGTTCGGCTGCTAGCCGATCACTATCATAGAATGTTCAAGATCAACTTCATGATATGCAAAGAGCCGTATCACATCTTCCCAAGCGAGCGAGGCGAGGGTTCGTCATCCGAAAACTGCGATGCTGACCGTAACGGGAAATTCAAGGATCCTCATTCTCTTTGTCCCGTGAGCGGGTCAGACCATTTTGGCTTGCTCCAACGGGTGGCTGCAGACACATATTTCTTTTGTTCACATATGCAAGTTTCCGAAATGGCTATGCAGTCGACACGTCGCGGCTTCGGTCCTACATTGCTTTTGTCGTGGGGGTTCCCATCAATACCGATAGAGTCTGATTCGCGCGTGCAAACAGCATCCACTCGGAGTCGTTATTCTTACGACCAGATCCCTCAAAAAACATTATCCGACATACTCGGTATTGCCGCTACACCCTTTTTCTTGGTGCGATGCTGCCAGAGCTAGATAATTCATCGATCGAAACTTTTCCGGTGCTCACTCCAAAGCTCGATGGCAGTCACGAAGTCAAGACTTTGGTAGATAGTGTCGCGTTGTCTCAACATGGGTGCTCATTCTTTGGTTCTTCGAGGGAACATGGCAGACAAACACATCCAGACTACTCTGTTAATGAGAGACTAATCTCAAACAACCCAAGGACTTACATGTCTCTTAGACTCCTGCCAGACAACAGATAGCAACAAGGGAAAAGAAAAGTCCAACGGGAAAGATTTTGAATCATAGTGCCATCGGACCACATGGAATAATACAACCACTGTCTTGGCAGGTATACGGATGTACGTTTGATCAAGTCTATGCCTTCGTCAAGAGCTAAAACGACATCCTTTCCAGTCTCTTTGCCGTGTGATATCATATTGCTACCTGCACAGGTATCGAAGAGATGAACAAGTTCATGAAAGCAATAATGACAACATAAAAGAATGGCGATGCCCTGAAAACCCAATTTCTTAAACGGTGATTACAGTTACGCTTCATGCTTGTATCGTAATGTATAGCATTGTTCGTCCGGAACTGCAATTCATGATGACCTGCTGATAAGACGCATATAAATTGCAAAGGAATGTGTGATTGCAGTTGATTCCGAAATGTAGTTACCGATACATAGCAAGAAGCCTACATGGCTAATCTCTGGACTTTGCTAGGCTACCTCATTTATAGATGAGCTTCTGCTGCAGTTCTGCCTCACTTTCATATTGATACATTTGCGTGTGACTTCTACCAGGCGAATATTGTTCTACCAGGCATGGATACTCTCTCTCTCTATTGACTGAACCAGACGTTCTTAATCATGTCAGGCAAGAATAGTCAAATAATATTAGACTTGGAGCTAGTGCGGAAAAGAGTGAATGTGAAATGATTAGTACGGAATGGTCTGGTCTAGTTCTTCCGGCAAGACAGACTCTATAATGAGAAACAATGCAGGCATCCGCATAAAGCCCAAATATAGTAGAGAAAGACTCAGGCATAATACACGAGCCAACTTTCGTAGAGTTCTGCTTTGTCATGGTGTTCGTATGTCGTTCAGCATGATTCTAGCCATTGGCTCAGTTCTAGACAGAGCATAGTCTTCGATGGATTGTCCATTGGCATCCAGCCATCCAATGCAGGACACCTGTTCAGGTGCCACGTTCCATCACACGTCTTGATTGTTCCTTTGATGCACTCATACACAGGAGCGGATTCCGAGTAGCCATGCTCGTAGGCCGGTACAGTGTTTTCGTACTCGACGCCAGTTGATTTAGACATATATATATGTCACTACATCTTTTTCTCATTTTTGACATTAGAGCTCACGATTCTGGTGCCGAATGATGCAAGATAGGACTCGCCGTTGGGGACAAAGGAGTCATCTAACCAGCCACTGGAGCAACTAGAGTCGAGTTGCTAGTTGCTAGAGGCCGTGGGGTTCCCGACCTCCAATTGCTCTATGATCGATCATTGGCGTGACCCAGATATCGAATGCCTGTAGCACTTCTGAGTGCGCGGTTGCCGAGAGTCTGACGACGCTTGCAACCCTAAGGCAGGCCTGCTCTCTCACGGTCTACCTGTCCACAGCATAACTGGATCACTGCCGGTGGAATGGTTTATTTCCCACAGTAATGCCTTTATGCCTTGTCTGTTACTTACTGAAGGTGTCATTGAGATCAACCAGAGAGTTGCTGCAGTGTGGACTTACGGAGTATCCCACCACGTCGCCACAGTGGGTGTGAGTTGTCGTAGCTGGTGAGCGGATCATGAGTGCAACTAGATAGCCATCACAGACTTGTCTAGAGTCTGCAAAAGCCCCATCAAGACAATAAACCCCCAGTTCCTTGGATCTGTATTCACATAGTACGGTTCAGTATAGTAGATAACACAACCGCATGTAATGTCCCACACAGCTGTTGTTAATCCATGTAGGGCAATAGTCGCACTCATCGTCTGTGAACAGTTGGTCAACTACCCATTACACAGAGATGTAAGCACAGAGACGACTATAAGGAGATTATGTTCTAATCTTGAAGTGCGTAGATTGAGGTTTAAGAAAGCTGAATGAATTATGAAGCCTTATTCAATAACGAGTTGCGAGTCAGGCGTTATAGTTGGAGTGCGAGGAGTAGCTTATCTCTCAGACACATAGACACAGATGGCCTTCACGGGTGTTATTGTATACTAGGCAGCCATTACACCAAGACCTTAATGCTCTTTCAAGGAACCTTGTCTCAACCTTCCCTGTGGTCGGAAAGCAAAGCTAGCAGCAGCAACCATGACGCACATGCATCTCTTTCTAAGATTTTCTCGGGGAAGAAGAGGCTATTTGTCATATTTGACATAAGAAGCTTCAATTATGAAGCACATTGCATTTCACATTTGGGAACAGTTTCATGAATCTTCAGGTGTTGTTGTTGCTTCAGGCAGCGCTCCGCACCAAAGGTCAACAAACGAGTTTTAACGATGATTGTTCATACCCAGATTTTGCAGACACTAGTCATGATTGGTCGGTTATGAACAAGTCACAAATTGTTTCCTTAGAGTCTTGGCCTCCTTTATAAGTATTTAGCATAAGAGCAGTAAGAGTAACGAGGCTTTATCTTGATTAAGACTAGCTGAACAGATTCAATTTCCACATCTCAGACTTAGTGATTAAATACTAGCTGTACTCAAAGGCAACGTAGTGCCAGGTTTTCAGTATACGCGACGTGATGACAATCATTTACCATGGATATATCATCGCAATATGTTAAGCAGTCTGCAACATTCATCTCTCGTCCAATGCACATTGTCGACCTTAGATTGTCGGTCAGAGTGAATGTAGTTCTAACTATCTATGGGTCTGGGGAGTTGATTGGCCGCATTTATATCAAGTGCTGCATTTTTCTTCAATCACGATTTCTCATATGCTGATCTTTAACTTATACTCAATTAGCACCTACAGCCGGGGCTGAGGCTGCAACTGGTACACGTAGGTTAGGCTTTGGTGCCTGTTGGTTGATGAGGCGTTGTTGGTTATGCATGTTGGTCCCAACTACACCTCAAAGCGCCCATCATTACTTCCTTCCGGAACATAGCGGTACAGTGTCCCTTGGCACACATCATATGACTTCTCATGGCAAACTCGGCCCCTTTCATGCTGTGTTCGTTGTCTATGGGGAAAACCTCTCTTCTCTTTCACTCATAGCTAGCTACATATGAATATATATACCTACGGGCGCACCGAGCTATCTGAGTACTCTTAACTAGTATGGTACTACAATCGTTCTTAGAAACTCAGCTATCAAACGGGAGCAATGTGTCAAGTAAAGCACAGCATTTTCGCTCATCTTGTGGGCCTCGTAGCTGCTGTCGGTCTAGCTTCAGCTGACGATACCTTTCTTTATCAAGAATCATTCGGAGCACCATTTCCAAGCTACGCCGATGACTATACCCAAGCTCTAGTCAAAAGCGCTAATCAACATCCCAACGCAACGCGATCTATCCAGTTCACGCCTTTTTCAACAACTACTTCAGACGATGATGATGCGTGGACATGGCGTGAGTGTCAATTCTCTGCTCGCATGAATCTTATTTGATATCGTGCTCACATTGGTTTAGGTGTCAACGTGACAGACTTTGCCGCCCCAAACGCTCAAGGGATTGTGCATGATTGGGACAACTACAGGTATATACCAGCAACGTTCGTCGACCCGCACGTTGTGAATACAGCGTACGAGTTGATCTGGTCCGGTGGCATGAGTGTGAGCGCTGCACTCAACGGTTCAAAAGACCCTTTCTGTGTTAGCAACGCTTTGATCATTGGTATGCCTGCCAACGTCACCAACAGATACTCAGAGGCCGATACGAAGAGCACCGACTGTACACGGGCGCTAGGAGCCGAGTGTGTTGGAGCAATACTTGACATCAAGGCAAATGCACTAAACGACGATGACTGTTTCTCCGGCGGCGATGGTGATGACTGGTTCGGCGTCCCTGAGTGTGCCAGCACGCTTGGGTATGCATATAGCCAGACACCTGAGCATTCAACAGGAACTAGCAGTGTGAACCTCAACTCAGCCAACAGCTCGTTATTGAAGAGCACGGGACTCTGGGGGGCTATGAGTGACGCCTTCAACGGTAGCGACCATACAACATACGAGAGGGCTGTGAACCAAATTCAAATCATGATGATCACTCGCCACCAGAAGTCAGATACTCCACTGTCACAGCTCCTCTGTATGCGTGTCAACACGACACAACTTCATCCCACAGACGGTAACAGTGACGACGATAATGATGGTGCCAAAGGCGCAGCAGGTCCCGTTCAACTCTGTTCAAGTCTTGTCAAAGCAACTACCATAGCTTGGTTATCTCTGGCAATTGGGTACTATTTGTAGCCTCATCCTGTTGTATCATCCTGTCGTATCTAGATGTACTTAAGAAGAATAGAAGCAAATTATGAATAATCGTCATGAAACCGATATCATACAGCCATCTCGAGCACGTTGTTCGAGAGGCCCTGCATCATGCTTGCGCAAGGTCCGCTGCCTATCTGGCATCAGGTCTCTGGTTAGGAAGACAGAGACGCCCAGCCCCATTGTCTCTCATCACCCACCGTCCTATCCTCGATCTGGAGCCGGCTCATCCAGCAAGCAACAGCGCCCGAGTATTAAGTGATTGATTGCGGCCCACCCTATCACCAGCAGCTCAACGAGGCCGTTGTTCCAGTTGCTAAGCCTGTACGGTTAGGAAAACCAGGTAATGCTGTTGTTTGCGTCCGCCTGTTGAGCCAAGCTTTGACTGCCTATCTAGTCCTCTACCGAGGGGCTATAGAGTCAAGCTTCTTCCTATTTATTTTCATTTTCAATGCTATGACACTTTCTGTTTCTATTTGGTCGGTGGTTAGCCAAGTGTGTTTATAGGCCGCCTGTTCGAATTACACAAGCGTGTCAGTATTCTGTGGTGTTACCAATAGTATATTTCTACTGCAAGTAAAATAATAGCTACATACTCCGGCAAACATATCGAGGGCGACAGAGCTCGAAGGAGCCGTGGCTCGGACACAAGTTGTTCAAAGCCGTGAATCACCTATTCTTTCACTTACCCAAGTTACCTCTCAGGCTCTTAGGTCCTTGGTATGTAGCGTTTTGATGCGACGCTGTATCACCGAGTAGGGTCTCACCCTTGGCCATCCGCTCGAACGCGGAAATTCACGAGACGTAGTCTTCAAGTAGGTAATGAATATTGTGATAGGAGCCCCAAAGTCATGGCTTCTTACTCACAACCCCGTATTGGAACTGATGTTCGATTGCAACCGAATACATACATATATTTTCGACGACCTTGTACGCCACAACTCCGGAACGCACCTATCAGCAGCTATAGCCATCAAAATTCCATGCTTTTGCTTTTCAAGTCTTTTAGTTTTGCATTTAAATTCGTCTCTTCCCCAGAAACTCAGGGACTATACAGCCTGCCACTGGAACGTAACCGAGTACGACTTTGAACTCGTGTAGACCGTGGCCTGTGTGGATCCGCTAGGGACTGCGCTCACGTAGAAGGTCGATGCACCATTGTATGCGAGCTTCCCACCGACAGTCTATAGAAAGGTAATGTTCATTAGTTCAAACTCGCCACGCCTGATATGTCCAGAGTTGATGCATTGAGGCGCGAAGAAATTGCACTCACAGTAAAGACAGTGGCCGTGACACCCGAGCCGCAAGTAAGTGTGCCGCTGGAGACTCCGCACGTCCCCTTGGATGTCTTGAGAGTGAAGCCAGACCCTATTCAGATGGAAGTCAATACCATGCTGGAGATACCATCAAGTCACAATCGCAGGCTAATGCTAGGTAGATAACAGTAGGTAGATCAGAGAACTAAACACGCACCTGAAGTTGTGGCTGTGAACGTAGCGCACGTTCCGGTTGTATACCAAGTGCCGGCAGTGATCAAGCACCCATCCTCGCTACCACTGTAGTATGCGTTCCTAGAGGCCAATTCAGTCAGCTACGCTAGTTCGTAAAGATGCCCAATTTAATGGACGAGAATCTCGTTTGGCAACGCACCAGTATCCTGATCCAGACTATGCGCATAAGTTAGCCCAAGTTCGTTGTCAATACTGGGTTGTTCTCAGCTTATAAACTCACCACAGTGCCCGTGGCTGTCGAGGTAGCAGTAGTTGTGGTCTTAGTAGCCGTAGTAGTCGTCTTAGTTGTAGTAGTGGCCGCACCACTCTTGGGGAGATACTTGACACCACTGCTGGGGCAATTGGAGCTCTGTCCCACAATCGTAGACGGCACGAAATCCGCATTCTGCAGCGGTCCATCGGCGAAGAATCCGTAGTACACCTGATACAGCTCGCTGCTGCTACATAGGATCACTGGGTTGACACCGGTAACTTTCTTGAGCGCCGCGAGGATGGCTGAAGAAGTGTATGTCTTGGAGCTCGACGGCGTGATTCCAGCGGCGGACAAGGCCGAGTAGGTGTCCAGGGTTTTGAACAAATCGACTACGATCTGGAAGAAGTCGGCGGCTTCTTCGCCCGTTGTGTAGCTTGAGTAGCAGTCAGGGTCTAGAGTGCTGACGCAAGTGCCGTGTGTAGCCCATTCGTGTTCCCAGAACTCTTCAGGTGTTTCGCTGTTGCTTTGCCAGTACGTCTCCATGTACGAGACCAAAGAGCTCTTGCCATTGTTGTTCAAGATGGTGGTGATGTCAGTGTAGTCACGGGAAGAATCGCAGTCTTCGTCGTACGTTCCATCACAATTGTCAGGCCATAGGCCGTGGATAGTCCATGAGTTGGCCGGGCCAGTCACGGGGTCGGTATCCCAGAACTGTGTCTGGAGGAATTGTCCGCCGGGTTTGTTCACGCAACAGGAGCTGACGGAGGAAGAGCTTGCGGATGAGGAACAGCTCTCGACTGTGGTGGAGCAAGTTGCGAGGGCGGCGAGGTCCTTAGCGTTCGCGAGAGGGAGTGCTGCGGCTACGAGCAGAAGAGCCCCTTTCGACAGAGACACGGCCATGGTGAGCACTGGGTGTAGAGTATAGGCCGACCCGGTTACTCTATAGACTACAAATGGCCGATCTGGGGAATAGGGAATTGATCACCATGCCAAGCCGGTACTTTAGAGTCTATTTATGCTTTTGTCTATGAGTCTATGCGACCATCATTCCCATCTTCTCTATTCACTCTCACTTGCATGTGTTGTCCAGCTAAAGACGTCCACACACACCTCAAATTGCTTCACGATAGGACGAATACTGACACAGGACGACGACCTGCCCAACCCAGCTATAGGCGGCGGGAAAGCATGGGCTCGGCACCTTCACCTTCTTTATCTGGAAGTTGGGCGCCGAATGCTCGCAAGATGATTGGTGGGCGCCGGTCCTTCTAGGGTTTATTAACTCCCGGTATCGTCGGATATCGCCAACTTTCTTGTCGCTGGGGTCTTGAGGCTTGATCTTCAATCGACATGTTCTGGGGACTAAATCAATGACAGTGATATATAAAATAACACTGAATGATCAAGCGCAGTAAATTGTCAGTCTCGGCTGGCTGGGGAAAAAACATGATCAGGTACGGTTCCTAGTTGTTGCAGAGTTACATCCAGCGTCGCCTAGGGAAGCAAAACATAGATCTAGCTACATTATAAAACCTTATCATCTACTTGTAACCTCGCATATATTCATTACCTACAGGGACGCGTGGCGTGTGGGCCATCCGAGATAGGTAGACGCCGTCAGCCGCACCACATCTGTAGGCAAGATGGTATTTCCTGCTGTAAAGTTCATATGTAATTATTCTAGCCTTCGACTGGTTCGGTAGCTGTGACCGTGACTGATATGGAGACGAATATGACCATCGTAACCTATTCGACGATTACCTAATCCAAATTCGATAACAATTGTGGTCTGTGGTTGCATTTCCCCGCCTTGTCAAGGTGCGCAACGTGTGTTTTGTAACGAAGCAACTCAAGTCAGATGCTCTCGTCTATTGGGTCTAGGCTCTTATCCCAGAAAGTTCCACATTATCTGAGGACCTTGTGGCAAGCCGCAAGGGTTTGGGCAGAGGGTAAGAGTGCAAGTTTCCGGATACCTTGTAACGACGGCCTAATGATTATCAGGTCAACAAATTTCATATTGCCGTTCATTCGTCTCTCACCGCCGTAAATGCAATACTCACAGAACAAGATTCGAAACCGATTTCGCTACCTGTGTTTTCGGACAAAAGCTTGAGTCTGTTTACCCCCTTTCAATTATTATGAACCTCATGCTGAAGGACTTTATTATGGTTCCTTTCCAAACTTGACCATGGCTGCATGAAAACGACTGTCGTCGACCTAGTTATATCTCAGTCTCTGAGCGTTAGTACCATGTGTCAGTGAAAGATAAAGTTCTCCATGAGAAAGACGTGAGGCTCCAAATACACAGGCTTGATCATACGACTCGCCGTCAAGTTTCGGACGTTGATGAATGATGTATAGTGGATGTGCGCCTCGGTACCTTGATAAATCACGGGTTGCAGAAACTGTGTCACTCGGAGGTTCCATCCGATGATGCAGTACGGCGATCCTATATCCTCACAAACCACCTTCAATCTCACTGCTGCGCGCTTTCCGAACAGGGGAACCCAGCTTAGACAACTTGTCAAAATGGCCACATAAGGAAAATTGTCTTCCCAACATATTCCTAAGTGTCTAGATGTGGAATCTGATGGAGTAGAATGTCTGTGATCATTAGCGGGTATGACATCAGTTCTATTTCGGTCACCAATAGTCGCCTGCGTCGTTAACGACATTCATTCTGGAGCTTTCACGTGATGTGTCGTCGTACGGTATCGCCCGGGCGCCATGGCTCCCTGCATCCTGGAGGAGATCAAGCCTTCACACGCCAATGGCCGTTGGTTACGTAAACAGCGCGACAGCCCGATGGAAGTACTAATGATCAATATCAAACTCCATTGCCTTCTCCCAGTCCGAGGCCGTTGCGCGTCGACGGCTTCGGGCTTATTCATGTCGAAGATAAGGCCAAGGTCAATACTGGTCTCGGTGCCCGGCAGTCCACGTCGTGAAGCAAGTGCTGATAGCCGACAACGATACTCTAGTTGAACATGATTCTGTTATTCTGACGTGTTCTCCTCACTCTAGCAACTCCACCACCTCATGATTAGGCTGTGGGGGGTATCCGACAATTGGGTCATAGTCTATTGTTGCGTCACGCAAAGGGACAGATCTAATCGGCAATCTGTCAGAACTGTAAAGTCGATTAGTGTACAATGGCAATTATCATTGATGCTCTCGTGGGATCGCACTTGGCTAATGAAGATCAACTTCTAGCGTCCAGGGGCATTGAGGTTAGATTGACGCTAGAAGACTAGCAGACAACTCGTCTGACGCGCCGAAAGGGTTTGCACAGACCTCACGGCCCGGCAAAAGACACTAGCAAAAGACCCCGTTACTCATCGTGAAGTCAAGACGTGTGTAAAAAGTCAGCTCAGGGATACGCCTACAGTCAAGAAGACTGAACTGTCTCTCAACGTAAAGAGTCTGAGGACGACTACGGTGAGACCGTGCGACTCACGTACAGTACCAAACCCGATCCGGTGATGCAGATCAACATTGGATCATGCACACCTGGCTGCGAAGTGAGATGTAGACCTAATGAGGCATCTGAGGCTCAATTGCGTGCCGACAGGTGACGACGACGTGGTTCAGTGTGGATCATGAAGTCTGACTTTGAGAAGACTCGCCGAGTCGTCCGATACTCGCTTCAGGAGCCCAGCACATTGGAATAGCCGAAATGGCAGACAAGGTTTTCCCGTCGACCTACCTAAAGAGTGATGGGCATACATCCCAAATATATCGTCAACCGGTTCTGTCAGAAACTGAGGCGCCGAGGACATTGACATCACCTCCGGCGTAAGAAAGACGGCAAAAACTGACGAACAGTAGGTATTGTAGTAGTCCATACTCTACCTAGATAGCTTCAGACCGTCTCACCGCACCGTTTTATCGCCACCATCATACGCGGCCTTGTGTGATCAGGAGTTGGCGTGCACAGGACAATTGAACGTTGTGAAACGTGCGGGCTGTGAATCAGTATGAGCAGTGCCCCACCGAAAAATCTCCAGATTCGCAGAGATTCTATCCCAGACGTTTCAGGATTGCCAAGCGATTCAGAAAATCGCCTAGCGCAGCAAGCAAGGCGCCACCTAGATATCGCCGACCCTCTCGCCGCCTTTTTTAATTTCCTACATTTCTAAGATACCTGGTAGTCTATTGTTTTCTCGTGATAGTTCGACTTGCTATACGTCGCCTGCAACTTGGCGCATTAAAGACACCGACAAGAGGATTTTCGCTCATCTGCCCACCCCAGCATCCGCGGTAGAAGGATTGAGTTTCTAGATATATGTACATCTGTAGTATAAACTGTACCTTGGGAGAAAACTACTCTTAGATGGCGCCCGTTGGCAAGCTAGAACTCTCGAAGACGTGTTCGTCAAGGCTCGGCGCGCTCGGCATCCAGCAAGAGCCGTATGAAACCACCCTAATTTTCAGACGATCTACTGCAAACTTCCCGGGTCTCGACTGTTCAGTGTCACATCACTTGCTGCCCAGCTCGACGGATCTCAAACAGGTGCCAGTCTCTACCTCAAACCAATCGGTTAGTTCAGATTTGCTAGGACTGCTGGTGCTCTGCTCGTACTGCGTGTAAGTGAAGCTGAACAGCAATTGCCCGTGGGATTTTGAAAGTGCCCGTCCCATATTAATATGGAGACACGTGGCTAAATGTAGGGGAGGCTATGAGCACGGCCATTACATACGACGACTAAGTGGTCTAGATCTATATATAGTTAACTTGTATCCTGTGTACATAAGTACGATTCATGATTAATAGTTTCCGGCATCTAGCCGGCGGCGAGAGAAATACATGTTCTGAACGCGTCGTAAGGTAACGGGGCATCTATCACTGTCGCAGAAACCGATAGTTTGTTACCTATCCAAACTACTGCAGTGGGAGCTGCTGACACTACTCGTACGGAGCTTGCGATACTCTCACCGTCGGTGAGTCTGGCTCGGTGCAAGCGGGTGATTTTTATCGTAACTTGGCTGGCTGGTCTGACGCGTCGGATGTTTGCAGCTCAAAAAAGCGCAACAGTTGCGAGTCAGCCTGTGTGGCAGCCTGAGTAGGACTATAGAAACTCGATGGACGGCGAAATATTGTACCATCGGGACCCTGAGACCCATTACTAGTAGTCAATCGATAAGTAAACTGTAGACGAGGGCATAAAGAGTATTCGCGGCCGTTGGGTCCAGCCAGGAAATGGACCGGAGTCTCGGACGCCATTTGGCAGCGAGAGTCATGTTGTCGTAGGTAACATGAGCCGCCGATGCGAGCGCTTCTCTCGTCGACGGCTGACCTTCGTTGCCTCTGCTGTCTCTGATGGCGCATCACGGCCGAGGGGGGCAAGATGAGTCTCCGGCGTCGAGATTGGCTGGCGGTTTTGCCAAATGGAGGCGGAGAGCGCTGATTTGCTGGCCGTTTGGCGCCGGCTTAGCTGCAAGAGCCTATTAATAGAAGCTGGTCGCAGGAGACGGCCCCTGCTCCTGGCCGGGCGTCTCGTTTTTGCAAACATCGACCCCTGCCTCCCAAGATGCGAAAGCAGCCACTCACGACCGCAAGCCATCCTCCACGGCTGGGCATTGTGGAGGCCGCCGCACTCGGCAGACGGGCAATGGAACGCACCAACGCTGCACGTACGGCACAGTACAAGGCACTACACCGCAGGCCAACGGGGGAGAATGGGCAGCCACCGGCGAGTAAATGCGAGCACTGTAAGTCAGTCAGGTTGCCGGCGAGTATGTAGGCGGCAGTATGGAGGGTAAAGGGTACAGCCCTGGTGACGAACGATGAAATTACATACATAGTACATACATACATACATACATACATACATAAGCCCGAAAGTGAAGGGGCAGGCATTGGCTGGCTCCTTCAATCAGTTGCGACAAGGCAGGCCAGTGGGCGATCCGTTGTTGGCGCCAGCTTGATGATAACTCGTCCAGGCAGTCCTGAAGAACAGGCAAGGCTCTCCTGCTCGTCAGGTCTGTTCAGGAGCCCCGGCCGGCCAGGTCTCTGGAAGGTACCTGTCGCGCTGCAGATGCGCAGCTGAAGGAGGGGGCCCACAGGGCGCGCGTTGCTAGGGATTCCATCCGGCACCATGTCGTTTGTTTGTCGCGGACGGTCTTGCTGACCGTCAGGGATGCGCATGAAACCAGCGAGATCTACCTCTGGGGAACTCGTCATCGTCGACGTCCGCTATCAGGCCCAGGTGTGGCCAGGGATCCGTGGCCCCTCTCGCAAGCGCCTTGGCCAGTACATGGCTTCTACCGCAGTGTGCAGCCGGGGGGCGGCGAGCAGTGAGCACAGGGGAGGCATGGCGGAATGGGGGATACCCACCAACCCACCAGCATCCGCAAACCACTGCCCTGCTTGGCCAGCCTTGGCTCGCCCGCCTCCCGTTTCCAGGCCCCTTCGCTCATTCGACCCTTTCGTGTCACTGTCAACTGCATCCACAGCTCCTCGACTTCTTCTCTCCTTCCATTGTATGTGTGTGTAAAGGTTGCTTGGTAAAGTGAATGTGAGAAGGGGATTGCGTGAGAAACCGCAGAGGCAGACAGACGTCCAGCTCGACATTCGACACCGCCAATCAGCACTCGTTCCTCCCGCTGCCTGCCTGCTCGTACCGCTCCCGCTCCTCTGCAATTCTCATACTCACTCCCGCCCACGGAGTATTCCCACCTTTATTTCTCCCACTATTCTATATTCATCCCTTCTCTCTCACCACTCACCACTCACCACTCGCCAACCCAAACCAACCCTCCTCTGCCGCTGCACCACCGCTCGCACACAAGGCAAGGCGGTTGCTGCAGCAGTCTCCGTGCCACCCTGGCTTGTCACTACCACTGGACATTCCTTTCTCTGCGCCCCCCCTTGTCCTCCGTTCTGCTGCTGCCAACTACCACTGTGTGCTCAATGGCCCTCGATCTCTAGCCATCCGAAACACCCTCGCCTTTCTAATTTTACCTCCACGGGCCTGACAATCCGACATACCCATTCCTCAAACTTACCTTTCCCCATTGTTTGTCCCTCTTACTCTTCTCTCGCTCCATCTCTTGATCCCCGTCATCTCTTCCCTCGGCCAAGGCGAAAGAAAAGACAGTCGACGTTCTTTGTTGGGATATTTTGGAAATCTACGGGCAACCCTAGGAGGACGAAAGTGCCGGCCCTAGACACGCAAGGCTAGCAGGAGAAGGAGCGTGGTGTGCAGGAATAGGATTCAGCAGCGCTGTCCAGCATCGGGTCTTCTCCCCTTACCGCTCATTCATGATAAACATTCTCTTGGTATACAAACATCACATCACATCACGTCGCCCCCTTGAAACTGCGTCCTGGCTTCGCATCATCCTCGTCCTCATCTGCCACCGACCTACGTCCGTTAGAGGCGACGACGACCATACCTCTTTGCTCGCGACTCGACTGGGGGCACATAATCAAATTCGTGCGCTTCTTCACCATCGCCGAACATGCCTTCTGCGACGGCCCGACGAATGTACGAGGATCAGATCCCCTCTTTCATGTCTATAATAGATCCGGAGACGGAGAGCATAGAAGACACACATATGCACACCGATCCAGAACCCAAATTCATGGAAATGGGACAGCCACGGCCCGTTGGGCACCTCGTCCACAAGATGGCTCACTCGACGCCCGACCAGTCTCTTCAGCAGCTCCATCCCGCTGATCCCTCACATGCCCATCACGATAGTAGCTCGTCACAGAACTTCGAATCCGCCGATTCATCGCCTACGACGACACTCACAACAGACACTTCCTCATTATCGGATCCCTCTCCATCCTCATCTCCAGATTCTCCAGTGAAGCTGATACCATTGAACACATTCCCCTCGAGTACTTTCGGCGAATTGCCATCATCTCTAAATGGCCTACAAATTGACCGAGCACAGCCATCGAACCCAGTGCCTAATTTCGAGAGACCAATGACTTCTCCGGGCCCCAGAAAGCCCCGAAATATGAAGGGTCTCTTTATTCAGCCGCCAATGGCTCCTTGTCTTAGCTCCTCATTGGCATCTGAGCCTTCTTCGCCTTGTTTTATCAAGCCCAAAATCGCCGGACCGAAGAAGAAGCCCAGCTTACTTAGTCTCAAGACCGATTCGCAAGGACTCAACATTCGCCCGATTGCCCTTGAGGTGCCGAACTCGCCAGGGTTCGCGCCAATGCTACAGCGCAGGGCTTTGAAGCACTCTACCTCTTCGCCTCATATGCTCTCGACTATCAAATCTGCGACCTTTGGACCTGCAGGTGGCATGACGTTCCCTACAGTACTCGAGCGTGGCACCTCAGGTTTGTCCGAAGTGCTGCGACCCACAAAGCTTGGATACTCGGGGGACGACTATGGGTCTACTATCATGGAAGAAGATTCCCCAATCAGACCACAGATGGCC
This sequence comes from Xylariaceae sp. FL1019, assembly GCA_022578705.1. NCBI lineage: Eukaryota > Fungi > Ascomycota > Sordariomycetes > Xylariales > Xylariaceae > Xylariaceae sp. FL1019. The sequence continues at coordinate 1,014,250 of MU391928.1, forward strand.
AGCCGAGCGGCTATGGATTTTGAGCCATTCCACGACGAATCGGAAGCGAATGAGGATCAAAAGTCACCAGGATATCCAGATGGTCCGATTGCAATTTACGGCGACAACGTATATCTATATCTGGAACCAACGGCTGAGGAAGCATCGAAGTTTGATGTTGTCATTAACGTCGCTCGAGAGGTTCACAATCCATTCACTGTTTCTAAATCCAATACCAGTGGGACTCGTGAAACGTCTCGCGCTTGTGACACAATACTGGAATCGCCAATTCCAGACACTGCCATGACGAACGATAGTTTCGCGACTGCCTTTGAGTATCCTCCGGGTCAGAATGCAGACGTGGAGACTCCTACTACGCCGAAAGCCCCTTCCTGGAGTGATCCGGAATACATCCACATGCCTTGGGATCACCATACCGACATTGCAACGGATCTCATGAATCTCTGCGAGACGATCGAGAAACGCACTAAGGAAGACAAGAAAGTATTGATCCATTGTCAGCAGGGAGCCAGTCGATCAGCAAGTTTGATCATCGCATATGGCATGTATCAAGATCCAGGCCTTACTGTTAATGATGCGTACCACGCAGCCCAGGCGAAGAGTCGATGGATTAGCCCCAACATGCGCCTTATGTACTGCCTGCAAGACTTCCAAAAAGAAGTGTCAAAGAAGAAGCTCCCTCCTCGGTCTGCGGCTGGTCCGAGAAGTGGACGAAGCCCAATCAAGCACCGGCCCACGTTGTCTGCCGATGCTATTGATTCAAAGCCGAAGGAACCTTTGACTGCGCCATTGCCCGACGAGAGTCCGGATGGGTTTAAAGGATCTAGTTCTGATCGCAGCCCATTTCATACTCGTGGAAAGTCGACACCTAATATGGAAGCGATTTCGCCTGGTCCTTCATCTGCCCCATCTAGTTTTTCATGGTCAGAGAAGGATCAAAATAAAGGATCCGACAAGCCGGCTCATTTTAGCTTTGGAGATTCCCTGGCACCTCCTGCCACTTTCACGCCTCAACCAGAAACGAAGCGCGAATCGCAATTTCCGCCGAGGTCATCGTCCTTCTTCAAACCGCCACCATCTCCGGGATTCCCTCCACAGAGTTTCTCGAGCGAACCTCAGAGCTTTGGGTTTTCGGATTTTGGATTCGGTTCAACACATCATGATGAACCGATGGATTTACAATTCCATGTCCCCGCTCATCCAGAAGTCACAATAGCGCAGGCTCTACCCGTTGAAGACACCTTAATGTCGCCAAGAGTAGAGACGATGACCAACAACCCACTTCATGATTCGTTATCAGAGATGTCTGGAATGAAGTTTGTCGAAGTACCTCCCACACCCACTGAAGGTCTCTTTTCTCCACGGGAGACAATGTTCCCCAGGAATCCCATGTTTCCTTTCGGTCGTCCCTCTCAAGTGGCAGATCCAAGGAGTCCACCCACCAAAGGAGAGACACCAATAACACGATCTATCGACGATTTCTTATAACCACAGGCATTTGATATCCCATCACATCCATGGATGCTAATTTCAACAATGCCACCTCCGGCAAAACATCTACCAACCATTTACTTGACAATTAAATCAGCTGCGAGCGATTTCGCTTTGTTCCATCTGTTTGAACCAAAAACCGACTATCGTTTTGATTCCTCAGCTTTAGCCCATATCTTGTTTCTTTGGATAGCATAGCCGAGCACCGGAGCGGCAAATACCGGATACCCTTGGCGGCGCATTTGTGTGACAACGGGATAAAGAGAATTCGGTGGGAGGGTCATCGTTGTGGCCCGCCCTCTTAATCGTGTCTCATGACGAACCCGGAAAAAGACCCCCCAATGTATAATCGGAAATTTACTGTGTAATGGAGGACCAATATACCACACATGAAGCAATACAACTCAACAACGACGGCAGGAGGAAAGCCAGGGGCGTTGCATGAACAGGCCAATGACGATAGCGGGGATGCGGCCGGGTGGCTGCCGGCAAGCGAGAGGGAGATGCCAAAGCTGGGCATTTGGCGTTTTCAGGCGTTCTTTTTCCTGGTCGGAAAGGAACGCGAAGGACTTGGATACTTATGAGATACACGCGCGTGATGCCGTGTGCTACCTCTTGGGTATAACTTGTGGGCTATTCAACGGCCGTAGCCCGCATCTTGTACATATACATAACATCATGAACGACTATACTATATGCTGACGCTCATCGGGTGATTTCTGAGACACTGCACCTGATCTACTCCTATGCTTGCCTGATTCGGTGAACAGTCTCCTTAAAGAACACGGTTATAAGGAACGAAGTATTGTTATGGTTCATGCTACCTCGGACTGCTTATCCTGGAGAATGGCTAGTTATATGACGTTGCTCCGCCGTTGAATCCGGGGGTACGAGTATGTAAACTGTTTGTCACGCTATCGATATATACACCGACACACTTACGATCAGAACACTTGACACGTTGAGGTGATAAAGTTTCTTTTCTTTCTAGTCTCTGTTTAGTCATGATCATAGTAATATTCATATAACATCTAAGCATCTGGCCTTTGACTCCTATCTTTCCCTCGCCCAATTTAGTCCTTCTACTGCGTCTTCGCTGCCTTGGCTTTCCTCTTGGCCTCCTCTTTAGCCAGTTTCTCTCTGCGCGCGATGGCGGCCTCGGCGCCGATGCCGCCGAACACCAGGCCGACGCCGAGGACCTGCATCTGCGTGAGGCGATGGCCGAAGGCGACGACCGACAGAATCATGGTGAACATCTTTCGGGTCACTGTTACGGTTACCAGGAGGACCGAGGAGAATGTTGCGAGGGTGTAGACTGAGGTGTTTCGTTAGTCGCTTTTGCTTTGAATCGCATGTACATGAAGGTGGATGGAAAGGGCCACAAATCAGGTCAGTATAGGGATAGGGACGGGAACTCACAGATAAAAACTTGTCCCACGGCACCACAAGCAGCGAAACCAAGGACATCGGCCCAGACGCCGGGATAGCGCCCCATGAAGTCCATCGCCTCTTCCAGCTCTCCCGCGGACCCGGCGATATCCATGCCCAACCACTCCCCAGCCCCAGTATGCACAAGCCAGGGGCTCAGCACGAGATAAGCAGCGGTAACAGCGGTGCTCATCAGATTATTCGCGCACATCATTTGCGGTCCAGAATACGGCTGGAATGCGCCAAAGATATAATCCTGCGTGCTGTTCGTGAGCCCGTCGAACAAGAGGTTGATACCGAGGAGCAAAAGACCCCATGCGCTATTCCGCTCTTTATCATCCAGTCCGCTGCCGCCGTGTTTCTTGCTCTTCTTCCCCGAGTGGAGGGTGAAGACCGCGACGCCTGCTGTGACGGCCGCTACCACCATGTATTTGTACAGCGGGTATCTCTTCCGGAAGACGGTGATGTGGAGGAACATGACGGGCAGCAGTTTGCAGGATTTGGCTAGTAGGAACGTGATGTAGTCTAAATGCGCAAGCGACGCGTAGCCGAATGGCGATGCGAGGGAGGTCGTCAGCGCTACGAGGAGCAGTGGAAGTAGGATCTTGGATGAGGGGATGATGGGCGGGATTGGTGACCCCTTCGGCGTGCTGAACCAAAGGTATATCGCGCCTGACCCTGCCGCGAAGAGCGACTGGATTGTATTGAGGAATACGGGGTACTTGAAGACCTCTGTTGCGCCCGGCGGACCGTGAGGCGTCGTCGTAAGCTTTTCTTGAAGATATGCCCATGTTAAGCTGTTCGCGCCGGTCTGTTAGCCGTTCGTTACGCTTGGAAAGCAATGACTCCATCATGCGACGGAATGCGACCCGAGAGAACCGACTGGGACGTACAATGATCCGTATATGCCAGCGACAGCAATGACAAGCTGCGTCACTCCGGCTTCGGGTATTTCGAAGTCGGGCGCGGCCACAGCCGGAACTGCTGGCTTAGATACGACTCCATTGGACTGAGCGACGACATCGTCCCTTCGTTTCATCGCGGGGGCAGGCTGACCGGACACGTATTCTGACGAAGGCTGCCTTTCCATGGGCTTGACTTGCTTCGTACGAGCCATTGAGACGGTACAACCTGGGACGAGCACTAGACGACAAAATGGGCTACGGGGGGGGCAAAGGGAAACGCAAAAGTGCGATATAATAATTGGGAGAAGTGTAATATAAAGATACCCCAGAGGCCCAAATGCTGGGGCAGGGTCTATGAAGTATTGCTGATGACAGTTGGCACTTCAGGGTCGCGGCAGAATCATCGGATGAACCAAATAGGTCAGCCCTGTTAGGAAGCTAAGGTTCGGGCGGTGGGATGTTCCCCTGCGCTAGAGCTGCATTGGGCAAAGGCATTCGGCCAGATTCATCGCATCGCCTCTACCTCCGGTCCCGCCTTCTTGCTAGCTCCCCGGCAGCCTCCGGCACGACGTAGCCATTCATGTCTCTCTCTGTGCGCTTAAGCTGAACATCTAAGTAACTCATGCCCCTAGCTATGGATATATTGGACACAGGTCACAATGCATTGAATCACACTCTACGCTTCAGCCGATCGGAGACACATTCATATCATGAAATTCCTCAAATTTTCCTCTCAGTCACTACCTTACATATATCTTCAGCTACGCGGCCTTGGCACATGAAAAGCTCCATGGAATACCGGTGGCCAGGTGCTGGTTATGCACTGCCCAGTTGCTAATCGAGAAGGTTTGCTATTATTATTGATCAAGCCTAACGCGCCTGCCTGGCCGAAGAATGCCTCGAGACCTGCAGACAACCGCCACGCCCAGCAGCACGGCCTATCTCGCAGTCGAGTTGAGCATGTTTGAGATCAAACAAAGGGAGACCGGGTCGGCGGCTTAACCATTAAAGGAGTACGGAGTTTGGAGATAGGAAAAGTCGGGAAGGGATGGTGAGAGGTAGTTGGTACAAGGGCGAGCCAAGGGCAAGACACTAAAGGGCCGGGAGCCATTTCGCAGCCAGCAATGCTTCAAATGGCGCACATCGCTATGGGAGCTTGCCGTATAACTAAGCATCTGCGGTAGATTACCTATGCGCCCGAGGCCTCGAGACCTCGCGAAGTTAGGCCACTGTCAGCCCGGCCCCATAGAAATTAATGAATCACGTGCGTTAAAGCTGTGCGAGCTTCGCAAAAAGCCTTCCGTGCCCTTTCCACCACTGTTCGAACCCAAGGAACGAGCCGATGAAGATATTTCGACTGCCACCAATCTGTTTTCGAATAAGGACAATGCCGTGTCGAAACCAGTCCGTGGACAGCAAATGTTGCGGTGTGGGGTGGTGGACCAAGTTCAGGTTCAACAGAGACTGTCGGTCAACTGCAATTAATGACTGTTGCTTGGGGGCACCAATGATGGCACCACGGTTATAGTAGGAACGAGCCGCGGACTAGTTTAGGAAAAGCGGAGAGTAAGAGAGTTAGTTAGTCGATTGGCGGTTTTTTCGGTAAGGTAGCGGCCGAGGAGGGGGAAGTGTTGTCGTTACGTCGTTTCGTAGATACCACGCCTGGGATCAATAGCCTTGCGGCAATCAGGTCTGGAAAATTCCCCGAACGCAGGGTATGTCGCCAAGTTGAGCCCAACAATAGAAATGACCTGCACAAACGTGAAATCGCAGTGTCGGCATGAACGCCGTCAAATCCGAATGAACCTAGTTACCAACTACTCAGGCGATTGTGCCTGGCTTCGTCGCATCTTCTCCGCCTCTAGGTTCTCGTAAAGCAGAAAGAGAGCAGTCTCGTTGGCTTTGGCGGTTCCCATAATGGTGAACATTCTCTCGCCTGTCTCATCGTGAGGTGCCTGTCATGTTGAAGTCAGTAATGCGTAAATGATCGACCTGTGGGCGGAAATACATACCTTGGCAATGGAGATGCGGGCTCCGGATGTCTTGCGGATTTCGCTAATCTTACTACCAGCACGTCCAATGATACAGCCTACCATGTCTGCGGGGATGCTAATGTTCTGGGTCTGGATCTCTTCTCCGTTCTCATCATGTGTGGGCGGGCCGCGCAAAGCAGCATCGGAGTCTGAGCGACGGGTGTACTGACGTGGTGCGCCGTTGCTAAAGTCGGCACCATTTCCAGTGCGCATCACGCGTGGAGCGCCAAAGTCGCCTCTGTTGGACGAGCCATATCCGCCCACGCCCGTAGCACCAGCACCACCCATCGACCCCGCGCCACCTGGCTGGGTGCGAACTACAGGGTTGTATAGAACCGTGCCAGTGCCGCGTTGCCAGTCATCAACCAGGCACTTGCAGATCTCCCAGATTGCACGCTGAATGCCATCGGGTGATCCCTGGAGCTCAACAATACGTTCGGTCGATTGCGGCAGCATCTCTTTCTGGGCAACCATGCGCACGCCAGATGAGTCCTGAATGTGCTTGATCTTCAGACCTTGTCGGCCGATGATTGTTCCCATCTGGTTATGAGAAATGAGCAACTTGATCTCTAGACACAAATACATTAGCACGACGTGAATCCTGCGCGCTGTATCAGGGCTTACGGTGAGTTCCAGTCTGCTGAATGACCCCGCCCATACCCATGGCTGGGGCGCCCTCAAGCAGCGATCGTGCAACGATGGAGTAGGCCTTGGCGATCGCCTCGCATCCGCCCGTAACCGTCAATACGCGGTCGTGAACGCCTTGTACTACCTTGCTAACTCCGGCCTTGACGCCAGTCTCTTCTCGCAGCTCGGCAACATTCTTGCCACCCTTGCCGATGATGACGCCGGCCTCCTTGGACGACACGATGGCACGGAGGGTCAACTGAGCAACGGCATATTCCTCGTCCGTCTTAGGGGCGGGTTCACCATCGGGACCGAGGCGAGGCTCATTGTCGTCGTACTTGTAGTCCATGGAGTCGCTGCCATTGGGCGGGATCTCTTGCGTGGCTGACATGTTGGAAGAGAGTCGAGGTAACTAGCGCAGAAGGAGCGAGTTTTGGTGGATGACGCGACGGACGTCGTGAGGAGTCAGTGGGCGTGGGGTTTACGAAGAGAGATGATATGAGGGGGGCGGGGAGATGAGCTGCTCGGTTTGCAAACAGCGCATGCGAGGCGGATTGGTATTCTGCAGATGTGTTGAGTCGCGGTTGAGGCGGAAGGTTAGGACCCTGAAGAAAGTGGTGCGAAGCGCGACTGAGAGGTAGGTTAGCTCTGCTAAGCTCGTGTGGGTTCTGCGGGGAAACGGGCTGCGCTGTTAATGTAAGATGAGGTAAGGTGATCGGTGAGGAATGGCAATGTAGGACAAAGGCGGAGGCCGGCGCAGATGACACGAGAAGGCGTGGCAGCGCACAATGCACAATTGGGGCAAGCAACGGGAGCAATGGGTATCTCGAGAGTTGAGAGAGAGCGGGCAAAAACGTCATGTGGAATGGGACCACAAACAGATCTTATCTCGCGAAAGATTTGTGACGACTGCACGGTTGTGGCATGCGATCCAGAGATGGCGAGTGGGGCGAGCCAGAGCATGCAGAGGCACATCTGGCAACGCGGATTGGTGCATGGGGTGGGTGCATTGGGGCAGACGAGCAGGGAGAGCAGAAAAGAGCAGCAGAGCTCTGGCCTGGCGACGAGGGGGCGGGAGGGGGAGCATCAATGGCGGGGTTCTGCAGGTCTGGTTCTGCGCACACACCTTGTGAGCTACCTAGGCTCTGACCGGCCAGGCCTTTGACCAGGCCTTGATTCTGGAGGACTTGAGCTGCGCGGTATGCCGAGGGGTGCTGGGGTTGCAGGTACTACTTCTGCCGCGTAGCTAGTGCCTCTCTGAATCCTCCGTTGCTGGTCAACCCGTCAGTCCATTGCGGGGTGGTGGGTGGAGTTTGGCTGTGCGACGCGCCGCAGTTTTCCATTCCTCTTCTCGAGGCTCTGCTCCGAATGACTGATGAATTCAAGCGCGACAGGTGCAGTCAGGAAGCAACGGGAGAGGTGCATGGGACTGCTGCTAAGTACAGAGAGCATGACCCGGTATGGTCTTGGCATAGTATGCTTGCGTGGGCTGGGCTGGGCTTGGCTAGCCAGGTGGATATGTTGTGGTCTTGTTCTTGCCCGGCGACATTGCAGACCACTGCTGTCGACGGCGGCTGGGGGCCTGCAACTTGCAGAGGAGATGCTCGGAGAGGCAATGAAATAAAACAGGCCGACAAAATGATCACTTACTGACTTCGGAGTGCGGACTGTTGATGGCAGAGCAGACGGACAAAAGTCCAAGTCTGGTCGAACAAGGCGAGAAGGGATTGGAAGACAGCGAGGATCGGAAAGAGCCGAGGAACGCTTCCCAGGGAATTAAGTTGCGGGAGGATCTATGATACCAAGTGGAAGAGCTTCGAGAGAAACCTAACCCGTGGTAGTCGTGGGAGAGGGAGGGAGACGGTAAAGTGGGTAGTGGGTAGTGGGTAGTGGGTAGATAGATGTCAAGGTAGGGGAGGCGGGCGGATGGAGGAGGTTAGACGGCGACGAGAAGATGTGCGTGGGTGAAGAGACGGCAGAAGGTATCGAAAGATGGAGCGGTGATGGGTGATGTGGGTGATGGAGAGAGGGATGTATGTGTCGGTAAGGTTTGGGGGTTGCTCGTGGGAGAGCAGCGCTCATAGGGTACTGCGAGAGGCAGGAGAGGGGAGCACGCAGATTCGATTCATCAATGGCGATCATTGAGCCCAGGTGCGATGTTGACGCTGATTTGCCAATGGCAGTGACGTACCGGCTCCCAGTACGTTTCCTAAGGTTTTAGGTAGGTTAGGTAGCCACCCTGAACAGCTCCTAGGTAACCTGAACCGATTAGAAAAGGGTCCAGTATATACAGAGACCCTGGTAGCCACCAGTGCCACCTCCCTTCTTCTCTTCTTCTCTTCTTTACCTTATTAGTTGTGGAAGGCTATATTCGGTGCGTTTTGTCTGTATTGTGTAGGAGGGGGGACGGGAGAGAAAAGGGAAAAGAGAAGGACAAAAGGTTGGAAACTGCAGGATTCGAACCTGCGTCGCTATCTTCAGACGTCATCTCACTACAAGCATGCTACGATTACAACCCAATCCCCTTGATTGACAACATCAGACCTAAAAGCAATCTATAAGGTAGGTAGAAATCTAAGCTTGGAACGGGCTCACAAGGTGAGCAACCCACTAACATAAACTCTAACATCTTATTACCTAAACCATATCAAGCCTTATGTTAGTAGGTGTCGCCTACCTATAGGTTCCCATCTATGTGGTACACTGCGTGGCTCAATGCCTACTATACACCACCTCGCCTCGGCCACAGAGGCTTGGTGTGATCAGTTTTAGTCACGTACATATGTTTTATCTCGAATTTGCAAAGCATAATATCGTCCCATCCTGAGCAAAAAGCTGTAGGACACGGAGGCGAAGTTGGAGGAGGAGGGGGTGGTGGTGGTGGTGCAGAAGATGTGGTAAACGTAGAAGCTGTTGAAGACGTGCTCGGGCTCGAAATCGTGATAGATTGTGTCGAAGAAGGGACAAAGGATGTGATTGAACCGAATGGGCTGCTGATAGTTGGGATAGGTTGTGGTAGGTTCGTTGACATAGGGGAGGCACCCAGCTGTTCACTGTTAGCACCAGCGCTTAAGTAACATGACGGCGTGCATTGGCCCCCGTCAACAAGTACATTTCTATAGCCTGGTGAGGGTCCCAGTATATCCCCTTCCCACGGAGTGCCGTAGTATGCTGTGTAGGCAGTACCTAGAACTCGATTCGAATATGCTCGCAGCCTCTCGGTTTGGGCGATGAAATTCTGTAAGAAGTAAGCAATGATCAATGATCATAAAAGATACCGCTTGTGAATACCTTTGCATAAGCATTTGCGGCTCTATTCATGCCTATTGCGTCGTTAGTGTTTTCTCCGCCGGCCAGACTATCAAATAAGGTAGTAGTTTTTAGTAGTTGCGGTTCCGATTGCCGGTTGTGCCACGTATATAAAGTACAGTAAATCATCACATATTTATTTGTTGGACGGAACTCAAAGAACTCCCGATCGGCTAGGCATTGATGTCAATAATGCTGGCGAAGAACACGTGAAGCCAAAATTTCTTGTATGCATGATTCGTCGTTCGTTGGGAATTCATTCGTTCTGCGAAACACCTCCAGTTCCCACGTGCTGAGCAGACGCCAGGATCTCGTATGATGGTATTCTTCCAATTTAAACAGACACCAATGAACGCACAGTTCTCGCCATTCTCTTAGCATGCGATATTCAGTCCCTCGGAAAGTATCAGCGTGAACGGCACATCGTCAGAATAAGAAGATCGTGATATCATTTTGAGGAAGAGACGGCAAGAGGTGACCAGTTTATGAAACAGCGTGTCTGTAAACAAACACAACACTGTAAATGAATTACCATCCAGCGATGTCGTGACTAGCTGTTGTACCTATTGTATACCATCTTGATGCTGTGTTTGAAGCATGCCACGCTTCTAGTCGGATCGATCAGAATAATTTTGCCAGATGTCGTCGATGTTGCCGGTGTTCATGGAGTCATGATCGACTCCCCACATGCTCCCTCCAGGGCAAAGCTGATAGGCGGCAAGGCGCCGGGTTGAGAGTGGGGAGTCACATTGAGATACATAAGTACATTTCCAATATGAAGTGAAGTTGACGAATTAAAGTGGATGGTGGCTCTGGATCACCACCATCATGTCTGCTTGCACCTGCATAGCACTGCATAGACCTACCTACTAGTCCATATGAGAGGATCTTATGCTCCAATACTCCTTCTACTTGATACTTACTTCTATAACGTTCCACAACCGAAGGCGAAGAATGTCGTCCCCTCTGCCGAAGTGAGTTCTACGCGGGATATTCGTAAAACCACGGATGCTGCCGTTTACGTAGGACTTCAGAAAGGAAAACCAGCTAGGTCTCCCATATAAAACACCCAGCATTCAGGAATACATAGGAAGGAGAATTTGGTCCAGAGCTATAAGCTATAGCCCATAGACGTCAAGGGTTTGCGGCGCATTTAGGCATGGGGGAGGTGCGGTACTACTTACTGTTTACTATTTAGTACCTAACCTACGGCACGCTCAGGTGGCACTTGCAACCAGTTGTGTGGTTACCTTAGCAGCCATGTACCTACCTTACTGTCTAGGGCATTGGCAATGGCGGGCGGCAATGAGCCAGGCGAGGCCAGGATCATAATCTGTCACACGGCACCTTCTCAGAAGACTGATTTGATTTACGAAGTTCGAGTTCAATGCTTTCAATGGCCTCAGTCGGGTACTCTAGTCCCTATAACTTCAGCTAGTCCTACTACCAACCTGCATCTTGAGGGTGTACATGCATGCAGACTGCGTTACTTTTCTGCAAGAAATGAATAATTACACGCAGGAAGCATCATTGGGTCTCGGCGCCAACCCACAGTTTGAATGTGAAGATGTATTCCATAATACTCATCAAGATATCGCCCGGTGAGCACCAATCAATGCCACGAAGGTTAAAGCAAGCGGGCCGAACCGCCCACAATTCGACAGTTACCTCCGACGACATGTATCGTTTTTTTCCCACAACCCTGCAGCGAGTTATCGAGGTTCCGAATCACGAGCCAATGCCGCAGCCCTCCACACACGCGAGGTCAAATACCCCCCACCCAACGCTGCACGGTTATTGACCCAATGAAAAACAGAGCCGTATTTAAATGTTTGGGTGCAGATACCATTGGTCAGAAGAGAGCCTATTGCATTAATCGCAGCAGGCATTGTCGTTATTTCCAATGTTACGATCGAACAAGGATCGCAGGTTTGGTTCAGTGTCTGTGGAAGCACTTCTACGGATGCGCGGCACTGTGGATTTGGAGGTTTGGAGGGACACATGTATGCACTACATCTAAACGATGGTGCATCGACAGATTGGCAGGAAGATGCATATAGCGACAGAGGTTCGAATATATATGTCTTCCTAATCTTCAACACTCGTCAGTGGACGTAGTGAATGACGTTATGAATATGCAGGGTAGCTTGGATCTAAGCCTACCTACATGTAGGTACTCTAACCCCCGTATCGGCGGGTTGTGGAAGTGGAACTCGTAATATCGTGCATTGCGCAGTTGACAGTCATGTTAAGTATGCTGATCAGGGTTTATAAACTGCGGTCAAGAATTGTTGATAAGAACTCATCTTTGGCGGAGAGTGCCCTCATGCTTGAGCCAGAAGCGTTTGCAATCAACATGGCCCCAGTGTTCAACCCACCACTCTCCAAAACTATCTTCAACGTCGTAATCAACCTTTCCTATCCTTTCATTCCTTTTAAGTCCACAAACAACACAAGCTTTGGCAGAAGTCGGCACGTCCTTAGCCGTCGAGATCTGAATAGTATCGTGGATTTCAGGGATTCGTAAGTGCTCGCCGTGACCTTGAGCAGATGAGTTCACCGTGGCCACCGTGGACCGAAGACGACCAACTTGGGCTTTCCACTTGCTCACAACATCTGCTGCTTCGCGATCTTCCCGCGCAGTTTGCGTCTTGTCCACCCCAGCGAGCTTCATGCCCTTGCCCCCAGCGGCAGAAATAGACATACTTTGAGACAGGAACTTGTCCCGATGCCATCTCAGCTTGCGGCCTGCTAAGACCCGAGCCGCTACAGTCGTTACACCAAGATAACCTTTCAGGAACTCATGAACCTTTGGCTCTGCAAGAATACGGGACTTGACAGCCGCAGGCTGCCCACTGAGTGGCTTGTATAAATGGTCGTTCGCTTGATCAAACAACTCTGGGAAAGCCGACATTATTACTGATGGCGGTGGGATGTTGATCGGGGGTAACGCGGTACCATCAATAACATGGTTCACAGCCTGTTCTGGCACGTCGACGGGATCCCAGTCCCAAGACGAGTCATCTTCCGCAGCTTGAAGTGTAGGCGCAGTGCTCCTTGCTTGAGCTTTTGCTTTCAACTCTTTGGAAGTGTTTGTTGGCCTTGGTGTTGACTTCACTGCAGGCCTAACAGAATTGGCCGGCAAATCATCGAAAGAACCCCAATCCTCGTCCTTCTCGAAAGGTTCGCCATTAGACCAGTCTTCCTTGGCATTATCCCATGGATCGTTCGTAGCATGGCCGGGGTCCTTGACTGTATTCTGCATTTGTGCCGTAGACCGGACTGTAGGCTGTGCAGCTGTGTTTTGTTGTTGTATTGGAAGCTCATCCCAGAAGGAACCTGACGGGCGCGGTTCAATAGATTTAGAAACTTGAGACGGCTTATCGTTCAAGTCCAACCCCAGTAGCAAGTCTGAAGCCTTTTGAATACTGGGAGCTATTGACGACGGATTTAATGTTTTTGCAATGGAATGGATCGGTGGATCAGGAGGCGATGCTACGGTTTCAAAATCTCCAAAATCGTCCTCGTCCTCAAAATCATCAACGGTTTCATCGCCGTCAAAGTCATCGGCATCGAAAAGCACATTGGGGTCCGGATTAGGGACTCTTACGGCATCCTTGTGAGGCTGTATTGTGGATATCGCCCATGGGGCTGGCTGCGATGTCGGTATCTGATTATTTCGAGTGGGAGGCGCATTTTCTTCAACACCGATCAAGCTGATCGAGATAAGCTCTAACGTGGTTGCGCGTACGATCCTGTTTGGCCTGATGTCTTGGTGCGCTGATGATCGTTGCACTGCTGACCTTGCCGATGGACGTTGTGGCGGCACACGGGGAGCCGGCTCATGTGAGGCAACTTCGAAGTCCCCCCAACCATCTTCGTCATCTTCTTCGTCGGCTGCCTGGGCAGACTGGGCCGCGAGAGGCGACGGCGCTGCATTGAAAGCTGGCAGGTTCTGTCCCCATTGTGTACTCGGTTGCGGTGCGAAACTCTGAGTTTGAGGCGGACCAAAGGAGACGCCGTGATTTGAGGACTGCGGGACGGAAGGCTGAGTGTGCCACGGTTGTCCTCGCTGCGTGGATGATTGCGACGAGTCATCAAACGCGGCAAAGAGATCGGCGGACATGTTGTTCAATTTGATGCCCGAGACGTCGACGGCCGCCAGCCTTCCGGTTTTGATGCGGTGCAGTTACAGGTGGCTAGCCGCCTAGTGTGCTGCCATGTGATGTGGTAGCTGTCCCGTCTCTGGCTTGTGCGGCTACCAGCCAGCCGGACCCGACCCCGGCCCTCACCACATCAACCATCCTGGCTCCATGCCTTGTAATATCCAAAGTCGACTGCGCTTTCGTCTTCCAACCTCAAAACTAAGCTTGGATATATAGTCTAATAATCCGATACTATCTGTGACCACGTGTTTCTTCGCGACGTGATGTGATTTTCTTTGTCCGTCTCAACCACCGGAACCGGATATCAGCGAGACTTGACATGAGTACAAAGCCAAGCCTATACCCTCATACTTTGCCCGATATGATGACTATCACAGTACCGGTCTTGAGGTTGCCTCCTCGCACGTATACTCCCGCTGGCTCGTCGTTATACAATGTCTTGGGAAGAGCTTTTGGGGTCTAACTCGGCATCTACCAGTAGTTCCGACCCACTAAAGCGACAGCAAGAAGAAGCCGTGCAATATTTCAGTACATGGCCTCGATATTCATTCGAGAAACGTCTCGGTGCGGGAGCGTTCGGCGTAGCCCTGCTTTTCTTGGACGAAGAGGCAGAGCCTGGTGGATATGAGAGATTTGTAGTTAAAGCAACGAGTGAGACAGCCACCGATGATGAGCACACCTACTTACAAGTATTCTATATCCTTCCCATAGATATTTTAACGCTCTGGAATCTGACAGAAACAACCAGCTGTTGCGCTGGGCGGCACACGTGCTTACGCTTATTACAAAACCCCAGAGACTGTTTACATTAGAAAAGGCAGAAAAGGCCAAGACGGACAGCTCTGAAAATACCGGCCCGCTTCAGAGAGAATACATCATAACAGAGTACTTGAAAAATGGTACACTTCGACAACTCGTCCTTAGATTACTTGGCCCCGGACTTGAGCGCAAAATACCGAATCGCGTTCTTTGGGCAATCTTCCTATGCCGTGCGTTCCAATGATAGGTGTCAGCATAACAAGAAGTCGGGTGTCAGTATATGCTTACACTTGTGACAGTTACCAGAGCTTGTATAGCACTCGCCTTTCCACCAGGCGAGCCCACAGTTGCGAATGCGCCACCTGAGGTCAGAAACAACGTACTTGAAACGATACCTGAGAATGCGAATAATCCTACCGACATCATACATGGAGACATGCACGACGGCAACGGTAAGATGCCTCTATCTGCCAGGGCTTTCCTTCTATACGAACTCTGAATCCCTGCTTACGACTTTAAAGTTATGTTTGGAGATCTGACCAATCCGGAACATGACCGTGTCCCTATCTTAAAACTCATCGATTTCGGTGAAGCCGTCGAGGTGAATGTCCCGCAAACGTTTGACGCTGAAGAGTTCGCCAAATACGATGCAGTTTTAAAACTCGCCCCAACGACCAATACAGCGAGCCCGTAAGCTACATATGTCTACCTGCTTTGATTCAATTTGTCACCCATGCTGACATCCGTTTGAGATTCCCGCAAAATGCAGCTATTAGTAAAAATATCCTAGACATCGGCGTCGTAAGTGTTGATAATTGCTAGCTTTTCGCCAAGGAGACCGATTTTGTGATTGACCGCAGCATCAGATAATGTGTGAGCTTATACTCGGCCCTAGCTTCAGTATAATAAATCAAAATGACGGCAGGCAAATGGTCCTCGACCTGATTGATAGCAAGAAGGGTGACAATCTTCAAGACCGGAATTTAGACAGGGATCTCTTGATGCTCGCAGCTGTGTGCTTGGCTGTCAACCCAGATCATCGACCCCGTCTTCCGGATTTGCTCTCCGAAATACAACGCAATCTGTCAAATAAAACACAGGAACTATACCCGAATATTGCCGAAGAGACAGATGAAAGTATTGCAGCTTTCATTCAAAAAAACATCTTCGATGCTGCCGCCGCCGCCGCCGATGCAAATTCGCAAAGCGACCCCGAAAGCGACCCCGAAAGCGACCCCGAAAGTGACCCCGAAAGCGACGAAAGCACCCCGGTTGGCACACCACCGCAACAGTAGAACCTGCGTTGCGGCACTGGGGCTGGTTAGAGCCCGTTAGATGCATGACGGTTTTGCATCCCAGACGGAATCCTTTCCAAGACAACGGTCGAAAAGACGGGCCCTTGCCGCCATCTATAACCTCGCATCGAGAGTTTTGAGCTATCTGGTGTCGGGGGAGCTGTGCGGGGAGTTGAGTTCGCGCGGCCTTAATACCAAAGATGGAGCTTCAAATGTCGCTGTTGGTGGACGGATGAGGCTGAAAGCGGCGAGTAACCCGGTGGAATCTATTCTGGGGTAATGTTTCGAAGCTGATCCGGTGCGCCCGCCTGATGGTCTGGTACATACATGTATGTACCTACGAGACTTTTACTGTCCTTAGTATAGTAGTATGTTCGGAATGGAACCCATTGGGGCTTCTTATCACTTTCATTCAAGTTCGTCTTCAGTGACAATGTGCCACTCTGTCACTTCTATCTTGGGCGCAGCGGCTATAATAAATACACTAGTAGCTCAATCACGCCCTTTGATGCTTCAGTACAACTGTAGATCAGATCCATTTAGCAGAAGACGTGAGAATTGGGGTTTCGGTGGGTGTACCTTGGGTATTCCGGTCATGGATTACCAGTGGGGACGACTCCAGACCACCCGTCGAGTCAGCGTTTCGTTTCAGCCGACTCGAAGCTGACATTCTTATCTCCGGCAATCCGTCACCCAGATCTCCACCGTGTGAGCTGTGAACCGACCTCAGCTGAGTTGCTCGATTCGCAATCTCAAACTCCAGCTGTCGACGTACACTCGTCCCTCAGCGACAGACCCTGCGACTGTGAAGTCTGTCATGGTCGGTCGCCAAGGTATCTCGTCGTTGCAAGAGCAGACCGGCAATATCAACTGACTGGCACCATGAGGTCTCTTGTCGATGCCTCGTAAGTTGATCGTCAAGTATTATGACCCCATCGCAACTGAGCTAAGCTTTGTTGTCCAGCGCGCGGTGGCACGAGACTCTAAAGCACAGCTCTAGCCTTGCCGACTTACAGCGAGCCGTCAAGGAAGACGGGCAAGGCAGTCCTTGCCTCTCGGGATGTCGCTCAGTGTGTTGGAAGGTCTGTGAATCGTTGTCTCCGCTTTCACCAGGCAGCCCTCGTCACTATAAGAGGAACGCTGACCAGCGACGAGCCATGAAAAGGCCTTCTTACTGAACCAGACGACACACACTACGAACTGGGCTCATGCCATGCTAGAGTCTCGAAGTTCATACGCATCTTTGAGGAATCATTTTCTGAAATACATCAAACATCCGGAATATCTTAACGCTGGAAATTTAGATCCCCTGGCCGACGACGCCAACGTCAGTCTCACCCTCTTCCGATCAAGAACAAACACCCTCCGATACATCCCACTAACCAGCCATAGTCACCGTGGATAACGTATAGACAAGATGAGATAATCCGTGCGGAAATCGTCCAAGATGTGCAGCGTCTGCCAGATGAGCCCTTCTACCATCAACCCCACGTTCAGACTCTCATCACCGACGTTCTCTTCATCTACTGCAAGCTGAATCCCGATGTGGGCGGCTACCGCCAGGGCATGCACGAGCTGCTCGCACCCATTGTTCAAGTCGTCGAGCAAGACGCTTTGGATCCTACCACCGCCGCTGATGCTGCAGCCGACCTGAGAATGGTGGAAATGCTTGATGCCTCGTTCATAGAGCACGACTCCTATGCTCTATTCTCTAAAGTCATGGACTGTGCAAAGGCATTCTATGAGACAGGGGAACCGCCGGACGGCATCGGCAATACGTCCTTTGGAATGCAATCAACGAAATCTTCGATTGTCGAGAAGAGCCAGTATATCCATGAGGTCTGTTTGTATAAAGTAGATCCCGAACTTTCAGTGCATCTTAAGAATATTGAAATATTGCCCCAAGTGTTTCTCATGTGAGTCCTACAACTAGCTTCAGCTGACTCAATCTCAAACTGATCCTCACTGAACACACAGTCGTTGGATACGGCTATTATTCAGCCGCGAGTTTCCATACGACCAGATGTTAATTCTGTGGGATACTTTATTCGCAATCGATCCATCATTCAACCTTATAGATCTCGCTTGCACATCCATGCTACTTAGAATAAGATGGGAACGTAAGTCGAAAGCACCGTCTCCTTCGCGCCTGGCGCTTGCTTAAAGTGAATTCATAGTACTCGAGGCAGACTATACAACAGCCCTGCAGCTCCTTCTCAGATACCCAGCACCACAGCCTCCCAATGGACCACATACATTCATAGCAGACGCTGTCTACCTTGGGGACCACCTTGACACCCAAGGCGGCGCCGAGCTCGTTACTAAATACACCGGCAGGCCCCCTGTCCCCTCAGATTTGCCACCTCCCACTACACCACGCCCAAGCCGTCCGGACTACCGGCAGAAAACGGCTGGGACGAGATCCCCACTCTCGCCTTCACGTATGCGCCCGCCTCCAGGTGGCGTGGAAGGCATATTACAAGGCGCTGCAAAGAATGTCTTCCAGCAGAGCGAGAGGCTAGGCATCAACCAAGCGGTGCGCGATGCCATGCTTGAGATACGTCGGACCGCAAACGAGGCCAGGAGTTCCATGAAGTCGGGTAAGGACCTCTTCTCGGAACCCCGGCCGAACACGGCAATCCGCGCCGTTGCCGTCATGGACCGGCGCAATCGGCGTCTGGCATCCATGCTCGACGAGTCAATCACGAGCTTGGAAGGCGCTCTCGTGGATAAAGAGAAGACACAGGATATACTAGATATCACCGTAGCGAAACTCCAGTTCATGAAAGTCTACCTCGAAGACTCCACCATGGCGCTCCCAGACGACGAGCCCGTGTCCCCAGGTATCGAGCGTAGAGTAGACTCGGAGCTCCTAAGCGACGCCGTCGCAGCCATGGCACTGAACACATCCAAGGCCGTCGATTCACCCGACCCCATCACAATACCAAATCCCCAACTCTCAGCCCCACCTCCAGCAATCCCGTCCACGTCAGCAGAAGAACGCTCTAAACACTCTCCAACCACCGATCCCCTCGGCGCCACCTCCTCAGTCCCAGTGCAAACCCTCCAAAGGCCACAACCCCCCCTACCAACCCGGTCAACGCTAGCCTCATCGAGTTTCTCCTGGATGCTCGAACAGCCCGACTCACCAACACACACACACGCACATCCCGCACGTGGATCCGACTCGATGTTCTCACCATCCTCAGACACCAAATCCAACACCAACGCACACCGCAAGCGCCCCTCTCAAAACGCAAGTCGAGAACGCACCGCCTTTCTATTCGGCGAGGCCGAAGGGAACGCGATACGAGAGGAAGACATCTTCGGTATGGAGCCGCTGAAGAATAGAGGCGCCGCGTAGTTAATTACCAGCTAGAGTACACATGCTAAAAATGAGAGTGGTTCGAGGGATTTAAAATAGGGGTTACTGAAAGGAGGGGGATAATTATGAGTGAATTACGAACACCAGTCTACAAACCTTTGTCAGCTTCAACTCCAAGCTCCACCACCAGACAGTAGGACTACCTGGCAGAAATTTTCAAAAACGCTCCGGTCCCTCTACTAGCCCCGTAAGGTGGTGAAAGAAAAGGGACTGCACACTTTATACCTCGAGTGTAAACCCAAAATATGTTGTAAAAGACAACTCAAAGTCGTCTATAAATCTTCCATTAAAATCATAGGGTGTCCAGTGTCAGTCCTTTGCATTTCGTGCACAAGCCAATCCGTAACGACTCATCCACCTTTATCTATTTCTCACTCAACAAGTCAACACCAGAGTGTCCCTTCATGGCGAAAGCAAAACTCGAAAGAATATTAAATGGTCCAATCAAGGGATAGTTGCATATAAGCGTCTTCTTCTGTCGCTGTATGTTAAATCTATGGGTGTACCTCATAGTCTACCAACCCCATCCTCCACCGAAAGGAAAGCAAACTCCCCAAGGGTATCTCGCTCTGTCTTCCGTTTTAGAAACCATTAAATAAAAAGGCAGTGTGTCGTCTTATGTTGTCGCCTACTCGGGCCCCTATTCGCTCAAGTTCCTGCCCCTTGTTCACCCGCCTGATATCCAGCTAATCAGCCACCCCATCAATACGCGAGGCCTCACTTGGCGCCACAATCCCGTATTGATCTTTTCGTCCAAAATATCATATTTGCATATTCACAAGCAATTGATCAGATGACCTAACCAGTTGCGCGAAACGCCTTCTGTCATATTTGACACCAAGGATGTTGCAGTACCTGGTCGATATCGCAGCGCTGCGATACGTCGCGGTTGAGCATACATCGGATGAGGCTGATACTCTCATCGCTGATTGTGTACGGCACTCTAAGATCGCGATCCATTATCTCGTCGATGCTGTAGAAGGGATTCTCCTTGTATATAATAGTATAAAGAAGAATCCCCAGAGCCCACACATCCTGCTCTTTCCCGCCGTATGGCCTTCCAGCGAGGACCTCGGGGGCAGCATAATCTGGCCGTTCCAGATTAGCGACATCAACATGAATCATCAGGTGAAATCCAATGTATCACTTACCGATGGTACCCACAAATACATCAAACGGCCCGTTCTTGATATATGCCGCACTGCCGAAGTCGATAAGCTTGATATTGCCCTCACCATCAAGAATCACGTTCTCGTCCTTGATGTCACGGTGGACGACCTTTGCCTCAATATGCAGATGATGTATGGCTCTGGCGACTTGAACAAAGATGCTACGACATTCATCTTCGTCCATATTCGCGCGAAGCTCGATGTAGTCGAACAAGTCCATGCCTGGTAGACCGTGGGGTGCCATTTCTATGTAATAGTTGGTTTCGTCCTCGAAAAAGTCCTCCATCTCTACGATGTTGGGATGTTTGTAGCCATCTCGCCGGAGATAGTCTAAAACGTGTATCTCAAGGGGGACAGTGCCGAGTCGCCGATCCCTAGTCCAGGTGTCGACGAGAATCCGCTTTTTTGTCACGTACTTGAGAACAACTTTCTTCCCTCCATTATGTCTATACCGAGCTAATTTGACTTGGCCGTATGCACCTTGCCCCATATCTTCTAGGATCACAAAGTCGTCTATTGTCTTCTTTGCTGGAGGCGCAACGATTGTCGGGGCTGCAGAGGAGGCATTTGATGACTCTTCGCGTTTTTGGGCGCCCGTCAACTTCTTGGCTGCGTTCATGGCTACACCTTTGAGTTGTCTCGACAGCATGGAAGCAGCTGAAGGTGAGGCTTTCGGAGTCGCATCTTCTGGTTCCGATGTCAAGTCTGGGGTTGTAGGTGCAGGGGTCTGGCCCGGGGATGGCTGGTGAGGGGGAGTTTCTACTCCCGATAATAGAGGTGATTCGTTGGGGGGCATGTGTTTCGAGGCGTGTAAGTGCCTAGAATATGTAATCCACATAGCGTAGACCATCTCCGATTCGACGCTCGACACAGCTGTCTCGTCGTCGGATGACTCCCCGTCACTTGACCCGGAATCGTCACCTGAGTGCTTCTCACTCTTCACAATTCTCATCTGCACGTCAATTTTCAACTCGGTACCGTCTCGGTGGCGAGCCAGCAAGCCGTCTGGATTTAGGAATGTCGAAGCGGCATCGGGTCGGCCCACGTGAATTCCTACCAAAGCCGATGCTTTTCGAAAGCTGTGCTCTGGGATGACGATGCCATCCTGAATCTGCACACCTTCTTGCCGCTGAAGAACATCAAGAATTTTGTCAAAGTCCGGAAGAAGATTATTGATAGACTGACCCTCTGGCTTCTCGTAGCCAAATAATGCTCCGCAAAACGCGGAGTTGGAACTTTTGATCTTGAGGCTATCGGTGTTTACAACGATAATGCCAGCAATATGAGGGAAACAAGAGACACGCATTTCCATTTGACCCCTCGTTTGTGCAACAGTGGCAGGGATATTAACGTTGCCGCCGTTCCGACACGTGAAGTATTTTCGCTTGGCGATTTGAGCATAGTCTATGGCACCAAACCGCGGGTCGATACCTTGTCGAGGTATTCGGGTAATAAGTTTCCCTACATCAATTCCGGGCCGGATGTTTTCTTGTCCCCAGATAGATGATGTATTGCCTGTGACTTTTGTGACAACGCCGTCCTCGTCGAGGCTCAGGAATGCAACATCTTCATGAATTTCTTCCAGCACCCAAATCAAACCGACTTTTTTCTCTTTCACCCACAGACTTGCGGACCCTGTGGCACCGTTACGCTTCTGTATTGGTACAACATCTCCACAGAGTAGTACGCCTCGTGAGCGCGAATGAGAGGTAGGACCGCGTGCTTTAGGCGCTCTCGTATCTCCGCTGTGTACGGTTTGCGCACGCCTTGTTGGAGCCTTTGGAGGCTGCGATCTAGAATTGGGTTTGCTCAATAGTTGCGCCGTGATACCACCGCGACCCCCTAGAAGAGTCGAGCCTGTCAAGGGTGACGGCGCGGGCGTCACAACGTTGGGAGTCGGCTGGCTACCGCCTTCTGAGTCGGCCTGAAGGAGCTTCTTCTCCAGCCAGTCTCGCCGCTCTTCTTGTACTACATCCAGAATACCCATCTTCCGCACCTCGGCCCTAGTTACACCGAACACCAGACATGCTAAATCATTGGCAGCAATAATGGTCCACGGCGCCTTAGCCTCGGTCGTAAATATAGCCTGCGCAGCAGGCACCCACCGCGAGGAATGTGTATGTACTGGGCCTAGAGCTCCGGGCGAGGCCAGAGAGGTGAAGGGCTGTGATGGTGCAATTGGGGATAGCAACACATCAGGGTAGCCGCTGCCTTGACCGGCAGGAAAGGGTTTCGCTAGAGCATCGATAAGTTTCTGTTGAACACCAGCCGAGGCAACATCTGTGAATGTCCTTCTCATACTCGGCCGCCTGGTTGTGGGTGGTGAAGTCTTGCCGGTCGAACCACTCTCGTTTGTCGGCGTCCTAGACGAATTCTCCGAGTCGGAGTGATCAGGCCGCACTTCCAAATGCTTTCCTGTCGCCCTCGTTTGGTCGCTGGGGATATTCGCGGGTGCTTGGTCATGGCTCACACGGCGGGTGGTTGTCGGAGAAGTAGCATATGAGTCGGGGCTCCCTGTCCTAGGGACAAAGTGCCGCTCGAACAGGTTCTCTCCGGAGACGTCTGCCGGACCGGTCATGGGACCGGGCGCAAAAGCCGGGTCTACATTCGGCAGATTACCAGCACCGACGAGCTGTGCTCTGGCCAGTAAATCAAGCATATTCTGAGTCTCCACATCACCGGTTACTCTGGCTTGGGCGCTGGCGATGGCAGCGTTAGAGGACACAGCCCAGCCCATACGGTCTTTCATAAACTCTATCGACCGTTTCAAGACATTTTGGCGGCTATGTATAAGATCTTCGGACTGGTGGGCGAATGAGAACGAGTGCAGCGATTCGGACGGAAAGCGAGAGAGATCTTCGCCGAAGCTGGGAGAGGAGGGCCCTGAGGTGAGATGGCTTGGAGGAAGCATCATGGTCAGTGAGGCGGTACGAGCGATACTCATCGAGGGACTACGGGAGGATGCGGCGGTCGAGGGCAGAGTGGGATTGCGAGGCGTTGGGTGCTGGCGGATGCGTCGAAGGCCAGACAGCCCCAAGCCGTGGTCATGCTCGGCGATGATGGAGGTCGATCGGCTGAGATGGGGTCGGTCAAGTTAGCCATGGGCACAGAGCTCTTACATCTTGAGTCGTGGTATAGTAGTGTTGTCGTAGTATTGCTCGTGTGCAGCAAAGCAGGCCGGCCGGGAGGCTGAGTCCGCATGTGACAACCCCCCTGTGACTGCGACAACACGGCTTGGCACACGAGACAGACATTCAGAATATAAGACACGTAATCACACTGGCAAAGCTCTAGCTCTGGCTGCTGTTTACAAAAGGGAAAGCTGCCTATTGTATGACGTACCTGAGGAGGTTATCGGGATCGGCGGGAGGAGCACCAGCATCTAGAGAGAAGCGCAGTCTCGACTTGGGGCCGTCTTCGAGGTTGGAATCGTCCTCGGCTACAATGGCCAGATTGCCGGTGCTTCTGTTCTTGGGAATCTGGAGCTGTGGTGAGATATGCTTGGCCGAAACGGTGCGACCGCCTCGGGAGGGCTGGAGGTGGGATTGCCGCTCGTCATCTGCAGGATGTGTGCTGTCGGCGCCTGGACCAAACCATGGGGATAATCAGCACCGTGTTCAGCGCGGTTGACAAAGACGATACCGGCCCCCAGGCCGAGAACCTCAGAGCTCAAGGGATGCATGAGGCTGAGACGGGTCTGATCTGACAGGTCAAACGTCAGACAGCGGACTCACCGGTATCTTGGCCGCCGCCATGATTCTGGTTCATAATTGAGTATGCGGGATGCGGAGGAGATGGCAAGCTCGGATCGACGTGGGGACGTGGGATGCTAACTAAGTCGAGGACAGGTCGAATGGGAGAAGGGAGGGACAATGTAAGATAGAAAGCAGCAGAAGACGACGACGACGACGACGACGACGATG
This sequence comes from Xylariaceae sp. FL1019, assembly GCA_022578705.1. Classification (NCBI taxonomy): domain Eukaryota; kingdom Fungi; phylum Ascomycota; class Sordariomycetes; order Xylariales; family Xylariaceae; species Xylariaceae sp. FL1019. The sequence continues at coordinate 1,038,740 of MU391928.1, forward strand.
TAGTACGGTCTAGCAAAGCAAGAGAAAAGGAACGAAAAAGAGACGGAGAGAAGCAAGTAAGCGTGCGAGACTGGTTCAAGCGAGAGTCGAGGGTGGTTGTTGAAGGGTGATCGGCCAAGAGACGGAGGGGTTCTGGACAGCTGCAAGCAAAAGCGCGGGGTCAACGAGGATGTGGATGGGGAACGGGATGGGGCGTGGGATCAAGGGAATTCACGATAGACCGTCGAGTGGTGTTGTTGGCGGTTGGGGTCCAGCTACAGACAAGATACCTACCTCCTACTACTAAATCCTTTCTTTACTAGATACTTTTACCTTACTAATGTACCTTAGGTACTTTGAAGACATTCATCCGTCTCTTTCCTCTCTTTCGGATTTGCATGACAATTCAACTGTCTGTCTGTCGCTGGGCTGCGAAACCGACTCGTTCATCTCTGGCTATCTCCACCAAGCAGCGAGCACTTGGAGAGCCAGCAAAGTCCACATTTCTCACGACTCCCTCCTTCGACATACTCCGGAGGCCCCTGGACTTAAACATGTGCGCGTCCATGATGATGTCCTGCCTTATCCATGCCGCTGCTGTTCTTGCCGCTCCGCCTGCCGCTTCCGCATGCCCGTGGGTAGAAGCTTGCTACCAAAATCCCTTGCCTGGTCCAGCTGTCGCGGGTGTGGGCGGTACGACTAAGACATGGCTAACGGAGGAGCAGCTTTGACTTCGCTGAAAGCAGTGTAGTCAAAGCCGGGGAACCCTTGACAAGACTGGTTAGACGGCCTGGAGCGACTCGAATTTGGCGCCAACCCACAGCTTCCATTGCTGGACGAGGCTGGATGAAAATCCAGAGCCATGTGTGACAAGAGTCAAGCTTCGTCCCATTACATCGTCGAGCCGATTAATGCTGAATCAAGAGCCACCGCGGTCAAGACTTCTTGGGCCATGTATTTGTCATGTCTGCGCCCTACATAATTGATAGACCTGTCTTGTCTACCTATTGTGAATACTTCTCTACCTTGGCTTGGGTAGATATATTGAAACGCCACGTATCTGCACTCTCTCAACTTGACTCGACCCTCACAATAGGCATGTCTTACTCCGAGAGTTGCATCTGCACCATGACCAAGTGCGCATTTCACTCAGTAGTAGATAGTGGTACGAAGTCGCTTCAGGACCTTCCATTCTAAGGACTCTTGAGAAAAGGGTGCGACATAGAGATTGGTTTCATCATGTCGTACAAAAGTAGACGGGTGTCACTCTCACGAGTCAAGGTCTTAGACCGCGACCCTGTCGGGCAGCCAATGTTCTTCTAGACCACCGTTCAGATCATAGCTTACTCTCCCGACCAAAACATCCGAAGCATCCCCCAAGCGAATGTGCCATCACCCAACTACCGCCGAGTAGATGAGAGCAGGCCGACTTTGCCCATCCGGATATGATGTCAAGCAGCAGAGACTCGGGAGACTATCACCCCCTGCCCAATCGTAGTACATCATCGTCTTCCAACTGCTCCACACTGGAGCATCTCGGCGTCGCCCCAACCTCGTACGCGCATTTCGCGGCTCTCATAATATTGCAGGCCCTTTCAAACATTGACAGCGAAAGGCTCGCCACAGAGACAATGAGCGAGCATTCCGAGCCATATAACTCCGGCAGGCATATGGGGAATCAACGAGAGTCCAACTTCCATTGCAGTAAACGCTGTCCACATACTCGAAGCATCATTTATGGTTATGTTTGTTGATGTGAATTCGGCTATATTTATCACTTTCCATGGGTCTGGGATGGGCAGGTCCGAGACAGCCCCAAAAACTCCTCTTATGCACCACCCAACAGTAATGCCATTTTTCCAAGCCCAGCCTGCGTCATCTCTTGAATAGCTCACGGTCGACCAGGCGCGCGCATGCCTCCGTCCTTTATAACGATATGTACGTAGAAACAGAATGTAGCGACGCAAGTCGGCTCTGCGCAACAAGCCATGATCGGTTTCAACCACCCCCGCTGTGCCTTCTATGTTTGTTGGGTATCATGATATAAACGACGTAAAATGGTGACACGTTTCTTTCCTCCAATTACGCCCTCTTCCTTGTGGAATCGTGGCTTCGATTTGTTCGATTTTTGCACCTGCGTGTTGTGACGTCAATTGCTTGATCCGCCAGAGGAGGGCGAGCCGATCCCCCTGTTCCGCCTGAAGAAGGTAGAGACATTCATCCTAAACCGGCTTGTCTTCTTTTTGAGAGTCCCGTCGGGTTTCAGAGTATGGCCGTTCGACTCTTCTTCAGACTGCGTGGTCGAGTCGACGTTGGCTATCGGCGTACTGGTGCTAGATGAGTCCGGGGCCGTCGTCACAGTAGTTGGATCGCTTGCCGGACGCTCCAAAGAGTCTTGGCTCACTATACTTGTCCCTTGCGTACTCGGAGACAGGGGCATCTTGCTAGTCGTGGCGCTGGTAGCTTGAGACTGCCAGTCTGCACCGAATCGTGAAGAACTCCCCCCTTCAGTCGTGTCGCTGCACCGTTGATGCTCATGTGTGTGGAATGGGTCGCTTGTGGCAAAGTCTACCGTATCTTCATAGTAAGTGGTAATGCCATTCGCTTCTTTGTATGGCCCTGGTATATTCGGAACCTGGGTTGGCTGGTTGGGGGGCGATGAGCCAGCATGCTTCATCTCGGCGTGGTTTTCGGGAACCGGAACCGTGTCAGCCATAGCAGTCTCAGTTGAGGAGCATCGGGTCTCTTCAATCAATACAGGAACTAACTTCATCGACTCTGGCTTGAATGGCTGTTGAGTGAAAACGATTTTCTGGTCATCAACCAAGGTTGGGATATGTTCCAGAGCTGCTTCAAAATGACGAATATTCTTCTGAAGTTCACGAACGGTATACTGCAATTGAGGTAAAATTCCAACTACGCCTTGGAACAGTGGTATAGCAAACAAATTGACAAAGCCAAGTTGAGCCTGAGCAAGAGACATGAAGTCTTTCTTGGGAGGTGAGATGAGCGAAGAAGGAATTCCGATTTGGTTCTCCATCTCAAATTGTCTGGAGAATTCGTCGCAGAGAATGGTCATCCACTGCAGAGCAGCATCGTACTTGCGAGCCTACTCATGCTCTATTAGTTACGATTGATGTTCCAATACGATGGAAATAGTAGTCACTCACCACGTTGCTGATATCTGCACATTTGATCAACAATGAACAGAGGAGAGCTCGGCTCTCCTCCACAGTACGGTCATTCCATCCCTGGGTTGACGGATCTTCTTTCAATTTGTCCTCAAGATTGCCCAGCTTCTTCATGTAGTCAAAATGCAATCCCATATCTGTTGCCAAGATAGAACTGATCATCAGAGTTCGCATTTTAGAATCTTCGAAGACGCGTGGCCAATGTCTTCGGAGAATTTGGGAATATGCTGCGCAATGGAAAGATTCCAAAACAGACCGGTCGTTATACAATTGGGCCAGAGGAGCATTCAGGGTAACCAAAAATCCATTATTGACACCCGGATGCCCAACATCATGACCAATCGCACTGACGAGTAGTGTCAGGGCTTCGAAGGGTCCAATAAGACCGGTGATTGGCGAGCTTTCGTCGGAAACGGACACTGATTCAGACGAGTAGGGAGGGAGTGCTCCCACATGCACCAGGAAGTCAAATGTAGCTTGCAGAACATCCACGGCATGGCGAAAGTTGTGATAAGGTACAAACTCATTATATGCTGCTCGGCAGGCGACCAAAAATGTCGTAAGTTGATCTGGATACACACTGAGTGAGCTTACTCTCCCTGACGGAAACGGGCATCCGATCTGACATGGCAGATCGCTTCTTACCTGTGGGTATCCGCCACTTCTCTAATTCCGGCATAGAGAGTGCATGCTCAAACATCATTGTCGCTGCAATCATCAGAGCGTCGTCGCAGAAATCTGGAGCACAAAAGTGCCATTTGCCCAGTGCTTCTCGAAGCGCCTCACGGCGTTTGGATGAAACATTGACTCGCACGCTTGAGATTCGACCTTCGGCCTCCTCCCCCGAACGACATATACCACCCATCAAGCCTGAAACCATGGCCTCACGCAGGTAGGCAAATGGCTTTTCGTCATGCACGCCAACCCACGATCGTTTTCGGCCCCTGCGAATTTCCAACAGAGCTTGTTGTTCTTTTGCGGCTTCTTTATGGGCTCGGTACGCATGGACTTCGAGCGTAGTGAGGGTTTTGACGTGAAGCGGGCTTGCCATTATGTCCACAGCACCTAGATCGAGGCATTGTCTTAGAAGTGCGCGATTTGTTAATGGGTTGCCAACCGGGTCCTGCGTTTCCGAGAGATATCTGGTATATGTGGGTTGCAGCGGTGCTTCACCTGCACTGTCGATTGCTGGCGGTGTGCGCAGCAAGGGGAAACTGACGATCGGGATCGGAACAACCAGTTTTGATAAACTCCTAAGGTGCGTCTCGTAGACGAGTTTTTCCAACAAGGCTAAACCATACAAATCTTCCGATATAGTTGAGACACTATCTCCTCTCTCGTGGGCGGCAGTTACTTTGGAGTGTGGTGAAGGGTCCCGTGATGCGGGTGTCGATCGTAGTAGCTGCTCATCTTGTGGCGTATCAATCAGTACAAGTGTCGGCTTCAACTCTACCATTGACGTATCGTGCAAATGAGACAGTTTTGAAAGGCATTGAGCGCCATTAGTACATATGTGGACTAAGTACGAAAGTTAGCATGACAGATACAAGCAATCCGTGTCGTCAAGACTCGCCGTGTTTAAAGGCGTTTATCAGAAGCTCGAGATTGACGCGAAGCTCGCCGCTCTCGAGCAAGTCGGTATCGGGCCCGAGCAATCGCTCTTGACAAATGTTGCGGTCAACGTAGATGACATTGCAGGTTGCGCTGTCCATGGCGGCGGATCGTGCACTCAGTCCCGCGACTGGAGCGCTTCCACCCAACTACGGTCCTGCCGTGGCGATCGACGCCGATGGACTAGGGAATATCGGTGATAGCCGATGTAGAGGATATATACAGAAGGAGAGAGGCGATCGCACTAAGCAGCAACAACCTGTCGGTGAGCTATGTTCTCGGCCTGCAGCTGCTTTGGGGCCCGTCGCAAGTTACCCGTACCACGCCCAGGTGCTATGTTGATGCGCAGACAGAACTGCAGACTCGGACAGTGCCTCAACCGGCTACCGAAAACGATGGGAGCGAGACAAACACTCCAACATGAAACAGCGATAGCGAAAATGTCGGCAAAGCGCAGGATTATTGAGCATGCGGCCAGAAGCGAAGAGGCCTAGACACGTCGGAGCAGACTAATGTCAACATGGGAAAATAGTCTATGGTTAAATACAACAGCACAGAAATAGGATCGACTGTATTACACCCGTACTGAGAACCGAAGAGCGTGATCGAAGAAGTGTCTTGTTCTCGGGTCAAGTTTGTGTCGGAGGACAGGCAGATTATGGGGTGGTATGCAAGAATGGCGCCGAGAAATCGAAGTGGACGAATTAGAAGACAGGCAAGGTGCACATATATGGACTATGGCAGTCTCCCGTGGTGGATGCTCGTAGCCGCTGGGAAGATGTACAATCTGCAGGACGACCTGGTGCAATGGTATGAAGAGCGAGTCGGAGCGGAATCGATCGGTACGGGTATGCGTCGAGGGTGAGTCTACGAGAAGAGGCGATCTACTGGTATGCGATATGGATACGGCAGGGAAGAGAGTTGAGTAGCTAAGGTAAAGGCTGATCCTGGCGTAGGTCGGCAGAGAAACGGAGAGGTAAGTGAACGAAGTTAGAGGTGAGGTCCGAATGGAGACAGAAAAGCAAGAGATGAATGTGTCTGATGCGGTATCGAGCACAGTATGGGGCTGGCAAGGGAAAGATCAGGCCTGTGTGTGTAGGCTGTATGTAGGTAGAAGTGATATAGAAGGGCAATGCAGCGGTAGAGAGGAGGTATGTAGCAGCAGGAGTGGAGGAGGAGATATGTGAAGAAGAATGAATGTGCAGTAACAACAGTATGCGAAGGTGAAGAGCCGGCGGCGGCAGTACTCCAGGTCTGCGACTGGCAGGTCTGAAGTGAGGAAGAACTGCTGGTGGCAGAGTGGAGGGAGGTACAAGGAAGGTACTGGCTGTCGGGCCAGAGACACCAACGAGCACGCGTGCGAGCAGGCAAGGATGGTGGTGGTGGTATGTGGGATGGCGTGCGAGTGGATTAGCTGTAGTCAGAGGAAAGTACTGTACTAGGCGCTGTAGCTCTGCTGTAACTCGAGTAGTACAATTCACATATAGCAGGCGACAAGGTACTACACACGGCTACCGCCAAGCCCTGCAGGTGCGCTGTCGATCTATCTCTAATCTCCATTCTCCAAGGCTTGCGGTCGGTGATGGCCAGGGAGACAGGCGAGCAGACGACAGGCGACCGATGAACTGGATGGGAACACTCTGGCAAGCGTGCAGGCAGGCAACAACAGCCCGAGTAGCCTGACGAACCTGAGGTCATTACTGCACCGTAAATTGTACAGTTCACAGTCGACAGTCTCAGGTACGGACAAGTCAAAAGATACCTGTATGTCTTGTGAGAAATTGGAAGGCGAGCAGCCCTCCTCAGCGCTGCACAGATACATGTAGATATAAGGTGCCCGCGCAAGGTCAGGTAGCTGGAGTAAGTATTCACCTAAGGTATCTCCTATCAACTATATATTACCTAGTCTTTCCTACCTTGAAGCGAGATCCTAAGCTATGGGACATTCCCCGTTGCGTCGCATTGTTGCGCACGACAATCGCAGAAGTTCGAAAGTGTCGACTTCAATCGACAGAGACCCCCGCGTGAGCCTTGGGCAGGTGGACAGTAGTACATATGTTCATTCTGTGCGTGTGGGTAACCCGGATGGGCAACAGGGCAGTCCCTGTCCGCCTGTGTTTCTTCCTCAGCCCACCGATGTTCTCTGCCCCTTCTTTTTCTTCTCTGGTGAGTTCCCACTTTGCCAAGGTTCTTCTTGGTCCTGGTTATGGTAGAGTTCTGGGACCAACGCTGGGAGTTGGGCGCCTCTGTCCACTTGGCAGACTTGTGCTCTTTTGGGTTAGCGCTGCGCGCTGGTGGATGGAGCGCTGACCCAGCGAGGCAGGTACCGGCGTACATACCGCCTCGCCTCAGTTACGTGTTACTTGCCGTCGAGCTACAAGTCCTTCCACTTCAAGTTGCTCCCGTCGCAGCTTGGGAACCCCTACGAGTAAAGGGAGGTACTTACGGCTACAACTCGAGGGCCTTCCTCTTTGCCCCGTCTTCGCTTGCGCTGCGTCCTGCTTCTTAGGCCATTATATGTACATGCTGGTGCGATGGATGCGACAATTTGCCATCATTCGTTTCAGCATTCCCGTATTACATTACAAGGTACATAGCACTGATCACGACATTGCTGGACTCGTTGACAGTTGGGTCCAAATCGCATCGACCTGATCATATCGGGATCGCAGGATGCCAAGCATCACAACTCCCATCGACGTACAGTCAAAGAGCATTGCCTTGCTGGATGATACCGTGCCGGTGGCATGATCCTGTACTACTGGCTATCTCGACAACACGGTGGCTGCCCAGTCGTTTCGATGCCGAATTACTTCCGTCCGATGTACGGACATACTTCCATTCTACCTATCGTGTCAATCAAGTCTAAGAGGAATCAGGTAATACATCTCTGTCAAAATATCTGCATCGCTTCGAATGAACAGTCACCTTGGATATTGCAGCTCGCCGCCGCCCCTTGCGGCTGACAGCAGATCCTGTGCGCCTGCTTTGGCACCAACGATAGTCCATCCTCTTGTATCTTCGTGACGCAGTATCACCCACGTCACGTCATTACAGGATGGCCAACCCGAAGGCTGCAGAAAGCTTGTCTTGGACAAGTCGCAAGCTCTGGGGGTCGCCGTCACTCGTTTCGCTTTTACAGATTCGTCCAAGGCGACGCATTCCATTGAAGCTGCATTGTATGTACGTGTCGCGTGTAGATTCCGATTGGTGCTGTGTGCGTCGTCTGGGTTTATTCTGGGTGTGTGCGATAAACCATGTGTCTCGGAGGATTCCATCCACTGAAAGCCCACCAACGACTCAGGCCCTGCCTCGCCTGCTGACCTCTGATTCCACTAGGCCCTCAGCATCGTAAGCAAAACCACCCATTCCGAGCCCATCTGCACCCACTGCCCGCCAGCTCCGATGCAGCGAGCGACGAGATTGGTTGTTCCGTCGCGATGTCCCGCTCTCTCTGGGCCGTGCCCTTCTGATGCCCCTGCAAGTCTCTCCGCGCTGCCAACTTGTGGCAATCAAAAAGGCCTGCTTGGAAGGCTTCGAGAATCTCCATCGAAGCTTTGTGGAAGCCATTTAGAAGCTCGTTTAGCAGCTGGACTTCGAACAAGTGGGAGAGACATAAAAGTGGAGAGGCGCAACACCCCGGGCGGATCTTTCAGCCATGACACATCTAAACTTTCGCCATGGCCTGAACGTGGTGGAGAGGTAATGTATGCTTTTTGACGTTTGTGCAACCAATATAGCGTGTACCTTTACCACTCACTCATATGTGCTTCCCATCAATCTGATCGAGCTGCTGTGAATGTCCAACCCATGCGTTTGAACAGTAAAAACCCGGTCCTCCTCCGTTGTCGATGACAGGCAAGACGTGTCTACTCGCCCTGATTACACCTCATGGAAGACTGTCGCGCAATGCGACGATGCAACAGGGTGTTCTTGACGGTGACTCCGGAGTACTCTGGCCATCTCGGATACTTGTGTCCTGGGGAATATCCATTGATCATTGAGCCCTGAAAGTCAAAGCGAGCAGTAAACGCAAAGGATTGCCGCACACATGCACGTAGACCAAATAGGGTGCTTATTGATCAGTACCTACATCGTCCGTTCAACACCAATTCGAGATGTTTTATTGGGTTGCCACTGTCTCGTGTGGAAGTACAGCCGATTATCTGATGTCTTTCGTCATCGTCACCATAACCCTACCTAGTGTGTACCATGGAACACCATGATCTATCCCGAGGGACGTATGTCTTGTAGCATCTAGAGGCATACCGTACTTATAGGATGTGGGCACAGTTGGATGCTCCCAGCCATGCTACCTCAACCAGTAGAGCTCTTTCCAGGTTTCCGTCACGCAGTCTGAGCTGTGTCGAGTCAAGATTAGGCTATAACCACCAGGAGATGGCAGCACCTTTGCAGCTTTATCGTCAACTTATAGCATGACGAAGAATAACGTTCGAATGCTCAATGGCCGGGGTATTGACAAACATGCGACTACGTGCAAGCAGTGGATAGGCGAGAACTACACCAACATGCCCGTGTCATGGCGGACCGCCTCTGGACCTTCCTCATCTAGCAGTGTTTTTTACGATTACGATACAGCTCAGCCGATCTAAGCCTCCCTCCAACAATAAGAAATCCGTTTCAGCTACAATGCTAATCAGAGTTTACACTGCTCTTCTGAGCCACTGTTCAACATGTTGTGCGGAGTAAGGTTATTTCCCATCACATATACGGCCGGAAGAAAACTCCACTTCATACCTGTCGTTTCAAAGTCCAAAATCAATGATAGCTATTCGAAGCTGTTGCCAATAGAAATTATTCCTCAAAACTCCGTTGGCAATGCCTTTGATAAGGCTTGATAGGGTCTGGCGCGCTGCTTATGCCGTGCCACCTTCTTGTTCCAGCCACAGATCGCGGGCGGACAGATGGCATCCTACGGTAACACCCACGACCGTGCTTGCGAGAACAAGCTCGGAACAAGTGAACTGGCAGTTCACCTCCAGTTTTGGGAACGAAGTGTAAACACTTTTGCATACCTTCCGAACCGCTTTCAGGTTTGGCACGCTGTTCTCCGCTACGAGTGGTAAAAGGTTGGTTCTGCCGCAGAGGACACCGTCATATATTGCCACTCAGCCCTGGAATCCAGCACGCCACCGGCTTGTCGCTGAGGTTGTCGGCGCAAATTCGAAGCCTAGAGGAGGGTATATGTTGTTTTGAAGTTGCTGTCAAGGGCCGTTAAACCAGGTAGTCTTCATCAGTCTGCATTCATCGGACAATAACATCCATGTGGGTTGCCAACGACTGAACAAACAGCTCGGCAGCCTGGTCAACATTATCTGCACTTGCGAAACGTTTATGACCGTGACGGGCAGAGCACGGGCTCGGCCGAAGACATAGACTGTCGAGACTGAGCATTTCCAGTGCGTAGGTACCTAGCACTCCGCCGTCGGTCACTTCACCCATTTCATAAGTATGTGCTTATCGTTGAACGCCCCATCGTATGAACCTGCTGTCTACCCTAGAAACACCTCCTCGCATAACCCCATTGGCTTAGGGCTAAGCTGCTGTAACGCGATGATACCCTCCCTCCATTTTCTAAACAGCTTAATAATATTGTTAATCTACCAACCAGAAGCGTGGCCAAACAACTACCGTGGAGTTGGGTTACATTTACGGAATATGCCGTCTTTGGCATGATGCATCCCCGCTTGCCTGTCCTCGATGTCGATCTCATGGCAGGGCGAAATACATGTATGCGATCGCCCTTGTGAGCGCGTGAGGCACATTCTCAAACCCCTTGCCGATGCCACTGCCGAGTTGCTACATGTAAAAGATCGTCGTGGGTTTGATCGTCGACTCACTCGCCACTGCTTACTCATACCTATAAGTAAATTTCGATATAATTGCCAGTTTGGACTACAGCCGAGCAGTGTGACTATCAAGATTATTGGTGTCCATTGGAAATACAACGAACTCTGGGGATCAACGGCTGTAAAATCCTGTTTTGTGTCCACGAGCGAGTGTATATGCATGCGTGGCACAAAGGCACTGCGGCTGTGAGGAATCACGGTCGAAATAAGCATCACTGTCCGCCTGCAGGCGGATGTACACCGGCCGAGTCGTCTGAGACCCGGGCAGAAGCAATGCCACGGTTGCAACGCGGTTTCGAAACGTTGGCGGCAAAGGTTATATCCCTTGTAAGACCGCAACAACTGAGCCGGAATTCCAAGGCCGTCAGAATCGCAACGAGATGCAATTGTGTCTGACGCCGAACTTGGGATGGACACGGCAAGGCTTGATACCGAACGCACTCTTGCCGATGCTCTGTTCGTGAATATTATGATCTGTTAAGCGGCCGGCAGGATTATTCTACTCCACAATCCATAGGCCTAAAAGAAGATATAAGTTGAACTTCATGATGTGCCATCGGAAAGACTACCCGATCACCGGACTACGTTTTATCCAACCCGGAACGATGACATGATCGTATGCAAGCCATGAACAAAGGTGCTGCATCTAGTTTTCGTCGCAGCTCTCCCGTCATCAGACTGCCTAGCACCAATCTCGCTGACGGCGTAGTATAGGCAACGAGGTCCTATATGGCATGTAGCCCTTTCTTCCTTGTGTGTAACCATTATCAAGGAACATGCAGCATTGCGGCGTGAACATTATCTGACTCATCTGCATGACCTCCGACACCAGAAGACATGGAAAGATAGTTCCTAGCTTATATCTCCAGGAACCAATAGCCAGTCAACCCAGTCGCCAGGTGCCCAACGCTCTGGGCAGCACAAAAACTCGAGCAAAAGCCGATCATTGGCATGGTCATGGTATGTAGGCTAGTTCCTTCATATTGTAGTGGCCCATTACCCGCTCTGGAGTTTCTGATAAGGTGTCAGAATCCTTCTCCATCCAGGCTCCAAGGTTTGTGAGGCTTGACCCGGTCGCCGGTTGGAAGTGTTCGGTAACCCAGTACAATGGAACGGTCCCAAGAAGGCAGGCCGTTATCCTGAAGAGCCGAGACTGCTCGCCGCTCACGTTCGAAGCTCAACTCTGTGGATTCCGACGCCCAATAACAGGGGCTCCTAGAGGGTGACGCGTTCCCGGCGTTCTCTTGCCGGATTCGGACCCGAACGCCAGGCGGCGTGTCATTAGGCCCCGGGGTAAATCCTTCGGCTTTAGAAGGAATGCCGTCGAGGTCGTCGAGGCTTTTCCGTCAACGGCTTCATGCGTATTACAGTCAGGCGTCGTTCTAGCGTCAGGGTCATGATAAACAACTAATGCACAATATAACAGGAAGATGAGAAGGAACACTCCTTGCTCCTTGGCATATGTTCTAAGATGAGATTCCATGCTCCTCGAGTTGTGATATGGGGCTTCTGCGTAGGAGGACCTGAGTCATTGTTGCGAGCAGGTTAAAGGAAGTTTAATGGTAGTGAACATACTTGATTTGCAGTCCTGACACCTAACCAGCCTTGCGACATATCCTCAGGGGCCCATCGACTCAAAGCTGCCCGATATGTAGAAACCTGCTACAGACAGATAGAAGTATGCATCGTGACTCATGATAGCACTTTTCACATGTAGTAGCATATGTTGTATGACGAGCGCTATTGAGCCGCTATACATCGGCAATGGACAGAAAAGAAAGGAAAGCACACCCCATAGTAGATGAAGTCAGCTTAGTCCACTGTCCGCCAGTCTCGTCGTACAGGTTTCGGGCGTTTTGCACCATCGTGAAGTTTAAGGAACAACCCACTATCAGGAATAGTTCCCCATATCATTCGAGCAAGAGGCTAGTCCCTCCCCAGTGCTCCTCCGTACAGACACCCGAGTCTAATAATAAGAGCCCCGCTCGACGCCAACGCAATACCTACTTGTCAGGCCTTAAAGCGGCTTCTGACGTGTTTCCGGTGTGGCTACGACCTACACGTCAGGGACATTGATTCGCAAAACGACATTGAATGGCAACCGTTTTTGAAAAATTCTGGACATAGATTCTAGTGGGGATCGCACCAAAATGGATGTAGACTCATTTAAATGAATACAGCAGTGTAAGCGCAAGACCAGACCTCAGTCAGCCCATAGCAACGTTATAACCAGACTTCCCATGCCACCAAAAAGCAGGCCAGGTCCCTACATGTAGCGCTATTCTGAAGCAAGGGCTGAAAATCAGGCTTGGCAGCATGCACTAAGGCCAGTCATTTAATTAAGCGGTGGTACATGTTAAATTAGTGCATCCACTGCTAAAAATAAGGTATATAAAAAACGGTTGCCATTCAATGTCGTTTTGCGAATCAATGTCCCTGACGTGTAGGTCGTAGCCACACCGGAAACACGTCAGAAGCCGCTTTAAGGCCTGACAAGTAGGTAGGCATACAGATCGTGAGGCTCTCGAGGCCATACAAAGCCACAGCAACATGGACCACGAGAATAGCGACGTTTGGTGGCGTGACCTACTGTCACTGGACTGACCAGGTGGTCTCGAAAGGCTCACATTTTCGCTTACACCTACCCGGATCAGGTGCAGGTGGCGCTGGTGTTACCATCCCAAGCTTCTAGAATCTCTGACACGTTATATTAGGCAATATGTCGCGAGACTGTTTGCTTTCGTGCCACGTGAGCGGATGCTAGTGAAGGTGTACTAGAACGTCCTGTCGTGTCTAGGATCACGTCACGTTTTGTATAAATTAGTACACACTGCACACAACATGTATATGGCTGGAGAACCAAACAACAATATTGACCATCAAGCTAAGGTCTCACAGGGACATCGTGGATCATCTGGCTATGATTACCATCTTCAACCAATCGAAGTTTAGATTTCTTGCTCGTTGCGACTGAGAGCATGATATGCAACGACCATTTATTGATATCTGGCGATGATAGATATGATATAGCAAAGTGTCAACCCACCAAAATATAATGTCAGTCCTGCCGTCCCCATAGCAATTCTCATCGAGTTCCCAGCTTTCCCGCGTGCTGTGCTATTACCCCAGAGTCGACCAAATCGTGTCGCACGCCCTGTCAGATAACGACGTCTGTTGACGCTTCACCTTAGAAGAAGCAATACAGTTTACTATGATAGAATCGATACGAAAAACCCAGGCACGCAGCAGGAGCGAGGCTTGAGCCAGGGCCATAAACTGATTTCAGAATGTGTCGGGCCCTCGGAGCCATAGAATCCCACAAATTATCAAAGAGAACTTAGAGCCTTACCCAAATCTCGCCAAAGCAACCCACGCACGCGAACCTTGGTACTGGATCCGAACAAGGTTAACTCGAAAGTCTTTGTTACGTATTCAGGTGCTAATAATCGCAATTCCGTGAACAGAGCCTAATGCCTGTACAGCGTGGACTCCACGTGCCGTGCCATCTGCGGCGCATTTCCGCGTAATTAGCCGCAATACGGGCATTGACACATAAGTTCCAAGCTGAATCAACGCACTGCTTCACGGCTCGTCATGCGATATACCTCACGGCGAGCGGCTGAACCCGTCTCCCAGTTTTGCTCGAGCCGTCAGCAAAGGGAAGCGAGAGGAGATGAGTTCGCCTACCTATTCTATCAAATCCCTCTTCCCCATTTTGGCAATGTCACAGCCGAGAGCGCAGGGTAACAACACTTATCGAACTATCGACTCCGCGATAAACATGTCACCATTTTGGCCGCCTCCGTACAATAATCTCGAGCCAGAATCACGCCGTGGCTAGAGTAGAACTGTTTCGACGACAGGTGGGGGTCAGAATAAAACCGTCTAGGATATTCTCAGCAAGATAACCGAACCCATGAACCCAACCCCCGGGAACCCCCGGGTCCTCCCTTTTCAAGGCTCCATCCCATCATCCCATGAAATCCATCGCGCTCTGTCAAAACAAACCTAACCTGCACACCATACCAATCACGGCTTCTGTGCCGGGAGAGCTAGATCCTCAAGTACACAAGTGGGAACAGTACCTCTGCCTTATGCGTCACCCGCCATCTGCAGGAATATGCCCATCGACACCTTGCAACGGAGAGCAACTCAGAAAAGTAGCCGAAGGATCAAAAGAGCCAAACCTACTGATCAATCGTACACTAGCTTACGCTTCCAGCGCTGGAACTCTGGCTGGACTAGCATAATAGCAAACCTATTACAAATCAATGCCCAGTCAGGCATGGGCATAGTGCCTGACTCTTGGAAAAAGTAATGTCTACGCTTCTTTTGGGTCTATCCTGTGGCCTAATCCGTACTGTATACAGATTACGCCTTACTCATTTGTGCATCGTTATTGAAGGATCACGTGCTCGAGCTGTCAATCAACATTGAAAAGTGAACTCACAAAGACCGAACATAACTGCAGTTGTATAGAACAAGTATCTCTCGGTCCTTTAACACACCCACACAAAACGCCTAACCCGTACGACACGCCGTATGGTCGCAATAGGTCATGCCATGCAATCGCACCAGCCACCCTGAGTTCATTCATGCACTCATTCTCGACTGGGGAGAAACGCCAGAATCAAGTCACCCTTGTGAACCCCTTCGTCTATCATGTTCCTCTTCATTGTGGCAATCATATCTGTTTATCTCTAGACGCTCGATCCCCACTGCGACGTTGGTAAGGCGTTATCACTTCGTCTTTTGTTTGGAGTGTGACATCTGCCCTCACGACCTGTGTATAAGTGTATGTATGTACGGTCGGTTCTGGTATGATGGGAACGTATTCAGAGCCGACATTTGACAACAACTTGTAATCATTGCCTTTGAAGAATTGCTACCGGGAAAGTGAAGGGAGGTAGGGAGCTATGATTCCTTTCCCCGTCCACATTGTTAGCGGGACTGGTCCACGGCCGGCTTTTAGGTCTGGCCATTCGCATCACAGGCTGCTCGGTCCTAACACTCCCTTCATCCTTTAATCCAGTACCGTAAAAGTGCCACGTTAAGGCGTGCGCAGGACTTAGCAGCCGAGAACACCATTGCAGCGATGACATTTGAAAAGACGCTGCCAGCCATGCACAGGAGGAATTTCCCCCCTCGGACAAACTTGGAAGGATATAACCACGACGATGACATCAGCCACTAGACCCTGATTTTATCATCGTCGTCTAGATGAATCTCTGCCGCGTCATCTGATTGGGACTCGTGCTCGCCGTTTGGTACAATCTCGTGCACTGCATGTTGAGTGCCCCATTGCCTCGGAACAGGTGCAGGCAGCTCATTATAGGACGGTGGCCCCCCCTCTGGCTGTGGTGGTAATGTGTACTCGAGCATTCCGTCCACGCTGAGCCGCCGACTAGAAGCTCGTTCATCACCCGATGAATCATGCTGTGCTTCGTCAGACGCGGCGCCGGAGTCAATAGGGCTGTTTTCATTCGTTACTCCGTCGAATGACCAGGTATTGAGATTAGCAAAACCTTGAAATCCACTTGTTTTGGTGTCTTCTGTCATCCCAATACCTTCATCCTCATCCATTTGTCCAGATTGATAAGACGCATTGGAAATCTGCATATCATCATCTGCTTCGTAGGATAGCTTGCTAGAACTATGATTTCCGGGCAGGTGAGTAGCTCCTACTCCTGGTATAGCGCTCGACGACCCAATCTGGGAGGAGCCCTCGCCGAGACGCCGACCTTCCCCCGGCTTGGACATCTCTTCATCCGACCCATGTGCTTCTGTGAACCTTTGCAGGATCTCGGCAAATCGAGGTCCTCCAAGTGGAACACTAGATCGTCTGCGGTAGAAGAGCATGTATGCTGAACTGTCAACAATGCGCTCCGGGTTGATCTTTGATACGGATGAATCTGGATTAGTTGATTAACATTTGCGGCTTCGAAAGTCACAGGCTTTAGACTCACCATTGTATGAATACCACTGTCCATCAACGAAATTCTTCCCGTACGCCGTGTAGTGACCGCCGCCTAGTCCTCCAAAATGACAGTCGACACCAATGAGATCATAAATCTCTTGTTTCCCTTCCTCGATTTGCAGCACGCGAGAGGTGATATCGAGATTCTCGATAGGAAACTCTACCAGCGTCTCAAGTTTGTCTCTGCGAAATCCACTGGAGCTGAAGCGCTTGAGGTGGCAGATAAGGATATCCGGCGACTTCCAAAGGTCGAGCTTCTTGCTGGCTCGGCGGTGCTCCTTGCACCGAGGACAGTACCACATGTCTTGTTCTGAGAGCACCTCATCTCGCTCGAATTCATCCAGGCACTCCTCGAGCGTAACGCCATGCTTACGACGCCTAGCGCGAGCTGCCTGGGCTTTCTCTAGATCTGGATCTGCCAATGTATCGCAGTTCTCCCAGGTTTCCAGAGTTGTATCCGCACCGAAAACATTATCATAGGCATCTTCGGACCAGTCAACAACGAGACCTTCCTTCAACCTGACTAATGGGCCGCCATCGGGAACTGGGTCCGCGACTCCAGTGAAGTCTTCAAAATCCATGGCCTTTTTCCTCAGTAGGTCCTTCTGCTCGCGCTGAGCTTGCTGAGCTCTCTTACTGCCTTTTTTACCGTAAGATTTGCCCTTTTTACCACGTTTTGCTTTGTTGTTGGTCCTCGACGGTCGGGACTGCTTAGGGCGATGCGGAAGTGACTGGTGCCTTGCAGTTAGCCAATGTTGCCGATGACCAATTTTCATGATGCGGAGAGTGCGAAATCTAAGGGAACAAGTGGATGGTACCTTCACCACAGGATTACCATCACCATCGTCACTTTCGTCGTTCATGCGTGTTGTACCCATGTCGACCGACGTTCGGGGTACCTCGTCCGAGCTGCTATCATCGTTTGAGGCTGTACTAGTCGTGGCATTATCAAGCTGTTCTTCGGAAGATGGAGAGTCTGGTACAGCGCGAGACGAAAGCCTCGGATAGTCTTTATCTTCCATGTTAGCATTACTACCTGTGGGGATAGGACTTGAGGACTCTCCGCAGATACCGATCTCGAAGAGATTCTGTAACTCTGACGGGAGGAATGAAGTGTGATCCATCCACACGGGCTTCTTGCGGTTGAAGGAAGGTTGTGGGAAACGACTATACCGAGCAATTAGCTACATTGTACATTTCCAGAAAGCTTAGCTTCACAAACCTCGCGCTGCTGTTCTTTGCATCAGTGGCATCTTTCATTTGCACATCAACGAGATCGTCCTCTCCCCTTATGGACTGAGCTACGACTTTGCCTTCTATGGATGACCCTGTGTCCGAGCCATTTGGCCCTATCATTTCAGGTTCGGTAGTTTCAGAGCCATCGGAGTCGTCTGACCGCACAAACCAAGGATGCTTCGTAAATGTAGCCACCTTTTCTAGCACTTTGCGGCGGATGATGTCCTCGCTCCTTGCCTCTTGAGGGGTAAGCATAATGAAATGAGGAATGCAAGCAGCCATCAGCTTGTGAGTCTGGTAACTCTTTTTGGCGTTGGGTTTACGATGGAATACGGGGACAAGAAGACTCTCAGCTTCCTCGTCGTCCCAATTAACGGGCGCGGACTCTGTGTCTAGCATAGACCGATATTTCTGCTGTTTGATTGCTTTCCCCGGATAGTTCGTAGGCTTAGCCTCCAATTCGTAAACGAACACGTGATCATTCGGTGACGAGATTTCATCACTCGCAGTGTTGTTGTCGAGGTGGTGCTTATAGAACTTCTTACTCCATTCCTCACATGAGTGCAATCGCTCGGCGGGGACACCCGTCCTGGCCGATATGAACTGTTTGAGAGCTTTGATGCTATCATGCTTTTCAATCTCTACTCTGATATCGACGGGCTTGTCATTGAGGGGGAAGAACTTGACAACATGACTCCATTTGTTTCCGACCGGTAGCTGAAGAGTGAGGTTGTTGAATGGGTCGAAGGTGATGCTAACCTTGTCACATGCAGGGCAAACCAGAGTCGACTTGTAAAGACCAGTAAAAAGATCGGCGATGACAGAATCGTCGCGTTTTCTCATGATATCCCAGACTTCATCCGCCATCTTGCGAATGGCTTCCGGGTCATGAATCATCTCGTCCGTGGAATCAGGCTTTTCGATATAAGGCTTCTTCTTGACGCGGCTGAGATCTTCCTGGAGACCATCTAACAAAAATCCGAGAAATTCCTGCGAGTCTTGCTGTCCATAGCCAGAGAATTGAGCGGCATGACGACCGATCGTATGCTTGAACTGGCGGGGCGTCGTCGCACTTGGAGCCGAATCTTTGTAAATGTCCCTGAGGAGAGCTGCGTACGTAGCGGCAACTTCACCGTTATGGGCTAAAATGTTGTCCTTGTTCAGCTCTTTCTCCCATTCGCCGACCAGAAAGTATTTGGTCAGTTCCTCGACACTTCTCACACACTGGAGTGCAGCGTTCATATAGCATGTATTTCCTAAGTTTGTGAGACCAACACACCCAATGGTACGGCCTGACTTGGTTGATCTGCCACGGGTCATAGGGCCTGTTGGAGCGGGACTTGCACGTCCACCTCGGGAAGACTGATTCTGGACCGCTAGGTTTGTCGCACTGGAGCGCGTTGGCAGGGTCATTTCTCCGCTTGGCACATAGGTAGAAGTCCATTCAGTGCCCTCCTCGTGTGGATCCAGCACAATTGGCATGTCTTGAGAGATACCCAGAGAATGCAAGGTCTTAACAGAACCGGTGGTCAAGTCTCCAAACTCGATACACTCCTTTTCCGCACCCCTTTCGAGTTTGGCAAAGGCCTCCACATCTACAAGAAGATGATTCCAGACGGCGGCATCTTGATCCTTGCCTTGCGGGTGTATCTGCCAGCCTCTGACTCGTTGATGAAGGTCGATCTTGGCGACATTCTTCGCTTGCTTGAGGAACACTTCATACTTGGTGGAGCCACGGCGGACAAGCCTGGCAGGTTCTGGGTTGCGCTGTTTTAAGGATGCCTCAACAGGGACACGGCTGTGGGCAGCCCAAACACGATGTATGCTGAGCACTGGCGGGTGAAACTCGAATATGATATTAGATCCGTCCTGTCTAGAGCTCGTATCAGAGGCATAACGGCGAATGGGAGGTTGATCTTTCGCTAGGCCAGGCCACTGGATCAACAGCTTCCAAGCCTCGGGAGGGAACGTTACGAAGTTATCCAAATTAAGGCCAGGCTTCATTCGAACGAACTCCCTCTTCTGGGCGTCAGCGACACCGCGCCCAACCAAAGGATCGTCGATGACTTCCCAGATTAGATCTGAATTATCAACTCGAGGGATCGTAGAAAAGTCGCGGTTGGCTTGCTTCTTAGAAGGGTCGGGCACATACTGGTCCAGCCAGCTCTTGGAGACAATGTAGCACTCTTGGTCAGCTTCCAACCGATTGATGTTCATCTCTTGCACAAGTGTCCGTATGGTGCCAATGTGAGCCTCAATCGACTGAGGCGGCTGTAGAGCAGTAGCATGTGGAGTGTCCATGTCCGCCTCATTGTGACCCTGAGCGATAGAACCATTCGTATGCGGTCTAGAAACAGAGGGTGGTGTTGAAGTTGCGGCGTCGGAAGGAGGGGCAGTCATGTTTACATCAGTGTTGCCGTCTCCATTTTGGGTATCATCCTCTGTTTCCATGCTGGATGCACGTCGTTTCAAGGGCGACGAGGCCCGCTCAGGAAAGTCGGAAGCGCCCCCCATGAGAGCTCGGTGGTGGGTGGTCTTGGTGAAGGGGGAGGTGCCCCGCGGGCAGGTGGTAAACTCGGGGGCGGGTGTGTCTGCGCCACGGTCGCTATTGATGGAGAGATCGGCGTAGGCGCCAGAGGGAGAGCTGGCGACGGAAGACCCGTCCTCGGCGATGGAGTGCGTGCCGGGGTGGAAAGTCTGCAGTCGAGGTGGAAGGCTCGAGGCAGGAAGAGAGTCGGCGCGTAGGTATGCCGGTGAGGGCGGGGCGTCGACGGTGGCAGAGGTGAAGGAGAAGTTGAGATCGGAGTCTTGCTCGCAGGACTGGACGGGCACGTCTGGAGAGCTGAGGTCTATGTCTTCATCGCTAGGCGCGGACAGGTTGGTGGTGATCTTCCTTTTCTTTGTGGAAGACGTTTTGGCGGCGAGCTGCCTCAGCAGCTCCGGTACCTAGGCGATATTTCGGTCTTGTCTCCCTGACTACAACGACCACACAACACGGGTCGCAGATACAAAGGCAGGAGGGAAGCAGGGAAGCAGGTTGCTGGTGGCGCAGGAGAAGAAGCTTCTAAGGTAGTTGTTGAGGTGTCAATGGTGGGTTTGGTTTTGGTTGGCGGGCAACAGCAATACCGGAGTGGCCACAGTGCAGCAATGGCGGTGGTGGCAGTCGCAGGTGGTGGAGGGGTCCCTTTCAGGGCAGTGATGATGCTTGTGACAGAGAGTGTGTGGCGGCTCGGCGGAGCAGAGTGAGCGGCAACCTCAACTGAAGCAGCCAAATAAAACAAGCTGGGGTACAGCGCCTGCAGCAACTGTCGGCTTGGAGGTGGAATGCACAATTATCGATGCCGACCGACAACTTGCGTGACACAGAAAGGGCAGCTGGGCAGGTGGTTGTGGGATCGTGGCATGGAATGCAGCCCTGGCCTGCGTTACGAGAGTCCCTTCTGGTTCAAAAATGTCAAAATCACAATGTTCCAGGTGAAGGGAGACTCGGAGTAGAGAAATGAGATCAAAGTAAAAGGTACTGTGCTAAACTTCACTTGAAGTACTTAGTGGCAGTCGGCAGTACGAGTAGTGTGTTGCTAGCTGCCAGGCTCGCCAGGCATGGGTCTGCGAGTCGGTAAGGTTTATTAGGTACGGTGAATGATTTTCCTGTCGTCAGTCTCTTACCTTGATGTTGTGCATGCAAGCCATTCACAACTTGGAACCTAGAGGAGCGTAGGCGAGGGTGCAGGTAGCGGCCATCCAGCACCACATGCAGGCAAGGGACTCATGGCAGAAATGGTACTCCAGGTCCAATCAACTACTCCAGACGAGGCATGAATGGAGCTTCCTCCCTACACAGGGCTTTGCGTAGAGGTGCTGGTCTCAGACAAACCCATTGAGACAATTCAATGTGACAACACTGGTCACTAAGCTGTCAGGTAAATACCTACATGTAACCTGTACATATCATACATAAGGTACTAATCACATGTATCAGAGGTACAGCTTACCCAGAGCCTACTATATTTTACCGCTAAGTACATATACCCATAGGCTGTGTTGTCAATCAATCTCTGAGATAGGTAGACATTATATAGGATGCAAAATTGATCAGTCTAGGTCGCTGCCCATTGATTTATCTAGACGCTTCCCGCAACCCGCCGCATTGAATTAATCTTGGGATCATTACATCCATTAGCGGTGAGAATCAAAATGGCAAAGAGATGTGCAGATGCTTCTATTTGGGGAAGAGCGTACAGGTGGGCAAACCCCCCTGGCGGAGTCCCTGCTCGCACTGTTATTACTGTATCTAACTCTGGCATCCCACCATGACGGGATGCAACAGAAATTTTGACCCACGGCGGCGGGGATAGTACCTCTTCTCTTCACTGCCTAGGAACCTAAGATATTGTGAGATTCGACATCACAACCCTCATACTAGTATGCTATCCAATAAGTTCTGTGAGCAATACAAGCGAGACATAATAGGCGACTGATCAGGCATTCCTAACGACAAAGATGGTACTTAACTTGATGCCTCCATGTGTCTGGCATGGATGAACTATGACGTGAGCTGCAGCCGTCGAGGAAGGCTCATAAAGCGGTAAAAAGATACTCGCAATCGTTGGTGCCTGCCCATCCTTGCCATATCCAAGTTGGGACCAGGTGCACTTAATCTAGGACCAGGCAAGTGGGTTACATCCAAATATATTACCGAAGACAGCCTCCTCCTCGCCCTGAATATCTACATGTAATGGACATGCTACGTCAAGCTCCAGTATCTGTGATCGATTCACTAGCATGCCATCATATTTAAGATTGATATGGTTCAGTGATCATGTTGAAGAGTTTAAGACCTGATGTTACGTACTCTGTTACTCTTGCCACGTGTGAATGGATCGTTATAGGGACTTATATCATAAGACTCCAGCATTATCACTCACTTTCACCTGTTAACAATTTTTACCGTCTTAATAAAACTGTCTTGAGTACAGTTACAGACCTGTGAGTGACTGACGGCTGTTTCAAAGTCATCGAAATACATACATACCTAGGTACTAGGTAGCTACCTGACATATTACGATCTGATCGATCTGGCTACTAAAAACCCCAGTTTGGCGTCAAGGTGAGGTGACCGAAACTAGGTCTGGCTAGGTAGTCACAGATTTGTAAATTAACAGAAATGCAAAATCCTAAAGTAGTTTTCATATAAAAGACCACTTCAGTCAATTCCATATTATTAAGTCCATCTCATTACTCTCTGGCTGTATCATTTACTGTTGCAAACGCGGAACAGCAAATCTCACTTAGAGCAATGCCTGTCATTTGGCACTTCTCTACAAAACCTCCTAGGACGCTGATGGTCCTGATTCTGGGGTCGTCCACTGTTCTAGCGCAAAAACTTCTGTTCGCTTTTCTCTCTCCCTCCTTGCCGCTGTAGTTCAAATCACGCCTGTACTTATCCTGTCTCACGAAGATCCCCTGTTTCCAGCTGCACGATTTCCCTCTTCGAGTGTACCTGTTCTACAACTCGAATGTATTGGTATGCTCCGGGCTACCCAGACAGGACTGTGTGCAACAAGAATTGCTTTTCTCCAACATTCTAAAGTCTCATAGTTTTGAATCCAGCTCCTCGAACTCCGTCAGTTGATGGATTGGTCTAGCACCAGCAGTAGTAGACAATCCGGCCTTGTAATCACGCACACAGGTGATAAGCAGTGGCGTTGTTCCATTCGATATCGAAGCTTCACCATCTGTCACGCTGCCGTCAACTTCCGTCGAATCGGAGCTCTTGCCCTGTGCAATCATCTGGACCACCAACTTGGCACGAGCAGGTGAGGTTGGGTTGATCAACGTGTCATAGAATTCAACCATCTCTGACTTGGTAAGCTTTTCAACTTGAGCGGCATCCTTCTGGGCTGTTCTATGGTCAGTACCGTTGCACAAAGTGATGAAACATGTGGTGACAAGCTGATACGTACCAGTTTCAAAGTCATAATACTCGTTGGATATCTGCGCCCAGTGTCGCCCAGTCTCTTGTTCTAGGTTCTTTGGTTTCTCCAACCTTTTATTGGCAACACTTCTCTTATGGCTCTCAAAAACTT
Organism: Xylariaceae sp. FL1019; assembly: GCA_022578705.1. Taxonomy (NCBI): domain Eukaryota; kingdom Fungi; phylum Ascomycota; class Sordariomycetes; order Xylariales; family Xylariaceae; species Xylariaceae sp. FL1019. The sequence continues at coordinate 1,062,690 of MU391928.1, forward strand.
CGTCCGTCATCTCTCGTACAGCCGTGGCCTGAGCTAGGAGGAAAGACTCGATGCGCGACTCCAAATATTCTGATGTCTTCTCACTCTGAATGATGAATCGGAATCCATAAGTTGTTGCTGAACCTCGGAGACCGCTGAATACAATGTAACCTAGCTGCTCTTTTGTTCGTAGCTGGTCAAAGGCAGGTTCGTGGATGATCTGATCTAGCAGCTGTGTTTTAGCTCGAACCATGCGGTCTCCCTTACTGCCCAAGTGGAGGTAATATTCGACACAGTGATTCACGTTGGCCGGATCCTTCAGGGTCTTCTTGTACAGAAAGTTTGATCCTGGAGGCAGGTCCAGTGAGCGCGAGATGGGCCACTCTTCTTTCGGGAGGAGGCGGGGCTTCAGAACAGATTCTATCATGTCTGAGAATTTCAGGGCATCCTCTTTGTAGACATTTCCATGAATGTACGTCTCGATGTGTAGTTGAGACATGACTGATTTCTGGAAACTTCGAACGTCGTCGGCAGTCATGCCAGGCAGCTCGGGTATAAGCTGCTCAACAACGTGATCGTGCTCAGTCGTGAGCCATGACACATAGTCGCCAATCTGTGTAAATGGCTGTGCGAACTCGGTGTTCTTGTATCCTCTCGAAATTCGGTCTTTCACAATGTCAAACCTTTCATCTATAATCACCAGGTCGCGCATGTAAATCAGCACCTGTTCAAGGAGAACACCCAGCTTGTCGTTGTAACCTGCCACCTCCACGTACAGTCCGCGAGAGTCAAGTTGCACATTATACGACAAGCCAGCAATTTCTGCGTCGTACGAGTACTCCTCTAGAGCGTCACGCACTAAGTCTGTGAACAGCCTGGCCTTGATCGTATTTGCAGCAGATGCAAATATAAGAGGGTTCTTCATGCTGACGATAAGGTTGGCTTTCGGTACCCAGAAGGTGTCGTCTTTCTTCCACCACGTTCGCGAGATCTCATCGTTTCGGATTACTCGCGGTGCCAGCGCAGGCTTCTCAACCTCTTTCTTCTCAACCTCCAGCTTGGTAGGGATGAACTGGTTTTTGTGCGGGAGGTGTAAGCCGGATGGCTGTCCGCCAGGAGAGGTCTTCAAGGCCTCGCTTAATTCAGCCAGAAGCTCCTCTGGTATCTTCTCGACTTTGTATTCTGTTCCGTACCATTTCTCCTTCTGATCCCAACCCCCCGGGAAGTCTTGAGAGATAATAGTCATCCGCATATTCTCTGGTCGCAAGAGCTCAATGCCTGACTGGATCGTAGCTGGGTCAAACTTCCGTAGGCGGCTCTGTCCACTGAGCAACCATTCCCGCGGCAGTGGTTTTTGCATCACCGAAGCAATTCGGCTCGTAAATCGACTTGCTGGTGTTTTCTGCTTGTATTTGAACTCAACATCGGCCATCTCTTTCTGCTCGTCAAATATCCACTGCTCGGGAGGTGTCTGAAGAAGAAGTGAAATGTATTGGAAGAAAGCTTTGACTACTTCCTTGTAGTGTTTCAGCCCCTAAATCTCGATTAGCTACGACAAGCACAGAAAACTCCTGCCCACAAAATGCACTTACCTCCTTGGTCAATCGAATCTGAACATCGAAAATACCTGGGGTGCCGGGGCACACAGGATATGCGCCAGCGCTGAGCGAATTTCCCCAGCCTTTCGATTTAACGTATGCCATGAGACTTCCCGGGCCCTCATGACCTATTAGGTGGCTAATGTATCGACTTGGGTGCGCCTCGAAGAGATACTCTTCGTCGAGAAAAGGAAAGAATAGATTCAGCTCTCTGGAGTCCATGACCGGCCTTGCAAAGCACTGGAAGCCAAGTCGATCCTTTGGGAAGGGTATCTCATCCTCCCAGCGGAGTTGTGGTAGGTCTTTATTCGGTATCGGAGAGAAGAGTTCGGTTACCCAGGATTCTAACACATCCAATGGTTCTCTTCCTAGTACGCAAAGCTTCATGCGATTTGCCGAATAATGATCCGCGTGAAAATCAATGAATTTCTGTCGCACATCGATACCCTGTGCTTCTGGCTCGGTCTTTAGCACTTCGAGGTTGCCCGTAGAGAAGTGGTGGTAAGGGTGCTTCGGATTGGCCTGAGACTTTTCGAGCTGATTCATGCGCCATTGATCACTCTGTAGGTTCTTCTTGTTTTCGGAATCTACAGCGCGCAGTTCACGGTCTAAAGTCGAAGCAAGAAAGAGCGGCTCAATGAAGAACTGTGCAAATCTGTCCAAACCACCATGCAGGGGGGACATGTTGGTTTCAGAGGCTGCTTCGCCATTGCTTGGTTTCGCAGCAATTTCAAAGTAGTAGTTGGTCGATGTAGAGCCGGTGTAGGCGTTGGAATAGCCGGAATGTGACGAGAGATAGACATTGTAGTCATTTTCTTTGGGGTACTTTTTGGTGCCCATGAACAACAGCTAGAATTCCATGGTCAATTCTATTTCCAGAATGAGCATCCAACAGGCGTTACTTACATGCTCTACGGCATGTGCCATGCCAGGCATCTTGGTCTCGTCGCTGTAATTCCCGACGTTCACGTCCAAGGCAGCGCTGGCTTTGTCGGTGTCAGCATCCTGTACCAGCAGCACTTCAAGCTTGTTGGCAAGCCGAATCACACGGTATTGCCGATCGTCCAATGAGGGGATCTCGAGTTGGTCGGTCACGCGCTCTATCGGTTTCGATGTCGAACAGGGTCCCTGCTGTGTTCTGTGAGGCACAGCTGCCTCCTGACGAGGGGTAGATGCAGCACTCATAGCGAAGGTTTGTATACTGCCCGAGAGAAAGAGAGAGCTGGCAGGACGAAGACGGATGGAAGAGAACGGTGAGAGCAGAGTGCTGCGTAGTCGAATGGTGAACGTGGGGCAACCTAGTGGGCATTAAAACCACAGCTGAAGTGGCGACGAAAGTGGCAGTTTTGAAAGTTGGAGACAAGGCACACTAGTAATGATCAATCGAGTAAGTCTAGCCTGCAAATGGCAGCTATAAGACTGTTAGTAGCTGAATGCGAATAAGACAAGACGAGAATAGCAGCAAGGTTGGACGAAAGACCGCCAGGGTGGTGCACGTCAAGTCAGTCGAGGCAACTTCGTCATCAAGCTTGTCAGGCAAGGTGGTCTACTGCCGGGGTCTATCTGCAAGCTGTGCGCCAACCTCTGCGCCAACCTCAGGCAGTCAGCCAAGAGGGGTCCTGGGCGTTAATTTGTATGCAGTGTGCTGCGGCTTCGATCTGGCTTGGGCACACAAGATTCCAGAGCCACTTCAATGGAATGCCTAAGGCAGCACAAGCATGAAACTGGACAGAACAGGAAACCTAAAATGCCATCCGGCAACCGAGCAGAAACCGAGCAGGCAACACAGGCCCTCGTCATGCAAGCCAAATAACTAGCGAGCTCACAAAGCACAGGAGCAGACACGACATAACGACGTTGCTGGAATGTGTGGAGACACTAGCCGTCCGGACTCCAGAGCTGGCGGAGCTACAGGGATACGAATGACTTCAGCGAGTTGGGATTGACTAACTTCAATATTGAGTTCAATATTATTACGGCGTGCTGCGAGTCGATCTTGATGACAGGAGAGTAGGTAGAGCGGAAACGGGCAAAGCCGGCCGATGGTCGGGCTTGGGTGTCGGGTGCTTCGCACCTGCGGCGTTCCAAGTTCAACCTGTTAGGTTGCTTCTGTCCATTACCCAGGTACCAACCATTCCTCGCCCTCGCCAACCAAAGTGCGAGCCGATGCTGCAGGAGCCCTTCCGGAGGATTGCCGGCTTGGGGAAGGCGTGAGGTTACTCTGCTTCTATGGGGAGACGCGATATCCAGCAGACGCAGGCGCGGGCGCGGATGGTCGAACGGTCGGGCCACTCAGTGTACTCCGCACGGCACCACTCGCGGTCTGAACCAGATCAAGCACCCCCCGCAACTTCCGGCAGTCGATTAAGGCGCCTATGTCTACTCGCCTAGGTATGCCGGTATCACCGCTAACTTTCGAGATGCTACCAATACGGAGTGCTCGGCATCGGATCTACCACTCCAGTAATTCGAGGGAGGGCTGGTGCATCGAGATAACCCTTGCTCCTCCAGAAGTTTGGTATCTGCCCAACAGCGGTCTCGCTTGCGGCTTGCGAAGGTTGGGATTCAGTCGAACTAGCTCGCTGCACAGGCGCTTAATGCGTCTGTTTCGATATGCAGAACGATCGAGGAACGACTATACTGGTTGCTGACAATCAGGATGGTATGCAAGGATACGTGTATCTCAGCTCTCGAGTCTCGACTTTGGTAATGTGATGATTATACAGATTATGATATATCCAGTAGCTGGTGGTAAGGAACAATGACCCGAGCCTGGACCGGAATCCAACCTGTGCTTACCCGGATCAGGGATCGGTTGATCCCTTCACCAAAGGAAATATACTCAAGCAATAGACGCGGGCTCACCGGCGGTTGTGTTTGCTCGCTAGGCACGGTCTGCGCGGCGGTCAACGAGACACGCGCGGAAAAGACAGGGATCCTAATTACCCCGCCACGTTTATTAACGACGGGTCCGAATATTCAGGGGCAGGGGTTTACAAGAGAAGATGAGTTTGATAGGGATCATGACTTGGGCTGCCAAGATGAGACGAACTGTACACATCAACATTGATTTTAATACCCCGATGATGCTGGCCCTTGAGAGCTCTGTAGCACGAATCGACGACACAAAGTCGTGCGTGATCGAGTCAAGTGACGTAAGCATGGTAAATCACAAACCGCTCGACCGGGTCAAACTAAATCAAAGACACACTGAAGACCTGGGCTCAATATGTCTGCCTTAGTTTAGACAGGTAGCCATGAAGAACTGCACACCAACCAGAACAAGGGAGAACAGGTGAGGAGGAATCAGGGTCAGTTGTTCTAGACTTAGGCTGTTGTGTCCGAGTCCGGGATACGACTTACGGCGCGAGAGCGAGCTTGGCTGGGGGGTCCGCAGGAATGCATCCTTCACGGATCGGTAGTCGCAGGCGCAAAAGTCATGGTGGGTTGGCCCGGTGTCATGGTGACAGCGCACCGTCATCCCGCGGACCGTTGCGTCGGATACGAATGGTGACACAGGTATTTGATTCAGACTGCTGTGACTGAGATAAGAAGTACCTAGATGTTCAGGGGTCGAATCATGTCATTCAACGTGGAGCGTGTTACTCGCACGTACAGGCATGACTTAACTGCCACGCTCAAACACAAGTATGACTAGTATGTACATGATTTAATCTACAGAGTGGATGATACCAACGGCAGAGATATGACGTGAAGTTTCAACTTGGAAGCACGAAAAGCACGTTGGTATGAACCATAAAGCCCGCGCCTCGTGGTAGCATATCCGTTGGATGTTGCGCAATAAGTGCATCAGGATTTGGGACACCATGAGATATGTGACAGGGATGATACCCTCGACGCTCGTCCTCTCATAGGATCCTTCTTACCCGTTAGCCTCGTCCAGCCAACAGTTCAAGGCCAACAGCTCAAGGATCGAATCATCGGTGAGTAGTAATTCACATAATATGTTAGATGGAATATTCTATGTACTGTATGTTCATGTCGCGTGCCCATGATTCTTGTGGATATGGCATTTCCATCGATGCACCAGATAAGATAACTCTTTACGTGGCAAGGTTGAAGGGGCTACCGCCCTGTATGAAGGGTGTACATACATAAAATCTACCCGACATCTAGACAGAGGAACTTGGTAAAGTCAATACCGAACGACTGGGGTCCATGATTTTTCACTACTAAGGAGTTAGGTAGGCAATTTCATCAATTCAGGATCAAAAGCTGGATTGCCAATCATCCACAACCTGGATCCCATATTATTACTGGAACCACTTTTAGTAATGGCGATGCCTTCGACGGAAACCGATTGTTCTATGTAGGTGGAGTTTACATAAGGTTTGATACAGCTTATCAAACTGTCGTACTTGGATACGTGATAATGTTAAAGGATTGGGCTTAGATATATATCAGATCTACTATATATGCCTGTGGAGGTTAAAGTATGGAATCGGTTTTAGTCTCACGCAGGATGTTGAAGATGTACTTTTGCAAAGATCCTTCAAATACCCTGGACTTATGTGCAAAATTATGGTCTTCCAGGAGAGACATTTCCGAGTATTTGTCCTTGTGCCAAGGTCTCCAGACTGCATTGCCAACAAGAACCACTAAGCTGTAGAACAAACGCAATGCAGTGCACAGTTAAACACATGTGCAAACCAGATGATACAGACGCTTTTGTTAGCCCGAATCAATAGGCGAGACGACTCTTCTTTGCTATCGTCACTCATTTCATCTGTAGGACCGGTCACGTACCTATCGTCAGATGGGGCGTGCAGATCCGAGCCTCGCCTCCCGTATCTAATGCGCTTATCCAGGCATTTGAGGTTCTGCCATTAGCCCTGCTTTGATATAATGCAGCTATAACAAAAATAGGGTATGGAATTCTACTTGCCAGAAACGCAAATAGACAAAATGAAAAAGGAAACTCCCGACCGCGTGCGGGTGTGCAGAGATGACATTTTAACACACACGTACCTAAGGTGGTTGTGTTTGGTTGGCACAGGTGAGATAATCCGACATCGACATCTTCATCTACGAGACATGATTCAATTGAGTTGAAACAATTCGTCGAACGAAGATATGAAACTGTGAAACGTGTGTCAATAGCAAAGAGCATATCTGTTGAGGCGTGTCACCATCATCAGAAACAGGTATCCGTTCCGTTAGTAGGACACCAGAGCACACATATGTCACCTGACACAACGTGAAGGGCCGACACTGTCGCTATGTTGAACAAACCCGAACATGAATAGCAATCAGTAGCCCACCTGGAAATTCCAAGCTTCTGTTCAGAAAAGTACATTCAACAAGTCACCTACCATGACATCAGCCGTGTCCGACGGGCTCAACTCCCAAGCCATTGTGTCGCCCGACCTTCACCCAACCAACCACTCAGAGCCCTCGAGATGCAGGTCATATACAAAGATACCAACGTATCCCACCAGCAAAGTAGCTCACATCCGAGTGCAAACTCAGCAACAAGTATGGTACAATCGTACTACTTCAAGCTTTAGGCCATTTGGCCACTTTGCTTTTTGCACTTTTCCCAAGGTATCAGGTTCGAGCCTAGTTTTGTATTGTCGTACGCAATCTTTTTTCATTGTTCCACCGAGGTAAGTTATAAATGTCCTGATTTTGAGTGCATGATAACTGGCGTTGTCCAATAGATGGGCTCACAAACTTCGCACATCATACCTATTGCGACAGACATTGCTGTCAGTCGATCATCCGAACTCCCACGATTAAACGCTTGGCAGTCGACTCTACATACGACCCGGCCAGACGGCAGCGTACGCAAGGGGGCCTGGTTAGTCACAATCAGGCGAAATCCAGACACAAGTGCTTCTCATGCTAATGTTTATTCATTCCGGCTACTCAAGTCAGCTAGCTACCTAGGCGCTAAACTGACAGTCATGCTAATTACGATGACGATGCAGCTCTATCGCCTGGAAGCATAAGCTTTCTGCTGTCGCAGTGCTATGCAACTCTCAAAAGGACTCAAAGCTCATAAACCGCATGGTGACTGGCTCATCTGCGTTTTTTCTAGCTATGTCACTAGGAATGCATTTTTTTTTCCCGTGAGGCCACGCAATGCACGGCAGGCAGAGAGGGCTGGGCATATGGCGTAATGCATACGGGAATCAGAGCGGAGGAAGTATCTGGACGCGTTGTGCGCCATGGGGCTTCATTATAGTTGACTGGCTGGTGTCCAGGTTGTCCATAATCAAAGCAGGTCAAACTCACCGAGGCCGAGCGCCAGGCGTACCCCCTCCAGACGAAATACCCGCTTTCATCTTTGTGGAAGAAAAGGGCGATTGTTTGGGTGTGTTGAGGTTCATCTCTTTTTTCCTTCGGGCTTCTGCGAGCTGCTTGGCCTTAAGCTTCTCCATGCTCTTCTTGCCAGCGAGTGTCTTCTTGGCTGTTGAGCCCTGGAAGTTAGATGAGCCGAATGACTGGCGTCCGCTAGGCTCCGAAGACGAATCTGAATCTGAATCTGATGCCGAGTCAGACTCGGAATCCGAGCTCGAGTTGTCGCTCTCCTGCTTGACTTTCTTTGATGCCTATGTCGTGGTTAGCCCTGTATGGGAATATCGCGATACAGTCTAGCAGCAAACCTTCTTCTTGTCCATGTTGAAACGACGGATAGCCGGGGCACTGTTGTGTGGCTCTTCCAGATCGTTGTTATTACTCGGATCAGAAGCATCAATCTGTGCGTAGCCAACTTGAATGATGTTCAAAGGGCTTTGAGTGGGACGTTTCGTAGCGGGCGCGGGCAGATCAAGAACCCAATGGGCATCACCTAGCTCGTCGGCGCGCTTTAACAGGGCCTCGTGTGACTTCTTCTCCTCTTCCTCCATAGCGACGCGAATAGCGGCTTGGTTCACAAGGGAGTCTGTGTCGACTTCCTCTGGGGCTGATTGGTGAGAGATCTTGCGACGTTTGTTGGACTTGTCATTGGAGGTGGGAGTGCTCGGGGCGGAAGACGAAGGGGTAGATGCAGCTGCTCTTTGCATGAACTTCATAGTCAACAGCCTAGAAGACATGGTTTTGGGAGTGCCAGCGGGGGACGCCATGGTGCCGCGATGGTTGCCTGCCGGCTCCTGGGAAATGTCAAGTATTCTCAAAACAAAAGATCACCGAGTAGTTTCTCTCAAGTCTACCCGGAATGGGACGCAAAACACTATTCTGGTCAGCACACAGCGAGCCAGGGCCTTTTCTTGATGAATCTTCCTAGACGACTCCGTAGTAGTCGGTGGGTACTCTAGATTTATGTCAAGAATAAAGCTTTGCGACCGTGTGGAATGACAGATGAATCGTTTCATGCGAAAGTTGGCATTTGGTCATCCGAGTTTGAGCATGCGCAGGGCAGTTTCTACGGAATTAATGGCGCCAGTGCACTAAAAAAAGCTGGATGGGCCGAAAAGTGGACCGAGTCCACAGCCTCTACCCGGCAGGTAGGCAGGTAGTCGCTTGTACGACGGTAACCTCGAGCTTCAACCATTCCGATCATCAAAGGGTCAATTCCCTCAATTGACAGCATCAACACAGCCAAAATGATTTCTCGCGTGTCCATTCGAAGCGCGTCACGGCTTCAGCAGCCGGCCGCTGCTGTTCGAAGATCCTTTGCCGTCTCCGCCCGCCGCTGTGAAGCTGCTCCCGCCCCCAAAGCCGAGACCACCCCCGAGACCACGAGCGAGCAGGACAGTCTGGGCCTGACCGAGAACACTGAGCGCGGCCTCAAGCAGGCGCCCAACCGCACAGAGATCTGGTCTAGGAGCCAGAAGCCGCGCGCTGCGGCCATGACCGGCCCCCGATTCGAGCAGACCGACTTCGACCTCCAAGTAAGGCGGATAGCACACAGCACTGTAATTGGAGCCAATTGACCAGCGGCTGACGTGTTTACAGCCCGCATCCAAAGCAGCTATCGAGCTGATCCATAGACAACCTGTTCGATGGACTCACGACCGTGTTGTCGCCTGTGATGGCGGCGGCGGCCCTGCTGGACACCCTAGAGTCTTCATAAACACCGACAAGCCCGAGATTGCTTGCTGCGGCTACTGCGGGCTGCCCTACGTAAGGACTTTCTCATTACCCATTCCAGGATCGGAGAACTATGAATTGGTCGGTGAGAGATGCTAGAAGGAGTTGCTGACACAGAGTCCCCCCCAGGCCAACGAGCACAACCGAAAACATTTGGAATCTCTCCCAGAAACATCATACCCCTTGGCATAAATGATACGATATAGGGACCGAGAAATCCGTCGAAAGGCTCGGCCGTTTGGCGATGGTCAGGAGTGCTAGAGCTTGGCCTACTGTGTACATATTATTCTACAGTGATATCACCTAGACAAGGTAGAGTCGGGATTGAAACCAGAATCAAGGTGTTTCTCATTTCCCGTGTACAAACATCAATTGCTCAAAATGGATTATGTCGTACAAGGATGGATGCCTTTGTCTGAATATCCAATTGCGACTACAAAAGCATCAATGTTACCAACAATGCCCGAGCGCAGCTCAATGAGACAATACTTAGCGTACGCCCCCAGCAGAGCCCCGGTTGATTCACAGAAAGAGCAACTGAGAACTCCCCAATTTCAAATGCAAGAAACCCCACCAAGCCTGCGCACCAGGCCACTTTACCTAAACTATCGCATCTAGATATGCTGTCATCGCAATGCCGTCATCCACAGCATCTTCACACAACCTCATCACAATCCTTCTCTTCACCTTACTGCTAATCTCCTTATTCCCTGGCATATTCCACTACATTTGGAGCATCTCGCTCCTCTACCTCAACCCATTCAGCCACATCTTCCCCTCCCGACCAAGCGAACCCGCAGATCTCGGCCCCCCACCACCGACCATGTGGTTCCAGAAGAACTTCAGCTTGGCCTCTCGCTCGAGGGGCTCGTACCTGATTACCGATGAAGTGACGCAGAATCTGCCCGAGATTAAGGGGTACAAAGTCGGGATTCTCAATCTGTTTATTCAGCATACGAGTTGTGCTTTGAGTCTGAATGAGAACTGGGATGAGGATGTTAGAGCGGATATGAGTGATGCGCTGGATCGCATTGCCCCTGAGGTTGGGGCTAAGGGCCAGGAGCTGTATCGGCACAGTGCTGAAGGACGAGACGACATGCCGGTGCGTTGTTCGCAATAATGGGGAAGCGAAGGACGAAGCTAATAACGTGGTCTCCCACAGGCACATATCAAGAGTGCGCTTATCGGCGCGAGCGTCACTATTCCGATCAAGGATGGCAAACTTGTAAGTCGATAAGCTGTCGCTGTTGAGGTGTAGAGTCGCTAACTGGAGTAGGCAACGGGGACGTGGCAGGGCATCTGGTATCTGGAGTTCAGGGAGATGAGACACACCCGACGGGTCATGGCTACGATACAGGGCGAGAAGGCCTAGGACATCCTACAGCTGGGACAGAGTTGTAGATATAAAGAATCAAGGTGAATCGGGAATTTTTGCTATGGTATCCTCATTGACCACGAAAAGACACGGTCTTGTTCACCGTGGGCTAGTTTATACTCCAAACGCCTTGATAACTTCTCACATGCCGTATGCCCCTCCAAGTAGAAACGCCACGTGATCCAGTGCACGTTATACGCTGTTCTCAGGTTTGACATCCTTCATATCCTCATCTCCACCCGACAGAATCTTCGTACGCGGCACGTAGCCATCGCCGGAGCCTGGCGTCGCAGCCACGACCTGGCCATCTTCGTTGACGAACTCAAAGTTGTAGCGGCTGAGGAGATGCGGTATGGCGGAGAGTTGGGGTCCGTAGCGTGCTGTGTTGTCGTAAAGCTCGAAGAGAGGGACGGCAAGAAGCTTCATGTTCTTTGGTACACTGAGGATCTCTGGTGTTTGTAGATTAGCTTTTGTAGCCTAGCCAGGCAACCATTGACTGAGGCGCTCCAGTGCTTCACTTACTACTCTCTGGGAGCTGGATAAAATAGAGCTTCTTGCACTCCTTGGGTCGCGTTACATGGGGAGGTATGAAGGGATACATGAACGTTTCGAAGTTCGGTCTCCACCACTGAGCGAGACAATCACCAACTTGCCAGTTTCCTGCTTCTTCGCCCTCGCCCAGTCTGCCAACAGGTGCTAAGCGTTCGTCGAGTCGTGATTTGAAGCCATCTACCTCGTCGTCTTCGGGTCGCAGGTAGTCGCCAGGTAGCTTGAAGAAAGCATTGGCGATCTGGAGCATGAGGATGTGCGGGTGGTTGTGTTCGTGGCAGACGAGGATGCCCTCGCACGTCCGGCGCATGCCATGGGCTGTGTAGTGCTCTTCTAGGCGCTTGAGTCGCGCAATGACTGATGGGTCTTCCTCTGGCTGCGTTTCCTTGACGCCGAATGTGTAGTTGGAGAGCGGGTAGAGGCGGATTGTCTGCGGCTGGTTCGAGTTGAAGGGCAGCGGTATGATGGGGGGGTATGCGCTCTGGAGCGCGGTTGAAGTTATGGTCGACATGTTGGAATTGCTGTGACTGTGAAGAATGAATCTGGCTTTCGCTCAGGTTCAAGAACGCGCGCTGGCTAGGTGGTGTGGGTGTGCCGCTTAAAGGCTTGGACGTTGACGTTTGTGAAGCTCCGAAGCTACACTTCCAATTATCCTGTCTAGCCAATACCAGTTAGGTAGGTACAGTACCCTTTCCAGAACCACTTTGGGCCTTGGCTCACCTGCGATCCCTGCACCAGAAGCTTAACAGCGTTTCCGATTGGTTCAGACTGCCCGCTGCGGGTCTCCAATTCAACACCAAAATGGCAACAGCATGCCGGGTCACGAAGCATCACGTTAACTTCCTTTTCAGCTTATAAGATTAGAAGCGAATAACTCAATCAACTGATGTACACAAGCCTTAAGAACAACTTGACACGGAACATGCCATTGAAAACTCGCCGAGACTCCTGGCTGTACAATCGCAAGTCGGCAGGAGCGATACTGCAAAAGGCGGGTCACAATACAACTGTAGTCTTGTCAACCCCTATGGAAGGCAAGCAGTTAGGAGAGGTAAGTTCGACTGGGTCATGTAGTTCATCGTCTACCTCGCAGTTTCCCTAAATCCAATTACCGATGTTTGGCGATACCTTTAATGTTAGTATCGGCCTCCGTTCTGCGACAAGTAGGCATGATCAGGCTTCTTGGTTGGCAACTGCGCGTTCATCAATACGGAATTCGCCCCTAACTTCATTCTCGTGACCTTGATGTCTCGACTTTTTATCGTGGTTTGCACTCACTGAGTTTCGCACACTATCTACCCGTGCCTCTCTTCCTTCTTCATGCTAATTCACAACTCCCGCCCTTCTGCTTCTTTTCTTGAGGCGCACATCCCATCGTGCATGTTGCCTCGTCCCAGGTTTCCTCTTACAACAAGCCTCTACGATCACGTTATCTATCTCGCACACTCGTCGATCAGCCGCGAGTGTGCGCCGGCTACGGGAAGATACCTCGTGTTCTGTCTCCGAGCACCATACAGCCAGCACCATACAGCTGAAGATCCTAAGCTGCGTAAGACTCGTCGTACCTATCAGTTTGTTGAGAATCGGCTGTTTTTATCTCAACCTACACTTGCCCATCTCTGGTTGGACCACAAATACCGATCACAACTTCGATCATCTATATCTTGACGTTGTTGTTGTTGTTTCCACTTACGCCTCTTCTTTATTGACTTCTCCATCATTTCAACCTGCAAAAATCAGCACAGATAACTACGAGGCAAATCATTGAGTAGCGACGTGTCGCCTGCTCCTACATCATGGCGGAAAGCAACGGTAAGCAACATTGTGCCTAGCGGAACTCTGCATCTATGGCACCTACTAATAGTATCCGAAGACCCATCTCAAGATCGTGCTATGGCAGTCTCGCATGAGCAGGCACCTGCGGCAAACGATGCCACTCGTGGTGAGGACACAGGTTGCAAAACCAGGACACAAACCAAATTTCCTCACATTGAAAATGCTATTGCTTCGGAGTCCGTAGGTTCTGTTGAACTTTATTGTCGACTAAGTATCGAGATTCTTAAAGAGCTTGCGGGTGTTCTTGACTCAGCCAAGTCTGCGACAAACACCGCTCGCTGGTCGACATCGATTGAGAAGATTCTACACAAGGCGAAAACTCCGCATACAATAATTGGCGTGGTTGGTGGTACTGGCCAGGGCAAAAGTTCCGTTATCAATGCTGTTCTAGGAGAGGAAAAACTGCTTCCAACCAACTGCATGAGAGCATGCACCGCCGTCATAACCGAACTAGCCTGGAATAATTCCGAGGATCCCACCCGCCTGTATAGGGCCGAGATTGAATTCATTTCGGCGGAAGAATGGCACCAAGAGCTCGTCCATCTATGTCAGGACTTCGCTGAGATCAACGACGGACCTGACAATAGTAATGCGAATACCGATTCCGGTGTAGCTTGGGCCAAGATCCAAGCAGTATATCCATACATGACCAAGGAAGCCTTGCCTCAGACCAACTTGGCATTACTTGCCAATAGCTCCGCCGTGAAGGACATACTTGGAACTACAAAGACTTTACATGAGTCGACAGCAGCGTCGTTCACCAGGAACATCCGTACCTACGTCGACAGCAAGGAGAAGGTTCAATTCTCTGATGCTAAAACCGGCCCTCAGACTCAAGATGCGGTAGTCGGAGAGCTCTGGCCTCTGATCAAAGTCGTTCGAATCTTCACCAAAGCTGACGCGTTGTCTACTGGAGCTATACTTGTGGACCTGGTCTGTTTCTCTTAAGGCGATCTCATGTTGTCGTCTGTCTTGCTGACAATCTGGATAGCCCGGAGTCGAGGATTCCAATGCAGCAAGAGCCGCGATTGCCGGGAAGTACATTGAAAAATGCAACGCGCTTTGGGTTGTCGCCAACATCACTAGAGCCATTGATGACAAAGTGGCCCAGAAACTACTGGGAAATTCCTTCAGGCAGCAGCTACGATACGACGGAAACTATTCCATTGTTACATTCATTTGTTCCAAAACCGATGACATTTCCATCATGGCGGCTGTGGAGCCATTGGGCTTAAACCGCGACTTTGACGAGTTTGAGAAAGCAGAACATGCTCTGAAGAAATGGGAGTTAAAAGGGAACACACACCTGCAAAACGACAAGAATCGTGCTCAGTCTCTCACAAGCTTATTGATCGAACTGAACAAGCAACTTGGTCTTTGGGAAAGTTGCGGCGATCGTCAGGCCAGAGGCTTAAATGTCAAGTTTCCAACACCTATGAAACGCAAAGCTCAATCGTTTCTTGCATCGACGCCGGAAAAACGACGCAGATTGCGATCTGATAGCATGGCAGAAGATGTCGTTCAGTACGTTTCCGCCGAGGATTATTGGAAAGATCTCAATCAAAACATGCCCAAGGTTGAAGAAAACGAGGCGCTCGCCCAAGAGAGAATGCAAACCATTAGAGACTACCTTCGCTTCATGAAAGAGAGAGTTACAAAGGAGAAGATCCAGCTTGACCAAACCATCATGGAGAGTGAGCAGCAAGGATCCGTCATTGAGGACGAATATTATGATTTGAAAGATAATCTGAGACGCTCATGCGTCAAACGACGAAATGAGTACTCGAAAACATCGATCCGACGACAGTTTGTGCAGGGTATTAAAGAGTAAGGGTAAAAGTTGCCTCATTAACATCCACTGGCTGACAGCATCTCAAAATTCAGACTTGATGAAGAAAACGCCGAGCATGATAAGCTTGGTAATTCTGACCCCGAACAGAGCCCTCAAGACTACGAGCAACTCGCGCGCTCTGTTGCTGTGTTTTGCGTGAGTAGTCAGGCATATCAGGGCTTAGCGAAAGGCGAGATTGTTGGTGGCTTCGAGAACCCAGAAGCCACGGAAATTCCACAGCTTATCGAGCACACCAAGAATCTGACCGAAGTAAAACGCCTTACCCACGCCAAAGCTTTTTTGAACGAGTTACTGCAGACGCTTAATTCTCTTTACATTTGGTCATCTGAGCATGACTTTGATGTTCCGTTGACAGAGATTGAAAAACGAGTTGAGATTGGTCACGTTGAAGTGGCACTGGTAAAGCTGGGCGATGTAAGAACTCCTTAGGCCTCAATCAGGATGCGCTTCTAACAAAGAGACGCAGGCATTCAAAAACGAAGTCATTGACTTAACGAAGCGCTGCAAACGGAACTTGGTTAGACGATTGTTCAATCGTTTCGAAGCTTCTGCCGATCATGCGGCTCAACGAGCGCCCGCCATCGCTCACCAATGGCCGCAGCGTCAACGAGGTGACGGCGGCTTGCCAGCTATATCATATAGGGCGACGTGTGTTCGCGGGTATGTTAATTTGTCACGCATCGTGGTGCTCGGGCTGACCTTGGGTAGGGGAGCGTTCTCGGGAATCCGAGGTCCTCGAGACTTCAATGAGGGTAATCACTCGCGTGTATCCTTGTAACATTTACCAAGATGACTGACGCATCATCTAGATCTTTCTGCGCCAATGAAACAGAGTTTGGCCAGTTCGTGGGAGAACACGTTCTCAAAGAAAATCCCGTCGGTCCTAGACAATTTCTGCGACCATTCTGAAGAACTCCTTCAGAACTTTCATCAACCCTTCAAGCAACGTTTGCTGCTCAAAGCTACGCTCACCAGTCTCGGAGTTCTGCAACAGCAGCTCAAAGCTCGGGTCGCTGGCGTAAATGATATGATTGACACATTTCGCGAGGAAATCACCGCTCTACAGCGTGATGCCAGTCGCAGCATCAAGCCTGCTATCCAGAGCCAGATGATGCCAACCTACAACACTTGCGCGGCTGAGCTTGGTAAGCACATTCCATGATATCTACTGAACAGCGAGTCCAGAAACATTGACAAATTCGCAGGTGTGGGCATGTTTCTGCGCATGCAGAATACAGTGATGAACGATTTGACAGGGGGCAGCCAAGCAATCTTCCGTGGTGCCCGTGCAACAACGCCGATGAAGGTGAAGCTTATCGCCATGTGCGATAAAATCGATTCAGACCTCACAAAATACATCACCGAAATGTTGGAACAGATGTCCAGCGACTATACAAACTTCCTAATGGGGAAAGACAGTGTCCTAGAATCCAAAGGTCTCAGAGGGGATATCTATAAATTCCTAGCCGAGGTCGACGGCCGCTTTCGACAGGCCTCAGAGAAGTAGATGACCGATGGTTCTCCAAAAGCTATGACATCATTTTTCGACAACACAAGTTGCACCTGCCCACACTCTTCACGAATCCGACTTGATTCTTCGAACCCTGCTTTTGTCTCGCATATTATGATTTTTTGCTTGTCTGTCTTGGTACTCGAGTCAAAGCTTCCGGCCCATTGCAACACTACTCAGAGGAGATCGCCATATATTGCCACGAAGAGCAATAACGGAAAGGATTGTCAATTTGAATTGCATTGTTGGGAAAATCAATGCCATTTTTGTTTGTACCACAGCTTATATTGAGACTGCTGTTCTGAATCGCAATCTGTGCAGAAAACATGAGAGGCCACCTTTGCGCAAAGGTCTTGTATTGTTAGTAAACGAGAATCAAATCCATGATCAGTAGAGCAGTGTGACCAAAAGACTGGCATCTGATGCAATGCAGTTCTGCAAATAATGACCACACTGCTTTTGGAGCAAGTCGTATCCAAACTCGCGTGAGCTATTCTAGTAGGTTTTGACCTTTGGATTGTAGATTGACGCTTCCATCTTGCGTCTTTCGATCGGCACACGCTTGCAGGTCGATTTGATGCCCGTTTGTCTTTGTTTCAGTCTCGTGGGAGCTCATTTGTGGGCCGTTTTACTCGAATTGAACATGTTGAAGGTACTAATTGTGGTGTCATCTAGAGTTCCAGAGTCTCCATATACCATAACCGTGAGAGCAAGCGCACATATGATACCGACACAATTCGCCTCGTTTTCACTGCGAAAAATATGGACTCTACGTATTAAATAGGTTTCCGCCTCCTGAGGACGATGCTGGCCAGGGACTTTGGCGGAAGTGGGACCTGGAACCACCCGCCTGGCCTCAGCCCTTAGGTACCTATCTACGCCTTGGAATGTTGGCGCCTCCCCAGTCCTAACAACTCGGAGTGTTTTACCTTAATAGGGAGTTTTCCTCATGGCATTCTTGAGGAGTCCCCGGACAAATTGCTCAGAACATACCTGGGCCCTAGACGTCCGATCGCTGGGCGGCACGTGTGTCAATCCTAGATGAGCTGTCACACGGTACACCATTTCTTGCGCCCTACCTCCGAGGCTGAAACAGCACAAACACGAATATGATGTATGTATGCACAAGAGCTCAACTGGTACATGTAGGCAGTCGCAGCTGCCTAGTCTTGGCCTAAGCGACAGCTGGGAAACTAGGATCTTATATCAAGACCGTTGATTCCAGAGCATTGCCGAAGTTTACACTTTGCGGTGTGCCTCCGTCTCTCACATCTCCACGAATAATAGGTGGCGTATTCTCTGATAGTAGGGCCTACAGACATAGACAACATACCCACAACAAGATGGGACAGTACTGGGAGATCACCAACGTCGACCAAAAGCAGGTGTTGTCAAACCGAGGGGGTTTGAAGTTGGGGGAAATCCTCCTCAATGGAACTGCCGAACAGCTGCTTGAATTGCTCACCGTTCCGAATCTGTCCGAAGTCAAAGTCAACCACGCTGCTGTTGACCTGGCTCGAACTATCAAGTGAGTGTTTCCCTTCCTACTATTCACCTGATCTACCATTAATGCATGGAGGCGCAGTGCTGCAAGCCGCTTGGTGACACTCCCACAGGAGGTGGTCGACTCCATCATGGCCAACCTCCATGGCCGGTGTCAACTCATACCTCTTGCACTTACGTGTTCATACTTCTGGCGCGTGCTCTTACCCCGGCTTCGGGAATGTATCATCGCCAGCGCATCGTCTTGGGCAGGTGACCGTTTAGTGTTCGTTGGCGACTACGCACATGGGGTGCCATCATCGTGTCGTGATTTACAAGACCCCGATGACACTTACGACCAATTTAACCCGCCTAACCCGCTGTATGATCTCGGGCCCGAGGTCCGCCCTCCGTTGTCCACTGATGCGCTTCTGGACACCCCCCGTTTGCTGCCGATCGCAGACGAGGAACGTCAGCGCCTCCGTCGATTACTCGCTGTGCTATCTTCAGGAAAGACACCCCAGCCAGGAGTCCTGCGAAACCTCTCGAAACATGAATATGTCATGGACGCGAAGCTAGCGGCTTCACGCTACGCATATAGCCTCGGAGAAGCGGCTATTATCCGCGCAGCATGGTGCCCGAGTGACGGCGGAGACGACGAATGGGCAGGTGATCGCTTTGATATCCGAACCATGGACCATATCACGGATGAGTGGACTGATAAGAGTGACGAGATGATCGAGTTTTTTGAGGCGGTAACCTGGACAAAGTCGGATGGTCGGCGGTCCTGGGTCATCTAAACGTGCAGTCGCGCGATGTTTCCCAAATTGGGTGGGCTCATTGAAGGCTACAGAATTCGCAAAAGGAAGACTGCAGCAATATTTTCAGTCGATTCATCGAAGCTCAATCTCGTCGTTGTTGACCACTTTACGCGGAAGTCAGTGTGACACGGAACTCAAGGCGCATTGTACCCTTAGCAATGCCACTCCCCAATATCACATTGGGTATACCAGTGTCAAATGCTGGACCCCAACCGTGATTCCAACGCTCATTCTTCACCAGCAATCCTTTGGAAAGGCAGTTTCATATAGGCTCTACTATAGTGCGCAATTATCGAGCAGTCGTACCCGGCATAGACACAAGAAAAATCTCTCAAAGGCCTAAATTGCTCAAATGCGATAAGTGAATTATTTCCCACTGCCTACCTATAATCCTCTGTACGTCCCTTTGCGCTTTGCCTTATTCCGTGGAATTCCCCGTTGCTATGTTCCGTGTCCAGACAACAGTGCCGGTGTTTCCCGCATAGTCTGCCCTGGAATGAGATGCGACGTTTTTGGCAGCAACACTTGACAGAAACGTCACACGCGTCCAGACGATGTCTGTATCACCGATGACGGCTACTACTTAACAAGAACATTTCCATTCCTGGAAGCGAGCATTCCCAGTCGTTGGCACTCGGCAGCGATGCAATACTGCACCCCGCTGAAGTCATCTGAATTGTTCCATTGACGTGGATCAGGCTCACAAGTACATGAGTTCAGCTATATTTGCTGAGCTGGCGAACATCATTTTACCTTCCTTTCTATTCTTTCGTTTTATCGTGGATCCTCATACCTCAGTATCCTGTCTCTGTCACACGCACAGGACCAACATACCTGCAGATGCTATATTTAGCCCATGTGGTACGAGTATGAGGCTTGAAGCGGCGATAGCCCCGGCAACACATGCCATGGCTGGCATGTATGCGTACACCAGAAACACCTCCAGAATGTGCGGTGCTTGGGGCCCAACTATGTATATAGTAAGAAGCGATGATTCCAGCTATAGCGAGAAGAACTATCGCTTTGAGATCCATTGAGGTTCATATTCGAATTGAATCATTTTCAAGCTCTTAAATATAAGCTCTTGTTACAGTCTTTTCAGACCGTGCTCTCCTGATTGATGCTTGGTATCAGGATCTCAATACCAGCAGCAAAGACCAACCAAGACAGAACTCCTGGGGAACCTTAGAATAATCTAAGAACGGAAGGAACCGGTGACGCAACCACTAAATTCTTTCTGACGATCGACTTGACAACGGCGATGGCAGAAGCATCTGAGACAACGGGACTAGTCCTAGCGCTTCAGTCTGCACTCAAAACCTGGAGGCAGACTCCCGAGCGACATGACCTGATATCTTTGTTAAAAGACAGGCTAGAGGGTATCACGAACATTGTATGCCTTAATCTCGGTAACTTCCGGCACGACCCCGACCCCGACCAAACACCTCTTGATCCCGACCACGAAATGTACGATGCGGCACGATATAGACACGCATTTGTTCTCGACATCGCTAGACTTGTGGAAGGAACACCCGATGAACCTACTGATGAGGTCGACGGGAACATAAGACGGACTGTGTACTCGTGCGACACGTCATACGGAGATGCACAGCTGCAAGCTTTAAAGCGCTTGGGTATCGATGGGACCGCAAGCGGAGGCGCAGAAGAAGAAGAGGTTAGCGCCAGGATTGATGGCAATACTTTGCTTTTCATGCATCGTGTTACCGAAGAATCTGGCACGATGAAGGAATTTGAGGAGAACGTCTCCAAGATCTTGGAACTACCCAGCGTTATCATTTACACCACAAAAAACGGGACAGGTCTCGACGATATAGAGGGGTGGGCAAGCGAAATCTTTCTGGCACTTGAGTATAAGTGCATGAAGGAAAACTCAGTAGGAAACTGGTTTAAACCCCTAGACCCTTGCAAAGATCATGATGGCTGGAGTTACGAGCGAACCGTCCGATTTCTTGGGGAGGGGGAAACCGAATCAGAAAGTGGTTCGCAATCACCGATGGAGATTGATCAGCTGGTGAAGGAACGCGATGACAAGCGCATGAAATGATGCGTACTGCCGGCATTGGGGAAGCGCCGCGAGCACAGAGATTGGAGTAGAGAGATGGACGGCGTCACAGACTCTCTGTTCTTGGGGGCGTTCCGATCAATAATATGAGCTCAGTAATGTTGCAGATACTATGATAGCTGCCGAGAAAACTAGAACAACGGTAGTACAATGTTGATCTCATGAACTCTAATGAAATACGATGACTGAGTTTTCCGGGCATTGCTGCTCTCGCCCCTTACAATGGTCCTTCAAAGACGTGGCTCTGCAGTTTGTATTTACTGCGACAAAAGCGGGCGCTCTTGACACATTGAGTGGGATGGATGAGTATTTTGGATCGCATTGATGAGCAGGAAGCAAAGAACACCGAAAGCATGCGATACATATTCTCATTCTAAGTATCGGTGTTTTCTTGTGTTGATCTACTGCTGAAATTGGCGTTCTGATCGCGACATGTCAATTTCGGATCAGTGCTTGTGTGGCGGATGGTGGACACCACTAAGTGCGACGAGATGAAGATTGCGCCGTGAGTATTCTGCAAGTCGTAGAATAAGAATGTGACGTGATTCTGATTTATCTAAAGTCGGGCTCATGTATCTTCATTATCTGAGCTACTAGCTTCCTCCATTTCTGTCAAGTGTCTAGAGACACATACCTATCTGTAATCGAAGCATGAAAGTAGAGGGCATTGACATGTGTGGATGACATCGGAATGTAATGCTATCATGTCGGTATTGAGTCAGTCTTCGGTATAGAATGTCTTCAGGTTGGGTTTAGTGAGACTGATGGGTCTTGCCTTTGTGAGCTTTTCGTCAGATATAAGTGATTGACACGATAGGTGTGGACAGTATGAATAGTCAGGTGAAATACTTTGTTTGAATAAGCGCCAGAGTTTGTGTTTCGAGACCTATGGCGAAATCATATGTTCTTCCTATTTCTGACACAGATAGAGCTGGAAGTCTACAGCATACTAAATTGCAAGTGTCGTTCTATGCCCGCAATGGCATTCCTGTATCCGTACCGCTCTGTAACTTCGCTCAAGATGAAATATTCTACGGAGCGGGAAGACACACCAGGAGAGAGCTGTACCCCCTTTCATCGACCCTTAACGCTAAGTATTTGGCCGTCCAAAACGCACTTTCCTGATCAGTCATATGCTTTATGTCACAACCCTATCATCGAGGTATTATTAATAACAGATATTCGTCTACAGCGACGAGACATCCCATTCCTTGAGAGCTAGAAGTAATTGAGATCAGTGATATCGTAAAGGGGTCACTGCAGCATCATCAGCGATTGAACGAAGAATATCTCGTCAATATCAAAGCGAAGCAACCCTCAGAGGCCGCATCCAACCTTCAATACGCCGGCTCTGAGGATGTGAAGTGTAACCCATGATTACAGGGGACATAAGTATACAGATACGCCCCTGAGTATTGCCGTTGGAGTCTTCCTCGAGAGTCATCTATAATTTGGTCAAATGATAGTTCAATAGCCAGAATACCCTTTTATGCACCTGCCCTGGGTAGATGCATTGACGAGTCTAATACATCCACCACGAGCCATCAGATGCGGTAACCATATCGCTCTGTTTAATGCCGCTCTGCGAGAAAAGACCTGCAATGATGCAACATATGTTCAATGATGATGCTATGCGCTACATCTCCTGTCAGTAGCCGGTGATGGACCGGAAGATTTGAGTATGGTACTCGAGCTGCCTATTTGCCCTTCCAATTCGCCACTGCGAGCATCTGACGGTGAAGCCCAGTCAGACGCCTTCTATTTGGGAGGCTCGGACACATGGAAACAGAACGCCAACAAAGGCGAGTTTTGCTGCAATACTACCGAATCATGTGCTGTGATTCATTCTCTGAAGCGCACGAGGTGTGTTCCTATAGCAAAGTTTCTGGCGGGTCATGGTTGTTTTTCCCTGGGGGTTCATCCCCTATTGTGGCGGTAGACGCGGTTGGCAATAACTGCTATTATGCCGTTTGCGAACGATCCTTGTTTGACGCCTCCTAGGTAGTAATAGCTAGTTGTTGTCAAGGGACAGTGACTACCTATGTTGAATTGCGAATGCGAGGTTTCTTTTCGGCGCCTTTGTAAGCAAGCAAGCACGCGGTTTGGATAGACCCGCCCGCTCCATGGACAACAACAATGTGTCTGAGCCTCAAATGTATAGTATGTGCGTCAGCATTGGAACTAAAGCTCCGTAATTGAGACTGTCAACGGCTTGGCGTTCCATTGGTCGATTCGAAGACCTTGCAACTTGTGATTCCAGCATAAGATATGGCACTGCCAGACCATCCGTTTCGAGCGCACTCGTCAGATGTCGGGAAACAGCATCACGGGTGTTGGAGCACGGTAGTGACAAGGCGGGCATGGGGTGAGGTAATCTAGATCATCTCAATCTGATCGCAACCAGAACGTCGTTATTAGTGGTACGCATCCCATTAGGTACAGTTTTGAAGAATTGACATTCAGAATACCACCCCTGTCGTAATGCCTGCATGCGACTACGAGGCGACTACGAGCTCTGTACGAGTGTGCTGTACATGGCGGATCACCCGTCCGGTTCATGTGGCAAGTTGTGTCGGGCCCTGATTCAGAGGTAATTCTAAGCGGCTGATGCATGAACCTTTTTCACCTCATAAATGTGTCATTCGGCAATATAATCACCCGAAATACTTGAAGGCCTGGACTATTCTCGAATCGAACTGTCTACGACCTATCTTTGACTGCTGTCAATCACTCAAGGGTCGAAGAGAGGAGCGAGCCGGCCGTTTGCATGAGGATTCTGCCTGTTCCCTAAGCTGCACGTACCCAGGGGAGTCGACCGCTTTGGAGTCAAGTGCCAAGGCAGACTTTCTGTTCTGAGCACCTCGGGACAAGCAAAGGCATCAAGATAAGAACGTCGATCGATGGATTCGTTCCGTTCTGGCTGTGTCATGCAGTGGGAGGCTGTCAGAATGCGAGTAGCCGTGACACCTGTATGGGTGTCGAGGGTGTGTCATTGACAATTGAAACAACAAGGGTCGCGTGAGCCAACGAGATCCGAGTGCCAGGTATGCAGATTTGGCAGGCCCCATGTGCCTAACGGCGATGCATCTTGTTGGAGTTCCGTACGACTTCAACGGGTTCCACGCAGGCCGGCATCTCCCGCGCCCTGGTGGGATGCCAATGTGCCAGCCACCATCGCTTGCTGAGAGTAGAGCGATATTCGCGGAGTGATTGGGTCGGTGCAAGATGCATATGTAGATCGCCTATCCGCTATCGACATGCGCTGTCACCATGCGCGCATGAGACGCGAACGCATCTCGCGAACAGTACTGTCGCTTGTTGCTTGCTTGCAAAATGTGACAGCTCGCGTCCCTCAGGAAGTAAGGAGATCATTTCCGATTGGATCTCGATTAACAACACTTTCACTATCCGTCGTAGGAATACAGCAGAGCATTGAAGTTTTTTGAACTGCGATGGTTCAGTGAGTGAGTGGGCGTCTGGAGAGGTTTGTAGAAATAACGAAAGGCATGTCGCACTGTCGTTGAGGTCAATGTGTCTAGATGTGGCAGGTAGAGAGTATTCGGAATATCAACTCAGATCGCATTGTCGATGTGGTATTACAATGCTATGTAGAGGGCTGACTAAGGAGTGGCTTTTAGATACACTTTGATGAACAACGCATGAGAATGCAGTGAGGCGCAAATAACCCAGGGAGTATTGCCGCCAATGAGAAATGCGTCCTCTGCGTCCTTTGCAGGACCCACGAAAAAGAAATCATGGTTACTCGCCTCCGGCCCTTCGCGTCTGAGAACATGCTGGGAAAATCGATCGAAAGGCATTTGCCTCGTCGGGCGTCTCTTGGTCGAATCTAATTACAAGGCAAATGTACCCTCGTTTTGTTGTTTCAGTATTTTGAAGATGAGCCATGTGCAATGACCACTGCCGACTTGGAAGAAGAAGAAGAGGAAGATTTGGTTTTGTTTTCGTTCGAACCCGAAGACTTATGATGTCTTTCTTTCTCCTTGCCCTTCCTGTCTTTCTCGTCGCGATGTTCACGATGCGAGTGCTTTGAATGACGATGGCCAGAACCACCACCTCGAGAAGGGTGGGAACGCTCATTTTCTGAAACCCCTTCTTTTGTATGCATGGCCTTCAGGACGTGGCCGTCGTACTGATAACCGCTGAGCTTGTCGATCATCTTATTAGCCAGCGACTCTGTGGCAAACGTGATGAGCGCAAATCCGCGATTCCTCTCGGCATCCTCTTTCCAGGGCACCTTTACATGCTCAACCTGCTTAGCAGCTCTTCCGGCTTCGTGGTGAATCATGTTCGACACCTGCTTTTCTGTAGCTCGAGACGGGAGTTGCTTCACGATGATCTTTCTCTTCTGTGTACAGACCTGACTGGCGTCACCACCCTTGAGTGAACCTTCGAGAGGAGCCCCATCACCATAGGAGCTACCATAATAACCTGTTTGTTGTCTATTATATGGAGAGCCATAGGCGCTGGCTTGATACTTGGCATCATAATAATCTGTGTTGACCGAGGTCGACGAATACGTCACACCTGAAGACGTAGCGGCCATAGAAGCTGCAGTTGATCCATCCGTAGTCGAATATAGTGCGGTCGTGGATCTGTAGTCATAAGGCGGACTGCAGGCCGGATAGTAGGGTGAAGAATCCATCGCCGGGCTCAGCATGGAAGACGGGCCTGGGCTTGCAACCGCCCACTGTGACAGTCAGTATCTCAGGATTCATCCAATATGGAGAGAACAAGGCCCGTGCTCGTCAACTTGACATACTGAGTTACTGCTCGATGCAATAGGCGACAGAGTCGACGACGTATATTGCATGGGTTGATTAACGAGTTCCGAAACTCTGGAGAGCCTTGGCGAGGCTCCCTGGCTATCCAGGCGCTTTTTGACCGCAACCCACTGATCCGTGTTCCTTCCGTCAGCGATCAGTGCTCTACCTTGGAAGATACCTCCGTTCAGTAGTCCTGGAGCTGGATTAGTTTTCCTTGTGATTATGACGCCTGTTGTACGACCATACGGAAAGCTGCATCAAAATTGGCCCGGCCTTTCAAAACCACATGACCACCGGTCATATCGTGAACTTCGGCTCGTTCTACCGGACAGACAGTTCGCACGTGGTCTTTGAGTTGCTGCCACGACGTCTGCCAGGGGAGCTGGAACACAAAGATCGTTGAGCAGAGGAACACAAGCAAATTGCAAGTTTTTGGGCCATACACGCATGAAACGACTCACATTCGCCACTGGAATATAGTAGAAGCCCGTTTCATTTCCAGGAGGTGCCATGGCGGCAACCGTTCCTTTGATAGGGGTCTGCTCTTGGTAAATGATTTCTGATGCCATTGCAGAACGGGCAGCAGCAGCATATGATGTCTGCTTTCGATGGACTTGAGAAAGGCAAGGCAGGAAAGTCCGGTGAGACAGTGCGGTCAAAAAAGTGACCCGATCAGTATGTAAATATATGTTGTACAAGGCGAACCTTGAGTGAATCGGATTCGAAGGAATGATGTTTATAAGGGCTAGAACGAGTTAACTGCCACTCCAGTGTCGCCGGATGCGAGAACCTATGTTTAGACACGTAGAATGAGTCGGCATCGTGATGCTGTAGGACTTGGTGATAGCTGTAGCGAGCGTGCAGACAACTGTTCACAACGGTGTACTTCCCAGGATCCATATATTGTACTTCCGAGTCTGTCGACCCTTCAGTGCATGCGAGACGTATTGTAGCTACATGACAGTGACTTGCACACCCATGCTTGCTCTACCGTGGTTGTTAGTACTTCCAATGTACAGGTGCAATAGACCGTGAGCTACGACCACGGGTGAGCCATAACAGGGATCTTTTGACAAGTTATTGGGAAACAACGATAGATATCCGAGATGACCAAGGATTAGAACAGAAAAGGTTGCATGCAGTAACAGGTAGTATTGAGAAACGAATCAAATGTTTGGTGTTCGGAAAAACAATTCGACAAGGTCTAGATAGCCAACCTGCTCGCCTGTGGGGTAACATACAAGTATTTTGATTCCAAGTACCCGGTTACAATCATGGGTGTTGCTGAGGTGAACGCCTTGGATGCAGTCACTTGTGGGGGTACTAAGGTGGCGTCCCATGGTGTTCGAGCCCGCCTGCATCCAGTTACCCAATAAGGCCAGGACGAGGTGCCACGGATTACTGCATAGTCTTCACCCTTTGTTAATGAGCTGTCTTCGTGGAATACCTGGCTCGCCTGGACAAACTCTTAGGATGAAGAGTTACGCCGGCAAGCCACCGAATATTGTGGTTGGCAGTAAAGATATGCAGAATGCAGAAATCACAAGCTTTTGGTATGAGGCTGCCCCAGAACGTCGCCGTGCATCTAGTATTTTTCCTACTGCAGGTGTCGGCTTGCAAATACCAGGGTCTGTGGCTCACCCGCAGGTTGACCGATTGGCTTGGGAAACCGTCCAGCAGCAGACCCAACACTATTTCATCGAATCCTCAAATTCTCAAAGTAATTGGTGACAACCAAGCATCTGCCATGTTCGTATATAAGCTCTGCATCACATCTCCTCGACAATGGAACATCACCCGAACAGATGCTGAGTACCGTTGGGGTCATTTCGCCAAGGAGCGGATGTGACGAGGTGCTTCCGCGCTGGGGTTCGGAGGCGATAGACCAGAGTACTGGTACATGATTCTGACCGTCATTTGTCGCATAATGTGATAAACCCATCTATCTTTCGGCAAGTTAGGATATCAAGACATGGGACTCTTCTTGAAGTGGAACGTGTCATCCATGTGGCCCATTCCGTCCGTATCACTGCCACTGCTATCATCGGCATGATCGCTTAGAGTGTTCGCATCTGTTGGTGACTCAATATTCTCGCGTGTCAGAAGAGCAGACGGTTCACCCCAGACTATCTCTTCTGCATCTGCATCTGCAATTGCAACAAGAACCCCAGTCGCATGATCCGTGAAGAAGAGGGCTGCAGCTTCATTGGCTGTCTTCAGCCAAGATACTTCAGCTCTGCCGGTCGTTTTCCCGTTGGGTAGGTGGCGCAAAAAATTGATCGAGCAAGGACCGTCGCTGAGGGGATCCCAAACAAAGGCGAGGCTATTGTAGGCTTCGCCTTCACACCTTATGAGCAAAAGCTCCGGGATTGAAGGATGCCACTCTGCTTTGATAACATTTGAGTGATACATCAGAACCGCTCGCAGCTCGCACGAGGGAACATCCCAGATCCAGATCGTGCTTGGCGCTTCATCTAGCCGAGAAGCAAGTAGACATGACGAAGAATCGAAGCTGACAAGATTGCAGCCTGGCCGTGGCTCTTGGCCCGTACCAGGCGTCAGCGGTGGGGTAATAGCATGCATGGCTTGAGCGAACGTTGGCTCAATCGGCTGGCCGGTCTGCAAATTAATATGCTCTTGCCAGATCTTATCTTGTGGTCAGCAAAATGCCACAAAGTGTGCTATCGACCGACTATGGAAAGTACTGACCTTGAGTGTCTCCTTGGGTTGTATAGGGTAGTTGTGATGAAGCCGCATGCGTTCTGCAAGCCGATCGTTGAGTACACAAATAGCACTCGAGCCGTTAGCGACTGCTGTGTATCGTCCATTTTGGGTGAAACCGATCGTTCTGACACCAGTCCCAAAGTGATCCATGTCATCTATTGCAGGCCGCGGATGGCTGCCACGCCAGTCTTTGAACATGTGGCCATCGGTGGTATAGAAAAGAACCCTGCTACCATGAGCGGCGGACTCCCACACGACCAACCACTTCCCATCGGGCGTCCACGCTAGGCCTTGCGCATCATTAGTATCTGGAGACCAAGATCGTTGCGTCTCCCGCGTCTCGGCTGAATGAATGCTAATTATGTCCTTGCCTGAGACCCGAATAAGTACTGCGAGATGGTGGGTGTTGTGCCGTAAAGAACAGCCCCTGGGTGCAGATACGGGGTTGTAGAACTTGGGATTGTTAATCTCCACGGCTTTGGACGAGGTGAGATTGGCAACAGTCAGCTTGATGCCGAAGGGAGACCAGACCAAGATTTCATCGTCACTACACCCGAAATTGACACATGCTGGTTTACCGGATAATGGCTGAGGAATCTGTAGACTGCCGTGGAAGTCGCCATTTATTGCAGAAAACACGTGAATCTGCTCGGCAGCAGCAAGGAGGACGGATGTGGAAGACGGCGACCATAAGAGGTCTGTTACACCACCAGGGAGATCCGGAGGCAGTTTAATGGTCCGAATGATGGCCAATGACTCGACAGATCGCACAACAATGCTGCTACGTCGCAACAGAGTAGCCACATATCTCCCATCGGGACTTGATAGACTGTGAGGTGAAGCTTTAAGCAATGCATGTCAGTGGACCATGCAACATCCCGCGAGGTTACGCAAAACGAAGGGATACTGAAGGGGAAGTTGAATCGAGGGAGGGTATTACATTTGAAGGGTTTTGTAAAATGCATGGCGCTGGTGTCCAAGGTGCATTTGATATGACCTGGGCCTGGCCACGATGCTCACGATGTGATTCTTGGGCGCCCCCGACACATATGACAACCGGTGAGACGATTGACGAGCCACACCGGTCGGATGTGAAGCAGCCGAGCCAGTTATAATGCGTTGATTGTCACCATTAGAGATGCCGGACCCAGGGATGCAAGGCTGCTGCTGAGCAAAGCTGTTGCTGGTAGGGAGTGACGGTTGGTCATTTATGTGTTGTCCTTGCTCGCTTCTCGCCGAAAGGGTGATCTGCTGGAACTTGAGTGAAGCTGCGCACCTTAGTTCAAAACCAGATTGGCGTAAAGGCGTGTTCCTGTTCTAAAGAGTTAAAATGGCTACTGAGATTGTGCACAACGATGAAATACTACGGAGTGATATACAATGAAGTATGCAGCCCGCGATGCATGCATGCTAAGGTACATGTAGGTACCTTAGGTAGGTGAGGTAGTTACATTGACTCACCTCATCCTCGGTACGGCTGTTGTGTGCGACGCGTCGCACGGGCCACTTTGCATAGCATACCAAGCAATTCGAACGCGGCCTACGCACTATATCATCAGTACGTGGACTGTAGCGTACTATAGGTATAGTATTACAAGTTATATTCTTTTGTTACCTTGGCATTCCAGCGTTGTTTAAATATACTTAGGGCGGTGATGAGCAGGTTTTCGCTCACAAGCTTGCAACAAGTATCTCGATCCGGAAACTACTACAGGTACGGTACTATTGATTCCAAGCTTGTAATATAACAAGCTGAGATAACTAAAGCTGTACACGTCTGCTTCGTGGCTCGAATGAGACATCACACGAATAAAAAGGATTAGTAATCTTCACGAGTTGTATAGTCAAGGTGACATACTTATACTCTACGTCATCAATCTCTGTAGGCCATTCCTGACGTTCCGTTACTCCCACCAAATCCCGGATGAGGGTGGAATCCACGCTACGATTGGACCGTGAACAGCCGCTGCCGAGTCCCACTTGCTTACCTCATACCACATCAGATATCAACCCTCCTTCGGAGCGGTGGCAAGAATGCTGCATTACTCACGAACTCAAACATGAGCAGCTCTACCGACTCATAGAATACGCGGCTCAGTCTTGTCATCTCTGTTACAGACATCACCCATGCGTGCCATACAGGACAGTCTTTGGCCCTTCCACCCGTGCCTGCGTGATGATGAGGCCACCGATTTCTGCCATACACCGGGGATTGACATGGGGTCCGAGGCCGGTACAGAGCTTGATCACCCGCAAGCTTACCCAAGACGCCCTGACAACGAATTCGACCAGCTATAAGGACCCAGCGCCCGCGCCGAACCAAGTTTCATCACCTCACACCTCTGCGCGGCGTCAACAACTCCAAGACGCCAAGCCCTTCTCTGACTTTCTCACCGATACTTTCCACCGTCAACATGACTATCTACGTATCTCACTCACGGAGCGATGCAACCTCCGGTGTGTCTACTGCATGCCTGAAGAAGGTGTTCCGTTATCGCCTTCTCAAGAGCTGTTGACCACCCCCGAAATCATAATGCTCTCATCTCTCTTCGTGTCCCAGGGCGTGACAAAAATTCGTCTCACTGGAGGCGAGCCCACAGTCAGGCGAGACATCTTACCATTGATGAAGCAGATTGGAGCTCTGAGAACCCAGGGACTTCGAGAGTTGTGTCTGACGACAAACGGGCTGACACTCAGCCGCAAACTTGAGGGCATGGTCGAGGCAGGTCTGACTGGTGTTAATCTGAGTCTCGACACTCTTGATCCCTGGCAGTTCCAGATCATGACTCGACGTAAAGGCTTTGACGCCGTCATGAGAAGTATCGAAAAGGTGTTGGAGCTGAATAAGCATGGCGCAGGAGTCAAGTTAAAGATCAACTCGGTCGTTATGAGGGGTGTCAACGACAGGGAGATATTGGCGTTCGTTGAGATGACGCGAGAAAAGGATGTCGAGGTCCGATTCATCGAGTACATGCCGTTTGATGGGAACAAGTGGAACAAAGGCAAGATGCTTGGCTATTCTGAGATGCTGGACATCATCAAGCAGAAGCACCCTAGCCTCGAGAAGGTGCAAGGTCACAAAAACGACACGAGCAAAGCCTATAAGATACCAGGGTTTGTCGGCAGTCTCGGATTCATCACGAGCATGACTCACAATTTCTGTGGTACTTGCAATCGCCTACGAATTACGAACGACGGCAATCTCAAAGTATGCCTATTTGGCAACGCCGAGGTCTCACTGCGAGACATTCTGAGGAAATCTAACCGCGGAGAGCCGATTGAAGAGGAGGCCTTTGAAGCCATGAAGCAGATCGAAAGGGACAGACGCCAGGGTCTAATCTCGCCATCGACACCACTTGGAATGGCACCGAATGAGCAGGAGCTGCTGGATGTGATCGGCGTTGCAGTGAAAGGCAAGAAAGCAAAGCACGCGGGCATTGGTGAACTCGAACACATGAAAAACAGACCCATGATCCTGATAGGTGGGTGAAATGTCTGTCCCCAGCTATACACGAAGCCACCGACGACGGAAGAGGTCATGCCATAAGTTCTTTTGTAATCTTAAGCTGAACAGACCGTCTGCTAGATCCGCAGAGGTGCAGGTCTTACGGTAGTCATCCCATTTCGGATTGGGCACCCGTCCATAGAGCAGCCACACGAGGTGGCCATCCAGCTATACCTAGGTCATTACTGTCGGCAATACCAGACAGGGAAGTGTATCTGCCGCAAGTTAGGATGTTTTCGACCACAGCACCACTGCTGGAACGCATGAAAGAAGCGACAAAGTTGACTCATGTTGCCGAGTCTGGCTCCGCCCATATGGTTTCAATATCGGATAAAACGCCAAGTAAGAGAATAGCTACAGCGGCCTGCACAGTCCGGTTCACAGAGAGCCAAGCATGTAAGCTCATTGTGGAGAACCAGATGAAGAAGGGCGATGTTCTAGGTGTAGCCCGCGTTGCTGGTATCATGGCCGCAAAAAGGACATCAGACCTGATTCCTCTTTGCCACCCCATCGCTCTGTCAAAGGTGACGGTGGACCTGGAGGTGGTACAAAACAACGGCGATGTCGGTCGCATCGGTATCCAAGCAACGGTGGCTTGCGAGGGTAAGACTGGCGTCGAAATGGAAGCGTTGACCGCTGCTTCTACGGCGGCGCTAACTATCTACGATATGTGTAAAGCTGTCGATAAGAGAATGTCGATTGACGGGCTCAGGGTGACGCTGAAGGAAGGCGGTAAGAGTGGACGCTGGGAAGACGGTGTACATCACTCATCGGAATCCGACCCGGAAGAATGTTGACGGACACATTCCCCAGTCGCCCCCTATCTGTTTGTTAGTCCTCTGTACGTCATCGCGATGCCGTCAATCTTATCTCTTATCACGGCCCGGCAACCTCTTGGGTCTAACTGGCGTCAATATCAGACCATACCGGCATTTTTGGCATGCATTCGTACACACCGTAGGTACATCGTGCAGACGCAGGTGAAAAAATAAACCACACACTAGCATTTACCACTAAAACTTGGCCACTTTAAGCGATACGACTATAGCCAAATAAAATCTGAAAAATATAGAACAAAATTTCAAATACTTATAAGGCAATTCGCTACATTCAAAATGAGTTTCAGATTATTAGCTATTCAATTGGGCGTTTGGTGCATTGCTGAAATGTGTGACTTTTAGTGAGGAATTGGTGAGGCATGGCTAGTGTGTGGTTTATTTTTTCACCTGCCTCTGATCGTGCATGCATGCTTGCAAACCGGGTAGGGGTGGTTTCTAGAGTGTAAGCACTGGCTCGGCACTGGAACAAAAACGTATCATAAATATGCATCAATAAAACGACCGTAATGTCATCGACAACTTGAACTGACTGCTAGCCATCGTATTTTGGTGGTCTGGGCGATCTACAACCTACAATCATTTTTATGCTCGGGTCTTGTCCATGTCAGACGGATGTGTCCAAGAAACGGGCGGCATGACGTGGTGAAATGAAGCTTTGCTTCAGATGCACTCAGAGTTAGGGGCGGTCTCACCCTCAGGCATCACGGAAAGCGTATGTAATCCGTACAAAATCAAATCTCCGGTTAAAAACACGCATATCCATGTTTTGGTTACGCCGTACCTGACAAGCAAAAGGCCTTGGGAGTTAGAAGAGCTCACAATGTAGTACACGTCCCACACACCGCGATTCAATAGCTGCCTCCTCAAGGTTCCTGTAATAAGTGAGATCCGGCTTGAAAAGCGGCAGTGAGAGCGAAAACCGGCGTCTCGACTCTCCATACCCCAGGAGGGCAGGGTATGATTACTTCTTTCGGAAATTCAGGGGTAGGCGGCCAGTGAGAGAAGAGCGATAAGACCCTTGACATTTGCCCACATAAACTGTAGACTATCCAGCGCGCTTGTCAACCTGGCCTTGGGCCTAAAATCAGGGTCTCCGGACCAGGCCAGAGCCAGGTGAGCCAGGCCTTTGGATTCTTTGGGCTTCGCGATTCCTTCGTGGCCCTCGCCCGCGTAGATTGTAAGCGGGGAGAGAGGGGAGGAACTGCTGTGTGGAGATCGCCCATGCGCACGCGCGCGGGCGACGATGCCCGAGTGACAAATGGTTTCCGTCTTGGAATTGTCGCGGCCTGAGAATATGTGAGTAATGGTAAAGCGGCGTTGCCAGATGAGCGCTTTGTTTTGAATCGTTGGTAAGGCGATGTGGGTTGTTGGGTCGTCCAAGAGGGACGAGTGGTGGTTTAGTTGATTGTACATGTTCAAGGTTGTTCCTTCAACCAGATAATGCGGCGTTAACACCACTCGGGGCTATGGGCGAATGAGAAGAGAATGGCGGGAACTTGCGCCTCGTGCCCGTCGTTCAGTGTAGTTAAGAGGTCGCTGAAGAGGCAAAAACGGAAGGTCAACACGTGAGATATTAACTGCAGCCCGGCAACTAGTAGAATGGCCCTCGACAGCAAAAGAATACAAGGTGCGAGGTGTCTCGCCGAGGACGGCGGTCAGGGTTAGAGGGCTGGTCGAGTTGGCCAATGAGATGATGCCGTTACTCAGGTTGCAGATCAAAGTTATCAATACCCAAGGTAAGCACCGGTCTAAAGATAAACCTGCAGCTTCGAACACTGTGAGGGGACCGTGCCAAGCTCGTTGAGGAACACTGCTCCAAACCCCACAGACTCTCGTCAGCATGCAAGATTTGAGAGTTAAAGGTTTATGGATTTCACTCGAACCAGTTGCGCTTTCATAGGCGGAAGGGCGACTTAGCTCAGGACAATGAAAGCATGCTATTCATAGCAGTGATTCCTGGAAGTAATGCTATGCGGTGTTTTGCTTGTCTGATCTGACATCAAAAATGCTGAGGGCGGAACGTGGTTTCTAGTTGGCGGGGCTTCAGCGAAGTCAGTACATCTGGACAGTTCGACAGCCATACTTTGACAAGCTAGCTGCTACAACTACCGGTATGTAGCAACGAGGCCAGAACTTCTAGCAAAGGGCAACTAAGGATAACTGAACCACGGTCTAATGTTTTCTGAACATCAGTAGAAGTAAAGGCGAGATGGCTGTGTTGTGGCCCTGGAAACAATGAGGGAAAATGGAGTATACTGGCTACCAGTGACGTACGTGTACTATAACGCCCTCCATCGCCCCAGCACACATCACGCTGTAAGACTGGACTGGTGTGGCAGCAAAGGTCGTGAGGAATCGTGCATCGGTAATCCTACCGAGACGAGGCTCTCGGCTCCCCATTGCGGATTCTGTGAGGTAACGGAATCGCAACGGTCGGTTGAAGTGCTGAGTGCCAAGACAAGACGAGAAATGCCGCTCTTGATGTCGGCGCCACCGACAGCAGCCGAGTTGAGAGGCGATGGCTCGACCGCTTTGGTCCATCCGTGGCCGCCTCCGTCACCCGAGCGTAGCTTCGCTGTCGAGTTTTTTGCACTGGACAAGCGTCGTAGTGCAACGTTTATATATTTATTGTGGATTTGCAGATGGCAATATCTTTGGCAAGACGATCCGAATTGCCATAAGGGGCAAGGGATCGCTTGGGAATGACGCGCAGGTGATGCGAACGACTGGTAGAGTCGAAGATACATGATGACCATGCGCACATCTAGGAGCATTCTGATCGTTGCTTGAAGGTACTTCTTGGAAATGAAGATGCGATATAGATGCCGTACATAGAGCAGGACGAAAGGTCTCGACGATGAGATCTGTCCGCAGGCACTTGACTATGGGTTAGGTACGGAGTATTCTGTATGTAAGGCAGGTCTCAATCGTAATTGGGCAGGCCCTGGTTGGCTGTCTCGGCTGTCATGACGGCAAGGTCTATGCACTGTACCAGACGCATAACATTTTAGCACAGTATCATTGGTACAGTACACTGCAGACACGGAAGACTAAGGCCGAGTTGAGGCTAGCAACTTAGCGCTAGTCGGTGGGCTGCGTGGTAAACTGTATTCAGTGTACACAACTTGAAGTGGCAGGGAAGTAACACTCCGAGTCACTGTCCCGTATGAATGGCAGGCGAGGGACAAGCCTTGGGGAGTCCGGGACCGTACCTACCTTAAGAGGTGTCTCCTCCCTCCGTATGTGAAGCGCATGTGCTCGTGCCTCTTGTCGTATCGACCACACCCTACCTACTGCCGATACCTAAGTGCTAACCTTGGCCTTTGGATATACCTGACCTGCCTCTATTGGACGAGGAGGACAGCTGCCGTTTCATCTACGCAAAAGCTCACAAGTGCAGTAAGTGTAGGATGGAGGAAACATAGGTATACCTACCTCACAACTTCGCCTAGACTTTCGATCTCCAGACAGTCTCATTCGAGCCCAACAACGACAACAACAACAACTACCACCACACGTCGCCCACAGCGCGGCGTGGCTGAGGGACGCTGACCTTATTGGGAACCGACATCACCAAAGACGCATTCTCATTCGTGCGCTGGCCTGACCGACTCGGCTGACTCGACTGGGAAAGTCAGTCGAGCCCTTCCGATAATAGCGACGCTGTGCGACACACGACCTGCCCTATAATAAGCATTCCTAAAGTTTGCCTGCGCCGCGCTTGTTGCACCACTCTCCAAGGTGTCTCCCTGTCCTTCACCATTGCTATTCTGTCGGCTTATCTTGTCTGACATTAACCTTCTGCTGTCGTCCGGCCGCCTCGCCTCCTTACCTTGAGTTTAATCGGGCTGCGCGCGTGACAGTCGACGCCTGGCGGCGACAGCTTGGCTATTAATTACCAGCCCGGTTCCCCTCTCAACTGCATCGTAGAATCACTTTACCGTTTGGAAGAAACGGTGGACGACCATCGAAGACGGTCCGGATAAGGGGGATGGCAACGGATTTCATCATGCCCAGGTTGGCAGACGCCAATCCATCAAACTACTTCCAACACCAGCCGCAGCCGCAGTCGCCGGCCCACGCCCACGCTCCGTCCCCCAACTATGCGCTCCCTCATATCGCACAGGGCTATCAGTCGCAGCAGGTGTCGCCTCTCAGCACTTCCAACAGCTCGCCCACCTCACCACGATCCTATCACCGTCAACGGGCACGGCCTATGTACATGCCCGCTGTTTTGCGCCCGACTGAGAACCCCTACAAACGGGGCCAGAGCAACAAGCACGAGGGCGAGGGAACAGAGGACGACCGATCTATGTCATCCGCTCAGAGTTTCATCAGCTTGCCCGGACTGAGTGCGCTTGGTCGTCTGAGTCGACGAGCGAATGATGAGGGCGGTGAATGCATGGAAGGTGAATGGGACTGGGATTTATTTCCGAAGCCGACAGCTCAACCCACGCGACAGCACTGGAAGGTACGTTTTGTCTCAATCCAAATGTCTCACACGTGTGCCCCTCTACATTCACTCTTGGGCTACATTTTGGGCTCTTGTCCATCAACCCCTTGACGTCAGCAACTGACACATCGTCTCAGCCCGACCCTGAAGCCACAATCTGTGAAGAGCCTTCCTGTTTACGCCACTTCAATTACTGGACAAGGCGACATCACTGTAGAAGATGTGGCCACATCTTTTGCGATGTTCACTCCACTTTCACCATACCACTGGACCAAGACGCGAATTACAACCCGCGGGGCCTCATCAGTCGAGCGTGTGGGCATTGCTATTCGGAGTTTCAGGCCTGGCGGAGCCGAACTAATAGCCAGGCTTCAAGCGACGACTCGTCTGATCGACACGCGCGTGGTACTCAGACGGTACCCGCAAGCCCCATCACCACGACCTCCATCAGCCAGAAAGCTACACCTCCACATCCTGCAGAAGTCGCCATGAGTGTACCTCGAGACTGGCACTGGAGCACTTTCTAGTCCCACAAGAGCTGAGCTTCTCCAACGAAAAACAGGACTACCAGACATGGCAGCGGAATGTCCGACTCCCTTGTTCTGATGAAGAAAGCTTTTGATAGAACTCTCGTTCAGGTCGAGATATGTTTGATGGAACCAAACCCACCCACAAATTCAATAGCAGCGGCAAGTCTAGCTGCCTAACATGAGATCAATGAATACCACGAGTAGAAGGAAATGGCTGGTATGACTGCTTTCCATAAGATCGTTCAAAGGCGTGGAAGACTGAGCTTTTTGGATTTCTTTCTCTGATGATACCCAGTCGAGAAGTATTCGTTTGGGACGGGTGCATCGATATAATCTAGCATCCCCTATTCAATGTGGTTTTTGTTTTTTGGTTTTTAGCCAACTGATAGACGGTCTTGGCGTTTTGAGTTGAGATATGGCATTCGACACACCTACAGGTTCTGGCGTTAGCGTTTGGTTGAATGGGAGGGAGGTTTGCGTTCGCCTTGTCAGCATATGGCAAGCGACGTGTCGTCAACATTGGACATCAAAGCTCTATGTGATGAATCTGACTCATTGTTCACCTACATAATAACATATATAGAAGTATTAATCACGTTCACCCTACTTCACTACGAACCCCTCTATATTTCACTCGATGCTGCTGTGTCCAGTCTGTCTTCCGTGTAATTGTACGGGAATCTTGAACACGGAGGCGCAAGACTAGCTTCATAGCAGAGACCTTGGCCTTGGCTTTTACAATCAACAAAAATGAAGTAACTCAAGGACAACCAGCAGCTCAACAACTTGACTAACGTTTTAGAATATAGCGACGTCTTTGTGCGGCTATCACTGCGGCGAGTGGCTTTTATTAGCACATGTTATTGTTCAACACTCAAGGAGGGTGGGGAGGACGGTTGACATATCAAGCTCATCGACCAAATATCCGTACATTTCTTTGATTACATGCTTGTTTTTATTTGAGGTGCGTTGAATACTATTTTAGGGGTTCTGAACGCGATCTGACAACCCACGATGACTGCCGCTCAGAGAAGTTGGTTATTTTCCTGTGACCCTTGGCGCACTGTATTTTCCGGCTTGGATGTAGCAAGAGACTGAACTTCTCACTCTGGAATGCACTGAAAGACTTGCGTTGCTTCTCTATGTAAATCCAACTGATGGAGAATCATACTGGTCGCCTTTGCTCAACTGTTCATGATAGCTGCTGCATGGTATGGCGAAACTTCTACTAATCACATTAGTACGTGTACCTCAAGTCCTTATTTACTGCAATCAGCTACGGAATAAGTCTCTAATAGCATATGGCACTACAGAATGACTCATCAATTCCTTGGTCAGTCACTGATCTACCTGTATGAAACTGCTTAGTGGCATTGTTGAAAGTATTCATTCACTGGCCTACCTCTAATCATTTGACTTTGATAAGTCTAAGGAAGGCAGAGATAAATGTTTGCACCGTATTTGCTTGTTAGGTGGGTAAAAAGAAGCTTTGCATTTGATCTCTACACTGTTACATGTTGCTATTAGATAAGGACGTATCAAATTTGGTCGGACTCAAAGAATGAGTAATAAATTTATAAACACAGCCAGTAGGCTTTTCTATATCTGTGATTATTCTACGGCAGGAAGCAAGCCATATTTCATTGTGACGACGATGTATTGTTTCTGAGTCTTTGATACTGCTTTAAGTGATTGTTGTGCCAACTACCAATTTTGGTACCTACGTAGTGCTAGTCACAACGCAAGAACTGAGCAAGTAAAATGCTTAAAGTAGAAGGATAGCCGGCCGTCTCCTTGTCTCCTTTATAGCACACTTACAATCATATATCTGCGTGCACATGTATTACAATACCAGCTATTCGGCTGTAAGCAGTGGAGCCAAGTGTTCTATGTGAACGTGATAGTAACAACCTCCCTGTTCAGTGTACATAATGTCTATCACAGCTCACTGGGAATTGGTCCATCTGGACGGTATGATCTCAAACCAGAAGTAATGACCCTTATGTTTGAAGACGTGCTTAGCATACTTTATATATAGGTTGATATTCACTAGCTGATATGGATAAGCCACTTGACTTTATGTTCAGGTAACATTGTAGTTGAGGTTCAATCTTCCGTCTAGAGGAAACTGGAGATAAAGAAACGCAAAGAAGCCACGACCAGCGGCCAACACACTCATGGCAAATGTTGACAAGAGCAAATAACGTGGCCTCTGCTCTAGGGCATGATAAAATGACTAGGTCGGTACAATACAAATCATTGACTACTAAGGTAGATATAATACCTTGAGGCAGTGGCAATGCAAGGCCGAACTGAACGTACCTACCTACCGACAACAACTCACTCTATTATACCTGAGTACCTAAGTGCTGTGAGTGTCCAGTACAAACGGAAGGGACATTCGACCCGTGCCAGCCTCTACCTTCTCTCTGGAACAAAACAAAACACGTCAGCGAGCACCCACTTGCCACACAACCTCTTTTGGAAGGTAGCTTTCATCCCATCGTCGTCTCACAACATCATCGCCATCGCCATCGCCATCCCTGCGTCTCCGCTTTAGCAACGAAACGACATCATCATGCCTATCTTCTCCCGCGACGCAGCCTCTACTGACCCCTGGCTGGCTGAAGCCTTCACTGCTGATCAAGCTGCCAGCGGCTCCTTCACGATGCCATCAACTGAGGCTTGCGAGGACCTCCTCTGGTGAGTTTCCCTGTCTCACAACAGTCACCCACGTTTCTTGCAAACCGTAGTTCCCAAACATGTATCCATTTCCTCATCACCCACGCCCTCATCACCTCACGCAACCACTCGACTAGCCCTCCATTTGGTCTACTTCTACTCCCATCCTCATGATTGCATGAGCTTTGACGTTTCCAAAACGTCACTGCTTCTTGTTTCAATGAGCCTATACTGACCAGAGCTGGTCCCGTAGCATGGAGACCAACGATCCCTTACCAGAGATTCCGGCTCTAGAACCGTCCAACAGCATGATTGCCCCTGCCCTTGTCCCTGCCCCTGCCGCTGCCGCTGTTGCACCTACCTCTGTTGCCACCGCCAGCCGATCCAGCGTCCGGATCACCAACCCAAAGGGCGAGGTCGTCAACCTCAAAGACCTCATCGAGGCATCCAAGAATAAGAAGATCTTGGAAGAGCGCATGCTCTCCTCCGCAGTGTTCGTCCCAGCTGGCCCGACCACCACCACACCTTCCGAGGCCATCAATAGCCTCACCAACGAGGCGAGCTTCGAAAAAGCCGCCAAGAAGCTCGAGAATGCGCTCCTCGCGCACCAGGGAGAGTGGGAGACCACCTGGCGCCCCGCCTCCACGATGGAGCACTTCATCGTGGCTCTGGACGGTACGTACCTTCATTTCGTATAGCTGACCGCTTAAACGTTTCCTTCGCTGTTGTGGGCGGGTTTATCATTACTGCTCGTCTTTCCAATGTGACAGTCAATGAGGCTCCCACTGGGATTGACGACCGCCTTGGCTGTTCGATGATGCGTACGCTCCTCGCCTGCTTCGACGCCCACTACTCACTCAACGAGGCTCATTCAACGGTCTCGTTGAATGAGTAACACGCGCAACTCACTACCAAGTGGTAGTATCCACGCCACATATTGATCACCCCACTCAAATACCTCTTTCTTCGCCCTGCCACCATCTCGTTCCACTCGTTAGCTCTCTCACGTCAAAGTCAAGACCATCTATCTAACATCCATTCCAGACAAATTCCCAGGAAGTGACGAGCAGCTGAAGAAGTGGGTCATCGAGACCGTCATCGCCGTTGACGCAGCCCGCGGATACCCCCACCAGCGCAACCGAGCTGAGTCGTTGATCAAGTCAGCCAAGAAGACCAAGAAGACCTAGGAGCAGGAAAGCAGAACTCTAGCTTTTTGTATTTGTAAGGCAAGTTGGCAAAGGAACGTAGATAGTACTACACCGCCAAAGGGTTTCCGAATTGAGAACGATGCATTTTCCGGGGTTATCAATTCTCTACGGATAAGTCAAACAGTTAGTAATAAGCATGTTGCGAAGCCTTGACGTTCGGTTGTGCCGTGACTGCAACTCTGCGGACTTTGCTCTTGTTGGGGATGATGTGCTTTTGTGACAGTACTCTTCTGCCTGAGCCCGAGGTTGTGCTTATGACTTAGTACGATACAACGATTGGTCTCAGATACCCATCGATTGTCCTTCGCTGAGCTAACGGATTCTCCCATGTTCATCTGATGTTGTCCGGTAAACTTGTATACGTAGACGACTTCGCAATGATCTGTGTCGACAAGAGCGATGCGGTCAGTTCGCATGGGGCAGCCAGTAACGCGAATGAGATGGTTATAAGATGTACCACTTTCTACGCCTTGCGCCCGTCGAAAGGTGCATCAGAGTTGCTATCAAACAAACATCGTTGTTTGGAGGCCAGGTGTTTGGGAACAGCAGATACTCTGTCAATTTTGCATGAACATTGTAAAGCTGTACATGGTCTCATTGTCTATTTCATCACACATTTCCCTATAAACATGTTTCATACACCAAAACGCCTGGACCCTAAACTTCTTGTTGATGCCAGTACTCAATAGCTCGACGGACCATTACTCAACCATTACTCTGGCCGGGAAGGAGATAGCTCACTTGGTCCTGATACCATTCGCGCGAGGAACACGGAGATGAGTATTGTCCGTTCCGCTCGACTCATCGCTATCCTCCACAATAGCTCCTCCATCTTTGCTGTCGCCATACATCTCGCGTTCCAGGCCACGCGTCGCATCCCAGCTTGCTTTTTCAGCCAGCACAAGGTTGCTTCGGCGACGCTGGTCTGCTGTCTTCCCACGCACGCTCTCAGCCTTACTGCGACGAAGATAACTCGCGATGAAGAACGATACGAAAAGATAAGTGAGAGGGGCGAGGTAGAAGACATTCAGCCATATAGCAAATGTCTGGCCAGTAGTATCGATGCAGTCTACTTTTTGGTATGTCGTCACGGAGGTGCTCGCTGCCTGAGAGGGGGAGCCAGGCACGACGACGCCAGGCTCGGCGGCCTCAGCCACACGGAACAGAGCGGACTTGAGACCATCAACGAAACCTGCGGCAGTGGCTGCGGCATGTGCGGCGGATGCAGCGCTCGAAGCAGAGGCAGCTGCTTCAGCAATGGGGACCTTGGTTTGGACTGGAACTAGATACGAGATGAAGGAGTGGACCATTGCCGCCGAAGCGCCGATAATGAATTGTGAGATTTGCATCGTTGTCAACGTGCGCTTGATCATATTCGGCACACGAATGTTGAATGCGGTCACAGTGTAGTAGGTGTACTATAAGGACGTTAGGCATTTATTCTGTGTGGGTAGGGTATAGAGGTTTGTTTACCATTAGCGCATGAATCGCAGAGTTGAAGAAGACGAATATCCAGATAGGCGCAGACATGTATCGCATACCAGCCCACATAGCCATCATGGCGCCCGCGTGGTGGTAAGTCTGGAGGGTTGAGCTGAATTTGCCCTTTGCGAGGATAATGAGGGTGTCGAGCACTTCGTAGAATTTGCTGATGTAGAAGAGCCACCCGTAGAATGCAAGGCCTTCGTTCCATAGTCGCCCGTGCTCGGCTCGGCTTGGGGAGCCTTCGGCAGTCAATAGATGTGTTCCCGAGATGGCGCTCCACGTTCCACTTGTTGGGTTGTATGTCTGTGAGTTTCTGAGTCCAGCAGGCCCATGAAACTTGCAGAAGCTATCGACAGTTGCCGCCCAGCCATCAGGCCCCGTAGGGCTCGCGATGCTGTTCTGAAGGGCCTTCAGCATGCCATACCACGTCCAGGCTGAGTACA
Source organism: Xylariaceae sp. FL1019 (assembly GCA_022578705.1). Lineage (NCBI taxonomy): Eukaryota > Fungi > Ascomycota > Sordariomycetes > Xylariales > Xylariaceae > Xylariaceae sp. FL1019. The sequence goes on from MU391928.1 coordinate 1,106,483, forward strand.
CGGCCAGAAATATGTTGTGAAGAACGACGAAGGCATCGAATGCCCTCGTCTTGCTGATGGCCCATGGCTTCTTTCCAGTGGATTTGTTGTAGGCATTCAGAGCCTTAGCTGTGACGGCATAGACGGCTGCAATCGTTATGGGCACTTTCGGATCTAATGCGGCGGTGTACCAGTTGTCGGGAATTGTGAAGAGGTGATCGAAGTGTGGGGGAGGAATTGGTTGAGGATCCGTGTGCGGTGGAAATTTGAAAAGGGTGGCCGCAGGGTACGACGCATATACAATAGGAGTCGCCATGTTCTGGTTGCTGTGCCAAAGCCACTTATAGACGATTGTGGTTATCGAAGGAAGAATTCGATAGAGGTTGAGAAAGGTAAGCAGTAAGTAGGTATCCCGTGGATGCGTGTCTGGGTCTCATTCATTACCCAGAGACTCTCTGCAACTGGCTGATGTAACAGATAGCGATACCATTCAGATCACAAGGCCATACGACGTTAGAGGGTGTCTGCGATGTAAATAGAGAAGGGCAGATGACAGGAAGCACGGCCAGCAAAGCTTCGAAGGGCGAGCCGGACTGGAGCAGTTTCAACAAAAGAAGCCGTTGGTATGGAAGGAGTAGGTATAGGTAGTATTTCTAGGGTTAAGCAGTACGGCAATCGGTAGATACTAAGGATGGAGTGGGCAGATGTGAATATTTTATGTCGCCTTCTATACTGTGACCACTTTCCGATGTGAGAAAGCCGCGGCTACTAGTAGTTGCTCTCGACCCCCATCAAGCCAGTCACAACTTGCTTGCTCGCTTGTGAAAATGCCGCCCCGGTCCCAAAAAACCTGTTACCAGTCAGGGCCATGGCATCACTTTGCTCCTTGAGCCCTGACCATCCCGAATGTCTGGTGCTGTTGTTCTGTTGGAGGTGACGAGGAATGACTTCGGAATTTGTCGCACAAGGCTCAACAATTGAAGGTTGAGTTGATGTCATTGGATGTCAGTGGGCGTACCTGCAGAATCCTCCCAGCAGCGATTGCGTGGTGGGCCAGAGCCGGACATGGGCCTTCGCATGCACAATCATGGGGGGAACTTAACACCTAGGGACAGGGATCTGGCGATCTTTTTCATCCCTAGTCGACGCCCCTCAAGCCAATGAGAAAGCTTCCGTGCCGACCAGAGGCGTCCGGTCGCCGCGCATTGCGAGACCGCACTTACCAAGACCTCAGCGCTATGACCCTGAGAGCCAGAGAAGACTTACATACGGGAAATCTGTAATAATATATGATTATGGACTTGTCCTTCCATTACATACCTTCTGAGAAAGAACTGCATTTAACAATTACTTCTACAGTAGGACGTCCACGCACTCGTTTGAGGCCACACCGCGGCATGTCGAGGATGCTTACGACGCAACACCCCTAGCGTCACGATTGTTGTGCGGCTCTGATAACGGCGTTTAGACGAGACTGTTGAAAGTTCAATCTATCGCATTGCTTGCATAGTACCTTATCAATTTACTGACGGCAGCGAGAGCGGTGTTTGCTACGTTTCCAGTATTCACGCCTGTGTAGAACTTTTGCCCCAGTCGTTTCGATTCATCTACCTAGGTAGGGCAGACACATACGAAAGATCCTTCTGCTAGCGAAACTGCTTAGTTTGAATCTCAGGTGCTAGCAGGCCTCGGGAACTATCCTCAAGTTCCAACGAAGACCTTCGCTATAGTCCCTCAGCTCTGTCTTAAAGATAGGAAAAGCAGTACTTGATTATGACGCGCGTGGTCTACCCGAGTTTGTGCTTGTCGTGATGGTAGGTAGTTGGCCAATGTCTGTCGGCGTCCTCGGAGTGGATCCCGGCGCAGAACCAAAGACGTTTAGGCATCCCAACAAAAAACGTGCCCCTCAGTATCCCGAGGTCCACTGCCGCTTAAACCCAGGTCACAACCCTTGATATTCTACCAGCTATCTCGATCAACTGATATACACCAAGACCTGCTGCCTCCGAGAGACTGATTGTTAGAAGGCATCCGTAGCTGGCCTGAATTCGTCAGTGACGAGTAGACGTTTTCTCTTTAGGAAAACTGGAATCTTTTCTTGAATTGGAGTATGTGTTAGGTATTAGGCCCTGTAGGGTTTCAACTTGCAGTTTTTTGTGTTGAAAAAGCATCGTGGACCTGTCACTCGGGTGGCGGCTGAGGGAATTGTTGCTATTCCCCAACAGACGCCAGACCTAAATGAACGAGAATGAGGAAAGGAGGTATATAATAATAACCACGCACGCATTTCACCGCTTTCGAGAGCTTGCAGTTTGGCTAGGCTTCCTTTAATCTCGATTTCGATACATCTTGATGAACAAGACGCCGCCGCTTCGACTTTGCTCAATCTTAAGTTGCTATTACGGGCCAAATCGATGCGAAGCAATCTCTTTGATTGTAGACATGTGGGATGTTGATTGAGGAGACTGCTGCGGGATGGTTCCGACTAAGGTCCTGTGATGGTCGCAACCGTTCGCTGCCAGTCGAGAACGCCCTGCGAGTAGAATGTCATGAATCCTCTGCACATGATAGACACCCTTCCAATCACGCCCTGGGATCATCCCATTACCATAAATCTGGCACGGCGCCGATTCCACGGTTCGATACCCCCCGCCAGTCCACCTCAACCCGGTGTGTGTGTTAGACTTTGGTTGTAGCTCGTTGTGAGTGCTCTACGTCTAGTTTGCGACGTTTGAGACTTCTGAATAACAGTTTTCACACGATCGATCATGAATGAGCCACTGTCCAAGCGTAAACACGTCAAAGATCCTATCCTATAACAGTCCGAAAAGAGTATTGAGTCCCATTCTAGCTATTTCGAAGGACGTGTGTATTCTGACGGTAGCTGGGGGTATTCTGACGGTAGCTAGGCCCAAATAGGTACGTCAGCACGGTTCACCACCAAAACAGGAAATACACTCCACAACGCTACATACGCACCTTATCTCATGTATCCTCTGATCTCCGAGCAATATCTGTCATGACCTAGAGAAACGCACGAATCTGCAATAATATCATATTGCTAGTAACGCACGAGTTTGCATGTTCGATTTACTTCGAAAGCGCTATTTTTAAGATTTTCACTCATTCAGCGGTCCGCAATCACGTGAGTGCGCTATCGATAGTAGACGTAATGGTGAATCAGTCACTATCGTGGGTGCCCTCATCGACGGCGACGGCGGGGTGGTAATGGATGAGGGTCACTTTAGTGAGTGGAGGGTGAAGATACCAGGCCTTGATAGGGTACGCCATAGGCACGGCAGGCAGGGCTGAGTTGAAGGTGGTGGGTGGTAGGTGGTAGGTGGTTGGTGGCACTTGGAGGGATCCCAGGTGATGGGGGGTCGACGGCATGGTGGCGACGACGAGGTGGATTATCAGACTAGATAGCAAAAAGTCAGCGATTAATCTCTCATCAATGAAGGTACTTTGAAAATGGGCGAAATGGGTGAGGAATGTATCTGTGGAGTGTACAGAAGTTGCTATTCCATTTGGGGTTAGCTACCGTCAGAATACCCCCAGCTACCGTCAGAATACACACGTCCATTTCGAAAGAATTCATGACGGCACTGAGCTCGACATTGCGCCTCGGCACGTCCCATGCATCCATCTAAGCTGCTAAGTACATTAGGTACCTAGTAGGGGTGGCAGCTTGTAGCTTGTGTGGGGTAGACGAGCTCTTCCAATGAAATGCCCTGCCGAGCTGTTTTGGAGATGACAGGCTCGACAATCACTTCTTGTCTTGAACGGCTCCGTCGAATATTGGAAACCTCGGTGTCTGCCGTGTATTCAACTGATGTTCATCCTACTACTTATCGGTCGTCAATGGAGGAGGACATCTTTCGTTGCTCTTTCGGTTAAACCCAATTGAAAATTGATATTCGCGCTACAACCTGAAATATATCTGTTGTCAATGAGCCGCCCCCCTGGCTTAGCTTGAGACTCACGGCTAAGGTACCTACTTCACGATTAGAGTGTCATCATGTCGGAGGCGGAACCTCTACCGCTCACCTCTCCCATCGCAGTCAATCTTCCAGTTCCAAAGGAGGTGGCTGAGTGGGGTGAGACGCAATGGCAAACGCTGTTTGCACTCCTCGATGCTGTGACCCCATCAATTGCCGTTGGGGCTGAAGTAACGGACGACAAGATTCAGCTGAGAATCACGGAGGCGCAATGCCAGGAGGCTTACGAGCAAACCAAGAAAGACGTGAAGAGTGCGCCCAGCTACACCAGATTCAAAGATTACCTGCGGGCTCGGCCTGTGGCGAGTCTGCAGTATGAGGAACATACCAAGCGACTTGTTGGTTCGCTACCCAAGAAGGCGCAGCAGGATCTAGGTGGTGTGCTCAAGTTGTTAGAGTAAGCCCCCGTTGGTGAGAAATCTCGTAGTCTATATGGATCACTCTAATATGGGTGAACAATAGTACTCAGCTTGGGAGCCTCGTCATGACTGGCTATCGCCTGGCAGTCAAGGACCAGCCGATCCATACTCGTCAAGCCATAGTTCAGTCATGGGATAATGCTTGGATCAAGATATTCCCTACCTTGGCAAGCACGTTTACGAGGATAAGCAAGATGGCCTTCACACAGCTTGATCCGCTGTTCCGTGAGCTTATCGAATACCAAGATCACAACGAGGATTACCAACCGGGGCCGTCTTTTGACTTTAACTTCATTCAGTTCCCATCCGCTCAAGAGCCCGCAATAGTGGACGTGGATGTCGTTGTTGTTGGTTCAGGATGTGGCGGTGGTGTCTGCGCGAAGGTGCTCGCTGAAGAGGGGCACCGGGTCTTAGTGGTCGACAAGGGATACTACTTTCCCCCTTCTCAGCTGCCCATGAATCCCGAGGCTGGGTCTCAGCTCCTCTTTGAGAGTAGCGGGCTTATCGCAAGTGATGACGGTAGTATGAGCATCCTCGCTGGCAGTAATTGGGGCGGGGGCGGCACGGTAAACTGGTCTGTCTCCCTCCAACCTCAAGGGTTTGTGCGTCAAGAGTGGGCGGATAGAGGACTTCCTTTCTTCACGACACAGGAGTTCCAGCATTGCTTAGACCGTGTCTGCAAGTTTATGGGGGTTGGCGATAAGCAAATTCGTCACAACCATGCTGGTAGCACCGTGCTTGAAGGCGCTCGGAAGCTTGGATGGCATGCGAAGCCAGTCCCGCAGAATACCGCCGGAGCAGAACATTATGTGAGCAGCTCCAGGAGCCGTTCTTAACTCATCCGAGAAGTTTTCGAGAGTTTGCCTCGTTTCCTTGTAGAGCAAGTGCTCTTCAAGCATATTTCTAGATCGCCGAGACCTTTGGAAACTCATGAAAAGAGGTTACTGACACAGACTGTTGCAGTGTGGTAGATGCTACTTCGGTTGTGGTGCAGGCGAGAAACAAGGGCCCGCGGTCAGCTGGCTTCCCGCCGCTGCCCGAGCCGGCGCGCAATTCATTGAAGGACTTGAAGTCGAAAAGGTCCTCTTCGATGAGAAAAGAGGCTCTAAGCAAGCTATTGGCATTTTGGGGAAATGGACTTCTAGGGACAGAGATGGAGGGCTTCAAAGTCCTGCGTCCCAAAGAACGCAACGGATCGTCGAAGTTCGTGCCAAGAAAGTTATAATCTCAAGTGGCACGTTACAAAGCCCATTGATTTTACTGAGAAGCGGTCTTAAAGTAAGGCATTCGTTATTCCAAATCCCATGCCCTACTTTTGAAGATAGGCTCCCATCTACACATTTATCTCACAATTCAACAGAACCACCACATTGGCAAGAACTTGTATCTTCACCCTGCCTCGGCGGTCCGCGCAACGTACGATCGAGAAGTGAAAGGCTGGGAAGGTGAGTGATTAGTGTGAGCCACGGATTTCGGGAGAGTCGGCCTCTAATATGGCTATCACGCAGGTGGCATTATAACCTCGGTGTGCACATCATTTGAGAATCTAGATGGCAAAGGACACGGCGCCAAGATCGAGCCCAGCATTATGATTGTAGGTCGCGGAGCACCTGCGCTCCCTCTTTATCTAGCTCAACCCCGCTACTAGAGATATTTTGTACTAACAAACTTGAAAGCCGCATCTGACGTTATATGATCATCCCTGGAAGGATGCTCTACAGTTCAAAACCGACTGTTTACGCGCGAGACAAATGCACAGTATCATCAGTATCACACGTGATCGTGACACGGGTCGTGTTTACCCAGACCCGAATGACGGACGGCCGTGTGTTGCGTACTCCCCCTCGGCCTTTGACCGTGCAAGCTCGCTTGCGGGTGTTGTCGCCATCGCCAAAATTATGTACGTACAAGGTGCAACTGAAATCTGGACAGGCGTACCTGGAGTGCCGTCATTCAAGCGCACACGGCCCATAGCCCCTGTTATTGACACAACAAGCGCTATGGACGCAGCGATTGTTGACGATGAGGGTAATTTTGATGTGGGGATAAACGACCCAGACTTCGTTGCTTGGATAAAGTTGCTCAACGGCACGGGTCTCAACTCTACTAGGGCTGGTTGGACGTGTGCTCATCAGATGGGCTCCTGTCGAATGAGCGCCAAGCCTCGTGATGGCGTTGTAGACCCCAAGGGAAAAACATGGGAAGCGGATGGCCTTTATGTGGCGGATTCGAGCGTATTCCCATCCGCTAGTGGCGTGAATCCCATGATTACGAACATGGCTATTGCGGATTTCATATCTAGAGGCATCTCGAGAGATCTGAAGAGTGCTACTGGACCCAGGGCTTCCTTATGACGCAACGAAAATGGCCAAGTGGCCGATATGCTTTAACGCTTGTATTATTCTCAAACTCTACAAGTTGCATATTTCGAACCTGCGGTTGGAACATGACCATGATCTGGCACAATGAGTATGGATTTCAGTTGTTACTATTCTGATAGCGTGATCACGAGTAGATCGGGCTGTAAGCCTACTCTAGGTGTTTACCATTTCGTAGGACACAACTTCTAACCTGTTGGAGACATTTGTGGTCCCATGTCACAGTGAGTGTTTCGTTTCCTTTGCGTGATAAATCTGCCTTCTACCGCATGTCGTTATTTAGGTATTCCACTATTCTACTGATAGGGACGAAAGCCTTGTAGTCTCTAAGTACGGTGTTTGACACCAAGTCCAATGAGTGCAGCATCACCTCCCTTTACCGTGTCTCTTACCCTAACGTGCGAGCTGACTAAAAGCAGAAGTCTGTCATCAGCACATGCATTCGAAGCTTCGGAGGGCAGATCCGCAAATAGGTTGCCAAGTTATAGTCCGAAGAAGATAGTGCCAAAGCGGTTCGGGAGCCATTAGGCGAGACTCACAGACCATTGTCACAATGCTCATGGCTACGACGCTCAAGGAGTAGAGTAGAAGAAAAGGTACCCATACAGGATGCGCATGTCGTACCACAAGCACATGAGTCGATGTCGCATTTGCTGAGGCTGAGAACTTCATTGGTCCAATATATCCAGTTGCGCCGTCCTCTGCTTCTCTGAGGACAGTCTCCAGATGAGTCGAGTCGAATGCCAATTTGATCACGTCCATAGAAATTTAGGTTTTTACATGCCATCATTGCTTACCTTAAGTTCTGCGGCAAGGCATACTCTGTTGCCCTCGGGAGCTGATATACACCCTGAATAGATAGAGTTGCATGTGTATATCGCGAAGAACACTCTCGCGTGCGAGGCATTTTCTGCAGAGAGATTTATAAACCCCTCTCGTGGACTGTGGACATTCGAGTTGGATGCTTGTTTTCGAAGGGGGTCAATCATGAAGATATTCATGGTTTCCGCGAATAGATGTGACGTTGATCCATCTGGCGCGACATCTTGGAAGGCCCAAAATTCGACGGTCATATCCACTGGCCATTGATCAAGCCGAAAGGGTCGGATAGCTATTGGGAATAAGATTTCCTCGTTACGCACCACCTGGCCTCGACTTGATACTCAGAAACGATACAATATATCCCCCAGGAAGTTTAATCTTATCAATTCTACCAAGAATGGATAGACTAAGCACTAGAACCGGGTTGAAGTGACAGGCCTTACTGGTTGGCTGTAAATGTAATTTGTTGGTAATCTTCCATTTTATCGTATGAGATGGTAGAGCATCGATTGTATTGTAATGCTGGCCTGCGATATGAGCCTAGTTCACGTCAATGCGACGAAGACTGGTGACTGCATTTGCCAGCGCTTATTATTGAAAGCAATAACGGTGAACCTGTCTAGACACGACACGAGTGGTTCTAGAGCATGCGCGTATAACTGGTTTTGAAACATCGCGAAGTTGGAGACAATCTGATTCAAATTGTATAGTTCCATTTCTAGATGAAGCCGGAAGAAGCAGACGTGGCTCTTTGTAGGTTATTTCAGCATGAGACGCGTAAAAACAGTATAATCCATTACAAGAGTCTAAGCATCAGCAAATCTAATGACCATGAGCTTAGGGTGGGCATTCTAACTAGTTGAAAGTGCAAGACAGACAACGATCGCGGTCCCTTCGATGAGGAAAGAAGAATTAAGTCAAGTATTATATATTGCAGTAACCAGAAGGAACCAATATAGAACGTTCGGTGCTCATCACGCTGTATTGACTTGTATCTACAGTTGCTGTGCTCTAGAAGCATTTTGTTCTCTGCGGTCAACTCTAAGGCATCACTCTCTCAGGCGTGAACTATACCATATCACCATGTCTAGGTATTCTTTGGAACCAGACATATCGACTTCGGATATTGTGAGGGCTTCCATATTCCACAGTTGGATCGGCTGATCTTCGCTGCTAACCTTCGGCACGTCGATCCTATAGCATTAGAGACTAAATGGAATGAGACGTTGGTGTCGGTCAACATGCTCTCTCTGACGCCTTACAATCATCGACATGCCTACACCTGTGAAGAGCAGTCTTGCCCATTTGAAGCGAGTCGTAAGAACTGCTACGTTGTTTTCGAGAGTGAATCCTGTATCATACCCTCACCGCTTTGTTAGCCGATCCTCAACAGACCAGGGACTGGGCTTGGATACAGAATCATATGACCCAAGCACGTGCCGTACAAGAAAAAATCCTCCGAAGGATTGACACAACCCAACATTGGCAGAGGGATGTCTTCATTCGGCATACCGTCTAGAGTTCGCATGTCGTCCCTCGACCTCCAGTAGTCCAGCCACGATACGGGTTCCGACAGTCTTGCGGTAGGCTGGGCCGAAGCGAAGCCCTAGGTAGCGCGATCAGGCTCCTAAGGCCCAAAAACCCGACCTCGTCGTCCGGAGGCCGCCAGGACAATCGCATTGCTGAAGACAGTCCAGTCTGGAAGTAGCAAAGAGTTTGTGTCGCCGAGAGGCGATGCGAATCATCAACTATGTGTTGGCACTTTCGCCATCGACACCTTGATCTATGGTACCTCGCCAACCTGTAAGTACAAACAGCTTTAACGGCTGCCGTTTTAGGCGGATCAATTTGTCGGGTTCCAGCCCTTTACTATTCTTGTCATCCCTACGAAGCGAGGTAGTCGGCATTACTTTCCCTTTTGAGTAATAAAGCACCTCAAGTCTGTGAGTTGATTGGAATGAGGTCATCGGTCTTGACATAGAAACTGTCGGTGAAACCTCTTTGTGAAGAATTGGAACGTGGCATCGGAGAACCCTTGGAATTTCGAGGTATCCCAGGTTCCAATGCAACCGAGGCTTGACGGGACGGGATGGGATGTGGGCTTCCAATTCAGCCACCGGCCGTCGCCCGAGGTTTGCTGCACTGGCATAATTGTGGCTCAACTCGCAGCGTGAGGCCTCACACAGCCACTTATAGACAGCCGCTCGAGCCACATTTCGACTCTCTTTTGCCCCAACTAGGCCTGTTGCCAGGATGTATTGCCAGGATGTAGCTCGACCCCGCCGAGCCGCCTGGTCCCATCGGCCCCATGATCTTCGACTTCCCGTCTTCTGCCCGTCGTCCCTTTCAACTCCCATGGACTTTCAGCAGCTTCGTGGGATTCTTCAATTTGTAAGTCTTTTCGGATGTCGCGCGGCCGACGTTCTATGCATCGGTATCCTCTTCTCCACGCGGCTTGATCCACGTCGCTCGACACGTATCCAAACCACAGTAGCTGAGCTTCAAACTTGCAACTGGATGAGTCACTCACAATGGGATGAGTTGGATTTGACAGGCCATGTACGAACTGTACCGATACCATCGTCGTTGTTTACCCATGCCTGGTACTCAAGCTATGCTAGGGTTCCATGGGACCGGTTTCGCTCAGTATCGTCAGTGCTAGGTGCTCGGGTGGGGTCTCCATCTCAGATACAGGGATCCATATTGGAAACTGCCGAGCTTGCGCCTCATCCAAGATATTGTCGACTTGTTTGGATGGATTCAGTCGACCAGACGAGCCGGATCAGTCTATTCGAGACAGAGAGTAGCAAGCCACACTGCATATATGTATCTCCATAGTAAGTACCGGTAAGGCAATATTTAGTGTGTAGTGCAATAAGGTAGTAGAAACATAACGTGGACACCTGTGCTTGAGGTAGATATGTTTACGAATGCAGAAGATCAACCTCTAGTCACAGCTGCAAATGGTTGCTGATACGTATGACCCGGCTCGCCGGCATACAGGATCTCAAGATGGCTGTAGCAATAACTGCATAAATTAGCCGGCGTTTTAGCACGAGCTTCGTACTGGTTGCCTATATCGAAAAGATATAGGCAAGTAGATATAGGTATGTATCTTAGACCATGCTCAAACCTGCCAAAAGTTTGTTCCTCCTCTTCTAGACACTACATCTCGCTTCTCCTGTTTCGTGCAGAATAGCTGCAAGAACCTTGCGTTAAAAAGTGAATGCCGTGAAAGCGTGTCATCAATGCAAGACGCATATTTCGGATGCAATCACCATTGAGATGCGCTTCAGGAAAACCTGCTTTTGTTACCTCAGGCGGCTACTCTTACACTAGCCACAGTGTCAGTAATGCGAAAAGCCTTCCAGGTTCCTCCGCACCGACCGTTACTTGCTACCATAGGTTTCATATTCGAATAGAATTCAAAGTGTCGTAGGATGTAAGACGCGCGCATCTTCTGCGCGGTTCTGTTGGTTCGAGATGCCCTGCCGGCTGTCAACCGCAGTTGCATGTGACGAGGATCAAGTGATCGGCCATGTCACGGGATCTAATAGTCAAGGGCCGTTCGGCCCGTAAGGAGGCTGAATTAGGTGGAAACTGGATTGGCGAGGTTCATAGTATCACATACAGCGGGATTGACTCTGGCCAGCCGTTATTTTTGGATCATCGATATTGTCTGCGGTGAGAGCGAAACGATAAGCAATGGCGACTACTTACCTTAACGTCGTGGTTGTTCAGGGGTGAGCCACAGGTGTCAGGGAAGCCGTTGCTAGCCTAACCTATCGTGGGGGTCGGCACAAGTCAGAAGCATGTAGGTAGGTAGGAACACCGATCTCGGGTATCAGGTACGCGGTTATTCCGTCGCAGCAGTTCCCAAGTCACGGCACACAGCACCAGCACGCGACAACGCCAACTGTGTTGTCTCCCACGTTCTCGGTACGATGCATCTTCTCTCTGACAGCCGCCTATCGCCCATCGGTCATTTCCGACGCCCAAAGCAAATGGATCATGTCAATCTTTTGCTCAAACGAGGTCTCTGGACTGGGAGCTGAACTTCGATAATATGCAACAGAGGCCTGTCACCAAGTTGCGATGATAGTACGCGTCAGATGACGCGATGATCGGCCGAATATTTGATTCCCTTACCGTTTCTTTCGCCATCTGAATTGACGACATACCTGCGGCGCTTGACCAAAAAAGCTTGGCAACTCAATACTGCTCCGGTCGTCTCGAAATCATTGCATTTGTCGCGTTTCATGTTCAGAAAGCCGTGATGCGGCGTCTTGAACGGAATGCCCATTTGAGTCTGCGTGCTGCGTACACTGTGGCCGTCAAATACGCCTCCATGGATCAGTCTCAACTCTGGTACTTGCAACAGGCGAGAGTCATGCCAAAGCTTACGAGAACTTCAGATCATTGGAGCGGGAGCCAACAGTTTTAATCCCTTCAGCGGTCCAAGGCCGCTTCCAGACAGAGAATATGCAAACTGCAATAGGCATGGCTTCACACAGATTCCGGGGAAATTTCAATTTTAAGAGCCCCTGACCTTGCTACCAAAGCCTCCTACTTCTCGGTAATTTAGGGGTAGATATGGTCTTTATTTTTCTTCAATTTCCATTCGCCCTGTCCTCCCGTACATCGCGAGATGCTGATGAGTCCTATCTTAGGTACATTAGGTACAGTAGGAAAATGGTCGTTTCGGAGTCTCTTGAGCCTTGATGAATTTAGGACCAATCAAAATTCTTCTTCACTTGTACTCCACCTTCAGCCAGACCCCTGCTCAGACCACCAGCCAATAGACACTCATAAGAGCACTTTCTCGTCAACACACCTCAACTCGTCGTCCGCGACTAGCCAGGGTCTCAACCTGGACATATCCCATCTACTGGCTGTCGTTGAATCCGTCCTTACTCGGCCATTCTCATCAGACAGGATTATCCTCATTCCCTCTGCTCCCAAATTTCGGCAAAAGCTGCACGTTACTGCCGAGCTGCACCAAGCTGCAATCTGCTCCCTTCACGGCCTCTCGTCTTGAAACGGAGGTTGATGGCCAGTTTCTTTGACGCTACCGGCGCCCCTGACGGCCGCTGATGGGTCAAAGGGTTGCAATTACCCAAGTGCAGGTATATCAAGGGCCTGTCTCTTGAGCAGCGCAGTCCTCATTCGGCCTCTGGCATGAGGCCGGTCCAATTCCTGCATGATGCTTCAAGGAGATGTAATGCGCCTGATTGCGATCGAGCGGTCCTGTCCATTGAGGCGCCGAGAACCAGCATAGAGTTGCGATGTAATGTTTCGAGAACGGCTCCGCACGAGTAGATCAGCCCGTGAGCCAGACGACGACTATTGAAGGAGGCGAGGAGGCTTTCCACAAGGTATGTACAGTACATTCCACTGCTTTGGTATCACCCCTTGCTGTTTCGCCTACTTGGTCGAGCCAGTGGACCTTTTGATATTGGCAGAAGATCATTTCTCGGTCTACTTCTGCTCATACTTCCAAACCGCCGCTGTTGTTTTGTATGTGATGTGGACAAGCGGAGTGAGGGAAGAAAACCCTCATTTTGGGATTTGAGTACCACCAAGAGATGACCTCATGAACGCTGCAGAAACACTACCGAGTAGCAATGACTATATCGCTTTTGCGCATAGCTATCACCCATGGATCTTACGTCAAGCTAGAGGCAGCTGTCGTCTAGAAATCTGCTGTCTGATGTTGAGCATGGACGAACAGGTACCGCGCAGCAGATGCAAGATGGTCTGCATGAGAGCGCGATCTAAGCATTGGACACATGCAGCTGCGGTGGGCCGTCTGTGTGGCTGCTCTGAAGAACTCGCGGATCTAGGAACGATATCATTGGTGGCAGGTATCATCACTTCTTTCACCTAGAGTCACTCGTAGCCGAGTAGGTACTGCAAATACTCACCATCACTATCTCGTGCGTGTCTGTATGCAACACTCTGGATGGAGCTGTGATATGCATGCGCGTGAACGTTTACGGCTTGAACTGATCACATATCACAAGCGACGACCCCTCTGCAGAACATGTGAAATATTCTAGAAGACATGCATTCGGGCAATATCGGCTTAATTGCTTTTGTGGTGGTGGACTGAGACGGTCGTGGAATTCTTCCTTTGGAGTAAGGAAGCGTTGAACAGGGGTCACACAACTGTTATCCAGTCGGGGTCTTGGTCATGAACAAACATGTGGAATTTGTCTCACATCCGCCCGGTTTTTCAAGCAGAAGAGCCGGACCCAAACGATGACGACGCACTACTACAACGTCATTTGGCCTGAAATGCATATGGCCTCTATTTCTGAGTTGCCTGCAGAGTCAGATTCCGCAGCTGCGCATGTTGGTAACAGCAGAGTTTTCTCGTAGAAGCCGGAGTCTGGAGGTAACAGAATGGCGAGTTGGTTCGATCTGGAACGGAGCGTCGCAGTGGGAGAGAACATCGAAGACATCACTGCAATAAACAAGAAGACGGTGCGCAAGTACCGGTACCTCGTCAACTCCATGCAGTATCTTAGGCCTTCCCGCTCTGGGACATCGGTCGACAAGGGAGTCTTTCTGGTACGAGGCGAAAAGTGGCGCGGCGCAGGCGTGCACTGGCCATGTCCTGCAGCTTTCAGCTTGCGAAGTCAGCGGCCAAGACGCCCATTTGCTGCTGTCTCCTCGCTCTTCTCTGCTCTTGTCGACACACACGGCCGACAGGCGAGATGCGACTTCGACACAGCCCACCAGCCCGTCTCCAGTTTGCCGCGCAAGACTCCATCGCGGCGGGCTCGGTCGCTGTCGGTCCAATGCCCTGATCCTGCCCTAGCGTCGTCTGGCGCAACTCGCCCTTCTCACTTACCCTTCGCCCTGAGCGTCGCCCTGAGCGTCGCCCTTTGCTGTGACTCTTGCTGCTTGCTGCTTGCCCTGCTCGCCGTCACTCAGGCACAAGCCTGCTGAAAGCAGCACTCGTTAGCAACTGGAACAAGCCACGGCCCGTGGTAAGGGCGTGTATTCGCAGATCTGGTTTCTTTGTTCGGACTACCCTCACTGGGGCACACAGCCAGCGAGCCAGAGAGCCAGGTCAGGGCCTCACTGGGTCTGCCCTTCGTAGACCTCTTGCGCGCGCGCATGTGTCTGCTTGTTCCTTGTCTTCGTGTGTTCTTCGCTTGTATGTACCCTAGTGTCTCAGCAACCAGCAGGTGAGTGGAAGTCGTCGATGCCCTGCATTGATGCAACATTGCCCACCCTCTACTCGTGCATAGTACGGTACTCGCAGAGAGGTATCCGACTACAGTATCCTCTCTTGTATCGTCATGCACGAGAGCGGGCCACGCTGTTGGGATCATTCGGGATTCTCTTTTCCTTCCAAGAATTAATTGACGCTATATATTAAATACCCCGACCCGCGAAAAGATGACATGGGCTACAAAGACAGTTGCCGAGTACGTACTGGTAGTAGGACTTATAACTCAACCCCCACCACCACCGACCACACCTCTTGTCTTACCCTCCTCTTCCCTTTCTCACGACACCCTCGTCCACGTTCTCTTCTTTCGCGGCTGTAGGCGTCCAACTTAATCACACCCTGTCTGGGGAACCGCCTCGATCCGTTGCCGCCCTTTTCCGTTATTATTCCCACCTTTCTTACCCATCTGACTATTTCCCGCTCGTTCGCAACCCGCTCCTCCGCTATTAGATATTAGTCCTCAAGGGCCGCCCTCCAACCTGTCGTCTATACTTTTTCCTGTCTCCGGTCGTGGCCCTCTCTCGCACCTAACATGCCGCCGCAACTGTTACCGGCTTCCGCCGCCGCCTTCGCCCCCCGAGCTTCGTCGGTCAATGTCGTCTTGGGCTCCAAGGTAGAACCATGGCTGACCCAGACCCTGAAGCGCATCAACCGGGTCAAGCGACCGCTCAATAGCGTCCCTCAACACCAGAGATGTCTCACGGAAACCCTGTCTTCTCAAAATGCCATTTGGACTCTTGCTTCCTTGATGCTCGCCAAAGCCCCAGAGTCTGAGCTGCGCCGGGACCCAAACCCACTAGTAGAAGCCTTCAACTACAAGATGATCCACCTCGAGGCTTATATTGTTCACGTCGACATGGTCCTGCGCAATGAAGTCGCCTACAAGCTCAACCCCGATACGATTGAGGCCCTCATAGAATGGCATAAAGACGTCTTCATGGTGGATGCGAAGGCCGACTCATACGACTGGCCTGAAAAAGACCAACATGCCAAAAAACTCCACGAGGACTTCGTTCAGGCGATTAACAAATATGTGTTCCGGACTCACGTGTCTGCTCTGGAAGGACTAGAAGAAGAGGGCGCAGGGGAACTGCTCTGTGGAAAGGGCGAGGAGGTCAAGAACAGTGTCGTGGGACTCTTGAGTAAGCCGCTGCTTCCGCCGCCACCCAAGATTGTCGATGTCGTCCGTCAGCCACCATTGCTACCCAGTTCTCCTGCTGGCGCCGTCATGTGGTCGCAAGCATCGCCATCTCCCGTGATCACTGCTCCAGTTGATTCGTGGCACGTGCTTCCATCGAGTCCGGCTGTAACTTCGTCCTCCGTTGACTCGGGCTCGACAATCTGGGCCAATATGGCTCAACATGAGTTTCAGCTGCCGTCGCCAACGCCGTCGTTCACCCAACCATACTCTTCCGCGGGCATGTACTACAGCTCGCCAATGGTAACGTCTCCCATTCCCGCCTTGCCCTTACCCAGTATGCTTGCCGCAAATTGTGGCGTGAATATGGGGTACGGAGGTTTTGGCTGGGATCGTTACCAAGAGTATGCGACAATAATGTGACAACCAACGCCGAAGAGGAGGGCTCCCTATCCTACAGTGACAACCTCATAGTGGTCACTCTTATCACAACGGCGGTCTGTTTGTTTGTTCCCTCGATTCAGACAAGGCACTCGCGACACGGCATTGATCTCATCGAACCCACGGGCGTTTCAGCGTTTGCATCGACAGGAGCGCCTTTACAGCAACGGCATTAATTTCACTTTTCTTTATTTTTTCTTTCTTTTTGTTTGAAGTTTTCAGCTGAGCGAGGAGCGTCTGATTTTAACTCGAGGGAACTTTCACAGCGCCACAACCGCAAGCTCGGTCATAAGCTATTCTCCATATTGTCATGGCAAGGAACGGGTGGGTTATCTGATCGCATTTACATGAAGGGCAGGCCTCACAGCATATAACGGGGCCGGATTTTCTTACGTCTAAAGAAGATACACGCAGCAATGCACACCATATAGCCCGGCAAAATCCCGGGACAGGCTTTTTCAGATTTTTGGATTCCCCTCAAAATTCCTTTTCATTTTACGGCATAAACGGCTTTCTTACACAAAACCCCCGAACGATATGCGACCGGAACATCGACAAACGAACGATACCCATGTTTCGGACCGATCAGCAGACTCGCTTCAGTATACTTGTTTTCAACCAAACCTTGGAATAATGTTTTACGAATGAATGAACGACCTAATAACGAATATTTTCACGAGCTTCATAACGATTCAATGCTGCGAAAGAATGTCACTCAGCTAGACGTTGAAACATCTTCTCGAACGACAAAATCAATCAAGCGACGACGAAATATTCGGTGTAATTTGCACGGACCGGATCCGAATTGCGTACATCTTCATGGTCGATTCTAATATCATCTCGTAGCTGAGACAGCACCGATTGCATCTGAGATGCTGCTGTCAGACGCTGGCACTGGTTGTCTATTCCACCAAGGTGACGGTGTTTAATCTGGGATGTGAGCCGTGGCAAGATCGGCGACCATGTCATGTTGGGCGCCGTCATGGGACTCGAAAATAAACGGGACTCGATCTCACGATCAAAACCTCACAAGAAGCTAGGCATCAACATCTTACACCTCTGCTGGGCAGAGAGATGCGAAGTCCTTAATCGCCGTTGCTGCCCACATCACCCTGGCCCCATGATTGCCTACCGACAAGATCGTAGACATCATGCCTAAGTGCCGCGCCGCGATCAGTGACAGCAGTCTTCCCCTCGACCGGTTGACGAACCTCACGTCATCTTGGCGTCGAAGGAAAGACGCTGGGTGCATGCATGCATGCACCGGCGCAGCAGGGCCAGGACATGATGGGCAGCAAATTGTAGTTTCATCTCACTGCATCTGGAATCCCCAACTCCCGAGACGGCCGCGAACCTGTGCCGGGGAATGTAGGGGAGGAAAGGAAGTCACCTTGGGCGGGGGTGAACGTGTCTTGCGGCGCGAAACACGTACCCTCCGGCCGACGGTTGGCATGAGATGCCGGTCTTGGATGATTGCAGCGCTGGCCGAGCAGCGTCCTGGTGGCGTGGTCTGGGCTGGAATCATCTCTATAAAATCCCTACTTCGTTATGGGTTGTCTTTACGTAGTAGTTAATTACCAAAAAAAAGAGACCCTCAATCTTCAATCTTCTATCTTCTGCCATCGTTCCCCATATGTCCATTCCAAGTGATGTGTGAGACACATTTGCGTAACCATGAATGTATCGCATTTCAAACCCTGCGGAAAAGCTAAGTCACACTGGCGCTGTTAGCACCAGGCCCTGCAGGCAATAGCAATCCCACGACGGTTGGTGACATATCATGGTAGACCAAGTTAGACGCGCAGAGTGACTGGCAGGACTGGCTTCGCGTCAGCTTACTGTGCCTAAGGCCATGTAGACTAGCGAGCGAGTACGAACGAAGGGCCGAGAGACTGAGGCCAAATGGCTAACGCAGGCGCGATTAGACGCGCACCGCGGGGGACTTCAGCCCTACGAGCGACTGTCTTTGATGTTGACGTCCGGGAATTATCTAATGCCAGTCTACTGTCTTGCCCGTTGTGGGATCTTCTTTGCTTACACTCAGTACATGTCTCCTTATTCGGACTGAGGACCGACTGAGCGTAATCCACTGTAGATGCTGCAGTTGTGTGATACAAGGCGTGGATCTAGCTAGCCCTATAGCTCAACGGCAGCCCTCGTGATCTATGTGATGCTCTCGCTGCACGTAAGCTGCATGCCATGGTGGCCGTAGACGCCGGTGCTCCCATGCTCATATATGGAGTCCTGTAACGGTACCGATACATGTCTATAACTCTTCGAGGCACTACTATATTTTGTCTCATTATCAAGTGCGTACTGCAGTGAGAAGCGCGGCTCAGCGGGTAATGTGGCAAGACCGGGTGGTGCGGATGCCTCCATCCGTTGCATTTGGGGATGCTTCGAATACGCGGATTAGACAAGTAACAAGGTAGATGGGAGAGGGGAGAAAAAGTGCATGGAAAAAGTGCATGGACGCCGTTTCGAACAGGTAAAAAATTGAACACTGTCATCGTACAACTCGGAATGTACTCTTGCTATCAACCAAACTGACCATTCGGACGTTTTGTAACCCTAAGTCATCCATCGGGGGAGAAGGCTGGAAGGAAGCTCGATATTCAGCCCTATATACCACTGCGGGGGGTCCCACAGTGGTAGACAAGATACATTGTTCAGCCACTTTATGGTGCAGCCTTCGCAATTCTTCCAGAGGGTCGCCGTAGAAGCCGAGGAAAACTAGGCATGTGGTCTAGTCGAGCTCGAAATCCCCGTCAATTTCTGCATGTGCAATCTCTGCCATAACTATTCGCGCCGAGGACGAGAGTGAGTGCCTTGTTGCTACAGTACCATTCCGTTACGACATTGTTCGGCCCATTCCGTCCAGACCGAACAGCCTTACAGATTACCTTGACTCACTTCGGTTGCACACACTTCAATGCAAAGGCATACCTAACATAGGCGAAACCGGTGGTGATCTCCAAGTCCTTAACACGATTGAGGAAGTTGATATATTCGGTACGTACATGTCCATGACTGACGGCGGCCGCGGATGCGACCAATTCAGCCCAGTGCCAACGATGGATTACATAGCATGCGGGTTGGTGGTGTTCTGCAGCGGGCGCGCCAATTGGGTGGCTTACGGAGACCCCGGCATGAGGATCAGGGGTTCATGCCGGCGGTCGTGCCAAAGGCTAGCAATGGCTCGCTCCCCTATTCAGCCTGGTCAAAATAGCTGGCAGAAGTTTTAAGGTTCAGCCAGCTTATATTCTTCGGGGGGGTTCCCGGCTTTGCCATTCTTTTACACCATCCGTCCATTTGATCCTCGACTTGTCTCCCCTGCGTCATTTGAGCTACAGGCCCGGGCCAATCTACACTTGTCGTACATGCAGCAGCAGATGCAGCACACCGCGCGGCATGACCAACCAACATTCTACATGTTTAATGCAACACCAT
Organism: Xylariaceae sp. FL1019; assembly: GCA_022578705.1. Taxonomy (NCBI): domain Eukaryota; kingdom Fungi; phylum Ascomycota; class Sordariomycetes; order Xylariales; family Xylariaceae; species Xylariaceae sp. FL1019. The sequence goes on from MU391928.1 coordinate 1,126,351, forward strand.
TGCCAACACGTCGTTGGTCGAACCTGGTAATTACGTTGCGGAACCATCCGCAGACGATCTCCTACGCCGAGCTTGAAATGGACAGGTGATGCTGGGTTTCTTGATACTTCTTTCCCAGAATCGGCCATTCGCTGCTGCTGATTGGCCGCTCGACTCATGCTTCCAGACGTTCGATCCCGGCGCCGCGGGACCCTTCTTACCAAGTCCCCGGGCCGCTTTAGGTACACGTTAGGACGAAGTTCGCTTGTCATCATGGATCTTTACCCCTTTCCTAGTTGCATTATCTGTTATGGGCGTGACTCACGCGCTCAGTTACTTTGGGTCGAAAACATGGTCAGCAAACAATATCCACGTTGGTGTTGAATCTTGACAGAGTCGACCTCAGCGTGGCAAAACTCATATCCCTGAACTAAGGTATCCCAAGGCATAGTTATCTAGGAATCTTGACCGATTGGCCTATGAAACGTCCCATTCTCGACTCCTGCGAAGAATACGCAACACAGGATACTAAGCCTTGCGCTTGTACCGGTACCTCGATCATCTCGCATTCGACATGAAAATCCATGCATGTTAGCTCAACCTACAATGCTGGCTCCGCAGCTCATGTGCCAGGCCTGCGCGTGTGTTATTTGACAATGCACAATAGCCACAGTCCCACGTAATCGTCGATGTGGTACAGGGTCGGCAAACGCATCATCTTGTTAATGCCAATAGTAGCTTGAAGCTTCTACGCACGGGTTGACTCGGGGATCACGACCTCTGTGTTGTAACACGCGGGCACGCACGCGTAGTGCAGGTGCTCAGCGACGAATTCTACCAGGGCGAGTAGTCTTTTCTCTCCCCGAAACCTTGCCGTCTGCCACGTATAAGCCTGCAAACACAGTCTTCACGTCAAAAGTAGCTGGTCCAACAGTAAAGAGGTTGGAGAATGTGCAGAAGTTGACTTTCCTTGGGTTAAATGTCAATATGTATGTCTATATGGACAGTTGCGCGTAGATTGGAAGTCGCTAAAACCGACACATTGTGGCCACGGAGAAGATTTATGCCGACAAATTGCAAGGCGTGCTTAGTACGCCAATGTCCAGTGTGTTGTGAAGCCATACTACGACACTGCTTGGAAACTGGGTACGTGGGGTGTGAATATCTCAAATGCATTATACAGTCTAGCTGGCATGCCGCACGAAGCTACCAGCGGAAATCTCAACTAAAGGGGCTTAAGCGCCCGAGAAGGCTTCCTGCTTCTCTCGCGACAATGCCGTCCTACTGCAAAACAGGTATTGGATATTCAGTGTAGTGTCGTACGAGGTTGAGACAGTCAGCCCCAGGGTAATCGCAGAGCCTTCACACTGCCCCTTTACGAGCCACTTTAGGTCTGCTTCCAGAAAGTCTGGAAGCTTGACCGTGTACGTTATACAGGAGCGCCTCGTGTTTCAGCCCATAGATTAGCGCTCACCTCGCAGCGCGTGTCTCACCAGAGTAGAATGTCGCCTTGACACGTGCTAGTCAAGCACCAGTGACGAACCCGTGGAAACGAGCCCGTACGAGTCTCAAATTGTCCTTAGATTGACCGAAGCTACACGAAAGCTTGATATACTTGACAACAAGGCGACACATACCGACTATTCTGGAATCTCAGTATATCTACTGAATCTATACGCCAACCATAGATGTCATATCCTTTTGCCCAAACCAGGTACATTTATAAAATAAGTGATACTGTTATAACAAGAACAACACGTTCTTCTCTTTGATTGGCTTTTCAAGCCATCTCTATCATAATCTTTATGAAGTAATAGCAATCATTATCGTATCCATTTGCGGGGCAAGGGAACTCTTGTTCTCTTACCTTAGGAGTATGGCAATTTTCATCATGATACTAGGCAAGTCAGGGGTAACATCAACCATTAGACTCCGTCACTGATATCGCGACCGGCTTCTCGTGCGTCGACTCTCAAGAATACACAGCATTGAGACCCATCCTTCGAGCAGTAGAGTAGCGCATCCCCCTTGATAAAAATTAAATGGGAAGACCATTTCCTGGTTGATTAAACATGACTGAATCCTCGGAACATACCACATATACATTTCGCCATCGGAAGAACATCTCGACGACAATAATACGGCAATGAATTCGTATGCTACTCTCGTAAAGCGCGGTAAACTAAATGACTAAGCCCCAGACTCCATTGCACACAATAGAAGAGCAGGTCACAGCAAAAGATCAGGATGTGGCGCAGGAAATGTTTCCGTCGGGATATTGGACAGATTAGTATGGGGTTGCTGAGTTAGCAGATTGGCTGTTTTATTCATCAATGTTGGTGAAGCTTGCGGCGTGTTCAGATAACAAGGCACTTACTTAGTACGGAGTAGGTGGTACGTGAGACGGTGTATTATTTGAGCTATTGGCACGTATTGCCGTGCAATAGGGGAGACACATTGCAATCAAATCAAGTGGAAAGGCTATCTTCGGCAACAGAGCGCCGGAAGATAGTGAGTTGCAGAGCTGATCTTTAAGCTGCAGTGTGGAAGATGGTCAAAAGATCAAGACACCAGGCTCGTGTTCATGGCCGACACTGAAACAGACAGGTGCACGTCTCGGCTTCAATGGAGTATCCTCAAAACGCAAAAGAAATCAATAGTATCAATCGAGAATGCGAAGAATATATATCTCACTGCTAATGTTGAGACAGATGATGGTTGGGCTCGGACTCGTAGTGCGTTTCTGCCAGCATCCGAATGCGCCCCCTATAGCGGCATTGCGCGCGAACTACATTCTCGCAAAAAAAGAGATTGAGTATGGTCGCACTGGTCTCACACAAATTACCATGTCGAACAGGCCGCTCATGTTATGATTATCGCTAAGTGGTGTATAAAAAAACAGGATAGACCCTATGTAGCTAGCATATGTACTCAGTTTTTCACTGGAAATGATTATATATGTACTCAAAAAAGTCACCGTCATGGTTCTTTCGTCTTTTTACTTTTTGCACAGGCGGCCGTTCTGCGTTTGGAGCCAAGACTCCTGATCAGTCACGTACCAGCCCTCGCTACCAACCGCTGTGGGTGCCCAGAATGTGTCCCAGGGATCAAGCTGCTGCTTGATCTTGAGTAGGCGATCGTAATTGTCTCCCCAGAACATCTGCTGCCATTGTGGCTCGGCAACATCGGCTTCGTTGAGATAGCTACCAGTGGAGACAGAGTCAAGGTAAGAGAGATAGGGGTTGGTGATGGCTTCGTTGGCCGTTTGGATCTCAGCCGTGGTAGAATCATCGGTCCATGCAGATCCGAGAATGACGTAGAACAGAGTGTCGCGCCATGCAGGGTTGACGGCATTGTCAACGCCTGCTGGCTTCTTGGGGTTCATGTTGTACATGATGAGAGCTGATCGAGTCATGGTGGTCTTGAAGGCCGCAATAGTCTCGTCAATCGTGCTATCCTCGAATTGCTCCGCCGGAACGAGGCGAGAGCCCGTTCGGAGATCAGCATTGGCGACATATTCGGTGGGGAAATGGTTGCTCCAAGCCTCAAGCAGATTGTCATACTCGAAATATACCGGCTCGACGTTGAAGCCGACAGCTTTCCACTCCTCCATGAGAGGTGCGATCTGTTTCTTGAACTCGGTTAAGCTTGACCCGGGGGCCAACCAGGGGTGGAACTCCCAGGTATATCCTGATCCCCCATCAAAGCGGGGGTATACGCTCGAGTAACCGTAATGGCCGAGTGCAGCATATTCGGGGAATCTGCGCCAGTAAAGGTCAATTCCGTCCATGAATGACTCGGTAGTTGTGTTGGCGATAGAGTCGTTTCCGGTTGTGATATAGAACGTGAGACCGGAGAATGTCATCTTTGGGTGCACCTTGACAGTCATGCTGGTCACAACACCAAAAGTGCCACCACCCTGAAATAACGTGTTAGTGAATCGTCTTGAGCCTGGATCCTGCTCACCGGAGCTGAATAGTGGGCATAGACTGCGAAGAGATGCGAGGGGAACAACATGAAAGGTCACTTACACCTCCACGAGCAGCCCAGAAGACGTCAGGGTAGTGCGTCTTGTCGGCAGTGACAAAGCGACCGTCGGGCAGCACGATATCGATGCTGAGGACTTGGTCGGCACCCATGCCGTACAGACTGGACAAGGGCGAATGACCACCACCTGCCGTGTAGCCACCGGCGACACCGACACCTTTGCACTCACCACCAACAGCAGAGACGCCGTACTTGTCAGCGGCAGCGTATAACTCGCCGACCTCAACACCGGCACCAAGCTTTATGGCTTTCCCAGTATAGCCGCAGCCTTTGTAATTCTCGATGAATTCGATGTCCTTGAGATTGTGCGTCCAGATCGACAGAGCTCCAGCTCCGACACTCTTGCCGAGGAAGTCGTGACCAGTATTCTTGACTATCAGACGGACACCCGTGTTACGGGCGAAGTTGATGGCCAACTGGATCTGAGCAGGAGTGGATATATTGACAGCGTAGCTGGGAAAGCCACCCAACTCGCAGGTACTTGTGTTGCCATTCTCGGGCATACACGTCTTTCCCTGGAAAAGAGGCGACATGGCCGAGGTCGGATCAGAAGCGCTATGCACCAAGTTAACAAGGGGCGTGAGAATTTTGGAGAGCAATTCCGACCTACTGCGTCAAGGACTCGTGCCAGTTGTCGGTGATATACGAACATCGCTCCGCATCATAATGTTCGCTATCTGGGTAGCAAGCCGCTCCGATGGGAACAGTCTTGATCAAAGCCCCGCCAGTCAGGAGATCAAATACTTTCCAGACAATCTTCGAAGGCCACAACAGATCGCCAGGGAAAGTCTTGCACTTGGTTGAGAGGGCTCTCTTCTCGTTCGTGGTTGAGCTATCGTCAGGGAAGCTGAAGAGAGAAATGTTGCTCAAGTCCATGCTGCCCAGGTTCTCAAGAACAGCATCCGTGAGAAGGAGCTGGCCGTTGACACTCTCAGCCGCAGGAGCGACATTGTCTTCGTTGGCCGCTGCAATGGATCAGCTATAATTCTGTACGCAAATGAGTTGTCGACATACCAATAACCTGGCCATCTTGATAGAAAGTCTGGGCCGCAGCCAGGCTCGTGAGCGCGCTCGCAGCGAGCAGGGCCTTGCGTAATACAGCCATCCTACTAAGACGGCGACAACCGTGGAGTTCAACAAGGTAAAAGAGGGGCTTGTTGAACAGTCACGAGGACGAAGAGAAAAGAATCTGGAGTAACGAGAGAGGTGGAAGCCAGCTGAAGCGCAGGGGAAAGAAACCAGATATAGCCAGGCAACGTGGCGAGGCCTGCTACCACGTGGGAAATATGCGGACAAGCCATCGTCGAGGCTGGACTCTGCAAACTACCCTCGCTACCCATGGTAGACTGCAATACGGCAATGCATATGGCGCATTATGGGGAGCGTTATTTCGCGTTATTTCCTAAAGAGGGGCCTCGAGGGGCCTGGAGAATACGCATGGGCATGTTAATTGCCACATCCACCCAGTGTCACATCCACTCGGACCACTCCACCTCACTGCACCTCGCGAGAAGTATGGCGAGGCGAGGGCGATGGCGACGGCAGACAGCAGACAGCAGAATTGCTTTTCGGAAAATTGACCCAGACCATGCGGGGCAACGAGGCGGTTGCCCTATCTGCTCGTTTGCCGTCTTGGCCGTTAAGCTATTGATTGTTCTGCAAATTGGATCGCACTATTGCGTGACAGATAGATGTCTCGGATGCATGTGTGCTTTGGTTAATCTGTCTTTGTATGTAGGCCTCTCGAGTCTCGACGACATCGTCTTCAGACTGCGTTCGGAAGAAGCCTGGACGCCTTGATAGAGACAATAGTCTGGTGAATTCTATTCCGAGACTTAAGCTCGCTACTGCATGCGCGTCAAGGCAGTGCAGCTATCTGTGGGCACTCTACAGGCCGACGCAGGTCGATGCAGGTCGACGCAGAACCTGCATCAGAACTGCATCTGCTCAGCTTGCCGACGGATCCCACAAGTGACCAGGTGTATACATTATACATGATCTGATTAGTATACGCCGCCAACACGCAGGTATGTGGTTGAGGCACACCGAGAGCGCATTCAGAATCAGACAAACCGGCAGATGCTGCTCGGCTGCATTGGGGTTCAGTGCCGAGTGCATACTACCATGTACCACAAACGCCAGAAGCTGCAGCAAATGCGATTGATGATTCACCCGAGCACCTCCGTCCAAAGCGAACATGGGATCGCCATGGGGCTTGCTTGCAGCTGTCGCAAGCCACGCAATTGACCATACACCGGTCCATCTTGGCACCTCTTGATCCGTGAGGTTTGCCGCAGGTATTGCTCCAATTCGGATAGGCCTCGTCCTTAGCTCATCCTCCGGAGCGGCGCCCCTCCCGGCTCAGACCTCGTCGTAGCCGGTTCGCCGGTCTGACCCGATCCCCCAGCATCTAAGGCTCCAAGCCCCATGAGAACTAGTTTGCAGCGAAATTCGAGGACTGGAGGCAATTTGACTAGAGCTCTCATGCACTCTACAAAGAACCGCCAGTAATAACCATGGAGAAATAGTACCAGCAAGCGTCCTGGAAAATTGAGGCTTTCCCAGCGCCGACTATACAAGGTAGCGCGCATCAACAGCAGTCACAAACATCGACTTTGCGAATTGGTATGGGTAACACACGAAATAGCATCCGGAAACGCTGCCATATGACCATTGTAAACTATACGGATGTACTGTAGGCGATTCTAGTTTATATGGCAAGGTTGTGTGCAAGCGAAGGCCCGAGCCAGATGAGAACAACGAGAAGAGATCGATCTAGATTCTTCGCCAACCCCATGTGTTCTCGTCGTTGGCAGGCTTTCGATAAACTCTCATCCGTGCGGTCGGATCAGCGCAGGGATAGACGAGGCCTCGTCGTACGAGCAGCTGCTGTTTCTCGTGGAATGCTTGAAGGTCACAAGGGATAACATCAGGGGAATGTATGCATGAAAGGGGTGCCGTAACGTCGTACTTCATTAAGATGAGAGTCCCTTGGGCGATGGACAGCATGGTTGGTGCCTGTAAGCAAGATCCGTTTCCAAGAACCAAATAATTGGGACCTGTAAGTGGCAGGGGACCATGGCTCCAGGAGGGCACTACGGACGGACGTATGTACTGTAGATGTGATGACGGAGTTATTTTTCTTCTGGTCATTGAGCGTACCTCGCCTGCTCTCCTACGGAACTCCTTTTCTCTTATGTCAAGCGGGCACAAGATCCTACACCTTGGCGGAGATGGCATCAATCCAATTGCTAGTGGGAATCCCATTGCTAGTACCCTCCCTATTCCTCTTCAATGCTAATTTGTTCGACTAACTCGCTTGACGAATACAACAAAGTCCTCCCTAACCCATTCAGTGGCAAAAGCAAAGATTAATCGTAGTACCCGTTAGTTGCGACTGATCTCGGTTAGAATCCTGCGAGAAGCTTTGCGTGTATGGTTGCCGATTGGGTTCGCTTATTTCGTCGGCCTCATGAAGAGGTGTCATTCCCTTGCGAATGGAAAACACTGGGCCTTGATAAACTCCCTGACATTTCTCGCCATTCGAATCAGGAACTGTGCATATCAAGATTCCGAGGTTGGCTTACAGAGTCGGGATCCGGTTCTCTCCTTCGTCCGCATCTGCTGGTGACGGCGTATCACTCTCTCCCTCGTTGTCCATCGACATGTACCTCACGATGGGCGAGCTTCAGCCCAGAGTCCTCAATCAGCCAGATGTCAGCAAGATCCCAACGCCGCCTCTACAGGCCGTAGCACTGTTCCTCAACTTCGTCTTCCCGGCTCTGTCCCTCTTGGCAGTGTCTCTCAGAGTCTACACGAGGATATGGATGCGGCAAGTGGCACTTGGTACGCAACAATCTGCCAGAATTCTTCTGTATTGGTAACTAATGAACCACGCAGACGATTACCTTTTGCTCATTGCGCTGCTCTCTGCGCTACTTGTGGCAGCTCCATTCTACTTCTGTAAGCGCACATGTCTGCAGCATCCTAAGACGGACAAGCCACTGACTGTTTCCGTGACGTTTCCAGACCTCAAGCTTGGATATTGGGGCTGGCACGCGGCCGATGTGCCGATATATGATCCCGCACCATCAAGCTGGTGGTTTTACCTTGCTCAGATCTTTTACAACCCGGTGTTGGCCCTGTGCAAGGCTTCTATCCTGGTGTTTCTCCTTCGATTAGGAGGGCATAAGAGGAGCGTGCGTTACGCCATCTATGGCCTGCTGGCGTTCAACGGAGGCCAGGCCATTGCTGTCTTCTTCGTTGCAATATTCCAATGCGTTCCAATCGCTGCGAACTGGGATGCTGCTGTGGCGGCCAACGCGACGTGTGTTGACCGTTCTTTTCACGTCATCACCTCGGCAATTACGGTTCTGACCGACATCCTCGTTTTGGCCATCCCTTTCTGGATCTTCGTGGGCTTGAAACTACCTCTCGCAGCACGGCTTGCCGTAATTGGGACTTTCATCACTGGTCTAGGGTATGTTGTTCTGAAATGGTTCCGTTCATGTGTCCCCAGGCTGATGTAAATCCTAGAGTCACCGTCATATCGATCGTGCGAGCCTACGATATCTACGTGCTCTTCTTCGTCCCAGCCGATCCGGACGCCGATCCATACTATAACATTCAAGTCATGCTCAATGTTGTTGAAATCAATCTCGCCATTATCTCGGCATCCATTCCGGCACTAAGACCACTAATGCGCCGATGGTTTCCAAGTATATTCGGAGGAAGTACAAACAAGGATACCAATGGAAATTACAAATACGGGACGAATCCGCGGTACGGAAACGGCACATATGGTCGGGGAGGAGCGCATCACGGAGAGAGCGGACTAGCATATGGTCACGGTGGCATTGCACTGAAGAGCCTAAGTCGCAATGACAGGTTGGCACATACGGAGGTTCGAAGCACGAGCCCATCGGGCAGCGAAGAAGAGATCATGACCACAAACGGAATCATGCGAACGACCGATGTAACGGTACATTACGACAACGACGAGCGATGGCAAAACTCATTGTCTCGGTCGTCAAGCGACTTCAAATTGGAGAAGGAAACAGCGCCCAGAGCACTCTGAGAATAAACGAGCTGGGAGCTGGACCCTGTGACAACTACGACGGGAAGTAACAGGACTGTCTCAACGATTCAGTGAGCTGACGAGACTTCCCTATCGAATTTTGAGCCTTGGTCAAAGGCTGGCGTTAGGTTAAGGGTGCATGTATTCTACTTGTTGGACAGGGGAAACGGGTCAAAAAGCTACGATGAATCTCATACCCAGTAGGCGCTTGACGCATTAGCGAACAATCTGTATAGAACCTAGAATAGAATTAATCTCATTACGAGCAAACGATCTCTTCCGGGGTTTCGTGCACGTGTGGATGGTCGATGATGTACAGCCCTCGCCGGCCAAAGGTGCCCAAACCCCTTACGCTTCGCGGGCTAACGAATCGAAGCTAGACTTGCTACCCGCCGCCGCCCGCCTCGCCCGTCGTTTTCCTCTTGTCCTGTTTCTCGTCCTTTTCACCGTCTCGAAGCTAGTGTCCGCTGCTATTAGTGGTCCCCTACATAGGTAACGAGACGGCACCGTCTTTATTTCCTCTCAATCTGGGTAAGTACCTACCCGCCTGTTCAAGCTAGAGTGTGGAATCGGCGTAGAAGCCGCGAAGAATGAATGTTCTCCACACACACACCGCCCCCAAACATGAAATTAGCGCTCCGTCAGGGCGAACCAAGGCCGAATCAAGGGACTATCGGAGGGACGTCAAGAGAAGAGCAGCTGACTCATGTGCTCGGTATCATAGGGCTGACACTGACTGGCAGGCCTATAGCATGACTCGCAACTCGTGTCGCTAGGCACGGGACTTTTCATTGCCGCACGTCAGCTAATGAAGCCACCCGCCAGTCTTAATGCTTGTTTCCATCGGCTTCGGAGAGACAAATAAAAGCAATGGTTCGCTGGAACTATTTTGGTGGCTATACGAACTGTATGTGTTGCCTTAGATACACTGGACGGACTCTGCCCGAGTTTGTGTAATATCGAAGTGATCTACGATCGCAGCGACCCAGCAACCTACCTTGGACCCAGCTGTTTGGAATAAACATGGCAACAGGGACCAAAGCAGGGATGCTTGCGTATGGATAGACGCGACATAATATCCAAGATTTGGATTTTCTGGTCCATAGAGCTTGGGCTTTGCTTGGGGTCCCCCGAGGCCCCCCGAGGCCCCCTTTGACGTTTTCAAGGCATACGAGGCATACGAGGCGCTTCGGCGCTATTTATCTGCTTCATTAACTGATCGGTTTGTATACCTCATTCGGCTTAAGCAGACCGTCCGTGCGATCAGGTCGTTGTGCTTGGCGCATTGGTGGGGTTTCCCCGAATCGTCCTGATTACCAAGGGATTCATACATACGCGAATGCTGTGGTGTTTCTTGTTCACATACAGCACGGAAATAATGTCCTCGTTCGGAGTCGGGTTTTACAACAAGTAGACCTATGAACACAGGCAATGTCGATAGCCGTGACACGAGGCTAATAGGGCTTACAAGGGTCCCTTGTGGACGACAAGCTACTATGCCTTTCAAAAGAGACCCAGATTAGCACCTCGCGGCGTGGGATGAGACGAGTGACTGCCGAGGTTAACTCGTAATTTTTTATTCTATTGTAACAAGCCACCTGGTACAGTGCCACGGAAGGCCTGGAAGTTGTCATACGTTGCTTTATTCATCCCTTTCTCGGGATATTAGTGAGCTGTCAGCCAAATCCATTTAGAAGCATAACATATTGTCTGTGAATATTCAATCTGCAAAGATAACTTGGTGATGAAGAATGGCCCGCGTAGAGACAACATGATATTGTCGTCGAGGGCTCCAGCTAGCAAGCAATACAGCAGATGATTATGAATAATCTCAGAAGTACCCAGCCCAAATGCTCAGTCAATCATTCCATGCCCTTGTGGCTGATGCTTGCCTATATGCAATTCATGCAACATCGTTCATTTGTCTTTGACGGTCGCCTCTCTCTGCGAAAGAATGTATCTTGCCAAGGCCTTCAAGTTTCCAGAGCTTACGATCTTAGACAGCGGCAAATCCACTGTCGTCTCTCTTCGAATCCAGTTGCGAAGCTCAACGGAAACCAAAGAGTCTAGACTGTAGTTCGAAAGAGGTGCCTCCGCCTCGATCTCGTCTCTCTCGATCATGGTGATGGAAGACACCTTATCCATGAGTACCTCGAGTAAGAATTGAAGCGGATCGCTGGCGTTACTGATCTGGAGTGTCTTGGATCGCGTGGGGCCTCCTTGTGCATCGTCGAGAACTCCTTTCATCCGCGACTCGTCACGGATGTACTCGACGAGAGCTCTTGGATGGAAACACTGCCATGGCAGCGTGCTGCTCTCATCGCCTTGCGCATATGTATAAGAAATTGCCTTCCCATCACGGTTGATGCCAGATGATGCGCCAATCATTGCGCCTTTGATCACGGTTCGGAGATGGGTTTCTGACAAGACTGCTCCAAGAGAGCCCGACAGTGACGCCTCTAAGTTGCGGTCGGCTACGTACCCGACGCCCAAGACAACAGGTAATGCAATGGAGACTGTTGGCTGACCAAGCGAGTTCCGGTATTCTGCGAAACTGTCATAGAAAGACTGTCTGGGTGTTAGTCACTGGCATCCCATGGGATAAAGGCATGGTACATACCGCTGTCCCAGAGTAAACAGGCTGTCCGACATTCCCGACACCTGAAATAAAGGAAGAGAGCGCCACAAAAAAGTCCAAGTTGTTCGGGAGCAGTTCATGCAGATTCCAGGCACCTACATATCAACAATCAGCGACTTTCGACAAGGGACGCAATGTCGCGGGACTCAGTTCATGAGTAGATGCATTACTCGATGCCTAATGTAGGTGGGGAATGAAAGCGACTCTCAAAAGCTACTCACCTTGGTTGCGAGGCGTCACAATGTTCAGCCAGTCTTCATAAGTGGTGTTCTCCCACAATTTATCCTAGGTTTCCACAGTGTCAGTCATGCCAATGCCTCCAGCGAATCGAAATGTACCTACCTTGAGGAATAGAGCACTGTGCATTACACCGCCTACAGTTGGAAGATCTTCGATCGCCTTGAGGGCATTCACTACATCTTCCCGGCGACCAACATCGCAAGCAATGGCCCTGACATTGACGTCGCTGCCCTGGAACTGTTCCAACACTTTTTGCACCTCAGGACGAGTTGCTCCACTGCGACCAAGCAGAACGATGTTGCGTGCGCCATTCTCAACCATCCATGGTACTATTGAAAGGCCAATGCCACCCGTGCCTCCGGTGATGATGTAAGTCACATCGTGACGCAAGAATCCCTTGGAAGCGGTAGACAGAAGCGGTGGTCCCTCGGCCATGACTTGCTCATCGGCGTCCATAGTGACGATGATCTTGCCAATATTCTGACCAGACTGCAGCTTGCGCATGCCCGTGGCTAGCTGGGAAATGGGATAGGTGTTCACCGGGCGAATAGGCTGGATTACACCCCGCTCAAGAAGACCCATCATGTCCCTGAGACAGGTTTTGTGATCTTGTGGTCGACTCAGAAACCGGGTTCGTAAGTCGACACCGCTGAATGTCACATTGCGATCGAATGGCCTCATACCCAGGTAGCTATTCTGCAGAAGGTCTCGTTTGCCAATTTCGACAAACCGGCCGAAGTCTGCGATGACTGCCCATGTTTCTTGTAGAAGATTGCCGCTCAACGAATTTATGATCACATCAACACCTTTCCCATTAGTGATTGTAAGGATGCCGTCTCGGAAGTCGGGGGTTCTTGACGAAAAAATGTGGTCTTTCGGGATGAAGAATGTGTCGTGAAGGAAGTCTCTCTTTCTGTCTGAACCAGCAGTCACAAAGACTTCGGCCCCAATATCCTGTGCAAGAACAATACACGCCTGGCCAACCGCCCCAGACGCTGCATGAATCAGGATGCTTTCGCCTTTCTGTAGCCGGCCAACATCGATCAGTGACATTATCGCTGTCGAATACGCCACCGAGATGCCTGCAGCTTCTGCGCTACTGAAGCCTAACGGGATTTTGCAAGCCATATAAGCAGGTATTTTGACGTGTGTCGCAATACTTCCTGCTTCAAGGGCACCGTAGAATACTCTGTCTCCCTCTTTCAGATCGACTACGCCCGGGCCGACTTTCTGAACGACCCCGGCGCCTTCAAATCCCGGACGAGTCCAAGGGATCGAACCAAGAACGAGGAGAACATCACGGAAGTTGATTCCAGAAGCCTCAACCTTGACCAAGACTTCATCGTTCTTCACGGGTTGCTCGAGGATATCCGTTCTCTTGAAGTATATTGCGTCTGGGCTTCCTGCAGTGTCAACAGTCATCTCAAACGACGTGTTTTCTTGCCAGAATTGCTGCTCCTTTTTGAAAGTAGCTCCCACTTCCGACGCGAAAACCTCCTTAGCTGTGGTTAGCGCTCGGTAACGAGGCAGATACAAAGTGCCCTCTTTCCAGGTAAAATCCATATCAGCAGATTTAGCTAGTTCCGGATCCCGTAGTCGTTCTGCTTGCTGTATGATCGAAGATGCGCCATCTACGCTGATTGGGATATTTTCCAACATGAACATGGTTCTGGATCCATTTTCGAGACGGACTGTTCGCAGTAGGCCCTTGATGGTATCACAATCAGGGAGGTGGTTTTCGGGTATGACCCAAAGCAGACCCTCTATCCTAAGGAGGACATCTTTGAGCAATTCAAATGTTTCGGATGAGAAATCTTTGAAGATGCTTTGTCGAGGAGAATCGATGAAGACACAGTATGGATCATCCTCCACATTCACTTCTGCGAAAGGCTTCACAAAGACTTCGCATCCATACTGCTCGTTGAGCATGTCAGCCACGGTCTGTGCGAACTCTGCTTCTTCATCGTCTAGAAGTGGCCCACAGATGGTGATTGGCGCCGTGTCATTGCGATTTTCAATTTTCCCGACTCTAGTTGTCGTAATCACATTGAGAATGTTTTCGGGATCGTTAGGATACCCCGAAATGACCCCGTCAAGTCCGGAGAATCCTCGGTCGACGAGTAAACGGCTCCAGCCCTCGTCAGAAAGCAGAGGGCCTTCTTCAATATTGCGATCTGATAGTCGTAAAGGTGTCAGGTTAGTCATTTCTCTCCGGAATGCCATGCAGCGGCTCAATCAAGCCAAAAAGGGTCCTACTTCATATACCCGAAAGGTACAGTACTTACTACGGGGAAGTTAGTAGATGTTTTGGGTATGAATACAATAAGAGACCTGTGCGGGATCTTGAAACATACCATTCGTCTTCTTGTAGCCACCAGCCTGGTAGCAAAGAGAAAGGGAGGACCAGAGGTGCATGACGGCACGCCTCGAGAAGCACGAGTCTTCCGTTGGGTTTCAGTAACGATCGTACGTGGTCTATAGTCGCGGCCATATTAGGTGTTGCATGCAGGCAGTTTGATGCAATGACAAGGTCGTAGTCTTCGAGAGAAAAGCCTTGCTGCGCGGGATCTTGGCTAATATCGAGTCTCTTGAACGTGATGTTCTTCTGCCATTTGGCCAGTTTTTCACGAGCTTTCTCGAAGAAGCCAGCCGAGATGTCCGTGTAAGTATAGGTAAAGTTATCCGGCAGCCTCTCTTCACCGCGTGAAAGTTCTTGGAAGACGGCTAGAGTAGCTGAACCTGTTCCGGCTCCTATTTCCAAGACACGCAGATTGAACTTAATATCGGCCAAGTGGCGCACCCATCTCGCCAGAATCCAACTGAGTCGCACATTTGTCATGTCATCCTCGTAATACTTATTGAGCCGATCGTCTTTAAGCATTATTTCCAATGGCTGGATCTCTCCTCGGAGAATACTGGCAAGTCGCTCACCAACGGCACAAACCATGGCGCCTTGGCCTCCTGATCCAGATACTTGCGTCACCAATGCAGGAATATCGACATCAGAGAGTAGGCCGCTGTGCTTCTCGACTATCGTCTCTGCCCACTTCCTGAAACATGCGAGATGAGAAGGGAGTTGAGAAAGATTATCACCTGCTGTTTGTCGGAGGGCTTGATCCATGAAATGAACAGCAACTTTGTTCAGTCTTTTCACGCGGTTATATTCATTCTCGTCGGCTGGTTTTGCGTTAAGGATACTCCTCAACTTCTCATTGTCGGCCAGATGATCGAGACTTGGCACCAGGTCCCAGTAATAACTAGCTGGAAGACTGGAAATCGAATCTTGGCTGTCTTCCGTTGCGATGACCCGAAATGTGACCGATTCCCATTCCGCGACAAGCACACTGTTGCTCTTGACAAAGGCTGCTACACTGACACGTATTGTACCGGCAACAGCGTCGTACTCCAGAAGACGAGTTATGACATGAAGTCGTAGTTTTTCTACCAGGGGGATATCGTTTGAGATGCGCAGACGACTGACATAGTTTGGCATCAATGCGGGTTTCTTTGCCCCGTAAGACTCAAGAAGTGGCCCTAAGCCTTGTAGAAACGAGTCTAACGTTGGCGCATCAACAGATATAGGGGAACCGTATTGGGACTTCTGTGACAAATCAAGGTCACGCAGTTCGGCTTCCATTAGAGTGAAGCCGGGACCCTCCCAGAGTTTCATCATTCTCTTGAAAGCAGGTCCATAGTGAGTACCATCTGCAATATCTGGGGTGTACTCAAGGGATGGGTCGCGCTCCTGGAGCTTGCTACTGTTTAGGAGTGATGCAGACACCTTGACAACTTGGCTGTTGCATGTCATTTCATTTGCTTGCGCCTCAATTCTGCCATGGCAATGAGATGTCCACCCATAATCAGCTGACCACGTTGAAATTTCGAATGTCCAAACATCCGAAGAAAACAGCTCAGTTCCCGTGGCTGCTGGCTTGAGTTTTGTGACGATATCGACACGGTCCTCTTCTTCAATCTCCAAGCTACGCTTTGCATGGAAATCTTGGATAAGTAGATGCTTGGGTGGTGCTGAAGTTGTGCGCCTTGCAGCTTCGAGGGCAAGGGCTAAAAAGCCTGTAAAGGGAAAGATGACACGACCGCCAACGCTGTGATCCCTGATCCAGGGTATCTCGTCAAGCGTGAAGACTTGTCTATAAGAAATATCTCCAGCTTCGTTATCGGGGTTCTTCCATCCTAAAAGTGGATGATACGGTTGACCTGGGTGTAACTTTGCCTGCGTGATACGAGACCTGAGAATGTAAGGTCCAGATCTATCCCATTCATATGCGGGTAAATCGGGGAGAACTTGAGCGTTCTGCTGATTCGTCAGGTTCACAGCTGAGAGTTCCACGGGTATACCCAGGCAGAACAGATTCTTAGACAAGTTTAGTATGGCATCCTCAGTGTCAACACCCCGGACTAATGAAGCGACATAAGTGAACTGATCTGGCTTTTGTTCCTTGCTGTGCTGTTGACGCATAAAATCGACAGTCTGTTTGATAGGGCCCGAGAGCGCGGAGTGTGGCCCAATCTCTAGAATGACAGTCGGCAGTCTAGAGGATGATATGTCTTTTCTGGCTAAGAATATATTGTTGATCGAATCTTCGAACTTAACTGGCTTGGTCAGGTTCTCAATCCAATACGAAGCGGGTAGACTATCGGTTTCTATGACAGAACCTGTCACAGATGACAGAAAAGCAGGCCGGCCGGATGTTATATCGGGAGATTCGCCGTTGCAGTACTTTTCGATCGATGCCAGGTAAGATGCAGCGACGGAATCCATGTGACGAGAATGATAGGCAATATCAACTTTGAGCTTCCGAGCGAAAATCCCTCGAGAGCTTGCTAACTGGTGGATGTTGTTGACGGCAGACTCGTCTCCGGATACAGTCACGCTCTTGGGACTGTTAATAGCAGCAATCGTTGCATAACCGTCAGTATTCTCTTCGATGAGGATCTCGGCCTCAGCCTTTCCTATTCCGAGTGCCAGCATTGCTCCTGTCCGAGTATTTTCTTGCTTGAGCTGGATAGTAGATTGGCCTCGGAAATATGCAATCGCGACTGCTGCCTCAAATGAGATTAAGCTCGCTGCGTATGCTGCGGCGATCTCCCCTGAAGAATGACCAGTTACTTGAGCTGGCTCGACGTTCCACGACCTCAACAGATGTATCAATCCAAGCTGTACCGCGGTACAAGCAGGTTGGCTAATCTCAGCCTCGTTTACACGCGTATTGTCCTCTGACTTGCCCAGTTCCTCTGATTACAGTCAGTTCTCATACGCCTTTGGGCACATACAAGAGAGCATAATACCTTTCAGTGACCAGCGTGCCCCGAGCAAGGATAAGTGTTTTTCTGCCTGCTCAATAGCATTATCAAATGCCTCGAAACGTTGTAACCCGGAGGCCATATTTGCGTATCTGTTCATGTAAGCTGAGGGGCTCTGCTTTGATAGTTACATATGAAGTGTAGTACTCACTGGGCGCCTTGTCCCGTAAATACCCATGCGAGCGCTCGATCTTTGATTTTTTTGGGCTTAGCTAAAGAAAGTTGCGATTTCAGAGTCTCCAAAGATTCGGCAGAAACTGCGATACGATGCGCATGATGCGTCCGCCGTTGCCCTAGCGTAAAGCAGAGATCCCTCATGAACTGATCGGTATTAGGGGCCTTATTTAGGTATTCCAAGCAAGAAGACGAGTAGGCGGCAACACTACTCTCAGACTTGGCTGACAGTACAAATAACCGCTTCGACGTCTCATGGCTCTGGCCATTGCAGCCGTTCCTCACGGGCGAGCCATTCGAACCGCTGACAACACTACTGTTCAAGGGAGGAACACCATTTGTCTGCTCGTTTCCATTCGCATGACCGTTGTGATGAGCGACTCCGTTCCCGATTGGTAATTTCGGTGCCTCTTCTAATATAATTGCTGCGTTACTCCCGCCGAAGCCTACCATCATGATGAGATCTCAGCAACCATAATGAACAACGTCCCAGTCACAGTGAATGACAACTTACCAAAATTTGTCACTATTGCTCGCCTTGGCTCGTCCGCTGGCCACGGAATCTCAGTAGGCGGGACCTGACAGCCAGCGTCAGTATCGTCCAGGCTCCATGTCCGTGGTCATCACGCGGTCAAAAGTAGAAGAGCAAACCTTTAGTTTTTCCCGTCCCTCAATCTTTGGGTTAAGCTTCTCGAAGTTGGCGTTTGGAAGAATTTTCCCGCGCTGGAGCATCATTACAGCTTTTACAATGGCGAGAGCGCCGCTGGCGCCTTCTAAATGTCTAAAAAATCATGCTTAGAGAAACTTCCACAGGACTACCCAGTAGGACAGACAAACCCAAAGTTTGACTTTAAGGATCCGATATAGAGTGGCTTATCTGGTGTCCGGTCGCCTGCGAGTACGGATGCGAAAGCTCCGGCTTCGATTGGGTCACCAACCTAATTGTCTGTGAGTATAACTGTTCGAGGATCGCGGAATAGGACTATCGTTACCCACGTTTGTTCCAGTTCCATGACCTTCCACAACCGGTGTCTCATTCGGATTCAATCCAACCTCCCGATGAACACGCAAAAGCAATTTCTCCTGGGCAGATCTGCTTGGCATCGTGATTCCATCGGAGCGTCCACCATGATTGCAAGCGGAGTTTCGGATTATTGCGTGAATAGGATCACCAGAAGCGATAGCGTCATCAAGTCGCTTCAGCAATAGACATGCTGCTCCTTCGCCTCGGCCGAAGCCGGAAGCTTTTATATCATAAGAAAATGACTTGCCCTCAGGTGAAAGCGCACTAAGATCAATGTCAACCAAATTGGGACGGGCTGTAGCTACCAATGACTATATACTCACCCCACTGCAACACTTCGAGTCAGCAATCACTCTTTATAGCGTGTTTCTCCAAGTTTAGGGAGTCCTAAAACATGTCACCATATTACTTGCTCACAAGAACAAGGACACCGACTCCAAAAAATTCTGTAGATAGTAGATAGGTAGGAAAGAGTTCCAGAAACTACTTACTGGTATCCAGGAAGCTCCATTGGCCAGGTCCCAGGAGTAACGCAGAGCCGCCAGCGAATGCGGAACTGCATTCTCCTAAACGGAGGCTCTGGCATGCTGCAGAGGCAAGTTAGATCACAAAATGACGAGCTGTGACATTGTTTTGGCGAGCATTTACCGATATGGATGGCGTATGTACTACTAGCACATGCAGCATCGAGGGCCACACTCGGGCCTGTAAGGTCGAAGAAGTAGGATAGTCTATTTGCGAACATCTGTGATTAGGTATACCTATGCGTCAATACCTCTACCTCTACGCGTTTGTACCTTGCAAAAGCCCCGAAATTCGTGACGGAGCTCTGACGAGTGATGTGACATTACTCACTGCAGACTGGTTAGCGACAAGTGTCTGAGGAGTCAAACACCAAATTCAGCTCCAATTAAATGCTTCAGGGCTTACCAGTTGGCGCACCACCAGGACAAGTCCAGGGTGACTGATGGGTAATTAGATTTAGCAGTCATCTGAGGGAGAAGGTCCCTCACCGAGGCAGGAAGGTCTTCACCAAGCATGTGGCCATGTTCTGGGCTGCCTATCGCAGAGAAAACACCCGTATTTGAGCCTGCTAGTTCCTGTAGACTGATGCCCGCACTCTCTGCAGCTTCCAGAGCACATTCAAGAAGGATACGGTCTAAAAAAGCGGTTAGAAGGAATTGATACTCTGCATAGATTCTACATAGTCTCTGACTATTCAAGTCAAAGACCGGGAACCACATACGGTGAGGATCAACTGCACAAGCCTCTTCTGCCCTTAAGTTGAAGAAATGAGGATCAAAACTATATATGTCGCCAGGCAAAAAGTGCCCACCTGTCGTCACGTCAGCCTTCAACTCTAAACGTAACCTCTCGGAGGGATATGAAGAGCTCGTTCGGCCTAGAAAGCATTGAGTTTGCACTCGTGAACATACCCTGAACGGCGATGGTACCGCCCTTCTCTCGATCAGCATAGTAGTATGCTTCAGCATCGAACCTGTCCGCTGGTATTTTGGACCACGCTGATTGGGCTTTGGCTAAAAACTCCCATAGACCAGTTCTGTGTATTCCGGGGGCCCGGCTAACGAGCGAGACGGGAAATTGTTAGCTTTCAGCAATATTTATCCCATGATATCTCGAGAAACATCTATGTCTTCAAGTTTCCGAGTTCTGGAGTCCAATGAAATGCACTTTCAACAACGTACTAAACCATCAGGGTTAGACAAGCAAGATACTGGACTATGCTTTGGGAGCTTGAACAATGATTGGCCACGTACCTAGGAAAGCCCAACGACAGCGATGGGAGTCTCCTTATTCATCTTGGTTGTGGTCGCGTGGTGGTGAGAGAGGAGTTGGCATAGACAAAGTCCTAGAGGCACAACAGTAGGATTATGTTTTGCTATGCATACCTACGTATACATGATGACGGACACTCTTTATCTAGCCAGACGCCACCACCATCTCGAGCAAGTCCTACTGGAGGGCAGTGTTCTGTGCACTTGTGGATTTCCCCACAAGATTTCATCCTTCTCCATGACGGTGCGGCCGACCATGTTGCTTAGCTGACGACAACCAAGACAGGCTGGTGCATTGCAAGGCCGACGCCGTCGCTCCATGTCATCATGCGACCAAGGATATCAAGAGGATGACGCGCATCTCGGCGTTTGGATTGACTGATCTCGACACAAAAGTGGCTTTGTCTGCTGAACAGATGGGACCATGGATGTGCTACCCACAACACCGTTGACGATATCGTTTCACATTGAGAGGCACCCTGTCGGCAACATAGATCTAGTTGGGCAAAGTCTTTTGTTCTAACAAGGGACTGCGTCGGTGCTGCAGGTGAGGAATTTCAAATCGCCTTGAAGGTTTACCTGGAGGAGGTGATTGAGTGAAAGACAAAAGGCCTGGCACCCTAGCTCTGGCCCTGGGACGCGCGGGGGACGAGCGCGTACTGTGCGTATTCGCGCTAATGCACCCCAATTCCATCTGGAGAATCGTGGCTCTCTCCATCTCTGCCATTTGCCCTTATGCCCCTCCCTCTCGATGCCTCTGCCCCTCCCCCGCCTCCATGCCTCTGTCCATGCTGCGCGGGGCAGTTACGGTTGGCCATACGGTCATCTGTTCGGAAACCCAATTTTCATTATTAGGCACACTCCCCCCTTGCAGAGAACGGGGCTTTAGCTAGTTTTAACGATGTATTTTCGTTATATTGAAGCTTGCACTTTATCGAGATATATTATAATGAAACAGGAAATATACCTTATAACGGTATAAACGCACTTTATTTGCTTTATTTGTATGTACTTTTTGATTTCCGAGCAATGTAGCCCTAAGGGCTGGGCCGTTATAGATTTGATGGTAGAAGCGTTGTGGTGGTGTATTGAATGGTATGTAGGAGGGATGGTTGTGATGGCGTAGTAGATACAGTGCGTGTGTGACTTATATAGCGTGTGAAGACCTTTTTCTATATATTAGGTACAGCGCTTGCTTTGCTAACTGTTATGATTTAGAGCCTTTGAGAGGTTTGAAACGCACGAATCTGCAATGATATCGATTTTGTTAGTAACGTACGAGTTTGTATGTTCGATTCACTTTAAAAGCGCTGTTTTGGAATTTTTTATTTATTACTATTTCGCCGTCGCCTTTTGCTTTCGCCGTCGCTAGCGAGGTTACTTTAGTGAGTGGAGGCTGGAGGTGCCAGGCCTTAATAGGTACGCTATAGGCATTTCTAGTAGCGTTGAGGTAGTGACGCTGTGGTGAGGTGATCACTAGAAGGGCTGGTGGTGGTAGATAGATGGTGCACCTGGAGTACTGGCGTGGTAGCGACGACGAGGTCGACTTTTTATATAAGCTGGTTAGCAGTTAGCGGCTAAGATTTGTACTTAGATGATGGGTGAAATTGTACCGGTTTAGGGTGTATAGAAGTTTTTTTCCTACTTGGGTTTAGCTACCGTAGGGATAACGGAACCCTGTTAGGTCGTACCTGCTTTTTACGCTTAATACAATTTTGGAAGCTACGGTGGGGTAATTCTAGTAAAATTTTGGGTTTCCGAACAGATGACCGTATGGTTAACCTTAGGCAGTCCCCTGCTGGGTCAACACCATACCTACGAGTGACTGGAAACGAACAGACGAGGCGAGAGCCGTGGAAGGTACCCTTCGAATAGACCATCGACAAGGGCACGCACTACAGGTGATCATGGTAACATATGATGACAATGGCCTCAGAAACCCTACATTACAAGGCAGACAGCCAGCTTCCCCCGCCTCCTTCCTCGACCCCACGCAGAGGGCCGGCTCGGTCGGGTAGTCGGAGCTACCTGTCCTACAGGGGTTTGACAGGGCCTGGTGAAAATCAGTGGCAAAAACATTACGGTTTGACCAGCCAAATTTTATCAAAAGGCAACCACTTTTTGCCAGTCTTTTCTTTCTGCACGCGTGACGCGAGCACCGTCTTGGAATTCTCACTCCATCGTCACGAATAGTCTCCCGTCTGACTTGCAGAAGGATCGAGCGGTGTGAAAGCAACTAGGCGCGTACTAGGCTTTGATTGGTCGAGCATGGAAGGCATTCTTGCTACGGAGTATACAGCGAAGAGGGGAATATTAAGTATAGCATCGTTGCCGAGAACTGCGGACACGTCAGTCTGCGCATGCATAGAAGTAGTTTGCGAAGATTTGGACGACTTCTGTCAAAAGGACCAAGTACCCAGTCGTATCTGCGAACCACCACCTCCTTTCGGTTAAGTATGACGTGAATTTCAAGCCTCTGGCGTCTAGTTGTATGAATCAGACGGTCATCGCAGACCAGGAGTTCGAGCCGTTCATTATTCAGTATTGTCCTTGGCCTAAGTGAGGCTAATGGCCCCTGGCGATATCATACGTTGATCCTCCCGCGTAGGAGTTTGCGATGCAAAGCAGAGGCTGTGCCCGTAAAAGAACTTAGACTCGAAGCTTGAGTACTTTGGATGAATACTTTGATCAATTTTACGATCCACAGCTCTGCGTAGATACACTACCTACATGCACGCGAACCACAACTGCGAAGCGCACGTGTTGTTGCAGACTCCAAAGCGAAATACCCCAAATTTTTACAAGGTCGTTAAGATGGGTAAAGCTGTTTTGTCGAAACATGAGATCGATTCCTCGGACATATCAAAGATATCCAAGCAGTGCAATATTGCAGTGGAGCAAATAGATGATGTTTACTCATGCACCTCCTTACAAGAAGCCACCATTGTCGAGTCCATAATCCATGCCGGCGCCAGCGTATTCCAGTTCGTACTCAACCTCGCTCCATACGTTGACCTGGACCGTTTCTGTACCGCATTCCAGAAAGTAGTCTCACTCAACCCTGTTCTACGGACTCGTTTTGCCGAGTGCTGCAATGGCTATGTTCAGGTTGTTACGAAAGAAACGCACCACACTCAGCGGATTGCTGGTGATGTGAACGAGTATCTGCGCTTGGATAAAGCAAAACCATTGAGTCTCGGAATGCCGTTGCTGCGATCCGCAATCTGCGATCGCAAGCTAGTCGTTACCGTCCACCACGGTATCATGGACCATGCGTCCTTGACTCCCTTGTTTGAAGATGTACTCTGCATATACTATGAGAAAGAACCCCCGAAACGAGTCGACTTCAAAGACTTTGTCAAGCGTTGTATAAGTCTAGACGAGCTGGCCGCCAAAGCATTCTGGGAAGGCCGATTCAAAGGGCAGCCTGCCATTTATCCAAGAACTGAACTGGGCTATGTTCCTCTTGCAACACAGATAGTAAAGCAGGATATACCAATTAGTCGGGTTGACAAGGACTTTTCACCCGCTCATATTCCTTCATATCTCGAGGTGGCTTGGGCTTTGACTGCTTCTACATATTGCGGTAACGAAAGTGTTGCATTTGGGATGATACTGTCGGGCCGGACTTCCACATCCGTTGATGAAGAGACCACAATGGGTCCAACCATCGCAGTTATTCCCGTCCAGACGGAGCTCAAGCATACAACTACTCTCGATGGAATATTGAAAGACAGCATGGCCGCCCGTCGGCAACTCCAGGCGAACACAGCTTTGCAGTACGGTTTAAAGAGGATCCGCGCGGTCAGCGATTCGGCCCGCGTCGCATCGGGTTTCCAGACTTTGTTGAACATTCGACCGCGATGGTATGACCCGAAAGAGGATGCCGAGATCTCATTCGACTCAATGGATGAGCCTCACGGCGCATTCGCACTATCAATCTCATGCGATCTCGGTGACGACAATGTATCACTCAGGGCGGTCTTCGACCCGGAAGTCATCGGCGAGCAGCAGATACGTAGAGTGTTGCACCAGTTTGAGCACTATCTTCAGTCACTCATAGCAGCACCTCGCTCGACCAAAATTAATCAGATACCGCGCTTGAACTCGCATGATCGCGCAGAGATCATTGGGATGAACAGCGAGCTATCTCAAAAAGTGGGTTTCAACGCCGGTGTCCATGATCTCTTCGTTGCAAAAGCCAAGGAGGTTCCCGCAAAGACGGCAATCAATGCTCACGATGGCCAAATGACATATTCTGAGTTAGACGATATCACAGAGCGCCTAGCGCATAATTTGCGAGAGGGAGGAATAGCCGTTGGATCCGCTGTAGCTGTTATCTTCGAAAAGTCCTTATGGGTAATTGTCGCCGTGCTCGGAATTTTAAAGGCAGGCGGCGTATGCGTTCCCATCTCGATATCCGACCCGAACGACCGCAAAAGCACAAAAATTTCCCAAGCAGGCGTCACAACCATTCTCGCTTCCAAAGCGCAATATCAAAGTTCTGTTAGTCTCGCCCCAAGAGTTCAAGAAATCAGCTTAGAGACGATGTCATCTCTACCAAAAGCGGAGTCTCCAGTGGGCTGGGTCGCGTTCCCAGACAACCTCGCCTATGTACTATATACAAGTGGCAGCACAGGATTTCCGAAGGGTGTTATGCTCGAGCACCAAAACTTAATCTCTTTGTTGAACTGTTGTATTCGATACTTTGATTGGTTGCCGAATGCCCGAATGCTGCAGTTTGCTGCTTATGTGTGGGATATGAGCATTGCAGAAATATGGTGTACCTTGCTTTCCGGCTCCTGCCTCTGCATCCCTTCAGAAGAGGACCGCGAATCAGATCTCATTGGTTACATGAACAATAACGAAGTCAATTGTGCGATTCTTACCCCGACGGTCATTCGAACTCTTCTTCCTGCGGAAGTGCCTAGTCTGAAGTATCTTATTTCGGCCGGAGAAGCAATTTCTCACGAAACATCGAAGGTCTGGGGGCGAGACCGACGTTTCTATAACGCATGGGGACCATGCGAGGGTTCATTCTTCAGCGCTGTTGGGGAATTAACTCCGAGTTCACCATATCCTGAGAGTATTGGAAACCCTATCAATAATTCTCTGTGGATAGTGAACCCTAAAAATGCCGGCGATCTGGCACCAATCGGTGCTATAGGCGAAATCTACATTGAAGGGCCGGGTGTTGCTCGGGGCTATCTGAAAGACGAAGCCAAGACGAAGACAGCCTTTGTTAAGCCACCTCTCTGGGCCCCAACGAGAGAAGGGAACACGCCCAGGTTTTTCCGTACGGGAGACTTAGCCAAATACAACGAAGATGGAAGCATCTGCTTTGTTGGTAGACAAGACACTCAAGTGAAGATTCGAGGTCAGCGCCTGGAGCTCGGTGAGGTTGAGAATGCAGTAGCAAGCTGTAGCGACGTCCGAGATGCCTTCGTTACTACCAAAATATCAGAGGGACGCACGGAACTAGTTGCTGTTCTATGTCTTGCTGATCCCGCTCTGCCAAGTAACACCGTGCTCCAAGACCTCGCAGAGAATTTCCTTGAAGCAAGCTCTAATTTACTTCGCGCAATTCGGGACTACACACAAGCCAAGTTACCACCGTATATGGTTCCAACTGTTTGGCTGGCGGTTGAAAAGCTGCCAAGGACAGTATCTGCGAAAATCGATCGGTTAGCCATTTCCCAATATCTCAAGACGAAAAGCATATCATTCGCCAGAACTGCATTAGAAGGTACAACGGCAAGATCTTTGACGCCACCTCGCACAGCAGGCGAGAAGCTATTGTGCTCAATCTGGTCGTCCGTTTTATCTCTTTCAGGGGCGGAAGTTGGATGTGAAAGCCTCTTCATGCACCTCGGAGGCGACTCGATTACAGCAATGCAGATAGTGAGCAAAGCTCGAAAACAAGGGCTGCGGGTTTCTATGCAATCTTTGTTTTCGGACAATCTCGCATCCATTGCTGAGACTGCGATGGAAGCACAGGATACCATCGTTGCGATAGCACCACCTGACAATGCTGGGGCACAACATAGCTTGACAAACGGAGGCGAAGGTATCTTGAGCGAGCTAGGGCGGCTGGCCCAACCTATCGAGTTGCAGGATATCGAAGTCATTGTTCCTGCTACACACGGACAGATCACAATGCTTGCAGTAGGCGATACTAGAGATCAAGGTTATCATATCGATTTTCACCTTGACTTCAAGCCTAGTCTCGAAACTGACCGCCTTCGAAAAGCCTGTGATCAAGTTCTTCGAAATCATTCGATCTTACGCACAGTTTTCGTTCGATACAAGTCGACTCTCCAACAAATAGTTCTCAAGAACGCACCTGTTGGTATGGTGCTTGAAGAAAGACAATACACGCCAACACCCTCTTTTGATCAAGATAGAGCTTTAGCCTGTTTCCGCTTGCTTTCTGACGGCCAGAATTGCGAACGACTCACCATTGAGATCCATCATGCGCTCTACGATGCGATTTCTCTAGGTCTCATATTTCAAGATCTTGGCGCAGCATATCTCGGGAAAGGCCTCGCCGATGGACCAAACTTCTATACCTGGGTATCACATGTTCAGACACTCGATATGACTGCCTCGAAAGAATTCTGGGGCGAGGTCTTGAAGGGCAGTTCAATGCCATACCTGGTACCCCAACTAGCCGGAGGCCTACGTGGGTACCCGCTGGATGAACAAGTACACCTCCGAACTTCGTTGCAGAACATCAAAACGAGTTTTGGGACACCCTCAAGCGCGATCAAGGCGGCTTGGTCTCTTCTCCTTTCTCTGGCTCTAAACACGCGAGATGTCGTATTTGGAGAAGTCAGCGCAAATCGTTTCCTACCATTCCCAGACATTGAGAAAGTGAAGGGTCCTTGTGTTAATCAAGTCCCAGTCAGAGCACGTCTCGGCTCAGAGACCACTCTTGCGTCTTTAATTGAACAAATTCAGGAACTATCCGTAAAGGGCATGCCTTTCCATCACCTCGACACTGGCACGATCTTGGCAGATTGTAGTCCGTGGCCAGACTGCGCTCGATTCAGTACTTCCCTCGTCTACCAGAATCATGACTCCATCCCCGAAACCTTCCGCATCGGAGAGGCGCAGGTCAACATGTCGGGGGACGGGAAACTGGGAGACTCGACAGGCCTCCACGTCATCGCTGTGCCGCGATCCGATGCCTTGGAGATAGAACTTCGCTACTCACCACACGTTTTCCCCTCTGAGCAAATTCAGTGGATTGCTCAGACCCTTGAGCTCGTCCTGGAGGCCTTCCCCTCAAGCTTGGACAAGACACTAGCCGAGTTGGAAACGGATATCCGTAAAAGTGTAAGTCCGTATACAGTGCCCATAAGCTCGGCCACTCCCGCACCCCTCGTCCCTCTCTGACAACCCTTGCTTTCAACATAAAAAAGCGCCCGATGATTGTCACGCGAGCCTGGATAGAGGTCGGGCTGAGGGACTGTTCGTTTGCCATAACCCAAATTCGACTTATCGTCCTTTCGGGAATGGTCGAAACGAGGTACTTGAGGAAATTCCATGGGTGTCCTGGTTGTGGCGGTGCGAGGTATCGACTTTGACGCTAGCCGAAGTACTGAAGGTACCGTTTTTGATGGGTTATTCGCTTAATCGTTCTCGTCGATTTGATTGGGTGCAGACACCCTACGGCGATCATTTAAGCGTTGAATTCCATGACCACCGTCGAAGTGATTTTTCGTGACTACTCGAAGGCCTGACTTCCCGAATAGTACTGGCGTGACAAGGTGGCCTTGACATCGAAAGCCCTGTACAGCAAGGGCTGTACCTCCAGAAGTCAATAAGTCATAAGTCGGTTATGGCAAACGAACATAGCCTGATAGTTCGGGATCGTGGGTCCTGAGCAACACATGGATGTGAGATGCGGAACCAGAGTACGGAGTGTGATCACGGAGACCGCTCAGACCGCTCAGCTGTTTTCTGCATCAGATGTCGCGCTTAGCTTCCCCACCAGTTGGTTGGAGACATTGCGGGGAAACCCAGTCGCGCGCATGCAGAGGTACTTTTTGGCGAGTGGTAGAGGTAATTGGAGTCGTGACACGTGCTAGTGCTAAGCTGGGCTTAGCAGTGATCGAAATAGTGGGGCTTTCCTCAATTAAGGTCAAGATTGGCGAGATTGGCAAGAGAGCAAGCATTTACAGATTACAGCTCGACGGGCTCCAGCCTCCAGCGTGCAGGACTCAAGCTAAAAGCAGGTTGCAAACGAAGTACGGATGTAGAAACCAGGTCTAATGCAGCAGCATACATCTAAACCATGCACTTGACAAATAAAACGATAGTCAATAACATGCCTCGCCTGTCTCGTCTGTCGTTGGAGATGAATCAGAGTTCGGACAATGGACTTAAACATTTAGGCTCTGTATGCTGTGTTTTGATCGACGCCGGTAAGTGCAATGCTGTCGGGGGAAA
Organism: Xylariaceae sp. FL1019; assembly: GCA_022578705.1. NCBI lineage: Eukaryota > Fungi > Ascomycota > Sordariomycetes > Xylariales > Xylariaceae > Xylariaceae sp. FL1019. The sequence continues at coordinate 1,155,102 of MU391928.1, forward strand.
ACGACGCCGTTAGTTCCGTGACGATTAACGACCTGTACTGCTGCGGCAATTGCTGACGGTGCGTTTAGGCACATGTAGGTACTCACACAGCCGAGACAGCCTGTACATGGCCTTGGGCATATACAGTTGTGGTAAGCACGTGTATAAGGTATCTTGACAACTAGGTGAAATGATGCCACTGTGTCTTTAGAGTATCCTGTTCATGGAGCTTAAGAACACGAAACATAGGCGTTGAGATAGAGGCGCAACAAGAGCATGAGTCAAAACTACATGCAGGTCTTCTAGAATCCTGCTCTACCTAAGGGGGGGGGCCCCCTTTTTAAGCAGGCTGTCTGCATAAATGTTAACACTTAGATATTATGTCGGGATATATGGTTGGCTTTTAAGTGTTATTTCTGATACTATTTTAGCTAAATATTATAGTACGGCGTAAACATGACGATAATTTAGTTATGCTAGCTATTTTTAACACCTGTACTGCAATAGCCGTTATTTGTAGCGTAATAGCGTAATAAAGCCGTATATTAATATTGAGGGCGCTACGCTGTTGTAGTAACCGTGATGTTAGCAGCGAACACTCTGTTAAAGGCTGACATTTTGCTAATACTCTGCTGGCACTCTGTTAGCACTCTGCTGGCACTCTGTTAGCACTTTGTTAGAAGGTAACACGCTGTTAAAGTCAGTGTTGTGATTTTAGTGACTAATTAGTGACTAAAGACTAATTAGTTAGTCACTTAAGTGATTAAGACTAAAAAAATTAGTTTTAGTTAATCACTACCTTAATTAAAACTGACTAAATTTTTTTTTAGTCAGTCTTAGTCACTAATTAGTCACTAAAAATAATGAATTAATAATCACTTTAAATGATAAAATACTTTATTTAAATAGTTAAAAATGGTATATATACCGGAATAAATCCGAGAAAATTATATTATTATATATTATATTTAAAAGTAAATAAAAGTGAATTTTCTTTATTTTATAATCTATATACTGCTTTTATATGGTTATTTATATATACGGTATATTTTAATAATATTTACTTTTTTAAATATTATATTTAAAGAAAAGTATAAAATATCGAAAAAATATATTTTAAAAGTAATATATTATAAAAAGCATAAAAATAATCTTTTTACATTTTATATACTTTAAAACAACGGACTTGACTTATTATGTTTATAATTAAGTATTATTTATATTATATTAAAAATATAGCTATATATAATATATATAAATAATTAAAAATTAGTTTAATATTCGTTATTTTTTACCGTATAAAAAGCCCATTTTTAATTATTTAATATCTTTTTATTAACGGTATTAATAAATTTAGTCACTAATTAGTCACTAATTAGTCACTAATTAGTTAGTCATGACTGACTAAAATTTTTTTAGTCAGTTAATGCCTTGACTAAGACTAATAAAAGTCAGTCAGTAAGGTGACTTTGACTAATTAATCTTAGTGACTAATTAGTGACTAATGACTAAGTGATTTTTACTATAACCCTGGTTAAAGTTACCACTCTGCTAAAGGCCTTAAGGTTAAAAAGGTTAAAAAACAATAGCGCCGACGACCTATTACCAACCACTACCTATTAGTCACCATATATTAATTAGTCAGTCTACGGGATATAGCAGTTAATTAAAAAAACGCATATGCTTAAATTTTAATTTAGGGTCTTTATTTAGATCTAATTGCAGGAACGATGTGGGGTTAAGGAGTTTGCTAGTTAAAGTAGGTATAGTTAATTAAAGGCTTTAAAATATAGCGAGCTATACTTAATACAGTTAGCGTGGCAAAGGGACTTTAGTCGTTTTTAAGTTTTTTAAACTATCGAAACCGTTATAAAGCAATATAGGTTAAAAATTTTTTAAATAAGCAAAATAAATAAAGCAGGTGTAGTAATATAAGTCGTTTTTTTTTTGCTTTAAAAAGTGCTGGCTTTTAATTAGCTGCAGTAATAAGGCCTATAATAAAAAGGCACGTAACGTAGCGATAATGCCTTATAATAATAATAAGCTTTATAGCGATAAGGCCTATAGTAAAAATATATATAATATAGTAATAAGGCCTTATAGTAATGCTTTAATAAGCTTTATAGCGATAAGGCTTTATAGCGTTAACAGTTTTATAGCGATAATGCTTATAATAAAAAAGTACGTAACGTAGCGATAAGGCTTTATAATAATGCTTTAATAGGCTTTATAGCGATAAAGCTTCGTAACGCTAATAGCTTTATAGCGATAATGCCTATAGTAAAAAAGTACGTAACGTAGCGATAAAGCTTTATAATAATGCTTTAATAAGCTTTATAGCGATAAAGCTTTATAACGCTAATAGCTTTATAGCGATAATGCCTATAGTAAAAAAGTACGTAACGTAGCAATAAAGCTTTATAATAATGCTTTAATAAGCTTTATAGCAATAAGGCTTTATAGTAATAATAGGCCTATAGCGATAAAGCTTGCAGCGTTTTCGGTATTTTTAGTACTTTTTATAATTATACTTTAATTACGTTAATTATAGGCTTAAAAGGCCGTAAGGCGCGTTAAAGTAAGCGGCAGCGAACTAAAACGCGTATAAAGGCTATTTAGTAATAGCTTACGTATTATAAATATATAGCTTAATTAATGCTATAAACAAACCTTATAACAATAGGCTTAGCAAACGGGTAATAAATAAAAGGGCTATACCATTCGCTATTTAAGCTATAAAATTTAAAGGTGAAAAAATAAAAGTATAATAGTGGGTTAGCTAATTTAAGTAGCTGCATATTAGTAGGTAACCAAGTAGGGCTATCGGGTAACCGGCTAAATTATAGGAATAACGTAGGTAAGTTATTAAAATAGTTGCTACGTTATAATCCCTCCGGTAAAAAAAATCGCATTCGTTTATAAATCGGGATTAAACCCCGTAAGAAATAAATATTATAATTAGGGTTAATTTTTAAATAATAAAAATTACTTTTAATAAACTAATTAATAATTTTAATATAAAGTTTTTAATTCTTAATTAAAAAAGAACTAATTAAACTATATAATTTTTATTAAATTAAATACGCGTTATTTTTATTTATATATTTAAACGTAACCGAAATTTATTTGCGTTTATTATAATTTGCAAAATTTCCTAAATTTTTTTAAATTTTTTTAAATTTATCGTTATTACGTTTTAACGTTAATATATAAGTTTAACCGTTTAATTTAACGCGTTAAATGCCTAATTTTCTTTTTTCGCCGTATTAACGTCGATAACGCGTAAAACGGTTTTTTTAAAGCGTTATCGGTTTATCGTTATTTAAATAAAATTTATCGATAAAGTTTTTATTAATAATATCGATTTAATCGTTTAAACGTAAAAAAAAACCTATTTTATTAAAATTAACGTCGTAATATTTTTTAAAAAATCGAAATACGTTTTTAAAATAATTCGTAAGCTTTTAATTTTTATTGTTATATTTTTATCCCTTTTATTAAACTTTATAATATAATTTATAATATTAAATCTAAAACGTATAAATTTGCTCTATTTTTTATTTTTTATTATTTAAATTAAAATTAACGACTTTTTTGTTAGAATAATTTAATTTTTAACCGGGTAAAAAATTATTTAAAAATTGCTTTAAACGTTTTATATAAAATTATCGTTAATTACGTTAAATATTAAAAAGCGATAGTTTAAAAATATTAAGTCGTTCGAGATTTTCGTTTTTAATTTTATAATAATAACGTATTATAAAATAATCTATTTTATTTAAAAAATAATTAATAGCGTTTTTTGTTTTTTTTACGATATAAACGTAATCGTTAATACTAAAATCGAAAATACGTCGATATCGGTTAGCTTATTAAATCATTCTTTATTACGCCTTTGCGATTATAGCTTTAATTACGGTAATATATTTATATGCCTTATTAATAAATGCTTAAGCTTTTTTTTTATTTAATTTTTTACGAAATAGTTTATTATGGAATAATTTAATACGTACTTTTTAATTAAAAACTATACGTATTTTCCGACCCGTAAGGACTTTTATTAAAAATAAACCATTTAAAAACTCGTAAAATAAAGAATTTTATATAATATTTATAATAGGCAAAGCTTTTAACTAGTTATTTTAAAAATAACTTATAAAAAGTTATAAATATTGCTTTAAATATTTATTTATAATCTTTATTTACTCCGCCGTTTTATAATAGCCGGCGTTTATAAAATTAAACTTTATTCCGTAAATATAAAACAATTTATTTATAAAATTAAAAACGAATTAAAGTCTTTAATTATTAATAAAACTTTCTAGCTAGTTAAAATATCGGTATAATCTTTTATAATATAATTATATCGCGTATTTGCCCGTTATTGTTTTATTATACGGAATAAAGCATATTACCTTTATTAATCGGTCGATTATTATAAAAATAATATCGAAACCGGCTTTATTTTTAAAGAAATTAATAAAATTAATTATTAAATGCTATTATAAAAAGTTTAAAATAAATAAAAACGTTAAAAAGTTTGGCTTTTTATTTATAAAATTTTTTACTGCAAAATATAAGCAATTATAAACGAACCGCGTAATTTTAGCATATATCGCGAATTATTAATATCGTTTAATAATTAATTATACCGTTTTAATAACGCCGGAATAAACGGTATAAATACGTAAATATATTTTATTTATTACTTAAGTCCTTAAATAATTTATTTTAAAAACTACTAATTTTTTTTTAAAAGTTAATAGTTTATTTTCGATATTTTATTCCGTATTATATTTTCGTGCTTTTTTTTAATATTTATTTAAGTTTAGTCCGTTTTATTAGCTTTTAAAATAGCGTTTATTAAAATAAATCCCGATAATTTTAAAGGTTTTAATATAATTGTAAAAAAATATACCCGTTCTTTATAATAAGCGCTGTTTACGGTAATAAAATTTAAACTAAAAATCTATATAGCGCTATAATCGATAGGTTAAAAATATTTAATATTTGTAAAAAGCGGCTAAAATAAAACTATAATATATTATTTATTACGTTGCTTTTTTTAACTTTTAATACTGTTTAACGGTCGAAATAATATATTAATAATAACGTTTTGCGTATTTAAATAATACGTAATACGAAAATTATAGTACGAAAATAATTCGGTTTAATTAATTTAATAAAAATTTAAAACACGCTTTATTATAAAATATTCGAAAGCTAAATAATTAATAATAACTATAAATAAACGGGGATTTTATATATTTATTAATTCGGTTTGCTAAATCGTTATATTTTTAACTATTGCAAATAACTTTTTATTATAAATATTATAATTAAGTTCGGCGTTATAAAGTGTTTTTAAAAAAAACGTTATAAACTGTTAAAAAATATTGTTTAAAGTTTTTTAAAATAGGATTTTAAAGGCTATATTATTAAAAACGTTAATTTTTATTTAAATAAAAACGTTATTATTAAATAAAAAATAACGTAAAAGCGAAATAAAAAATAAGCGGTTTATTAACGTATTAAACGTTATTTAATAAATAAAAGTTTAGTTTAATATTAAATCGTTATGTATTAAAAGTATTAAAAGTTGCGTTATAACGCCGTATTATAAAATAAAACGTCGGTAAAAACTATAAAATTTTAAAAAAGATCGAATTTAAAACAAAATTGCTTTTTTTTAATATTAATAAGCTTTTGTTAATTATATATTATTTTGATTTTAAAAAAATCGATTTTGATTTTTTCCGTATTAATAATAAAACCGAAATATTTAGTTTTGATAACGTAAAACTCGTATTTTTTAATATCGGCCTAAAAACTTATAGCTCGTAAGCAATCGAAAACCTAGTATACGTATTATTTATATTTTTCGACTATTTCGGAATAAATTAAAATATTATCGAAATAAACGGTATAAAAAATATTAAGCAATTTTTATAAACCGTTATTAATATAACGTTAAAAATTAAAAAAACCGTTTAATAATTTAAAAAATATAACTATATAGCGGTAAAATTTATATTAATATCGAAATATTATTAAATCCTTTATGCTTTTAGCGATATATATTTTATAAAAAGCTTAATAAATATTGATTTTAAAAAATATTTTGGCCTTATTAATACGGTAAAAAGTTTTATTTATTAAAAATAGTAAATATTAGTTTTTACGAATTTTTAAATTTAATAATCGGTAATTAACGTAAAAACGCAATTTTTTATTTATTTTTTAAGTAAATAAAATAAATACGGTTTATAAAACGTTAGTAAATTCGATAAATCTTTTTTTTAAATTTTTAAAAATATATTTTCGGGCTATTTTGGCTTTTTTAAAAGTTATTTTATATAAAGCGTTAAAGCTTAGTTTTTAAAAATCGCAGTCGATAATAATATCGAAATCTATACCGCGTTTATTTTTAAGCAAAATATTAAAAGTAATTTTATTAAAAACGTTAAAATAGTTATAATATTGTTTAAAAAAAACCCGTTTAATTAATTTAGCTAAATCGGGAAAATTTTTAGGGTTTATTTAACCGTTAATAATCGAAATAAATGCTTTTTTTATTATAACGTAGCGTTTTTTATTAATTATAATATTTAACGTAGTTAATATTATATAAAAAAATTCCGTTTTATTATTAAATTTTAAAAAATAAATAAACTATTTTCCCGAAATTATTTAAATATTAATTTTATAAATATCCCGTAATTTCTAGGATTTATACTAACCGATTACGTTTTATATTATTTTAAATAAACTATATCGATTAAACGTAGCCTTTTTTTCGAAAAAAAGGCCTTTTTTTTTTCTTCGTTTAAAAAAGACCGATATAGTATTAATGGCTTCGGTATTTCTTTTTCGTTTTTAACGTACGGCATAAAAAGCCCGTAGCGTTATAGATCGTAAAAAAAAGATCGAAATAAACGGTTTTTTTTAATTATAGTAAAAACCGTAGTTTCGATATAAAAAACGTAGTAAAAATAAATTTTAATTATAGGATTTGTTTTTTAATTATATTTATCGTTTTTAAAAAATAAAGCGAAAGATAAAAAGGTCGCCGGCTATTATACCGTTGTTTATTATCGATATTTATAAAGTTATTACGTTATTTAGCATTTTTAGTATATTTTAAATTATTTAATAAATATTTAGCTTGATTTATTATAAAGTTTTAAATTAATAACTTTTTCGGCTTTTATTTCGGAGGAAAAACTAATTATTTACGTTTATAATCGATTAAAATGTTATAATAATTAAAAAACTTTTTACTAATAATAATATCGTGTTTTATATTTAAAACTAAAAACGGTATACGTTTTATAGTCCGTTTTTACAATTTTAAATATATTAATATAAAAACGTTAACTTTTTATATTATTTTTTCGTTATAGCTAATAACTTTAATAGGCTAAAAACCTATTAATTTAGGTATTACTAAATATTTTACGGCTTTAGCTGTAAAAATTAAATTAATTAATAAATATACGTTTACTCCAGTATCGGCAAATATTTATATAATTAACGAATATTTATTATAAGCTATAATATAATCTATTAATAAAAAATCCCTTTTTAATAAATCGTTTAAAAAATTAAACGGTATTTACGTATAATCGTTTAATATAAACCTATAAATATTTAATATTATCGATATTAAATATAGCTTAAACGTAAAGTTTTATTTTAAACTATATCGTTTTTTGTTTTTATTAAGGCGGTCGATAAAGCGTATTTTAAACCTATAATTGTAACGACGATAACGTTAAAGCGGTTATTATTTATAAGCTTAAATTCTATAGAAAAAAACAATTGCGACTAATATAGCCGTGTTTATAATAAATAAAACATTTATTAGCGGCGATAAGTCGTTTAAACTAATTAAAAATAGCTTTTTTATATATAGGTTTTTTATTTTTTATAAAAGTAAAAACGCTAATATTAAAATAGTTAATTGAAGCTATAATTATAAACGCCGGAGTTAGGTAAGTAAAAACGCTAAAAACAATAATAACGGAAATAAACTTTAAAGTCGTACTTCGGTTATTAATATTATTTAAGCGCTAAAATAATAACGTTATAGTTGCTTTTTTAGTTTGTTATTAAACTTAATTCTTTTGTTATTAATAGTTATAGCGGTTAATATATTTGTAAAAGTTTTTAAATTTTATATTAATATTATAATATTAATTAATATAAATAATGTTTAAACGAAAAAGCAGTTTATCGTATAATTTTTATTTATAGTCTTTTTGTTTAATTTTAGCTTTTTTAACAAATTTAATAAACTTAATACGGAATATTATAAAAACGCTAACTATCGGTATTTAAAAGTCGTAAAAAACTATATATACTTTTTTATAAACGTTATAGTTTTTATAATTATTATTTATATAAGTTATTACTTTTTTAGCCGTAATTAAAAAAGCATTGCTATTTTTTTTATTAAAAAAAAAAAAGGTTTTTAGCCGTAATTTTTTTAATACGACCAAAAATATAATTAATTTTAATATTTTTATTATAAAAACGATCGGCGTTATTTTTAAGCTTAAACTTTATTAATAATAATTATTACTTATAAATAATAGCGGTTTTGCTAAATTTAAGCTTTTTATATATAAAAACGGAAAGGTCGGAAATTTTAGCTAATAAACGCGAGCTTTTTTTAATAAACTCGGTATCGGTATTTAAATAAAAAATAGCGCTACGTTTGCCTTTTTTAAATAAAAATAGTTTGCCTTTATTATTAATAAAGTTAATAATTTTGTTTTTTAATATTTAAATAATATCGTTTTTTTTTAAGCTAGTTAAAATAAAGCTTTTTACGGGTTTAAATATTAACGTTTAAATCGTATTTATTAATTACGCCGTTTAAATCCGTAATTTATTAACGAAATCGATTATTAATAGCGTTTTAACTATCGAATTATTTGCTTAAAACGTTAATTTAATCGTATAAAATATAATAATTAGAATTAACGTTTTCGATAATAATTTAAATATTTAAAATAAAGTTATTATAAATAACTAATATAATAAAGTAGATTTTAAACTCGTAAAACATTTATTCGAGGTTTTTTTTATAGCTTTTTTAAACTATTTAAAGTTTATCGTTTTTTTTTATTTAAGCTATATAGTTTTAATATCGGAAATTAACGGAGTAAATATAATATTAAAGCTTTTAGCGTTTTTATTTAATTTAATAACGTAAGCCTTTATTTAAAAACTAAGGTTTTTATAAAACGCTTAAGCTAAAGCAAAAACGAAACGACATTTTTTAAAGTCCTAGTCGGCTAAAATACGTTTACGGAATAAAATAATAAACAAAACTTTATTTCGTTAAAAGCTAATCGCGCCTTTATCGAAAGACTTTTTATTATTTTTAATAATATAAATAATAACGTCGTATTTAAAAAGCTTTTAAAAGCTTTTAAATAATTTACGGCGATAGTTATTAATATATTAAAAATAACGAATTATAGTACCCGCTTTGTTTAAATTAGTTAAATCGAAAGTTATTTAGCGTTTTATTTTAATAAAGCGTTTAACGACTTTTTTATTAAAATAGTGCTCGTTTAGTATATTAACGTACGAAATTAATATTAATTTAGCAAATCGTGCTATAATTAATCGTAGTTTTTTTTCGGGTAAAAATTTACCGTTTTTTTAAACTAAAAATATTAACCTTTAAATTATAACAATAGGCTTAATAAATAAGTAATAAATAAAAAAGCTATACTATTTACTATTTAAGCTATAAAATTTAAAAGTAAAAAAGTAAAAATATAATAGTAAGCTAGCTAATTTAAGTGGCTGCATATTAGTAGGTAACCAGGTGGGGCTGCCGGGTAACCGGCTGAATTATAGGAATAACGTGGGTGAGCCACTAAGGTGGTTGCCACGTTACAAACCTAAAAGGCCGTAAAATGCGTTAAAGTAAGCGATAGCGAACTAAAGCGCATACAGAAGCTATTTAGCAATAGTTTACGCATTTTAAATATATAGTTTAGTTAATACTATAAATAAGCTTAAAAGGCCGTAAAGTACGCTAAAGTAAGCGATAGCGAATTAAAACGCGTACGGAGGCCATTTAGCAGTAGTTTACATACTGTAAATATATAGCTTAGTTAATTAAAAGACTTTAAAGTGGTTAAAGTGTGGCTATAAACGGTGCTGGAAGTGTTAAAGGTGCTAGAGGTATTAAAGTTACTAGAATTGCTATAAGGCCTTATTGCTATAGGCCTTATTATCGCTATAAGGCCTAGCTAAAGTGTGGCTATAGTGGCTAAAAAAGGTGCTATAGGCTTTAAAATTTGGGACTTAACACCGCCTAGCAGGGCCTTATATTACGGACTAGAATCGAACAGTTTATTTTACGGGCTACGGAATTACATTTTACTACTTAATTACGCGGGCACGGACTACTCTATAATTAGTGCATTTAAAATCGATATCTATATATTAAGGTTTAAGGAATTATATAAGTTTATTACTAAGTAATAAAGCTATTAAGGCTAACGGTAACGTGTTAAAAACATTAAATTCGACGCTAATATCGTAGTTTTCCTTAATAGAGTGGTAGCCTTGATAGTATAGGCTTTTGTCGAAATTAATTCGGAAAAAGCATGATTATAGGTGGTAATTGTTATGGTTAATAAATTTAAATGGACGCTGTAGCATAGACTTCTGGCCTTGTTATACTACGGCCTAAAAAGAGTGGTACAGCGCTGTTAGCAGACGGTTTGACTTAGGCCAGTATATTATAGCGTACATTCAATGCAGCAGCCTGCCTAGAAATGGGGTCCCCCCCTATAGGTAGTTTGGAGCTAGGACTTAGGACTTAGCAGTAGCAAAAGATTCAAGAGTCTTAAGAAAGCCTCCCCATGCTTTCTTAGGCAGAACACAAGACAGCCATCGGTTGCCATCATAGTCAGTGTTCATAATGACAATAAGCGGAATAAGAAGAGCATCGTCTATTGAATCCGGGTCCGTGCCGTGAAAATAGACCGGATGGCCGCGTCTGCCTTGCGTGCGATTCGGCGCTTCCTTGACAATTGCCGCCGTGCAATCGAGCTTGTCCAGAAGCTTGCCTTTGAACCAGTTCGAAATGAGCTGGAACGACATGTCCTTGTCGCCAAACATGACATTCATATCGTTCGATCGTACCGTCTCCGCCGACATGGCGCTGTAGGCTTTCATCTGCTCCTCTGTAGCTTGAGCCAGAATCGCTTGACGGGATAGCGAGGCCAACTCTCCGACAGACAGCTTCAGAGCTTGGTCCGATGGGCAATTAAAGAAGATAGCTGTTGGCGAGTTTTGTACTACGGCAGTATTTGGTCGGAACATGGACGGCGCGCGGTTGCGCGGGTCGAGAGCCATCATCGTCATGAGATTGCGTGTCGAGGCGGGATTCTGCATCTGTGCTGTGACTTTGTTTACCAAGGCGACGAATACGTCCCCTTCACTTATGAAAGGTTCCATAACCTTCGTCTCTGGATCGATCTTCGACCCAATCTGCGCTCTGCATTCCTCCATTATCCTATCCATCCTCCTTTTCGGAATACAGACAAGCCGAGATTCTAAACCGATCCGCCTAGAGTTGTATAACGTCGACAGGCCCCAATACGCCAGCCTCCAGCCGTTGAGCTCTTTCCCAGAAAGCACATGTTTCTCTGTCGCTGGTTCCAGTAGTCCCGCCATGCCATCTTCGTGAAGTGGCATGAAGTGCGGTACTGATTCCGGCCTGCCGTTGAGAACGAGACTCCATGCGTCAATGATGGTCTCGAATCCTATGAGATCGGCTGTCGCGTGTGAATGACTCAAAGTGACGATTGTCCCGTCTGTGAATGTCAGAACGTGGAGTGCAAGCTGTGGTAGGTCGCCGCCATATATGTAGTCATCCCAACTTCGCGCCGAGCCAGGCCCAAGATGAAGCGGGTTGAAATATCGTGGCCCCGGAGATGTAGAAATATTTTCTGTCGCCTGGGGAAGCTGAGATGCTAGAGGATGATCACACATTGGTGTAACAAACTGCTCTTTTGTGAAGTACACTGGTGGCCGGTCGTCTGTAAACGGGCTGGGGATATGAATTTCTACGCCGCCGTCTAACTACACAAAGCATCATGTTAGTTATTGGTTCGCCAGAAGAAACGGTAGACTCTTACACGCCGTCTGAACCTGCCTCCCAGTTTTCGCCATCCTTCCATTTGCAATAGTTGTGATAGAGAATCGTTCAACTTGTCAGGATCCAGAACTTCTTCGAACCGAAACGACCACACCATTATTACTTTTCGCAAAGTCGATGTATTGTCAAACAATTGTACCGGCACTACCTCATCCGTCGGCACAACTGTTGGCAGCGGCCTTGGTTTCGGAACGAAGGGTATGTAAGAAAGTAGCCAAGACATTGGTAATTATATTGATCTGGTAATTGAACTGTGATAGGAAACGATATCGAATGAACGCCTCTACCATTTCGGTCTTTCTCGATTACCTGATGATTGATGATGAAGCTCTCTGGCAGACCTACCGTGAGAAGAGTGGAAACCAACGACGATGTCATGATCACTCTCTTCTGCTGACATCCCCTGCGATGCGATTGCCAAGGAGGTAGTCTAGGCCTTAGTGTATGCACCTGATCCTTAGTACCCCTACCAACCCCGCGTAAGCTATCTCACAATTGCGATTTGGTGATGGATGATTCCAAGGCTCCAACCCGATGCTCGATAAGCAAGTCCTACAACTGCAGCTATTTTCAATTTGACGTGAGACACTCGTCCAAAAAGCCTCTCCATTTGGATACTTCGCGTTCTCTCAAGCCGCATGAAAACCAAGGTTTCATTTGTAGTATAAAGTGTTTAACTTCGTCTAGATAGCTTCACGATGCCATTCGATCCGAAGAAAGACATTCCAGATCTAAGTGGCAAGGTGATTCTTGTCACCGGAGGTCAGTGTCTCGATCTCACGTCCGACTCAATTGACTAATCAAATAAAGCAGGAAACACAGGTTTAGGCGCAGCAACCATAAAATTCATCGCTCCGCGAAACCCATCATGTATCTTCCTCTGCGCCCGACCACCCTCAGTCGCGCAAGGTGAAGAGCTCGCCTCAAGTCTGAAGCTCTCACACCCCGACCTCAACATCCAAGTTCGACCGCTGGACCTCTCGTCATTCACAAGCATCAACAACTTCGCGGCCGCATTCCTGAAAGAAGCCTCGCGGCTAGACGTGTTGTTCATTAATGCCGGAATTTCCAGCACGGCGCCAGCCGTAACAGAGGAGGGATACGAGGCGCAATTCGGCGTGAATTACGTGGGCCACGCGCTTCTGGCCCAACTGTTGATGCCGAGGTTATTAGAAACGGCCGCCGAAAGCAGCGACAGCGATGTCCGGATCCTGATCACATCATCCATGGCAGCTTTCCTCGGCGCGCCACCAAACGGCCTCGCCCTCGACGATATTAAAAGGCCCGACGCCCTAGTGAACCCATACCAGCGCTACGGACACTCGAAACTCAGCCTGGTCCTCTTCGCGCGGAAACTTGCGCAACTCTACCCATCCATCACCACCGTGTCCTTCGACCCGGGTCAAGTGAAGACTGATCTCTTCCGAAAGGCGACAGGGGTAAACTACTGGGTTCTCATGACAGTTGGCATGCTCATAATGCATCTCACCGGTGTGAGCGTCGAAAAGGGTGCAGAATGCGGACTGTGGGTTTTGTCATCGAAGGAGCTCAAAAATGGAGCTCTCTATGAGTCTGTTGGCGTTCTACAGGACACAAAGAAGTTCATCACGGATCAAGAGCTCACCGATACGTTGTGGGAGTGGACGAGGAAGGAATTGCAGCAACATGGTGCACAGGGATGGCCGACGTCATCACACTCAAATATCAGTATACAGAATCTTGTATGAACAAATAGCGGGATCGCGTGGTGAATATAACAATATAATACTGTAGCTGCCGGCGAATATAGCCTCTATCTTCTTATATAGCAGCAATGAAGCCCATATCATCCAATTCAAGTGTGCGGACCGGTGCTGTTTTGGTGAGTCTCGTGGAGTATTCCCTAGGTACATACTATCAGAATAGGTGTGGATGCAATGCCTGAGGCTTCATTGGTCATAAGTTGCCAGAATAATCATTTTCAAAAGCCCCATGCGTGAGCGAAACAGATATTGCCACGTTATAGAATGATAATTAGAGGTTACTCATATCGTTGAGTTCTCATTCTCTTCTGATTCATAGGCAGCTATTAGAAGTCGTGAAGGAAACGATCGGAAAATATATAGCTCCGCCCCCAACAGCCCATGCCAAATCATGTCTATGATACCTAGTATCCCAATCTCAGAAACAGGATATAAACAGTCGCTCCCCTTAACGCCTAACAACTCTATCCTAGAAGATGGATGAACTCCATTTTATGACCATGGTTTGTGTGTCTGAACCAAGAAAACACTGACGTCGCCTCCTTTACAATAAAAAGGCACACAAATAGTCGGGGGCTAGTGCGTCTCACATAATGGCACAAGAAGCTGCCATGGTCCTGGCACGCCGGCGGTTCGTACCGATGATGCCCCCTTCCTCATCTGCATGAAGTAGCTGAGCCTCCCTAGCTCTCCGCCTACGACGACGGAGACCAGCACCAGTGGCGCCGGCTTCTTCAACAGCTTGCATGTAATCAGCCCACTTCCTCTCCAGTCGCGAAGCGGCAGCGAAATCGCCTCGTAAGACTCTTTGAGTATGCTGCTCCACTGTTTGCTTCCAACCATAAAAGCACTTCAAGCCGATGATTTCCGTTGGATATGTTGGCTCGGTTCCGTGTGGCTGGCGGATCTCTGCATTCCATGACAATATTTCTCGAATGCCTGTCCACGTGACGAATTGACAGTCGTATACTACGAGTTTTAGGCCAACATGGGGACGCGAGTTTTGATCCGATGTCCGAGCTGCACGTGAACGGACCATATCGGCAGCTTCTGCGAGAACAAGGTCCCCAATCCTTGTATTGTCCATGTCCACCGCCTTGAGGCCAACACATGCCTTGATGACGGGTAGCATACCGCTATCTCCGAGATTCTCACAGTAGCTTACTGACAGATGCTCCAAAGTAGCTGCACACGGGGCTTTGGCAAGGTGTTTCGATAAGATGTCGTTTGTGAGTTCAGAAAGATCTTCCAGTTCAAGGAGAGTCAGATGCGGAGTTGAGGCAAGAATAGGCTCCAGGGCAGCGTCCGTTAGTGACGTACACCCGCTGAGCTGTAAGCCTTCAAGTTCCGGTACGAGATGGCCAAGAATTTCGACGCTATCAGTAGTCAACTGAGAGCATCGACTCAGATCAAGGTGTCGGAGCTTCCTGGGCGGAACGATTGGTCTGTCGGTGAGAATATCAACCTCAGGCCGAACCCCTTGAATCATGGTCTTGAAGGACGAATCCGTAAGGTCCGCACAGCCACTAAGGACTAGATGCTCGAGTCTGTTTGTCTCGAAAATAGCCTTGGCCACTTCCAAGCTATCGAAACCCTTGACTTCCCCGGCCCGCAAGTCCTTTAGCTTAGGACAACCCAGCACAATCATTTTGACACCTTTGGCGTCCATATGCTTGCACCAAGACACATTGATACTTTCAAGTTGGGGACAGTGCTGTGATATAATCTTGCAAGTACTATTCGTCACAGCTGTCATACTCGTCAAGTTCAAGTTAGTCAGCCTCTCGTTGCTTCGTATCAGATTGTGTAGAGTCGGTCGCTGGAAGTTTCTGCAGCCTTCCAAAGACGCATTGATCAGATTCCTGCAGGCCGTCACAAGTATCTCGGCGCGCTTGTTGTGTTCGATCTGGAGACAACCGCGAACATTGAGATCTTTGATGAACGGACCTGCGGATTCGATAATTTTGGCCAGAGACTCGGCTGGTATCTCGCTGTAGAATTCGGACGCGTCAAGACGTGTCCACAGCTGTCCATCAAAGCAAAATTTGTAGAATTCGTGGTTCACGCGTGAAGCACGAACGAGCTCCCTCGGTTTGAGGTAGGAGAATATTTGAATTCGAATCTCGTGTGGCATCGCAGCCAGTAACTCGTACATGGGTTTCCTAGTACTGCCCGACCTGGATCGCGAAGTGACGACGTCGATTGGTAGGGAGGCGGTGGTCGGAGAGAGAGGGAAAGTGGAGACATTGGCGGTCTTGCGTGGTGCTAAAATCTCAACGCCATCGAGTGATGGGAACTCAACACCTGGAGTACCTGGAAAGGATGACTGTCCGTTGTGAAAGTATCCTGGAGAGGTATTTTCCGAGAAAGCCGGAGCAAAAACCACCGGCGAGGCGAGGCTCACACATGAGAAGTTTGCTCGACTTCCGTAAGGGGCACTCGAAGATCGGGCACGGCCTATCTGAGCCAACGATGGCGAAGATGATATGCGTTGTATTCCCCGGAGTAACTTTTGGCGTCGCTTCCCCTTTGGTGCGATCTCGGGCGGTGTATTAGGACGAGAGCTGACGTCGATAGGTGTTGGAGGCGGGCTCGTCTCGGCTGAGACGCTGCTCGAGAACGAAGTCATTTTCCGTGTTAGAGCAAGATTGGATCACCCGGACGCTGCTTTTGTTGGGCAATTGGAGTAAGAGGCGAAGGCAAAACGGTCAAAGGACTGATATCAGACGAGACTAATGAGCGAGCGCTTCCAATGGGGGCCAAAAACAAGAGCAATAGAGCTGCAATGGCCTATTCACTTAGGATGAAGTGCGGGGCCGTGCCGAAGTTGAAATTTGGGAGTTGGAGATTTCTCCCATGAAAGTCAATGGCCTTCTTGCTGTATGATGAAATCGGAAAGGCTGAATCAATGCCTACCGAGACATGACTCTCCCAGCCACAGATCAGGCTTACGCTACAAAGTACTCGAATGGACAATGTTGGCAAACGAGTGGTGCGGCAGCGTCTCCTGCTAATAGCGAGATATGGAGAGGGAAGAGCTGAAACCGAAAAGCAACAAGTGCAAAGAAGAAGCAAGACAGCCGATGTAGATGGAGAGAAGATGCAACCGGAGGGCTTGCTCAGCTCGGGTCTGCGCGATGATCGATCGAACTCCAGTCCAGTTTCGCCAATACTGAACAGGTCCCAAACAGACAGGTTTCTATGGCCTAGTTTTGCGGGACGGTCAGCTCGGGTACGGCGTCGGTGTCGGTCTATGAGGATTTGACTCGCGGGACTTGTTGATCCGGAGCCAAAATCCGCGAGCAACTGCAACTGAATCGACAACGGCCTCAGACAGCTCGGGTTGGAGCATATATAAAAAGGATTGCGAGTTGTTGTGGCAGAAGGCCAAAGCAGAGGGCTATCAGGTTGGTTTGGGGGGTTCGGAGTACTACACAACACCACGCTTCTTGCAGGCGCAAGACGACGTCGGCCCAAGGAATCAAGTCTCTAGAGTCGAGATACAACGGGAGAAGCTTGATACCGTCACCCAATTCCGAGAAGTGATGGTTACAGGACGAAATCATGTGCAACAAACAATGGTAGGATGAATGGAAAGATAACGTGAATATGTCTCAGAGCTGACCTGGCGAGCTGGCCATGTGAGTCCACCACGCTCTAAACCCCTCCAAGGCCACCCCTTCCTTTTCCTCTATCGCCTCTGCCCTGCGTCTCTTGGCCCCCCTTGGCCCCCCTCGGCCCCCCCTCTACCTGGATAAACACGCGATATACCCCTGTAAGAGGCAAAAAAGGGCTCGAGCATCGAGGATTCGAGCGACCGGTATCCTTATCGACAGCGACGGAATGGATGGCAATGTGCTTTATCGGCGCATGGGAGCGGGGTCAGACTGCAGATGTTGGAGACCCCTACCGGCCAGCTCGCCAGCTAGCAGCCTCCCGCCTTACTAGTTCATGCCGCTAGGGTCCATCTGGGCACTGCTAGCGGGGTAGGGTGGTGCGCAGAAGGCGGGCTCGGCGGGCATGGGAAACTCCATATGCAGTCGCACGCACGCCAACAGCTCAGCACAGCTGTGTACCTTGACGAGTATGCTCTCTAATGTACGAAGGGTTTCATAACTTGCAGTAGGAATATTGGAGCGATGGAAAGAGCGGAAGGTCGACGAGAGAAGACGTCTCAAAGATCCAGCCGCTTGGGTGAGAAGCACTGTCGAGAGGTTCTCGGTGCACTCATTCACTATCCTTCTGCATTGACTCCTCAGGTTAGCGGAGATTACTAAGGTACCTGTCGCCTGTCTCCTGCTGGATGTTTCCGGCAGGCTGACGAGTACCTGTTTTACTTGGCCAGCCTTTTATCGAATGCCAACATACCCAGTCGAGCCAGTGACAAAGCTGTCACAGACGGCATCCATCCCACAATGTCTGGCATGTTCTCTGAGGACTTTGGGTAGCCGCGTCGGTGCCACCCAAAAGCTGATCATCTGTGTTGTGTCTTGCTATCGCTCCAATGGGCAGTCAGGGAAGCTAATAAGCGAGCCGTTGGTCTGCGAATGTCGGATAGAAGACAAGAGGGATGGTGATGGGACGGCAGACGGGATGAAATTCCTTGGCCGAATCTGGCATATCGGGTGCCCGAGTGCTGTACCTAATGTGAGAAAAGGTCTAAGGTCTGGAGCCACCCAAGCACCACCCCACCCACATCAGCTCCGAGCTCGTGTTCATACAGGGGCCAGCTCACCCAGCTGACTACAGGTACCCGTAGATACGTTATGGCGGCAAAAGCCAAAGCACTTCGATGGCCGCACCTTTGAATCCTCTGCACCTCGACACCTATTCGGTATACCTAAACTCGGTCCATTATACTCTAGTCTCCCTGAAGAGAGTCGTCTTACTTTCTATGATTCACCTATGTAAACGACGGCTAAGGAGACTGGCGACACGAATGGTAGTAACTATGCCATGCTGGTAAAAGCAGGGGTTCTCCGCCATCTCCGTCGAGCTCTACCTGATGAAGATGATAGCGTTGTGGGTGCGTGTATGTAACTAACGGGCGGGCTCGCGGGGGATACTTCCGACAGCGCCAATGTGTCGGTGATAAAACAGTCTATGATAGAAAGTTGTAGTCTAGGCCTTCTTTGTGAAATAACGACACGAGAAATATACTCAAAATAGTATTTCCAATATCAACAGTGACAACAACAAGGACCCCTGATAGACCCTTGATTTCAGCTCCAACGCTCAAATGGGAACGTCAGGTCATGTATCGCTCTCGAATCATTCGCCGGGTGTTCGCCAGACTGACACCCGACTCATGACCACCGACGCGGCACCTGACCCCACCCAACGGCGCCCTGATGATCATACCCAAACTCCCAGCCTCAATGGGCACAACCACCGTGTTCTTGACTCAAGATAACAAGGTAAGTCGTATAATCTTTGACTTGCGTCAAGATTCCCCCGCGAGCCCCGGCTTGCGCGTTGTGCTGGGCCATGGAAGAATTTTCACTCCTGAGATATGACATCACCATAGTCCTCATTTTATCGCCATTGCAACTGGACATTCCTCGTGAAATGCCTGTATCTTAGGACTTATTAGCTCGGGCGATAGAAACTACATCTGCATTTATCTATCGTTCTCAGCCTGTATCAACTGCACCTGTAATACTTTATATGGTGCTTCGAAAAGCTTAGATGCTACCACGTGTGCATCGCTATTTTGTCGATTGTTACATGTCAGACATCACTGCACAGGGACCAGTGCTTACAGATTAGATAGATGGCTGAGCGTCGAGAAAACGGACTGCATTACAAGTACTATCAACCTATAGAACCATGTGGCCATACCTGATTTCCTGTGCACGCACTTCCTTCTCTTTTTTACAATGATGAGGGTTCCCCTCCTTTTTCGTTCCGTCCAAGCATGAAGACCGCGGTGACCTTGGCCAGCTACATCAAGCGACTATTTAGCCAGGATCGCGAGACTGCTCCTTAGATCCCGTGGGCCATGGAGCACGTCAAACAACACGCAATCATATTCGCCGCACTACTCCGTTTCTGCTCTAATCCAACACAAGCAACATGATTCGGTCATGAACAGCCAAATACCATCCATCACTGATCATGTGTTTACACCTCCTCGGTGCGTTATCTTCCTTTTGACACGATCACGCCACATGCCGAAGTATCTTCGTAATCCACGCGAGAGGTGAGAGCGACAGCCATGAAGTTTCAGTGAAACGCACTCGAACTTCCGTTCCTCAGTCGACTTGTGCCCTCGCGCACAAGTTCGCGTTGGGGTGGAGATGACAGATAGGAAAAACATAGGAAATCGAGACTCGGGGTTTGTTTGTGGTATCGACAGGCATCCGGCCTGATTGTCGACATTTCGCCAACTGCGAAGTGATTGAACTTCGCTCTCCCCCGAGCCAAAGCAAGACAGCTTCAGGGTCTCGGCAGGCTTGTTATACATACAAAGTTGAAGATGTGAGCACCCAAGTTGATCGTTGTCTCACCATCTTATCCAGTGCTACTTGCGGCTCTCGCAGATGTTGCTTGACACAACAAGGAGGCCTCGTCTCCTACGAGTCGAGTGATCGGTTCGACTGATACTGCGGAGAAACGAGCTTCATACTGATACATTGCTTCAGTATGGAAGTCGGGCAAAGTGGCGAAAAGTGACCTTGTCGAGATAGTGGCGGCCATTGAATAGTGCCTTGTACTCGTATTTGGTCAGGAGCATGCAGAATTTATCTTCAAGAAGATCCGAGATCCACTTGTAACGTTCGCTCTGCCGTGATTCCTGTTCAGTGTTCCCCGATTCAAGGATGACTTCCATGTCAATATAAAAGAACTTCAAGTCTGTGCCGTCCCCTTGGCCCAGGCCTTTAATCTTCTTGGGATTGATGAACTTGTAGCCCTCCCGCCGCTCTGGGCACAGACCAGAGCAGCTTGTCAGCATAAGATTGATCAGCGCGGTTCCGATCTTCTTCTTCCGAAAGGCTTCGTCGACGACCACGAGCAGCTTTCCACCCACTTTGCCCATGACATTATTCAAGCCGGTAAAACCTCGAGTGCCTTGGATCACCATGGCAAACCCAATGACTTTCTCCTGTTTGTTATCAAGGCTGGCACTGTCACCCTCGACTGCAACAGCAAAGGGTAGAGATGAGGCAGTGCAGATTTTGAGGAGATTCTGCATATGAGCAGTTGGTAGCGGATCTAGCTCCATAACAGTCGATTGGCCGGCGACTTCTTTGTTGTAAAGATCAGTGATAGCGTTGACGTCTCGAGACTCGGCGGGGCGAAAGTGACAAGCAATTTGTGGTCGTCTTGCAGCGGCTTCCCGCTCGTATCGCGCATCATCTTCTGCGTCCTGAGCCGCTCTTCTCTGCGCCTCTTTCTGAATTTCCTCACGAGTTCTCTTATCTCGTGATTGCTGGGATCTAGAGTCCCGAAGTCCCAAGAATCGCTCAGGATGTTGAGCAAAGAAAGCTCGGATCCTTTCTGTCGCTGCCATAGATGCATTGCCCTTATCTAGGTCGTCCACTTGTGCTGATGGAAAGTGTTAGCGAAGCAATCTTCGGAATATTAGTGGGCTAGTCTGGATCTTTTACCTCTGAGTGTGCGAGGATACAGTACCGGCTCTAACAGGCGACCCGTTTCAGGTTCAATATCGCAATCCTTGCGGTCCTGTAACTCAGCCAGATTCGCCTGGACGACATGAGTATTCTGGACCCAGTTCGTGATCGCATCTGTGTATGCCATCTTGAAAGCCTCAGTCTCCTCTGGGGTAGCCTTCTCTAGGAATGACCGCGGAGTCGCATTCCAGTCTTGCGTTGCCATGGCTTCCTCGCCAGCATCAAAGGAGCTTCGAGTTGGAGCCGACGCAGGGCTCGGATGTAGGCCGTCATCCATGGCATCAGGGTTTCCACCTCTGAGCGTTGGCTTGCTAGTACCGCTGAAGAGAATCTTGCCTATCTGGGTGGGTTTGCCGTCTTCATTACGAAGGGCATACTTGATCTTGCCCGCCGCCAAAAGCTTTTCCCCGATCTTGTGCTTGAAGAACCATTCGTCGTACTGTCGAAGGCGATAGTCAGGCTTATTGGTTCCGCGAGTTGCGTTCAGACGAGCCATTCGGCTCAGGTGACTTTCAGAGCCAAGATGATCTATCATCTGCGCTTGGAGGAAGAAATCGTGCGTTTCAGGGCAGATGGGGCAGGCCAATGAATTTTCCTCCGACTTGTTCTCGGGGACCACCGCCTGCTGAGTATCTCGAAGGTCATTTCCAGCACTCTGCAGCTGTCGATGATTTCCAAACAGCATGTCGACAATTTGAGCTCGTTGAGCTCTTGTATTGTCTTCTATGTGGGGTTTCATCAAGAGGTCGATATTGTGTTCGTTATACCATGTCAGGAACTTTTTGAGAGCATCCCAATTATCGAAATTGCCGCGGAGGCTCTCGCGAAACTTCTTGCAGTGCGACTCCGAGAGGAGATGCGCAATGAGCTGTTGCTGGTGTGAGAACTCTGTAGTCTCTGAACAAAGATAGCAGACCTGGGGAATGGTTTTGGTGGGCTCAGGTGCTGCCGTAGCCAACATTTCCTTCGCACAACAGTGATCAGAGTAATCTCGCAACTCTTGATCGATGTTATACTTCTCCCACCAACCAAGAAATCGTCCAAAGGGCGTCTCGGGCTCAGGGCCTGCAATCTCACCCTTTTTCGCCATCGTCTTGTGGCGGATACCGAGGAGGTGCTTGAAGAGTGCAGACTTCTTGTCAAACTTCGGAGTCTCCGGGCAAATATAGCAAATTAGCGGGATGACGCTCTGCACTTGCTGTTGGCCATTCAAGGTACCGGTCGAAGGACCCTCAGGTACTATGGAATGATCGAGGTCTGCCATTTTCGCCCGGTGATCTGAATCTGATGTCAGTATTGCGTTCGTGCTGTAGGCTGGATGGATGTTAAGAACATCCATGGGCTCGACAACGGAACGATCGTATTAAAGATAAGGGCTACATGGAGAAAGTGTGACATTAATGCGAAGTAAATGTTGAAATGATGGGGCTATGGACGGCAGAATTGACAAAGTATGAGCGGGCCGGCGGTGGAGAGGACAAGTGAGGATTTGGCCGACGGTTCAATGGGATAGTATGACTAGAATTAAGAATAGTGACAATAGGCTCATGGGCTGAGGGAATCGACATATGCCAAACACGGTGACCGTCAAGGCAAAGAAGGACTTACCTTACCGTGGCTGTGCCGTATGGCTCACTTGTGCACTAAGAACGCGTGTTAGTATCCATTTTATCGCCCCTGCCAAAGCTCATACACGAACGAGGGTTTGCGCTGCGACCAGATCCAGATCTCCCGCGAAAACAAGTGAGGTTGAGGTCAGACACCAGAGTCCAGCCTGCTTGCAACACAGTGAGGCAGGAGTGAGTAGAGCGAAGTAGGGCAGCATGAAATCCAAGTGTTGATGTATCAGAACTGGAGTGGGGTATTGAGGACGAAAGTTCTGAAGTAAGTCGGGAAAGACTGATCATCGCCACAGTCAAGGTGGCACCAAATTCAGCCCGCAGTGAGTTGGTGGAAGGGAAGGGATCTGGAAATATTTGGATGCTTTACTGCGAACAGAAATAGTAGCCCACGTACCTTCAGAAACAAAATGCTTCTCAAATTTAGGCTCGAAGGAGCTGACTTGATGAGTAAAGACCCTTCCGGTCCTGGATCTGGTGATGCTGAGGATTGAAGCTCAGTCTCACGTCAACTTTTGAGGGATGGCAGAGGTAAGATGTGGGAGAGTGTGAGGGAGATGCAGCTGGAGAGCGGGGTGCTGGGTGCCTAGAGCGGCTAGAGAATGGCAGTTGGAAAGTGTTGATAGTGGCCGCTTGGTGGACAGAAGAGAGGAAAGAGATGTAGGCGAGCTCAGAGGGTTGCCGACAAACAGAACATGGAAGGGTCAGGAGGAGGTAGCAGCGCCGAAGCAACAAAGATGACCGCGGTGACTGAGACTGAGGCGAAGGAGGTGACAGGAACCTGAAGCATTGACGGTAGCGAATACGTACAGGAAGAAGCTTGCGATGAAGATATGGTTCTGTCCCCCACACGTCGCGTCGCGTCGCGTGGCGAGAGTATGCGGCACGGTGGCGAGGTACAGAGCGCAGTGTCTGCTTTTTCCAGCTGGTCTGGAGAGCAGGCGATACAGATGTTGCAAATGGAAGAGTTGGATGGATGATGGAGTGCGAGTCTAGGAGCACTGCAAGGAGGTACTAGGTAGTTGAAACCAGAGTACCAGCTGAACTGATCGGCCTGTAGCTCACAATGCTGACATTGAAGTACCAGGACAGCGGTAGAAAGATGTACCAGGGAAGGATGGATGGAGGTGTCGACAGTTGTGTGTACCTAGGTACTCTTGGGTTATGACTACGATTGGGACCACGTGAGCGACGGGAGAGTGTAGTCGAGAGGAGGGGATCACCGCCGATGTGTTTATCGTTTGTAGGTGGGTATGGATCTTCCCGTTTTCCGCTATCTGTATGCCTGTGTGCTACAGACAAGTGGATAGAGCGGGTCGGGCAATAAAGGTACGGGCAGTTCCATGGAAGGAAGCTCGTGGATCAAGAGACCTTGACACTGTTTCTTCACCTAGAATATTTACCTTCATCAGCTCACCTCAATAGGACGGTCCGACGCCACAGCTGGATATGGTCTGTCTCTCAGCTACATGCTGTATAGGTACGTAGCAGCTGAGGGATAAACGATTAAATGCTCTGCACCTTTGTGAGTCGTAATACGACAAGCGATCCATGATACTTCGGCGTCTCCTGTCAAAGGACCTTGAAGACTACCGCGTTATACATCGCCTTGCTATTCATAGTTCATAAATACAGTTCTAGAGGCGGAAGACATATGGTAATACAAACGCTGTTTCGCTCACTCCTGGGTGTCAATCGCAATAAGCCAGTCATGAATTGGAAGAATACCTGCGATGGAAAATCATGCAAAAACTAGCTACTTCTGTTAAAGCAGTTGATGTTACATTCTTAACGCCCAGGTAATTGTCTCGGCAAGGATTGTCCGGATAATACGTTTCTTTGAAAGCGACAAGGCCTAGGTGGTGCGGGTGTGTTCTAATCTGCCAAGGTAATTTTGATCGCGTACGAAACCCTCATTTGAGAGGTACTTGAACACATATCCTCGATATTCCTAATTGAATCGTACATGATATTCGACAGTGCTCGACTGGTATGCCTTTACATGAGGGGTTTCCACTACCTGCTCAGTAGATCCACAGCTGGCGTTACGTTGTTGTCTACAGTTGCTCAAAGAAGACATCCATTGTTTGATATGAAGGGCTCAGTACTCAGTAAAGATGGACAAAAGATGAACCAGGTGTAATTGACATATTCACAACTGCCTAAAGGTCAGCAAGGGATGAATTGTATATGCGCACGTAGTGAGAAGGTAACAATGGGCGAGACAGCCAGGGGGAGAGCGCCTACCCTTGAAATCACATCCTGCTGCACCTCAAAATCACATTCACCAGATGGACGGTGCCATGATTGGGTTGCCATGTCGAAGGTGACTTGCAACAGTGTAGAGAATGGAAGATATTGTCTTGACTTGATCTAAGAGTAGGTTGATCTCCCTGCAATGCCATCATGATGCTGCTGGAGACGTGGTTTATGTGCAGTGCAAAAACTATCTTTGGATGCATGCGCAACTATCCCACTAGGCAGGTAGCTGTCGATAACCTTAAGATCCGGAAGATTTCAACTTCCATAGAAGCGCGTCTCGTTGATTGTTGCTCTAGGGCTTGCACTATCGCAAAGTTCACCCCAATTTTGAGCACTATACTCTAGGGGATAGGTTCACAACCAATCTTCGCGGCTCATAGTCCTAGACCCCCATTGGAAGAGGGCATAAACACCGAAGATGTTCATACAGTACACAAAAGGCCCAACACAGGCAGCCTCATGACCAGCTTGATGGCAGACGGGTAGACGTCAAGCACAAACAAGCCCCATTCTGTCGCAGGTCTCTCTACCTCTGCCTGGCGCTCGAGGACATCATCTCACCATTAAGCATGTGGTGGACCTTGGTGGCGTCACTTGGTCTTGATGGGGAGCCTGTTTACGCCAGCCAGAACTCCAGCAATCATACAATATCAGTACCCAATGGATGTCGTGTCAATAAGTGCACGTTCATTGACCGTCGACGTCGCGGATGCGCACTCGCGCAAGCCGAGTGTCATGTCCAGACTCAACGCTCTGTAGGTAACACACCTGCCCGCAAACTCCAGAGTGTCACGTGCGGCTTTCTCATTGGCCCACGACTCTAGGCCTGATAATATTCAATAAACGGCCAGCTTTTCGAACAAAGAGACCGCGTGGTCGAGTGGTATCTCTAGCCCAAAGTGAATCTATCTGCTTTACGGGCGGCCAGTAAGACCTACCGTTCGAACCCGCCGACTGCAAGTGAGAAATTCATGTGTTTCCCGTCAAGCTAGCATTTGTCACTGTGTGCATCCGGATTCGATTAAACTAGCTGTGACTTACTCTGCTGCACTTCCCAAACTTTGTCTTCAATGTTTTTTTCCACCCGAGACATTCCAACGGCAAAGAATTCCTTTGCTTGCAATGCTGTGCTTGTGTATGATCACCAACAAAGCCTCAACGAGCACGGTAGGCCGGTCAGCCTCTCTTCCAATTGCAGGAGAGCTCCACTGTCCGGATCCCGCAACCAGTGCAACACCATTCCAGCTTGGTGTAGTCAGGTGAGGCAGACCTCGGAACGGCCAGCGGCGCGTCTCAGTGACCCCTAAATGGACCTTTGGTATGTTATTTAAAGCTACCTGTGCTCAAGAATGCGGAACTCAATATCAAGTTCCGGTACAGAAAATTGCATTGATCGAGGGAACATCCGACGCAGTCGCCGCGATATGGCGAACTCAAATGCTTCATACAGAAATAGATCAGGCATTGCTCATGGACGCTTGGTAGTCTCTAAATACTTCTTTTGCACACCCTTTGGGACCGCGGAGATAGTCTTGGAATGGGACCGGTCGGGATTGATTTACACCTCTCGGCCTTATCTTGCTCTAGCATACCAGATTGTTGTGACACAGATTCCACTACAGTCTACCCCATGCCAGTCCCATGGCCGAAAGAGCTAGTAAATTTGTGTGTCACAGAAATAAAGAGGTGTGAGTACTCTACCTTACTCTACGATCTTTGTAGCAATCTCTCTACTTGTTCAATACAGGGTACAGTGGCCGCCTCGTTGTCCTAATGTGTGTACGCTTTATGGAACAGCTTGGATACTCTCAATAACGACACATCAAAACCACGTAAGCGTGTGAAACAGTATCGCCCTGTGGGACACAACGCAATGCCCGTCTTGAGCTTGTAGCACCCTCTGTCGTACTAAATACATGTGGCTCTATATCGTCCACTTTTGGCTGCCACGCAGTACATGTCCACGACATACCACCTCATATCCCGTTTTGAAAGACAGTGTGGGAAAGATCTATCGACTCGGCACCAGATAAGCAATCCGATCATGGGAAAATCCAGCTCAGTGTGACTGACTGCTCTAGTCCTTCGCCGCTACTTCGTATATCTCGCACTGCATCCCGTGTGAGACGCAATTCCAGATCGACATTCCGGAGTTCCAAATTCACTTTTGCCTTGTTTATAAAAGTGTAAAGTTGCACAGTCTTTGTCATCAGTGTCTGCCGACATTCAAAAAGAATCATCGAGCAACCGATACGTAAAGTCTCTGTGTCGATTCCTCAAAAGTCTGATACTCTCATAGCGGCCGTTTACTCGAACCGTTTACTGGTGTCGAGTACTTTTGTTCCTATTGCCATTGCATCAAGAGCTCACATAGAGTACCCACCATGAAGAGCTTCGTTATTTTCGCGTGCTTGTCAACGGTCCTCGCAGGGTCTTACACATATCCCCAGAAAGTAGCATCCACGGACTATCTTACAACCTATACGACCGTCACGACTTGCCCTGCCACTAAGACTGTAACCACTGGAGGAAGTACTTTGATTCAGACCATCTTGACTACTTCCACCATAGTCGTCACGGAATGTCCGGGGGGTTCATGCGAAGGTGAGGTCACCGAGACTTTGCCCGACACAACTATAGGAACTACAGCCGAGGTCGAAATCACCTATACGACTACTTGTCCAATCACGGTTAGTATCTCATAAGTTATCCGATCTTAGTAGCTGTGTCTGGATGATCGGCGCACAATCCCGCCATGGATGAGGAAGTCTAGACTGTTCTCAAACCCATCTCTAACATATGGCTGGTAGGAGACTATCACTATTGGCGGATCGACTCGCACACAGACTCGCACAGTCACTAGTATTGTTGTTACTCATGTCGACACTATTATCATAGAGACAGCTACAGCTCCACCACTTACTAAAACCACACGTCAGGTTATTCGCACCACCAAAACGTCTCTTTGCCCCGTGACGGAAACGAAGATCGTCGCAGGAGCAACAGTTGTGGCCACTTGGATCTCAACAGCTACCATTACTACGGATGTTCCTTTCACGGTTACGAAAGAAGTTTCAACAGCAGTTTTCGAGACTGTGACATATCCAGTAACGACGGTCGCTACAATATCAGAGGGAACGACGATATATCTTACAGAGACCGATACGTCCATTTTGTCTACAATCCAGAATTTTACCGTGACGGCAACCATACCTATCTCAATCACAGATATAGCAACGCAATATACGTCTTTTACTGTTACAGAGTCGATATGGACATCAGTTTACGAGACAATCACTCACGCCGAGACGACTTTCACTACCGTGTCCGCGGGTTCCACAATCTGTATAACAGAAACCGGCACTTCCACCTTCTATACCACCGCAGAATACACTGCCACAGAGACTGTTCCCATTACGGTGACCGATGAAGTTGATATTGTAAGTTCATAGCCTCTTACTTTCAATCTCGCTTTTGATCAGCGATGCAACAGAAGTGTTAGTCATAGAACTGGTCAATGTACTTGTGACGGGGCAGTGTTCGATTATCTGTTTGACTCGCTTTGTTGAGACTGACGGCTCGTTTCAGACCATTACATCGGCAGCTAGCGCTGGAAATACAATCACTACCTACCCAACCGTTTGGATCACATATACGGACACTACTATCATCAGTGGAACGGCGTATCCTACGACCCTGACCCTTCCTACGACATTGAGTATGACGCTCACACAACCGATCATTGTCTCAAGTAGCTCCCTGGCTTACCGAACCACGACTGCTCCTACGCAAGTGCCGACAGGCATTGCAGCACCACGGGCTACTGCATACCCCAGGATTATGTTCATGGTAGCCGGCCTCGCCGCCCTATTGTGACGCTTCGATTTGGGAACCAGGTCGACGGAGGGTTCCAGCATCGTAGTCTTTTTGGTACCGGCTAATGACTGAACACATCATGTGCTGGAACTTGAATAGGGGCACAGAATAGCCACAAGATGGTTGTACCGCGTTTGAACTTCACGCACGATATCCAGCGGATCGCGGTGGATATTACGATAAGCAAAATTGACTTCATTATGGAAATAATTAACCTAAATGTTACAAACAAATTCCAATATCCTAGATCAAGTGTCTAATGAAGGTTACTCCTCCGCTCAATGCCGAATCTAAGAGGTTAGAAGAAAGTTCTTATTTCTACCAAAGCCTGCTCGCCTGCTCGCCTGCATCGGTCTTTTTACGTTGTCTCATTTCTCACCACATGGGAATCCACCGCGGACATGACAGTGCAACCTCACCGTTAACCAACCAAGCACTACCCTCTCAGAGATTCCACAGACAATATATGAACGATGGCTTATTTTGCATTTGCCACCATCAAGTGTGTACATCCCCTGCGCGGTGGCAAGTAACACCGACTCTCTGCTCGCGGCCTTAGTTGTTCGGCTGTTCGCATTTCACAGCAGCTGTCTTGCCTTTGACGTGCTATACAGTGGTGGATGCCAACAGCTTGGGTCACTGGAGATGCATTGGTGTCTAGTAACGTCTGCAAACTCCCTTCGCTGCTTGTGGATTTTTGTGCATTCAGCGGCGCACACGAAAACGAATACCTACTGTTCGTGTTTATCTCCCAATACAGTTGATTCTGAATTTAAACGCCCATACTCACCTTTCAATTTGCACCTCTCATGTCCTTCTCCCCAAGACGTCCCCATAAGAACACAATAGTCCACGCGGCGTAACTTGACTCGGGTAAGGCTACACGCTGTCGACCCGGCAATGGCAGGTTACATGCACAAAGCAGAATAGGCCGGTCCTCAGGTTACAGCCGGGTAAACACCGAACGTCGAGTCTCGGCTGTGCGACAGCAGTTATGTCCAAGCTTAGTGCATGCTTCTGTACGTCAACGTGGATGTCCGCAAACAGCATGATGCTGTCATACGCACTTAGGCTCAACACGCACACATGCAGAGTTGAGTGGACTCTAGCTATCATTTTTGAAGAGCCATAGCATTTCACAATACAGCCCCGTATTATATGACAAGAAAGCAAAACACGACTCCTTGCGTTAGAGTCAAGTAGACGCAGACCTACCTCTTTCCACACAGGAGATTAACCACGACAGCGACTTTGATTCCTTGACGGATGGCCTCGCAGTTACAGGTAATAGACATACTAATACTCGTAGTTTCATAGACACACTGCTGTCAAACACCGGGCCGTATCTTACACCCCCTATCTTCCTCTCAAGACACCTCATGTCTCTCATACTGGCAAACTCGCTACCTTGTCTCCATGCCTGATACAGAAGCAAACAAGCTTAAAACCACCTCTCTAGCCACGTGTCTTAGGTACCTATGTAGGGAGACTTATATCCCTTACTTCACCCACTTCCACAACCTTGCCCATCCAGCCTCACACTATCGCCTACGCAAGGCGGTGAAGCCTAAATTAAAAATGACTAAGGCAGTCAGTCAATTCCAATTACTTCTGTGAAAGGCTTATCTGTCAGACCCGCAGAGCATCCAAAACAACGACATCGACCGTAAACGTCTCCCTGTCCAGGTACGCGCGAAACCGAGGTACACTCTAGCCCACTCTCGTGCTTTACGCACAACAGTAGAGGGAACGAGAGAGAGCGACGGCACACATAGGAGAAAACAAAACTCACAAGTCACTAATCGCCCTCATCGACATATCATTATCTCAACGAATAAGCAATGACTTGACTCTGATTTCATTCATCACACACCTAACTCAACACCTTCATCCTACAGCCCTCGCATACACTTGCCTCTCACCACACCCTCTACTCATAAGATTCATATATTCTTACGCACGCCCCAGTTTTACCCCGAAAGTCAAGTGTGTATATAAAGACGCCCCTTAATGACAATGCTTCCATTTTCCATGTCGACACCAACAAAAATCAAACCCTCCGCACCGCCTCTGGTGACCCCCCACCAAATGCCGTATATATAACAAGAGTACAAATCGTACAATGACGTCTCTCTTGCTCTCGTCATCATTAGTCCCACCCCTTAATAGTCTTACCACAGTCTAGTAGGCACAGGCTTCCGTCTCGGGCTCCGGTTCTGAAACGGTTCCTAATCGCTCAGCGCCTGCAAAGCCTGATTCAGCGTGACAACCTTCAGACTGCGGCCCCTCTTCAAGCCCGTATTGACATTCGTGATCGTAGGGCTATCAGCATCCCGCCATTTCCGGAACACGCTCTTCATATCCCGGGGAATACCCTCAAGCACCACCGTAGAGATGGGCACAAAAGGCCGGTCTTCCATGCCCGCCGCCAAGATGGCGTACTCCTGTGCAAAGTCCAGCGCATTGTGGAACGATGCGTATTGCGATTGTGCCTGTGACCCTACGACAATGTACAGCTCGAAGAAAGCGTCGATGACGTAGATGCTCGTGGGTTGGAGATCCGTTTGTACAAATTGAGACAACTCTACGATCTAACAGATAGCTTGCGTATTAGTGCATGATGGTGATTGAGATAGAACCCGATCGTGACTTACCTGCTGCCTAGACGCTGCGTCGGACAAGAATAGCCTACTGCAGTATTTATCGTAACTCGGCTTGAGACGCCAATGATCTGCCGAACCAAATCGATTCGCGCCGCCAAACAGGTCCCAAAATGTGGCTGGCTCACGACCATCTTCAATCTCTTCCATCTCGCCCGAAAGTGCGTAGTCCATGCCTATTAAACGTGCGCAACTAAGCTCATCAACCCCGCTTCCTTTGCCTTTCCACAAGTAGCATCTGCCACCCTGAGAGATGAGGTAGGGGAATCCTGAGCAGAGTACAGACGGCGTGAAGTCGACCTCGTCAAATACGACATGGCCTTTGTACCGCCTTCCACACAGCATATGGGGAGCGAGAGAATCATATTTCGTTCCGGAGCCGCGTTGTGTTATGATAATACCGCCAAGTGCTTGAATAAACTCAGATGTCTCTTTGCCTTGCTGTATCTTGATTAAGGTACCACCCATGGAGCGTGCTTCGCGAGCGACAAAAATGGCTGCATCTTCAATCGTCGACCTGGATACTTCATCACCGGCCCAGAAATATACTTCTGAAACTTTTTTGCCAGCTTCCGTCTTGAACGTGTGCGAACAGATATACATTTCGCGCTCGAACAGTGTTCGCTCGTGGGAAGCAGGAACAGGTAGCTTCTTGGCTTCTGCGGAAAAGTGGAAGAGCTGACAGCTGAGAGTCTCAACCTTGGGAGGCGATGGGCTCGGCCGGTGCATCAGAATTTCAGCAGCATCAACTTGATAATTCCTCTGAGGCCGATTCGAGCCAAAGAACTCTTTCAAGACAACAGTAGTATCCATTGACTGTTTAGTAGGTGATCGTGCGGGCGATGGAATGGGAGAAGCTTTCGGTCCTGGAGATGGGAGAGGCCGCGCCGATGGGTTCACAACATCCCTGGCCGAGGCGATTGTTGGTGGGACAGGCAATGGCCTAGCGCCCATCGAAAAGCTCGATTTTGCTTCTGGCTCTGGAACTCTCGACGGTAACTCATCTTTTGATGACTGCCTCGAAGGTAATGATAAAGGTTGTGGGAGAGGCACTTTTGGCTTGTTCAGAGGCGGCGACCGTGGCTGTGATGTCTGAATAGAATGGTGAGTGGGGCTAAATGATGCCTTTGGATTAAAAGGAGGCTCAGACACTGTAGATTGCTCTGGGACGCTCTCCACATCTGTGGTGGAAGCAATATCAAATCGTGATACTCGGTTCATATTCAACTTCCTCGGTGATGGAGGTTGCGCCAAAGAACCCTGTGCGTCGTCTGTGCTCTTACGCACAATGGGTTGGTTCCTCTGCGCTGCAAACGCGGCCACCTGCTCATGTATCCTGTTTCCAGTTTTCTGAGGTTTCAAGGCAGCCGGTACAGGAACAGGAGAAGTAGCCAATGCCTCAGAAGAGCTATCTAAGGGTAGGGGCTTGGATGGCTCAGGCGCTTCATATCTATTTTTCGACCGATCAGCGAGCGTCATCGCTTCTGGTTGCAGAGGAGGTGACGGCGCCTTTTCCGCGAGTGGCTTGTCATCTTGCACCAGGTTCGTATCACTCGACTCTGGTTCATGCAAAGAGATGGTGCTCGTAGAAGCTGTCGTCGGCGCTTTCCTCTTAGGGCCACGTGCACGATTCTTCGTCATGTGTGTCAACTTAGGGCCTGGCGAAGGTTCGCTGTCGTTAACTTGGGAAGAAGCGCTTGAACTCGTGCCAGCGGGCGCATTGGCAGCGCTGCTCCCAGAACCAGGCGGTCCTCGGGCAAGAAGACCAGCAAGAGCAGGGTTGAATCGATTTGCCAAGTTAC
Organism: Xylariaceae sp. FL1019; assembly: GCA_022578705.1. Classification (NCBI taxonomy): domain Eukaryota; kingdom Fungi; phylum Ascomycota; class Sordariomycetes; order Xylariales; family Xylariaceae; species Xylariaceae sp. FL1019. The sequence goes on from MU391928.1 coordinate 1,188,869, forward strand.
TTCCGCCTGGTTTTCCAGAAAATCGATTGGATGCACTGGTCTCTTTTGCGGGATTCTCTATGCTGCTTGGTTTAACACCAGGCAGTTGTCTAGTTATAAGCGGCTCTATCGCCGCGTCTGAGCGTCGAGGTGCTGGGGCAGAAGACTCGGTTACAGAGCCACGCTTCTCGAACGGACCGAATTGATCCAATTTCTCAGTCGAAATCCGGTCTGACTGTATACTTGGTCTCCTTACCTCGGGGCCTGGTGCCTCAGAAGACACTGAACCTCGCTTCAAGGTATTGGACCGGCCAAGCTCACTTCGCTTGAGAAGCCCTTCGGGGATGGGCTGCTCAGACGATACACTGTTGTTTCGGGTGATACCACGCCCTTCGGACTGGACCGCATTGAATTCCTTCTTCTTAGCTAGAATGGCATCTTTGAACTCATCCCTACGCTCGGTTTTCTGGGGACCACCTGTTATGCTCAACGCTGCCTTACCCCTCGTAATGTTATTTTTGAGTTCGTCGGGAGCGACATAATTCTGGATGGTGGCCTTTCGCAAATGGCCAAAAACGTTCTTGAACTCAGGCTCTTGAGAACCGCCTGCTGCTGCTGGCGGTTGCACCCGGGGCTTCAGACTTGCGCGGAAATCCTTCTTGGGCGGAGTCTCGGGTTTTGGCTTGGGAACAGGAGGTTGTTTCTCTATAGGCTTAGCCTCAGCAGCGGGTTCCGACTTTGATTTCTGTAAAGTTGGAATTGTAGCGTTTTGCGGTTCTTTAGGTACAGCAGCGAACGCTGATCCGCTACTTTGACTTATTGATGATGATGGGTTGTGAAGACCAGTCCGCCCCGCAGAAGCTGTATTGATACCCGGAGCAGACGATCGCATAAGACCCCCGATACTAACTTGATGTTTGTGTGAAACAGCAGGAGCCTTATTGACATCCCCGCTCGTACTGGTGGCTTTCTGGGCTTTGGCTTTCTGAAGCTCCGCCATCCATGCAGGCTGAGCAGACGGTGGTGCAGTTGATTTCGGTTTAGGAGACTCGGGTTTGTTCAGCGCGGACTCTAGCCAGGAAGACTTTTGAGGACTCCATCTTCGAGGGTCCATAGTCTTTGAAGGACTAGTAGGAGGAGTGACCTTGTCTGATCCTTGCGCTTCCGAGGTTGCCGTAGCGTCAATGCTTATAGCTTTGTTACTCTCGCTTGACCCAGGTCGGGCGGGATCTGTCGACGTTTCACGTGACGAACTCGTAGGTTTTGGTCTGGTGTTGACGCTCATTCTGTTGGGAGTCCCGTAGCTGCCCCGGTTCGAAGCAACGGAGTCTGCGCGTTGAAGGCCCGGTGGGGATTGGACGCTCCACCGTTTGCTGACACTGTCTGAACGCTTCATCATGGCGCTTTGTACGAAGCCACCCATGCCTTTGGTCGGCGAAACCGGCCGATCGGACCTGGTAGGAGAGGTTCGTGCCAGAGGAGAAGTCAGATCCCGCGGTTCCGCATCAGCATCGGATTGGACATCATTTGATGGAGGATCTAGTCGCAAACTGCTAGAAAGACTCGTAGGCGAAGTGACGCTATTACGTTGTAACGAATGATCCGGACGTGGAGTATCATCATTACCGGGGGCTTCGCTCGATGAACTACGCGACATACCCGGGAGCTGAATTCGCATTGCTGGCATGTCCACGGTCTGGGGGTCTTCTACCTGATTCTTTCTGTAGGCGGCAGAATTGAGGCCTCGATCAGCAGTCTGGCGGAACCACGAGGGGTCTTTGGACGACAGGGCCGATACTATCTGGTCCTTAGATAGACTCTCAGTAGCAGACTCGGGCTCGGGGGCAGGATTGGAGAAACGGGCCGCATTCTCGGTAGCGACCACAGACAGCGGCCGGCTTTGGGACCGTTCCGAGGCCTGCGAGTTTGGCCGGCGTTGCCAAGATAGACCCCTGGCGGTGGTATTAGACCTCGTGGGTGTCGCTGGATAATTTGACTTGGTCTCAGCGTCGAGGGGCGACTCGTTTTCCTTGGAAGGCGAAGTTGAGACAGGGCCGGCGAGGTCCATTGTATCTTCAGCTTGAGGCGAGGAGGCTGACTGGAAAGCAGGAGGTGGCTCAAGCGCAGGAGAAGCCTCGAGGTCAAGGCGCTCTGAAGGTTGGGTATTCGTGCGCTGGGACGACGGTGGCGGGGTATTGGCGGGCGACGATTTTTGTGGTGAAATAGACCGAGCGCGTTCTAAGGATTGATAAAAGGTCAGCAATAATACTGTAGCACAAGAGCACTATGGTATCAATGAAAGCTGGATGGAGCGCGCTGTGCTGGAGAATCAATAGTTACCCAGACAGCAGCTCCGACGCAGCCCTCCGCGGGACACCAACAGCGACCCAACCCCAACAGCGACCACGGAGGGCAACAGTGGCGGCGCAAATGGTGATTGAGACAGGTAGTATGGATATGTTACGAGTGCGGTGAGATTGACGCAAGTTCTTGTGTCGGGCGGTGGTTTGTTGACATCCACGCGGGACTGCGGAGAGCAGAACGACAGCGGATGGGATACGAGACGGGAGGCTTACCGGCGCGACGGGCTTGCCGTTGTTTTCGATCTTGCAGTATCTTCTCTTCTAATTCTCTCGATCTGGCCTCATCCTCTTCGATTCGGCGCACTCCTAACTCTTTCACTTGCGACAGGAAGCGGGACACGTCCTCAGACATCGGGACGATGAGGGTCTAATGTTTACACTGAAGCCGAGGGACTGGAGCGAGCGGACCACGGCAACACGAAGACGCGCCCGTTGCGATGCGTCGGGTTCAGCTAGAGAATCGGATAACCAGAGGATTAACTGCCTCTAGTTCGGGTGAAGCTCGTATCAGAAGGGGAATATGCTTTGGGCTATCCAGCAACCGTCTCAAACTCTGTTGTTTCTTCAGAAAACGCCGCCGGCCAGCTCGCCAATCGACGACATTTGAAGATCGGAGCAAAAGCCAAAGTGGGTGCCGTCATCACCCCTGTCCCGCCTGTCTTTGCTCCCGCTCTAACAGCGCTGCTCTCACTCCACCACTACCTACACCGTACAATTGTACCTGAATTCCAACGCTGCGACTTCTGTAGGTCGCAAACTACCTTACTCAGAGACAGTATTGGCAATGCAAAGACAATCTTCGAGGACAAAATTAATGGCAAGGCGATAGTAGGTACAGATGAGTGGTGTCGAAGATTGGCGTTTGTGACGTCGGCCAATGCTAGAACAACTGTTGATAGGCGAGACATTGTGACCGCCAATTGGCGAATAGCGACAAGTCTGCAGAGATCAATTGAATCCAGCCACGGCTTCTCATACTTCATCCGTACCTACATACACATTAGATCGATGGAACTGATTCTTTGATCTATTATGCCCTGAACGTTTTGATGTTTAGATCCTGTCCAATGGCTACTGCCTTCAACTCAAAGTCCCATCGTCCCTTCAATCTTTTGGCGCCGCAACCCGAGATCTGATGGACTCAACTCAACCAGCGACGGATGTCTCGAACCAGGTAGCTACGGAATGTGATAAGGGTTTGATCATTCAACATGAGACAGAAAAGCTCTCATCAACCAAGTCGCCAACCACAAATAATACACCTCTTAGTACAAGAAGAGTCTCTTCTTCGCATCCTGCACCACCCACGCAAGGCCCTCCTCAAGATTCTCCCCAGTCACCGCACTACATCTCAGAACATGCCACTGGTGCGTCCGAATAGCCTTGAGCTGAAGTCCCTGTAGAAGTTCCGCCTCGTCCATGCAGCCCTGCACATCCGTCTTGTTGGCAAACACAAGCAAACACGCACCAGATAGACGCTAGGCAATCAATCAGTTCTGCGAGCACACAGATAGAAGACATGTAGAAAATGCAACTGAAAATAGAACCCATAACACATACCTCTTCCTGCAATAACCCGTGCAACTCCTCCCGACAATCATCGATTCGCAGCCGATCCGTCGCATCGACGACCCAGATCAGCGCATCCGTCTTCTCGAAGTAATTGCGCCAGTACGACCGGAGCGTCTTCTGGCCGCCGACATCCCCTGCCATCGCTATCAGTCCAGCCCATTCCAGCCCAGCTCAAGACCATGGAATCGAATCGCAACTCACAGATATTCAGCTTGTACCTACGTCCAGTCAGTACCCTAGATACAGCAGTGTAGCGACAAGTAGAACAGGACATACCCTTCATACTCAATGGTCTTGATGATAAACCCAAGCGTCGGACTGACGGTGTTGATATCCTCATTCATGATTTTCTTCACAATAGTCGTCTTCCCCGCATTATCCAGACCCCTGCGAAAGTACAATCAGATCCATCGATCAAATTTATCAATGCTCCTCAATCTCCGAGTAGGCAAGACTCATCGTCGAGCCCGGCCGACAAGACCCCAATTGAGCGCAGGTAGACTCACAACATGAGAATCCGCATCTCCTTATCCTTCAACCTCGCCTTTCTCAAGATCGACAGCATCGTGACCGCCTACTGCCATCAGACACGCAAGCCGTCAATTGATTCGATCCCGTATGAGGGTTAAACTCGTCTAGATTCGATCCTGAGTTGCAATGCGATGTTTGTGTTCGAGGAAAACTCCACAGCTTGTCCGAGAGGCCAATGTTAACGAGTAGGTCGCTGCCTACTCCACGTGACAATGTCAGTCCTCAGGCCGGAAGAAAAAGGTTGCCCTTGGCTCGCTTGTCACATACCTACTACAATCATGACTTTCTTGGTTCTCTTGCCCATCAATCAATAATGCATCATCATTCGATCGCTAGCTTGTCCATCGGATGTCCAAGACATATTGCATGCTACAAACTGCAAACTGCAGCGTCTCTGCTACTCATCTTCACGCTGTCGCATTCATCCAACAAAGATACGTATCGCAAGATTTGGCGTAGCGAATACTGTGTATCGATTCTCTACAATGCAATTTATCGATTCTGAATGTCTCTAGGGGCGTGTTTAGGTATCCTTCTCTGACCCGCCCTATCTTCCCTCATCAATTAGGCGGTCGTTTGTTTCTCTGCCACCGTTGCTTCCGGTCCCATTTGCCCTTCATTCACTTGAGCGGTATCTGTTGCTGCTGTCCCTGGCATTGTTCCTTCTGCAGTCGCTGTACTGGTTGGTGCTCTATTTTCTGGGTTTTTAGCCTCAGCCTTCTTCCCCTTTCTCGTAACCTTTCTCGCCTCTTTTTTCTCGGTCCTAGTCACTTTCTTGGCCATCTTTCGAAATTTACGATGATGCAATGCCTGGAAGTCGCTGACTTCCTGTTTTTCTGCGAACTTACAGACGTGCACCTTACCGGCTGCTAGTTCCAACAATCCTTTTTCGAAGGGTCCCATGTTCTCTTCGACCATTGTCCTGATAGTTGGCGCCTTGAACTCGGGACCGATGTACTCCCAAACCCATCGCTCAGTAGGATCAGTCCTGAGCATCTGTAGCAAATGCAGCGACTCTTCAGAGGCATTTCTCTCATGCGAATGATCAAGACTCAAGTTCTCGCTTGGCCCGCTATGCTCAGGCGGCAGTGTAGTTAGTGCACTGGCCTGGCCCTTGGTCTTGGGCGGCGGTCCCCATTCTGCAGTCCTGGAAACAGGATCGTAGAACTGTTGCGAAACTCGACGGGGGCGCCAGTATTTAAGGAGAGAAGTGCAATGCCAGATATCCGTATCGTTCAGGCCCGAACCTCCGCAGGCCAGCCGGACTCGGACACTGGGATGAATGCGTTCGTTCGTGTCTTCTAAGAATCCTGGTAGAGCACGCCCATTGCTTGAGTTGATTTTATGATACATTCCCGGCGTACGAGTGACCGATCCCGCCAGCTCGGCAATGCACCCTCTCGAAGATTTGATTGCGTGTAAAGCCCACGGACGGATTGGTTGATTCGCTTCATAGATAGTCTTCTCTGCCCACATAGTCAATTTGTTGTCCGACTTGCTTCTACAACACGCGCTTCCGCAACACACGACACATCTGGGGCATTTGTTCAGGATCCCAAAATGTGTGTGATGTTTGTAGAAACTTATGGTTCGCTCGAACAACTTATTGAGACTATGTGGCTGGAACTCAACGCCGACTGATGAAAGCTGGTCCATCATCCCTTTCACAGCGTTAGCCTATCGACAATTGATTGGTGTGGTTGTGTGGGCTTTATACAAGCAAGTGTGATGTCAGCGACGCCCTGGTCTGGCCATCCGCCACCAATGTTGGCATGACTGCCCGGGAACCAAACCTGGCGAAGGTCGGACGTGTCTTGTTCTTGCGGACGTCGCTCCCATAGTGTCGGACTGAACGGACCTCGTGTTTCATCCAATGCGAGAGCATGAAAGCCATGTTGGATCTTGTTCGAGAGACGAGTATTATAGAACTGATATGTAAGAAACGGTCAGCGATAATCTCGACTTGGATGGGGAGTAAAACTTATTCGTGTGCACAGCGCTTGATACCCAATTTCGCAAGGATCGCTATGTCTGGAACGCCAAGCGAACCAACGGTATCCTATACACCTGTTGCGGAGAATCAGCGGCTGTTAGTTGACTTAGAGTTAGGAACTGAATCGTCCCAGATACAAGAATGAACTTGAGAAGTAATATTGTTAAGGCTAGCCTGATATGGTATGTTCTCTGGCATGTCCCTTCAAGGAATTGTACACTTACCAATAGCCTTGACTGAAATCAGACTGCCCATCCCGTTGTTGCCCTTGACCCTGGTATATTTCTTCTGATGTTGAAGAGGATCAGCATTTTGTTCACAGGGACATTGTAGACGGCTCACCTCGAGCAGCCGCTCGCGATAGTTTGCGGCCGCATATTGGCCTTTGGGCTTGTTTGTAAATGGTTGCGTCGGGAAAGGGTCTTTGTATTTTTCATTCCTCCAGTTCTGCATGTCCTTGAAAACCGGGTAAAAAAACTCCATGCCCTCTCGTGTAAGCAACCCGAGGTCTGATATCATGCCACCAACAGACCTAGCAGTGAACGCGCCACGACTGAAGCCGAGAAGAACAATCTCGTCTCTATCGAGATAGTTGGCGCAAATAAACGAATAAGCTTCGCGGATGTTCTACAAACAATCAGTTGCTCTTTCTCTCGAGTTCGGGATAAGGATCAATGATTAAGATACAAACCTCTGAAATGCCGATGCCGAAAGCGCCTCCAAGAATTCGGTTTAGTGAGCCTGATCGCGACCCAACCCCGGATTGGTAGTAGATAACCTGTGATGTCCCATCCTTACATGTCCTTCGGAAGCATCGAGAAATACGGGTAACATTGGAAGGAGTCTGTAGCTTGGGAGCATTGTGTTTTGTGCTCGCTTTAAGAAACCCATTGTCACTGGAATATCGTAAGGCTCGTGGTGATCGTGGGCTACATGGTGGTACTTACGAGTTCTGCCAGGTCCCATCACAGCATACTAGAAAGACTGTGTTAGCCCTAATTGAATCGTAGTCATTTACGAGAGCTGGGAAGATCGAATACTCGAGAGATGCACGAATGGCACATGTGCTGGCTGACTCTCAATTGAACAATGAAAACACAGACTGATGCAGTTCACTAAGGGTTACTCACCAATTATCCGCTTCCTTCCGGGTAGTTGGGCCATCGTGAGACTTGACGATGTGGATACACCTGTCGTAACTGGCAAAGGTGATACCGTCTATCCACAGCCGGAATATTGTACAGATCGCTTGCAGTATGACGAGCGAAACGAAATAGTAAGACTCCCACGAAGCCGGGGGCCCCTCGGTATAAACGTCGTAGGCGAAATATAGACAATAGCCGATGATCCAGTACAAGGGAAGAGCTCGGTTACGCATGCACCAGTTCCAGCACTGAATAAGGAACTTGCACATGGACATGCCGACGATGATGATGCTCGGTAGAGCACCGAAGCTGGAGTTGGCTAGTCACCACGGTACAGCCGAGCTCTCAGCTGTTCATGTGGCTCTAGTTGCGTCTGCTGGGTCAAGCTAACGGCACATCAACAAGAAGCTCTCGAGTAGTCCAAGGAAACAAGATGACGAAACGGCACGAGAAAGATGGCCTGAGAAACAAGTACGATTGGCGACCAAAAAAGTGCGATGCCCACCGCGGTATGTCGGCCTAAACAAAGGAACAAAAGAGCGGCTGGCGTTACGTGGTGGCTCCAGCGTTAGAGGAGCAGCAGGTAATGCACTGGAAGCAGAGTCACGATGTCATGCACGGGCCGATGGGATTTGCTGCAGAGCACTGGGAATGAAGTTGAAGGATATTGGATTTTGTAGTTTCTCAATGGGGAAGATAAGATCGGATATACGAGGGGCCCAAGAACCGACGGTGAAGTCGAAGACGTTGTGTTGAAGAGGGAGGCCAACGGACAACTCGGACATCTCCATCTTTGGGTTCTGTGGATACGATTTGTCCTTCTGTGTCATTCTTCGAAAAGCTGCGTCTCACTGGGAAGGAACCATCCCTCTTGCAAGGTAGGCAGAAATAGAGAGCAAAGGAAAGAGGGCCTCGAGTTGGCCCACGGAGAGCACGTTCGTCGTAACCCGTAAAGCTATTGTGAATGCATAACATCATTAGCATGGTTCGTACGTGGCAGCACGACCCTCCAACCTCACACTCGCAGATACTCGTACAAATCTGAACGTGGCCTACTATTTCTACATGTACTTGAGGGTCAAAGTACAACATCATACCTCCTCCGCAGATGTCTGTTTCCAAGTCCAAGTGCAGATGCCATCATCGTGGTCGCTCTTATCGCTATTCGGACGACAGGTGAGCAGCTGCGAAGCTCTAGATTCTGATATGACAATAGTGACGTGAACGGGGATTGTGATTAAGGTCAAGTGCCGATCCCGATTGATCGCTCGTTAGCCACGGTACCGGTACCTTGGTTATACTAACAACCATCAGGGAGCATCTTGGAATATTGTCAACGCTTTTAGTATCGCCTCTATAGTATCGAGCTACTTCTTATTTACCCAGTCATATAAACTCGACGGCATTGGAATCTTCAGGACAACTCTGATCTTCTTTTCGATCGCTATCGCGGAAGTTGGGTGCATGAGTTATAGCGACGTCATGTGACACGCGTCCTGCATTAAGGTCTATAGGTATGACGCGAATCCTATAAAACGACGACTGGCGTTTGTGCAGACATTTGTGGTCGTCCCATCCATAGAGGAATCCAACACTTGCCCCCAATTAATGTTATCCGTGTAGCTCGTGAGGTGTCGGTGGAGGACCCAATTCATGTCGTACGGTCGGGTAATCCATTTCGTGCGGCAAGTGCTGCCTTGGATAATCCTTAGGCTTCTGAAAATCTGCAATCACTTCTGCACTAGACGAAGTATAGGTAGACATGTTGGGGCTACCGGTGTGAGGCGGTGGTGGTGGGAGCTTGGTGTTCACGCCAACCGTTTTGTATCCTGCTTTTCGGCGCATGAACACTATAGCGGCAGCAACAGCCAGTCCTATAACAACAAGTCCAACACCAACTCCTATGCCAGCGATGGCACCCGTCGACAACGCGTTGCTAGAGGCACGCGAGTCTGAGATCTGTGTTGTCTCTGCTGTACTACTTGTAATCGATGAAGTCGTGCTTGTCGTGGGGAAAGCGGCGCTGTTCGAAGGGCTGATATTCTGGGTTGTAGTTGGTATACCGACTGTCGTCGAAGTACGTTCAGACGCAATATACGCAAAATGGGGACTGTTCGCACCATGTCCAGCCGTCGTATCTGGCCTCAAGTCAAACCAGCATGGTGTTTCGCTTCCCGTCCAGTCCAGATCAATAAGGGCCGATGAGTTAAATGGGTTGACGAAGTCCACTCTCTTTTCTATTTGAAACCAGGTTAGATCGTAACATACCTATGTAATCTCCTGACCGCTGATTGGTGCTCAAAGAACGAAATTGTGGGATACAAACACATACGGACAGCCTTCCCACAGAAGGTATACAAACGGGGAGATGAAAATGGAGATGTGTATGTAACGTTGGCGATGTCTTTGAAATGGAGAGTCATCCCCTCTGTAGGAAACTCGAATACGACTCCATGATCAGCGTCAGTAGATTGTGCGTGTGCTTGCGGAAGTAAGCGAGGTAAACTGGCAACCAACGACAAAATGAGAGCTGATTTCATTTTGGCATGAGGCATTCAATTGCAACAGCCAGGTGTGAGGACTACTGGAGAATAGGGACAGAAGGAGTCGCAGGCCACCACAGGAAATACCAAATCCAAGGCGAGGCAGTCATATTATGTTTGGTGTTTAAGGACTTCAACCTAGTTGATAACCTCTTCGAAGGAAAATCCATTTTGGGGGCCAAATCTTCTGATACAATGCGTGACTGGTCACGTATGTGTGCATTTACATTCTCGGTCTCAGCCGCAGCAGGGGCTTTTATCTTTCTAGAACGAAAATAGCAGCTAGAACAGAGCTAGTCCAAAAGATCATCATGTCGAGCTATGATCGAGCATTCGATTGGTTGAAAAGGTGACTTGTGTTCATTCACTCAAGCCATGTCAAACTCCGGGCTATGATTGGGCGGTGTTACGAGGGAAGAAAGTCGGAAATTTCCGAGTAAGCAACAAAGACACATCGTCACCAACCCAACTCCAAATAATCCACGAGGACAATATTAAGATAAGTAGTCCCTAATATTGTGAATGTAGACTACGTCTGGCCAGATGCAATAAGTATGTTGATTGTGCAGGTTTACTTTTTGTCAAGAAAGCTCAATTTGAATGGGAGCACATGAAACATATCAAATCAAGAACCCTTGTTGCGCTTGCTGCTGACAGTCTCACGTGTGAAATATCTGGGTAAACCTGTCCAGCTTCATTTACAGCTCTACATCCTCGGCGTTAAACCCCAAAGCGCGCAGTAGTTCGAACATAAGCTGGCTCATCCTTCTCTGTTATAGATAGGGCGAAGTATTTTTCCACCATGAATTCCTGCCTCTATTCCTCTTGCAGGACTAATTGTCCCGTTTGGTCTCCCACAACCGTAACCTGCGAGTTTTGGAGAGACTCGAAGTCGATCTTAAGCGCTTCACCCAACGATGTGAGGTCAACAATGGATCCGCGAGTCGTTTGGCCGAAGCTGAGGTAGAATATATTACGAGGCTGAATCGTGTAGGTCGAATTTGGCTGGGGCATGAAGAGCGCGAAAGGCGCCGCTTCGTTTCCATATCCGATCATGAAGTGTTCTGAACGATAGAGTCAGTGTGACGTGTCAATGAATGGCATGAGAATTTCGGACCCTGTTTGGCATCACGGAGAGTGAAATCGTTGCCTGTCTGGAACTGAAACGCTCCTCTGGGACCGCTCTGTTGATCTCCTGCGACTAACTCAGGCGTCCCCTCCTGCACTACGATCTTCATCGAGGACCCAGGAGTCAACGAGCCATCCTCGTTCGCTCGTCCGAGGACCACCGGACGCCGTTGGGTCACCGATACGTCAACTCCGTCACCTGGCTTTCCATCAGAGGTCGTACAGTAGGCATAGTATTTTCTGGTATCAATCTCGAACTTGGCGGTTGCGCCATTTGGACAGTGCGCTGACGAAATCACAGAGCTCCAAGGCTTGGAGCGTGCGGGACCTGTAAGAGAAGGAGGGTCGTTTGTGATGTAGTAGTTCTGAGTAACACCGGAGGTGTTTCTGACAGTGATACTGTACACAGGCATAGTTGTAGATTGTAGACGATGACAGAAGAGGACTATTGGACAAATGGGATCGGTACTGAATCAGATATTTATACAAACGAGGGAACTGTGACTTGAATCATATACCTTACTGGAAAATGTCCGTGACTTCACTGAGATTTCCCTACAGTACTCACTAGACTACTTTGGCTTCACCGTCAACGATACTTGAGCAGTGATACAATATCTCATCGAAATAATAGTCACTAATGCTCGAAACTCGTCCATGAAGTATTTCAGCTGGGAACGAGTGTGCATCTCAGCTCACGATGGTTCTCAATCGGGGTTCGCTGGAGCGTTCTCGAACCTTGGCATAGGCCTGCGACTGTCTATGGCCATCCAGTTGGCGCTCAGTCGATGCAGTGTGGTAAGTCTAGACACCTGCAGCGAACCGATGGCCTTTGTTTCAGCTGCGCTATTCCATACGCGTTCCTCTAGCCCGCCATGCGCAATGCCAATAGCATGGCAACTAGGTTCCTAACGCTCGATACACTATCAACACTGGCTATATATCGCGTCTCCTGAACTGCGGGTAGTTTTCTTTCGGTACATGCGAAATCGCTACAGGGTATGGAAAACGTGGGGATTGGGGTCGATGGCCCATGGGTCGGGAGCCATCACGGCGGAAATGGCCGGCGCTACTACTGCTATTGAGCACGAGCTGGTACCTACGAGATGGTGGGTAGGTGCTGTTCCGTATTGTCAACAAACCAGCAACATCGGCGAACATTGAAGACTCGTGCTATAAGATACCTATATTGACGCGTACTTCACCAAGAACACGTTGTGTTTCAGCACTCTTTTGTAAGACAAAATGATGAGCAATGACTTCGAAGCACCCATGGGCAGTTCATGTAGGTTGAGCTCCACGCTGCATCGAGCAGCGTGCATTCGAGCAGGGATTCTCCAGCTTGCTCCATCAGTGCTCTCTAAACTCGATGGATGATTACCTACAACCTCGACAGCTTCTTGCAGAACATCCGTTTCTGTCGTGGACGTGTGTGGCTTATCAACTTTTTACCCCTCATTGTCCAGTCCAGTCGTTCTGGCACATGGCTGATCACATGTCTAGTCTACCACATCTAAACTCTATGCACAGTTTAGACTTTTGGAGAAGCTTGCGGCAGCAAGTCGACCATTTCACATGATGGCTAATAAAACATGACTCCAATAGCTTGAGTTCGTCCAGTGTCATCCTCTACTCATGACTTTTGACCAATTCATCAATCATGGCAAGCTCATCACGAGATTCAGGCGTATCGCTCACGCCCTTCTTCGATCGTTGTCTCCTACCTCCAAGTGTAAAGGACGATTGCGATGCGTTTGTCAGACGTCGATATATATCCGAGCCAATCCGAGCTGCACCGTTTCAGGGCTATGTAAGCAATTGCCGCCCTTTCTTCTGCGTGAAAGTGATGCTTATTTGAGAATGATCTAGTGTTCATACACCTTGTTTATTGGCGACCACACCGTTGTGCAATTTCGGCCATCGGCACATAAGCTGGACATCGGTATTACCGCAACTGCTTGTCAGATATTCGGCACTCTAGCGCCTGAGACTAAGTGTCTCGCTGAATTCACCGATGTCGACCTCTGCGCTTTTGAGCTGAGAAGGCTGCCCGGTGTATCGCTTCCTGATATTCGCGCTGCGCCAAGTGCAAAATCAGTCCGGGAAGGCTTGGTACGAGACTTCGCTCATCTCCAAACTCAAGCATGGCGTCACTCGAAAACGAAGAGCGACTTGCGAGGTATGCAAAGAACCGTGGGGTCGTCCCTTAGATGGCGACTGGAGTCTATGAGTGTTTCGCTCCCTTCGGGAAGCTCCCGCAATCTTGCTCGGTCCATTCTTGCAAAGCTACCGTTAATCGAGGATCTCCCATGGGTTTTTACTCACGGCGACTTTCTTCCATCCAATATAATGGCTTGTCCGCGCACTGGGGCGATTCTAGGCCTGCTTGATTGGGCCGAGGCTGAGTGGCTGCCTTTTGGCATTGGAGCCTATGGTCTCGAAGAGCTTCTCGGCGAGGACAAAAACGAGAAATTCGTATATTACCCAGAAGCAGATCATTTGCGAGGCTTATTTTGGGAAGAACTTCTCATATCCTTGCCAGAGCTTGCAAAAGATTCCCAAGCTGTCGCCAGTGTGAAGCTGGCTCAGCAACTTGGAATATTACTATGGCATGGCATTGCCTTCGACGATGGAAGACTCAATCGCGTCGTCGAAGAAGGGAAGGACGACCAAGAGATACAGAAACTCAACATATTCATTTCGAACACAACTCATATTCATAACCCCAGATTGCGTATCATGCACTCATTCCTTGAAAGTGCATTGGCGACAGTATGCAACCTAATTATTAGAAAAACATGAAACTGGACCGTTCATACACCCCTAATTCACCAATCCGAATCTACATAAGCAAAAACTCATATTGCCGCTATCACCCAGCTATCAGGCCGAGTACTGCTTTCAGCAAGTCGTCTTTCCAAGTTGTACATTGAATTGGTTCGGAATGTTTTGGCTCTTGTAGTCTCCATCGCTGTCGAACACTTGACCTTGGACCATCATCGAAGTATCGTCACCACATCTCTTGATAATCTCCGCTCCGTAATCGGAAACGGTATATGGACTCATTACTATTGTCTGCTGTTGGTCATTGCAGACCCAAAGTGCAACGCCGCTAAGCATCACAGAGTTAGCCATTGCTGATCTTACCATAGGGGGTCCAACGGCGTATGTCAACCACCCGACTGGAGCGACACATGCCTCGACGGTTATGGCAGCCACACGAATAGTATAATAGGACGACTCAGTAATGGGTACTCACTTGGAACAATAGGCTCGACTACAAGTCGGTGTGGCCGTGGAGCCAGGGCCGAAAACCAAGGAACCCTGTTCGTTTGAGAAAGCTAGGACTGCTTCCCACGCGTCTAACTCGGTCACCTTCGAGTCACCTCCCACGTTGCAGTAGATTTCGTGCTGGACATTATTAGGTCTGCCATATCGACTGGGACTTGATCAACTAACAACAGGCTGAGGGTCGTCTACCGCAGTGGTCAAAGCGGAAGCAAGGGTATTTTGCCAAGTGAAGTCGGGATGAGTCTTGTGTATCTGAGCAGTGATTTCCTTTTTCAGTAAGTGTTAGTCGTGCTCGTATCATGAGCAACGCTAATGGAATACCTGGATTGTGCCTTGGAAGGAAACCTGTTCGCCTCCTTCGTCGATAATACCCGTCCAGGTCATAGGCATAATGGTATAGCCAATTGGCAGAGAGTTCGATCCTTCGAGGATAGATGGCCGTGCCTGTATGCGTTGGATCAAGTCATTATAAGCCCAACTTATAGCTGTCACCACCTGACAAGCACCCGTCTGTATAACCCATCGTGAAGGAAAAACATAGCGTCAAGGAAGTTTGTCCCACCATAGCCAGAGCAGCCGCAGCAACTATCGTATATAGTAACGCAGCAACAGTTCCCATCTTGTTCATTTTGCAAGCAATTTGTATCTGGACGGTGACGGTGAGTTTTAATAGAGTGACTGATGCTGGAAATCTCGCAACTTGGAAAAGAATAGCAGCAAACTTGGTTCTTTCTGAGGAGAAAACTGGCTCCCCGCGTTGCAATTATAATTGCGAGAGCTCCTTGAAAGCTAATGGGGCTGTGGAAACGTCAAAGCTGGGTGGATGAATTTGGTAAGTGAATCTTCAATTATATATGTGACTGGATCATGGGGACAGATGCAAATGTTTTGTTTCCAAAGATGAGAAGATGGTATGCATTCTATGATGGCAAGCAAGCTATATCCGTTCTCGAACTGCTCTGGTGAAACACCGTCACAATGAGCACGAGGGCACAAGGTTTGGCATGTTTGACGACTTGTTCAATCTTTAGCTCTACCTATTCTCGCTTGTGCGTTTCGGCGCCTCACGATGTCATACCTCGCTCAAAGCTCCGTTTGACACATCCCCGGCGCCATTTGTCATAAGAGCCGTCTGCCATGGAAGCGGACTATTCGCACACTTCACCGGCCCCAGATCGCCCAATCGACGCTTCTGCCACGCTTCAATGTCTCTGTGATCGACGAAATTTCCATGAAAGCCTAAGCGGAGCTTGAAGGGCAGATGTAACGTCGCAAGAGGGCCAGCTGAGAGCTTCTGAGCATTCCAAATCACCACGTCGTTCCTCAGCTCGTCCAGGTTATTCTTCAAGGCGGCAAGATAGCCTTCTCCTTCACCTCCCCCGTCCTTCGGTATGAACACTGGCTCCTGGAATGTGGCTGTGGGTCCAGCAAAGAACACATCGTCATCGCCTATCTTGTTTTCACTATCTGTATCCCATGTATAATGCGCCATGCAGTTGAAAAGACCTCCAGCTGGTGGGCCACACTTGGCAAAATCGTAAGGTCTAGTGGGATCAACCTTGAGCTGCCAAAAGTGCTTATACTTCTTCGTCACGACTCGGTCATCGATGCGCGAAAACTCGCCATTTGTTTCCCATTGCAATAGTGGTTTCACACGAGTACCAGACTTGGCCTTTGGATCTAATACCCACCGGCAAGTCGGACTGCTTAAGCGAGCACGCTGACCAAAATCTGGCTTCTCGTCATCGGGTGGGAACCAGAAGAACACATTACCATCGGCGACGGTGAGGTCCAGTATGACATTGCCCTCCTTGTTCTCGTAACACCCGGCGACATGACCATGGAAGCCTATCAAATGTCAAATTGGCCCCAGCGACACCACTAGTACAACGTTATTCACTGTATAACAGAACGAGGAGGACTCACCGTTGTCAGCCCGGAACCATATCACATCTTCGGCTTTGCCACCTCGGCGCGGAACAAGGCCGTATACTTGATCTTCTTTCGGATCCCACGCAAACTTATTGCCACCTCGCTTAAGTCGGTCCAGTGACATTTTTATCGGCGTCAATGGCAGAACCATGTAGTTCTTCGAGACACCACAATCGTGAATCATGCCAGCAAACGGTGCCTCAAACCAAAGCTCTTCCGTCTTGACGCCGTCGGCATTGACAGTCCAAGTTACGATATCCGCTCCACAATCTGAACCATCCTTTCCGGCCTCGTACGCAAAACACAGCATTTCACCCGTATCTGGATCAAACTTGGGGTGCGCGGTGAACGTAGGCGTTTTGATTTGCCCTTCAAAATCGTACCGACCCAGCGTCTCAAGCGTCACAGGGTCCATGGCAAATGGCGGGCCGTCTTCCTTACTCGCTAGTAACATGCCACGCCAGAACGTGATGTTCGTATTCGATACCGTCCGGATGACACCTTTCACACTCTCGTTGTCGGTATATGGGTTGCGATATCGCCCAAACAAGCTGTGTCTCGCTTGCTCTTCTGCTTGGAACTTGTCTGTACGCACATACCGCTGCTTGAAGTCTGCGTGACCGTTTGCGATACGAATTGCTGTAACGCTACCTGCCAATTTGTCAACACAAACAGTCCAGATTCTAGATACGCTCAAAGCACCTACCATCTCCATTCTGAACACCACGAGATCAGCAACGCAACAATAATTGACCGACCAATCTACTCACAAAATGGATATCATCCTCAAACAACGGCGGAAATCGATGATCCTTGAGATGGGCCAGTTAATCCCTTTCCATTTCCAACTTTACTACTCCTCAGGCTCTCTTACAGGCTGCACACGGTAGAAAGTCCCATTGATATCAGGTGGGATCTCCCCAGTGACCTCCAAGTTGAAGACATCTCCTTCAAACCTCGAGGTCTTATTCATCGAGGAGAAAGCCGGAGTGTCGGGAAACTTGACGCGATCGCCCACTCTCTTCCCATTGCTGTACGGATATAATGATATCTCAGGCACTAGGGCTTCCAGGTGCGCCATGTTGTGCAAGTACGAGATACTTTTCGACTTGTTTGGTCCTCGTACGACGAATAGAGTTCACGAAATTCACAAAATGTTTGCACGTTTTTTGGACGAGGAAAGATAGACCAATGCTTTCCACACATTCGTACGCTGTGAGCACCGGCAGTTGTGTCTTCAGTCATTGCAACACAGTATAACGACCCATCAGGTAAAAATTGTAAGACGGCGTAAGCTGTAGCTAAGGTATACCTTATTACAGGATCGCTATACAGCTTCGTGTAGGTAAATCATATAATCACTACCGGCGAGACTTAGACTTCGAGACATTTCCCCAACTACCGTCCTGCAACCACCCTTCATCCCCTCCTTCCCTCTTCCCCCTCTCTAGACCCTACTTTAGGCTATGTACCCATTCTCAAATCTCAAGATTCTCAACCAATTCCGGCAAAACCCTAATCGAGCCCTCACTCCTCCAAGTTCTCCCCTCACCAGCTCTCTCCTGACCCTCCGGCAGAGCCAAGCTCAGTGGGAGGTCCGCCTCGGCGACATCCTGTCCATAGTGAGGGGCCCGCAAATCATCATCCTCTACCCGTTTCCCAGTAACAGGATGCGGGTAATGGAAAGGCACCACCCTCGTATCAGGCCACAACATCTTCTGCTCGATGATTTCGTCAGGTCCCCACGGGTCTTCTGGAAAGGTCTTTGTCGGCCAGGGAATGTAGTTTTCCTTCGTCAGACTCCAACCTGTCTCGAACTCAGCGTGCCAGAAGGGGAAGTATCTGTATCTGAATAGCTTCCAAACACCGTTTTCCTTCAGGTACTCGTTCTCGTAGAGCCCGCCTTCCCACCATTGCACGTGTCCTCTGGGGTGCGTCCCACGGACTGACTTGTGTGTACCGGCTCTGTGATACGATAGTAGTCAGATTTCATCATGCCAGAAACAGAACACCGCTCATTTTAGAAAAATGTCTCGGCGGCGTGCAGAAAAGTGCAACACAATCTCTGAGACACGTTCGCAAGAACGTAGTGATAGCAAACGTACTGCATCAAAGCCCGCATGCGACACCAAGCATGTGTCCCAGTAGGGTCGACATCCACAATGTCCTGCATCATGATATGATCCAGCAAAAAGCCACGAACAGGTCCATTACGGCCCTTCACGAATGACTCTTGAAACCGTCCGTTGTAAAGTCGCTTGACGCCTTCTTTGCCGCGGTATCGTGATCCGAGGAACTCGACGTATGTATCTGGATGGTCGGCGTACATGTCCGCAACCTGAAGATCACCAGTCAGAGAGCGATCAGATGAAAAACAAAGGACCGATGATTTACCTCGTTGTATAGACATTTGTCAAGGTAATACCCATACTTGAAGTGGACTTTCCGCACTTCGGCCTCGTCAGATACTCTCGAGAGCTCTCTGCGTAGGAGGGCGACTTCTTTCTTGAGGTCTGCCAGATCTGCCTCCATGTTCGCTGTGCTATGAGTTTCTGTTTGGTGATAATATTCCGACGAAATGATGGAGTTGACGAGCCCAAACGATACGCATGGCAGATCAGTGCACTCCCAAACCTACCAGCGACGGCAGCCCTGTCAGGCCCCCTGAGCGCTCACATCTCGGCAAATATGAAGAACATCAACCGCTGAGGAGACACATTGCGCGGGGCACTGTATCACAACTTCTCCTACGAGTCTACATTAAACCAAGCAACACACAGACCACAGTATGCCAGTTCAGAGGTGCGCACCGTCATTCGCCAACCATGAGTAACACGGCAGGCTATTGATAGGGTTCTTCGATAAGACCGATGGGTTCGAATTCCATGTGTGCTCATCAACAGGACCTGATCGCCTGTAAAGCTTGTTCCGGTTCGTCCTGGCGCTATTTCCCATTCAACGGGCCCTTTCGAGCATTTTCCAATTGATTCTCCTTTTTCGTTCTATAGTTTCGCATCTCAATATCAGATGCATCTTGGAAGGGACACGAACAACTCATCAGTCGCAGAGGTTTCAGAGGTCAATCTAGACGGGCGTTGTATGTGCTATTGCTTTCCCCAAATTCTGCTTCTTGTGATGACTTCCACTTTGCACGAATCGTGCAAAATGACATCGTCGAACCTTTCAAAGGCCATTTTCCCCTCGTAGCATGCTTATGTACTATATACTGGATCAGCCGACAGTCTCGTCTTTGTCGACATACCCTATTTATACAACCCTTCAAGCCTTCAACCCGATCCATTCCATAAAAGCCCTACCAAAACTCCATGCCGAACACATACTCGCACTTTCAACACACTCTCATACCACAAATTTCGACCCCCTTACCCTCGACATACGCCGACCGATCAAAATAGGTCTTCAACAATGCCGTCACGAACTCGGCATCGGACTTACTCCAAACATCGAGCCCCATGCGCTTCACGACATCTGGCTCAACCCTGACCCCGTAGCCCTCGATCCCCCTCTCGCCCTCTATCTCTGCTCCAAGAAGCACATCTCCCTCATTTTGATCCTCGCCGGGCGTGTCATCCTCCTCGCTTTCGCTCAGAGAGTCGACAACGTCTGCAAGTGCACTCAATATTTGCTCCGTAAGCCGATGAAAATATGCGATAATTGCGAGCTCGGTCCTTGCCTCCTCTACATCCAATGGCGCGGACACAGCGGTCGACGACCGTCTTGGCGTAAGGGAAGAAAAGGAAGTAGACATGCCAGCAGATCCAGGCATTTCCATCCTCATGGTTCCGTTAGTTGCTACGTCAGCCAGAAGACCTGCGTCATGCGAGGCTTCCTCGGCCTCGTCGGAGCGCTGTTTCTCGCCTGCGGACGCCCACCACATGAAACCGCTATACGCTAGGGCTGTCCAGCTCGTGGGCTCAACGATGGGTTCCGCGGCATCAAAAAGCGAGTTGTCTTCTTCGTTCTGCATTGTTGGGTGTGGCGTCGCGGGCGTGGCGAAGGGACTACCCAAACTCAGGCGCGCTAGACCTGCTTTGAGCGAACGGAAGCGTCGCATGTCACGTTGTGTCGCTTTAACGGGGTGCCCAGAGATTTCCACCGTAGGCCAGATGTGTTTTTTCGCTTGGGAAGCGTGGGGTGGTGGCATAGTTATGAGCACGTCCCACAGCGTATCTTTCTTAGAGAGGATGCTGTCCGTCGTGCAGGCTATCCAACCTGTTCCCAGATCTTGGTCGTTTCCGTTCGCGTCCGTGGCATGCTTTGCGTCTTCAGTTAAAAAGGGGATATCATGTACGCCGACGGAGAATAAGGGGCGTAGACGGCAAGGCGGAGAGTTGGGCGGGAGAGTATCCAAGGTTGAGAGGGGGATGTTGGCGAGGATGGATATGTCGTAGACTAAGAAGGTTCATTTATTAGATGTCCGTTCGCAACTTACGGCCTATGTATGAGGCTCACCAAAATTACAGGCCTCCTCCACCGGCGCATGACCGGATATCAAAATCCTCTTTCTCAATAACGCAGCGCGGTGGATAGGGAATATGAGAGGGCCGAAGGTGTTCAAGAGCTTGGTCAGGCTCCATGCGGGGTGGAATGGCGACAGTCTGTGACCTGGTAGCATCAATGCGGTTCCGTTGGAGGATGAGCGGTTCCTGCTGCGCCTCTGGGATGCCTTTTTTGGTAGTGGGATTTCGGGTGATTCCACGGTGTCTTCGGGTACCTCGCCATCGGGGACGGAGTCACGAGCCTGATTTCTGTCCCAGTATTCCTCTAATATGCCGACTTGTTCAACATTCACGACTAGTTTTCTATGCAGTGGTAACGTTAGTCATTACCGCGAACGCCATATTTAGGAATACGACATGATGTAGGTACGATACATACGATGCGATGGCTTTGAGACTCTCGGCATGTTTCCATGCCCGGCCCAAGCGTCCGTAGCTCAGCGGCACCAAAATGCCGACTGCTAACATGCGTGCATTACGGGCTGCGCTGTCGTCCACAGGCGCATTGACGAATGCACTTATACCAGCATATTTATCGTGGACGAAATATATCAGGTCTTCGGATACGGTATGTAGACCGGAGGGTAGCGACTTGTACTCTACAACACCTTCAAGCTCGATGCCCGGTTTCGAAGCCTTCCAGGATACAGTGTAGCCGGCCTTCACGTCGAAGTCTATGAGAAACAGGGCGGATATGGGAGGTAAGTCGGGCAGCGCGACAACACTAGGCTGTGAGGGCATGCGCATGTGAAGGGGCGGGTGGCCGCGGCGCGATGCGGCCATGGTGTTGAGGTGTGGATTGTGGATCGTGGATGTTGAGTTCGAGTTCGAGGTCGGGATGGAATCGGGGAGGCAGTCAATAGAGCGCGAAGCTCAGCGCATCATTGCGAGCACGGGCAAAAGACCAAGGCAGCGTAATTCTCAATTGACAATGTAATCTATTGCTGTCTTGATGTTGATCAATATTGCGAGCGCGGACAGACCTGGCGTTGCTCGATCTGATCAGTGTTGATCAAGGTCTGCGACATGAATGGCATGACACGCTTGCCATTTCACGATAATGAGACGGGACCTGGCTGCCTCTAGAGATGCGTCGTAGGTGGGTTGCTGCCCGCCAAGCTGGACTCGCTGGGCGCAATGGGTCGAGATGGGGGCACGAGAATCACGAGACAGGGAAGCAAGGTCCCTGCAGTCCACCAGCCGAGCAGCCTACTCGGCAGCGGGAGGCGGGCCTCTGGCGGGCGATGCGGGGCAAAACGATGTTCCATACCATCCAGGACACGTGATGTGGAGATGCTATTTCAGGGGTGACAGCAGCTACCTGGGAACTGCTAGAAGCTGCTCGACTGGCAATCGGTACGGTGACGAAGCTGGTGTTCGTTCGTGCAGTAATGGGTCGCAAATAGGGAAAGGGGATCTGGATCAGGCTGAAAGCATGCAGTAGGTAGGTATTGGACATGTACAGCTTCAGTGCCATCTGAACAACTATCTCCCGTTTCTACGCGATGGGTCTGACTATCATAATCCACGGGAAGGAGCATGTGCTCCGAGCTGCAGTTACTCCGGGTTGAAGTTATGACATCAGTCGTATGGCATCATCGTGCGACGACGTGGTAATATTCAGAGCACTGTGAATGCATTTGCATTCGTTTGTCAACAGCCAGGCAATACGTGCGGTACGCCAATTCATGCCACAGCAGAAGATTGCCTACGAACGAGCAATTCTCATTTGATAAACACCTCGTGCCTCGGTACTCGATTGACGGAGGCAACATCGTCTGAGGCAACATGGCGGGAAGTACAAACCCCACGAATGTACCGGGCGACAAGGTACCAACAGAAGACATCATCTTGGAGAGTGGTGCTTCGCTTTTACAAGTAAGGCCTCTCAACACACTTTGATCACGACATCTGTTCTAACCTGTGTTAGGAGTTCAAACCTGTCAAACAGCTCTGTGCCCACCTGAATGCCTTCCATGCATACGCCGACGATCCCCGCCGATTTGTTGAGGCGAATCATTATTGCGCCCATCTTACCAAAGGTGAGATATGCCTAATTGTAAAATTTCTAAAGGTCTTTGATACTAATAGCAATCCAGACGTCCGCCAGTGCATCCTGTACGACGGACACGATCCTAATGCTCGTCTTATTGGAATCGAGTACATGATAACGCCAAAGCTTTACGAAACTCTTCCTCCCGAGGAGCGTAAGTTGTGGCACTCGCATGTCTATGAAGTGAAGTCCGGCATGCTCGTCATGCCAGGACCCACAGCACCAGGTGTTCAGCAAGCATGGGAAGCGGCCGAAACCCAAGAAATGAAGCATGTCATCGGATTATACGGCAAAGTCTATCATCTTTGGCAGACGGACCGTGGCGATGAACTGCCGCTCGGCGAGCCTAAGCTGATGACGAGCTTCACTGCTGAGAAACAGTTTGATTTCGAGAAGATTGTCGGGGAGCGGGATAAGAGATTCGGGACAGACTGGAAAAGGAAGCGAGAGCTGAGAAAGGGGATTGAGGAGCCCAAGATTCATCCAGACGCTGATTCGGCTTGGAAGACAAGACGAAATTCGATGTGATGGATATTGAGGGTCAGGGTCTGGATCTGCTGAGCTGTGTCTCTACAGCGAACTTTCCATTGAGATTGGAGCCCTGCACGTAACAATGCGTTAATAACAGAAAGGGGGGGAATGCCATCAATCAAATCACACAGTAGGCGTACTTGCGCTTTTGTTGTTCAATTAGTGCGTCAATCAATGCTATAAAGTCGCATTAAGTGACGAGGGGGTGGGAAGTGGTATCATGGTGATAGCCTCACTCAGACAGGGCTACTTGCGGGACACCTCACGCGAAATCGGAGATTAGGAGATGCTTCTTAACTCGAGGCATTCACAATATATATGGCAAACTGATGATTTCTTCCGCTTCTCTCGTCCAGCTACACTATTGTGATCCATCCATCATGAACTGATCTATTCCTTTATGCTTTAAAACAAATGTGTTTAAGAGATGATCATTGCCGGCAAGTTGATTCAACCCAGTCAAACACTGCGATCATGTCATGGAAGGCTCTACAATAAGTATCTGTATAGGTGTACAGGTGTCAATTACTGCGATGAATTTACGTACTTTTAGTGTTAGCATAGCGTCAAACACTCAACCCAAAAATACTACACAGATCTTGAGATAGATACACCTCTTATCTGCTTACCAGAATGGCCCTACGTATAGGCCTGAAAGCCAAATTTAAGTGAATTTTGTTCCTAACTGGGGACATCCCTTTCCACGCTGACACGCACGTCGTCAAACTTGAGTCACGAAAGACAGCATCTGGTGGCCGATTCGTAATTAAAAGGAAGTGTACCTTGACCACACTTCTTGAGCATATGTAATTAGGCAGTCTCATTATAGTCATGCGTGCGAGGTAGTCATTCATAGACCATTGACGTCGCCGGCAATGCTTCATATGTTCAATCAGCTGGTACTCCAGCGACTTCGGATACTAATGGTTTAAGGAAAGGCTCTTTGTAGAGCTTTTTTGGTATATGCACCTCGGTCTTGCATTAGTTAAAGCATGTTTTCGACGACTTGAGCAGACAAGAATGCGACCCTCTGTGTCTTATTCGTGTTCTCGATAGGAAATTCGTATCCGTCTTAGCGTACGCTATTATCATTGCAATAGCTCGACTGGAGTAAATCGATAAGTCATGGCCACAACTGAATGAAGAGCCCGAAAGGAGAGGCTCAGGGTAAGTCTCACTCTGAGTCTCGAAGATCATTTGTGCTACTGCTACGTTTGTCGTCCTGTTTTCTGGTCTCCTCCATGATCGATTACAGTACAGACTTTGACGAGAGCAAATCAAAGTCCCATAGTCTTGATGTAGGAGTTTGACACTTTCTCTTTTACCCCTCGTCGACTAGTATAGAAATCTGTAAGTGGCGCGGAGTCCAAAAAAACTTGGATTTTGCTACAAATTTGTACATCTATGCTGAGACTCTCTAGGGGTGATGTTCATTCATCTAAATTTCGATAAAGCTTAAGATTTGATACGAAGTCGTTTGCCGTCGTTTTAGTTCAGTGTCAGATGTGCAGTCAATGCATGCGAGACGAGATGGCAGTTCTATATTCGTATTGATGGTTTCCGATCTTAGACAAGTCAAGAAGTGGCATAGACTTTTATCTCGGTACTGAGCTGGAAAGCGAACTTACATCGACGCAGTACGAATAAACGCATTGGACAATCATGTTCTCACTTGAAGAAAGAACACTATAATCTTGCAGACTTATTTTCACTTTTTTATCTTGACCAGGACGGCACCAAACCCTCAGAATGCTTAACTCTCGTGTTGATGCTAATGCATTAGACTAACGTGATACCTTGGGGGTGATATTGATCCAGAATTTCCTTCCAAGTTTCTAGACGTCCCGATATGTCGCAGTCCACGAAGCCAACTCGTTCGAAACACCCTTCGGATTTCATCGATGAGCGAAGAAGCAATGCCAAGACGACGGTAGCTCTATAACCAGGCGCATTACGGTCGTTATTGCGCTGTGTCAAGACCGGAAGAATCCACAAAGGCATGAGCTTCTCCATGTCCAGGACGCATCTCCGATTATGGATTGTAGTATAGTCTGCGCTTCCTGTCGGACCAGGACGATCATCAAAATATATTTCGCCGAACCTTTCACCGTGGATCCGGACGTGCTCGCGCGAGGGCAGAAAAATGTTAAAACGCCACCTCGGCCACTGAAAAACTGTATATATGTTGGTCCACCAGGGCCTGGTAAACACGGTCTCCTCAACCAATTCAACACTCACCAATCGCCCTCGTAAGTGGATTATACCATTGCTTACAGGGCCACAAGATTTCGGCGATGATAGTACTGTCTCTGCACTAACGATCTGTATCTCCTCTTGTGTGGACAACTTTTCCGGCCGATATGGGAATAATACAGCCCCTTTCACAGAAGCCCAACTCCAACTTGGTAGATTATGAGGACTATTATCTTTTGATGACTTACAATGGCGTGATAAAGGCTCCTCGAGACTGTGCCACAGAAGCTGTCTCACCAAGTCACATTTCCATAGCCCTGCAAGATAAACATCATTAGTTCTTGCCTGAAATTGCGAAGCAACAGCAGATATTGCGGCGAGTCGATCAGAGTGAAGCGTGAGCTCGCGGAAGGCGTATGGTGGTACGATGAGCTCTACCCAGCGGTTCATCAGCTCTGTTGTCCGCTCTGTAGATGAGTCTTGCCACCTAACCGTCTCCCCAGTGTGACTGGGCAACCAAATGCTACTCGTAGGAGCGCCACTCGACAAAACTCTTTCCAACGTGCTAATGCTACCAACCGGACATTTACTCGTTGAATAGGCAAGTGCACTGCGGGTCTGGCTTGACATCCAGCGGCATTCGCATGTTGAGGTTGTGTTGCAATGCCATAGCATTTCCTCCTCCCCGAAAGCAAGGTACCGTCGAGCACATAACCTTTCCTGTAAACACCATGCGCGTCGATCGATTGGATCGCTAGGCCCGTGTTCATGAGTCAAGCGTAACTTGTATGGAATAGTCCGCTTTATTCTGTCTATTCGGATAGTGCCAGATCGCTCCTGAAACAAGCGACGCTTGTTCAAGAATCCCTCGGAACTGTCGGTAGCGCTGGCAGCACTCAGTACCAGGTGCGCACCTGCGTAGATACTATCCATTTGGCACGATTGCTGTTTCCAGTCTAGTTCATCATCTTGGATGATACAGAGCGCGTCTATCCAGATGTATTGGTACTGCAGTCCACGGCAAATCGCGATGGCTTCCCGGAAAGACCTTGGAAGTAATGATAGTAGGATCTCCTCTTTCAATGAATCGACATTTGTTGTCAAGGCCTGGATAGGTTTCACTTTGCCCCAGCAGTGACTTAATGCCACGTACTGGTAGCCGCCTTGGATAACATCTCGTTCTACAAGGCGCATTTTTCCGACACCAAGCTCGATAAAACGCGGTGTGAACGAGAACGACTGTGTAGTTGATGTATCGCAGTTTTCATGGCCTTCACAGGCTGACAGCCACTCCCTGGCAATCTTCAAAGAATATGAAAGGGTGTTACGGCGAGGAATTTCCCAGTACGGGACACATTTCAGTTCTAGGCTCGCGTCTTCTATGGATTTTGTAAGCTTCGATCTGATAACGGTGATTGCCGTGGTGAATCATTCTTACCATCGAATAAAACCCAAACCGTATTAGAATAAAAGCTACCACATAGCTCTAAAACATAACGTTCGTCATTTCCGCGGTCTCGTGAGATATCTAGATCTCGTAGATCATCCAGGTTTCCCCGAATATTGAAAATTTTCCGCGTCTTTCGGGCCCAAGCGGATTCCTTAGCCACGTCCGCAGCAATCCGACAGAGTAAGCACCCGGCACGAGCAATATATTTCCAGTCTGCATGAATGACAAGATGAAAGCTTTCATCTTGCCGTCGTTGGTATAATGCGTCCAGATCAGGTAAACCATTGATGATGCTGCAATGGCAACCGGGACAGACTTGAACCTGATCTGATCGATATCGAGGGTTGCTCTGGAAGTCCTGATCTTTCAAATGCGAAAGAAGCCGATCCCATCGTCCGGGGATGAATCGTGCCATGACGCAGGTCACTCCCTTATGCTGTCGGGTAGTAGTAGAGGAGAAGAGGGGGACAGTGTAAAACTCACACAGCACCGAGTGTCTTGAGTACAAGTACACATGCTTCACACACTATTGCTGTAGTGTAACCGCAAACCGACGCGATGTAGCTGCTGCCTACGCAAGGCATACTGTCAGGCGCACAAATGAGCCATTTTGACTTCGCGCTTTATTCAAGGTCTGGCATACTTTTCCTTGAACACCATTCTTTTGGCGGAGAACCCAAATCGTTTCTGCTTTTTGTCATGTATTCTGGACCCCCTTCCACGCCAGAGCTGTAGAGGCATGCCTCGTGCTGTTTGAAAATACAAGAGCCCATAGACTGAGTCTCTGAATCTCTCCTGCAGCCTCTCAAGCTCATAATACATTGCGAATACCGCTGCTTCTCGACAAACCACGCCTCATGCGTGCGGTATATGCTGGCGGGGTATATAGGGGAAGATCTTAAGACTCATTTGCTCGTCCCGTGGGAAGCGAGCCACCAATCGCCATCGCTGAGTGATAATCACCCTTACAGGCAATACGATACACCTACAAATGCAGGTCCGTATGGGAGATCTTCTTACGACGAACAAGTTGGAGTAGAAACGCCCAGCCTGCCTACGACTCAGCCTTATAGGCCCCTTTCTTCACAATCCCAACAACCTACAATACCGCGTGGACCCCCTTCTGGGTGATGATTACCGCAATTATGTTTGAATATAGGCTTGTTATATTCCGTCGGGATTATGTCAAATTCTTTTTGATAGTTACCTATATGTTTTTATATACGAAATTGTCCGGAGTGATTTTGATTATTTGGTACTTCGTACGGTTTTCGCAACCATGACCGTTAGGGCTGTGAATTATTACTATTTGAAACATTGAATGTATCTCGAGATCGTTATTACCGTTCGAGATTACTTCGAAATTATATTTATTTACACCTACTACTAACAGGGCTATTTAAGACCGGTACTAGCGTTCGAGATCACTTCATTTATACCTTCCGCCGTTACTTTCGCGACTGCTTCGACTTATTACCGATGGCATATGGGACGTAATAGCACCTATTCCTATACGCGTGATATGTTTAAGTGACTGAATTGATGTGTGATTCCGTAATACCGTAATAATTCCAGTACCCCGTAGTCCTGCTGTTCGAGACTTCGTGATGTGACTGAATTTTTCAATTGTGACGGTGCCTGAATATATGTGACTCGGTAATGTACGAATGGCTATAGCGAATGTACCATACAAAATTACGTGGTATATTCGGATAGCTATTTGCTAGTCCTTTTTGCTGCTGGAGATCGTTACCGTGTTCGAGATCGTTTCGCGAGATCGTTTCGAATATTCGGGATCGTTGATATTGAATATCGTCTCGAAAAGCTGAGATCGTTTGTAATGGAGGTTATTACTAAAATTTTTGACCATCTGCATACGGCAACGATGTACATTTGGAACTGTTTAGGTGAACAGTTCGAAGTGCACATGATCCCAGCCGCGATAGATGATGGTGGTGATCATCACCCCAGGGGGGGTCCACGCGCAACTGTATACACCTAACTCCGCTTTACACAACAACTCAAGAAAGCTACTCTTTGAACTCAGCCATATCCAATTACTCCTCACTCAAGCTTGACGACTACTACCGAATTCACTCTACAAAGTAGAGTACACAGACGTAACCCAACAAGTATTAGTAGCGACATTAGACAGATCATTGAACAACAAAACAGCATAGAATCAAAATATGTATAGTTTCTCGTGACAAAAGCAGGCCAGCCAAGACCAGGTCTACCACTGCTATAAAAACACCAACCGCAACGCCAAGCGCCGGCCATGCAAGCATTCTTCCCTTATAATCTTCTCTCTCCATTTCCTGTCTTAACCATCTCCCTAGCCACCATGGCGCTGCATTTCTCCGCTCAGATGTATTGACTACTCAATACATATGGGGGGTCGTAGAGAAACTGTTGATTCAAACTCTTCCCATTTATTTATACCTAGTCATTTCAAGACTCATCCTCCGTATCTGTGTTCGTGGCACTCGTATCGCTCTCCTCTTCTTCCGTCCCACTCTCCTCCTCGCTACTCTCCTCGTCCTCTGCCTTCTTCTCCTTCGGGGGCGCTACAGGTCCTCCTCTCATTGCGTTCACCTGGCCCGCCAATGAATCTATACTCTCGTTAGCACTCATCATACAGTTGGCGTTCTGGCATGGCTGAAAATTGGGCAACATACCCTCTTCAGGTTCACTAATCTCATCTTCAGCAGCCATCTGCGCAGCCTTGCTCGCTTCCTCCACACTCAGCGTGACCTCCATCTTGGTGTCGAAGCCGATATAGCTATCACACACCAGATGCATGACGAACGTGTAGTTACCCGCCTGCGGTGGCGCAGCAAACTGCATCTTCATCGTCTGCATCTCGAACGTTGGCTTGCCATCCGCCGTGAAGATCGGCTTGTCGTAAATCGCAAATGTGAAAGGTGGTACAGCCATCCGACCCTGCTTGCTGTCGGAAAGGAAGATATGCCACCTCGGCGAGTGCTCGCGAGCGTAGTGAGGGGCAAAGGCGAGTGGTGGCGCGACTTTCAGGGGTTCCTCCGACACTAAATTTCCATTTGCGTCTTTCACTGTCTTCTTGCGACCGAGCATGGCGTCGAGGTCGTCTTCTGCTGGGTCTACATCTTCGAGATCTAACTCGTTGATTTCGGGGATGTTGGTAGTACCTGGAGGGATGAAACGACCCTTCACGACGAAGGATACGAGGGATGATGGGATGATGTATTTCTCGCCGGCGACCTTGAAGAAAGCTTTGGCGACCTGGAAGTGTGGTAGTTGCCTAGCTACATCAACGGCAGTGTTATATTGTTGTTCCGTCAGCAGGCCCTTGCCTACAACCAGCTTCTTCCGTTGAGACTCAGGCTTGCTCATGAACGTCTGGACGTCCATGGGAGTCATGGCTCCACCGTCAATTGCCTTCGCGACGGCAGGGGTGAAGTGAGGCAGCTGGAGTAGGGGCGATCCATTTGGCGGTACAGCTTGGATGAATCGTTGGCGTAGGTAGTAAGAAGAAAGAAGGGGTGCGGAGTTGCCATAAGCGAGCGCGATGGCTGTGAATGATTGACATAACATTTGCGCAATAGGAGCCACCATATACTTGGCGCTGTTGAGAGCGTCATCTTCAAGCTCGACTCTTCCTAGATAAGCCCACAGAAGCGAGAGGACTTTTCTCCTTACGCCACCCTCCAGATCTTGTAGCTTGTCCTTGTCCTTTTCTCTGAGACCACCTGCAAATTCGGTAACCTGGCCGGGAGCCAGAATCCTGGACTCGATCTTAGCAAGTCCAGACTCGGCCTTGTCACCCTTGAGAAACGAGCGGTACTCCTTGCCCGTGCTCAGAACTGTGATCAGATCGTCGGTGCCGGTAGCGTCGGTGTATTCGCGGAACAAACTATTGGCGCTCTGGACCTCGACGCCTTCCTTGGTCACGCGCTGGGTGCCGTACCACCAGGATCCAACAAGATATGGCAGGAGCACACCGAGGAGCAGGGCGTAGACTAGGACGACGTATTTCCCGTTGCCATCAGTGACGATAAACTTGGGGAGAGCGATGCCGATGGAGAAGCCCTGCTTGCCGTCGGGGTGGCCGTATTGAATCCAATTATTGCGGACCTCATCATCGGTCAGAGCCTGGTAGGCTTTTGTCAGCTCTACCCATTTGTCGTTGAGGGACTCGAGGGTTTCGTTCTTGGCGGGGTCGGGGCGAATCTTGTCGGGATGGAACTTGAGACCGAGGCGCTTGTAGTGTGACTTGATCTGCTTCTCGTTGGAGGACTCGGACAGGCCGAGGATATCGTAGGGGTTCCATAACTTGGCGGTGGTGCGCTGGGTGGTGACGATGAGGTAGAGCATACCGGCCATAATGGCCCAACCTAGTATGGCGGCAATGCCACGCTTGATCTTGCGCTGCTTGCGCCGGTAGGTCTTGCGCTGGGCGTCGATGATGTCGGCATGTTCTGGGCGGTAGTCTGTCTTGGTGCGCGGTGCGAGGGCGGCGGGGTCCTTGCTGGGCGAGAGCAGACTGTAGGTGAGCGGGAGGGTGACGATGGTGGAGAGGGTGAAGATGAAGAAGGGGTAGAATTGACCCTGCTCATCGTAAGAGTAGTCTGAACTCATGGCGCAGACGTGCCCTACGACAGGGTCTTTCTTCTAGGGGGGTGATGGTGTCGCCTGGCCTTGTCGTGTGTGTTTCGGGCTGGGTTTGGGCGACGTGGATTTGTGGATTTGTGGTGGTGATGTGGTAATTCGTGATTTATTATTGTCAAGATGTTCAGTGCAGCAGTGCAGCTGTTGAATCGTGGCCTTCTGATGGGAATTAACAAATGCCAAGGCCGCGCCAAGGTAGCATTGGAGGCGCACTCCCCGGCGCTCTTTCCACTTCCCACCACTACCTATCGATAAGTACGCCGTTAATGCAATCTGGCTACAACACGGTACTTTATTACGATGCTCCACAGGTGGACCCTTACCCAAGCTGTGATGTCACTCTAAGTATTCATCAACCTATTAATAAATCCAAGTCTGACTTCGAATTGCACTTTCAGACTTAATGAGACCAATTGCATTGAATAGCTAACGACATGGAGCTCACGTATCAAGAGTCTATTCTCTAGGGTCTATTAAGTAGACTGCAGCATTGAGAGCGTTTCAAAGAAGCACGCGATTATAGCACTTAGGGGTATTACGAGTTCTCAACATGAAGACTAAACTGCACTCCATTTTACAATTTTCAACTATATTGATCCGAGGCTGCAGATGAACCGTACAGTGCTTATCTCTATGTCTAATGTGCAGCCGCCAAATCTCCCTCGTATCTAGGGTATCGCCCAACTTCTAGACATTATCTAATTAGCGGAATACCAGTACCAACTCTCTTCTTATAGTCCGTGTAGTTCTCCCCAAAGAACCTAGTCAGTCCCAGCTCCTCGTCCTTAATGCGCGCCGAGAAGAACTTCCACAGCACAACAAGGTATGCGACGAAACATATCGGGTTACCCAGAACAAGTTGCGTGCCAATACCCCAGTAGAAGAACCCAAAATATGAAGGGTGGCGCAGGAACGAATAGAGCCCCGTCGTAACCAAGTCGTGGTTGTCCTTCTTCTTTGTCTGAATCGTGTGGTTGAACGATTCACCCGCCTGGATCATGGCTGCGCTGCGGGCAGTCTGTCCGACAAAGACCAGTATGAAGCCGACCAGCAACAATATGTGTCCGCTGTAGAAGGGTGCCCATGAGCGATTGGGGAATACGAGGTTCGTGAGCAGACATTCCAGCGAAGCCGACACGTGCGCGATCGCATAGGCGGGCCAGTTGGCGGTCAGCAGGAACGAGCTGACAGCGGCGACGCTCGTATTGTATTTGGCCGTCGTCCAGAACTCGAGGAAGTGGAAGGTCGAGAGAGCGCCGATGAAAAAGGGCACGCGCCACAGGGGAGAGGATGTGAAGGTCAGAATCGACAGCATTAGTATGATGGACAGGGTGAGGCTGATGCCCAGACAGAACGATCGGATGGCTATGCCCTCGAGGGACTTGGATCGGCCGGGGAGATAAGGCAAGTCGGGTGTAATCTGAGCATATTGCGCGACGGGACTGAGAATGGGCAGAAGGTTGTTAGTATCCATGTCTGCAGAGTGCGCTGTGTTGATGGGAGCCATGGGCACGGCGAGCGATGTCTCTGCGTAGGAGCGCTGACGGCCCTTGCGTCGGTTTCTCACGTTGGGTTCCCATGTCTTCTGGTCGTCGTCGTGCTCACTGACCGTATCAAGCAGGGAGAAGCCAGGTCGGAAGGGAGACGAGGTGAACATGGAGACGGTCGGGGTGTCGGGGTGCGGGCTGGGCAGCGTTGCGCTCAGGGGTGGTGGAGGAGGCACAGCGATAGGCACAGGTGCAGATAGAGGGTCCAAGTCGTCGGACGGCATGTTGTGCATATGTAGCGCGCGTCTACAGAGGCCGGTCGAGGGAGAACCAAGGGTATCGTGGACACAGAGAGGCCAAGCGTCGTGGGTTTCGAGGGGCTCCAAGGCAAAGGGAAGTAGAATAAGAGAAATGGGCTTACCTGTCAGGCGGCGAGTCCATTGTCGCGCTGGACACTTATCCTTTTGTTGCGACTGCGGTAGACACGTCAAGGAGACTTCATTCAGAAAAGACAAAGACTGCAGTCAATGACAGTCGCTGTGACCTGCTCGTCGTCAAGGCAAAAATCGAGGTCAACATTCTTTGTTTCCTAGGCCAGTGACGAAATCATTCCAACGCAGGTAATTTTAGACCCGACCGTTCCGTTACAGGCCGCGTTTCATGCGGGAAAAGCTCCGAGGCGGGCCCAAAGGTCAGGGGTTGTTGCTGGACAGTGGGGAGATCATATTCCTACCCCTCCAGCCGGAAACGGCATGGCGCCCGATATCCCACCTTTGCCGTGACACCGGAAGACCGGCAGCTTGATATATGGCTTGCCTCTTGATTCGAGTTGAATCGGCAGTCGTAGTTGCTCTCGAGGCATCGTACCGAGGGAGAACATATACAAATGTCAAAATTCATATAGGATAGCTCTCAAGTATACAGGGGTCATCCTCAAGGAAAATCGAGAAAATCAGGAATCTTTCTACTGCCTTCGAATATATCGAGTTAAGGGAAATAAGTATAATCCACCAGCACAGCCTCTCCCCTCGGCTTCTTGCACCTTGCGTGGACATCTCACTCACACTGTTTTACTAGATCTCCTGTGCGCTAAGCTGCCAATCGTACGTACATAGTCCGTATAAGAGGAAAGCTTTTAATTCTGTACCAGCACGAGAATTTTACCTTGCATAGTATAACACCGTCGACCATATACCATATATCGGTGGCTCAGAATAGAGAGGTTCAACAATATCTCGCAACGTTCGTCGTTCCTTATCGACAGTCCGCCTTAGTATTCAAGCCTCTAATGCATTATAGATTGATCGTTCCGTTTCACTATGGCTTTACGCGGACTTGACTTAGAGGAGAACCGACGGCGAATGAAGAACGGGGATCTTTATTTCTCCTTCGCTGAAGACCTCGTCGAAGACCGCAAGAGATGCCGCATAGCCTGCGAGGAGTTCAACCATATCAAGAACCCCACCAGACGCCAGGAGGTTGCGCTACTTCAAGAGTGAGACCTTTTCCTCTCGCACCCACTAGATATTACCGTATCTTAATACCCTCCAAACAGCATTCTTGGAGACAAAACGGTCTACCCGCCTCCAGCAACCACAGAGAAGGAGGATGAAGACCTCTTCAGTGGCTTTCTCTGGTGTGACCGCCCCATTAAGATGGACTATGGTCATAACGTAAAGTACGTCCCATGGTGTTTTATCACTCATTGGCTGTGGGCTCACCGTGACAGATTTGGCAAAGACGTCTATCTCAACTCGAATTCGTGCTGGATTGACTCAGTCCCCATTACTGTTGGAGACCGCGTTCTGTTCGGACCCAATTGCACTATCATCTCGGGCACGCACCCCACAGATCCGAAAGTGCGCGCGGGCATCAATGGGCCGGAGACAGGCAAGCCCGTCATAATCGGGGACGATTGTTGGCTTGGCGCGAATGTCATGGTGCTCCCGGGGGTGACCATCGGTCGAGGCACAACCGTCGGTGCCGGAAGTGTTGTGACTAGGGACATCCCTCCGTTCGTGGTTGCTGTAGGGAATCCAGCCAGGCCCATCAAGCCGATCCGGGAAGTACCAGCGGCAGAGCTACCTCCCGGATGGACACCACCAGCAAATATCCCGAATTCCGACGTCAGCCAGTGAGGCTTCGCTATAGACCTCCTTGGATGGTGAAAGACGAGATAATCAGAACTAAAGTATTGATGATGCCCCAAACAAAGGGGATCCAGGTAGACATTTCATAACATCCGGCCTCGTAGACAGCGCCAAGGCTGGGGAAATAGACACAGTCAGCATAGTGTTCAACGAAGCAAGTGAGAAGCTGCCGTACATAGACCCGGTAATACTGCCCACAACCAGGGCTTCAACGCCAGCCACGACGACATATAGAATCGGTATGGCGATCAGGTATGTCCATATCGTTCTCGGCTTGCCGATTTGCATGACCAGGGCAATGGCGGTGGCGCCCAGGTGGAAGGCAGAGAAGAGGATGATGGTCCAGATAAGAGTGAAGCGCCATGATTGGTAGACGGAATATATGTTGCATGAGTGAGGCGGCCAGCATATGGAAGGGAATCGATGGACTTGGAGGTCATCTGGAGGGTAGTTGTTGCAGTTGATGCTATGAGCAAGGTCAGTTGGCGCGTCGCGGTCGTGACGAAAGCAGGAGGATGAACCGACTGTACGGGCATCTGGCCGGATTCTCAAGGTCGGGAATGTTCGCTCGATACGCTAAAGAGACAGCATTGCGATTGTCGAGGTGGAAAGCCGATGGTTATATAGTGTATTTGAGAAGTACCGGGTTCGGCGCGTGCTAGTCGGACGGGTAACTTAGGATGTATGTAGGTAGGTACCTGAGGTCTACAGGTCGCCAGGATCTGGGACTAATTCTGTGGAACCACTCCACCACACTTGACCTGTTTTTGACCTGCGCTCGTCAATCCGTACTTTACCACCTAAATATACCCTGGATATACATGACCATGAGCTCCAGCTAAATCTATTGATTGTTGCTCAACACCATCGTCGCCTCCCCAGTACGTACGATGAATAGGCACTCAGCAAGGCCTAATTGCTATGGGCTGTATGTATGTGAGGCCTGTTGAGGCCTCTGTATAAGGCCTGATTAGGGCTGTATATAGGGCTTGATGAGGGCTGTCTATAGGGCCTGGGACGAGATCTTGAAGGCCTGATAGGGGTCACTGGGTGGGATAGGCTGAATACCCAACTAGACGGCGTCACGAAGGTGTGAATAGCTTCAGTTTCGTCACACAGCGATTGAATGAACGAAGAATATTGGTCCCGTATGTAGCTTGCAGGCCAATTTATATGGGAAAGTGACGAAAAGTGACTGATTTTCAAAATGTATCCTGTTCAGGTTAGGTGGTGGTGGAGTATTTCCACAGAATTAGTCCCAGATCCTGGCGACCTGTATGTAGATGCGATTGTGGTCGAGGGTGGAATGCCAATAATCCGACCAGGTCGACAACGAAGCTTCTACTGGGCTGAGACGTACAGGGACCCCTAGACGGGATGCCTCGAACAAATGACACACTTGGATCGCAACACAACGCGCGCACCGTCACGATGCATAGACTCCATTGTCTCCTACGCTTTACTTTGCGGTTGTAATTCCAACTGAGAATCTAGATCATTTGTAGTATAGTTTTTGCGAAGTAATGAGTTTCAACATAGATGTATTCAGTCGATGTCTACATCACACATCGCAAGATCATGTTCATCGAAAGCTGCAGGGATGCGACAACCGTCCGACGCCAACAGGGATGCAAGGTGCCTCGGCAAACGAGTCGAGCTGCTCCCCGACGTGAGCATGTCATATCAACACTTTGTCACAATACCAAAACATCTTTATGTTGCAATAGGATGACAGCAACCCTGACGTTAATGCGCAGTATGACTGTAAAATAGTGTCCATCTTCCCGACCTTCACCATGCCAGCCGACCGAATGCTCGTCACGGTCCTACGGGCCTACCAGGACCCTCCCAATCCCTCTCAGACGGACAAGATCCTCGGCACCACCAACACGCTTCTATCGAGTCTCAACAACCCCTTGAATCTCTCACTCCTCACGTCCCACTTCCTGACTGCTCGCGCCATATGGTCCCATCCCGATGGCTTGCGCAGCTGTTTGCGCATCATCAGCATCTACAATACCGCCGCCATCCATGTCCGCCAAAACGAGCTGGATAATGCGAGTCTTGCCACTGGACAGCCCCGTGTGGGTAGTGGCCTGAGTGCAGAGACATGGGCCCGCGTAGTTGCGAAGGGCTTGGACGACAGATCGAACCGATGGCAGCATACTTTGGTGCTGGCCGGAATACTCATGGGTATGGAAGGCGATGAACGGAGGTCCCTCTCTTGGAGTCTGAGGTCAACTCTGGAACATGCTGTAGTCAAGTCCGCGAACCTGGCGTTGGAGGATCATTCCAAGACGGATATCCTGGGCAGAGGTGCTGTTGTTCTCGCCATGACTTTTGCTATGCCGCTGCTATCAGCATTGAACAAGGAACGCATCAATGGGACGGCTCTTCTTCCGGCCGTGATTGAAGCCATACTGGGAGACGAAGGGTTCCAGCATGCAGAGTTCATTCGTGCCATTTCACTTGACATGGCACCCGCGAGGTTAGCTTGGCCCTCGAATTCGCCATCAGCGAGGCGTATTCAGGCATTACAATCTAGGCCGCTGGCTCAGAACATGGGACCTCTGTCCCGGCTTGCCGCTTTTGCTGTTCAGCACGCGTCTGACTCCAATGCAGTCCTTCGCGCCCACGAGGCCCTCTTAGCTTTCACGACGGGCTTGCGAGAGAAATGGGAGCAGTGCTCCTTATCTACCGTCGACTTGTCCGTCGAACAAGTCAGATTGCCACCGGATGTTCTGCAGGGACCATGGCCAATGCTATGGCAACTACTAAAGAACATCATGTTTACAGTTGTCGCCACGGTCCAACCTATAGTCGGACGCTGTCTTCTCGATCCATACCTACGGCACGATTCCGTAGCTCCCCTCCTCGCATCAAAGACTCTACAGATTCTCCGCAATCTCTCTTTCATCTCCTTCCGAGAAGGCGGCAACTCGTTCCAAGCCTACCAATTCACCTACCTCGCCTCTCTCGACATCATAACTCGCTACCCAGAAGCGAGCACCAAATTCCTCACAGAAACCCTCCCACCACCACCACAAACCGGCATCGTCCCAACGCCAGTCCACCAATCACTCACCCTCTTCTACCTCAACACAGCCGAGCACCTCTCCCTCGCTCTCTCCACCCCCTCGGCAGAAACCCTCATAATCGCACCAGCAACCGCCCACCTATCACCCACCTCCTGGCTAACCTCCCCCTCCAACACACCACCCTCCTCCCTCACCCTCCCCTTATTCGAATCCGCCCACTCGGCAATCCTATCCGTGCTCTCCTGTCCCCAGCACGGCCTCTTCACCGCAACCCTCGTACCATTCTACATCGACACCCTCCTCTCCTCCTTCCCCTCCCGCATCTCACCACGACAATTCCGCCTCGCGTTCCGAACCGTGATGCAAGTCGCCTCCCCGCCTTTCCCAATCTCCGCCTCCGCGCCAGAGCTCAGCGAGACACTCCTAGAAATGCTGCGCTTCCGGGCCGAAACCGCTTCGAGTGCCCCTTTACCGCCAACACGTGAGGACCAAGCCCTCTCCGAATCATCCACCGGACCGATATCTGAGCAGACAGCGTTGATCCTAGCGTTAATCGACGCTTTGCCTTACCTCCCCACACCATTGGTCGGTGAGTGGCTCACCCGCGCAGCGGAATCCTGCTCTTCGATCCAAGACCCTTCCATGCGCGATACTGCGCGTAGGAGGCTTTGGGATGTACTGGCGGATGGGGAGATGGACGTCGAACGTGCCGTCGCGGGGATCACGTGGTGGGGGAGTAGCGGTGGTAAGGAGATGTTGAGGGATGGTGGCGGGGAGTTCATGATGAGTGGTGCGCTTGTTAAGGAGGATGTACGGAGTCGGCTTTGATGGCGAATGTGGGTTGTATGTGTGTAAGGTTATGAAAAAAAATAACGTACGCCTGTGGTATGCATAGTGGGTTTAGAACCGACTTTAGAACCGTAGGTAGTATCAAACAGCATTGCATTTGTCATGGTAGAACGAGGCAATGAATATGCTTATCATCAAGTCAGCTACTCCAATATTCTTCATAGCAGAATAGAATATCAATTAAGAAACATGTGCATCATCTACCGTAGCTAATAGGTACTATCCCAGAGTCTGTGCGGGTTCATAAAGCTGTATAGGAGGTATTCATCTCCCGTCCTCGCTATACTCCAAACCTAGCCACCATGATAATGACGAAACTCCTGTGAGATTTTTGCTCTCTGGGAACGTCCCGAACATGTGTATCCATAATGGCACTGACATAACATTAATACGAGAGTCAAATTTTTGTTAAAACTTCTTTCTAGTCGTATGCATTACACCACCAATCTGAAGAACGTATCGGTATTAAGTCTCAACAACAAACTGCTCAGCTCATCATTTCAGTGCCAAAGCGATACTCTAGGCAATGTGTTTGCGAGTCCCAGCGAGTTCCAAAGTGCCGTATCTAACATCATGCCGCCCATTATAATACATATCCTACCAATACCAACAAAGCGCCGCGCCGATTGATGCATACCGCCCAAAACCATGATCATAACCATTGCCATGCCCATAACAAAACACAATGCCCTTTTACAGAAAGTGCATTAAACTTTTGATCCACTTCACTCTGCTCATGAAAACCTGCTGATCCAGTACCAAGATCACCCACGTTTCATCGCTCAGTGTACATCCGACGTAAAAGCATTGCTGAGCCCCAGCAGCGTCATGCCCAAGAATGCGAACAGAATGCTCAAGTTCTGGTTGTGATTCAAGCTCAGACTCTCGACGAACAGCTGCAGCGCAACACTGACCATGATACCAGACGTAGCAGCAAAGAGACACCCATACGCAACAGCGTCAGGGGTCATGCTCGTACGATCAGCTACCTTGAACCAGGCGAACGCGATGAGGGCGCCCAGCGGCTGACTCAAGCCCCCCAAGAAGAAGGACCAGAGTATAGCTTTCATACGGCTGCCCAAAGCCATATAGAGTGGTAATGCGAGGGCAAACCCCTCCGAGATGTTGTGCACGAACAGCGCGAGAAATACGTTGAAGCCAAGCGCGGGGTTGGCATGATTCGTGGCATAGGTGATGAAACCTTCGGGAAATTTGTGAAGGGCAATGGCCACGGACGTTTGCAGGCCAAGGGATAGAAAGGCGTTCTTGGCGACATGGTGATGATGCTGCGCCTCGACATCGCTCGGATCAACCGATTCGCAGTCATCATCCACAGGTGGGTGACTCGCCCGTGATTGCGTCCGACTCCTGCGCTCCGTAGGGCTCATCAATTCTGACATGCCTTCCTCGGCATTTTCACCGTGTTCCTCCAGCCTATCCATGCCACCAAAGGCATAGTTGGTATTAGTACGCAGGAATGTAGTCGCCCGCGAGGCACCTCCGTAGCGCGTAGTGAGATGCTTAAAGCATTCTTGACCGCAGGGGTCGGAGTAGCCGTAGCAGGGTCCGGCTTCGTCGCAATTAGTCTTGGTATCTTTCACGAAGGACACCACTCTCTGTGGCATTTGCATTACGGAAGGCCGCCTCGTCGTTGTAGTGGCGCGGCTTCGATTTTTGGGTAATGTCTGAGCTTGATGCGCTATCTGGACAGTCTTTGCCCTCTTTAATGGCGGTGCGTCTGAATGAGAGTGCTGGTCATGGTCTTGGGTTGGCAACAACGGCGTCGATTCATCAGCATGGCCATTTTCCGCAGCCTCGACCATTTGGAGCTTTGCTGAATCATCCTCGATATGGGCTGAGTGGTTATGTCTTTCCACACTGCGCGCACGGGACGAGCGTCTCCGCGCTCCTGGATGCGAAGTGCTGTGCGCACGACTCTCTTCATGGCTGTGGCTGTGGGAGTGGTCGCAATCGACGACGTGTGAGGGCAAGAGTTGGTGGAACAGCCTTGAGAGTATCTGGATGCCCACGAATCCGCCAACGAAACAGGCAATCAGGATCAGTTGGGCAATGTTATCTTTGAATTTGGCTTTGCTGAGATACTCTTTTGCTTCGGGAAGCATGCTGTTTAGAGACATGAAAAGCTAATTGAAAAAGTTTAGTCCATCTATGATATTAGGCTCACAATCATAGGATCGACAGCATCATAGTAATTACGCACCATAACTCCAAAGCTTAAGCTGAGTGAGCAAGCTAGGAAAGTGTTGCTGTCTTGAATTCGAAAGTCCTTCTTGCCCGGAAACAACCTGACGAAGACATCGACGCAGATGATGGAGGCACCGAGGACGCAGGCTACATGCATTGGAGAAGGGGTTAGCTAATGAGATGTGGTGAAAGAGTCGCACAACGCAGCAGCTTTATAGTCGCGTACCGATGCCACTGATAATACACATAACCCATCCCCTTAAGTCGTTGTGGCCCTCGAGGTCGTCCATGGTGGACATTATTTACTCTTCGATAGAGTGCTGTCGAACTTGTCACAGTCTCGGCTTTTACAGTCTCTGCAAGACCACACCCGCTATCGCGTTGTCGTAACAGGCAAATTATGGGGACATAGGCGTCGCGGTTATTAGTTCGTGTGATATTGGACTTCTCGCTTGAAGGCTGGACAATGTCTAAACGTCTCGTTGGGCGCGACTGGATGATACTCGTGACGTAGGACGGTTTGGAGGGGCTCGAATGGATTAGGCTAACGATGTGACGATGTGGTCCAAGGACAAGAGCGCAGCTTAGTGTCTGTGAGACCGGCTCTAGAGACTTTGTTTAGGAACCTGAGGGGTGGAATGGCGTCGACTGCGTGATCTGTAGGAAAATGGAAGCTGAGGCGAAGCAGTGGTTTACAAGGTTACAAAAGCTACTATCATGACCACACCCGACTGGCAGCTCGATGAAGACGGCAAGGGCTGCAACTCGACTGTGTCCGGAGACGGCAGACCGCGGCAACTGCAGGGTAAGCAGGCGCTACTGCAGTCATGGTCTTTGGGCGGGCCATGGTTGGCTGCTGCACGCCTGAACCCGCGTCTGCTCTCGGGCGAATCTATGACTTCAGAGTCCAGACTCAATCATCGTGACGTGCCAAGCTCTCGACCCACTGAGCGACGAAGACCTTGATGGCCATGTATATTCACCTTGTCGGCCAACAGTTTGAAGCCTTCAAGGTTGAAGTCCAATCTGCAAGCTTTCATAGTAAGGCCGAAGTCCAACGATGCCCTTGGCAACTCAGACCGACGGCAGATTGCGAGGACCCAGATGAGAGAGTGTATGGCAACTATGGATTCCCATTGCCCGATCTGCACATGCACAATTCTCAGTCCCTTGCATCAACTGTAACTTGAAGACTGGGAAAACATGCAAGGAAAGGTATGCTTATTCTCTTTTGCATCTTAAGTGCTACCAAGTAACCTAACATACCAAGACTTCCACTTAAATGTTATATATTGGAACTCATGCTTAAGAGTCACAAATACTCAAATGAAGAACCAACTACCTTTTCGTTCCCGGATACGCGGCGACGAGTCGATAGTAAATGTTCTTACTGACTTTGTGCCCTCGTGCATTACATGATTACTTGACTGGCATGAGAAGCTTCTAAGATCCAACAAACCACGTGGATACGAGTGACAAACTCGAGAGCTAGAAGCATTTGGTACCTAGCAAAGAGAAGACATTGCAGACGAGAGCTGATGTAAAATAGAGCGAGTGTTCTGTCACTTGGGCGCTTCTGACATATGTCACGAGGTCTGTCCGGCTTCAGTCATAGGCCAGTTGACTAGATCGATCGTACTGCTTTGCGATGGGACCTGCATTCGATGGAGGGGTGCCTCCTCGCCTCGGTTCAGGTTGCTTTTCAATAGCGACGGATATGCGGACAGCTGTCACCATTGACCCAGCGCCTGCCTGGCAGCGGGACTAGGGAGTCTGCAGGGAGTCGGGACAGCCCGCCGGATCCTCAATCCTGCAGCATGGGATTTCGATTGGGCGACAGCGCACTACCGAAAGACCCTGTGGTTGCACCCGGTGCGAGCACCCGGTGGTCCTTTTCCCAAGGCTGAAGCTATCCAAAACTTCATCCTCGCCTTGCAATCCGAGACATCTGCACCAGCCCACACCCACCACGAGGTCGCCGCACCGCCCGCCCTGAGCCTCGCGTGAGCCGCGCATCTCCCTCGCAGCCTCCACGCCTGACCTATACCAACAACTGCCCACCTGTTCACCGTTTCATAATCTCGCTTTCCTCTTCTTCGGTCGTCCTGAAACTCGCATTCCCATATAAAAGCCCAACCGCCGAAGACAGCTCCGTAGGAGCACTCAGCTATCACCATGTCAAAAACCACCGTAGCCATCATCGCAGCCACGAGCGCAGGATTCGGCGCCGCAGCTACAGCAGCCATGTACTCATTACGGTCGCAATCCGAGCGCAAGCTTGACGTACCAGCCAAAACCATATCCACTACCACAACCACCGTCTCGACCAACGCCGTCTCGGCTCCCGTTCCCATCCCCTCCAAGCAGGTTTTCACTCCTCCAAACCAGCAGATTGCGCTCTCGACCTCAGCTCCTGC
This sequence comes from Xylariaceae sp. FL1019, assembly GCA_022578705.1. Lineage (NCBI taxonomy): Eukaryota > Fungi > Ascomycota > Sordariomycetes > Xylariales > Xylariaceae > Xylariaceae sp. FL1019. Next base: position 1,232,886 of record MU391928.1, read on the forward strand.
AGCTCTCGGCGGGGTCCTCGCTCCTGTTGACCCTGCCGGATTATTCGAATATGGCTTTCCCGGTCCCGTATCCGACATTGCGACGCGGCAAGCCCTCATCTCCTCCTTCGACCGCCGCCTGCGCAACCCTCACTGGGTAATCGAGCATATCACACCCGCCTCGCTCGCAGTCAAGGGTGGAGATCGAAAGCACAGCGTCTTCGTAGAAGACGAGGCCGTCCCCGACAAGTTCCGCGCCAAGCTCAAAGATTACTTCCGCTCCGGCTACGACAGAGGGCACCAGGTCCCCGCCGCAGACGCAAAATGGTCGCAAACAGCCATGGACGAGACCTTCTTCTTGACCAATATGTCGCCCCAGGTTGGCGAGGGTTTCAACCGGGACTACTGGGCGCATTTTGAAGATTTCTGCCGCCGGTTAACGCAACGCTATCCTTCCGTGCGCATCGTTACCGGCCCTCTCTACCTCCCCAAGCGCGACCCGGCCGACAATAAGTGGTATGTCAAGTACGAAGTCATCGGCAACCCACCCAACGTCGCCGTGCCCACCCACTTCTACAAAGTCATCTTCGCCGAAGAGGACGGCACGGCCGGCAGCGCGGGCAAGGTCGCCATCGGCGCTTTCGTCCTGCCGAACGCGCGGATCCCCAACGAGAAGCCAATCACCGACTTCGAGGTCCCCATCGAGGCCGTGGAGCGTGCCAGTGGTCTAGAGTTTGCGACGAAGCTGCCAATCCAGCGGAGAAAGCGCCTCTGTGCTGACACGACGTGTGCGCTTGTCATTCGGGATTACGCCGATAGACAGAAGGCGTTTGTCAAGAAATAAATGGTACGCATAGCTTACGGAGGCATATTCCGGCGTTTTGGCGGATAGGACGGATCGATTCGATCTGTAGCAATACCACACATACGAGTACATACATGCACACACATATACACATACGTACACAGGTACACTCCAATCTTCGGGTCAAATCGGCATTTGCACGGCGTTGCGTTACGCCCTTCGATAGGCGGCGGATGGATTCGCGATAATCTTGTATAATGTATATCTTGTAAGAATGTTCAGGCCATATATCCCGACATAGGGGTCACTTGAGAGCATGGAAAGGAGAAAGCGGAGGCGGAGGAGATACCATAGCATAGCATAGAAGATAGCATCGCATCGCATTGCACTGCAATGCGCAATAAGAAGTCACTTACCGACACAGCAGTCCCGTCTCGTCGATTGAACCTCAGCGTCTGTATCACTTTGCCTGAGTCTGCCCATAGTACCTCACGTAGCACCTAGGCTAACTACTTCTGAAATTAATTTCACCTGTTTGGCTTCCATTTTTGTCATATACGACCTACCAAGTAAAGCGTAGTTGGTCTATGCCTTCAGCGAAAAACATTAGCTCACTCAGGTTATTTCCAAGGTCGCTTAAAGGGAAATACTTCGCCATGAATTTATACAAGCTCAATGTAAACGTTTTCAACCAAGTGTACAGGAACATAATGGCAACCCGTAAAGCCAGGGGCTTTATATTCTGTGTGTGTGTTTAAAAATACGCTTTTGGTATCTAAACCTCGAATACCTGAATTCGATTACCGAACCTTTGATGCCTGGTCTTACAACTTAGTCCCCCTTTCCCCATGCACATCCTTTTCCCACCTCTCAGTTTCCGAGGGGATAATCCTCCATACCACTATCCTATCGCACACGAGTATACTTCCCCTTCTGCTGCTCCATCTTGAGACTCTCCTCCTGACTCGGAAGTGGCGCTCTGCTCCGCCGATTTCCATCATCAGCTGCAGACAACGCCCCAGGCAACGGTGGAGGGACCGGAAAGCCGGGCGGGACTGCAAAGTTGGGAGGGGGCATGAAGCCACCTGGCGGCATCATCCCGGGAGGCGGCGGAGGCGGTAATCCAGCCTTCTGCATCATCTCTGCGATCTTAGCGAAGTCTACTGGGTTGGTCGGATCCAGGCCAGGTAAAGGCGGAGGTGGAGGGGCAGCGCCGTTCGCGCCTGGCAAGAAGGGTAATGGCAGCGGTGGTGCGGCTGCCATGCCCCCGACTCCTGGAATCTGGGGCGGCGCGTTGCCCAGAGGTAAAGTTAGACCCGGCAAACCTGGTAGACCCGGGAATAGAGATGCGGTCTGTTGGAGAGGCATCTTTTGGTCCACAAGGCCTTCCATTTCATCCTCCATCTCCTGTTCCTCTTCCTCCTGTCGTTGGCGACGGCCTCCTCTCCGGTCCCAAGTGCCTTGGGCTTCGGCTGCTGCTTCGCCAATATGATATCTATCCTGTGAGATATCTAAGTCCCCAGGCCGGCCGCGGGTCCAGAATCTAGTGAGTCTGTCATTGGACCCCGATGCTAGAATGTGGCCCAGTGGATGCCAGTCGAGGGACCAGATGGCGAAGTCGTGTGCAAAGGGGATCTTATGGGCAGGGTAGATGCTTTGAGCTGGTGCCATCTTCGGATCTGCGCTTTCGTATACAACGCCACCGGCAACCTGGCCAGGTGGGGTGTTAGGTTCGTCCAAGAGGTAATGGTTCAAGGAGCCGTCGTTGCCTCCCGTGCTTAGGAGGTTGGCATGTATCGGGTGCCATGTCAATGTCGAAATATCTTTCTCGTGGCCTCTGATTAAACACACATCCCGCATCATCCGTATGTCGAATACTCGAGCGGTTTGGTCCCTTGCTGATGTGGCCAGGCAATTACCCATCACACGTTCGAACATAGTCTTCGTTATGTTGTTTTTATGGCCATGAAGAGTCGTCAGACATCGCTGTGTCCTGGGATCCCACAACTTGACGAGATGATCTTTCGAGCCAGACACAATCAACCCTTTGGTCGGATGCCAATCACAGCTCTTCGCATCCCAACCGTGACCCTGCAGCGTAGATTCCGCGCTACCCAACGCGAAATCGAAGATCTTTAGAGTCGAGTCATCTGAGGCAGTGACGAACTTGGAGTCGTTCGGACTAAATGCAATATCTCGAATAGGATCAGAATGGCCTTGTATGACTTGAACGTTGTTGAAGTTGGGCTGCCAATATTTGATGATACCGTCGTGGTCAGCTGAGAGCAGCCAATCGTCGCTGTGAGAGTATGCTAGGGTTCGAATGGCAACATCATGTGCCTGCATGATTGTTTCAAAGTTGAACCCGGTTCCGTTCCAGAGCGTGAATTCGCCACTGCTTGATGCTGTTAATAACCTCCGCCCTTCTGGTGTCCATCGCACAACATTAACAGGATGTTTGATCTTGTTCTGTGATGAATGCAAATGTTTTGTAGGCACTGTGTCTGCAGGCTTGGTCACTCTTGCCAACGGTGGAAGCATCTGTGAGATATCAGTAAGAGCTGACGTGCCACTTGAGCAGCAAAGATGACCTACATCGACGATGAAGCTCATGTTTGGCCGCTCCGAGTCGCGGTAAGACGAGTCCTGGAAGCGTGGTTTGCGGTCACGCATCCATCTTGCCATCGTGGAGCCATAGTCGGTCACGGGGCCTTCCAAGTTTGGACAATGGTTAGTGAAGTTCTGAGGATATACGGTGGAGAGAATGACATGCGTGCAAGTCAACAAGAAAGGCCACAAAGAAGACATCGGCAGAATGATAGAGGGCTATAACACTTTGTGACCACGCGTGTCCCCAACGCTGAGAGGAAAGAACTCACGACGACCTCTGGCCCTCATAACGCCGCCTTCATACCCTCCACCTCCTCCGCCGTGATCCCCACGCGGCTCATAGGCCATCGCGCCTGGTGAGGTGGACTGCTGTCTTCAGCCTGCAGAGAAGGGATGTGCAGTAGCCCTCGAGGCGGTGGTTGTCGTGCACCACTTTCAAAGAGGTGACGCTTTCACCTTGAGCTGCTGAGATGCAGTAGATTGCTGGAGATCACGAGGCCATAAGGTACCTGACGTGGTGTTGCATGCGCCCTTGGCAAGAGTTGAAGCTGCCGTGCTTAGCGCGTCCCATTATGCATGGGTTAGTGAACCTGAAGTCACTGGTGACGGGACCGGGGAGCTCTGCTCGGAACAGGTGGGTCGCTGTCTCAGTGGCTGATGAAAGCACAACATGGAAGCCCGTGCGTTCAACCTACCGCTGAGTTTGTGGCTGAGGCACATGTGTTATTGAATGACTCGCATTGACTTGAGCACTGGGGTCCCGGGTCTCTGCCGGGTCTCGAACTGCTTCATAATGGAGCCCCCAACGCGCCTTTTATTTCCTGGTTGTCATTTCTATTCTCAGCACAGACGATAAGATGATGCAGGTAATTTATGTCCCTAGCTGCCAAGATATGTCGTCTTTCACATGCCAACCGGGCTTGAGGATGTCCTCAATATGGTAAGGGTTTGTCTCGAAGTTCCAAGGTCCCTCACCAAGAAAATTCAGGCCACTGTAGAAATGGAAAACACGCTGTCCCACCAACATCGGCCGTATAATTACTGGAAATGTCACATTCCTCTCGGTCTAATAACGTCTGAAGCGCTTCAAGAACAAGCAACAATGAACCCGCAACCCAATGTTTCCTACTTTGAAAATAAATGTATAGACAAGATCTGAAAGCAGGGCCATGTGGCAAGCTAATAATTCACTTATCTTTTCCTTACATAAAAGTGGTACGAGGTATTCAGTAGAAAGAAGTGGCTTTTGAGAGTAAACCGGTCTTGTTTCTGCTTGCATGATGTTTTGACCGGGGTGAATTGGTATGCTCGGATGCAAGGCCGTATCAAATGCCAACGTCGATCTGCATGCAAAATCATCGGCCAATCGGCTTCACCCAAACGTCCATGAGATACATATTTTCCTGCTACATTGACTGATATCATGCCAAAGATCGCATTCTTGCACCAGACGCTTGTCCTAGCCTTCTCAGATATTGCAGCTAGGAGTTGAGGACCCGGTCCTCGCCGTAGCTTATTGGCGTCTGTCGTGCGTGGCCTTTCTTGTCATCGGTTTACCTCTGAGGGCGCAACCGAGAATGTAGATCGCTCAACCCCTCCATAACATCTTGTTTCAACTTTTTTCCGTCTTATACACCTCGTTACTCGCGCTATTTTGGTGCTTCTATGAAACGACAACTGCCTACAGCTTCGAACGACAGAATTCATTCCCTCGACCCATCGGCTCCTTGATTGGGAATTCCTTGGCCCTCTTATCCATTGGACTTCAGGTGCGAACGGCCGCTTAGACTCGATCGCCTGAAGTATCTCTCCATTGCGAACTTTATTCTACTATCTGAGGGGCGCCCTGATATTAGTCGTCACTTCCCCCTGGAATTGATTCTTCCGAGGCATACCATACCCGTGGACCTTGCTAATCCATTGCAAAAGTTCAATTGCTTATTGTGCGATGTTTTGAGAGAACACATATATTCCGTGCCTCATCTCAACACTGTCGACGAAAGTCGTTTTTCCGTCATCTCCACGTCATCGCGATCATGGATTCGGCCACTAGCACAAGCTTAGAGATCACAACAACATCACCCGCTTCCATTCGGCGGAAAGGCGAGGCGGCACAATCACGAAGGGAGAGTAATGGGCATGGGAGGTCATTCGTCCTGAGGAAATATCGACATGTCGCAGCGATTCACTCGGAAGCTCGCCCCTCGACACTAAGTCACGACACGCAGGTCTCACCAAGTTTCGTTGGGTTTAGAAACCTCATGGTCATCGTGTTGGGTAAAAGCCCACATCCTTCCCAGTTTCCTGCCTTTTCTGACATATTTCAAATAGTGGTGGGAAACCTGAGACTAGTGATTGAGAACATGCAAAAGGTACAAGAAAAATGAGTTTTCGTCTTGATCTGCTGTCAGAACCCAGATACTGATTGCGAATAGTATGGCAATCTGATATGTATAACGTGTCACGATTTCAGACAACGAGATGTCTTGGTCGGCCTGCTTTTGTACATCCTCGTCCCTTGCCATCTTTTCATCGCATATCTTTTCGAATGGCTTGCTGCACGGAAAGCGCGCTCCTCGAGGGCGCAAGCTACCGCTAGAGGCGGCTCGTCAAGCCCGACAGTAGATCAACAGGCTGTATTTGAGTCGACTTGGTCGAGCATTCGGAGAGCTCACTTACTAAACGCAACATTGGCTCTGGCAGTCAACAGCTGGGCCGTTTACTATCACATACACCACCCGTTGATTGGAACCATCACCGAGTTGCACATCATCATCGTTTACATGAAGGTCATATCTTACGCCCTTACGAACAGAGACTTGCGACATGCCTACCTTCACCCTGTGAAGGGTGAACTCGCTGCATTGCCCGAGATATATGCCTCGTGTCCTTACCCCGAGAACATAACGATGGGCAATCTGACCTACTTTTGGTGGGCACCAACGCTCGTCTATCAGCCAGTGTATCCCCGAACGGAGAACATTCGATGGATCTTTGTGCTCAAAAGACTCGGTGAGGTGGCTTGTCTGAGCGCATTCATTTGGTTCTGCAGCGCACAATATGCAGCGCCGGTTCTCTGGAACTCGCTCGACAAGATGTACTCACTTGATCTGGTGTCCATAGTCGAGAGACTCCTGAAGCTATCAACCATCTCCCTCGTCATTTGGCTGGCTGGGTTCTTCGCCCTTTTCCAGTCGGCGCTCAATGCTTTGGCGGAGGTTATGCGGTTTGGAGACCGTTCATTTTACGATGATTGGTGGAACTCGGGAGGGCTGGGAGAATACTGGCGTACGTGGAACAAGCCTGTCTATCAGTTCATGAAGAGGCACATTTTCTCGCCACTTGTCGGCAGAGGTTATACGATAACCACCGCAAGCCTTATCGTCTTCCTAGTCTCGGCAGTACTGCACGAGCTTCTGGTGGGTGTGCCGACCAAAAACATCATCGGTTCGTACTAAACGTCTCTATCAATCTCACCTCTGCTTTTACTAATGTGACTGCAGGTGTGGCGTTCCTGGGTATGCTAGTTCAGATTCCCCTAATTCAGGCCACGAGACCATTAGAGCAGATGAAAACTGCAAATGGCAAGCTGATTGGAAACACCATCTTCTGGGTCTCTTTCACAATTCTGGGGCAGCCATTTGCTGCCCTGATTTACTTTTATGCATGGCAAGCGAAGTACGGATCTGTTTCAAAAACACTGGCGGCCGGTGAGCCAGTTGTTATGGGCTAGAAGTAATAACGGACACTATTCTGTCGCGGTGTTAAAGGATTCCCCAATATATACAGTCTTCTTTGGCTCAAACCAAAATTAGAACGGAGTCGCAAGAATACGAGCATCAAATGCTACCATTTGTTTGTGTCATGCCATGCCAATTGTGAAATAGACATTCACCGAGCACAGTTTTCCGTACAAACAACCAAAAACACCCTCGTCATGCTCTTCACCAACCACAGTTGTCTCTCGGGTTGAAGATCAGTTGAAAGCAGCTTGATGACGAGGGAATTTTCTAATCAGCTCAAATGACACGGTGTTCACTAGTAGAGAGCACGAACGATGAGATCCAAAATCATATATACTCTCAAATAACAGATAGAAAATATATACAACACTCATATGTTTATCGCATGAACAGAGCCAGCTTATGCCCGTCCCCTTTTCTCGGCCACGATCCTGCCAAAGTCCATACCCAAGCTCGCAACAAGAAAGACAGCATTGAACACAGCCATCATGTAGAACGGAGCCCCCGTAGACAAGACGTCAAAGAGATAGCCTCCTAGTTTCGTAAGGAGCAGAATCGCAGCACCGCCGCACCAGGAGTAGACACCCGCAACCGAGCCCTTGAGTTGAACACGTGAGACCCTCTTCTCTGATGTGCTTCTTTCGGCACCCAACAATGCTTCATTTTCTCCCTGGTCCCCAGACGCTGGACCGACAACCACGTCTTCGCCAAGGACACCTCTTCCAAGCGATCCAAGAGAACACACAATCGCCCCGATTTGACTTATACCCAGCAGCGCAACAACGGCAAAAACCGCTGGACTGCCGCCTCTATCCTCGACATCTTTGAATTCCGGGCTAGTCAGACTAGGGAAGACACAGTATCCCACAACGCCCAGACTCGCCGCAACAGCAACACCCACATTCACGCCCTTCCACCGTCTGGCACTCACGTAGCCGAAGACAGGGGCGCACAATAACGCAATGAGTTGCGCCACACCACTAAGAGCTGCGGCGAGGACATATGCAGCGCGGCATTCTTTCTTCAGCTCTGGACTCGGATCATGAGGTGACCCCTGGCAAAACCCCTGAGACATGAAGTACTCATTAACGTAGAGCGGGAGGAACAGCGATATAGCGACCGTACTTGCGCGCGCGACGAAGCCGCCGAGGTAGCCTAACGCAATATGCGGATCTGTCGCGCCGAGCTTCAGGGACGAGAGGAGGAGGTATCTGTACGGCAACGGACGCTTTGCTTTCGCGTCCGCGTCATGCTGCCGAGAGGAGTGCGCGGCAGAAGAGTGCTGCTTCAAACCGAACAGCATCCTCCAACCTTTATCCTCCTCCCCTTTCAGTCCCCGAAGACCGAAGAATACAAAAACCGCAACGAAGAGCGCGACGACAGCGACGACGTAGAAGCTATCCGTCACAGCTTCGGCGAGCGTCACGCCCTCTTTCTTGCCGAATTGCGTGGGGAGAGGGAGGAACAAGACCAGAGCGACAAGCGCACCGCAGCCTGTGAACAGCCCAACATATCCCGCGAGCGTGGAGGGTTTGCGCCCCTTCGCGTTCGCAGATGGCGGAGGATCGAGATGATTCGGAATACGGCACCCACGCGCCGCAACATCTCCCGTTTCAGACGCTGGAATCGACCGACCATAACTCTCAGGCGTAACCGTCGCATCGCTCTCAAAGCTATGCGCAATACTCCCTCTTTGCTGATGCGAAGGAACATAGCCTCTATTCTCCCCGACCCCATCACTCTCACCCTCAGTCTCACCCTCAACCTCCCCACGCTCCTCCTTCGCCCCCTCATCATCAGTAAGCACCGGCAAAATCGCCGTAACCATCGTAGCCGCCGCCGTAGCCCCAACGGCGAACAAGATCCTCGCGAGCACAAGACTAGGATAAACCGCCCTAGCCTGGACAAAAACCACCAGACTGACAGCAATAACCGCATAGCCCAGCACCGCGACCCATCTCACGCCCAACCGATCGCTCAGCAGGCCCCATAGCGGACACGCGACGAGCGCGACGATCTCGTCGACGAAGCCGAGCGTGCCCACTATATCCCCGACCCCCGTCTTGACGCCGATCAGGTCCGTGATGACGAATGATATGGCGCTGTTGAGGAACACGAGGAAGGAGATGCTGAAGAGGGAGATCCCCAGGAGGTACGTCGCGGCTTGGAGGGGCGTCGTCGACGGGTTGAAGGGCAGGATGCGGGAGAGGAGGGTCTGGTTGCGCGGTGAGGGCGCCATTTTCGATTGGCCTTATTAAGCCCCGGCGCTCTCGATTGGCGAAAGGATTAGTAGTTATTGGCGATGCTGAAGGAACAATGTTATGTTCGCGTATGTCGTAAGCCAACAGGCCTCGGCATGCGCACACGCAATTAGGATCAAATACGTAGTCGAAAGGTCGGAGCACCGCGATACCCGGTCCGTCAGTCTAGTTGTCGTAGTGGGGTTGTTCACATCTTCATTTCTGCAACCTGCAATTGAAGAGCCACGTTGGTTGAGAGCCTGATCAGTGCGCAGATCAATTCGAGGCGTTATCGTATATATTATGGTCTGTTATGTGTTGTAACCGATAGAAGAGTTCTATGATAGTTGAGGTTACGGACCAACCTGTCCTGCTTGCGCTCTGACATAATCATAATAAGAAACAAGTTGATACCTGGCGGTTTAGATCCCCGCAGCCTGTGGCGGTGCCAAGGGAATTGCTTGACGGGCATCTTCACATACTACCGGATCTATGATTTGCATGAGCACTTAACTGTGCTCAGTTTATATAAAGGGATACTATGGGAGAAAGGATTATATCTCTATGTATGAGTATAATTACCTAAGGTATAATGTTCGACATGTGAAAGACACAATCGTGAGAAAGCGGACGAGAATCACAAAGAACGAGAGGGTACGTGAGTTTTAATCAAATTTATCCATTTGAATCTATGTGCAATCATCAGGCTGAAGAGAAACGACTCTTCTCTTCTCGTCAAGTCTTTCTCGGAGTTCCCTGCTGTTTGCTGTCGAGGATTGTAATCTAATCCTCTACTTCACACGCGCGAATATGATATCATCTATCAAGCGCCGGCAATGCGTAATGGTCTATGTGGTGAAACCAGCTCCTCCTCTTTACAAGATGCCCGATGATCTTGCAAATACAATGCAGATATACAATACGAGAAGAGTGGCAGCGAGCTCAGATGGCAGCATGATAAATGCGCCCGCCATTGCCATCACACCCCATCGAAAGCGACCAATGTTGTCGCTCACATCCATGGAGTCTCGTGCATTTTCCCAAGGCCGTCTGTCATGTTCGCTCTTGGTCTCATCCTCGTCATCAAGGTCGGTGTCTTCGTACTCGTCCTGGTCTCTTGTCTCCGAGCCTGGTTGTCAGCCAAAGTGGAAGCCGCCAGGGAATCCCTGGGCTCGTTGGCGACCACCGCCGAAGCCGCCTCCGGGGAAACCACCACCGCCTCCGCCGAACGAGGCACCCCCGTTCATCATGCTGAACAAGATCTCCGGGTCAATGCCACCTGCCATACCACCCATGCCGCCCCCGCCACCACCGAACATATCGGAGGGGTCGATCAAGTCTTCGCCACTGTCGTACCGGGCACGCTTCCTACAATAAAGTCAGCAAAAGTATCACGATAGGCTAAAATAATAGACACGTACTGTGGATCGCTCAAGGTCTCATAGGCTTCTCCAATGTCCTTGAAACGCTCGGCAGCTTGCTCGTCATCCCGGTTCTTGTCGGGGTGGTGGATGATTGCCAGTTTGCGGTATGCCTTTTTGATGGTATTGTCGTCGGCATCTTTAGAAACACCCAGGATCTTGTAGTAATCCTTCCGTTGACTCTTTTTGAGTTCAATCTCGGCCTTGCGTATTTCTTTTGCTATTGTGCGATCTTCAGGATCGAGCTCGGAAATCTTCTTCCACTCGCGCACGGCATCTTCCCATTTCTCGGCTTGGCCATACGCATTGGCTTTCGTCTTGCGAGCCTTCATGTACGAGGGGTCCATGCTAATAGCGCGCTCACAGTCAGCAATGGCCTCATCGTACTGCTTGAGCTTCAGCCGACATAGAGCACGGTTCTGCAAAAGCTTGGAGTTGATGCCTCTGTTTGTCGGGTCGACTTCCAAGGCCGACGAATATTTGTCGAAAGCAGCTTGCCAACGACCAGCTTTGTAGTCAGTATTACCCTCTTCCTTCATACGGTCTAATTTCTGTACCGTTCGCAGCCATTTGACAGCATCCTTGAAGTCGGGATCGCCGCTCAAAGCCTTACGGAAGTGCTGTATGGCCTTGTCGTTGTCGCCCTGGGCGTACAAAGCGCGTCCGCGCAGCACCAGTGCCTCGGGATCCTGGCTGTTTTGCCTAAGCAGGGACATGGCCAGATTCTGTGCTTCGCCGAGCGAATTGACACCTCCCATCTTGAGGTGAGCGTTTCCTCGCATCAATTGCCACTTGCGAGGCCGCATAGCACCAGGGGCTAATAATTTCTCGGCTTGGTCAAGGGCATGAAGAACCATAGATCCGCTGCTGCTTTCCAGCGCACTTTGAGCAGCTCTGAAATGATGTTGCATTTCTCTGGCGGCAGCCATATCCTTGGCCGAGGCTGGAGGTTGGATTCGGCTGAATGTTGTCATGGCTTCGTCCGGACGACCCAGATTGGTGTAAATTCGAGCAAGGCGTAGCAGGAATTTGGCATTCTGAGGGTCAAGATCAACAGCTCGTGAACAATCATCCAAGGCTTTTTCGTATTGTGCATCTGACATGTAGGCTGCAGCACGATTGCTCAGATAGGTTGAGGAGTCTGGCATTAACTCAATGGCTGGAAGCACGATTAGTCACATCCCAAGGAAGGAATAAAATGAGCACATTACCCTTAGTGTATTCAGAGATGGCCTTTTTGTAATGCTTCTCTTTAAAGGACTTGTTTCCCAAGGACTTGAAGCCCTCGGCTTGCTCAGCATCGCTGGGGACAGGGCTGGACGGGTTGGACCGATGTGGAGGGGGAGCTGGACCTTCGCCGTTGGTTGAGGGCTTGGCGCCGTTTGTAGGTGAGCCGATGGGAACAGTGAATGAGTTCTGCTGCTGGGGAGCCGGCGGAGGAGACGATGGAGGCTCTGCCGAGTTTTCCTTGTCGACATCCATCTTGTCGAAGGAGCTCCGCTGACTCATGTTGTACTGGGCAGAGATGCGCTTACGCTCCTCAGGTGGTAGATTGAGGGGATGGGTGTTGAGATCCTGCTTGTTACGCCGCGAGGAACTGCCAAACGACCTCGAGGGTTTCGCCTTGGGTGGCTCTCGCTGGTTGTGAGAGGTAGGCGATGCAGGTGCGGGCGCGGGGCGTGTAGATTTCTTGACCGGGGAATCTTTCTTGACGGGAGACCTGGAGGCACCGGTTGGGGGCTTGAGGGGTGACGAGGGCTCCGACCGCAAAGAGGCAGGATGAGAAGGTGCGGGGCGGTGTTGAGACGGAGGTGTGTGGGTGTGCGCGCCGTAAGGTGGCGGCGACGAGGACGGAGGGTGACTATCGTCGCCAGAGGGCTGCTTCTTGGGAGATTTTTTGGATGTGAAGATACCCTTCATTGGGAATTATTCGTGTGGTCCGGGATCCTAGTCCTGGAGCCGAAGGTTATAGAGGCTTTTGGAAGATTTGATAGGCGGCGGCACAGTAGGTAACTGCTAGTGACGGGAAGCGTGCTAAAAAAGCACCGACGACAGCAAGTGTGGGCACTGGCTGTGTGTGGTTGTGGGCGCTGGAGCTGACGAGAAGCCCTGTAACGAAAGCCAGTGCTGTGACGAGCGACGGGCGGATGCAGAGGTGAAGCTGCGCCAAGTAATGCTTCACGCCAGGCAGCCTGCAGAACTCAGCCGACGGTAATAGATTGGCGACAGGTTATGTGACTCTGCGCAGTGCTCACTGCAATGTCTTAAAAAAGCCGTTGTCGGATAGCAAGACAAGTGCACGGATCCCTGTATCAAGGGAAAACCCAGCAACCACGGCGACTTCCTCAGTAGTAAAAGAATGTTCCAGAAATTGAATGTATACGACTTGAACTGAACTTGCTAGCCCCCAAATGGCCTTTCTTTACCGAACCTTGTTCCGTGTACTACATGCAGGTCGCAAAGAGGATGAGAAGATGGAAGAAAAGGGCTGTTATCAATTTGCGCCTGATCAAGGTCTGAATATGGGCGATATTGCTGGTTGAGATGATGGCAGCCCTGAGCCCTGGTGACACTGATCTGGCTGGTTTTGTGGTGGTTTCGTCACCTCTGCCTGTTTGGCCGGCTGTGCGACAGACTAACAGCCGCGCTCCGTATTAATATGTCGAGGCTGTTTGAGTAACAGCAAGCAAACGGACTCGATGCGAATTGAGGTCGGAAGGTCTCTGTTTCGATATGACCTGGGCTCAGGAAGGGTTGACACACGTCGCTTGGGGCTTCTCAGGTGTCCTCCTGCTTCTTTGCGCTAGGCAGTAGCGAAAGATCATACGCAATGCGCTCAAAGGATAGAACAGCGCCTCAAAAAACTCGAGGGTCCTTTCGGATAGCCAGGAAGTCTCGGGTGGGCACCGTGAGGAGATCTAGGTGGAGTGCTGGTGTGTAGAGGCTGGTTCTACTTTCTCAAACAGAGAAACGCGACAGGCGGTACAGATTTCCTTGTTCAAGAGGGATGAAGACGAGACTCGAGGAAGAGGCCTACGATTTATCAGCCCCCCTCCAAGAAATCCACAAGAATACTACAGGCACAAATCGCACAGCACAGAGCATAGCACAAAGCACAGAGCAACTACACAGTCGGCATGCACAAAAGCAGAATGTGATAGGCAGAGGAGCATCAGAGATCATGTATAAAATTGTCTGGCTGGGGAACGGACGATGGGGATTGGGAAATTTCACAAATTTTTGGAGAACCTCAACCTGCAAGGTCCATCATCTCGGTGCCAGAGTGGCCCACGTCTTGTGTCCCGTACAGAATACTCGACCGGCCGGCGGAGGCTGGTCGTGTCGTCCAGGTCGAGTCTACATGCCGTCGCCCCCTGCAAGACCCCCCACAGCGTATGACGACTGTCCAATATCCAGACTTCGAGGACGCCGGTAGCCAATGGACAGAGGGTAGCAGGCTTTGTTTACATCGTGCTGCCTGAAGATTCGCTGGCGGGCGCTATCAGTGGTCGTGTCGACTGCACACTTGCTCTAATGCGTCACGAGGGGCAATACCAGCCGCCTGCAGCAAAATGGGAGAGGCTGAACAAATTCTTGCAATGTTTGGATTGAATGTCTCCCTCGATGCCAAATTGCGGGATGCGTGGGCGGCTCGTTCCTCAACACTACGACACTATCAGTATGGTAGCACCAGGGCCTGGAAAATACTTACTTAAGTAAAGTATCGGCTGTTACTTTACTAAGTAACCACTATATACGTACTTTACTTAGTTACTATGCAAATACTAAGCTAAGCCTAAAATGGAAGGAAAAGTGGGACCAAAATCACGTAATTAGACTTTAAAGGGGTTGATTTTAATTTTTTTTTTCAAAAATCAATACTATATAATAATTAATAATAAATCGATCTTTAACCGGATAAAAGCCGGATAAATAGTTTTTATATCAAGATTTAAAGCCGGATTTAATGCTTATTTTTCCCGACTTTTCCGAAATAAATCCGAATCAATCCGGTTTATTTACTATTATTAAAAAAAACTTAAAAATTAAAGTAGTTTTATTTCTTTTAAAAACTTATATAAAAATCCGGAAAAATATAACCCGGATTAACTAAATATATTCCGGACTAAAAATATTTTCTCTAAATTTATTAAATAACTTTCCGCTATAATAAACATTTAATTAGTTGTTTATTTTAAACTTTTTATATAATAAGCCGGATTAATTTGGATGTATTTCGGAGAAATCGGGAAAAATAAGTATTAAATCCGGCTTTAAATTCTGATATAAAAACTATATATCCGGCTTTAATCCGGCTAAAGATCGATTTATTATTAATTATTAATTATTATTATTTCATCTTTCATTTTTCATTTTTTCTATATTATACCTTTTAATATTGCCCCACTTTTCTTCCTAATTCGGCTTAGCTAAGTAAGCTTTTACTTAAGTATTACTTAGTAACGAAATTCTCGTTACTAATACTTACTTAAGTAAAGTTTTACTTAAGTAAGTAGGATTACTAATAGTAATTTTCCATCCCCTGGGTAGCACACAGACGGTCCATTGACCCCTGCACTCCGAGATGAGGGCGCGGCCGGGTTGGGTTGGCGTGGTGGCTTCGGTTGGTTTGGGGTAGAAATGGCCAAAGTGCGAGTTTCAACTGACAGGCAAGGACAAGGGCTTCTTCAGGCTCGCTCCGTAGCCGGGACAAACTGCTGCAGCGGCCTGGCGAACTGGCGGGCTGGCTCGACTGGTAGATGAACTGTCGAGCCCCTGTCAGACTCCAGAGGCACAATTACCGATTACAATGGACACAATTCTCGAAGCTTCTGTGGATTCACCAACGGGTACCGAGATGAAGTGCTTGAAACCAAGTTAGAAATGAAAAGACCATCCATAGTCGTTGTGACGCGACCATTATTATTGCAGAATGTAAGAAACAATGTGGAATATCGTAGTGCCTCGAACTATGAAAGGTCGCTAGGTATGAAGAATCATCTGGAGACGGGTTGAATTATAAAACGCCAAGACCCTTATTCAATGCGACGTCATGGCCTCGATGCTGCCTATTCACATAACAAAAGTCGATGGACATGAACTCACGAAGACGAATTACAACAGCATTATATATTTCTGGGTGACTACACAAACACTCAATAATTGATACTAAGGCTATATTCAAAGTTAAATGACTGCTACGGTTGATATCAAGTTTATTATCGATGGCAATAGTGATATCAAACTATTACAATCCAGCAGGCTCCAATATTATATGACTAGAAAAATGTCAACTGATGCCTCGTGAGGAGACACACTCCTCAAAGCTGGATAGTCGAATCAAGCAGTTGAAATTGGCTGGGTTGGGCTCTTCAAGAATATGCATTCCACATTATTGCTTAACTCCCGCACAGCGAAGCTATTCGCAGTGGGATTTCCGCATCCATTACCTTCTCATAGATAATACAGAAGAATAATATTATAGGGAGCAAGTTGATGCCAAGCTCGTGGAATGAGCGGAAAACTGTCTAGGTAGGTATGATGTCCCGGCAATTGTGTCAAAAATGAATTGAACGCCGAACCAAACTGCGTGCTTGGTATGCCGCTCGTTGTGATTGATATGACAATACTGCTGCTGCTTGGTCTGAACCCAGGGACCGCAAAGACCATATCATGAGTGGTATAAGAACATATCGAAAACCATCATCTAACACGGGCATCTCATGCTGGGCATAAGCTTTCCATTAGGCCATGCTTAACTTCCTCTCCGATGTCTCTTCGCGAGAGAATAAGTAGTCGATTCATAGTAAGTACACAACTCAAAGCCACCACCCAAACGCCATCCCAAAGCTCATAATCCATAACAATGCCTTCCGTATTCTCAGCCCTAGTCCCATGCCCTATCTACCACATCAACGCCAAACCACACCAATACTTATGATTCCGGTGCCTCATCAGCCTGCTGCTCAGCAGCCGCATTACTCCCGTTGATAGAATTCACAAAATCCTGATATCGAAAGACCTCGCCCTTCCCCCTATGCGCGCCCAAGCCCATGCTACTCTTGCTGAACGCTCGTCGTCCGCTGAAACCAGCGATGATCTTGTCGACTTCACCAGGCGTGAGGCCCCGCTCGCCGTCTTCCGGCGCGGTGTGCAAGAGCGCGTCGCGTAGCTCCGCTACGTCGATCTGCCCGCTGTCGTCGTCGTCAAAGGCTGAGAATGCGGACAGGAGCTCGGAGGAGGGCGAGAGGGCGGCTAGGGTTGTTGCGATGGAGTTTAGGAACGCCGCGAGGGTTAGGGTTTGGGGTCCGCCTGGAGGGAAGAATGGTGATATGTCGGAGGGGTTTGCGGGGAGGCCTGGAACATGATTGTCAATAGTGTGTTATGAGGAGTATTATGATGGTGTGAGGCCTTACCTAGTTGTGCTAGCATATCAGCCACATCCTCCCGGTTCACGACCCCATCGCTGTCTCTGTCCAAGATCTGGAATCCATCACGAAGCACGCGAACCTGCGCGGGCTGTAACTGCGATAACGCATTGCCGTGGCTCACAGACTGATGTGAAGTCACAGGCGGCGCACGGGAAGACATCTGCACTGGTGAGCCAAGTGATTGCGAGGCTATGGCCGTAGAAGCAGTAGAAGGCTGCCAGCGCGGTGTTCGAGCCTGGCTGTCCTGCGTCGGTGTGGCGTTTGAGAACCTCGACGGTGTGTGAATTGAGGGGCCTACACCGGGTGGCTTCGTCGGCGAAGGCGTCGGTGTGGTCTGTCTGTTCGCAAGTGGTGAGGATGGTGACTCCGGTCTGCGGAATGGTGAGGCGCGCGGTGAGCCGTAGCTCAAGGGGGAGGGTTTATATCCCGACGGCATGGCCTAGACGATGGGAATTATTGTGGTCAGTTTCAGGTTGAACTGTTTTCGTAGTGATCAGTGCATTGAAAGAGTGGATTTCCTCCACGTACCATTGTCGCAACTTGTCCGGCTGGGTGGATGGGGTGTGGATCTGAATGTAAACAAGCCTAGCTGCTGTGACGTGACGCTTTTGATACTCTAGGGAATTTCTTCTTCGGCGATTGAAAAGATGAAGAATAGAGGGAGGAATTTGCGTGTGTGCAGAATGGCGTTTCGCAACCACTTTGCGATATCTGACCAGTGATATGACGTTCGCGTTAGACTGGGAAGCTGATCGGGTGGGTTGAAATCGTTTGGTGTTGCTGCCCATGTCATCCCCAGAGCAACCGCGTCTCGGAGCTCCACTCCAGATCATACAGCCGCCAGCTAAATATCACTGTTCTACAAGTACGAAACATCACGACGCTTCGATTATAATTAAGTTACAAGTACCTTGTGTATTCAGATATTGAAATTCCGATATGTTGTTTACTCTTAGCCCAATTGTATATTGCCAAACATATGTGCTCGATCGGTTTGGCGGAACAGCTCTATACTTGTACAAAGCCCAATAAGCTGCACAACGCATCAAATTATACCTTTAAGCCAGTCCATGCAGGTAAACCACAAATGCGAAATCGAGCCGATACGGAATATGTCGATGATAACATAAAGCAACAATCAAGTATTCGCAGTATCTACTAAGCATCTCACTCAATCGCTTTGTAATGATGGTATGACAATGACTCATTCATTTTTTGCTATTGTACTTAAACACAGGCTTCCTGAGTTGAGAAAGTCAACAATGCTCAACATGCCTAAACTGGTATAATACCACAGACGGGGAAACAACGGTATCGTAACAAAAAAGAAACCCAGAACCAGAGCCTAAAATCTTAGTATAGACTAGGAAAGAGGAAGGGCGGGGTATGCCGGCTGAGATGGCGGGCGAGTGGGAGAGTCGGTGTCCATGGAAGAGCTGGAGCCGGGGCTGTCCATCTCGTAATCCTTACGTCGGAGACGGTCCCCCACGTACTCTCTGAGATACTCGATAGTTCGCACGTTCTCCAGCCAGACCTCATATGCCTGATCCTCGCGCTCGCGTGTCTCCAAGTCAGACTCGGCGGAGGGCGAGCTGACTGCCGAGGCCTCGACAGGCTTTGGTGTGTGGGAGCCCTCGCGCTCGTGGGCCGGTCGAGGACCAGCACTGGCGCGCTGAAGCATACTTCCCGAATAGCGACGACGAGGGTCTTGATCGAAGCTGGGGCCCAGTGTCGAGGTAGCCGATTGGCCAGGGTAGCCAGAAGTCACAGAGGGAAGAGTGGGGTAGAGACTGGATGTCGTCGAGCTGTGGCGGCTAGAAGGAGAGAATCCAGGCGATGCGGCGCTCAGCGGAGAGTGGCCAGAAGTGTATGATACCGAGCTGGAAGGAGGTGTCATCGCCGGGGTGCCATGGTGTGACGACACAGCAGTCAGTGGCGAAGCGGCGTGCGCAGCCGAGTAGGCAGTGGTTGCCAGGGCTTGAGAATGAGGTGGAGGGCCCTGAGGAGGAGATTGGCTGTGGCGCACATTCATTGGAAGATAAGGAGACACGGCCTGGTTCGAGTTCTCGTAAACGGTGCTCTGCATGGTCTCCAACATCTGATCGATCTGGAGAAGATCACCCTTGGTACGAGCTCCAGGCATAGAGGGCAAGGCGTAATGCTGGTAGGGGGCATGGCCACCATGACCATCCACAGAAACGACAGCCGGGGCAGGCAGATACTCGGTAGCAAGAGATTGGCCATGAATGGGCAAAGCACCGTGGAGAGGAACGAGCCTCTGGCTGACTTGATGGTAGGATGTAGGATCAACATGTCGGCGCTTGGCATCAGTCAAGAAGTCATTCATCACTTCCATGGATCGCTTTCCAGCGCGGCCGTCGTATCCGCTAGAAGCGTGATATCCAATATGGTCACCGCGTCCACTCATGGGATAGTACATGGGGGCAGCGCCAAATGAGGGAGCAGGCGCATGATGGTGCTGGTAATAGCTACCACCGTGCGTGGCTGGATGAGGCGGCTGACCAAAAGCTGCCGCGTTAGTACGCATCTGGCCATTATGATCATAGTAGCTAGAAGTTGCTATGAGGCAGTATTAGCCTCTTGGCAAGGAAATGTTACGTGATAGCAAACCGAGGGAAATACGTACGTTTGCCTGGTCCTCGATAGCCACCAGCCATGCCTGGGTGGTGCTCGGGAGATCGGACGATGACCGAGTCATCAGCATGAGTCTACAGACAAGTGAGCAAGAGGTATAGCAAAACAACAAAGCAATAAGCTTAACTAGCTACATACCTTGACATGTTTTTTAAGATCCTGAGGTCGCTTGAACGACTTGCCGCAGAAGTCGCACTTGTGGGGCTTCAAGGGAACATGAACCCGAATGTGAGACGTGATGTGGTCTCGCTTGACCGTTGTGATGCGGCAAGTTCCCCATTGACACTGGAGGTTCAGGTTGTTTGTGCTCTTACGACCAACATGCTTCTCACAAATGTGATCCTGCAAATCGGTCAGTGTCAAATGCTGACAGGAACGATTTGAGAGATACTACATACGTAGAGGGTCTCGGCAGTAGTGTACTTCTCATTACAGCCAGACCATTTGCAGGTGAGAGAGTCATCCTGCTGGACAGCTGGTGTAGACTGGTTAGGTGTTGTGGTAGAGGTGGAGGGCGCCGGCGTAGTGCCGTTGGAGGTGGAGCTCTCACCACCGGACGGGCCGGCGTTGGCTTCGGGTACGGCAGACATGGTGTTTGCCAAGTCCGTGTCCGAGTCCGAGGTCGGAGGTCCAAGCGCAATACTTGGGAGATGGTCACGTGAGGGAGGTGGAAGAGAGGGTCCGAGAACCGGAGGCTTCAAGTACCGAGATTCTACCGGGTGATTGTGCTGTAGACACCAAGGCTTGGCGTCAGTGCAAGCTCGGGCTTCGGGGAGAGTTAATGCTTGGGGATTGGACAGGACTCGTGGAGCTAAGCCCAAAGGAGACTGAGAAATGGACAAAACAGTGCCTTAGTTCACTAGATGGCCACAGAAGCAAACAAGACAGACAACAAACAAACTTTGTACAGCAGTATGGCAAGCAAAGACCGTTTCGCGCAACGGCCAGTAGTGAGTTCCAGTAGAAGGGAAAACAGGACAGTTAGAGTCAATCAGGCCAGATGAGCGAACGGGCGAGTTTATGTAAATCAGGCGCACTTCCTTCTCCTGATTATGGCAATTAGACCTTGGCGAAGCCCAGGCGGAAACTCTTGGCAAAGCTTGGCAATGGATCCTGTCGCCGTCGGGTGTAGCAGGTATGTCTGCGGTGATTGGCCACGACGGAGGGGCTGTTGGAGGTCTTGGTATTCCTGTCAGGACGGTACTTGCGCTGTGCCCGCTTCATACTACAGAAGCAGAGTCGTTCCTCCTCTTTCGGGACAAGCAAGCCGAGTGACTGCCAAGCCAATGCCAAGCACTTGGCGTAACTTGGCTTGGCTTGGCACTTACTGATTGTCTCGATGTGCACCGCAAGACGCGCTCCTGCCTTGCCCCCGACATTTTGCATTTTCTGCGCGGGCTGGCAATCTGTGAGGGCTGAATGGTCTGAGTTAATGTAGTGTGACACACCGATATTAATGATTTCATCTCGCCGTCATTCTTGTGGAATTTCGGTCACGCGAGGCTGGCATGTTTATCTGTCGTTTGTCGCTCTATCGGGTCTTGAAAGCACCTCGAATGTTTTGGTAGGCAAATGGGCTTGATATTAGTAAATGCCCAGCTTGCCCAGTCTCTGCCCAGCCTTGCCAAGGGCTTGGAAGATCGAGGAAACCTTGGCCGCTGCTTGCCGAGACTCACCTGCGCTCGCTGCGCCTACCTCTCCACCAAGCAATTTCGTCTTGGCCCTCTTGGCAGCCCATCCGACACTTCCCTTTTGCCTAATGGAGCATGTCACCTACACCACTTCGTTGCGTTTCGAAACGAGACATACGATGTATTTCGCGCATGCCTCTTGAGTAATCGACGTGATTTTATCCAATTGTTGCAGGCGAGACCTTAGTCATTGGTGGTATTCCACATGAGTCGTGCTCATCGGTCTGTTCTAAATGCCCGTGCAGTAAACGTACCTGCAGGCTTGGCCTATTTGATCTGCGCGTGATGTCCTTACAGGGTGTGCCGTATTCACTTCAAATGCTGGCTTCGACTACTTGGACTGAGTAGTTCATATCTGTTCTTCAAATAATTGCACCTGCTTAGCTGTTGACGACATTCAGGATATTATCCACGGTCTTATGCGGTTGCTATTTTGGTCGTTATTTGCCTAGTTACTTCCAATATCTTCAACGTTTGTTCCCTTGTTCTTCGAAGGCTTGGCTTGGAGGGTTTCCGCCATCTCCCTGTGTTCGGGTAACAGTCACAACGTGGAGGAAAGTCTTGGTATTGCTTGGTAGGATACCAGCAAAGCGGTTTTGTGAGAGAGTCTTGGTATCTGGCCTTCGCAATGCCGTTATCCTGTTCCGCCAGAAGCCAAGCCTTGGTATTCCACTCCGCCCGCCAAGGGAAGCTTGGAGACCTTGGCTTTATAAATCCAACAATGACGTCCTACCGGTTGTCGTCTTTTGGACAACATCAGTCGGCACATTTTCTGTGTGATGGTGTAGATACCGCGTGTCGTGACGCTGACCAATCCACTAGCCACGAAATCCAAGCTCAGGTGATCTCTCTGCATTTACTACAGGCTATTTCCTTCGAATGCGTAGGATCGCGCCTGAAGACATATTCCAAGTTCACTGCTCCATCCTCGCATTTCATTTAGCTCGTATTGGCGCAGTTCTGATGAACACATATTGCTGTATGGGCTGCGGCTGTGTGAATTATGAATCTGGGCCAAAGATCTCAAAATAATGCGAGTGACACAGTCCATGCGTTTAAACTTCAAAACCACCGACATACTCACTTCAACACTTTACTTTGCCATGCAATTGCTTTCTCGATGAGACGTGGCGAGGCACAGATCGTGAAGTATATCTCGCTCGCCACTTGTGCTGAATATAGCATTTGGGGAATTGACCCTTCTACGCGGGCATGACGCACCGTTAAACCTTCGACAAGCCTCAACGTTCCACGAACCATAGTGGTGGGATCCACTGGTGCCAGCACCAGTGCCGTTTCAGGTGTCAAATAAAACTTACTAGAAAGCACGGGGTTCGATCGTGATTTTCTTGCTTCGTTCATTGCTTTTTTCCGAACTTAGGCATCAAATACTCAGCTCGGCCAGGACGATGGCGACGATCAGGTTTCATCTGGGACTGGGTAACATTAACAGTCGATGACGAACACTAATAACGGTCACTAGTTCAGTGCGTTGCCATGTTTGTATCTAATCAGTAATGAGGCATGAGAGCGGGATCGTATGGGGGCATGTACTACTTACCAAATGGAACATCCTCGTTGCATAGATGGGTCTGGTATACAAAGGATACTGGTAAGAAGGTGAAGACATAAAAGCAGAGCCATTGATTAGCACCAGACAATACATGTCCACGGGACTTCGACTTCACTCAGTATCCATATTGCCCCATGGCGGATGCACAGTAGGCCCAGGAGGAAGGCCATCTGCTACAACATAAAGTGATGGCCGCAGCACTTCGCCCCGAAACTTGTTGTTGATAACTATTTGTTATGTGTCGGGAATACTGCCGAATCGCCTTGCAGATTTAAGCTAGATATGTTCGCGTATTGTGGCTTTACTATGGGAAAGGCACTGGCATCTTGCTTTCCTTGGCTAGAAAATTGATGGTCACTTTCAGCAGCTGAGAGACTGTATGTAGAACCAATTCTTCCACTCTCCGCGCCGAAACAGATAGGCAATTATCAAAATGGCTCATGATAAGTCTCGCTGGTTCTTATGTAAATGCGCATCAAGAAATTCGGCATATTTTGCTCACAAGATTTGTGTCTGCTTCAATGTCTCATAGCTGTCGTCAGCAATTCTAGGAAGCATGCATAATATCATAACTACCCTCGTAGTTTCTTGTTTGCGTTCCACATATAGAGCCTTTGACAGAACTTGAATTCAGGAGGTGATCCTCTGATTTATGGTCGTCCATTTCAACATAATGCTCGGTCCAGGTTCCGTCTCCATGCGTGCTGACATATTATCATTGATCTTGACGATCACACGATCTCATGAGACTCCGCATCACACGATATCATCCTAAGCTCATATAATCCTAACACCGCAACTTGGAGCTGGCATGTCACCTCCATTACTGCCTTGTATCTCACCCTGATTCGGTAACACTACCCTGAACGGAGAAAGACATCGGACAAAATTATCTTTGCTTCTACCGGTAATCTCTCTTCACCTGGCTTAGTTTATGGTACTTGTCTCGTCTGATCTACACGTCCTTTAAAGGAACTGCTTCGCATTGCCCACAAACTCACGGTTCTCCTTGCCCTGTTTGGTCTCGGCAAATCTTTGATAGTATCCAAGGGGTCTAAAACAATGCTTTGGCGGGTTCTGTTCGAGGGCATGCAAATGTCTTCGATCGCGGAAATATAGATTTTGGTATGCTTTTCTGGACAGATCATTGCACGTAACAATGGTGATATATCGAAAACTACTTCTTTCTCTGGCCGCCTACTATCCGAGCCCCAGTGACTCACTCATGCGGAGATAGTGCGGAAAGCGTCAGAGTCTCTCTCTACTTATACTCCTTCGACTTACTCTCTCTATATACTCTCTTATCGTGTCCATATCTCCAGATCAAGACTTGATCCTAACGCAAAGTTGATTATATGGCAGTTGTCCGGCCCAGATTGGTCAAATCGCCATTTATCAGGATAGCTGGCGTATTCAACACGGAAATTGCTTTCTATAGTAGCTATGTCGCTTCAATGTCAATGCGGCATCATGTTTCCAAACCTCGTGAGACTTCTCAAACCTTTCTCGTAGATATCCAAATCAACACGATATTCTTCGGACAAAGCGAAACGGTCGGTATCAATCTCCAAATTGATTTGATAGTTGACCGTCTGTGGCATTGACTGAGCATCAATTGGCACTATCTCTAATTATATTGCTCAACGTACCACCTTCGATGTGAGCCCTGAAATATTTTTAGTGTGAAGGAGTGAGTCAAGCTCGAATACATCCACCGTCAAACCATCAACCACAGACGCAAAATACACAGTTGACCGGACTAACGGTCACTGCATAATCCAGAGTCCACCATCTCAATCCTCCACAACCCACCATTCTACAAACATATACATGTAAAGTCATTAAAGAAGTCCTCAACCCTCAGTATGTCCAAATAAACTGCAAAGCGATCCAACTCACAAGCCATCCTCGCCTTACTAATCTTTACGATGAAATTCAACATACATGCCCACCAGCGTCAGGTATCCGAGGGCCCGATATCGATGCAACACTCTTCCGAAATACATCTCTATAAAGCATCGCTCGTTCGAGCCCTTCCTTTGAAGTTTACAACATCCTCTTCATAATAACCCATTATTCCACCTATCAAGCTCTCCCACCCGCTTCAGCCAACACCGCCAGAGAAAACACGCAGGCCGAAATAAAATTCAAAATGTCACAGGCACAACCAAAACGCACGGAACAACCGCCTCACGTAATCCCATCCCATCCCATCAGCCTCAGCCCCTGAATACGTTAACACCCTTACACCTTCTCCCAAAACACCGCGCCGGTCCGTCAGCAACAGGGTCACTAAGTTCTGACCACCCACGCAACCTCTTACCCGCATCCCGAGCCGCCTCCGAAGTCGGATGCGCAGTGACACAACAGGGTCCCTACCTCATCAGCTACACTCGGCTACCATAGAATAACTGCAAGCACGCAAATCACATCGTAGTTCAGAAGTAATACACATAGCTTGAGATGGACGAACGCAGTACTCATTCATAGGGATTCGGCACAAGCCTCATCCAGATCATCCTCAAAAAAAGAGGGGCGTTATGGTTTTTCTTTCCTCACTCTCCTCTCTCCATACCATCTTGCGTGCTACATCATGTTGATGAGGTATCGGATATAGCCTGGAGCAAACCAAAGCTTACTACGAGTGACACCAGTCACTTTTCTTGGGTTCCTCCGAGCTCCAGGCAAGATAATCATGATCTGGCCACCACTTGCCAGATCCACCTATCCACCTGCAAAACACAGCTGTTGTGCTTTTATTCTCTCTCAGTTCCATTCCGTCAATTCGTGTCGATTATTAAGAGGTATAAGATGAAACGCGTCAAAATGTGACGTAAAACCCGTAGCCTGCTCATTCTCTTATGGCAGTACCGAGATGCCCGCAGTGGTTGAAGCGGGGGGTATTGTATGGCAAAAGTGTGGGTGTCGGAACGAGGATTATATACAATGCAAAGGGGTATAATATGAGTTTTCCGAAAATGCCATCTAGAATTCCTTGAGGACCGAGCTCAAGAAGGGTGATCGTCACAAGCTCAAGGTCGATGATTCCACTGGCTGCAACTGAGAGATCAGATTGACAACCAGCCGCCAAGGAAATTCGTGACGTCGTACGAGTATGGAATATTTAAGTGTTCCTGAAAAAAAAGGCAGTAGTCCGCCTCCAGGGTTGACGAGGTGCCGATAACAAAGGGATATAAGATGGTAGGGCTGGTGAGCGTTGTTGTCTCCATAATAGCTTCGGAAGGTGCCGGCATTCGGTCCACAAGCCAACCAAAGCAAAAGCCTCGCGACCACGAGGTGCTAAATGATTGAACGCCCAGACAACGCCGCGCATCGACCAATGCGGGTGACAAGAACACATCCGCCGATCCTGCCAACTAGCAAGTTGTTTCAAAATGTAGAAACCCTGAACGCCGCGCATGCATGATAATTATACAGATCTGAGTTGAAGGAGAGCCTGGATCGCCTCGCGCTCTTGAGCATCGGATGAAGCTGCGAGGGCATCCAGGTCGATATTATCCAATCGAGGCTCACGGAGCATCCGAGTGTTGGATGAGAAGGATCGGTAACCTCCAGTGTTGTAAGGGCGACCGGAAAGGCCTCCTTGGTTGGGTGTTGCATATGAGCCAGCCCGTAAAGCGGCAGCTCCTACGGCACCCCAATCCTCGTCGTCAGTCTCATCCTCCGAGTTGTCGTTCATGACTATGTCGTTGGCATCTGGGGCTTCTGAGCAAGAAGCGGAGCCAGATCGATCGAGAGAGTCGAGGGACATATTATCCGCCTCGTTTTCCAGCATATTTCCGTACCGATCATCGTGAGATAAGGACTCCGAATTGCCGTTGCTGGCGGCGCGAGCGTTGAGTCGGGCTCGGCTAACTTTCAGACCCCCACTATGCGTGATGGGAATGCCTGTGGGATGTGGGCTCGCGCGCCTGCTGGGTGATGATCGTCGCGAGCCAGTGCTACGAGAACGGTGGCCCTTTTGCTTTGCGCTCCAGCGACCCCAGCCCACCTTCTCAAACTGAACATCGCCATTGACTCCGCCAGCAGTCTCAGTGGCATTACCTTGGCCACGTCCTTCGAGCGCCGCGACTACGAGCCTTCGTGCCTTGGGAGGAGGAATACCTGCGAAGCCGGGGACCGATGTCGTAAGGTAGCCCATGATGTGGCGGATGGCCAAGGGACCGTGGCCGAGCAGGATCGCGGGGAGGTGGAACTTGGCCAGCAGAGAAGGGGTAATGTCGCCTGCGGCCTCGAAGGATGAGGACACGGGGGCGCGGGTGGCGTTGTCCTCGTGGAGGTCGAGGTCGGAGTCGATGGAGTCGAGCCTGGCTTTCTGGAACTGGGCCTTGAGCCCGTGCAGGGCCGGCGAGATGGAGTTGGGAGGGGTGGGAAGAGGTTGGGAGCCTGTCACAAGGCCGTCCCGGGTGGGCGCTACACCAGCTAAGGTGTCTCGGCCAGCCTGGGTGGTCTTTGGGATATCGCGAGCAGCAGCAGCAGCAGATGCCATGGTTGCCATATTGGAGAGTCTGGGACTTGGAACTGTGTCTATCGGGTTGGGCAACACAAAATCAGCAATTTGTTCAGACGAAAAGATAGGGTGGCGCGTCGCGACGCAACAGCCTTGGGATGATGGTGTCAAGTGGTGCTGGGTTGGGCGATGGGGGGCGACAGGAAGCTGGATTGGACTGAGTCACACACTCTCGCTCTCGCTCTGACTTACAGCACAGGTCCGAAGTAGGCACTGATAGATGGCAGTGGCAACGGGCAGGGGGGAAGGTCTCTGGTCTCGACTAGTAAAAGTGATGACAAAGAGAGGTAGGATGGACTGGCTGGCTGGCTTGCTGGCAACGCTGACGCGATGATCTTGACTGTGACAAGAAGACTCTTTGGTTAGAGGTGCAGTGCTTTGGTTGTTGTTTCTGTTGTTGATGGGGAGAGAAAGAGCCCGGCCCGGAAACCAGTGCAGAGGCAGATCATTTTACTTGGTCGAGCCAGGCCTGGCAGTGTGAGTCCGGGCGGGCAAAGCATGACCAGCAGGCTATCCGTGCTGCAGCCTGTAATCACAATGCAGTGTGTAGTGTGAGTGTAGTGCAGTGCGCTGCCCTGCTCTCGTCCTCTGCCCCGTCGCCCTCTGCCCGGGTGTGTTCCATGGAAGCTGGAGGTGTGTGGCGTGGCATGGGCCATGGCGAGGCGCAGGTACAGGATACTCCTGTCACTGGCTGACCACGACGCCGGGGCGCACTTGTCTGCTTTTCCCCGGGCGTACCTAGTGACATGAGCCACCTAGGCTTGGAACGTGCAGGGGGGGTGCGTGTCTCCCTCATTGTGTTCGCTCTCTTTGGTGTGTGCGCGTGTTCAGAATAGTACAGTTTAGGCATCACGCTGTACAAGCTGTGCCTTTGATTGGGCCATATCAAGTATGGGGCTCTCTCTACATTCGGGCAAGCACGGGCACCGCGGGAGAAAAGGGGTGTATCGATAGCAATCAAGCGGGTGTGTCTGGTAAAACGCCGTGGGGAGATTGGAAGAAATCAAGAAACGTGCTGGCCCCGAATGCCAGTGCTGAAATGAGCCTGGCCATGGTGAGAGACGGACAATAGGTGTTAGCCCTTAGCTTGTTCGCTAAGAATATTTCCCTTACTACATTTGGGAATGCAATAATTCCTAGATTCTCACCCGTGGTAGGATGGTGATACCAAGAATGCGTGGCAGACGGCATTGCTGGCGATGGCGTTGCTGGAGAGTCAGCTCTTGAGACGGTTGTTGAAGAGTCAGCTTGGGTGAGGTTACGTTGGGTAGGGGGTTTGGATCGGCCATTTGTCAGTCTTCGAGTCCACAGTCTCGCCAGCGATCATCCGTGTATTAGGGGAGCTGAGAACAACATCGCTCGCTTATTGCACAGGCCCTGAACGCCAGCTGAGATTTGAATCCTCAATCGCCCCTACTAATAATAAATCTTCCCACAATAATACTACATTCACTGCCTCGAATATTTCCAACCTGGTCCGAGGTAGATGCGGATGTTGATGTTGGCTTACTGGTGACGACTCCTTCGCTGCATTCATTGACTGGTGCCCGCTCGGAACGAAACAGATTTCCCGCAGGAATCCAATGAATAGCATATGAGCGACTTCCCGTACTATTGTGCTTCGCATGGTGACCTCTGGGAGACGAATGAGACCTCCCAGCAAGGTCGCATGCCTTATCATCCGCTGTCGCTGGGTGCAAGTAACCAACACGATCTGACAGGGGCTTGGATTCATGTGTCATTAACTGAGAGCAGCGTGTGATAGGGCGATAAGTCCACCAACTACCCTTCTCTCAGTTGTCCTCCAAGACCTCCATGTCCAATCAAGGGTGTGTTTGCTGTACTGACGATTGCCCTTATTACCCCTTTGCTTCTTCCATGCTTGTTTTTTCAGCTTAGTGAGAAATCAGGGTATGCAATGCGATTCTGAAGGATGACGTCGGCTGCATTGCATTTAAGTTGCGGGATCGGGAGACTTCGTCCACAGAGGTGTGTGTATGGGTGCTCCGTGCTGATAGCTCAATTCCATGAGGCGGCTGTAATGCAGGCTGGAGGACAGGGTGTGAGTGTAACTGACTTCAGGCTTCGACCGAATTCCGGACTGTACACCATCTCCAAGAATCGGAAATGGGTCACGCAGCACCCGTCGAGTTCACTATCAGACTGGAGTTGGTTTGCTCAGTTTCAGTGTGGCTGTGGGGGTTGAGTTTCGGTCCGCGATAGCTGGATGTATACACGTTTCCGACGCCACGTATTCTATTTGTTGAAGGACTGCGACTCTTGAGCGACGTTGAACGCCGCCTGTCTATCAAAGTTCGGCCTATAACGTTCATGCTTCCGATATCTGATATTCGATTTCCAGCAATGCTAGCTGATAGACAAAGTCTCAAAGTGGCTTCATACCCGGTGAAACAGCCTTCGTCGGGTTTCGATGATAACTGGTGCATCCACTTCTATGACGGCCCTCGGTTGTCGAGCTACACAATTACGGCTACTGTAGGAACACATGTGCTTGAAATATGTTTTGCATGTTCTCCGGTCAACTGGTATACCTACATGTAGGTAGTTTCACACGTTGATCACCACCCTCGTTGTGATTGGTCTGGTATGTCCTGTTGTCATAAGTAGCTGAGGCCAGCTTTCAAATGGAACTCAAAGCACGAATGTCGATCCTTTAGCCCGCGACTATGTAATGAATACTCTGCGGAGGCGACAATCCATGTCGAGCGAGGGTATCTCCGCCGCTAACTGCTAGGCTTGACTTGTACAATATTGAGAATCGCGACAAGAGTCGAGCCAGCTAGACCACTACCGACAACCTCGAGAGTACCAAGTATGTTTCGGCTGCGTGATTTATGTGTTCCGGTAACATACCTCAGGAAGATGATTTGCAGACGAGGCTCTCGGCAATGAGGGGTTGCAGTTCGCATCTGCTTCTCGATGTCTGTTGTCCGCCCATACGAGTCTACCCCGCTGTGATGGAATAAACAAGATGGCATGTTATTAGACCCCATCAGCCACTGCCATTTCCCCACGTTGTTGGATAGGGCGATGGGAGACCTTCCCGTAGATGTGCTGCACCGACGACTAGCGCAGACGGGATGGAGGAGCGAGTGCACACCCACCGTCGCCATGACTTTAGTGTCCCCAAAGCGGAGCGCGACATGTGTCTGATGATGTTGGCTCGACTGGCTAGGCAACAATGCGACGACAAGTTCCATTCCGCTAGCCGACTCGTCGTACAGTATTGTCTTCTTGCCGGATATCTCAGCGAGACGTCCGCCGATCGGATGAACTGCCTTTGGCATTTCTGCTCAAAATGGCATCCTGTGATGTAATGGCAAATAAGTAATTGATATGCGGGTTACTGCTTACACAGACGCCGGTCATTGGGGTCACAACCTGTTACCCCTCGACATCAACTTTAGCCATGTTGCATTTTTCATCGTAATTCTGTCTCCAGGTCGCAAAGCCTTATCGTAAATGAATCTCAAACGGTGATGGCGTCCGAGTGGTGTCAACTTTCATCTGGTCCATTCTTTGACAGCTTAAGCGCCGTTCTGAAATACGTACTGTCGACAAGCCTGCAAGTGTATTAGCGCTTCGGGTTGCTTACAGACACAATCCACGACTCACCGATTTGAGGACGCCGAGTTTCTGTTGAGACTGAATATAGACGTGTCGGTATTGCTCAATACTCTCGTTCAGAACAACTTGTTTCGTGGTTCGTCCATCGCAAATAGCCTTCATCTTGAGCTCCATCTCTTTTCTTAGAAATGGTTTGCCGAGACTTGTCTCAAAGTTCATTCGATCGAAGCCTTCAATGAGGGCAACGCCGAGTTTGGTCGGAATAAACTCCTTTACTCCTCCGCGACCGCTGGCACCTGCTCCTCGGCCACCTCCTCGGCCACCTCCTCGGCCGCCGCGCGTGGGACGCCCGCCCCGGCCTCCCCTGCCGGGTTGGCTCTCTTCTGCCGGGTCATCGTTATCTTCTGAACGTCCTGATCTGGACACTGTGCGAACGTAGTCCCTGTTCTGGATCTTTTGAATGTGTTCTGCCATTGTTGCATCAGTGCCGATGCCATTAGCGTCCATAAGCGCTATCAAGTCTGCCTCCGTAAGGTAGTTGGGCGCGACCGTCTTCCCTTCGGTCATGAGAGCCTCTGTCGGCTCAAAAGTCTCACCCACGGTGAATTTAGGAAGTTGTACACTGCCCGTCCACTTATCGTACACATAAACATCGAGGTAGTTACGTTCCAGAACAACAACTCCATGGGCGTGGAACCATTCATCGCCGTACACAATGTCAACGTCGGTGGCAACGCCCTTGGCGTCTTCGGAGCAGCACGCTAAGAATCGCCTGGTTACAAACTCATAGATCTTTCTCTCTGTATCGTTCAGCGCCGTTGGATCCGCGAAAGTGATAGGATGGATCGGTGGATGTGCTTTATCATCGTTCCGCCCTTGTCTTGGCTGTTGGAAGCCTCCAGCAACCAGCCCCTGAGCAAAAGCACCCCAGGCCTGAGACTGAGTTTGTTTTTGCACCAACGCACGCAGATTCATACCAGGGTCAAACCTGTCGGTCTCCGTTCTTGGATAACTAATAAAGCCTTTATTATAAAGGTGTTCGGCGGTATCCATTGCTTGTTGACCAGTCATACGTAAGAATCTTGTTGCCATCTTCTGCAACTCGACTGTAGTCAACGGCAAAGGCTTCCATTTTTTCGTGGGTTTCTCTTGGACCTTGGTAACTTTGGCTTTCTTCGCGTCTAGGCATCTCTCGTAGAGTATAATGACCATCGCCCGGTCGAAAAGTCGATTGCGTGCCCAGCTGAAGTTGACATCGATGCCTTCTCGTTTGTGCATAATTTTGATGCTCCAGAAAGGCTCAGGTTTAAAATTTCTTACCCGAAAGTAACGATCCACGACAAAGCCTAGGGTTGGAAACTGACATGAGCCTATATGCAAAATCAGCTGTCGGGTTCGGAAGCCTATTAGTATTGAACCTGCCGTAGCTAAGCATTAATTCCTGAAGCGGACCGCCTAGACTCCTTAGATTGAGTGTGAGGAAGCGGGTAAAGGCATAGCCAATTCTCAGATCTAACTCGATACGTGAAGCAACGGCGTTGACCTGTTTTTCGTCGAGATTGACGAGGTTGCGGGAAGCATTCAGTATGTGCCTTGGACTTGTTAGTTGAGATCATACTCAAAGATTGAAGTGGACAGTCCTAACGCTCTCTCAATGTTGCTAAACCTAGCTCTTTTGATTTCGAGTGTACGGTTCCCTTTCGTCGCTGCCTGGCGTATCTCGTGGCCGATATGCTCTCCTTCCCTATCACAATCTGTCCATATGCAAAGGGCATTGGCATAGCGTGCTTGTTTCTCGATGTTCTCTGCGATCTTGCCCTTGTCCTGTACGGTAATGTATGAGCAACGGATGAGGGTGAGTGATAGACAAATATATCGCTTACTTTTGCGACAACGACATTCACAGGTGCGTCGAACAGACGATCTGGCGGCGGATGATTCCAATTGTTGTAATCTTGGGGGAACTCGGCGGCCGTGAGATGGCCGAGGACTGCTGTCATGGTGACTTGGCACCTGCCCCAGGGGTGCCCAAAATCGTAGTCGAAGACATAGTTCTTGATGAATTTGTCTGGAGTATGATGCTAATGGATGTAAGCCAAAATGCCAGTCAAGTTTTGAAGGAGAGCTGGAGAACGTACTGTCTGCATCTGACCACCGGAAAGGTGACCAGCCACAGCCTTGGAAATCGAAGGTTTCTCGGCCACACAAAGCACCCTCATGGCGCGTTTGAGGAGCTGTAGCACGCTTGATAAGCTATTTGTTGGTACAGGACGAGCCCTTGAAGTTAGGCATGAGCGCTGAAAGGAGATAATCATGGGGACGCCCTCAGTACTACAAGCAAATGTAGTTCAGGAGAGTGTTTCGACATGAGGTCTACTATCAGGATTGCGTATGAAGCTTGAGATTGCAAGTGATTTGCAGGTCAGAAGTCAAGGTGTTTCTGGAGCTCTTGCGTGGACCCAGCGGTCCATAATATTGACACAATTGCGATGCGACTATATCAATTGAAACCAGTAGAGAGAGCCTTGATAGTACATTTGGGGCTTGGCCTGTATTCACGTCTTTTACTTAACAAGTGGTGCGAGAGACTGCTCGATGTAGAGAATGGGCCACAGATGCACGAGCTTTTGCAAAAGTCAACAGTTGGTGGGGCAATTTCAGCTAAGGTGCGGCAGCCGGGCCTGCTTCATATCGTCAGGCTTCGAGTAATCTAAATTCAGTGTCATGAAGCTGAAAGATATATCAAAATATCTGCGCAACCTACTCCCATTGCAAATGAATGATTGAGAGAGTCTTCCCTGCCTAGACTTCTCCCTACATGAGGCTGACATGTCGCGACCGGCATGTACCTTTTAAGACTCCCCTGGCAAACAGGTCGTTATTGAGTCCCATCATCTGCCGCATCCTGATTTACACATAGGCTTTGACTACCTCCGGCACATATAGAGGCAATATGCCTCTGGCAATGGTTAATTGATGATTACAACTCGTAGTCGTACTCGCATGTAACCATTTCGTCATAAGGAAACGCGCCTGTTGCCTGCGCCTCAGACGCGTATCCCTGCACCAAGTCATGGAAGCACTACAAAGAGGGGCAAAGTGACAAGTCGGTCCAAACTGGTCAGAGGGGGGACGGGATGCCCATCTGCCAGCCCGCCAGGCCAACGGCAGCAGGCCAAACGAGCGGCACAGTCCCGGTAGCATCTGGTGCCGGCACGCCGATAGTAAGCAGGCCAGCAAAAGCCAGCCCGACTCTTTCTACAGTTCCAATCACAGCGATGCTCCCTCAGCTGCTGGGCCGATGCTGGGCTCTTGGGTAACGAACGGATTTCGCATTTTTGGGCGGGTCTGCAATGTGGAATTGTGATTCAAGGATCCATGACGTCCTTCTCTTTGTGCCCGCCACAAAGGAAGCTGGGCGTTTCGCTAAATGTTGTACATAATTGACGATAGTTGTTTCGACTTCTTTAATAATAGTAATCCCCGCACACCTCTGTGATATTGTAACTTGCACCTCAGTTGTCAATACACGCATCTGCTTGTAAGCAAAGATGGCTCTTCCCGCCATCAAGTCCCTTGAGGATTGCGCCGAATATGCCAAGGTCGTTGAGCCTTTCCTCCCACAGCTCTACGATCTTCCGGCGAAGATCGTTGATACTCTGTCGAAGCGCGAGTCGCTCGTTCAGCTCTATGCTGAGACGAACCCCCTAATCTCTGGCTTTGCCTTCTCCGTCTTTCTTGGTGGCATCTTTCTCATTGCTTCCGAGGTGAATCGCAACTATTCGCAGGTCGACCGCTTCTGGAGCTTGCTGCCTGCTTTCTATAACCTTCATTTCTCCGCCTGGGCACATCTGAATGATCTATCAAGTCAGAGAGTTGACTTGATTACGTTGTGGAGCCTTGTCTGGAGTGTACGTTTCAACGGCTCCGGTCTATCTTCGTATCGTCTTGGGATTAATCTTTGGCATTGCAGCTTCGCTTGACTTTCAACTATTGGCGCAAAGGCGGCTATGAGATTGGATCCGAAGATTACAGATGGTGTGGAAACCTTTACTCAGTATTGTTAAAGTCGAGCAAAAGAGCTAATAAACTACCAGGGAGATCATCAAAAGCTACTGCCACCCCGTCATCTTCACCATTTTCAACGCAACCTTCATCTCTTTCATACAGAGTGTCTTGCTCTTCGCCCTGGCCGCACCAACATACATCGTTCTGCTAGCTTCGAAAATTGAGCCCAAGATTGGCCCGGCCGACGTTTTCTTCGCTAGCGCTGAAATCGCTCTTGTTCTAACGGAATGGTTCAGCGATCAGCAGCAATGGGGTAAGTTGGTTTTTTGGATGGAGATAAAATTAAAATGCTGACTTTGGGGCGCGCAGACTATCAGACGGCTAAGAAGGAGTACAAAAAGACTGCAAAGGTTCCGAAGGGCTGCGGCTTCACTCAAGAACAGCTTGACCGCGGCTTCATCACAACTGGACTATGGGCATACTGTCGGCACCCGAACTTCACGGCAGAACAGACTATCTGGTTTCTCCTGTACCAGCACGCCTGCTATTCGGGCAATGTTCTCTATTGTTGGGCTGCGGCTGGACCCTTGTTCCTGATCAACCTATTCCAAGGCTCTACTTGGCTTACTGAGTTGCTTACTGCTGGAAAATATCCCGAGTATAAGCATTACCAGAAGCAAGTTGGCATGCAGATTCCAAGCCTGCGTCCTTACAACCCTCAGGCTATCACCCCTAAGATCATTCGAACAAGCGATCTGGATAAGCGAGAGAAAGCGAAGAATAGATAAATGTTGTGCCGTGGTCACCATTCATGGTATGGGCCATTTGAGATGTCACTAATGGTCTTATTCGGATAAGGATACACTAATATCATATTTGTTCTTAGTACGATGGTATCCAATCAGCGCTTTTGTGTCAGCGAGTATGTAGACGTCGCTAGACATATAGCGAAAAGGTCGTTGGGATAGTAGCTCGAACAATACAGTAAGAGAGCGCAAGCAAGGAAATGCAGAGACATGAGGAATGATCATCTCCGGAAGCACAACATGGCACAGCTCCGTCACTTTCGCACCATATGCTTTGGAAACGCTGTAGAGAGAGACGAGATCAAGTCGCAGCCACAATAAAAACACTTCCCATGCTTTAAAAAGTCTTCTAGGCTTCGTGACACCACACTTGAGGCATTGAGCGCATCTTGGCGATTCACTCACCAGACGATGAACCAACCTCGTTCATTGGGTATGCATTAGCTGTATCATTGGTCCCGATCCGAAGGCTGTGGGCCAACGCCAACGCTCCATTCCAGACCCATCTCAGGTGACATTTGCGGACTGTCGTGAGATGAGCAGACTCACATTGACACCATGTGAAGGTCTATTGCAATCCACATACCATATGGCACTCTCTTACTTTTGATATCCATATTACGTTCCATGGTAGACCTTTCTCAAACCTGTATCACAACACGCCCACGGCGGCCCCAAAAATCCCGCGAATCCACGGTCCATCCGACACCAGCTTTTGTTAGTCCACCGCCTCGAGACATTAGACATAATCGACACGGTCCTCTTCGACCATGACGGCAACAGAGCTGCCGCAGCCTAGTAGCGTACCGACGGGGAACAATCCTTTATCGCCTTTGGACCGCACATTCACAGAACCCACCGAGAAGCTGGACATCGCGCAACAACTCGATAAGAAGCCATTGTATTGGTCAATGAAGGGCTGGGTCCAGCGCAGCGCGCTTTCGAGCACCAACGATGTTGAGGATGCGGAGGCAAAAGCGCGGAAGTTAGAAGAGGTGAAGAGAGACTTGCGCACCTTAGCTGGCTAGTTCTGAGTTGCCCTGTCCTCGCATCGTTGTGCTCGCGAGAAGACGCAGTGATTGGTGAACAGGCACATGTGGCAGAATATGGGTTGATCTTTTGACTTGATATAAACGAAAACCGACTATAGAATCACAGCGGACGCAATGCGCTAAGAGCTGTTGAAGCAGGTTGCCAAACGATATTGCAGATACTTCTTGGCTGGTCTGGGATAGAAATCATGGAGGTTACACCAAATGAGTCACGACATAATGATATTAGAGCAACCCGTAACAAATCAAAATGAACACACATCTCCGTGCCTGGTGAACCTGCAATCAAACCAAGCCGTATATTTTACCATCAATACATTTACTGGATCCTGGAAGCCAAATCCACACCGTAGACGACTGTTGCAATCAGTGTTGCGAGATTGAACAGCGAGGAGATGCCATGCAGTTTGCCGAATTGCTTGTTCAACGCGGTCATCTCCTTAGAGTGTGGCGCCTTATCCCAGCTCTGCTTGCCATCTTTGATTTCTACCAAGCAGCGTTAGCAAATGTCCACATCTAATCACACTGCCGGCAAAACTTCCACCAGCTCCCCAGCCAGCGCATGCTAAAGGGTAACGTACCTTGCTGCCTTCGTAGGGCAGTGACCTTATTTGTCTCGGGCAGAAAGTAGACGAGGTTTGCCAGACCAGTCACAAGAGCAGTGGTCAGAGGCACTAAGACGGTCCATCGGTTCGCGGGATGCAGCACGCCGCTGATCCCTTGCCGCAGAAGGGGAGATCGTAGACCACCACCAGGGTAGGTCAATGCCAACACGACAGGCGCCGCGGCTTGGATACCGAAGTACGCGGGGAATACGGCGCGCTGCAGAATGGCAAATTGTGGGCGTTCAAGAACTTTGAACGAAAGTATTGAGTTGATGAAAGTCTAGGTAAGTCAGTCAGTCTGTTTTCTTCGCTTCCGGTACGATGATGCGCATATTGCGTTGTGAACATTGTCAATATAGTTCACATGTCGCTTACATGAAAGAATTGTGTCCCGAACAACGCTCCATAGCTGAGGTTCGAGGTTCAGTCAGCGCAACTCTCTACGCTCAATGTTTAACCTTTTTGGGTGGGAGATTGAAACTGTAACATACGAGAGTATGTGGTAGGGTGCTGGAGAGAAGATGAGGGACCGGTCCGACATGTTTGCGATTTGACAATATCAAAACGGGGACGATGAGATGGTTCGACACGCCTGTGTTGAGAAATGAGAGTTAATTGAGAACAACTCCTATGAAAGGTCTTGCAGCAAAGGACGGATCGTTGATGACATTGATGATGGTACGATCTAGGCTTGCATGACGTTTGATATCGAAACGGTCCTAGCGAGCTCAGGTCCCTTGCTGTGGAAGTCCCCAGGCGAGGCAGAGGCCAAAATAAGTGAGACCGCAAAACAGGCATTTCTGGCCTAGCCACCTCAAACCACTTTATTGACTCTGCTATTCAATACATTCGTAAAACCTCACCCCATTAATCAAATCACTTGTAATACTTAACATTTATCGTATAGTAGCTTGACTATATATCAGTAATGAGAAATGAATTCTTTCAATTTTTTTCACTTTAAATGGCGGTAGTTGACATAGTGGTTGAACTATTGCGTCACACTTTTTTTGGCCCGCGCCTCGCCAGGCAGTGGATCTGTGCTAGGGAACAGCTAGCTAGGAGCTATGGCCAACTGTCTTATAGTGGAGTGATGCCCTATAGCCAAGCTAACAGCCCATTGAAGGGACATCACGTGCTGTCGCGTCTGCCTGCTCACGTCCGCCCTTGCAAGCTGCAATCGAGAAGAGTCGATACGCGCTTCAGGCAGCTATCGCGGTGGGGAGACGGAATAGTATGAAAATCGTTTCGCTCCTTCTTCTCATTGAGATGAGACTTATCTCGACGGTTATCCTAAGTCACTTGTGATTCCAGCGCCCAGTTCCGATTTCTGTCTCACAGCAACGTCCATCATGGCAGACAAGGAAGCGACGATGTATATCATCGACCTGGGGTCGTCGATGAAGACTGTTCACTTACGTGACAAAGTCTCTGATCCCGAGGGCTTCAAACAGGACAACAAGACAGAAATATCAAATCTCGATTGGAGCATGCGCTATGTCTGGGACAAGATATCGCACACTGTTGCGGCGTCACGAAAAACATGGAATGTTGGTGTGATTGGATTGCGAACGGATGAGACCAACCATGGTCTAGAGAACGTAGAAGAAGAGGAATATAGCCACATTTCCATTCTTCAAGACCTCGGACCCATGATGATGAGAGATCTGGCGACCCTACGTGGGCGCATTGC
Organism: Xylariaceae sp. FL1019; assembly: GCA_022578705.1. NCBI lineage: Eukaryota > Fungi > Ascomycota > Sordariomycetes > Xylariales > Xylariaceae > Xylariaceae sp. FL1019. Next base: position 1,272,317 of record MU391928.1, read on the forward strand.
GCCAAGCGATACGGAATATGGCGATTGTATTTCCGCTATTGTCATTGCTATCGAGATGATCAACAAGCTTTGTAAGAAGCTCAAGTACAATCGCAAGATTGTTCTGGTTACGGACGGAGAAGGACCGTTGGATGCCAATGCCGATGATGTCAATGACATATCGGAACAACTCAAGGACTCTAATATCCACCTCACCGTATTGTGAGTTCTCTGTACGAATGATCTTTGTAGAGGAACATGCTAACTTTCGAGCAGAGGAGTCGATTTTGATGATGCAGAGTTTGGCTTCAAGGAAGAGGACAAGTCGGAACGCAAACAGCAAAATGAAGCCATTCTCAGGGACCTAGTGGAGAAAAGCGACGGGATCTTCGGTACGATAAAAGAAGCAATAGACGAGCTTGAAACCCCAAGACTCAAACCCGTCAGGCCGTACAAGACTTATGATGGACCCCTCACCCTTGGAGACCCAGAAAAACACGCAGATGCTATGAGCATCAGTGTTGAGCGCTACTTCAAGACACACAAAGCGACTATCCCGCCCGCGAGCAATGTCGTAATGAAAGAGGCAGACGAGGATCATACAGAGGCTGATGGCGAAGCGATGGAAGGTGTTGAACCAACGACAGAATTTGCTGCAGTCAAGAATGCTCGCACGTACAAGGTCAATGACCCCAGCGCTCCTGGAGGTAAACGAGATGTGGAATTCGAGGATCTCGCCAAGGGATATGAATACGGCAGTACTGCTGTTCATATCAGCGAATCCGAGTTCAACATTACGAAGCTGGAAACTGTCAGGAGTTTCAGCATCGTGGGTTTTATCAATCAGGAAAAGGTATGAGAGCTATACTTATACCTTGAAACTCTGACTAACCATCACAGTACGAACCATTTATCAATATGGGTGACACTGGTATGACGGTTGCCCAGAAGTTGAACGATGCCGCAGCATTGAAGCTATCGTCATTGATTCATTCACTCCATGAGTTGGACAGCTACGCCATCGCAAGAATGGTAGCCAAGGACGGAAAGGAGCCAGTGCTTCTGCTTCTTGCACCTCACATCGAACAGGACTTTGAATGTCTGAATGATATTCAACTTCCGTTCGCAGAGGATGTCAGAAACTACCGATTCCCACCTTTGGGCAAAGTGATCACGGTTCAGGGAAATACAATTACTGAAAATCACCGAAACTTACCTTCCGAGATTCTTCAAGACGCCATGGACGATTACGTAGATGCCATGGATATCTCTTCCTGGGATAAGGATGAAGATGGGTAAGTCATACATTAATCAGACCATGGCGCGCATGACTAATTGCTACTAGTAACGAAACCTTAGAATATGCTGCAGTAGAAGACCTTTACTGCCCCCCACTGCACCGCATAAATCAAGTTGTCCGACATCGAGCCACATATCCAGACCAGCCAATACCGGATGTGCCACCCATTCTTCTCAAGTACTCCCATGCCCCTGCCGAATTGCATAAGAAAGCTCAATCTGAACTCGAAGATCTCATCGACAAGGCCAGTGTCAAGAAAGGTAAGCAAACTCCTCAAGCTATCAAAGGACATTTACTAACTATTCATCTTCAGTGCCGGAAAAAGCAGTGGGCAGAAGAAATAAAACGAAGCCGAAGCCGATATCCGGTCTCGATATCGACGCTCTTCTACGCCTCCCCGAGAATAAACGAGGTCCGATTGATCCCGATAACGCAATTCCCGAGTTCAAGCAGAAAGTAGAGAGCGCCGACGACCAAGATACGGTTGCCGATGCCATCAAGCAAATGGGCAAGATCATTCGCGACCTGGTCACGAACTGCTTCGGCGATAAAGAGTACGGCCGCGCGATTGAGTATATCGGTGTGCTCAGAGAGACGGCGATTGACTACGAGTTTCCGGATTTGTTCAATAAGTTCGTCGAGGACTTTAAGACACGGTTGCTCTCCGGGGCGCTGGGAGGCTCGCGAAGAGAGTTGTGGTTCATGTTTAAGAGGGCCAAGCTGGGTTTGATTGATAACAAAACTTCTGAGCCCTCGAAAGTGACGCCGGAGGAGGCGGCTGAGGTAAGTTTTATGACCTTCCGTTGGGATCTTGCTAATATTTCTGTGTTTAGTTCTATCAGATGAAGTGATGTCCGGGCCTTTGCTCGCCTCATGTTGTACCATCATTTGTGCAGAAAACTTGTTGGTCGGTGGTGGGTATCGGCGTTTCGAGAGGCTCAGTTCTGTGCCCGGTGTTGGTTTGTTCTTTGACATCATCGTGGTTCCCAACGAGCTAAGAAATGTAAGGATAAACGAGTACAAAAGTGACATTGGTGCGTAGATTTTACAAATCACAAAAGTTTAAGGATGCAACCTGGATGTATTCCGCTGCATGTCACAGTGTCATGAAGATATCAGCTCAACGAGTTCGTCACCACACAAAGACCACACGGTAAATATGAAAGTCGACGTTTTTTTTTCTTTTCTAAATCAGCGCCTGGTTTTTGTCCTGAGTATCTCTCGTCATGATACTCCAACCTAACAAGAGGAGTGCAGACAATGCCATTTTTCTCTCTGTTTCTCTGCTCAACCATTCCGACGCCATTTGCTTGGGAGCCTTGAGCTTGGTAGTTGGTCCAGCTCCTATGTGCACTCATGTGTCGTTGATGTCGAACACCAGCTTAGTCTATCATAGGCTCGTCATCGGTCCCTCGAATATGCTCAATTTCTTTCTTCTGGATCCGAGGCCGACCTTGAGGCCGGGGAAGTGTTGTTGTCGAATGGAATACGTTCACCCTCTTGCGATTCGTTAATATCTTCTTCCTCTTTGTGCTCTGCGTTGACTAAGAAATCGCTTAGACCCATCCATTCCGAAGCCTTGTGGGGCATTTTGATCTTGTTCGGCGCATCATCTTTTAGGTTCCAATTATCAGTGACCTGTTTGTGCATCAAACGACGAGTAAGGGCCGGCGCGACGTGGGATGGAAATTCAGTCATTGCCGCCAGAAAGCAACGTTCCTGCGTAGCTGTCGTCGCTCGAGAAATATCTTCGCAGAACGACTCGAAGAATACGCTGTCAAGTGCAGAATCAACTGGTGCACGACACCAGAGCTTTCGCGTGACGTTTCCACTCCAGATCTTATGTCGCTTCTCGTGAATCTCGTGCATCAGAGCATTCTGGAATTCTGGAGCGCCGATGTAGTCGCCAAATAGCCAACTTTTCACATAAACTGAAGAAGTAGGAACGTTGGCGTCAGTTGCAGCGCTGGCTTTGATAATTTTCTCGTGCGCAGTGTGTCGTTGGTAGACCCAAGCTGTAAACATGGTGAGAACCGCGTCGTCACAATGCTCTGTGAGAGTGAAGTCTCGCGTTTCGGCTTCCTTGAAGTTGCTATTGAGCGCGGTTCGAAAATACTTGGAGAAGTGCGCCAGCAGACGAGCGTGAATGTGGAAATCTTTCTTTCCTCCATTTGCTCTGACCTTCACGAGTTCCGAGCCCCAGACGCTGACCAAATCCTGTCAGCGAAATGTAATTTTGGAATATGAGGCGCTGAGGGCTGGTAAAGGTACTCACCCAGGCTCAGGAGTGCTGGCCTGTCTTTGGAACTTGGATGTCATGACGAAATTGCTGTGCCGAGGCGTGGAGACGAGGATGAGTGTTAGGTGATTGCAAAAGGCTGTATTCCGGATTTATGTGAAGAGCTGGACTCCTGGATCTTGTGGTTGCAGAACGAAGTGCTCAGCGGTGGGTTGGACTCGTTGCATACAATCCCCTACGGTTGAGAATGACACGTGGTCGAGTAGCAGATACCGCTTCCAAGTATCAAAATGAAGCTTGGGATAGGCAATTTGTTGACGCAGAAGGGGCGGTTGCGCAAACAAGTACCGTTCTTGCCTCGACGACGAACGTGAAAATGCTTGATAAATTTACAATGAAGCGACAGGTCGGCGGAGCTTCTGATAGGACACTACCTATAGCTTCAAGATGAGTCAAAAAGCCAACAAAGCATTGTTTGCTACTAGACAGGAATAATTCGGGCTTACCTGAGTAGTCTGGATTGCTCGTTGACAAGTGATGCAGCGGCGAGCCCAAGGGCGCTACAAAAACAGGCAGAAATTGGGAGCTCCCGCCTGACTAGAATTAAATTGAGTTGAAAATCATCCAGAGAAAGAAAAGTAGGTAGCAGTGCTGGTACCCATGTCCTCCCGACGGCGCTCTTGGTCCTCTTGAGAAGGAGAAGCTCCTTGGAGACGGATCAGATTGATGGAAGAGTGTCGGATTTGGAGAGCTTAGGACATTCAAGCCGACATTTGCGAAATTGATTGCATTGCGGCTTGGCGAGGGACGTCTTCATTGAATGCGAGAATGAGAGTTGTGTGCGGACTTGAATGCAACTGTCTAGGGCAGCTACAAAGTGGTTGCTGCTCAGCACATACAATGAGACTCAGAGGTTGCTCCTCAAGGAAGGCACAACAAATGTAAATTTGGAAAGCGCTCTAAAGTAAACCTGCTTTCTTCCGGTCTCTCACTGACGCCTTGGTCGGTAGGTACCTAGACTGGCAGACAATAATTTCGATTATTCGGCTTTGCCGTCAGGTGTATCCTGAAGCCTTGGTAACCTGCCTTCCTATCTTTCATCCAATTACTTGTCAAGTTGTCACTCAATCTTCAGCCGAAGCTCTAGATTATATTGGTTCCCAAGCAACTCTCCTTCGATTGTTCGAAGTACTCCCTTCACACTATTTCGAGCAACGCTGTCCTGCCTTCTCATTCAATCCTCCCATCCACAGACACCGATGTGGTTACTCTTTGGTAACCGCATTCGGAACCTGACGCTTCATTTGCGAATCCTTTACTCATTTACTCTCGCAACGGGAACTGTTGCCATCTTGGTAGTGAGTTTCTCCTCCTCAAATTTGGCTCGTCTGCCATGTCCACTCAAACCATATGAGTCTCTCCTGCTGATCAACTTGGAAAGAGCGAGGAGGAACACGTGATCATCGCTCACTCGTGAGATCATAAGGCTATTGTCGTGATAGACAAACACCATAAACTCCTCAGCAGTTGAACAAGACAAAACCTGACCATGTCACGCAACTTCAAGAGAGAGGAGAGACCTCCGCGCCCCAGGTGAGTTCAGTGAACGAAAGGAACAAAGGGGTCATTGCGACAATTGCTGAGTCATCTAGTCAATGGGGCCACGAAGTTGTCACATTCGAACTCGATTTCCCGCACAAGAAGTTCTCCGTTCATGCCAAGCTCCTGGCTCACTTCTCTCCGGTTGCCCGAAGAGTGCTCAATCGAAACTTCCGAGAAGGAACAATCTACAACTTCCCTTTCGATAACTTCACTTTCGACATCAATAATCTATCAAGTACGACTCTAGTGAACTTCATCACTTGGATCTATCAGAGAAGCACCGTGGAAGAGCCTGACTATGGCATTCGCGACAAACCATTCGGGCGGGCTCAAGGTGTCGAAGACCTTGTTGACAGCTGGCTGTTTGGTCTGGAGGTGGAGGCAGCAGAGTTTCAGAATGACATGATGAAGGCTATCTTCAGCAGAAGGCACGAGCTATGGACCGATAATGTCATGGAACGTCGCTGGTCGAGTCTGCCGGTCGAGTCCCCCCTCGACCGGATATTCTTCGATGCGTTTTGCCAAGCCTTGTCACGCACGACCTACACGCAGGAACACTACATACAGAGCGCAATCGACAGATTCCCAGAGCGCGTAGTGGCGAAATTGGCCCGTCGCATGGCACACGTGGGCATAACAGGTCGGTGGGATTTTAATGATCGAGGTGGTGGTCTTGGGCCGGGCGATCCCTGGGGTTGGCTCCAGGTCGATAACTACATGGTCGAGATGGAGCCTGGGCGGGACGAATACACTATCAGGAAAGAGGAAGAATACGAGGCGCCGCAGAAGCTTGCCGAGCTTCGGGCCCTTGCCGAGATCGTCGATGAGGACGATACCACGATGGACGACGAGATGGAGGAGGATGACACAGATCACCAGTATCTCGAGGATGAACCGGACGACTGCACCGAGAATGTAGATGACGAGTGAGAGATCAAAACACTGTCACCAGCATCCGAGTTGTTGAGCTGGGGCCAAGAATCTTCGTTCCGCTGATGACGGGCTATGATGGGTGAATCAGGACGCATGCTGCGAGGCAACTCCTCCACATCGGATTATTACTCTAGGCTATCATGAACGATAGCTACATGAGATATATGACAACGAAACCGGTGCTGATATCCTCCCTGCGGAGCGTATTTAAAGGACATCCTTCTTTAGTTCTCGTGGTCTCTACGGAGTAGATAGGTCAGGCCATACACCAAGTCAATATTACATCTTTTTATGATGCATTGAAAAAGTGCAATACATGATAATCCTTGAGTCCATTTCACTTCAATCGTTAGCGACGGTGAGTTTCACCTCTAGTACAAGAGTTGCGAGAGCCTAAACCCCTGCAAGTCACTTACCAATTCCTGAAGTCCAGTGTTTCAGGTTCTAGAGTTGTGTTTTAGTCCAGAATAAGGATCAAAATTTCAAGCAGCACTTTTTAGAAATCAACCACCAGAAATAATAAGTAATATATAAACTTTACCAGTTGCATTATTCAAGCCTTAAAGTCCAGTCTCTTGTTTTTCCCCAGTCTAATATGCAAAGACAGTATGTTGTTCCTCTGGTCGAAAATGATGGGATTAGTCCTTAGTCCGGACTAATCACAACCCTTCAACTTCAACTTTCAGCCAAACATTAGTATCACCTCAACTACGGGAAAAGCATCGACTCCTTTCTGCCAGCTCACACAATCCTTATTTCCTCGGGTGAGAGATGATTGAACTTAGCATAAGAGAGATCTCCCCTAACCCCTTCTCATAGATTCTTCAAGCAACCTCTGAAGCGGGACGTATTTGCAGGCTGATGGAACAATAAGCCAACCTCTTTCTTGAGCGCTTCCTCGGACATTGAGGCCTTCTCTACTAAATTGCTTAGAAAAGCAACTGTGTCTGGGTTTTCGTCTGTTCTCAACTCTTCTAAATTACCTAAAAAAGCAACTATGAGCATGGATTTTCGTCTGTTCTCAACTCAACCTCCCTGAATGGTTTCCGCCTAGCTGATTTAAGGTAAGTGTTTGCTTCATTTACCCGTAACCCCTCCAGCAGTTGCCCAAAATTTAAACAGGCACCACGGCGACTGCCTCAAAGAACCTCACCCCGCAATCTGATTCAATGTTGTCCATTGCTGTCATTCACATAGTTGCACTGTGAAATAGCGTTCAAGTCGCCATTCGATCCTCCGCCCCCAGATCCCATATCACATCCGTTCCCTTCTGTCATCACTGATGTGAATCTGAACCTGTTGTCGCCGTGCTCAACTCTCCCAAGTTGCACACCTCTTTTCATCAACTAGGTCTGCCTCTGATGAGACACGCCGACTTGCACCTCTGCTGGTACTATTAGAGCCAAGACACTTCCTTCATCCGCAACGCAAGGACAGCTTTATCACGTAGGTTTTCCGTGACGTTCACAGAAACTTCAAGGAATTGTTATCAGGTCCATAACTAATCAGTTTACTTGAGGAGTAGCACTTAACGTCTCCTTATGGGCGTGACGGGCCATTAATCTCTTCGCCGACTTTTCAATCATCGCCGACACTCCAACCCATCGCCGACACTCCAACCCATCGCCGACACTCCAACCCATCGCCAACACTCCAACCATCGCCGACTCTTCAACCGTCTTCACACCCGTCTATTCAACGGTCTTCACACCTGTCTATTCAACGGTCTTCACACCGGTCTATTCAACCATCTTCGCATGCGTCTATGCAATCATCTTCGCACCCGTCTACATTAGAGCAGCAGCTACTCGCCGAGACAATCGTCATGAAGCGCAAGTTCGAGAAGGGTGCAGGTCCCCCTGCGGTTGTGTGCGTATATTGACTGTCTGACACATGCCTTACAAATACTTTATGGCGTACTCGATGTCCAGTTTGCTAACAGAGCTGACTTAGATCCTGGGGTACCCAAATGGTCACCATGGAAGCTTCCACAGGGACTCAGAGTTTCGCCATCCACGCCGTGTTGCTTGCGTACTTTTCGATCTATTTCCGCACGGCACTGAGCAGTGAAGGTCACACCTACAAGTTCACGCTCACAGAACACTGCGACGATGATGTGCTGGCCATGTTCATGGGATGGATTTATCTCAAAAGCCCTGGAAATGACTTCGGGCACAGCATCTGCCGCCAGAAGTTTTTGACAGATGGTCCATTCCACAACCTTGCTCGAGCTTGGCTCTTTGGTGATCATATTGGCGCCGCCGATTTCCAAAATGACCTGATGAGAGTCATGTTCGCAAGCTGGTGGAAACTGTTCATGCAGGTGATCGAGTTCGAGGATCTCACCATTGTCAGTGTTCTCGAGACAATGTGGAACGATATACCCGAAGGCTCTGCTCTTGACAAGCTGTTCATTGAAGTTGCTTGTCGCGTGATCGGATATCCGGGCAGAAGAGCGGTCGCCGACGACGAAGATGCTGACGCAGTATCTGAATTCGACGGACATACCAGGCCTGCTAACGCAGAAGCTTTCTGGGATAAATGGTGTCTCTACAAAAGTTTGAGCGAAGATGAACTGGTGCAGAAGATATACCAATATCCAGAGCGCGTACAACCGGTATTGCTCCGTCGTATGATGTACTACATCAAGGTCGGACGATGGGACCCGAACGATGACGGATCCGGAGATGCACCCGAAGATCTCTGGAGCTGGCTCAAAGTCGACGACTTCTTGGTCCCAACTGAGAGCGAGGAAGAGGAAGGAGACAAGAGACAAAGGGTTGGGGACGCCTAACACGCCGATACAGATGTTGCTGAGTGCCTGGGTGGTGGACAAGGACATATATGCAAACAGATGCCGACGGATGTGTCGGTAGCAAAATGTCTGTGACTCTACAGATGTGAGCCAGTCTAGGTGGTGACTGAAGCGCACGGTATATTGGAGGAACATCAAGTTTCCCAGCTTTCCGTCATAGACATTTGAGTTATAGCACCACAAAAGGCAATAAAAAGGAGCTTTGCGTACTGTTTTTGTCTTGGTATTATGTGATCCAGATGCTGACCACAGGGAGACAAGTTTCCAATACAGTGATAGAGAGAAATCACCTTTGTGGAGTTTGACCGACAGAGTGCACCAGTCATATTTGAATTCCCGTCAGAGTGCAAAGACAGGTAGATAGCACGTACTCTGCTGACCACTTTTTTTTCTTCCTTTTTCCAGACATTGCTACACTTAGCTTCAGGATGGCAGTGGCAACGAGATATGTCTAGCAGGAACGCACTAACGAGTTGTAGCAGCTGAAAGACCATATTAGACAGCTTCAGAACAGCAATTATCTACCTTTGAACAGAGACATGTCTAATCTCAACATAAGAACATACGTAATAACAATTTCTGAGCTGTATAGCAACATTCACGATGCAATGCCAGTGGCCCTCTCTCAATGGCACTAAGAATAAGTGAAGAAGGCAAGGTGACTATATACCTAGGTATGCAAGAGATAGGCCATCACGTTGTTCCCATTCAGGGCTCTTTCAAGATCGAGCTCCTTCCCAAATCTCACGAACTTGGAGAGGAGCGGTAGTCGAGAGGCCTGGGGTTGATTTAATATTATAAGTACCTAGGTACTTTTTCCATTCAATGTTATCCTGTCTCTAGCGCCCGTCCCTCCAATCTAGCGGCTCGTATATGTGACGACCTCACAACTCTCTTCGATATCTCTCCCGCCTTCCTCCCACACATCACATTCATCCCACTCATTCACTAGTGCCCAGGGCTTTGTCTTTCCGTCAACATCCAGTCGTCCAAGTCGAGCCAAGATATGTTAACCCACCTGCCTCATCCCACCTGGGTCCATCACTGAGAGTTCTTCCGTTGCACAACTTGTTTGGGGATACCGAGGCGACACTTGCCTTCGGTATCTTCTCCATTGGTGTTTGCAAACTAAGCTTGCAGGCGGCTTGAAGGTCTCTCAGACTTTTTCGTCCCATTTCTGGGACGTTACCTTGAGGCAAGAGCACTCGCCTGAACTACACACCATTCAGCCTGACCGAGCTTCTATCAGTTCCTTCCCTCGAAATCATCGACTACCTACAGTAGTGCATCTTCGTGGTAAGTAGCGCTTTCTTGCCAGAACATCTGTTCAATACTGAATCATCTCCAAGCCACTGTTTCTGCTTTAGGAAGTCGCGTCCTTCGTCAGCTACACCGTGTACCCGACGTCGCCAAAGTGCGACCACCAGAACAGTACCGAGCCTTTCCGGGCAAAATCACTACTGCAGAGACTTGCCTCATCATGGCGCCCAAGTTCAAGAGAGAGGACAAGACCCCTGAGCCTGGGTAAGTCTAGTAACCTTGGATTGGTTCTTTGCACTCATTGACTCATGTTTTTTAATTAGCACCTGTGGCCCTGAGATGGTAACACTTACATCCCATGGAGGAAGCAAGACCTTTTACGTTCCAGCACGTTTATTAGCGCACGTCTCCGAGTACTTCCGGGCCGCGCTCAATAGCAACTTCCTGGAGGGCACGACCTATGAATTCACACTCACCGAGCACTGCGATGACACAATTCTAGCGGTTTTCACTAAGTGGGTTTATACAAGGACCGGAAATAACCTTATGGAATACGACATTCGGACAACCCACGTCGTGGAAGAATCATATTCGGTCGTTGTAAAGGCATGGCTTTTTGGAGATTACATCAGAGCCCCAGAGTTTCAGAATGATATGATGATCCTGATCACGGAGGAGGACCCATCTACCATGTGGGACGCGGCCGTTCTCCAGGAATTCTGGTCGCGGGTGCCAGTGAAGTCTAAGCTTGACATTCTATTCATCGACGTACTTGCCCGCGCAATATGCGACAAAGAATGCAATATCACCTATGCGAGCCTTAAAAATATTGTCGATGAATCCTATCCGCCCCATGTATGGGAGGAACTCACACATCGCATGGTGGACAGGCTCCGAACCGGACGCTGGGATCTGCAGGCAAATTCTGAGCACACCAACAATTACGACCTCCAACACCGCGTAGATCGTTATCACTACCTAGTCTGAAATCTGGGGTCAAGTTTGACAATCCGAACGTACCTCCTGGAGTGGTATTCCTCAGCTACAACATTGGTGGCAGTGGAGATAGGGATCCAAAGATCAACGCCTCCAATGTGGACTCTTCACGGACGAAAGGGCTCTTCACGGATGAAAGGGAAAGAAGAAGTTCTTGGGGGGAGACTGCGAAGATGGATGAAAAAGGCCAGGGAAAATCTCGATAAAGAGAGGTGGTTCATCTTCGTCTCACGGCCTATACACAGGCTATAAAGACCAGTCATTACTAAAGGACACCAAAATCGCAATGCTTCCAAATTCTTCATTTCCATATCGTCTTATATGTGCAAATGTCATGGAGCAGGAAAATACGACAGCACCGTAACACTCAGCCATGCAACTTACAGCCGACAACTCGTTGACAGGAACAGTCTCTTCGCGATATGAACATTATCAAGTGTATTTTCTGACAAATAGTCTGCGGCCATGTTTGATTTGTGTAGATGTAAACGCTCAGTGAGAAGATATACTTGCAACTCACTTGTTAATGCGATGACAGTAGTAGAGTTCGGTGTAGTGCTGTGATCTACTTAGCCTGCCATCTGACTGGGTGACTTCGAATGTCACAATACTACAGTGGCTTCCCCATGATGAAATGTCGGTGTCGACTCCCAGTATCATCTGTTCGTGATCAAAAGAGTTATGTGCTAATCACTATGTGAGTTGTGTATAGTATGATACCTTATGTTTCACTGGGAGGGTTTGCAACTTCACGGAAATATCGAAGGCCAAGATAGTCCTTATTAATGGTTCTTGTGACAACAACTATGGTCATGTCATAAATCAGGCTCACCGTATTGCGGCAAAAAGTCCCTCTCTCATTACTTTTAGCCTGGTATTAGTAGAACACTTGGGAATGACATAGCTAGGTGAAGTATCAAATTATGCACCTCTGAAATAAAAGAGTTCTGATGTTGCGTGCGTGAGATAACCTAAATGTGAGTGATGTTCATGACACAGCCATATCATATTGGCTTTGAAGGGCTTCATGTGGCTCGTATGTAGGCCAGACGAATGTCGCGTCTAAATGCTAGAGCAAATAGGGTTGCTGGAGCACGCACATTGTTCATGCTTTTCAATGTAACCACTGACAGTCTTTTGCGTGGGTATAATTTTCAACTCGCATCCCTCTCATTGCTGCAAAATCCATGTTGGGTATAATGACTATGGGCCTCGTGGACTTTGAAGTGATAAATTTTGAAGAAGGAAAAGATAAAAGGTGGATAAATGCGTATATACTCATATCTGAAACATAAGTTTGACCATCAAGAGACTGAACATGGTTGCCAGATCTGAAAATCTACTTGCCGCGTGTTGTATAGGTATGTGACTCTAAAATAGGCCAAACAAATTACTTGTAGTCTAGTGCAAGCATTGATATCTGGCTCTCAAGTGCGTCGAGCCAGACAAGCACGGATACAAGCAGCATTGTCTCATAATCCCGCAAGTAACAATTTGTCAACGCCTCCCGAATGCGAGTTTGGACATCGACACATCGGTAGGCGATCTGGGCTGTAGAACTGTGAAACAGTTTCGCACCCATTAGCTAACTACCTAGCATTGCCAAAGTCTGATATCAATCGACTCCCCTCATCGGAGACATTGAACATTTTCTGAGTGAAGGGACGGAAAGCAGTTGTGGCACTCGTCCCCTCAGGCATCATTCAAGTCTATGCACTTGACAAATTTCGTGGCTTCGTCGGAAAGAGCTTTAGGCTGAACGATAGTTAGCTTCCTGCCCGACGAGGAAGTTTCGCAGCCCTAGGCAGGTAACTTCTTCTGAACAAGCCTTCTTCGAGGAGCAGCCGTACCTGCATTCCGCTTTGTTGTCTCTCAACTTCCGCAAGCCTCTCCCGCTGTACAACATCTGTGGCTGATCTACTCAACCCGAGTGGACTTCGTTTCGCAAGTCAGCCCTGCCCCTCTATCTCGACAGCTACAGACGCTTCTAGGCGTGTTCCTCACCACCATGGGGTCACTCCCCGATCTGCCGGCTTTCGATGAAAGCGATGATGAGGTTGTCACTTCAATGGGCGGACGCGCACTGGCTCAGAGGTTATCTTCATGTAAGACTTGGTGTTCGCATTGACAGAATGCGCTAACGTCCGTTTGTAGCTGCCTTGCCTCTTCCCTATGGTGACACTACTGCTGTAACCGACTTGGAGGACACAACTTCAGAGAGCTCCGATCTTTCTACAATCAATGCGTACGAGCCTTTGGCCTTGAACATCGGGGACGTTCCGGAAGTGACGGCTACCTTTGCTCCCTTCAAACTGATCAAGAGATACCCGCATATGTATGTTGGCAGGACGAACCAAAAGAAAGTTAGTTTGCTACTTCCTACTGTACTTATGAAGGATCACTCACTCATGGCTTCCTTAGGCATATGACTATTTCAAGGAAACCTTGCTTAAGGACTGCATCTGGGACATGTAGGTCTCATTCTCGAAAACCAAAACCTTATATAGGTGAGGCATGATTCTAATTGCGAAACAGATTCGTTCAGCATGACCCGGCCCCTACCAGAAGCCCGCTGCTTCTCGTTCCCACTTGTCAATTTGAGCAATACCTCGAGACATTCAACAAGAAGTTTCAGAAGCAACTTTGCATTCCCGAGGGCAATGCCAAAGATGGGTTTTACCTCACATTTGGCGAGTCTGACACGCCACGCCCCCGATATTTGGGGCGAGTCGAGAACGCCGAGGCTTTCGACAACCTAAAGCCGTTGATTTTGACGATGTCCGGTGCCGATCTAAGTGGACTATCGCCCGACTGCCTCCAGACGTATAAAGACAAAATGAATAAGATCTATGCATCTCTCAAGGGCGATCCTGACAAGCTAGCAAGGAAAGCTGAGAGACAGACACTGAAGAAGGCACAGATGTACAAGAGTTGGAGCCGCATGGTTAAACGTGTGCAGCAATACTTTGGTCTTCGTCAACCGAGACTGGAACAATTCTCTACACGTAAGCCCACTCCATTGCACCCCACTACCTGAGACTGACCTGGCGCATAGAGGACCCTGCTCTCGAATGGAATGTCAATCTCCCACCGAAATTCAAGCCCAGAGACTCCGTACGTTTTGTCTGTATCGACGTCGAGGCATACGAGCGAAACAACGACATCGTCACGGAGTTCGGATTTGCCATCCTCGATACTAAGGACATCGAGGACGTAGCCCCTGGAAAACGAGGCGAAGATTGGTTCCCGATGATCGAGGCCCACCACATCAGAATCGAGGAGTACTCGTACATGAGGAACACTGAATACGTCAAAGGCTGCCCCGAATCATTCAACTTCGGAAAGTCTGCCATGGTCTCCATCAACAACATCAATCGTGTTATTGGCCAACTACTCGGGGATCCTCAATCCAAAGACAAGAGACCAGTCGTCCTATTGGGCCATGATCTCCCACAGGATATCAGGTACCTGGACAAGGTCGGCTACAACCCACATGGAGATTCATGCCTTGTCATGGATGAGATCGACACGAAGAGCATGTTCCAGCGACTGCAGCGATCTCCCAATGGCCGCAGCTTGGACACGGTGTGCAGTGAGCTTGGGATTCCGGGATACAATTACCATAACGCTGGAAACGATGCCGTCTATACTCTGCGGGCCATGATTTCCATGGCTATCAAACGTACAGTTGAGGGTTCGGACAAGAAAGAAGACGTAGCGGGGTAAGACTGGTAACGATGATCTCAGTGTGCAAAGGCTGACAATTAGATGCAGCGGTGACGAGTGGACGGATGGAGAGCTGGTTGACGGCGGCGAAGCCTCTCGCTCAGCGCCTATAGTGCAGCAAGAAGTTGCAGCTCAACCTAACGCTCAGCAACCCGAAGCCCAACAGCCTAAAGCTCAGGAGACTAAAGGTAAGTTTCTCGAGTTATCAGATATCGATGAAACTAAACATGATTTAGCACAACCAGAGGATGTACAATGGTGAATGGCTGCATTGTGGTCTCATGACATTACTCGAGGAGCAAGAGCTATCAATGCCTTAATGCCCAGCTCGATGGGCTGATTCCTCATTGCGAACCGCAAGACCTTCGCTTCCATGATGACTGTGGCGAAGAAGAAAAACACGGATGGGTGCATGCCCTGGCTGAAGCTGGTCCGGTATGGAGATGGAGAGGTGAAAATACGTGCGCGTTGAGTTTTATACAGTCTAGCAAAAGCTTCGTCTCTCTGGACTTGCTCCGCCAAAAAATGCATGTGTAACCCTATCAAGAAACGCCTTCGCTCCATGAAATGCCGTGATAATACTGTACAGATATTGATATAAGCCTTCTTCCCTCCTAATTACTTCTCGTTTCAACTCGGTCTTCGGATCGTCGCGGTATGTGTGGCTATTGGAGATGAGAGGATTGGTTCCATATAATTTTGCCTTGTCTAGCTGCCCTGTTTTTCCAAGAGCTCCTTGGCCTCATTGATCTTGGTGGCGAGGTATGGGCTTCCGCCTCGATCGGGGTGGTTCATGAGCATGAGTGTTCTATGGGCCTTGCGGATCTTGTCTTTCGTTATGGAGCGCTCGCTTTGGAATGGTTAGTAAGTTGTTCGTCGTTCTCGGAGTAAAATCTCGATGATTTTGGGTAGGATGTTTCTGTCGAAGGGATCATACTTAAGCGCCAAAATGAGCGATGCCTCCTTCTTGGTCATGCGCTGATCGAATCCCCCCTTATAGAATGCCTTGCCCATCGCACCGACGCCTCCTCGTGATCTGCGCCATGCTACCAGTCCTGCGCGACCCTACATTGATGTTAGAAAGTGAACGATGGGCTGGAGGAATTAAATGTAAGAGGGGAGAAGCGTAGGAACCACGTATCAGATACGTACAAGAAATGCAGCAACAGCAGCACCGCCTGCATATACTAGTAAAGACATAGTGATCTGTATTCTTTGCAGAACAGATGGTATGGTTGTGGGCGAGTTTAGTGATGGTCATGCGGAAATTTGGTGATGCTACGATGCGCGCCAGACCTGGGATCGTTGAAGTTCGTTGTACCTTGCAATGGCAGCGGGTCTTATCTAATCAGTCAGAAAGCTAGCCAAGTACAGTAGGCGGTGCAAACTTTGGGCGCCGGCAGAATGGGATACCCCCACCGCCACTACAATTCTGCCACTACCCTCTACTTGCTAGCTCTTCCACGCCGAGACATCGAACTCGCCGAAGTCACAACAAATCCAGCATTCTCAGTTGCGACGACAAAGCGCGTGTCGCACTGCCAACATGAGGTGAGTCTCTACCTGTTGAATTTCAATATACATTTCCTTGGACACGCCGACAATGCAACCGCAATGCTGGGAAGCAGGGTGGATGGGAATGGTAGCCGGGCCCCAGCAAGCGAAACCGACAGCTGCGTACTGCGACTCAACCTAATCGAATGGGAGGATTTTTGCGCAAACAGATCTGGGAAATGCGACACTGCTACAGGACGTTCGAG
Source organism: Xylariaceae sp. FL1019 (assembly GCA_022578705.1). Classification (NCBI taxonomy): domain Eukaryota; kingdom Fungi; phylum Ascomycota; class Sordariomycetes; order Xylariales; family Xylariaceae; species Xylariaceae sp. FL1019. The sequence goes on from MU391928.1 coordinate 1,288,927, forward strand.
CACATCATACGGACGCCGCATGATTTTTCTCGCCTCTTGAACCATATCGAAACCATTGAAGATCCAACCACTGATGCGATTCTTTCTACAGGGTGGAAACATGCTACTTCTGCTCTCGCCCGGCCTACCCCGGGAAGGGAATGGTATGTGACTTTTCTCATTCGATCGCCCCGATTCCTGTATCGCCCCTTTCGAATCGAAGGATCGTGACTTCTTGTCGCATTCCAGATCGCAGCCAGGCATGGGACTTTGGTGTCGTCCTCGTGTTCACATGTGTGAATACGAAGCCAGGGCCATGTGTCGGCATTCGGACCTGCCAATCGCTAGCTCTCTGAGAAAATAGCTTCTCGCACAACCCGTGTTTCATGAACCACATTCTCCAGTCCAACCACAGGGAATGCGAAGAGGGAGACCTACAGGATTGGCTGGAGTCAATGCGTATTAAGGGCTTAAACTATGTTCAGCTCACAAGCGACACACTTGTTAGTCTGGAATATCACACCAGCTTTGGTTCATTTTGTCTACGTTCTTGGTGCTTTTGTTACTCTTTCATTGTGTCGGGCTTTCCACCATTGGGACTTTTCTGTGTCCAAAGTATATCTTTGGGACTCAAGCTAACCATTGTAAAGCAATTTGTCAGGAATGACGGCAAAGCCTTCCGTTTCTGTCGGTCTAAGTGTCTGTCCACTTGACTCTGAGAGGATATCGAAAAGGTACTGACAGTATTCTAGGCCACAAGAACTTCAAGATGAAGAGAAACCCTCGCAAGCTAGGTTGGACCAAGGCCTACCGCAAGGCTGTAAGCATCCGATTTGCCTTGGCCGCGGTAACATTGCTGATGTTGCATCTTTAGGCCGGCAAAGAGATGACCGTCGACTCCACACTTCAGTTCGCACAGCGTCGCAACGTTCCGGTCCGATACAACCGCGAGCTTTGGGAGAAGACGATGCAGGCCATGTCACGCAGTAAGTATTCCGTCAATGGTTTACCAGCTATACTCATGGTCACATTCGTGCCAAACCATTACTAACTATCTTTGCAGTCCAGGAGATCAGGCAAAAGCGCGAGAGAGTTCACTACAAGCGACGCATGGCAGGCAAGCGTGCCCGCGAGCTCGCCCTCGACAAGAAGCTGGTCGAGACCCACAGCCATCTGCTCCCTCGCATGCGTGGCAGCGAGAAGAGACGTCTCTTGGAACAAGGCGTCACCTCGGAGGAGATCCAGAGAATGGAGGAGACTCTTACACCGGAGAAGGCCAAGGTTATCGGCAAGGAGAAGATCCGACAGAGACTCCGTGTCGACGGTGGAGTCGAGTACGTCCCCACCGATGGTATGGATGTGGACTCGGAGTAAATCTTGTGATTGCGTCTTTGCGGCTGTTCGGCAGGTCCTTCGTGATGGGTGGTCGGAAAAGAATCATGGCGTCTCTTGTGTTTTAACTACGGCATGTCCTGGCGTTCGGGGTAATGAAGATTTCTAAGCTAAAGAGGATAGATCTGCCTGCCTTCTGCTCGGTACGAATGTTTACGTTCGTACTCTTGCGACAACGTGCTTCCACATGACCAGTGGCGTTCGTGTTGACTTTCACGTAACATGAAGATACCGTAACACTTGTCAGATGTTTCAAATAACCTGAGAAAGGACTATCTATAGGTCTTCTGAAGTTTGATTTTTTTTGACAGTCTTATCTCGATTTAAGAACAGAACAACCAAGGTAATTGAAAAATAGGGATATTTTCATTCCTTGAGTCCGTATCTCTCTATGCCCTCGCATAGATCCCGCATTCGTTACCATCTTTCTACTCCACACAACAAGACCCCAACCTCTACTCATAATCACCCTACTAGCCTCATAGCCTCATAATCTCATCATATACATCCCAGCCTCCCATCTACACTCAACCCCTAAGACTCCTCATCCTCACCCGGCCTCCGTCCCCGTCCAGGAGCATGCAGATGATGGATCCTTGGGGGCGGCGGTAGACTATCGCGAATCTCCTGCACAATCCCCGCGTCAAGGGCGGCTTTCCGCTTAGCTTCCTGCTCGGCTTTCGCGCGCTGTACTCCCTCGCTTTCCCCGCTTGCCCAGTTACCCGCGCCGCCTCGACCTGTGTGCGCTGGGCGGGCTGCTGGGGCTGCTTGAGGTGCTGGTGAAGAGGTTGCGGGAGAGCTCGTGGGGAGCGTAGAAGTAGAAGTGAAATTCCCTGCGCCTCCACGCCCTGAGCGCGCGTACCCTGTGTTTGGTGTTGGTGTTGAACTGCTGGGTGTTGTGCTGGTGTCGTCTCCCGGCTGGGAGATGGGCTTTTGGGCTTCTATGTCCTGTGTTTGGGTGTGGGTGTTAGTTTGATGGATGGTTGCGGATATGAGGTGTATTTGAGTTGTAGCAACGCAAATGTTTGAGAGCTTCATGGTTTTTTTGGTGTTGAGTGACGCAATGGGGTAAAGACAAACCTCTGTACTCTGCTTCGTCGTCGCATCTACGGCGTCCTTATGGGAGTAGAAGTTCCCCGCGCCCCCGCGACCTGTGCGGTGATATACGTCGGACATTGACTCAGTGTTTGTCTCTATTAGGATATTTCAATCAATGTCAGTAAATGAGGAATTTATTTAGGACGGATCACTTTTATTGGATTTGTAGATATTGTGTGAGAGTGAGTTCAGCTCTGTTCTACAATGTCGCAGCCGGTTTGATAGTGGTTTCGAGTGATGTCTTGCGTCATGACCTACCCGGGAAGACTATGGCCTGATTTTGGGGTTTGGCTCTGAGGTTTGACTTACACGGCAGATCAACCGCTCGCGATGATTAACAGACTTCAATATCGAATGATTATTGTCTATCGAAGCTGTGGAGTTGCCGAGTCAATTCAAGTATCACGGTCTAGTCCGTGATGATTGGCGGACCACAAGCAAGCTAGGTTCACAACCTTTCAACACCTTGAAGACACCGGACAAGCCAAGGTTTTACAGACCATCAGACGTTTACGTGAAAAACATATTGCAACTTCTAGGAGCGTTTGCCTTGACTATGGTCTCGGTGGGTACTGATTAGAAGGCAGTTTTACGGCTCGGCCAAAGGTGTACACGTGGTTGATTATGTGGTCCATATACTCCCTCGTTAGTACTCTAATGAATGGGTTAATAAGCAAATGGTCATCGGTCTTGTGAAGCAATGGGCATGCCTTCGGGTCGTGTATCAGCCGGCAAGTCACCTTACATCTTCGAAAATGCTGAAGTCCGGCACCTCATCGTGACGTCTTTCGAGGCTGAGTCGACGGTGGCGAGAGTGGACAGTCTGGTGGCCTTGCTCAACAGCTCCCAGTGAGTCACCGAGTCGGCCGGTAGAGGTTGCGAGAACCGAACGACTTGGTGGATGTACTCTTACAAGTGGAGTTTCAAGATATACTGTACCGTATTGTGGAGGAGCACTATCGTGTGAACGCGTTCAATAGTCGAAAAAGGTGCGGTTGCGGCCGCAATCATCCACAGTAAGAACGGTTTAGACACGGATACTTGACTGCGCTATCTCTCTTCCCCAGCTCCTAACTTTTCTAGCCTGGCGACCTGGCTAGTCGGTTCCGAAGATAGGTTATCCATTGCAATTGTTGGTCCTGTTTCTGTCATTGAGCGAACATCCAAAAAGTCCATGCAGGCTGTGCAGAGAGCGGGATGGTGAGAATGGATACCTAACGTCATCGAGGGTCGTTGAAGGTCCACTTGCCCCATCGTGAGATGGCACGATGGGTATCTGTGGTTCCCCTCGTTGACATTTCGATTAGGGATAAGAAACGGTGAAGATCCCACCGGTTTCGTTGAAGTATGATATCGAACTGTCGAAGATCGTCATGTCCCTGGCAGGAGATCGTTGTGTGCTGTTGGACTGCCATCCTTGACCTTGAACACGCTAGCTGGAAGATATACATATGTATAGTAAGAGTCCTACTGCTGAGCCGAGGTTTACGTGTGCGTGGGGCAGAGTTGCGCCATAAGGCATGCACTATGCGACAGAAGGGTCCTTCGTGTCAATATTGTCTGACGAAGATTCAAAACTTGGTGCGGCTGGGTGTGAATGAAACGTGGTCCTCTACGCCGTAGGTGCGGCACATCGTACCTATCTGTCATGTTCCATGCGTGTAAGTTACGCTGTACCTGCATCGAGGGGCAGCAGAGGCAGGTTTAAGCACTGCGGCTCGATCCCGCTTGACTTTGCACAAGGAACTGTACCCAGACGTGCGGTAGCCCGGGGCACGTTTGGCTGGTGTGCTACCACGTCAGCAGCCACTGGGACTAAATCCAGTCCGTGGGTTATGCGGGACAAAGGGAATTCATAGCAGTATTACAGATCACCGGCACTGATGTGAGTAAGGTCGATTTTCAATGGCAACTCCAAGTATGGTCTCTTATGAGCCAAGAAGAGATAAAACAGCTAAAAAGATGCGAACTTTCTTGAATACGGATTACAACATGAATGGTGGTATTCCAGTTCTCAGGGACGGAGACGCCCCAAGTCCGGTGCCCGACACAAAGTTCGAACTGGAAATTTACCGACGATTCCCTGTCTGTGCTCTTTTTTTTTTGTTTCTATTTTCTCCCGAGGGAGGCAGACGGTGGAGCATAGGCAGTCTCGGCTGTCAAGCTGACAACCATCGTCCTTCACAGGCGGCTTCTACGGAGACGATCATACCGCCGATCACTCGTGCCAGGACGATCCAGAAGCCCTATGAACAGATCAGCTGGCCGTGTTGAATACGATCTGACTCTTAAAGTACGACCCGTTCGAGGACTGTAAAGCAGTTGGCGTCATCTCTGACGAGAGACGCCACCTTATGCAGTATTGAAGAAACCACTAGGTAACTTATCAGCTTTCTTTTGTTCCACAATACCATATCACGCACATGCGAAGTTAGGTACTGTGTAGATGCAAATTGTGTCTCAGAAACTTTTCACGTGTGACATCTCCTCATACTCATACATTGCGACAACGATTTAAGACGTCACGATGGCAGATTGGCACGAGAAAACTAATCCAAGAGAAACCCAATTGTTCTCTTTCTACAGCGAATAACGATTAGCCATGAGGAACAACGAAAACGTAAATTGCAGGTGTGCGACCCATGTCACTCGTGCGGTTGAAAGTTGAAACGTTCTCGACCTGCATCAACGCGTTTAGCCGCACTTGCCACTGCTCCAATCCCAAACCAGCGGTATCCCGTGATCCCAAGCAAGGGCTTCGAGGTAAAAGAGAGTTTGTTACGGGTGTGGCACTGTCAACACCAACATCTGTGGGTTCTTGGAGAAGATGGTGTGCAGTCCCACCACACAGCTGTGTCGTGTGGTCCAGATCTCTCGGTTAACCTCACCTGGGTTGAACACAATTCTCGAGCTACAGGCCCATCGGCGCAGGAACGTTCAAATTGTATGCGAGTTCGTCTGAATATAGGTAGGACTAGTAGATTTATTTGTTGAGTGACCAACCAGAAGCACTAGATCACGACTGGACCTCTTGAGAATTGATGTTCGCAAATTCTGAAATCTTGATCATTTCTCATAGAACGGAGCGGCTTGCACTGCTACATAGAATTCCTGTCTGTACTCACACAGTAGTAAGTATAGATTACTATAAAGATACATAAAAAGTTCCGATTGTACTGTACTTTATTTAGACGCCAGGCCAAACTTACAATGGAGAGATCGTCGAGTTACCAGTCAATGAAAGATCCCTCACTCAGTATTGTTGAGATCAGTCCGAGATCAGTTGCAGACGCACTGAGTGTGTGTCTAGAATTGGTTCCATTCTATCCCCTACGCACCTGCCGATATCGAATGGAGAGTTACCTGCTTTGATGGCTTTCATGCAGATGGCGAAATGGACTCTGTCGAAAAGGGTGAAAGCGCTGCCGATCCCGAAGGATCACTAACCATACTGGCAATTGTGTCATGGGTCACAAGCCACGAGCATGGGACCTCAATTTTCTATGTTGTTGGTAACCCGCGGCCTTGTGTTTCGTGTAAGGGCACTATTGAGTTCCGAGGGGTTGCCAGGAGGCGAATTGGTCAGTCAATTGGGCGAAGCGGTTCAGCATCCAGCTGACTGCTCAGCTCCGGCGACTCAAGAGTCTGACGAGATCAAACTCTGCTTCAATATTGAGCAGTGTGAATGTTATTAATATTGATACAGTAAACTGTACAGTATGATCATGAATCACACGCCCGTCCCGTAAAGTTGCAGGAAACACGGGGGAATCGTCCAGCTGCATTCCGCCATTCCCCTCTTCTCAGCTTCCGCCAATAGATTATAGCTTCGGCACGTTTGAATATTCAACGGAGTGCAACTAGTACACCACTTCACCACTTTCTGTAGATTTGACGTTGCCAAGACTATCTACACTGGGTTAAAACTTTTGATACTAGTTCTGCAGTGCATCATCAGGCTAGAGCCCATTGGACAGGGAGTCGAGTAGTCTATCGTCGACCTTTCCGTCCAAGCACCCTTGACAGTTCCAAGGCCCCCTCGCGTCCCCATGCACAGCGACGATCACACAGCGACTACCGATATGAACAGCTGGCTCGCCAGGAAAGCATACGAATAGGATGCCGAGTGTGTTGCCTCCATACGCGACCGCAAAGTAGGACGAAGAAGAATTTACTTGGTCGCCTTCAAGCTGGCCGGATATACACTCGGTTTACTACAAGGCTGTTGGAATAGAGGTACCTACTGGTAGACATGATGGCACTTGAAGAGCGCCCTTTGTTCGGTCTCTGCTATTCATATTTAGTTACAAGGCTGGCGACATATCCGGTTGGATTGACAAAATTTCTTAATAATCCACTGCGCCCTATCAAACCAAAAAAGGAGAATGAAACAAAGGCCATTCCGGAACAAACGCGGTGGGCTCGTCGCTATTGAAAGATTTGTCGTGAGCTTACTGTCTCGCGCGGAATTTGTCTGCTACCACAAGGCCCTGCGCCTTGTGTCCAGCTTGACTGATATGGGTATCACAATTATTTCGCATCCGAAGATAAATGTACCTGCCGAATATCCCGTGTTGGTTATCTGCCCGAGAGAACTATTGTAGCTTAGCTATGGCAGCCAGCCATGGCCCCACCACATGGCTGCCTCTCCTATCGGTACTTTTTTGAATCGAGCCTGTCGAACCTATCGAGCCTGTTACGCGTACCCCAGGGATCACGGTTCTCACATGATCCTTCCAGCTTGAGTCCTTGCCTGGGCCTCGCAACCGTACATGGTCGGCAAGCTGACTGTCGTTGTTCAAGCGGCTGTTGCAGGGCCACGGCACAGCCGTATACAGCAGTGTTCAAGCCGAACAGTAATTAAGTAATAGAAACAGGCGCTCCCCAGACCGCGACAGACAAGCGCTGCTGTCAGGTAGCTAATCAAACGATGGCGGCAAATGGAAAGGGCACGTTGAGCAACGAGAGCTGATGATCGAGATGCGCGGCGGGGCATCGACAGGCCGTTGTGCCTGGCTAGTACTCAAGACAGCTAGCATGGTTGACGCAAGTTGCCAAACTAGTACAGGCTGCTTCGGTTTCCGTTTCGCTTGCAATTGTCTCGAGCGACCTCGTGGTCTCTCTCATACGACACAATGTCTCTTAAAGTGTGTCTACCATACCTAGTAGTACATACATAACTCATGACAGCTGTATTCACACATTGCTATCTGATCGTTCCGTTCTGAACTGAGCAAATCAACTAGCAATACCTTGGCACAGGGTCATGGCGCGATAGCACTAAAAACTTTAAACATGAACCTGAGAACTTTTCTGTATCTATTTCTGTCTTCCAAGTAAGCAAAGAGAGAGATACAAAATTGAACACGGTGCTATCTTGTTTATTTCTTGTTTCATTGCTAGAGTATCTACCTGTCGCTCATAGCGGCAGCAGGAGTAGGGAAAAGCTTGCTTTGGCATAATTTGTGAAACTTGAAAGTTGACATACGGCTTGGACTTTTTTTTTTTTGGACAGTGTCGATCACCCCCATAGGGATGGTCTACGATTGAAACTATATTCCCGATATTCCCAGTCCCTGTCGCTGAACTAATTCGGTCTACAGTACATCTTTCGAGGAGGCCAACTGCACGTCGTATGAGCTACGGTATACTCACCTTCGTCTATCCTGCGCGAAACAAGGCAAGAGTCGCCAACCGAAGCCCAGGCTCAAGCAGGCTAGGCAGGGCAAAGCACGTCCGGCAAGTAGAGATCGTAGAAGCCGAAATCGCGGAGTGCAGGGCCATGTTCTCCAGGCGCAATTCTTCATCGATCATGCTGACACATTTGCCTGGATTGGGGACACTTTGCATAACTTTTGGAGAAGGGCTAAGACGAGCGGGAAGCGCGAGAGGTGTTCCAGCTATGGCTATCACCTGGGGTAAATTGTACATGTAGTGTTATTCAGTAGTATTCTACGGATTACCTAGCATCCATTCAAGTCGCAAGTCACGAGGAACAAGCCACTGCGCGCCATCCGGTTCTCAGATGATTCGCTCGATGCCACACACATACCACCCCATCGTCAGGCGGTGCAGCAGGTACCGCGTGTGGCAGGCAGCCTGTACGGATGTAAGGTCGTGGTAGACAGACTCGTACCTCTGCACGTCGGCCCATGTACCTTCCTCTACCTCGTCCCACGCAGCTCGGAATAGAGAAGTGTGCAGTACTCCGTGTTTCTGGTCGTGGTGTTTCTACGTTATTCCATGACCCTGCAAGCGCATATCGGCGATTGGGAGCCCCAGTGCCCGGTGACCCCCCCTTTCGTCTCCCCATCGTCTCCCCATTCTCCGACTCGATTGCCTTGGTTGCCCCAATCTCTGCCCAGGCGCTGCCCGCCTTGGCCCAGACAGAGCCTAGACTTGGACTCACTCAGTATCGCTTCCCGCAGCTGTCACTGTGTACATCTGGCGATACCGCCGCAGTAACGGGCGGCCCTCGTCTCAGTCCTGCCTGCTGGACCTGAGCCAACGTGTGGTGCTTGTCCTCTTTCTTCCTGGTGCTCACTGCTTATCGAGACAGCCTTTGTCCCTTCCTCATCTTTCATGATCCAAGCATCAAGGGATATTTTTTGGGTTTCCCAGTAAAAATAATTATTTTCTGGCCAGCTTCTTTCTTGGTCCTGCGTTCCAATCAACTCGCTCTTCCACAACCCACATAGCCCTTGTCCATCTATCCTCCACCAACACACCACCACCACCTCACCCACTGCACTACATTCCCAACAAGCACATACTCTTCGCTCTGCTCAGCTTCGCTTCTATTGCTTCCTTTTGCTATCCCAAGCTGGTCTCTCCCATGACCAGTGTCTACAATACTCGCCTGTAATTGTTTTGTTGCTTCTGTGACCAGAGTGTTCGGCAATGGCCTCTTCTAAGGTGAATACTCATCGGCACCGGTGCCCGCCTAGCTTAGTTCCCAGAATAGAGCGGCCTCGCTGATCACAGTCATGTTGAACCACACAGGAAATGCAGACCTCAACGAGACCATTGATCCAGCACCGCCAGTCTATTTCTTCGGGCTCTACAGTCATGGCTTCTAGTCGTCCGTCCTCGCATTCCCGCACCAATTCCAGCACCCTCTCCGCTTTGTCTGGCGCCCACCGCGTAACCCGCCGCAAGAGCATGACCAACCCAACCGCCAATGCCGCTGCCGTCGCTGCCGTGGCCGCTGCTCTGCAAGGGCAGGAGGCCGGTGACAAGGTCGCCGCTTTGCCCATCACCATCAACGCTCGCCGTAGTACCATCTCCAAACCCACCACCGTCCGATCCGCCCTCGCTGGGAATCTGCCCTCGCCCCCGGCAAGTCTGCCGTCACACCGGTTTGTCATGAACAACAAGATAGAGGGACAGGAGAGTGCAATTGACGACGACTCCAACGATATATCGGCTGATGACGGAGAAGATGGGCTTCAGAAAGCCCGGATCCGACGCGCTAGTGATGGGCAGCCGCTCACCAAGGAAGGCAAGAAGAGCGGTCGCGTGGAGCTGCGTTGTGATAAGTGCGGGAAAGGATACAAGCATAGCAGCTGCTTGACCAAGCATTTGTGTGTGCCCATTTTCTTTCCCATTGCCCTTCACGTATACTCCACCACGGTTGGATTTCATGGCGGCACCGTTGGCGGTCAGACCCTACACCACACCATCCAAACCTAGATCGCATGTGTGACTTGTATTGACGATAGGCTTGGCAGGTGGGAGCACACTCCCGAGTGGTCCTATACGTCCAAGTTGCTCATTTCCAAGCACCAACAAGTACAGCTACTTGAAGCTGCCTCTGTACTGGTAACAATGAACAACAATGACGCTGCCACTCCTCCGGAGTCGGCTAAGGATCCAGCCAGTGAGACGGAATCAGCATCGCCGACTGCATCCGGGTACTCAGAACACCAAGATGGACGCAGCTCTGTAGACACAACCCCTCCGCCTCAGGGAGAAGGATTCACCGGATACCGAGATCTCCCCAAGCGATACAGCAACGGAAGCAGCTACTCGCGATCCTATCAATCCATTGCTTCAAGCTCATTCCTCCCTGGGAGCATACCCAATCGTAATGGCTTTACTCACAATCGGCACGGGAGCACGGACCGCCGTCCGGTATCGTCGGGGTTGAACAGCTCTGGGCAGGACGATCGTGATCTCGCGGCAGCGGTCGAGCTGCTCAGCTGCAGCACCGGAAGCAACGGAGGCAACCGGGACTCGCGACTTCCAGAGGACGCACCTCCGGTTCCCCCGCTGCCTGCCCGGTACCTCGAGCAAGCCGCTTTCGGCGGCACCAGCTTCATGAACAGCTATCGGCAGATGCAAATGCCGGAGAGCTTCACCAGGGGCCCTGTCCGTCAGACGCAAGACGTCAAGATGGAGGATAGCGAGGGCAGCACAGTGGACGACGAGGAAGAAGAGCGTCGCTCACGGGCGCGCAGCAGTGAAGAAGACGATGACATGCTTTTTGGACGCATGGAAGAATAAGTTGAATAATGGGCGACGACATGGTGACGAGACGAAACGATGCATGGAACTGACAGCTTTTCTTTTTCTTTTGTACCACAAACCTATAGCACTTCAGGCGGCTTGTAAATCAGGTGGTCCGCTCCGCCGCCGAATCTCAGCACCGAAGAGTGGACTCGTTCCTGTGTCAATCGGGAGCAGAGCTGCCACGAGGTTAAAGTGAGAATCGGAGGGGCGTCGAGTGAACACCCGGCACATGGCGAACGGCGATTATCTGCGAGGGAAGCACAACGATTGGTAGCATACCTTAGAGTTACGGACTCCGTGACCTCACACTTGGACCCAAGCCACTCATTTGGTCTTTAGCAATGAAACTTCGTTCGAAAACACTGTGTTCGAAAAATAGTGACATGTGATTTCAAGAAGAGACCCGGCATGAGCCAGATACTTCCAATCTCTATGCACAACCCGGTTTGTAGGCTGACGCTGGGGTGATTATTTGATGTCATGTTCTCTTGTGACCTGATGACATTTCATTCCTAGAAGTCATTCCGCGATATGAATAGTCAAGTCGAATCTGGTGCTTGGTAGTTGGGTACCGGTTTGGCGGTCGCGCGTATAGCAAACGGGGGTACCAAAACGTTCACAAGCACATCTTCAGCGATAGACGGGCAGCGTTCGGGACGTGTAGAGAAAGGGCGCAAGAGGAGTAGAGAGAGGTAGGTATTCTTATTATGAGGGAGTTATCTGGGTCGTTCTGGAGATCAACAGTCGAGGTGTGGGGATAAAGTGTAGATCGTCGATGCTCTCCAGCGGACTGAATCGAATGTACGCTGTACGTCACGTAGCCGTCTCGGCCGTGAAGCGAAAAGACAGAGGGAGAGCCGTGCAGAGCCTGTCAAGGTTGGAGATGGACCAATCGCCAAGGAGCAGCAGAGCGAGCTGCGAAAGCGATAGGCCAAGCTCTCGGCAGCTTTCCCCAGGCAGAGCCCAGCGAGCCCAGGTCCCAGATTGGCCCGCTGGTTAGGTTGCCCCTCTTGCTTCTATTTCTCTTGTTGTTTACTGCATAGCAACACCTTTAGCGCCGCAACGATCGGGCAATAACATCATCGTGCTTCAGGTCATTGTAGACACCTGTTGAAAAATTGTCGGGCAGCTTTCAACTCCTCTCTTTGATTGCCCATCACCATTTTAATCTCTTTGCAGTTTAACTAATTTGGCGCATTCTTCTTGTTCTCTACTTGATAGGCTATTCATCCCTTCAGATTTTTGGCTCTCTCGATTACACCTAGACTCTCTGTACTAGGTCTCATCCACAGGATGCCGCCAACGATGCGCACGAGACGCCAGGGCAAGGCCGCTGCCGCCGCCGCCGTCAAGAGGGAAGCATCAGCATCAGCATCACCGCCTTCCTCGCCGGCACCGTTTCAGGCTCCTGTTGAGAAGAGGTCTGCTGCTGTTGATGAAGATGTGCCGCCTGCTTCCCCTTCTTCTCACACGGTCGTCAAGATTGCAAAGATCGAAGGACCAACCGTAACGCGGCCCACGCCAACGCCGCAATCTTGGATCCCAAAGCAGGCGCAGTTCCCGCTGGTCGCAATCCTGAGCATGGCCATCTCGACTATTGGCACGTCGCTTGTGTGGCCTTTCACGAAAGGCGTCCTAGCGGCGCATGCGCGACCTATCACCTCGTGGCCGGAGCTTGTCGCTATCATCGGCTGGAGATTGTGCGTACTATGACTTTGGGACCGCCTGTTTACCATGCGCGGGTCTTGTTTGCCTACCATGTGACTACTTGCTGACAGTGATGACGCGGCAGGTTCGAGCTCGCTCTCGGTTGGTTCGGTGACTACGACGGTTACGACATAACAGCTCTGAATCTTCTCACTCACGTTCCTCCTGTAAGCGCCCACGTCGCGACAGGTATCGCGCCCAATTGCGCTTGTTCGGTCACTAACCGTCGCGCATAGCTCTATCTACTCTTCGCGCACTACGACACACCGGCTCTCCCCATCCTCTTGACGCTGTCGGTCGAGACAATCGCAACCTACATCCCGTGGCACTTGATGCGCTCCCTGTCGCGCGCTCACGCGAAACCCGCCACGGCGCCCAATGCCGACATCCTGACCGACACGCCCATCACGCTTCTCACCACCCTCCTCGCAGGAGCCATCTACAGCGTAGCCTTGCTCTTCGCGTACGCGACGTACCTCCCCACGTACCTCGTCCTCTACTTCAACGACCTGATCTCCGTCGTCCGGGCGCACGATACTAATTACATCGGCCTGCTGCCCGTGACGCTCATCCTCGGCTTCGCGGCGCGCACCTTCATCTTCACGCCCGCTACCTCGGCTAAGCGCACCGAAGCAGACGAGAAGAATGAGGCTTTCGACCCTGTGAAGGCGAGCCTCAAGGACACGGTGTGGTGGAATGTCTGGGGATGGAGCACGCAGGCTAAGGTTGCCATTCGACGGACGGCACTGTTGTGTGCTGCCACGGGGCTCAACACTTTCTTGCAAACCAGACTTACGGTCAATGGGGTCGAGACTGCTGGAGCTGCTGCGTGGAGCAGTGTTTGGGTGCTTGCTTCGGCTGTCACTGGGCTTGCGCTTGGAGCTGTTGGTAGTGTTTAGGGAGTTGGAGTCGATTCTGGGGGAACGTAGGATGGATGGGTTAGAGGGCGTTTTGGACGGTTCAAGGCTGAGCGTCTATTCTGCAGGTCATGTGCATGATGGCAACAGATGAACAATCGTGTCAGTCTGACTTTGTTTAGTTGTGGTAGTCCGTGACCACTCCTACCGCTACGACTTTTGTAAAAAGTTCTCTAATATGTGCGAGATAATGAAGTGGCTGTTGTAAAGTGTTCTACGAGATATGGGTTTACACCATTATACCGCCTCTGATGTAGATGTGGGCTATTGTGGTGATCTTATAGTCCAAGCTGATGAAATATAAGCCAGGGACCTCATCAACCAGAGATCGACTTCATTCTATTTCAGGAAACAGCTTCTGGGACACAAGACCTTGGTATCTGGGCCTTACGGTTGGCTCCGTGTTGATTGTGTTCATTCCATTTCCTTCGGATTTGAGCATGGGGAAGAATGCGAGAGACAACCAAGTCTGCGATGACCTTATACATATCTCGATCTCCTGTTTCTCCTCCGCGTCTTCCAAGTCCCATTCTACACTTGCCACTGCCGTTACGGACCTTTGATACATCTGTAACTTGAGTCAGGTTTGACTTGGAAACTAGCTTAATACAAAAGAGATCATGGTAGGATCGTCACAGTGTTTGGCCTTGGAAACTTTTTGTCATAGTAGAAGCAATGTATAGGATCCAAATACACTTGTGAGGGGTGATGGGGGCGAGGGCTGGTAACTGCTAAGGTATGGGACTTGTGAATCGCAACAGAATGTAGCTCAAAGAAGTGGGAAGGGCTTCTCGCTGCCATGCAATAGGGACTATTTCTGAGAGCGGTATATAACAGAAGAGATATGGGTTGATATCGTTCGGAGGAAATGGACAGACAGTTAGATATTGGAAACGGGATTCAGATAACCTGACTCAACACCGAGGATGTTTCCCACAATGCATACTTGGTTCAATACGCCCCTTGGATTCAGTACCCATTCTATGAGTTAAACACTTTAATAAGGTAGGTAGACTGTAAGTTGTCTCCATCACCTAAACACTCAATGTAACCCAGCTGCTGATTATCGAGACGCATTTTTCGCCAAAAGGTCATTCTTTTTCGAGACTCAATCTCAGGATATATACCCGACCATGTAGATCAGCGAGCTGCAAATAAGCCCACCCAGAAAGTAGAGATATATTGGAGGTGTGATGGGTGAGAAGCTTGAGTTGCTGTGCATAGCATTGAATGTATCATCCTTGCACCTGCTTGTCTTGCTGGTATGCTGCCGAGCTGCCACATGCGCCTGCCCGCTAGTGGGGCGCACCGACGCAGCTTGTGAATCCTGGCGAGTTGGGTCGGGTGCATGTGCGCCCCCAGACTTGACTTCCTTAGCGTCCCACAAATTAACACGATAGCGACAGCCAAAGAGCCCCATGCCTGAATAAATCGGATACAACGCTATTCACCTCCACTCACTGCGCTCCAGGCGACATCAAACGCGCTAGTCCATCTCAACAACGCGGCATCACCTTGCAGCTCCAATAGCACACACAAGTACCAGGTAATAAATCGCATCGCTTTCATTCCACTTCTGCCGACAACTTTCACGGCGCGCCGCTCAGGACCTACAACCTCGCGCGCAAGCTGCGATCGTGTCGTTGCATTACATTCAACACTGGCATGCTTATTCCCAGAGACAAGCAACTGCCTTGGTAGTTGCACCACTCCATCATGGCCACAGCATCCGCGCCTCGCAGCGCCAGTCGCGAGGGGCTCGACAGAGATGGCGATATTACTATGACCCAAGGCATCATGCCTCAACCCATTAATTCAGTCATTGCGATCGCCGCCAATGCAAGCGCTCGCCTCGGATCGCTCAACATGCGTGCTGACCCCGCCGATCCGGATGCCCAAGCTACCGTCACAGACTTTCTCGACTTCACCGAGTACCTTCCCGCAGACATCAACAGATCCCTCACTTTGATTGGCAAGCTTGATGCCGATTACAACGAGGCTTCTGGTCGAGTCCATCACCTCACCGACACCTGGCGCAAGCTGCCTACCCTTCCCCCCGATCAGCGACCAGACCCTGTCAAGCTGCGAGCTGACATCTCTGAGAACCTCAACCGTACTGTCAGCTCTCGTACCTCTTCCAGAGACGAGGCTCTGCGAAACCACCAGAGCATGATCAAGCACTACAACAGAGCCTACACCATCTGTTCTAAGCTGCAGGAAATGCAGGACAACTGGCCCGCCACTGAAGATCAAGAGCTGCAGAAGAGCCCAGTTCAGTCCAAGTCGCCTCAGCATACACGCACCCCGAAGATCACTCTCCGCACGGACAACCACGGCCAGAAAGTGCGACAGCCCCCGCGCATCACTGTTCCTGGCGAAGTGCTTGCTCCCTACGAGGTTGACTTCAACACCTACGACGACTTTAGCGAAGATTCCTCCGAGGACGAGATCTCTGTCTCGCCTCCCCGCACCACCACCACCCTTAACCCGCGAATTAAGCTTGTCAATCAGCCCAAGACCCCTAAACAGAAGTTACCCAAGCCGCCACGACCATCCCGCCCATCTATGAGCCGCGAGAATATGCCGCCCGCAGAGTCGACTAGCACCGCTTTGGCGAGACTTAACCCGCCGCCCGAGAATGCCGTTATAGGCAGCGCGGACGCCCCCTGGCTTCAGCTCACCCAGTATGAGCTTGCCAAGCTGAGAAAGCGAATGAAGAAGAATTCCGCGTGGGTCCCTAGCTCAACGATGATCAACCGAGAACTTAAAAATGTCGGCCGGGGTCTCGATGAGTACAGAGCTGCTAAGAAGAAAGCAGAGGAAGAAGGCAGACCCTTCGAAGCCGTCCTGCCGGCGCTAGTGACTGACGCTGAGTCTGGCAAGCAGCACCCGCCCGAAGGTGCCATCAGCGCCGATTCTATGACTGCAGACGAGGTGCAGCTTAGCAATCGGGGCATGAAGCTCAACGAAGCTAAGAAGTTGAAACGCGAGACTCTGGCTCGACAGGCTGCCGAGGAGGCAGAGGAATCAGCTAGGAAAATGGAAGAAACGGCTAGAAGTTTTTTCAACGACGAAGCATCGCCGTCCGTTGCTGGAAGCTCTCATGACATCAAGCCCAAGGAGCAGGAGAAACCCAAGGAGACAGGACAGAATGGGCAGAGCAACGACAAAGCCTCAAGCTCAAGTAAGTCTAAAGGAATTAAGCGAAAGCGCGATTCTCCGTCCGTGACTCCGGTCGCCGAGAAGACTCCAGGTGCCGAGAGTCAGCCCTCAAATCAAGCACCAGCATCATCGGCAGCCACTACGCAGCCAGAGCCTTCAGAAAAATCCGACAAGCCGCAGGCCAAGCGTACCAAAATGGAGACACCTATCCCACCTCCTCAGCTCACGTCACGACCTCTCTCGGTTCCTCCTCAAGCTCCCGCTCCGGCTTCGACTCCCGCAGTCGCGGTAGAGACTCCCGTTCCTGTTCCCAAGCTGGGTAGGACCGTCCTCACCTCCAAGACCCCGGTCCCGGTCCCGGTCCCGGTACCGGCTAAGGCTCCTTCAGATTCTTCCATTGTGGCTGCAAGGACGGCTACGTCGTCAGGACATACAAGTCCCGCCCCGCCCACTGTCACTACCACCGTTCCTACAAAACCCCCTGCAGAAACGCCGGTTCCACCTCCTATCAAGACTTCTACTACCCCTATCCTTCCTCCAACTCGGGACCTCCCCAAGCGCGAGACCCGACAAAACTTACAGCCAGTTGTAGCTAATCCCAAAGAGCCTACTGCGTCTCGTGGCAATACACCGGTGTCCATTCCGGCACCTGAGCCGCCTCAGCCTCCGCCACCGCCTCCACAACCCACAATGGTTACAAGACGTCCTGTGTCGCGTGGAAAAGCAGCGAGTCAAGAACCGCCTCCCACTCTGGCCATGGATCGGCCCCGACGTGCGAGCACAGCTAGAAATACTCCTGCGCCGGAAATCCGACAACCCAGCAAACGTGCTAAGCGACCTGCGCCGGGCGTTGTTACGACCAATTCCGGTGGGACTAGTGCTATAGGAAAGCGTAAGGCGGCTCCCCGCAAGAAGGCCCGCGGCAACCCTAGGAGCCATAGAGGCGCGAACCAGCAGCCCGAGCCAGAGCCTGAAGTGGAAGTCGAGGTGGACGACGATGGAAATGTTATTGACCCGGAAGAGCCGAGATACTGCCTCTGTAATCGCGTCAGCTTCGGCACTATGATATCGTGCGATAACGTCGATGTGAGACCAAATTCTAACAATCCAAATGATCAACAGAAGAAGAAAAAGAAGGTACTGACTTTGACGCAAAACCAGGGTTGTGAGAAGGAATGGTTCCATCTCGAATGTGTTGGCCTGTCGGAGATCCCGGCTCGCACAACAAAGTGGTACTGTCCTCAGTGCCGCATCTTGCTAAATCTCGGAGAGCGCGGAGAGGTCACATCGCGAGGAGTGAAGATGTGAATCCGCCACGTTTGCTTTATTATGGAATTGGGGGCGTTTCGCCTGAGGAGCAGGCCTGGTAATATCGCTCTATGGAACGACATCGGGATGATATTGCACTCGCTCTAAGATTATAGGGCGTTTTTCGGTTCGATCTTTGCAGGCATGCTTCGCCTATCTGCCCAGTGGAAAAGGGGCTGATGAATCACTGGCTAATTCGGATCGGAGTATGGAAATGAACGCGAGGGAGTCTGGTCAGGTTCTCTGGGAAAGGCGTTACGGCAATCATACCAGTCCCATTGTAAATGTGCCTTTCCGTCTCTGCCTCTATATGGCCCTGCAATGCTCTTTACACTCTAGCTATGATAAAAAAGAATGATCCAAAAGATAAGGTCATTGAGCAGCACCGGTCTTTGGGGAGGTGGCCGGTAAGTAGGGAATCCGGAAAAGATGAGGCAGGACACCTTAGCTATCAAATAAAAGGCTTTGCTATAAATCGTTGTTCAATGCGGTGTGACCTGCTTTGATCTGTATCTTGTTGCTTGGATCATTACATTGAGTGACAAGACGGTAATACCTACAAAGAGCTGCGACGAAGGAGATAGTCAATGCGATCAGTTCTAAAGAGCTAGAGATATGGCACCATTTTGAGGACGGATCGTACAAACTACTTATGACTGGCCTCATTATCGTCTGCTCTGTGATCAGACATAATGCTACTACTAAAGGAGCAAGTCAGAAGTCTACTTAGAGTTGATGTGCGATATATCCGTAAGAAGCGTCCTTGAGGTTTATATAGTGTCTAGTTGGTTGAAGCAAAATAATAAGATGCAATACTACTTGTTTACTAGGTATTTAAATGTGAAATTCGAGGTAAATAGGAAAACTAAAGGCAGTAAGTGAGACGGGTATAAAATCTCTATATCATAGACAGGTGGTATGCAGGGGGACAGACACAAGACTCTATGGAGTATTCATTGTCTACTTAAGCGATAGGAGTAACCTCTAGATAAACAAAGGACCTGCTTGCTTCTTGCACGCTTGTGCAGCCGGATGAATGACCGATTAGCAGTCATGATGGATAGATGCTTGAGCTGCCGAATGGATGGTCGGTTACCAGTCATGATGGATATACTTAAGTAGATGCTTGTGCTGCCGAATGAATCACCGATTACGTTTTACGATGGACATGTAACAGTGACTGTGATTGTCACCCCTATGTAGTTGAATAACCGCCAATTGCTTTTTGTCGTGGGTAGGAGATAAGTTAGTGCTGCTGTGTAGTATATATAGTGAATTTTATATACGTATAAAAGAACGAGGTGCCTGGGAGAGCCTGAGTTTACGATCGTGGGAGGTTTTGGCCCGGATTAATGGTCCCTTAGTAAGCCCCACAGTTCCCGATCTATCGAGGGCTTGGTACGTCTGCCGATCAAGCGCTGATATCGGACAGCCATTATGGTAGTGAACCGGACTTCATGTTCTCGTCGGTCTTATCTTCTAATCTTCTCTCTTCATTGTGGGCAGTAGAGCAGGGAACACATAGCCGGTATTAGCTGGTCTCTCTTCGATTCTACGGCGACATATATCAATTGATAGGGAAGGGCTTGAGTGGCGGTGAGATGGATTATTCGCGGTATGGAATTTTTCATTTCCCTACTACTCCCAATAAAAGATCTGCTTCAGCATGTAGGTGACTATACGGACTAATTATTCGCTAGTAAGTGGAAAGAAGTACACTGGCCTATGCTGGAGGGCTTGCATCGGCATTAACAATCCGAAGCAAAATTCCCGACGGACGGTATAGAAGTAGACGAGAGAGTCAAGGTGTTCATCGCTACGTTCTACGAGATCTCAGACGACCCAGATAAAACCGAAGAATGGCTTGAGTACTTCGCGCCTGATGCTACGCTGATCATGGGGGATACGATCTCGTCTGGCATCGAGGAGATTCGTGAGTTTCGTAAGAGTATGTGGGAGAATGGTAAGAGTTCTTTGCCTCACCTTTAGCTGCATACATGACCTACTAAATGATACAACAGTCAGATACAGAGCACACAGACCAGACACAATGTTTCCATTTTCATCGCTTCCGGAGCCTACAGACGACAATCCGGAGCCGGAGTGCTCATACATGATCCATGGGGTGCTTGATCTAGGTCTTAAAAATGGCGATATGAGAACGGCACATTGGGCCGCCAGGGCGACGCTGAAAGACATTGAGGGAGATATGAAGTATACCCAGTATCAAGTTTATCTTCATGTGTAAGTTTCACAATCCCGATTTTTGATCTGTACTGACAGTCAAGATAGCCTAGCGTCCTGAGGAGAGGTGTGGTGAGAAGTCTGGGGGCTCACATGACTTCGGGATTGGTGGCGAAGCCTGGCGCGTACTTAGTTATTACCTCATCTTTAATTCAAGATGTTCTGAAGGATTAATGGGACGGGAACGAGGGGTTGATGAGAACGTGGACATAGGGCTAAGCCAAGCATCGTGGCCACGGGGCGTGGGACATCAGCTGACTTGTGTCAGTCTTGTCTTTGAATGAGTCTGCTGCGTGCTACTGTCACGTTTAATCTCCGTGATGACAGATATTTGCAAGCCATGACTATAGCATTATTATGAGCTTCTTGGTTACAGATAGCAGTGATCTTGTAATGACGTGTCCGAGTCGACTATGTTCATCCTCCCAGTCAGACCGGGTGCAATGGACGAGGCAGGAAAGGCGTGATGAATCACCCGGAGAGCACAGTAGTCAGCACGGTGATGAATTGACGGTCAGCGGTCTGTTGGGCCTTTGCTCGCTATCAAACCTTGACCACGAAAGCGTGGTGAAAGCTTACTCTCGACTCTATACCTAGCCCTTATGGTATGGTGTACTTCATAGGTAGTGGTCGAATATACTTGATCGGTTGGTTTCGCATTCAGCAGGGTTTGCCGATGTATCTTTACATTCCTTGAAACCGCACCTTGGCCTACGAAAAGCGATGACGCAACGGCGCATTGTTGAGATGCTGCTCGCTGAAAAACGCGATGTCTCATCGCCAAACATCCGCATCCGGCAGTCTTCTTCACCAGTGCAATGGAGTCGAACTGTCGGCGGCTCGGTGGTTCACTGCTGATCAGGACCTCTGTCTGAGAGCTAACGGGGCGGTCTCGAGTCTCAACAATGCCCCTCGGTTGTATCTCCATCATCAACCCCTCTCTGGTGTTGGCTCTGGTTACTAGTAGGTAGTTGGGGTTACTAGACCGAGGGCCACTTGATAAGACTGGGATTGGGTCTCTGTTCGTTCCGGACCAACAGATAGCGTGACGACTGCCGATTGCGCGTGGTTCCATCCGGTCCATCGTCCTGCCCCGGCTGCATCATGCAGCTCCGGGATAATACGTAAGGTAGATTCTATGTATGTTCGTTCTTGACACCCGGACGCTGGCAGAGTCTTGGTGTCACTGATTGTGTGTGATGAGTATCGACAGTTCTCATCAAAAGAAGACTTGTCAGAGCTGAGAGAATGTTCCAGTCGCCTGTCTCGCCTGTTTCTCTCAGCCCTCTCGTGAAGGAGCAGGTGTCCATGACCGCCGACCTCCCCGCTGTCCACATGCCACCTCCGCTGGCTGCGCGTTGCGCAGCCCCCTGTCAGCGCCAAGGCGTCTAATGTACCGGCTCCGCAGGTACTATCTTGAGTTGCGTGGATGTCGAGCAGGGGTTTGTTTATTCTGACGGTAGGTCCGCGAATTCTGACGGTAGCTAACCCCAAATGGAATAGCAATTTCTATACACTTTATAAATACATTTTTTATCCATTTCGCCTATTTTTAAAATACCTTTATTAATAAAAGATTAATCGCTAACTTTTTGCTATCTAGTTTAATAATTTATTTCGTTATCGCTACTATACTGTCGACCCTTTATTACTTAAAATGCCTTTAAATGCCACTAACTACCTACTATTAACCACTTACCACCTACTACCTACCGCCCACTTACTACCTACTACCTACCACCTACCACTTACCGTCATCCATTTATTACCTCGCCGTCGCCACCTTGCCGTCGCCTATTTACCGTTACCTACTTACTACCTGCCGTTATTTACTTACTACTTACTACTTATTACCTTTAATTTAGCCCTATTTAAAGCGCCTATAGCGTACTTTATTAAAGTTTACGTATTTTTACTTACTATTAATTAAAATAACTTTTATTTATTACTACTTTGCCGTCGCTTTTTACTTTTGCCGGCGCTGTTAATAAAAACACTTATAATAATAACTAATTACTTTTATAACTTCTAGTAGCTTTACTATTTCGATTTTTAGCTATTATAACCTTATTATATCCTTTATTACGTAATGTTTTATCGTAAAAAAGGTTTTACCGCGTGCTATTATTACGGCAAACAATTAAAGCCGGTTAAATAAACGGTATTATTTCGTTAGCGTTACTCTTTTATTAATAGTTAATAACTATTTATAGCTCGTTATTATTTTATATTTACCGGATAAATAATATCCGTAAATTTTGTTTTAGTTTTTTATTTATTAAAGCCTTTTATAAAAACTTTTTATAAAGCTATTAATATTTATAAATAGAGCTTAAATTAAAATTAAAACGTTAAATAAAATATTAAAAAATTAAATATTAGCATAAAAAACCAAATTAATAAAAAAAAATACTAGTATAATTGCCGTTAATAACCTTTTTATCCCTTTTTTAGCGCTATTTTTACTTAATTATATATTTTATTAAAAGTAAAAAAGCTAACTTAATATTATAATTAATATATAACGATAACGTACGCCTATTATAATTACCGTTGTTTTTATTAAATAATTAATTTTTTAATATAATTACGCTATACTTTAACGTACGCCCTTTTTACGGCTTTATTATAACTTTTTAAATTAACTAATTTATTAATTAGCTATTTTTTTAATACTACGTTAACGCCTTTATTTTAAAATATAGCTTTAATATTAAAATTACGGTATTTTTTTATTTTAAAAACCGCAATTTTATAAGCGTAAAAAATATACGTTTTTTTTAAATATTAAATAATAGCTTATTAACTTAAAAATTTACTTTTTAATACTTTTTATATTTTTATAAAATCCTTTTTAATATTTACGTATTAAAAGCATTTTACCGCCTATATTATACCGTTAACGCTATTTTTAAACCTTTTTTTTATTACTAACGCCTTTACGAAACCTTTAGTTATTTAAAAGCCGTATTTAATAATCTTTTACCGCTAAAAAACCACTAGCAATAACGCCGGCGTAATATTCCGTAATATTTTCGTCGAAGTCCTTTATAACGTTTTTACCGGCGTTTACCGCCTTTTTACGGTTTAAATTATCCCGGTTTTTTAACGTTACCGCGGCTATTTTAGCTTTAATTATAAAGCTTTCGTTATTGCCGTTATTTTTTATACCGCTATTAATATTATTACCGACGTTTTTTAAATAAATGCCGTTTAAAATACTATATTACTTTTTTTTAATATTATAGGCGATATTTTTTAATACGTACTATAAATATATTTAGTAATTAATATTATTAAAAAGGCATTTTTACGCCGCTTTTTTATATACTTTATTAAAATCGGTAATAATAATATATAATAAATTAACATCGTTTTTTTAACGTACTCTTTTAACTATATAAACATTTATTTAAAAGATTTTTATTTTTCGCCGTTTATTAAATACTACGTAATAAAAAAAATTATATTTAAACCGGTTACTTTAAAAATAAAATATAAAAGCATATTATACCGGTTTGTTTTATATATATTATTTAAAAACTACATTTTAAAATATACTTTTTATATTTTTAACGCTTATAAATAAAACTAAAAAACCTAATCGATTTTTAAAACTACCGTATTACCGTTATTTTCGCAGTATACTTTAAAAAAAACACCCTTTTTTTTTACGTTATTTTTTAGTATTTTTAAAAATATTTAAATATTAGTACGGTTTTCTTATATACAACGGCGTTTCGTAAACAATACTTTCTTTATATCGTGCTTATTTAATTATACGCTAAAATACTGCTTTATAATTTTATAGGCGATATTGCCGTATAAAAAATAATAGTCTTAAGCGTAAATAAAAATATTAAAAATTACTTAAAAAAAGTTATTCGTTTATTAATAACTAAATACTTTAATTCGATAAAAAAAAATAATTATAAAAACATATTTTAACCTTTTTACTAATAATTATACTAAATTTTTAAATGCCTTTTTTTACAAAAAACGATAAATACGTTAACTATTTGTAGTTATTCCGTACGGACCGTTTATTCCGCGATTTCTAACCTTTTACCGCCGAATAAATACTATAAGCTTTGCCTTTATAACAATTAAATACTATACGGCAAAAGTAATTAAATAAATAATATAAATTTTTAATACGCTTATATAAAATAATAAAACCTACAGCTTTATAAAAGGCCATTACCGTAACCTCGGCGATATCGCGATTAACTTATTTTTACCCCTTTAAAAAGCTATAATCGGTAATAATATCGGCTATAATAAATATTAAAAAACAAAATAAAATAATTATTAATAAAAATAAAATAAAAGTTAAAAATATTAAAAAAAAAACATAAAATATAGCATATAAGCAATTTTTTACTTAATTATATATATAAATCACTTTAGTTACTTTACCGCTATTTAATAATCTTACCGTTATTATAAAATTAAATCTATTAATTTTAATATATATAATATAATTTACTAAACTATTAAAAAATAAAAAAAGCGGTTAATTACCGCTTTTAATAAAAATCGAATATATAATTTATTACGTTAAAACTAAAATCGATTTTACTATAAATTCGTACGATTTAAACCTTATAAAGGCCTTAAATCAAAAAATCGTTAAATTTAAAAAAAAAACAAGTTATATATACCGATAAAGTGCGTATATACCGTTATGGAGTATATTTCCTGTTTTGATAGTAAACCCTACTAACCTACCAAGTTAGGCCTAGCTACCGTTAGAATTCGCGGACCTACCGTTAGAATAAACAAACCCGTCGAGCAGAGGTCGAGGTGTATTCACTGTTGGTTGCGGACCAGGACAGTCAAACCAGGCGCTGACCAGGGTCACGTCGGTGGCCCCCCACCTTGTCGGGTGTCTGATCCCCTGTTGCGGTCTCCCCAAACCTGCCCCTCGGTGGAGGCTTCTAGAGGTTGTTTGAGTGTGTGTGACCACTAACCAGTCTCGCCTGTCCCTGGACTGTCCCTGGGCTGTCCCGGCCTCATGCAGGTGTCCTAATGCCCCAACCTGTATTCCAACCCGGCTGGCCTCTGCCTGAAGGAGAGCTTAGCTGAGGTACCTAGGTACAGACTCCAGTCTTTGTCCAGTGATGCCTCCAGGCCTGCCCCGCCTACCTGAGCACTGCAGTGACAGCGATCGGCGACTGTGGACAGTCCACGGCTTCCGTCATCTGCCCGTGCAGTGCTTCCTCCTTCTGACTCTGAGCCAGTCTTCCAGCTCCCAAACACAACACTTGACCATCTGTGAACGAATGCTTCATTGTCCTTGCCTTTTCTCCTTCTCTCATAACTACCCTCACTTGATAAACTATCCATCTGCATAGCTGTGCTGCTGACGCGACGTTATCGCATTGCGAACAATAATACCATTCTTCTGCCTGAACGGACTGCACTCCGTTCTTTGTTCCCCGCTACCCTTTCTCGGCTCTTCGACGCGTCCCCTCGTCTCCGTCATCCTCATTCCCTTACCTAAAGTCCCAATCTGCCCCAACTCTGTTGCTGAACAGCCCGTAAACATACACGAAATATTCGCTAGTCCTCGTTACCCCATCGCCTCGGACCATCTGCTCAGCAGGACCGGCAACCCAATAGTCGAGCTCTTTTAGGAGGGCTCTGCTGCTGGTGAGCGGGAGACTGCACCCGGCTTCTCTAGCCTCCCACCATCCTATGCCCGGTTCGTCCTCCCACGACACGTCTCCGACGTCAGACTCCTCCCTCTCCGCTACCAAAATCCGCGGTAAAAAGAAGAAGAAGCTTACTGGGGTTGAGTCTCCAGGGCCAAAGAAGAAGGACAAGAATGCCAAAGATGGTGGTGGGGTTGTGGCCGCGGTGACCAAGCATGGTGCCAAGTTCACGTATGTCTATGTCCTTCTCTCTTATTGTAAAAACTGGTGATTTGAATTATGTAACTGGTGTCTACTCGAGTGGATTTATTATGTGTTTTGGCCGCAGAAGACTAAGTGCGACCTCTTCCAGTAGTAGCAGTAGTGACAGCGTGGCAAACGATGTTGCGGCCCCTGATTCCCCTTTATTTCAATCTCCGAATATGAAGCCGGCCATGCCCGCGTCGATTCCCACGAACGGCCGGCCATCTGTGTCGCCACACTTAGACCCCATCTCCGCGACTTCGATCTCGGCTGGCACAGCTCACAGTGCTAATGACTGGTCTAAGGCGATGGGCCCCCTGGCTGGTTCTCCCTCCAACTTGATCAGTATCATGGGCGACTCACCACCCACACAACCATCGTCGTACGAAGACTCGAGGGGCTTGTCGTATGCCTGGGGTATGCAGCAACAGCAACAGCGCTATGCTAATAACAACGCGTACTCTGCTTCGCCTCCTAACAGACGACCTCTGAGTTTCCACAAGGAGTTCTATGCTGCGAGCGACTTGCGTTCCCAGGCATCCTCGCCTCCTGGTGCCCGAAGGAGCTCAATGCACTCACCGTTTGCCGCTCCTCGGGTTGTGGCCAATCCGCCTCTGCCTCATCAAGCTCAAGCTCACTTTTACGGAGCTCCGGAAGTTGACTTCGATATGCACCCCAAAACTGGCTTGAAAGCCGGGGACCGAGGATATTACTTTGGCTTTGATTCGCTTCCGCGACCAAAAGGGGCACTGACATCCAACACTGACCATGTCGTATTGGCTGGCTACGAAGGCGGGCTAAATGTGTACAGCGTAGGTAAGAGGGGTGTTGATGTGCTTGCTAGCTTGAAAGGACTGCGAGGAGGAGTGATCAATGCCAAAATACTCCCTTGGGCTGCCGGGTCAGATCCATTGGGCATGTTTCCCTTGGTAGCAGTCGTAATCCATGGACCTGTCATACCTTCGAATGCTCCTGAAATTGCTGTGGAAACAGGCTTCGACCACCCCTCGAGCCCCAGACTAGACGGCACACACACTCCGCTGTCAGATAATCATCAACGGTCAGCTGGTCAGGGCAAGGCGATACCTATCATTGAAGCTTATCAGACCTCGGTTGAGATATACTCACTGGGGACCAATCGCCTGGTTGATGTGCTACTTCAAGCACCGCAAACTCCGATCAAGACGTCAGTCTCGAGTCCAGTGTTCAGAAGTCCTCCGCCTGCGGGGTCTTTTCAGATAAGTACCGGAGATGGAAATGTGGTTGTGTCTTCGGGTACTACAGGCGAATGCTGGATTTATCGTCACATGCCGCATGCTCAAGACCCCGATTACCAGTTTACCTGCGTTGGCAAACTCTGGACAAGTTTGCAACAGGGTCTCAAGGGCGATTTGACACCAGAAGAAGAAGGAAACCCAGCACCGCAACCACCACGAAAGCGCCCACATATGCCTATAGTCTCTGTCAACGGTAGATGGCTTGCGTATTGTCCTCCAGCTGCATCATCACAGATGGCTCTCAACGCCTACATACCAGTTCGTGTAGAAGGTAAAGCCCCGGGATTAGCAACGCTGACTTCGCCCGTACTACCTAATGAGAGTTCGGAAGTTGATCAGCCACTCTCCGATGGAGTTATGAACCGGATCATGAGAGAGACTACTCAAGAGTTTATTCATGGAGCCCGTTGGGTCGGGAAACAGGGAATGCAGCTGTGGAACAATTATTGGAAAACCGGTCAGCAGCCGCCGCCGAGGCAAGCGACCGTAGGCTCGCCACCATGGGGTCCGAATTATCCTACAAGAGCTGACTCTCCCCAATTTCCTCCAACATACGGTGTCTCAGGGCAAGCCGTGACCAAGGAGCCAGGCCTTGTTTCTATAATCGATCTACACAATCTACCGAACTCTGGTGCAGTTCACCCAATCACAACTTTCAAGACACCACTCGGGTGTAGCTTTCTATCTTTCGCTCCTGCTGGACTGTCGCTATTCACAGCAAGCAGCAAAGGAGACGTGCAGACTGTATGGGATCTGATGCGTATACAGCACACCAAATCATCTCCGCTTCAGAATTCGCAGCCAAACAATGGACATGCCACCCGTGTTCGCCAAATTGCCCAATTCTCGCGCATGACTGTCGCTCGCATAGTTGATGTTGCTTGGGCCCAGCCCAACGGTGAACGAGCTGCTATGGTGACCGAAAGGGGCACTGTACACCTGTTAGACATGCCTCCCAGCGCTTTCACCTGGCCTCCTCCTCGCCGGCGTGCCGCCAACCCCGAAACTGCTGGTGGAGGGTCTGAAATTGCACCATCGGCTGTTTCCATTGCGTCAAACGCACTTAGCTCCGCGTACGGGGTAACAAGACCATTGATTACTCGTCAACGACGAGCCAACTCAAATTCAACTTCGCAAGGTTCATCAACAATCATGGATCACGCGAGTTATGGCGGAAAGGTTCTTGCCGCAGGGATTAGTCATTCATTGGGCAATGCGGGAACCGCCATTAACCATTTGCGCCATACCGGGGAGAATCGTGTTAGCTTACCTTTGAGAAATATGTCGGCAGGCATGTCGTGTGCTATGTGGATCACCGGCAAGAAGCATCATACACTATTTGTCATCGGCGATGGCTTGGTCAGGATGTTTCCCAGCAAAAGTCGCCAGCCCAGCTTCAGGAAAGAAGGGCCGCGGACCCGTGGAAATAAGTCTACGGATTTCAAACTGAGAGACTTGCCGGACGACTTGATCGCCCAGTCAGTCAAGCAGATCATTGACCCTGTGGACGAACTGGACCTGGTGAACCAAAACCATGATGGAAGTAACACGTTGGTCCTCCATCCTAGGCCACGTTCTGTCGATTCCGACCATAGTCCAGAGGCAGCAATCCCACAGGCTGAGATAGAGTCAAACGCACCTTACCAGCCGTTCCACACTGATAGGCGAGTTTGCCTTCACATGTACCGAGAGGGTGGCGACGCTGGACTCTCAACTGTCATACAGCACATGGAGTCGGTTACACTGGATGCTGCGCCCAAGCGCGGGAAAAAACGCCAACCCAAGTCGAGCGGTAATCAGGCGTGGGCATTTGGACAGGCTATCAGCACCACCAAACTCGATCTCGGCTTGCCATCTGCAATGGATGAAGACATTAGCAACAGCATCGATGATCACCGGGCGTTGCCCGTCTCGGCTATGGAGCGAGTTTTGCAGGTTGGTGAGAATGACGAGCAGATTGTAGTGACAACCCGCCGCCGACGAGGTGGAGACCGCGCTCCCGATGCCGACGAAGACGGATTTTTTGAGGATGATTGTGAAGTGCTCGATTTTGCTGATCAACGGGTATGATGTACTGTTGGACTATAAGTGAGCCGCCTGGTACTGTCATTGCTGCAGTCGGCTTGGATTGATGTACGGAGAGTGCCTTGCTTCTGATGAAGTCGACGTGGTAGCCGTGTGCACCTTTTCGATTGCTTGCTCTTGAGCCGTTTCTGGCATACTCAGAACGGCTCTCACTCTCGCTTGACAGCTTCTGTTGATTGGAGTCGGAGTACCGGCGTACGTGCATCATCATAGGCATCAGGGACACTAGATATACAAGACCATAGGAGCCGCTTCGCTAGCGTAAGTTCAAGACAACCCCGAGCAATTATAAACAGTAAAATCCATTCCTGTACCTTGTCCCTCCTCGTGTGATAAAATGATTATGTTGGCAGACAGGAAGGAGGTGAGCTGTAATTTTTGTCTTTTCTCAACCGCTGCGCTACTCAATACGCCGTATTTAATTAAGAGTGTGATGCTCAGGCGTTTCTGCTTATTGCCATCTCGCCGACACGTTATATGATAATTTCAGCCCCTCTCCCTTCCAATTCCCGGCTGAATTGGGGGCAAACTGTTGAACCGCGAAGAACTGTTTCATCACTTCATCACAATCCGCACATGCCCACCGCCCTCTACATCATGCACGACTGTTACGTGACCCTAGAGAGGATTCTCAAGCCTTCTTCTTAGCAGCGGCCGCCTTGGCGGCTCTCTTCCGATTGCTGCGGATCATGACGACGCTCAGGAAGGAGCCAACAACGGCGGAGGCGAGGAGAATGAGGATGACGGGTATACGAATGGCCCATTCGCGGGGCGGGAAAATGCTATGGAGGGGGTGGTCCGAGTCTACGAAGGGCTGGATGGGTTTGTTAGCTTTATGGGAGAAAGGAGGGAGGTAGATGTAAAGAGGGGCGCTTGGAGAAGAAACAGAAAAAAAGAGATAGCCGTACCATAGCCAACGTCCAGATGGAGTAGTAGAGGAAGACGACGGAGGCGGCCACGAGCATGGCGAGACCGACGAGCGTGGAGGACTGGAGGGGGTTGTTAGTCGAGCTTCATTGAATAGGGGAGGGGGGATGTGCGTACCATTGTTGATGAATGATTGACAGTGTCCAAATAGAGAGACGAAGGAGTGTGCTGAACTCTGGGACGAAGGCGTGCACCTGTGGATGTTGTCGACGCAAAGTTCAGGTATCGGTCGTGATGTCGCTGGCGACGGATTGACTCTAGGTACCCTACGAAATGACACTTTCGAGGTCGTCAATTGAACACGCTGCATTTGCCTGACGCGACCTGACTGGGGTCGTGCAGAGGGGCTACGGCTGGACCAGGCGAGAGCCAGGGGAGCTCTTGCGCTTCTGGCCGCTTGGGAGAGGTAAAAGTGGAGCTAGACTCGTTAAGGTAGTGACTTTGTGGATAACATCTTGGCAAGCAAATATATCAGCATGGTCGTCCTCCTAAATTTACCTTGATCCATATTCTAAATCCTGAAAGATCTGATCTAAACCGGAATATTCATCTGTCTTCATTTTAACCCATAAGCTTTGCTCACCTAAAGGGGTTTGCGATCGATTTAATATACACACACCGGCTGCAGAGGTGACGGACCTTCACGTGACAATAGCATACCTTATACCGGGCGATGAGGTAACCGCGCTAGTCTTATTAAGCGCAACAGCCCACACCTGCCGCTGCTGCTTCAGGCTCCACTCCGTTTTCCTTAAGCCTCGACTGTCGCATTCGAGTTCATCCATCACTCTTCTCATGGTGAGAGCTGCAGGATCCGAACCTGGCCAGGTTCACCAGCAATCATCCAAAATGGCGCCCACCGAGGAACAGAAGCAGGCCGCGGCCAAGGCCGAGTATGAGAAGCTGCTCAACATGCGCTCCGGTGGCACCTACATCCCTCCGGCGCGACTACGCGCTCTGCAGGCCCAGATCACCGATAAAACATCTAAGGAGTATCAGCGCATGGCCTGGGAGGCGCTCAAGAAGAGTATCAACGGTCTCATCAATAAGGTCAACACCGGCAACATTAAACACATTGTACCCGAGCTTTTCAACGAGAACTTGATTAGAGGCCGGGGATTATTTTGCCGGAGCATCATGAAGGCCCAGGCTGCCAGTTTACCGTTCACACCAGTCTTGGCGGCTATGGCTGCTATCGTCAACACCAAGCTCCCCCAAGTAGGCGAACTGTTGGTGAAGAGACTTGTCATGCAGTTCAGGAAGGGATTCAGACGGAACGACAAACCCGTCGCTTTATCATCTACCACGTTCATTGCGCACCTTGTCAATCAGCAGGTCGTGCATGAGATGGTAGCTGCGCAGATTCTACTTCTCTTGTTACAGAAGCCGACCGACGACAGTGTGGAAATCGCAGTGGGCTTGACCAAGGCTGTTGGCCAGCACCTAGAAGAGATGAATCCAGCCATTGCGCGCGCAGTCTTCGATCAGTTCAGAAATATCTTGCACGAAGCCGACATTGATAAAAGAACACAGTACATGATCGAAGTCCTCTTCCAGGTCCGAAAAGATGGGTACAAGGACGATCCTGCGATAAGAGAAGAACTCGATCTCATCGAAGAAGATGATCAAATTACCCATCGCGTTGAGCTAGATGGCAATGTCGACGTGCAGGACGGACTCAACATCTTCAAATTTGATCCAGACTGGGAAGACAATGAGGCCGCGTACAAGACACTGAAAGCTGAAATTCTGGGCGAGGGCAGCGACGACGAGGACGACGATGAAGATGAGAGCTCAGACGAGGAAGAGGAGGACGAGGAGCAAAAGGCTATGGAGATCAAAGATCAGTCAAATACGGATCTTGTCAACTTGAGAAAAACGATATACCTCACAATCCAGTCCTCTGCAGATCCAGAGGAAGCCGTACACAAATTACTGAAAATCAACCTTCCTATGGGTCAGGAACAGGAAATGTCTTCCATGGTTGTGGAATGTTGCGCCCAGGAGAAGACCTACACCAAGTTCTTTGGTCTCATTGGAGAGCGCTTCGCTAAGCTTAACAGATTATGGACGGATATGTTTGAACAGGCGTTCCAGACCAAGTACGAGACAATCCACCGTCACGATACAAATCAGCTGCGCAACATCGCCAGATTCTTTGGTCATCTGTTCGGGTCCGATGCAATTGGCTGGCATGCCTTATCCATCATCCACTTGAATGAGGAAGAGACCACTTCTGCGAGCCGTATCTTCATCAAGATATTATTTCAGGAGATATCCGAAGAACTTGGTATGCCCAAGCTGCAGGCCCGGATGAGGGATGATACGATGCAGCCGAGCTTCGATGGCCTCTTCCCGCGTGACAATGCTCGAAACATTCGGTTTTCTATCAACTACTTCACGAGTATCGGTATGGGCGCGTTGACTGAAGAAATGAGAGAGTTTCTGGCAAATATGCCAAAGCCAGCTCTTCCTGCACCAGCTGCCAAAGACTCAGACATGGACTCAGTCTCGAGCTATTCCTCATACACTGGGTCATCCTATTCATCACGATCGCGATCAAGGACACCACCACGAAGAGCTTTAGATCGTGGTCGTTCTCTTTCCAGAACACCACCGAGAAACGGAAGACCCAGGTCATATAGCCGAAGTATCTCGCGCTCACGCTCTCCCAGTTATTCGCGAAGCCCCCCTCCGCGTAAAAGACAGGATTCATACTCGCGAAGTCCGCCCCGGCGCGGCAGGCCCGCTTCACACGGCAGAAGCTCTTTGCGGTCGCGATCCCGATCCTACAGCTCTTCGCGAAGCCCTCCGCCGCGCCGCGACTCGCGCTCTATAAGCCCCGTCAGACGTGATCAGCGTGATGGTGGCTACTCAAGATACAAATCACGCACACCTCCTCCACGTGCTCGACGAGATTCTAGCTATTCCCGGCATTCACGACCGAGGTCTAACAGCCCCCCGGCGCGTGGCAATGGCAGGCCCCGATCAGTCAGCCGGGGTCGTAGCTATTCGCGGTCACGTTCCCGCTCCTATACCCCGTCGCGTAGTCGTAGCCGTGGCTATGGTCGTGGCCGGAGTGCCACTCCTCCACGCACACGCACCAAACGGGACTCATCATACTCTGTGAGCCCGCCTCGGAAGCGGACTAGATACAACGATCGCGATTAGGTAAAACGATCGGTATCCAGCACGCCGGAAGACAGAATTATTAAAGAGGAACCGACATGTACAATTAAGACAGACACCAAGGCTTAGTGAGGTTCGACAGCATCGTCGAGCTTGCCAGTGGAGAGGAAGATGTACCAAGAGCGCAGACGACGGGCTCGGTGAGCTCGGAATTAAGAAGAGACGCAATTGATACGGTTCATTGACGAAACAGGAGAACTCGTGCTTTTAGCTGGGATGAAACCATCAATTCGGGCTGTATGAGATAGCGCTATGTTACCTAAATTGATCAAGATTTAATGTCAATGTGGCTTCTAATGCATGGGGCCATCTTTATCTCTATATGTTGTTCTCGCCTGCTATCCAAGTATCCATATAACTTCAACCCCTCCACAATGCAAGATATGTGTTCGCATGTTATCTCTAGATATTGAACCCGAACCCCTCTACTTAGTCTTCCTGCCCTCCACCGCCTGCGCAAGAGGCCCCTCACCCTCTCGTACAACCTCGTCCCGATCCCAGTTCAGCGCCAGCGCAACGGCTGCGGGACCTCCGATCACGAACCAGAGAACTGATTTCTTGAGCATGGCGCTTAGGCTGGGGTTCTTGACGGTGGTTTGGTGCAGGTACATGGACCAGATTATCAGGGGGAGAGTCCCGACGTAGAAGTCGTAGTGGATGAAGTGAACAGCCAGAGGTGCCAAGTCCCCGGACTTGTAGTTGTTTGGGTTTACTGTCGGGGAAGCGTACCACGGGTAGGGGATGAACGTCTCGCTGAATGTGACGTTCTTGAGCTCCTTGAAGTAACCGGGGAGATAGTGGCCTAGCATGTCGTTTCCTGGCCCTTGGGCGAGAGTTAAGAGCATGATGGGGATGTGTGTCGAGGCGCAGAGCGCGAGGGCGAATTGGTAGACGCCTTGGACTGCTACCATGTACCCGTGGCCTGGGGTCGTGGGCTCGCCCTCCTCGTTTGTGGGGAGGAGACTGCCGAGGGCGTAGTAGCAGAAGTTGTGCAGGAAGGAGAGGGAGAGGACGGTCCAGAGGGGGAATGGTTGCCAGAAGGCGAGCCAGCCGTAGTGTGTCGATGCGCTGTGCTGTAGGAGGGTTGGTAGGCTCATTAGGATCCCTGGGACGACGAAGGACAGGGTGACGGCCATGGGTATCATTGCTAGGTCCCAGAGATACACGAATAGTGCGCGGCGCGCGCCGTCGCCGTCCCCGTTTTTGAGTTTTGCGACGGGAGAGGTGACGAGGTGCAGTGCGAGATAGAGCGGTACCGTGAAGGTCCAGCTCAGATTTTGGAATAAGAGTCCGACTGTTCCGATCCAGGAGACGATCCGTCCTCGGTTCGCAGCGCGCTTAGCTTCGAGGACGAGGAGTGTCCAGCCCGCGGCAAACTGCGCCATACCCCAGATGTAAAAGAGCGTCACGTTCCAGGATACGTCGCCGTCGATCAGCGCAGAGAAATACGATACCATGTTTGCGAGGAGCCAGTCTATGGGCCCAATGCCTGAGTATGAGCGCAGGAAGGGCGTTGGGGCGCCATTGAGAGCTGCGATTTCACCGGCTGTCACGGGTATGAGCGCATCGCCTAGCCCGTTCTTGGTGAGCGTTATGATGGTTGCGTTGAAGCCGAAGAGGGAGGCGCCGATGA
This sequence comes from Xylariaceae sp. FL1019, assembly GCA_022578705.1. NCBI lineage: Eukaryota > Fungi > Ascomycota > Sordariomycetes > Xylariales > Xylariaceae > Xylariaceae sp. FL1019. Next base: position 1,324,256 of record MU391928.1, read on the forward strand.
AGAGCGGTACGAGGATGTACTTCATTGTTGACGCCTTTGGTCGACTTGTTAGTTACCTTATGCTCATTGACGTTGCTCATGCTGCTGATGGCTTCGGGGATACGAATGTACATGTACGTGAGAGGGATAAGGTTACTTACCATGGTGGGCAGATCTCAATTCCCTGGTAGTTTGATCCCTTCAGTAAGCTCATAATAAGACGCTCTCACGACATGGAAGCGATAACAAGCTTGAAATCAGTGTAGACGACTGGAAATCAATGGTGTCCAAGTTTGGTCTCATCGACCCATGTGGTCTTCGGACTTCCATTAGGTCACATAACGGCTGGCGGTGCTTATGTAACTGTAAAGGATCCGACTGATAAGGGATCGTTCTTTCTGGCCAAGATACTCGTGCTACCTGCCGAGGCTCGCGATGCGCTCATTATTGGGGCACCCTTCTTTGCCAAGAAATTGAGCTGGTTGTCTGTGTGTCCGCCGCGTCCTCTCACCTCAGAATACACGGCCGTACCAGGGCCTGTCAAGTTCAAATAGCTGTAGTTAAGATACAATTTCTAAACAATGCTACTTTCGCAGCGAAAGCTGGGTTTGGCGTGTAAAATATCTAATATTTGCGATTTCCAACGTTTAAAATGGTTTCCAACGGCAATTCGGCAGCAAAATTGCAGCAATGTAGTCGTTCTTTCTTTATTTAAAGATATTTTAGCATTAGGAAAGTACGGTATTTTAACTATAGCTGGACTAGCGTTGATTGGATTGGGCTGGGGCTGGTATGGGGGTACGATTAAACTCCAGTACATTATACTCCACGGTCCTGACACCTTCCCCTTGAAAAATCTTTTCTTAGCACCTATTGTTAGCCCGGTATTGAAATTGCAGGTACCTCTCCAGTGCTACCACACTTAAATAGTACTTCTAGCCTATTTTCGCTTTAATACTATTATTTAAACTAATATTATTACGTTTAACGGTAAGAAAATAAGCTAACGTTAACGTTATTACTTATATATACGCTTTTAATTTAATTAAATATAAGTAATAAAGAGTTAATGTTATAGTTTTAATTTTAAAAAAACTATCGCTTTATATATTATTAACTTTATTTTTATTACGTTATAATACTATATAACTTAATAATTAAAAACTAAAGTTTATTACTTTAAATTATTTAATATATAATTATTAACTAAGAATATGTTTATTTATTTTAAAGCAACGATATTTAAACCGCTTTAAATAAAACGGTAAGGTTTTATATATATAGATTATACGTTAAATATATAGAGCTAGCGTTAAAGTATAGCTTTCTATATCCTTTTCGGCTTCGTTCTATTAAAAGCAAAAAGGTTTTTAAAAAAAAGCATTTAAAAACAAATAATTAAATAAAAAGAAAAACAAGATTATAATAAATAAAGCTATCTTATACTATTTAATAATTACTCGAATTTATAAAGTCTAAACATATAATAAAGAAAATATACGGAATTATAAACTTAGCACTTATAAGGTTTAAAAATAATATAAAAACTACGCCTTGTATTACGTCCAGGGACCAGTACCCTAACGGAGGTCGCTGTATATATAATATAGCCTTACCGACGTTAAACAATATCAATCAATCAATCAATCCACGGTCCTGACCCCTTTTTCATTGTCATCCTCTCGGAGACTCGGCGCAAGAGCGAGTCGTAAGTGGGAGCTGTTGAGTCTTATTTGTTGATGTGATGCCTACCACTGACCACCCTCATAATCTTGGCTCAACTCAAGAATCTGCCGAGGTGGTAATGAAGGAACCGAGGGCAGTCTGCAGCATAATCGCGTCCAATCCGACGGTGAGAAAACGCCACAGATATGCGCCCAGCCGCGACGTGAAACTCCATGAATCTGCACATCACGAGTTGGACCTACTATAGGACGGCGCCTAGCCAATAACCTGAAGAAGGCCGCTTCCGACAGCCTGCATGGGCGAAGCCATGGGGGTTTTGCAGGATCGCCTGCTTGAGCCCAGCTGAAAGACGCCCGGATTCTATTCCGCCACCCCAAGTTTTCTCTCTCTTCTCTTCTCTCTTCCACTTTCAACTTGGGAATTGGGCTTCAATGTAGAATGCTATGATGCCGGACCCTTCCAATTACACGGTTGGGTGGATATGTGCCATCGATCGCGAGCTTGTCGCAGCTCGAGCTTTCCTCGACGAAACACACGGCCGCCCAGACTCTATCCCTGTTAATGATAACAACTCGTATACTCTAGGACGAGTCGGAAAACATAACGTTGTCATCGCAGTGTTGCCGGCGGGCGGATATGGACTTGTCAATGCAGGTAATGCTGCCAGGGACATGGTACGAAGCTTTCCGAATGTTAGAATCGGTCTGATGGTCGGTATCGGCGGTGGTGCTCCAAGTTTGAAGCATGATATTCGTTTAGGCGATATTGTTGTCAGCGTACCCGACGGCCAGGGACGTGCAGGCGTATTCCAGTACGACTTTGGGAAAACAATTCAAAGCCAAAGTTTCCAGCATACGCAACACTTGAATAAGCCTCCTGAATTCATATTAACGGCAGTTGCATACCTCAAAGCTGAGCACGAGCTTGAAGGACAGACCATTGATGCAACAATATGCGATGTGCTGGGCAACAAACCAAGGCTGAAATCGACTTATGGTCGTCCGGGACCTAGCACTGACCGCTTGTACGAATCCGATTGGCTGCACAGAGATGAAGCCCATGACTGCGAGGATGTCTGTGGCACTGGTGGACTGAAACCAAGACCAGAGCGTTCCGATACTGAAGAAAGCCCAAAAATTCATTATGGTCTTATTGCTTCCGCCAATAATCTAATGAAGGACGCCTTCATTCGCGATAAGCTGTCAGCAGAGAAGAACGTTCTCTGCTTTGAGATGGAAGCCGCAGGGCTTATGAACCACTTCCCTTGTTTTGTCATTCGTGGAATCTGTGATTATTCCGATACACATAAACAGAAGCGGTGGCAAGGCTATGCGGCAATGGCAGCAGCCGCATATGCCAAGGAACTTCTCTATGAGCTAGCACCAAATAAGGTCGAGGCTGAAAGGAAGCTAGGTGATATACTATCTGATTGTTAGTATTTGCATATCGCCCCTTTGGTAGATAATCTGCATCAAGTTAATCACATAGCAGTGCAAGGAAATGTAGAGCAGATAAAAGCTAGTATACAGCATCGGGAAGTTCACGCCCATACTGATCGCATTCGAAATTGGCTCTCCCCTCCCGACCCATCAGTAAACTTCAACAGAGCTTTAAGCACCCGCCATGTAGGTTCCGGTGCTTGGTTTATTGAGCATCCTACTTGTGTCCGTTGGATGTCAGGAAAAAAGTCCTTCTTATGGCTATACGGCATTCCTGGATGTGGAAAGGGTATGTGGAAGCGACCCTTCGAAACTCACGTCGGTTGAGCTGATATACGCCACAGTACGCAGCTCTGACATGGTAGCGAAACCTTTCCTCTAGCTTAGAGAAGTATTAGAGGCGGACTACACCACTAACCTGTTTGCACTTTTCAGACAGTTCTCAGCGCAAGCATCATCCAGAGCCTGCACAAAAGCCATGGATCGCTGAAGGTTATCTACTTCTACTTCGATTTCAGCGACACCAGACAGCAAAGCTTGGAAATGGCCCTTCGCTCGCTCGTTGTCCAGTTGTACGGGCTTGAAACTACCCGGAGCCCGCTAGACTCACTGTACTCTTCGTACAGTGGAGGATCGCAGCAGCCCACCTTGGACTCGCTCCGTAGCACCTTTGGAGACATGGCACTTCAAGCGGGTGAGCTTTTTATTGTTCTCGATGCCCTCGACGAGTGTATGACAAGACGAGGGTCCTCTAATTCGCTGCTTTCATGGATCGAGAACCTCCATTCTTCTGAAGCTAGCATACACCTCTTAGTGACAAGTCGGCCGGAGCAAGACATTCAAGCGAGCATCAGTGGATGGGCCCGTGATCAAGATATCATGTCTATGCAAGACGATGGTTTGAGCAAAGACCTCAATACTTATGTGAAAGCAAGAGTACGGGAAACCAAGGAATTTAGTAGATGGCAAACACGCTCAGACATACAGGGCGAAATCGAGAAGACATTGACTGAGAAAGCAAACGGAATGTATGTGAATACCTTGGATTCCCGCTCCATTTACTGATTGATCCAGGTTTCGATGGGCTGCGTGCCAGCTTGATGAATTAGAGAAGTGCATCGCACCACGAGAAGTTCGACAAGCGCTCGCCACACTCCCCAAAACATTGGATGAAACATACGCTCGGATTATTGCGAACATCCAACCTGAAAACAGGGCCGCAGCAACAATAATCCTCCAGTTCCTGATCGTGTCTAGTGATCCTGTACCCTTGCCAAACCTTGTTGATGCCATTGCGGTCGACACAGACAACCATACTTTTGATCGGAACAACAGAATTCCTGTCATGGAAGAAATCTCGAAATATTGCTCGAGTTTAGTCTCTATTGTTGAATACAGTTCCTGGTACCGTGATCCAGCAGTGAAATGCCTCCAACTTTCACATTTCTCGGTCAAAGAATACCTTGCCTCGGATCGGTTAGATAAACATATGTCTGAGGCACTCGAAGAAACCAATTCCAGGGCATCACTCACAAATATATGCCTAGTCTACCTGTTGAGCCTAGACGGTTTATGGGGCGTCCAGTGTGATGGCCGAGAAATTCGTCTTGGTGAGGACTCTATCCAGAAATGGTTTCCCTTATCCAAATATGCTGCGCAGAACTGGACATACCATGCAGTAGCTGCCAAGAATAGCGCAGCGCTGCAGGAAAGCTTGCAAACGAGGTTTTTGCAGAGTCAAAGTATATACAGGGTTTGCTGTCAGTGGTGGTATCGAGACGATTCCTACCTTTTGCTCGAGGATGAAATGCCGTCTCCTTTACAATACGCATCACTCAAAGGACTTGTAAACTGCGTGAAAGCACTTCTGGATCGATATACCACTATCAACGCCCAAGACGGCGAGATGTGTGTTGCCTTACACATGGCGTCACGTCGGGGGCACGAACATATCGTTCGTCTTCTACTCGATAAAGGTGTGGACGTTAACTTTCAAATGGGACCCCACAGGAATGCTTTGCAATTAGCTTCACGTAGGGGTCACGAAGGTGTTGTCCAGCTTCTACTCGACAGGGGCGCTAATGCCAATGCCCAAAGCAATTATCGTTGCACCGCTTTACATGAGGCTTCACTTCACGGGCACGAAGGCGTTGTCCAGCTTTTACTCGAGAAAGGCGCTGATATCAATGCCCAATGCGACCTCCATGACACCGCTTTACAAGCGGCTTCAAGAGAGGGCCACGAAGGTATTGTCCAGCTTTTACTCGAGAAAGGCGCTGATATCAATGCCCAATGCGACCTCCATGACACCGCTTTACAAGCGGCTTCAAGAGAGGGCCACGAAGTAT